>OX463241.1:159744786-162144786 GCA_949820135.1 Sylvilagus floridanus | reverse complement strand
AGAAATACAATTCCATCTTTCAAATGATCAAAGTCCTTTTAAGTTAATGCTCACAGCTACTAACGTTCAGTAAAATGGCATCTCTGATGTACTTGAATGTCCGTGCCGACTATGACCCTGTTAGATAGATGTGATTTCTATTTCATTTGCAGGAAAATGGGGCTCCAAAAAGATAGAGTATCTGACTGTTTAAACTGTTCCAACCCAATCCCAAATCCCCTTCATCCCTTAAGACTGTGTTCAGGCATTATCTCTTTCAGGAAGCCTTCTGGAATATCACATACTAAGCTGGGCCTGGCGCAGTCCCTAAGCCCCTGTGATCCCTCCATCTCTGAACTCGCACCTCATTTCATGTGCATTTGCCTGTGTCTCTTTCTCCCTAATGTTCTAAGGGCATTGTGCAGGTACAGGTTTCTCCATTCAGTTTCTGTACCCCCATCCACTCAACCATAGCTCCCTTCACACTTTGGTCTGAGCTAGCCTTAATGAATGTATGTGAAATTAAAAACAAGAAGAAAAGGAGCTCACTGCAAACTTCTGCCTTTCTAACCTCGGGACCCAGCTTCCTTCTGATACACAATGCAGTCTTGCTGAATTAATTGAAGATTTCCTGCTGATAGGTTTGGAAACACAGCCTTTGGGATAGACAGGTCAAGACCACTGCTCCTTTACCAACTGTGTGTAATGTACTCTACCTTCAAAAATCTTGCTCTCCTTTTGCAAGGTAGACAAAAGTCCATCCATAAGCCTTTTACTCCCTAGGGAATGGGTGCCCTCTAGGAACCTCACTTGGTCTTCAGTTGCCAGGCAACTGGAGATTCCCAAGGCACACCTGGATGTGACTGGTGTCTGACTCTACTCTGGTTTCTTGATCCTCAGAGTCCAGGCTCCTGTGATGAACAGACTCTCAAATGGATAATTGCATGAACATTTTCTACGCTCCAGGCAATAAGCTATTTTACCTGCGTTCTTGCATTTAACCTTAAAGCAATTCTGCAAGGTAGACTTCAGATTCTATTTTCCAGCTGAGGAAATTGTGGTTCAGAAAGGTAAAAATTTTGGCTCAAGGTCACCCAGAAAGTAAGTATCAGAGTTGGAGTTTAAGCTGGTCTGCCAAGCTTCAGCTCCAACCCCCCAACCATGACGCTTTGTGCTGGATGAATCCTTGGTTTCCCTTCAAGCTCTGTGGCTGTGTCCTAAAGGCTCCTTCTGAGGGTGCCAGGGCTCTGCAGTGGCAATGCTTTGGACATGCCACTTCCACGTCCACTCACACACTGTCCTGCCACCAGACGACAGCAACCTCAGTGGCTCAGAACAGCCTGCCCCCTCCTACTCCACCCTCTGACAACTTTTCTGGGCTTCTTTCTTCTCCAGATTCAGAACAATCAAATTTTTCCATTACACTAGCCAGCTACAGGTCACCACCTCTCTCAAATTGAAAATTATTATATATAGGCCACACACAGTTTATTTTTCTTCCACTGAGTGTGCATTTCAGAAAATAGAGGTGTTTTGCTTCTCTGTCTTCTCGGGCAGCTGAAGTGGACAAGCAGAAACTCAGCTGTGACTCTTGCTGCATTTTCTCCCAAGCAGCATCCTTTCTCACAATGACTTTGATTTGGCTGAATTTAAAACCCCAGAAGGAAGTAAATACATGCCAGGCAGCCGGCAATTCACAGGAAGAAAGGAAGGAGGCTTCCAGGCAGATGTGATATTCACACTGAATTTAATTTAATCCAACCAGTCCAGATGCCTTCAGAGAAAGGGGGGACAGAAAGACAATAGAAGTTGCCTGAGCATGTGGCGTGTGCCAGGCCAGTGCTGAGCGCTTCACAACTCCACGGTGGGATACTTTCCTCAGTGCTCTAATATCTGAGATACAAAAGGGTTTTTTTAGAAGCTGCATTCCTAGCAAATGGTGAATACCTATTAGAACTGCAATTCCTTCTGTAGTCACAGGGAGCCATCCGGTCACAGACACCACCACGTCCCACCTCAGACCTAGGCTCCTGAAGCCCAAAGCAGCACCAGGAGAGCACAGGCAGCCCTGACCAGCAGCCGGGATGAGATGGTGGGTCATGCACTGGGTGACCCACCCCGTTCATGCTGCCCCTCGGGCTCTACCTCGGTGATTGAACCTGCCATGTACGTCACCTCAATATTGTCCACACTTGGCCAGATTCCGGGCCTGCTCGGCACCTAGCTCCCCAGCAGAGGCCTGCCTCAGTTCTGCTGATAGTGAATTGGCAACTGTCGGCAGGAACTCTGAACACCACGGGCACTGGGAAAGACAGCACAGAGAGTCCTACGATGAATTCTGAGAGCTGGAGGAAAAGCCAGGCCTGCCTTCCTTCTCAGGGACTGTGAATACTTCTTGAACTAAGGACTTGAGAGACAAATGTCAAGGTTCTAGGTGCAGGGTGCTGTTCTTGTACCACCAAGCGAACCCAGGACTCACAGGGCATCCTTTAGGGGTGGGGAACATTCAGCCTGCAACCACATAAGGTCCTCAAAACCATTTGGTCTGGCCCTGCCGAGGCAACAGCAGATGGGACTCAAAATTCAATAAATCTGTAGCAGGCTAATTTTCAAGTTGATAATTTTGTATGACCCAGGAATGATGTTATAAATATCCAAATGGCCCTTGGAAGAAAAAAGGTTCCCTACCCATTAGCCCAAGGTATCCCGCAGGGTGAAGGACACAAGCCTCTTTGGGCTACACAACCTATTCATCAACGTCAAAGTGCTTCTCAAAATCAAACACAAATTCTGAATATCTTTACTTTTATCAAAAGGACCTCTTTTTAAATATCTGTCAGACGGATTAACAAGCCACTAAATCTGACAAGTAAGAGTTCATTTCTGATATTCAGTAAGTTAACCAGCCACTCAGGCTGAGATGGGGGAGCTTGGGTAACAAAAGTAGTTTTGCATCTGCCTCCAGACTTAGCTTTTTCAGATACAGGGTTAACATTGCTTACTTTGCACCAAAAACCAGAAAGAATTGAAAGCTGCAAGATTTGATAACACATTTTGAGGCAAAATGTGACCTAATCTGAACTTCTTAGATGTTAAAACCTCACCTGAATCAAATTCCATTGATAGCTTTATTAATCCCACTTCACTTGACCATTCATATGTTTCACTGCAAAATAAGATTTGATTAAAGTGTGCTGCCTTAGATGCCACTGGTTGAGACATGATACTCAGTAGATGCACAATGTTCTCTTTCTAAAATCCAGACAATGGAACAATTAAATCTAGCCTCCCTGAACAACTCAGATAAGATTGTAGACCAGTAAACTACAAGGTGATTCCCTAGACCTGCTGGGCTGAGGAGTTGACAAATTCATGAACAGACTATATAGCCTCTAGCATTTACTCTTCCTTCCCTTCCTATCTAACTCCTGGGATGGATAGGTTACTGCCAAGGTGCCTACCCCCAAACTGCTTCTTCCTGCAGGTTTAGAAGTGAATCTCTGATCTCACTGCATCTGCAACGATGGAGAAAGCAAACATGCTCAAGGTGAATTTGAAATGTGTGTCATCTCCCCCTTGGGATGATTTTCTAGACCCTTTCCTTCAACTTCTTAGAATTCAGAGAACAAGAGCAAGGTCTAGTCTTCTTCAATACCCACTGCCATTCGGAGAAGAAAATGCTTCCAGATAGTGTTAGCTCAAAATGACAAGAAACCCATAAATACCTCAAAAGCAAACTCAGAACCCAGAAGTCACATACCACCTCAAGTTGAAGATACAGTGGAGCAAGAATTTAAAATAAGCACATAAGTCATCCACCTTCATGGTTGAAAAGCCAAAATCCCAAATCAGAATGTCTGGGTTGGAGTCCCAGCCCTAACTCCAACTCAAGTTTTGGTGTTTCTGCCACCTACATGGGAGATCTGAATTGAATTCCCATCTCCCAGTTTCAGTCCAGCCTAACATAAACTGTTCTGAGCATTTGGGGAAGTCATTGAGCAGGTAAGAGCTCACTCTCTCTCTGCTTCTCCACTGAGTTAAAAAATATTATATATATATATATATATATATATATATATATATATGCTTACATAAATAAGCATATAAGGGAAGATATGAACTACAGAAAACAAGTACAAGGAACTTTTAAATGATAATAAATAGAAACAGAAAGAGAGAGTAGCTTTTAAGTACACAATAGGGGGCCAGGCTGTGGATTAGCAGGTAAAGCCACCTCCTGCAGTACCAGCATCCTGTATGGGCACCAGTTCTAGTCCTGGCTACTCCATTTCCAATCCAGCTCTCTGCTATGGACTGGGAAAGCAGTAGGAAACAGCCCATGTCCTTGGGCTCCTGTACCCACATGGAAGAACCAGAAGAAGCTCTTGGATCCTGGCTTCAGATTGGCTCAGCTCTGGCTGTTGCAGCCATCTGAGGAGTGAACCAGCAGATAGAAGACCTCTCTCTCTCTCTCTCTCTCTTTCTGTAACTCTGAATTTCAAGTAAATAAAGAAATCTTTTAAAAAATACACAATAGTTGAAGGAAAGAAATGCTTCAGGATAGATGGTTAAATAATAGGATGGAATCAGTTTCAGAAAGACTTTGTGAGTAACAATAACAAGTTGAGGAACTTCTCAGGAAGCCATTAGGAAGGCATTTAAAGATAAAAAAACATCAAATATCAATGGACAACTATTTTTATTTTTTTAAAGATTTTCTTTATTTAGTTGAGAGGTAGAGTTAAGTGAGAGGGAAAGGCAGAGAGAAAGGTCTTCCTTCTGTTGGTTCACTCCCCAGATAGCTGCAATGTCCGGAATTGCGCCAATCCGAAGCAGGAGCCTAGAGCTTCTTCTCGTTCTCCCACGTGGGTGCAGGGGCCCAAGGACTTGGCCATCTTCTACTGCTTTCCCAGGCCATAGCAGAGAGCTGAATTGGAAGAGGGGTTGCCGGGACTCAAACAGGTGCCCGTATGGGATTCAGGCACCACAGATGGAGGATTAACCTACTGTGTCAGGGCGCCAGCACTTAGATATCTATTTTTCATACATGAGTTTACTTGGAGGATTGTCTGATATTTAGCCATCCTTGCCTTCTTAAACTTTATTTTATCATACTTTGTTTCTTGCAACTATATCAATGACAACTTTTAATGATAGTATCCGTTGAATTTTTAACATCAGGATTTTACTTCCTTCATAAAATAGATAACTTTTCCTTTTTATTTCCTATGGAGAATAGTGCAAATTATTTCTTCCTTAAAATTTCATCTGTAAAAGTATCTGATCCTAATGATCCTGTTATTTCATATATACCTGAGTTGCCCTGACCAAGTTCTTCCATGTTACCTCATAATTCACTAATGCTATTTCCACACTACAGGATCTCCAACCTATTTTTTTCTTCTTCTTCTTCCCTTTCCAATATCAGACAATGTTCCAGATATTTCAGCATTCAGAGCCCCATCAGGAAACAGAGGACACATTCACAGTAGGAGACTCTGATGAGATTTTAATAAAGGGTCTACTTACAGGGTAAATAGAAGGCTGGGTACAGGAAGACCACAAATACCATGTAGTGCTATGGTCAATCAACAGTGGGGCTGTAGCCAGCCACAAGCCTTTAAGGATCAGAGAAATAACTTATTGCTATAGTCCCAAGTCTTATGGAAAAGGCCTCCTTGGGCTTCTGTCTGAAGATGCAGCCCATCCTAGATGTATCTCTACAACAAAAGAGTAAACACCTTGATCTCACTTTCCCTGAACAACTGATTCAACAAGAATCATTTTAACTAATCAATACAGGCCAGCTTCTTAGGGAAACAAGCAACTTAGAAAACTTAGAAACACCAAGAGACATTGTCAAACACATTGATCATGATCCAAATCACAATCACTTCAATTTAAGTACCTTGCATGGTAGAAGTCATTTCTATAATGACCTGTTTATCACCCACTTGCTTTTTGTTTCTGGCATCTCTAAGGAATAAAGACTGTTTTTTCTCACCTTATCAGAAACACCCAGCCCAAAATCTGTAATAGAATATGTGCTCAGTGAATTATAAAGACTTAAGACACAGTGTGACCTTGTGTGAGTCACCTACCTTTAGGCCCAGTTTCTTTTGCATATGTATTGAGAATAACTGTTTGGTGTGGATAACTTCTAAGTTGTTTGAGAATGCTGATTATCCTCCTGTCTTAAAATCCTTTCATTCTCTCTTGTCAATGAATTTTTGAAATGCTCTTTTTGTTGCTCAGGGCCCTGGGTTTTCCGGCCGGCCCACAAAGACTTTAACAGGAACTAGAGCCTTTGGGCAAAATTAACAAGTTAGTGCAGACCCTCTGCTGCCTAAATACCCTCATTGCTGAATAACTCATTCATGCCCTTGTTAATTCATGGCTCCTGTGTCTCATCTGCCCTGCTGTGGCCTCTGTGGCCAAATCCACTGCTATTCAGAGAGCTGCAGCTGCCTCTGCTATGTGAATACAATGGCTTTTTGAGAAGCCAAGGATGCTCCAAGAGAAACAGACTTTCTGATTTATCTCATCTGATGCTTTATTAGAATACAAGAAATGTTTTGTATACACATTCATTTTAAAGGAAGGAACTGGCGTTTATTAAACTCATGCTCTGTTACCTCCTGCAATCCCTGTAAGAATCATGCTGTGTTAGGAAAAGAAGGGATGTATCCACACTGTGGGCGAGGCTCTGAGCAGGTAAGCCATGGTCAGTGTCCCCCAGCAAATAAATGAGTTGTAGGACAGCATAGGTGAGAGTTAAAGGAAGCCCGATTCTTCCTACCCCAATTGAGCATTGTTTCCAAAAGTGTTTCATGATCATTCTGGGCCAATTTTAATGTGTTGATCATCCCTATCCTAACCAAAGTCAGTTCAAAACCTTCTATTCTTACTGCTTGGTAAATGATAAAGCATATCTCAATAATAATTCAATTGCTATTCAATCGAATAGCAATAGTAATAACAGCTCATATGTACTGTAGCAGTTACTGTTACTGACTTGGTACTAAGAACTTTACCTAAATCAACAACTTTGAATCCTATGGTAGCCTGCTGCTACTGAGAGTAACATTATCTCTGTTAACCAATGAAGAAACTAAAATATGAAGTGAATGACATGGGTAAAACTACATGGCCAGTAATTGAGGAAGCTGAACTCCAATACACTCTGGTTCCAGAGCCCATATATTCTACCTTCTTACTCTACCATCTCTGTCAACTACCATGTAAGGAACATGATACAGGATTGCATTAATAGTACTTGATGGAAAAGAAAATCCAGGTTTGGAGGAAAAGGGCCTTGTTGCTGAACAACATGCAATTTATTAATTAACATGCTGTTAATGCACCAATCTAATATACATGCAGAGCCAGGAGTCTTATTCAGGTCTATCGCCCCAAGAATATATGTCCATTTCTACTTCTTTGGGCACTCTTGGGAACTAAACAAAACAAATAAGAGCACACAGTAAAGAATAATTCTTCAGCTACCATTGGTTTATTTGCATTTTTTCATTCTTTTACTTTAAATATCTCAATTTTCTTTTACAAGTGGTAGACCCAGGACTCAAATCTAGGTTTATTACCCCAGGAACAATGTTCTCCTGTACATGCATATACCTACTCCCAACAGACTGCCAACTGCTCTCAGCTATATGTGAATGAATTAATCAGCTACTCTACAAAATGAAATCTGGAGAATAGGATGTTGGAAGGGGGAAATAGGGCAGATACCCCAAATACAACCTTGATTGGAGGCCTTGGGTATATCAAGTTAAACAAACCCAGATGATATCAAGAAATGTAAACAAATATCATAAGTAGTAGGAAGAACCTCAAGAAAAATCTCAAAGATTTCAATGCAAGAAATCTGGATAGCAATTTCATTGTGGCCATTGGAGAACCATGTCACTCTTCATCCTTTATCCCCTCAACAGATACATATGGGGCACCCACCCACACATGTCAACTTCTATGAGTCCAAGATGCATACAACCTGTGAACTCCATACTCAGATAACTTAAAGTTGAAGGCAGAGGAGAATGATAAGTCATAAGAAATCTGAAAATTGGTGTGAAAAATATTGCAAGGTGTCCAAATGCTGCAAGCCCTTAAGAATCCCTTGGGCTTCTTTTTAGAAATGTTGAATATCCAGAGACTATTCCAGATAATCAGTATCGTAAATCTGGATCTGGAATTTGGGACTCAGTATTTCTGCAATTGTCTCAAGCGATATTACTATACTACCAGTGTTGAAATGTACTGCCACAGTACAAATGATGGTAAGGAATCTTTCAAAGGAAACCTTAAGGGCTGAAATAAAGTCTAATTCTATTTTAAAAGAATTATTTGATGTTGTCTCTCTCAGCTCAAATCTGACTTGAGAAACAAACTGAGGAATTTAGAATGGAAATCATTCATCACTCAATCTGAGAATCACTCCTTTGACAGCTCTGCTGTGCCCCTATGGGAGATAGTTGTGCAGGGCTGGAAGAAGACTTCGATCTACAAGAATAATCCAGTCCTCAGTTCCTCAATACAATGTACCAGAGGAATGAAGTGGCTAAAGAGGTCCTTGCAGGATTCATCACAGTCAACTGTGATTCACCAGCAGATTGCAACTTAAATACCACTGCTCAGAAGCTTGTCCTGATTTACGAAATGAATTCACTACACAATACCTGGCTCTTCTCCTTTGTGACATTCATTATATTTGCAATTACTTGGTCAGCATCTTTCTGAAGAGAACTCAAGGCCATGAGTGGGGGATGCACCAAGAACTTACTCTAATGCCTGATACAAAGTTGGTGCTCAATAAATATTGGTTGGCTAAATAAGTAGGTTGAGTCTTGGATGGATTTTGGAATAGAAGATCAGTAATATCTACAGGACTCTTTTCTCCTTGTGGAATAACTAAGTTCTAGCATTTCACTGTTTTTATCCTTATTCTGTGATTAACATACCAGCTTATGCAAGCTTAGCTAGTAACAGACAGACTCGAATTCCTTCAGCAGCTTACCTAAAATCCTGGTGCCTCTATTTCACATTTCATGAATTAAAAATTATACCTATTTTATAGGGATTCTATATGAAAATAAACAAAATCTCAGATATATTGTCAGGTACTCAGTTGAAATGCAAATGAGAGATATTTCTTCCTTATCCTACTTTTTTTAACCAAAGTAATTGGGTTTGAGACAATCATCATAGCATTCTCTCCTAATTGAGAAATATAAAATCAATGCAGATCAAAATATCAACTTAATTATTGATCAACATGGTTCAGAGGATATGACTCAGGTATGTAGTCTCATTATACTTGCCAATTAAATAGATCCATTTATCTGGTACTGGCATGGCTAAGACACTACAAGATCTCACACCCCAATTTCAATACACAGCATGAATTTTCACAAACATTTTGGTCTTGCAAAAAGATAATGATTTCCAACCCCTCTGACCTTAGGCTTGCCCATATGACTTTAGGGAGTGATGAATATTTACACAAAAGTAACGAGAAAAAACATCTAAGTGAAAGCTCTAAAAAAACAGTGATTTGCCTTGTATTTTCATCTCTTTGCCATAAGACCATGGTCTTAGCTCAGGTTGTCATAACAAAATACCATAAACTGTATGGTTTAAGCAACACAAATGCATTTTCTCACAGTTTGGAGGCTGGAAGTTCAGGATCATGGTGCCTGCATGGTCAGGTTTTGGTGAGATTGTCCTTTCATGTGTTGTGACTCATTGGGCCTCAGATACGTAAAAAGGGAAAGGGAGACACAGATTGAGAAAGTTCTCTGGAGTCTCTTCTTAAAGGGTCACCAGTCCTTCACTAGAGCCCTATACCCAAAACCTGATCTTAATTATCGTCCAAACACCCCATCTCCAAATACCATTACATTGACAGTTAAAGTCTCAACAAATGAATTTTGGAGAGACATTATTCATCCAACTATGTTCCAGAAAGAGGCTTTCTATAAGACTGGGCACTGTGGAACAGAGATATAGTTGACCTCCAATGTATAAATGTTTTGGCATTTATAATCCATTAATGCTGTTGGGACATTTGTTATTGCAAAATGCTCTAGCCTACCCTTACTAAAACACCATTCTCCTACCTACCTTGTATCTCCAGATGAACTTACTCCATGCTTGAGTGGAAAATCCACCCTTTCCATGGGCATACAAATTTTAAGGAGGGGAGAGCAGAGTCAAAGTCGGACTTGCTTGATTGCTCAATTTTGTCGATTATATTAGTTCTGCTTCAGTCCTGGATTGTTCATTTAATAGTCTCCCCTCTTCAGGAGAGAAGTGAAAATCCACTTATTACTATGGAAATATATTCAGTGGCAAATAAAGTTAACCTATTTTCCTGTAAGCCTGAATAATGCAGGATATTGATGCAGAGTGGAAGAGTGATACAATATTTTTAAATAGCCACACAGGGACACCAGCAGCAGATTCAACACACCAGCGCTGGAACGCGAGGTGAGCAGAACCTCAATAGCCCGAATTACCAGCAGGGAAGCAGAAAAGGGAGCCTAGAGCGAACAAGGCTTGAAACCCTGCAGGGAAAAGTTCACCAGGCTAACTAGAAGAGAGAGAGAGGGGAAAAAAAAAAAAGTGACCCATACGGAAACGAGCTTCTCTCTCTCTGCTCACCTCTCAAAGGTGAGCAAGACAAAGAGCAGGCGCCATTTTGGAATAAGTCATAAGCAGGGCGACCTCGGGTCGGCACCGGCCCCAAGCCTAGCAGAAAAACCTGACTCTGGGTGGGAGGGGTGAAATAACAGGAGATTAGAACCTAATGAATGTGTTGTGGTAATGAACTGAGACTGTGAAAAAAGAGACGGTGGGGGAGAGAACTCACAGAAATCACGAATTCATGTGAGTACTCTCCAGAGACGCTACAGTTCAGTAGCCTTGGCAGCCCAGTGGGAGACTACAGGAGAATCTCAGCCCACATAAAGGGCCGCAAAGATTCCCTCTCTGGTCCTTGGGAAAGAGCTTCCGATCTCTGGCTCCTGTGGGTATATCATTTGCCTGCTAACCACCCCCAATTCCATTCAGCTGTGTGGAATTACTTCCCTTTTGAACCAAAAAAAAAAAAAAAAAAGTAACAGAGAGAGATTACCACACCTAGCCTGGGAGTGTCTCCTTTGACACACCCTCAACCCTGAGGAACCAAACAGAGCTCTCAGGCCACACCCATCTCAAGCCTCTAAGGCTCCATCAAAAGCAGACAGTCCACTTAATCTAGAGTCATAGTATAACAAGAAAAAAACACCACAGTGAAGAAACCAACATGCCAAACAACAAACGTAAAAACCGAAGTAATAAGAACAAGGAAGACACTATGGCATCCCCAAATGAAAAAGACACCCCAATTCAAGATTACAAAGATGATGAGATAGAAGAGATGCAAGAAGAAGATCTCAAAAAATTGATAACAACACTGAGAAGTACTCAAAAACAAATTCTTGAACTACAGAAATCCTTAATGGACAAGGTAGAAAATCTCTCTCGTGAAAATGAAATATTAAGGAGAAATCAAGCTGAAATGAAACAACTAGTAGAACATGAAACTGTGATAGTGACGAGAAATCATAATGAAGTGAAGAATTCAATAGATCAAATGAAAAACACATTAGAGAGCCTTACAAACAGAATGGGTGAGGCAGAAGAGAGAATATCGGACTTAGAAGACAGAGAACAGGAAACTATACAGTCAAACCAAAGACAAGAAGAGGAAATTAGAAATCTAAAAAATATTGTTGGGAATCTACAGGATACTATTAAAAAACCCAACATTCGAGTTTTAGGAGTTCCAAAAGGCATGGAGAGGGAGAAAGGATTAGAAGGCCTTTTTAGTGAGATAATAGCAGAAAATTTCCCAGTTTTGGAGAAGGACAGAGACATCCTAGTACAGGAAGAACATAGAACCCCTAGTATACATGACCAAAAGAGGTCCTCACCACGACACGTTGTAATTAAACTCACCACAGTGAAACAGAAAGAAAAGATCCTAAAATGCGCAAGAGAGAAACGTCAAATTACACTCAGAGGATCTCCAATTAGACTCACAGCAGACTTCTCATCAGAAACCCTACAAGCTAGAAGGGAATGGCGAGACATAGCCCAGGTACTTAGAGAGAAAAACTGCCAGCCCAGAATATTATATCCTGCCAAGCTCTCATTTGTGAATGAAGGTGAAATAAAGACCTTTCATAACAAACAAAAATTGAAAGAATTTGTTGCCACTCGTCCAGCCCTGCAAAAGATGCTTAAAGATGTGTTACACACAGAAACACAGAAACACGGCCATCAACATGAAAGAAGGTAAACAAAGGGAACCTCACAGCAAAAGATCACAGGGAATTCAAAGCATACATTTGGATAAAGAAATTATGGGACATGTACTCTATAGAATACTATACAGCAGTCAAAAACAATGAAATCCGGTCATTTGCAATAAGATGGAGGAATCTGGAAAACATCATTCTGAGTGAATTAAGCCAGTCCCAAAGGGACAAATATCATATGTTCTCCCGATCGGTGACAACTAATTGAGCACCAAAGGGGAAACCTATTGAAGTGAAATGGACACTATGAGAAACAGTAACTTGATCAGCTCTTGTGCTGACTGTTGTTGTACAATGTAATACTTTATCCATTTTAGTAATTTTTTTATTCTAGTACTATTGGTTGAACTCTGTAATTAACAAACAATTATTCTTAGGTGTTTAAATTTTAACTGAAAGTGATCCCTGTGAAATATAAGAGTGGGAATAAGAGAGGGAGGAGATGTACAATTTGGGACATGCTCAATCGGAACTGCCCCAAATGATGGAGTTAGAATTATGCCAGGGAATTCCAATACAATCCCATCAAGGTGGCATATACCAAGGCCATCTCACTAGTCCAAGTGATCAATTTCAGTTCACAATTGATCACACTGATAGGTCTAAGAGTCAAAGGGATCACACAACCAAGACTAGTGTCTGCTAATACTAACTGATAGAATCAAAAAAGGAGAGAATGATCCAACATGGGAAGCGAGATACACAGCAGACTCATAGAATGGCAGATGTCCTAAATAGCACTCTGGCCTCAGAATCAGCCCTTAAGGCATTCAGATCTGGCTCAAGAGCCCGTGAGAATATTCTAGGCATGGAAAGCCAAGACACTCTGGAAAAAAAAGAAGACCTAAATGAAAGATCTCTGTGAGTGAGATCCCAGTGGAACGAATGGGGCCATCAAAGAAGGAGGTACCTTTCTCTGAAGGGAGGCGAGAACCTCCACTTTGACTATGACCCTGTCGGAATAAGACTGAAGTCAGCGAACCCTAAAGGCTTCCATAGCCTTGGCAACTCATGACTAGAGCCTAGGGAGATTACTGATGCCATAAACAAGAGTGTCAAATAGTTAAATCAACTTCAGGAGTCACTGTGTACTTACGTCTCATGTGGGATCTGTCCTTAATGTGTTGTCCAATGTGAAGTAATGCTATAACTAGCACTGAAACAGTATTTTACACTTTGTGTTTCTGTGTGGTTGCAAACTGATGAAATCTTTACTTAGTATATACTGAATCAATCTTCTGTATATAGATAATTAAAAATGAAAAAAAATCTTGGTGTTAAATTGGAAATTTCCTAGAAAATTAATCAATTTTTTAAAAAAATATATCATGTAGGATCTCTGTCCTTAATATGCTATACATTGTGAATTAATACTATAACTAGTACTCCAACAGTATTTTTACTTTGTGTTGCTATGTGAGGGCAAACTGTTGAAATCTTTACTTAATATATAGTAAACTGATCTTCTGTATATAAAGAGAATTGAAAATGAATCTTGATGTGAAGCAAGGGGAGAGGGAGTGGGAAAGGGGAGGGTTGCGGGTGGGGGGGAAGTTATGGGGGGGGAAGCCATTGTAATCTATAAGCTGTATTTTAGAAATTTATATTCTTTAAATAAAAGCGTTATAAAAAAATAAAAAAAAAATAAATAAATAAATAAATAAATAGCCACACAAACACTGCAAGTTTAGTATTCCAATATGGATCCCAGAGTTTGAGTGTTCTATGACATATCCTGTCCTTAACATTGATTGCCATCACTGCTTTGTTGCTCACTCCTTGGTTGACACTAGCATAAGGTCTTTTCAAGGATGGTACCAAGTCTAATTCTGTTCATTTTCCTCCAACAGTATCCTACTCTTCCAGCCAAGATGAGCTCTTGGCATTAATAGGCTCTCAGACAGCAACTGTTCATTACACCTCTGAAACTTGTATTGTGGCTCCCAACACCTGCCTTCCTCTCTTTGTACTTATTCAGAAAAATTCCAAGAACCCCAAGACCAGTGAGGAGGCGTTGTCCATTCCTTTTGGTACAGCACTTTGCATTTCTGACAGTCTTGAACCTCTCCTCATCTTGCTCCCTCCTGTCTAGGGATCCACCAGCTCACTGTCATAGCTGTTGCTGCCAAAACCCTTCCCCAGGGAGTACACTTGGCTCTTTTCATCATTATCTCCAAT
Source organism: Sylvilagus floridanus (assembly GCA_949820135.1). Lineage (NCBI taxonomy): Eukaryota > Metazoa > Chordata > Mammalia > Lagomorpha > Leporidae > Sylvilagus > Sylvilagus floridanus. Next base: position 162,130,249 of record OX463241.1, on the reverse strand, counting down.
CTTCTTGCCAAGAATAGAGGAAGGTAAATGATACTGCACACAGGAAATGAAGCCCAACTACAGAAATCGTGCTGTACATTTTTAGACCTAGATGCAGAAAATAGATAAGTCAGAAAGGATCATTACATAACATTTGGCCCAATCTAACTTACCACATTGAGAAAAAGAACATATGAAAGAATTTGTGGGACTAGGTAATGATACCCAATGAAGAAAGTCACGACTCTTGCAGAATTGTCCTTCAAACCACTGATACATTATAGTGCTGTGTATCTCATAAATACTCACATTTTAAAGATATAAGTCCACAATTCATCTCCACAGTTAGCACATTGACCATCTCAATTAATGAACATTTCTCTGAAGTGTCCCCAGTTTCCTCTGTGCTCTGAACACCTATTCCCATTTTCAAAACACCACCCAGTATACAGACTGATGGAATGTTCAAGGTAGAATGAAACTTGTCTGACTCTAAGCCCTATTTTCAGAGGCTGTAAAAATTGGATGCAGAGAGATGAAAAGACTTTCATATGAGAATACAATCTATGAAAAAGACTTCCTATTTCCAGGTATCAAGTTCTCAAACAGCATAAAGTTAACAAAGCCACATTCATCAGCTATATGCATTAATTTTTCATCATATTCTCATCACATATACACCGGTCATAAGATGTTATGAAATGTAAAAACATGATCTCTGTGTCACCAGAGGTTTTTTAATCTCAGCTCTACAATTTATTAACTCTTTTTTTTTAGACAAATAACTTAAATGCTCTGCTTTTGAACTTTCTTTTCAGTGAAATGGTGAAAATGTCTGACTTCCATGTGGTCTGTGAGAATTGAAAGATATAATTTAGGTGAAAGTGAGTAACATTGTCCCTGATACATACATTATAAATAAACGAATATTTTAGATTTTATGTACCAAAAATATTTGGAACAAAATTTATTTTAAACATTCCTTTGAAAAATTGATATGTGTCACAATTTAATACATTCATTCATCCACTCATCATGAATCCATCATCCATCCACTCATCCATGGCTTCCCCTATTCGTTTAATAAATATATTTAGTAGCTATATTGCAGAAAACAAAGAAGATTCAAAATTAGATAAGAAGTTGTTGTAGATCTTAACCACCCATATCTAACTCATCAAGTTATACTTAGCAATTTAAAAAAAAAATCAAATCCTAGATCTGGTGGGTTGAATAGCTGTCCTTGGTTTTTCTACACTTGGCATAACCTCATCATGAGTGGACAACACTTTCCTATGTTGTGCTTTGCCAATAGTATATGGGCAGAATCAACAGTGCTCTAGTTTCAAGCCTAGACAATAAGAAACTTTTCATATTTCAATACACTTTCTTATTCCAGGACTCAGGGACACCAGGCCTAAGTCTAAGGAGGTGAATGAGGGATATCTAAAACAGAGCTGCATAAATCAAGACCAGTTGGGCCAGTAAATATCTCTAATAGAGCCATAGACACATGAGAGGGCCCAGCCAAGTTAATCTTAGATAAGTTATGACCTAGCCAAACTGCACTCATGAGAAATAACTAGCAATTACTGTGTTAACTACCAAGAAGTGAGGTTGCTTGATCCCTGGGGTTAACTTGACTGAGCCATATGATGCCCATACATTTGTTTAAACATTATTTCTCGGTGTGTCTGCAGCAGTGCTTCTAGAAAAAATTAACAGTTGAGTCAGTGGACCAAGTAAAGTAGATTTCCCTCCTCTCTCCTCCACCCCTTGAGTGTGAATGGATCCCATCCAACCTGGTGAAGGCCTGAATAGAATAGAAGACCGAGAAGGAAATCATTCTTTTAATCTGCCTAATCATCTTTGAACTGTGACATTGGCTGCAACCTTTGAACTTGGATTCAAATTGGAGCTTAAACCATCAACTCTCCTTGTTCTCAGGCCTTTGGACTTGCACTTCAACTAAAACTGTACCATTGGCTTCTAAGGATCTTCGGCTTGCAAAGTATGGATCTTGAACCTCACAGCCTCTATAACCACACAAGCCAACTCCTCATAGTAAATCTCTCTTGGACGGACAGACAGATGATAGACAGTTCTGTTTCTCTGGAGAACAAAAGCTAATGTATACCTCAGTTCAAGAGGTTCCTGGATACTTCAGTTAATGAAGGTGGCATTCTGTATTCCACTCAAGCACCTCTGATAAACTTTAGATCTTTGTTTTCTTTTCCCCAAATGATTGCAATTTCTCATTAATGATCTCTGTGCCACTTTCCCCATCACCCCAATGTATCCTCCTCATTATTACAAAATTCATCATCTAGAATTTGCCTACTTTTCTCTTCTAAAAGTGTATGAATAATAATAATGGTAGCAACACTCATGAGATGAAAAGTATAACTAAATGTGTGACACACCCCAGATCATTAAATTTTCACACCAACCCATGAAGGGAATACTTTTATTACTTCCATTTTGAAAATAAGGAAACCAAGGCAGAGAGTAGTTAATTTGCCCAACACCAGTAGAACAACGATACAGCTCTGGTAGTCCGATCTTTGAGTCTGTGTCCTTAACTTCTACATTTAGAACATTTCTCTCACCTTCATCATTGGGAGAAAAGCCCCATGTTAGAACAGAAATCCTTCTGTTAGAAGAGAAAGCCTTTGGATTGTCACACCGAATAACTTCAAGGGTGTGGCTCACAGCCTAACTCACCCTGTCTGCCTCTTAAGTTCTTATGAGTCAATATTTAATCTATTGCATATCTTATATATTTTTGAGAAATAACTTAAAATGAAGAAATATATGTTTTCAACTTCACACCTTCTTTTCAGGCTTCTGTCTCTCTGTGGACTATTCTTCCTTCCAGGTCCTTGTTTAAGCCTTCACCCATCTTACCTGTCCCTTAATCCAGTCTCCCATTGCCTAAGAAGGGACCTGGCCCAGGCACTGCCTCTATAGCCCATAGAGGTTTGTAGTCGCTATGCTGCAGCACCACTCCTTAACTAGGAGAATTTACTTCCTGCTTCTGTCTTAGGTGAACAGCTATGCATAGAATCTGGTGGAACCTTAATATAGTAACTGAATACGTGACTAAATGAATGAATCACCGTGGTTAATTGAAGCAGGGAGTGTCAGAGATGTCAGAAGAGCCACAGGAGCCAAAAAGCAAGGTTGGCCCAATTATTGGGTGTAGACACAGCTCAGTGTCCTCAGAAGTACTCTCCTAGCAATTAGCTAAAGCCTAAGATTCCGTTAGTGGCTTAAAGTCAGGAGCAAGGCCCCTGAGAGGGGTTGCCCTGAAGATGTGAGGAATATCAGTGAGGAAAAACCAGGTCAGTATGTCCCTGAAAGCCAGTCCAGAAGGGCTCAGCATCTGTTGAGAAGGGAATGGAGGTCGTTGGCACTAACAGTCGACTATTGTTTTTCTGAGCTTTTTAGATAGAGTCGAAGCAAGCCCCTTCCCAGCTCCACATTCAATGGCTTTACAATGACCTTCCCTCCCACAGACACATCCCTCCTCTACTCTTTCCCCAGGCTACCTAAACCACGAAACTGAGCCACAACATTTTTGTAATGTTTGATTTTGTGAGTTTTGATTTTGCTAGGAGGAGGTCGCAGAAATAGTGCTGATTTAGAGCCAAAAGCCACGACCCAAACCTTGGCTTTGCATTTCCAAGCTGTGTGTCACTGAGCAAGTTGCTTTGACTGCCATATATTAAGTTCTTGCTGTGTGCCAGGCCCTCTACTTTCAGTATTTTAAGGGTTTCTAGCTCCCTCAGCTCTGAGAAGGAGATAGTGCTGTAATAACTTACACATGAAGAGGCATGCCTAAGCCATCAGGGCAGCAGTGGACAGATGAAAACCCCAGCACGGGTCTGCTCACGGCACTTCCATGTTTTTCCTAAGCAACTCAGTTGGTTCATCTGTAAAATGAAGGGGCTGGAATAGTTGTTTTTCCAGCTCTTTTGTTTTATGATAGGATATTCATTTGTGATGGGGGCAGATTTGACATCGCTTCAGAGACCCAGCAACTGCCAAATCATAATCAAATTGGCTGCTTGGCCTGAGGCCCAATGAACAATACTGTATGTGAGGCTCAGTTAGCTTGATGATGGCCACAGCACATTTCATGCAATTTCTGCAACCCATGGGGGACTGGCACTGTATCATTTCAGTCCTCATGCTCCATGCAATAAGGTAACTTTTCAAAACATATCCACAAGTTCCTTTCTGGTGCCATCAAGACCTGCATTCACGTGATGACCCAATTACCATGATTTATTTTAATTGAAAAGTCTACCCGCCACCCTTTGCCAGAGCATCCGGCCAGCTCCTGTTTCATTTCCTACTGGGATGTTCCCCACTAGCCCATTACTGAACATGCCAGCAAAGCAGAGGAGCAAGCGGTAAAAGGCCATAGAGCCACAGTCTGTCACTCAAAGACTCACAAATTTAAATACTAGCCTTTTCTCCTCAACAATATAAAAATTATTACATGTATTTTCCATGTTGTAAAACCAGTCATTTATACATGCAGCCCACTTTAAAAACCCTATATTGATATTTTCCTATAGTTTCAATTTAGTAAAAACATCAAGAAAATGAGAGATCAAGTATCTCCTTTAATCTTAGAAACAGTGGGACTGGTCCAGGTTTCTGGCTCCTGCCCTGCCTGTACGTTCAGACAAAGGAATTCATTTCTGTTGGTCTTGGTTTCCTCAGCTATAAAACGGAAACAATACCACCTCCTTCACAGGATGAATTTTTCTTTTACCCTTCACAGTTACTTATTTTTTTGGTAAGGATCAACTAAGAAACTGTAACACCATATATTTAAAAATTTAAAAATACAGACAAAATTAAGAGATCATTGTTGTTATTAGGGAAATTGAAGGAAATAAAAAATGAAATTTGGGGACAGCTGGCAAGAAGAGAGGGAAGAGGAAAGAGGAAAAGGGGAGGCTGGAAGAGTTTGTCAGACCACATTTTTTCATATTTCCCCAGTCAGTCTTCATTTGATTTCCCTGAAAATCTTACAATGAACGGTTTTTCACTGATATTTACAGATAAAAGAAATCAAGCCCCCAAATTTGCAAAACTTGTCCGTCTTTAGAGTAAAATGGTCAAGATCTGAAGGCAGCATCTCCCATTGCAGAACCCAGGCTGTTCTCTCTGCAATATAGTCATGAAAGTACTGCAGAGGAACCCCACCTGGGGTGCAGGGGTGCATCCAGAGCCAGCAGGAGCACCACGAGATTATGATGCGCCTCTGAGTCAGAGTGTGCAAGAATCAGGATGTGCCAAACCTCCTACCTTTAAATATGGGTAAGAATCAGGTGTGGTTACTGCAGTTTCTAGGAAGCAACAACCACAACAAAAAATTGGTGTTTCATGGATCTACAACAAGAATACGAGAACAGAAGGGAAGCAAACCAGCAGAATTCTTCTTACCCATAATGGACGCACATGCTCCTGTGCGTGGCAAGATTACCTTCAGTCAACGAGGACTCCATGACCTCACAGTGCAGCATCCTCCATAGAAGCATCCCTTCCAAAATGGAGATGACATATCTCCACTGACTGTAGCTTTGTGCACTGAGCCTCCTCTCTCATGGGTTCCAGGGACAAGGTCTGGCAACTCCTATAGTGAAAGATAAAACTTCTTGTGACAACTCCTCCCATAGCAAGGCTATTGTGTGCTTGTGATGTTAACATGGATTGCTCACATCACTGAAGATACATAGCAAGGACGTTTGTTGTATCACTTGTCAGAGGCCTGTCTGTAAGACTTGTTACACTACCCTTTCTGTATAAATATTGATTGAATTTTCTTCTGATTAATGAAGTAATACATATTAATTGTAGACACCTTAGAATGCATCATTATAAACTTCTAATTCTGAACCAGATATTATGCCACGTACATTTTAGTATACATTATCTCATTTAAAATTCACAACAGTCTACAAGGTCACCTTTATTCTTATTTTGAGGCTAAAGCTTAAGTTATTTAGTTCATTTTCTCAAGGTCATACATTTGAAAAGATAATTTAAATCCTAGTATAAACTCTAACCCAACAAAACAATGAAAACCACTAATAGGAATTGGGGCAAGATGGCGGAATAGGAAGGGAGCACACCGATAGTCTGGGGAGAGACAGTTTAATAAAAGTGGAGATACTGCAGGTTCAAGGAAGAGTAGGGGAAGATACAGCAGAGAAAACCCTTCCGGAACTGGAGATTCACAGTGGACCTGCGTGGAGAGCGTGGGAGCCCGCAGTTTGGGACACCAGCAGCAGATTCAACACACCAGCGCTGGAACGCGAGGTGAGCAGAACCTCAATAGCCCGAATTACCAGCAGGGAAGCGGAAAAGGGAGCCTAGAGCGAACAAGGCTTGAAACCCTGCGGGGAAAAGTTCACCAGGCTAACTAGAAGAGAGAGAGAGAGAGAGAGAGAGAGAGGGAAAAAAAAAAGTGACCCATACAGACACGAGCTTCTCTCTCTCTGCTCACCTCTCAAAGGTGAGCAAGACAAAGAGCAGGCGCCATTTTGGACAAACGTCATAAGCAGGGCGAGCTAGGGTTGGCACCGGCCCCAAGCCTAGCAGAAAAACCTGACTCTGGGCGTGGGGGTGAAATAACAGGAGATTAGAACCTAATGAATGTGTGGTGCTAATGAACTGAGACTGTGAAAAAAGAGACGGTGGGGGAGAGAACTCACAGAAATCACGAATTCATGTGAGTACTCTCCAGAGACGCTACAATTCAGTAGCCTTGGCAGCCCAGTGGGAGACTACAGGAGAATCTCAGCCCACACAAAGGGCCGCAAAGATTCCCTCTCTGGTCCTTGGGAAAGAGCTTCCGATCTCTGGCTCCTGTGGGAATATCATTCACCTGCTAACCACCCCCAATTCCATTCAGCTGTGTGGAATTACTTCCCTTTGGAACCAAAAAAAAAAAAAAAGTAACAGAGAGAGATTTACCACTCCTAACCTGGGAGTGTCTCCTTTGACACACCCTCAACCCTGAGGAACCAAACAGAGTTCTCAGGCCACACCCATCTCAAGCCTCTAGGGCTCCATCAAAAGCAGACAGTCCACTTAATCTAGACTCATAGTATAACAAGAAAAAAACACCACAGTGAAGAAACCAATATGCCAAACAACAAACGCAAAAACCGAGGTAATAAGAACAAGGAAGACACTATGGCATCCCCAAATGAAAAAGACACCCCAATTCAAGATTACGAAGATGATGAGATAGAAGAGATGCAAGAAGCAGATCTCAAAAAATTGATAAGAACACTAAGAAGTACTCAAAAACAAATTCTTGAACTACAGAAATCCTTAATGGACAAGGTAGAAAATCTCTCTCATGAAAATGAAATATTAAGGAGGAATCAAGCTGAAATGAGACAACTAGTAGAACATGAAACTGTGATAGTGACGAGAAATCATAATGAAGTGAAGAATTCAATAGATCAAATGAAAAACACATTAGGGAGCCTTACAAACAGAATGGGTGAGGCAGAAGAGAGAATATCGGACTTAGAAGACAGAGCACAGGAAACTATACAGTCAAACCAAAGAAAAGAAGAGGAAATTGGAAATCTAAAAAATATTGTTGGGAATCTACAGGATACTATTAAAAAACCCAACATTCGAGTTCTAGGAGTTCCTGAAGGCATGGAGAGGGAGAAGGGATTAGAAGGCCTTTTTAGTGAGATAATAGCAGAAAATTTCCCAGTTTTGGAGAAGGACAGAGACATCCTAGTACAGGAAGCTCATAGAACCCCTAGTAAACATGACCAAAAGAGGTCCTCACCACGACACGTTGTAATTAAACTCACCACAGTGAAACAGAAAGAAAAGATCCTAAAATGCGCAAGAGAGAAACGTCAAATTACACTCAGAGGATCTCCAATTAGACTCACAGCAGACTTCTCATCAGAAACCCTACAAGCTAGAAGGGAATGGCGAGACATAGCCCAGGTACTCAGAGAGAAAAACTGCCAGCCCAGAATATTATATCCTGCCAAGCTCTCATTTGTGAATGAAGGTGAAATAAAGACCTTTCATTGCAAACAGAAATTGAAAGAATTTGTTGCCACTCGTCCAGCCCTGCAAAAGATACTTAAAGATGTGTTACACACAGAAACACGGCCATCAACATGAAAGAAGGTAAACAAAGGGAACCTCACAGCAAAAGATCACAGGGAATTCAAAGCATACATTTGGATAAAGAAATTATGGGACATGTACTCTATAGAATACTATACAGCAGTCAAAAACAATGAAATCCGGTCATTTGCAATAAGATGGAGGAATCTGGAAAACATCATTCTGAGTGAATTAAGCCAGTCCCAAAGGGACAAATATCATATGTTCTCCCAATCGGTGACAACTAATTGAGCACCAAAGGTGAAACCTATTGAAGTGAAATGGACACTATGAGAAACAGTAACTTGATCAGCTCTTGTGCTGACTGTTGTTGTACAATGTAATACTTTATCCATTTTAGTAATTTTTTTATTCTAGTACTACTGGTTGAACTCTGTAATTAACACACAATTATTCTTAGGTGTTTAAATTTTAACTGAAAAGTGATCCCTGTGAAATATAAGAGTGGGAATAAGAGAGGGAGGAGATGTACAATTTGGGACATGCTCAATCGGAACTGCCCCAAATGATGGAGTTAGAAATGTGCCAGGGAATTCCAATACAATCCCATCAAGGTGGCATGTAGCAATATCATCTCACTAGTCCAAGTGATCAATTTCAGTTCACAATTGATCACACTGATAGGTCTAAGAGTCAAAGGGATCACACAAACAAGACTAGTGTCTGCTAATACTAACTGATAGAATCAAAAAGGGAGAGAATGATCCAACATGGGAAGCGAGATACACAGCAGACTCATAGAATGGCAGATGTCCTAAATAGCACTCTGGCTTTAGAATCAGCCCTTAAGGCATTCAGATCTGGCTCAAGAACCCATGAGAATATTCTAGGCATGGAAAGCAAAGACACTCTGGAAAAAAAAGAAGACCTAAATGAAAGATCTCTGTGCGTGAGATCCCAGTGGAACGAATGGGGCCATCAAAGAAGGAGGTACCTTTCTCTGAAGAGAGGAGAGAACCTCCACTTTGACTATGACCCTGTTGGAATAAGATTGAAGTTAGCGAACCCTAAAGGCTTCCATAGCCTTGGCAACTCATGACTAGAGCCTAGGGAGATTACTGATGCCATAAACAAGAGTGTCAAATTGTTAAATCAACTTCAGGAGTCACTGTGTACTTATGTCTCATGTGGGATCTGTCCTTAATGTGTTGTCCAATGTGAAGTAATGCTATAACTAGCACTGAAACAGTATTTTACACTTTGTGTTTCTGTGTGGGTGCAAACTGTTGAAATCTTTACTTAGTATATACTGAATCTATCTTCTGTATATAGATAATTAAAAATGAAAAAAAAATCTTGGTGTGAAATTGGAAATTGCCTAGAAAATTAATCAATTTTTTAAAAAAATATATCATGTAGGATCTCTGTCCTTAATGTGCTATACATTGTGAATTAATACTATAACTAGTACTCCAACAGTATTTTTCACTTTGTGTTGCTATGTGAGGGCAAACTGTTGAAATCTTTACTTAATATATAGTAAACTGATCTTCTGTATATAAAGAGAATTGAAAATGAATCTTGATGTAAAGCAAGGGGAGAGGGAGTGGGAAAGGGGAGGGTTGCGGGTGGGGGGGAAGTTATGGGGGGGGGAAGCCATTGTAATCTATAAGCTGTATTTTGGAAATTTATATTCTTTAAATAAAAGCGTTATAAAAAAAGAAAGAAAGAAAACCACTAATAAACTGGAGCCAGTATGTTTTAGTGTACTTTCTTGTTCTTATTCTAGCTATGGAGAGCCATAATTGTTTGTTTTTTTCTTATCAAATTGGGATTGTGCTGTATATCCTGCACAATGGCAGCTATAATCTAGCATTCAGTGAATCTGCTACCATCTATTTAACTTTCTCCCTGTTACTGGACAGCCTGGAAGTTCTCTTCTCACTAACATAAGTTATGCTATGCAAAACATTCCTGATAATATATGTTTGAACAATCCATAATTTTGGCTAAGATAAACTCCCCTAAAAGTAGAATTATCTTTTAAAAGTATTTGGAATTGAGCCCATTTTCTCAATAGAGGCACTATTGTATGTGGCATAAAACAGCTGTGCCCAGAAAATGCTGTACCTTTTTCCCAATGTTGCTGGCAGCAACATTGACTGACTCATTGAGCCTTTCACCCCAGGACCTAAAGCATCATCTAGCCTATGCCACACTCTATAAATGCTTGTCAAGTGAATGAATGAATTAATGAGATGTTTGAGCCTTCTGCAGGCAGAGTTCTCTTATTCTTTAAGTTGCCAAGAAAATGAATATACGTATTCATGAATCAAATTTGTTTTCCCTAATATTTGACTCAAGAATACATGGTCTTTAACTATTCTTTGCATTCTCATATCAATGGTCACCCTCATAGAGATGGGGAAAATCACAAACTTCAGGCCCTAAAGCTCTGAAATGTAGCCATATTCTTCTATCTTCCAACTATAGGTGGCCCAGTTGTGTGTATGCCAGTTCTATTTGTACAAGTTGTATAGATACCACCTCAAAGAAACAAAAAGTAAGATTCACTGGTCTCTGGACACTGTAAGTCAGAGAAAGAGAATTACTTTGCCTTCAAGCTGGAAAGCTTGAAGCCAGCCATTCTGCCTTAATTGACTTGCCCAAATGTGGACTTATTTAGAAAGATATGGCAACCGGCATCCTCTGCGGTGATGCATCTAAGCCATCACGTCTTTATTTCCCAGGGAAGTTTATGCATTCCAAGTAGGAAGCAGAAGTTTCCTCGCCTGGCCTTAGAATAAATCAAAGCAACTGGAACCTTAGCTTTCATGGAAGCGGTATTATTCTACAATGAGAGAAACTTCCTCGAATAGTCAGGGATTAGAAGTGGCTGGTGTCAGCTCTCTGCTATGGCCTGGGAAAGAGGTGGAAGATGGCCCAAGTCCTTGGGCCCCTGCACCTGTGTGGGAGGCTCCAGGCTCCTGGCTTCGGATCAGCTCAGCTCTGGTCTTTGCAGTCATTTGGGGAGTGAACCAGTAGAATGGAAGACCTCCCTTCCTCCCTCCCTCCCTCCCTTCCCCTCCCCTGCCTCTCCTTCTCTCCGTGTAACGTTTTCAAATAAAATAATTCTAAAAAAAGTGACTGGTGTCATTTGCAGTCCTAAAGAAGAGCCATTCCTGGGTACATCTAAAGGTGGTCTGTGGACAGAGTCTGAGAAAAAGAGCAAGGGGGTTGGAAGGTGCACCAAATTGTGGGAGAACTGTCTAGCAGAAAGTAAACAAAAGGGGAAAATGTACCCTTGCTTTGTAAGTTCAAGAGGAAGAGCACACATAGGAAATTCATTCATTTGCTAAATATTTATTACACATCTATAGCATGCAAGTCAGTGTTCAGGATAATTGCAGTAGAAGTTTATCACTGAGCAAAACTGACAAGGAATACCAGTGTTCACACAGGTTATATTCTGTTAGGAGAAGCAAATCTAATAAATAAGTTACCTAGCATGTTACCATAGACATAGGAGCTAACTAGCAAGGAAGGATGCAGAAGTTAAGACAGGATATAAAGTGAATACAGAAGCAGCTATGAGAGGTATGAATTCAAGGATGAGATCAGATGGATCTGATCAGAGAGTTGAAGAAGCTGCACAGGGCAGACAATGAAGGGCAGAGTAGATTTCCTTGTCACACTCAGAGAGGGAAAGGAGATTTAACGTATGAACAGGCCATTAGGTGTGGTGAGAGCAGTGAAATACATATTTACACAGAGAGCCATTTAACTCAAACAAAGGGAACCAGCAACACTTCCAGAATAAAGATTATTTGTCTAATTCTTAAGATCAAATTAATGATGCCCAAGCAGGTGTGGCAAAAGGGCATATAGGAACCAGAGGGGGAAAATGGGAGTAACAGCACAGAGGCTGGAGAAGGATGAGTTCAACAGGAAATTCGTAGTACAGTTATCAGAAACCTGAGAAGAAGAAAGAATCAGGAAATTTGGCTGTACAAAGAAGGAGCAATGGGGACTATTGGTTCCCCATCCCAGGAGCTCATCCTTTCTTCTTGAAGAATTGAATAGCTGGGATTCTTGGTGTGAATTTTGCTAACCCTAGAACATTGCGCTCTGCCTTCTCTTACTCTGTTCCCTGCCACATCATGTACTAGCTGAGAGTCATCTCAGAACTGTGGGCAGCTCCTGGAACAGAGTACCTTTCCCTTGAATATTTGTTATTAAATTCCGTCTACAAGTAGTTGCTGAATTTGGGAAAGTCTGCACAGAGATGACTCTAGCAACGGTATTCTTGGTAAATGCATGGACTATACAAGCTTATGCCACCTTGGGAAACTGAGGATTTCAATGTGTTGTTTGGCAATTGTCAGGCAAGAGCAGGAAATGAGGCAAAATGATTGAAATCAGATTTTTGAAGCATCTTGACCATCATGCACAATAGTCTACTCTTCATTTTAAGATCGGACTACATAAACTTTAACACAAAAACTGTTAAGAGAGACAAAGAGGGGCACTATATAATGATTAAGGGATCAATACTACAGGAAGATATAACGATTATCAATGTATATGCACCTAATTACAGGCCACCGGTTTATTTAAAAAAAATTGTTAAGAAACTTAAAGGGAGACTTAGACCCCAACACAATAGTACTGGGGGACTTCAATACTGCACTCACAGTTATTGACAGATCGACAGGACAGAAGATCAACAAGGAGACAGTAGATTTAAACAACACTATAGCCCAAATGGATCTAACAGATATCTACAGAACTTTTCATCCTACACAGAAAGCATTTACATTCTTCTCAGCAGTACATGGAACCTACTCTAGGATTGACCACATATTAGGCCATAAAGCAAGTCTCAGCAAATTCAAAAGAATTAGAATCATACGATGCAGCTTCTTAGACCATAAGGGAATGAAGTTGGAAATTAGCAACTCAGGAATCCCTACAGCATATGCAAACATATGGAGATTGAACAACATGCTCCTGAATGAACAATGGGTCACAGAAGAAATCAAAAGAGAAATCAAAAATTTTCTGGAAGTAAATGAGGATAACAGCACAACATACGAAAACTTATGGGATACAGCAAAAGCAGTGTTTATATCAATAGGTTTATATCAATAGGAAAGTTTATATCAATAATTGCCTATATCAAGAAACTGGAAAGGCACCAAATAGATGAGCTTTCAATGCATCTCAAGGATCTAGAAAATTTGCAGCAAACTAGACCCAAATCTAGTAGAAAAAGAGAAATAATCAAAATCAGAGAAGAAATCAACAGAATTGAATACAAAAAAAATTACAAAAAAATCAGTCAAACGAGGAGCTGGTTTTTCGAAAAAATAAACAAAATTGACACCCCATTAGCCCAACTAACTAAAAAAAGAAGAGAAAAGACCCAAATCAGTAAAATCAGAGATGAAAAAGGAAATGTAACAACAGACACCACAGAAATCAAAAGAATCATCAGAAATTACTACAAGGACTTGTATGCCAGCAAACAGGGAAACCTATCAGAAATGGATAGATTCCTGGACACATGCAACCTACCTAAATTGAACCAGGAAGACATAGAAAACCTAAGCAGACCCATAAGTGAGTCAGAAATTGAATCAGTAATAAAGGCCCTCCCAACAAAGAAAAGCCCAGGACCAGATGGATTCACTGCTGAATTCTACCAGACATTTAAAGAAGAACTAACTCCAATTCTTCTCAAACAATTCAGAACAATCGAAAAAGAGGGAATCCTCCCAAATTCTTTCTATGAAACCAGCATCACCTTAATTCCTAAGCCAGAAAAAGATGCAGTATTGAAAGAGAATTACAGACCAATATCCCTCATGAACATAGATGCAAAAATCCTCAACAAAATTCTGGCCAATAGACTGCAACAACACATCAGAAAGATCATCCACCCAGACCAAGTGGGATTCATCCCTGGTATGCAGGGATGGTTCAATATTCGCAAAACAATCAACGTGATACACCACATTAACAGACTGCAGAAGAAAAACCATATGATTATCTCACTAGATGCAGAGAAAGCATTTGATAAAATTCAACACCCTTTCATGAGGAAAACCCTAAGAAAACTGGGTATAAAAGGCACATTCCTCAATACAATCAAAGCAATTTATGAAAAACACACGGCCAATATCCTATTGAATGGGGAAAAGTTGGAAGCATTTCCACTGAGATCTTGTACCAGACAGGGATGCCCACTCTCACCACTGCTATTCAATATAGTGCTGGAAGTCTTAGCCAGAGCTATTAGGCAAGAAAAAGAAATTAAAGGGGTACAAATTGGGAAGGAAGAACTCAAACTATCCCTCTTTGCAGACGACATGATTCTTTATTTAGGGGACCCAAAGAACTCTACTAAGAGACTATTGGAACTCATAGAAGAGTTTGGCAAAGTAGCAGGATATAAAATCAATGCACAAAGATCAACAGCCTTTGTATACACAGGCAATGCCATGGCTGAGGAAGAACTGCTAAGATCAATCCCATTCACAATAGCTACAAAAACAATCAAATACCTTGGAATAAACATAACCAAGGACATTAAAGATCTCTACAATGAAAATTACAAAACCCTAAAGAAACAAATAGAAGAGGATACCAAAAATTGGAGAAATCTTCCATGCTCATGGATTGGAAGAATCAATATCATCAAAATGTCCATTCTGCCAAAAGCAATGTACAGATTCAATGCAATACCAATCAAGATACTGAGGACATTCTTCTAGGATCTGGAAAAAATGATGCTGAAATTCATATGGAGACACAGGAGACCTCGAATAGCTAAAGCAATCTTGTACAACAAAAACAAAGCTGGAGGCATTACAATACCAGATTTCAGGACATACTACAGGGCAGTTGTTATCAAAACAGCATGGTACTGGTACAGAAACAGATGCATAGACCAATGGAACAGAATAGAAACACCAGAAAATAATCCAAACATCTACAGCCAACTTATATTTGATCAAGGATCCAAAATCAATCCCTGGAGTAAGAACAGTCTATTTAATAAATGGTGCTGGGAAAACTGGATTTCCACGTGCAGAATCATGAAGCAAGATCCCTACCTTTCACCTTACACAAAAATTCATTCAACATGGATTAAAAATTTAAACCTACGACCTGACACCATCAAATTATTAGAGAGCATAAGAGAAACCCTGCAAGACATAGGTACTGGCAAAGACTTCTTGGAAAAGACCCCAGAAGCACAGGCAGTCAAAGCCAAAATTAACTTTTGGGATTGCATCAAATTGAAAAGTTTCTGTACTGCAAAAGAAACAGTCAGGAAAGTGAATAGGAAACCAACAGAATGGGAAGATATATTTTCAAACTATGCAACAGATAAAGGGTTGATAACCAGAATCTACAAAGAAATTAAGAAACTCCACAACATCAAAACAAACAACCCACTTAAGAGATGGGCCAAGGACCTCAATAGACATTTTTCAAAAGAGGAAATCCAAATGGCCAACAGACACATGAAAAATTGTTCAAGATCACTAGCAATCAGGGAAATGCAAATCAGAACCACAATGAGGTTTCACCTCACCCCGGTTAGAATGGCTCACATTCAGAAAACCACCAACAATAGATGCTGGAGAGGATGTGGGGAAAAAGTGACTCTAACCCACTGTTGGTGGGAATGCAAACTGGTGAAGCCACTATGGAAGTCAGTCTGGAGATTCCTCAGAAACCTGAATATAATCCTACCATTCAACCTAGCCATCCCACTCCTTGGAATTTATCCAAAGGAAATTAAATTGGCAAACAAAAAAGCCGTCTGCACAGTAATGTTTATTGCAGCTCAATTCACAACAGCTAAGACTTGGAACCAACCAAAATGCCCATCAACAGTAGACTGGATTAGGAAATTATGGGACATGTACTCTACAGAATACTATACAGCAGTCAAAAACAATGAAATCCGGTCATTTGCAACAAAATGGAGGAATCTGGAAAACATCATGCTGAGTGAATTAAGCCAGTCCCAAAGAGCCAAATATCATTTTTTTCCCTTGATTGGTGACGACTAACTGAACACCAATGGGCAAACCTTTTGAAGTGAAATGGACACTATGAGAAACAGTGACTTGATCAGCTCTTGTGCTGACTGTTGTTGTACAATGTAATACTTTATCCATTGTATTATTTTTTTATCCTAGTACTAGTGGATGAACTCTGTAATTAACACACAATTATTCTTAGGTTTTTAAATTTTCACTGTAAAGTGATCCCTGTGAAATATAAATGTGGGAATAAGAGAGGGAGGAGATGTACAATTTGGGACATGCTCAATCGGAACTGCCCCAAATGATGGAGTTAGAATTGTGCCAGGGAATTCCAATACAATCCCATCAAGGTGGCATGTAGCAATATCATCTCACTAGTCCAAGTGATCAATTTCAGTTCACAATTGATCACACTGATAGGTCTAAGAGTCAAAGGGATCACACAAATAAGACTAGTGTCTGCTAATACTAACTGATAGAATCAAAAAGGGAGAGAATGATCCAACATGGGAAGCGAGATACACAGCAGACTCATAGAAGGGCAGATGTCCTAAATAGCACTCTGGCCTCAGAATCAGCCCTTAAGGCATTCGGATCTGGCTCAAGAGCCCATGAGAATATTTTAGGCATGGAAAGCTAAGACACTCTGAAAAACAAAAAAAAAAAGAAGACCTAAATGAAAGATCTCTGCAAGTGAGATCCCAGTGGAAAGAATGGGGCCATCAAAGAAGGAGGTACCTTTCTCTGAAGGGAGGAGAGAACTTCCACTATGACTATGACCCTGTCGGAATAAGATAGAAGTCGGCGAAACCTAAAGGCTTACATAGCCTTGGCAACTCATGACTAGAGCCTAGGGAGATTACTGACTCCATAAACAAGAGTGTCAAATTGTTAAATCAACATCAGGAGTCACTGTGTACTTACGTCTCATGAGGGATCTGTCCTTAATGTGTTATCCAATGTGAAATAATGCTATTACTTGTACTGAAACACTATTTTTACTCTTTGTGTTTCTGTGTGGGTGCAAACTGATGAAATCTTTACATAGTATATACTGAATCAATCTTCTGTATATAAAGATAATTGAAAATGATTAAAAAATCTTGTATTAAATTGGAAATTTCATAGATAATTAATCAATTCTTTAAAAAAATCATGTAGGATCTCTGTCCTTAATGTGATGTACATTGTGAATTAATACTATAACTAGTACTCCAACAGTATTTTCACTTTGTGTCTCTATGTGAGGGCAAACTGTTGAAATCTTTATGTAATATGTACTAAACTGATCTTCTGTGTATAAAGAGAATTGAAAATGAATCTTGATGTGAATGGAAGGGGAGAGGGAGCGGGAAAGGGGAGGGTAGCAGGAGGGAGGGAAGTTGTGTGGGTGGGAGCCATGGTAATGCATAAGCTGTACTTTGGAAATTTATATTCTTTAAATAAAAGCTTTATATATAAAAAAGGATATGGGATTTGTTATTTTGACAAATATTTATTGAATATTTCTATGTGTTGGTCATCAGGCTAAGACCTGAGGATGCAAAAACAATCAAGACAGAAGTGTGTCTCTTGGGGAGAGCACTGTGGCACAGCAAACTAAGGCACCACCTGCACCACCAGTAACCCACTGCACACAAAGCTGGCATCCCGTGATGGCACTGTAGTAGGGCTGATCTACTGCAGATCAGGTTCCCTGTGCACCTGTGGAAGTAGCCGAGGATGCTCCGAGTGCTTGGAATCCTGTGCCCCTATGGGAGACTTGGATGGAGTTCCTGATTTCTGGCTTCTCCTGGCCCAGCACCAGCTATTCCAGCCATTTTGGAAGTGAACCAGCAGATGGAAGAGGGATCCTTCCCTTCTCTTCCCTTCTCTTCCCTTCTCTTCCCCCCTCTTCCCCCTCTCTTCCCCCTCCCTTCCCCTCCCCTCTCCTCTCTCTCTCTTTTCCTTCCACTACCTTACAAGTAAATAAATAAATCTTTTTTAAGAAAGAAAAAAATAAGTACTTCTTTTTCAATAATGTAAGGGAACTTCAAAAAGTTCATGGAAAAGCAATTAAAATATAAGTTGATTTTGATGCAAAAATGTAATTATTTTTTTATTTCCTTATTTAATTTTTTAAACATTTAATAAATATAAATTTCCAAAGTACAACTTCTGGATTACAGCGCCCCCCCCCCATAACCTCCCTCCCACCCGCAACCCTCCTATCTCCCACTCCTTCTCCCATCCCATTCTTCATCAAGATTCATTTTCAATTATCTTTATATACAGAAGATCAATTTAGTACATTCTAAGTAAAGATTTCAACAGTTTGCACCCACACAGAAACACCGAGTGTAAAGTACTGTTTGAGTACTAGTTATACCGTTAATTCATAGTGCAACACATTAAGGACAGAGATCCTAATCAGGGAGTAAGTGCACAGTGACTCCTGTTGTTGATTTAACAATTTGACACTCTTATTTACGATGTCAATATCACCTGAGGCTCTTGTCACAAGCTGCCAAGGATATGGAAGTCTTTTGAGTTCACCAACTCCAATCTTATTTAGACAAGGCCATAGTCAAAGTGGAATTTCTCTCCTCCCTTCAGAGAAAATCACCTCCTCCTTTGATGGCTCATTCTTTCCGCTGGGATTTCACTCACAGATCTTTCATTTAGGTTTTTTTTTGTTTGTTTGTTTGCCAGAGTATCTTCAGAGTGTCTTTGTTTTCCATGCTTGAAATACTCTCATTGGCTTGTTAGCCAGATCTGAATGCCATAAGGGCTGATTCTGAGGCCAGAGTGCTGTTTAGGAAATCTTCCATTCTTTGAGTCTGCTGTGTATCCTGTTCCAAATAGCAGAGTTAGAAAAAATTTAATTCTATGTATCATTTTTTTATTACATGTTTTTGATGAATGTTTTCATTACCCTTCATATGTGTTGACTTCAAAGTTTTGGTTAAAACAAACTTCTTTCTTAATTCCATTCCCCAAGAACTTATTAAAACATATTTGTTTACTTATCTGAAAGGTAGAGTGAGAGAGAGGTCTCCCATCTTCTGGTTTACTCCCCAAATGATCATAACAGCAAGGGCAGTACCAGGCCAAGCCATAAGCTTGGAACACTGTCCTTGTCTCCCACATGGGTGGCAGGGGTCCTAGCATTTGGGCCATCTTCGAATGCCTTTCCCAGGCACTTTAGCAGGAAGCTGGGTCAGAAGTGGAGCAGCTATGACTTGAACCGGTGGTCATATGGGATAGCAGTTACAGCTTAACCTGCTATGAGATGACATTGTCCCCTTCCATGAACTTTTGAAAGTATCTTCTTATAATATAAAAGAAAAGAGAGACAATATGTCAGTGCATTGGGGTGTCTCCCACCATCTCCCTTAGATGGGACAGCCTAAACTGCCCCCATACTCCCAACCTGATGAAATACGAAAGCATTCCCGCACCACTGCCTTTCTTTTCCTGAGAGTAACTAATGCACTCAGAAACTGAACAGGCTATTCATGCAGGTCAGAGCGAGGAACATGAACAAGTCAGCTTTCTGGCTAAATGACCTTGAGGCAATGCACTGTCTTTAATCAACAAGAAGTCATCGTCATTGGATGGCAAGAAAGACAGTGCATGGCTGTGGCCGCTGCACTGCTCTGGCTTCCACATGCTGGTGCAGGATTCTGAATCCAGGTCAGGACTACAAGCATACTTCACAAGGACTGACTGCTTGGCACCTTATACTGGAAACAGAATTGGCCTTATATTGGAAACAGTACCTTGAACTCTTAACAGACAAGTACACCAAACACACACAAATACATAATGCCCAGGAGCAAAACCCATATAAATAAATGATCATTTTCTTCCCCAATGCTCTCTGAAAGCTCATTATATCTGAACTTCTAAACAAGATTTTGTGCACTGTATTTGTCTAGTTTGTAATTAAAGTGCTAATTATCCCTAGTCTGAAGCCAAGGTGGGGTGGAGGGGGAGAGTAGAAACCGTGGCAAATTGTTCTCAAAATGGCATTCTTTCTAAATTAGTTGTAAAGTTTGCATTGAGACCTATTCCCCATTAATGGAATGTATATTTTAAATTTGTGTTACTCTAACTTAATTAGCTCCTTGTTCTTAAAAAAAAAAAGTATTTCGGAAGGCAAAGGATGAAAAATGTACAATGTCTGTGTTCAATAACTGCTTAAAGACCCCATTGCAGCCTTCACGTTGAAACTACTCCAGCACTGTGAAGGATAGAATGCTGCTTTTCTGGACTGGAGGATCCACCAACAGAGCAATTTCTTGAATTTATCAGAGGGCAAAAGATGGCCCTCTTTTTGAATGCTATGAAATGATGAAATGGAGCAAGACAATACCTGCAGTTAAAAGAACATCCATCAGTTGAGATAATTCTATCTCAACTGTTCACAACCAAAATAGACTTAAACAAAATGAAAACATACTATTCTTACAAAAGAAGGATGGAAAAAGGCAACATAGGGCAGTAGTAATCTGTTAAATTTGTCAGGACCCTGTTTCTTCTGCCTTGCTGCCCTATCACACTCAGCACACAGCTTCTATCCCAGAGCCCAAGGTGGCTGCTCAAGGACCAGCCATCACATCTCTCAGCAAGAAAGAAACAAATGAACACATGTTCCTTTTGGGAACATTCCTCCAACTCACACACAACACTTGTGCTGACATGCCATTATCCATAGCATGCATGAGAAAGTGAGAAATACAATGCATACATATAAATAAATATATATATTTATACATTTAAGAAGTGTTCAAGAGATGAGAATAGTATTCAAGGAGTTCATTTGTGGAGAAACTAATGAGAAGCATTTCATTCAGGTAAAATGTGCTGGCTGAAAGTGAATAACAGGAGAATAAATATGTAAGGTAAAATATCAATCTTGCTAGAGACAGATATGTGGAACAATTTCTCAGTTCTCACTTTACTGTCTTCAGGGAAACCAGTTGGAGCATTTGCTTGGTACAGAAAATCTTAGTGTTATGAAACCCATCGGCCACTTTTATTAGATGTTGTGGAGTCCTTTAACCTTGTTTCTGTCCCCACTTTATAAGAGATTGCACAAAAACTGTTTGCACAGCTGTACAGGAACTTGTTGGCTCCCGGCCTCTCCAGACTACCTAGCAAAAGCATCTCTTGTTTAATGGGAAACAGTTCACATCATTTCACATTTCAGGAGGAATTTTCTTTAAAAAATTCACTTTGATCAAATTAATAGATATGCCTGCTATAACTACTCATGCTCCTTCAAATGACACTGCTGGGCTGCAGGTGGTTGAGGACAGAGTTACTGTCCTGGTGAGACACTAAGGCATTTGCCAGAGAAGAGTCGAGTGTGGCAGAAATCCAGTTTCTGGGGAACCATGGAAAGACAGCTCACCTGTGCCCCCTTGTTCAGCAGGAACAGCCCCTCTTCCAGCAGATTCAAGTTAAATTTTTATAAAAATTAAAGTAGAGGGGTCATTGCTGTGGCACAGAGGGTAAGGCCTCCACCTGTGGCACCGGTTTGAGTCCTGGCTCCTCCTCTTTCGATCCAGCTCAGTGCTAATGGCCTGAGAAAGCAGCAAAAGAAAAATGACCCTCCAGTTTGATGAATGACATGGTATTAGCAAGATAAATATAAAGATATTCTAGTTTCACCATAGACAAAATAACTGCAGAGCGTGAAAGGAAGAAAACCAGTAAAATACCAATAGATTAATCCAGAACACCACATAACAAATACATACACAATATCAAATGTGAATAAAATTGTGGTAGACTGAATAATGCCTCACCAAAATTACATCTACCAATAACCTCATAATGTGAACTCATTTGGAAGCAAGATCTTTACTAAGGAAATCAGTTGAATGAAGGGGAACCCATTCTCAATTAAGATGAGCGCTAACTCTGATGACTAGTGACTCAAGAGGAGGAGAAGAAACACAGACACACACACACACACACACAGGGAGGAAAACCACTTGAAGAGGGAGACAGACTGGAGTGACAGCCAACAGGCCAGGAAACACCAACGACGGCCACAGACCACTTGAAGCTAGGGAGATAAGGGAATGTTCTTTTCCCCGAGCCTTCACAGGGATCCTGTCTCTAAGGACTTCTAGTTTTCAGAACTAAAAAAGAATACATTTCTATTGTTTTCATCCACCTAGTCACTTGTTACAGCTTTCCAGGAGGGGGAAAAAAAGTTCTTTTTAAAAAATAAATCTGGGTAAATGAGTGCAATGCTTGTGGTGTTAGATAAAAAATGCCAAGAATGGCCTATCAGAGGAATTACTGTGTGGGCATGGAGTAAATTACACAAGACAGGAGCCTAAGGACATTACAGGAAAAATATCCACATCACAGGACAAAGCAGGTGTAAAAGCCCTGGAGGAAAACTCTCTGGCATGTTCCCAATCAACAAAGAGGTCAGTATAGTTGAATGGACAGAGTGGAGAGGGAATTGGTAGGAAATAAAGTATGAGAAATGTGAGAAGCAGCCAGCAGACTATTGGAATTTTGTAGTTTGGGGAAGGATTTGGATTTATGAGGTGACTTAAAAGTCTGAAAAAGCTGGGTTTTTAAAGCTCTATTTTATTTATTTATTTAAAAGTAGACGGACAGAAAGAAGGGGAATGAGAAAAGGAAAGAGAGGAGGCCATCTTTTCTCCTCTGGTTAACTCCCCAAGGCCTGGAATGGCCAGGGCTGGGCCAGTCCAAAGCCAGGAGCCAGGGACTCCAAACACGGCTCCCAACTGGGTGGCAGGGGCTGCCTTCGTAGGTGCATTAGCAGGAAGCTGGATCAAAAGTGAAAGTAGAACTCGATGACATTCATTCTGATATGGACCCCCCCAAGCGTTGTGGGGACCCATGGATAGGCCAGCCATGGGACCCCCCCATGGTGGGCGTGGCTTATAGCAGTAATGTGGATGTAGCAGCTGATTGAACTTTTCATCTAGCTGAGGATCGTGGAAAACAAGATGGCGCTGATGCCCTGCCTGCTGCGTGACTCCACAGCTGATCGTGATCAAGTGCCGGATTGGAGAGCTCTGTGCATGGACTGTAATTGATTGACTGTGATTGGTTGAATTCTGTATATAAGCAGACCGCGGGAGAAGGAGCGGGGCACGCCAGCTTTCCCCCTTAAGGAACGTGCGTGCCATCTCTCCCCCTTCTCCCGGTTCCCCCACTCTTTCCCACTCCTTCTAAGAAAAAGTAAAAGTCTTTTGAAGACCGATTAACTGGGAGCAGCGTCGTTCCTTCTGCGGCTGTAGGAGTCGACAAGTGCTGCTGTGACTCGGATCCACAAGTGGTGCCGTGACTCAGATCCACAAGTGGTGCCGTGACTCGGATCGTCGGACCGATTGCTGGAAGCAGGAAGTAAGAACAGGATAAACGTCCATACATGGGAATCTAGGCGGGTGAAGTAAAAAGCCTAGGATTATGACCGCGGTTCCGTTGCAAAGACAGGGAGTGTAACGCCAGAAAGGCGGGAGTAAACTGTCGACAAAAGACAGGGAATCTAGGTGGGTAAAGTGAAAAGCCTAGGATTATAGCCGAGGTTCCGTCGACAAAAGACGGGGAGTAGAGCGCCGGAAGACAGGCGGAAGTAAACCGTCGACAAAAGACGGGGAGTTAAATGCCAGAAAGGCAGGAGTAAACTGTCGAAAAAAGACAGGGAATCTAGGCGGGTAAAAAGGCCTAGGATTATAACCGCGGGGAGTGGACGACAGAAGACAGGCGGGAGTAGGCCGTCGATGGAAGACGGGGAGTGGACGCCAGAAGACAGGCGGGAGTGGACTGTCAACAAAGGACGGGGAGTAAAATGCCGGGAGAAAGGCGGGAGTGAGCCGTTGTAAAGACCGGGAGAAAACCACCAGGAGAAAGGCGGGAGTACTGATTGTGATTGATCTTACCATATGTTTCATAAGCAATAGAGCCTGTTCGTCAGCGACATGGAGAAGCAAAAATCCTCCACTATATGGACGATTTATATATTGGAAGCAGTGTTCATAACATTAAGCTCATGTCTACGGGAGGAAGGATTACAGATAGTGCCAGAAAAGGTTCAAAAAGATACTGTAGTTGGATATTTAGGACTTGGGCTTACACCAACAAATGTGGCCCCTTTGGAATTTGCCATTGCTACGACAGGACTAAAAACCTTAAATGACTTTCGAAAACTATGTGGAAATCTAAATTGGATATGGCTGTATTATAATGAGAGGAAGAAGCACAGGAAAAAAGGCCGTGATAAAGACTATAAAGACTCCATTACAGACGCAGAGAATAGGGTTAAAGATGAGCCATAAAACAGTTCATTAATGCTAATCGTGGTGAAAAGTGTCTGAACTACCTATTCTGTTTTTGTATTATGTACTAACTTTACCCCTATTATTGATGGGAATGCTTGAGCAGATTATGCTTGGTTTGCTTTATAAAAGAATGTAAATGTTTCAATTTATCTTTAAAATTGTTTGACCATCTATGTCTTTAGTTTAACTTTTGGCTTGCTGAAAGTATTGCTTGATCATTTATTATTGATTTGTAATTATGAAGTTTGTTAAGGGGTTTATGATTTTTTGTACTGTTGTCTGAGACTGATTTACACGAGAATTCTAATTGTACCCTAGAATTGGGCCAGATGATCAATACCACCTGGAACAGTAATTTTACGAGGTTGTACTTAACAATATAGGCCTCACCTGCCTTGCCAAGTGGGTGAAATGGGAGGAGAATTTGAGGTAACTAGTGTTTAAGGCATACAAGATATGTGGAGTGGCTGTCTGCATTTGGAACATGTGAAGAATAGTACCAATTAAGCATTTTACTTTGAACCAAGTATTTCTTTATAAGATGTATCCTTTGTGCCTAATTGCTAATGTGAAATTATGAAGGAATTTGTTAAAATTTATGTGTTGGATTTAAGTAGCAAGTAGTAAGAAAGCTGACCTAATTTGATTTGTTTTCTTAAATGTACTTAAGCTGTTAATTCATAATTTGATAAAACTGTTCTGGCTTTCAAAACCCCAATAGCCCAGAAGTTCTGATCAGAACTGTAACACTCTGCCAGCAGTGTACCAACCTGGTAATTCAGCAGGATATGCTAGCCACCTTGCACTCTTACCCCCATGGAGAAGTGTAGCTTAACATAATGGAATGGTAGCCAATAACGGGTAATCGCTGATGGGCGCACCTAGCAACCTAAGACAGAGGGTAGGACAAGCTTCCTATTACCTCCATGACGGGTAAGCAGGTTGCGCGCCATTGGGAACCCAAGACAGGCACGTTTCCATGTCACTTAATATAATAAAAACGGGGGAGATGTGGGGACCCATGGATAGGCCAGCCATGGGACCCCCCCATGGTGGGCGTGGCTTATAGCAGTAATGTGGATGTAGCAGCTGATTGAACTTTTCATCTAGCTGAGGATCGTGGAAAACAAGATGGCGCTGATGCCCTGCCTGCTGCGTGACTCCACAGCTGATCGTGATCAAGTGCCGGATTGGAGAGCTCTGTGCATGGACTGTAATTGATTGACTGTGATTGGTTGAATTCTGTATATAAGCAGACCGCGGGAGAAGGAGCGGGGCACGCCAGCTTTCCCCCTTAAGGAACGTGCGTGCCATCTCTCCCCCTTCTCCCGGTTCCCCCACTCTTTCCCACTCCTTCTAAGAAAAAGTAAAAGTCTTTTGAAGACCGATTAACTGGGAGCAGCGTCGTTCCTTCTGCGGCTGTAGGAGTCGACAAGTGCTGCTGTGACTCGGATCCACAAGTGGTGCCGTGACTCAGATCCACAAAGCGTGGCTTAACTCTGGCCACAATACCTGCCCAGTCTGAGTTTTAAAGTAGGCAGCACACTTAGCATATTTACTGAAGAGTAAGTTATATGATAAAATTAGAACATATACAAGAAAATACATGAATCAAAAAAGTTGGTGTGGCAACACTGGTATCTATCAAAAATTAGTAGGAAGAACTAGCAAAATCATGATAGGAACAACTCATCAAGGTCATGAAACAACTGTAAGCTTCTATGCACCAAAAAAATTACTCTCAAAATAAATCTGAAGAGAGAAGTGACAGAAAAAGAGGAAACCACCACAACAAAAACAGAAAAACACAGAATATGAGAGTTGGAAATATTTATCACCAACACTGATGGATTCAAGAGACAAGAAATAAAGATTTTGAAGAATCATATGAAGCTATTTTGATTCTGAGTGTACAGATGTGTATCAGGATAAATAACTTAGATAACCCGTACTCAACAGAGAATAAACTTTTCTTCACAAAACTATCTGAAATATTTTAGAAGTCAACTATGTAGTAAAAACTGGTATAATATAAATGATGGACTCCACATTTGGAATAAAATTAGAAGAAAAAATTAAGTCAGGAGATATTCATTGACTACGCTCCTCCATGTAATAATTAAGATGTAGTATTTAATAAGTACCAAATATAGATACTTCTCTAAGTGTTTTATATGTGTCAATTCATGATAACCTTGATAGTGCATCCATTTCAAAACAGGAAAATTGATTTCAGTGCTTTTTAAAAATAAGTTGTATGGCCAGCAGACTCATAGTATGGCAGATGTCCTAAATAGCACTCTGGCCTCAGATTCAGCCTTTAAGGCATCCAGATCTGGCTAACAAGCCCATGAGAGTATTTTAGGCATGGAAAGCCAAGACACTCTGGCAAAAAAAAAAATGACCTAAATGAAAGATCTCTGTGAGTGAGATCCCAACGGAAAGAATGGGCCATCAAAGGAGGAGGTGCTTTTCTCTGAAGGGAGGAGAGAACTTCCACTTTGACTATGGCCTTGTCTAAATAAGATTGGAGTTGACGAACTCAAAAGACTTCCATATCCTTCGCAGCTCATGACAAGAGCCTCAGGTGAATAATGACATCATAAATTAGAGTGTCAATTGTTAAATCAACAACAGGAATCACTGTACACTTACTCCCCGTGTAGGATCTCTGTCTTTAATATGTTGTACTATGTGAATTAATGGTATAACTAGTACTCAAACAGTACTTTATACTTTGTGTTTCTATGTGGGTGCAGTCTGTTGAAATCTTTACTTAGTATATACTAAATTCATCTTCTGTATATAGAGATAATTGAAAATGAATCTTGATGAAGAATGGGATGGGAGAGGCAGTGGGAGATGGGATGGTCGCGAATGGGAGGGTGATTATGGAGGGAAAAAGCCGCTATAATCCAGAAGTTGTACTTTGGAAATTTATATTTACTAAATAAAAATTTAAAAAAAATAAGTTGTATGGAAAAGTTAACATTCTGCATTTTTGTTTCAAGCAGCACTCAAGCATCATTTATTAGACATAAATTTTGAAAACTAATATTGGACACATTATGATTCAGTTGATTTTTTCCTAGATTAACCCAACATAAGGAAAAATACAAATACACATTTTAAGTACTAAAAAAAAAACCACTTATACAGTACTTGTATTCCTCTATGATATACTTTTTATATCAACATTTTACAATTAAGGAAACAGAGAAAATTATCACCATGTGTTTAAAACCAAGCAAACTGGAGCCAGCACTGTGGTCTAGCAGGTAAACTGCCACTTGCAGTGCTGGCCTCCCTATGGACACAGGTTCAAGTCCCGGCTGCTCCACTTCTGATCCAGCTCTCTGCTTTGGCTTGGTAAAGCAGTGGAACATGGCCTAAGTCGTTGGGCCCCTGTATCTGTGCTGGAGGCCTGGAGGAAGGTCCTGGCTCCTGGCTTTGGATTGGAAGAGTTCTGGCCATTACAGCCAGCTGGGGAGTGAACCAGCAGATGGAGGATCTCTCTCTCTCTTTTCGTGTCTGCCTCTATGTAGCTCTTTCAAATAAATAAATCAATCTTTAAAATAAGAGGCAATTGTCTTTTTTTAAAGATTTATTTATTTATTTGACAAGCAGAGTTAGGAAGAGAGAGAGAGAGAGAGAGAGGATGAATATGAATATCTCCCATCCTCTGGTTTACTTCCCAAAGGGCTGCAATGGCTGGAGCTGGGCTGATCCAAAGGGGTATAAGCTTCTTTCAGGTCTCCCACATGGATGCAGGGGCCCAAGCATTTGGGCCATCTTCCACTGCAGAGAGCTAGATGGGAAGTGGAGCATCCAGGACTCGAACCTGTGCCCATGTGGGGAGCGGGCTCCCTAGGCAGGGGCTTAACTCCTATGCCACAATGCCAGCCCCAGGCAATTGTCATCTAACTCCATGATCTTGACCAATATACAATGCTGTATCCCAATATAGCTATATCAATTTGCATTTAATAAATGAAATTAAAATAATTTTGAAAGTCATACCACTAGTTGTTCTTTGACATTTTGCAATTAACACTAATTTTATTCTTTAAGTAACTATATAAAGTTAAGGACTCCCTAAAATTTTTAAAAAGTTGTATTCTGGGACAGGCCTTGTGGCACAGTGCATTAAGCCACTGCTTTCGACAATCATATCCCATATTGTAATGTTTGAGATTAAGACTTACTTCTGATCTGATCCAGTTCCCTGCTGATGTGCCTTGGAGGTAATAGATAATGACCCAAGTAGTTGGGTCCCCACAACTCACACAGGAGACCACATGGACTCCCTTGTTCCTGGTTTCAGTTTGGTTCAGTCCATGCTCTTACAGGCATGTGGGTGAATGAACCAACAAAAGGAAGATCTCTCTCTCTCCATCTCTGTTACTCAGTCTTTCAAATAAATAAAGAAAACGCAAAACTAAAGAAAAAAACTCAAAATATTACAAAAAATAGGGAAACTGAGGAATAAGGAGCTTAAATGAATTACTGATGACACGTGATTTACTGGGCAGAAATCTTGCAGGTTTATTCCATGTGGTCTTTTCATCAATTTAGCTAATGTACATCCAATTGCAGCCAAGGTCTGTGCTCACCTTCATCTTTATGCTGAAAAGAAGCAGGTAGGGTGATTAAGAGTGCAACTTCTGGAGCTAGCTTGCTTAAATCTGATGTTGAATCGAGACATCAAATGAATAACAAACATCTCTATGAATTAGCTGCCTCATCTGTAAAATGGATTTTATAATAGGTCCTACCTCTGATGGTATGTCATTGTAAAAATTAAAAGGAGGAATAAAAAACGGAGGAAGAGGGACAGTGGGTACATGGGCAGGCAAGAGGGAGGACAGGGTGTGATGCATCACTATGCTCATGAATCTGTATATATGAAACACATAAAATTTGTTCACTTTATATAAACTTTAAAAATTGAAAAAAGGACCTGTCTCAAATTTATTACAGAAAGTTAAATGACTAGATATATGTAATGCATTCTTAACCATGTGGGACCCATAATTACGTATTAGGTCTCAGTCTCTTATGCTTCCACAATCCACTTTATCGCATTCTCCTCTAAGCGGTTTTTAAATTCTCATTCATTTCGACTGCTCTCCACATCCACGATCCCCATCTTCCCCAGGTGCTCATGTTAAGGACCACAAATGCAGTCTGAGCCCTCACCTCTCATCTCTGTCTGACCTCTCTGCCTTATCCCCTCACTTCCATAAATGACCTCTCTATTCAATATCATTTAATTATTTGTAGTCATGGACCTCACATCAAAGATATTTGCTCACCCATCCTCTGCTGCTTTGTCCTTACTACCACTAACCTCTATGAATTATTTATCATTCTTCACACCAACTATTTCAACATCCTCATGACAACCCTCCTTAGGCTTCAGGCAGCTCTTTTCCAATATACCTCTAGTTCATTTTAATTTTATAAATAATGATCTAATTTTCATAATATTAGCTCACTTAATATTTTATCATAACTTATTTCAATATTTATCTAATCTATTCAATAAGTCTGGAAAGACTTATTTTAGTGGAATGTAAATTTAATCACATAATTTCTCTGCTTTCAAATATATCAACGCTTCTGCATTAATAACAAATAAACCCAAGCCTCTTGCAACGGTATACAGGGTTCCCCAGCAGCTTCCTGTGAGCCACAGAGAATTTTGAGTTTCTTAAAGGAGGGCATGCTGCTTCATGGTCCCATTCTTTATAAATCATCCTATTTCATTTATTTTTCACTTTTTAATGTCAAAGGGTCCACAAATCAGATATTAATTTATTGACAAACTCCAAATGTTTCAATGTGGGACTTGCACAACCTGATCAGTGGTGAGTTTGCGATTTTGCTGAGAATGAGGGGACAAATACTGAAGCTCTAGAGGACTAGAGTTATGAATTGCTTGTTTCAAAGTCAGACCTTGGGGATGCTGGTTTTGCTATTTGAGTTTGTCTTTGACCTCACAATTTAGTATCTCAGGGGCCAGTGCTGTGGCGCAGTGGGTTAATGCCCTGACCTGAAGCGCTGGCATCCCATATGGGTGCCGGTTCTAGTCCCAGCTGCTCCACTTCCTACCCAGCTCTCTTCTATGGCCTGGGAAAGCACTTGAACATGGCCCAAGTCCTTGGACCCCTGCACCCACCTGGGAGACCCAGAAGAAGCTCCTGGCTTCAAATCGGTGCAGCTCTGGCCATTGTGGCCAACTGGGGACTGAACCAATGGATGGAAGACACCCCCCCACCTCTCCTCTCTCTGTGTAACTCTGTCTCTCAAGTAAAAAATAAATAAATCTAAAAAAATTTAGTGTCTCAGCTTAGAAAAAAGAATGCTCCCACCAGTTTTTTTCCACAAACCATAATTAAAAAGTCAATCAATAAACAAATCAAAATGTCCTTTTCTTAGTAGCACCAATAAGTCTGAAAACATTAAAGAATTTTTTAAAAGAGTAAAAAAAATAACAAAATAAAAATCAAACTTTTAACCTAGTGTTTGAAATTGTAAATTTTAACAGCTCTATATTATAAAAATGCAAATAAATTATACATATATATATATGGATTGTTCATCTAGAATAAAACCCAAAATATTGAAATTGTGAGGATCGTCCTACCCATGTAACACAAGATAATTTGAAATGGAACTTATTTGTACTAGGGTGGGCACAAGGCATGAGAAAGAGGCCATAGTTATACTTGTTGAGCCTCTATAGGTACCAGACACCATATGGATCAGCCCTGCTATCTCCATGTATCATGAGAGGATACTGCTCTTCAGAGAAGTTAAGGAACTAAATCCATGTATCATGGGAGGATACTGCTCTTCAGAGAAGTTAAGGAACTAAATCCATGTATCATGGGTGGATACTGCTCTTCAGAGAAGTTAAGGAACTTAACTCAAGCTATACAGTTTGTAAATCAGTTTATATTGCAAAAAGTAAATGTAATAATGCATATAAAGTACTTCAAAAGCAGCAAGTTATATGTATTCAATAATATCAGATACTATTATAATATACTTTGATAGTTTGTAAAGTGCTTCTGTAGTCAAGTCAGTTAAATTGAATTTTAAGATAACTTCAAAGAAGAACTATGGATAGATAAGCAAGGTACAATTAACAACTAATGAGAAGGGATATCAGAGGTTTGATGAGGTAGGAAGACAATTTAACTGTATATTATTTCAATAGTTTACTATCTGGGCATATGCATGTATATTTTTCATCCACATGTCCCTTACTCATTATAGATTACAATTAGAATGTGCTCATAGATTTGAGATTTAGCTCAATGAAAGGGATGATATCAAGAATGACATCTTGAATTATCATTCATCCAAGGGGAGGTAGTGGCCTGGGAACAAGTGTTACATAATGATTAATATTAAAGTAATTAATCATCTGCCCCTGGATATCCCCCCAAATCCCACACCACTCATAAAACAGAGAAGAATCCTATCTTACATGCTTGTAGTTTCAAAAATCAATTTACCAGCACATTCATTCAAGTTAAAAATGGCTACATAGACCTACTTTGCAAATGTTTCTTTAATCTTAGTTCTCTGTACAGAGAAGTCTATTTAATTGGTTTTATTTTTTTCAATTGTAAACCATTTTAGTTTTCCACAAACTGCTATGGAATGAGATACACTAATACTCAATGAGCTCTTTTTAACCTTGGATGTCAATCTCTATGAGTCATTTGATTCATATGTGTTCAGACCAGCACTGAGAATAGTGGATAAAGCTACTACCTGTGGTGCGGGCATCCCCTATGGGCACCTGTTCAAGTCCCAGATGCTTTACTTTCAATCCAGCTCATTGCTAACACACCTGGGCAAGCACTGGAAGATGGCCCAAGTGCTTGGGCCCCCACACCCAGGTGGATACCCCAATGAAGCTCCTGACTTCAGATCAGCCCAGCTCTGGCTTCTGTGGCTATTTAGTGAGTAAACCAGCAGATGGACGATCTCTGTCTCTCCTTGTCTCTAACTCTACCATTCAAATAAGTAAATAAATCCTTAAAAGATAAATAAGCAAAAGTTATATGTGACGTTGACTAGGCTAAAGGATACCCAGATAGCTGGTAAAGCATGATTTTCAAGCACATCTGTGGGGGCATTTCAGGAAGAAACGGTCAGCTGAGAAAAAAAATGATCACTTTAACAAATTTGGGTGGAAATCATTTATTAGTCTGATTAGAACAAAAAAGTGGAGGGAATCTGAATTTGCTTCTGCTTGAGCAAGGACACCCACTTTCTCCTGCTCTTGGACATGGGCATGCCCGATTCTTGACCCTTTCTACCCGCACTGGAACCGATACCATCAACCTCCATGATTCTCAGCCCTAGGGACCCTGAGTTATACCACCAGCTTTCAGCTGCAAGACTGTGGCACTTCTCAACTTCTATAATCACATGAGCCAATTCCCATCTTATGTGTATGTGCCTATATGTGTGTGTGTGCATTTCTGTGTGTGAAAAACCCTAATATACTCTATTATTGCTCTCAGTTTAATAATGCAAAATGGATATTTAGGTAATTGCATGATATACTGAAGACCCCACAATAAGCAGAAAAGAAGGGAACAAAAGCCAATCTCCTGACTTCAAAGGCCCATCCTATCAACATTAACAGTGTTGCCCCAGTGACTTAAAACAATTCCTCTTTCTAGCTATTACCATGTTAGAGTCTTTGAATTCTAATGTGTGAAAATGATTCAAATGTCCTAACAACCACCAAAATATCTACCCTATTTTTTGACTCCCCAAATGTTTGTCCCCTATCTGCCTGGGCTGCTGAGCGCTGAACCTGTGAAGAGATCAACTCAGAATACCTCGAGACAGTTCAGTATTCTTTCCTTCACCTTCAAGTGGCTCCTAGGGCCAACTTTCACATACTTTGGTTTCAAATGATAAAGAATGCTTATTTTGAAATCAGATTAATGCATACATATCCACCTGTCTCCGTTGTAATGCTGAAACTCGAAATTTTCACATCCAGTCTGACTTACTCCAAAACATATTGAGGTTCTTTTCTTTTTCCTCTCCCACAAAGCATATTAAGCCTGGCCATGGGCCCAAATTGTATCATATTTTTTTCATTTAGAATTTTGCTTTATTCTTTCCTCCTTTGCTGTGAGAATGGTTCCTTCCCAGAGTGGTGCAGCTTGGGTGTCATATAAATTAAAATTTAATATGTGTTATTATGATCACTATTAGTATCATTACTGTTATTAATATTGTTCTTTTGGCAACATTTGGAAACCATTCCAGCAGTGACATTTGGCTCAGAGGATAATGGATCCTTTTATGTGCAGGCTTGTAGACTTGATGCCTGCTGTTTTCACTGTAGAGAGAGCAATTTCATGGCATCAGGAGGTCTGTAAGAGCTAGGAAACTCTACAACTCTTGGTTGTGTTTTCCTAAATGAACCAAAGCTCTTTGGGCAACCAAGATGGAAATGCCCTGCAACGGTCACTAAGAGAAATAATAAATTCGATGAACCCGTCATTCATTCATTCACTCAATAAAATTTTATTTTCCACTTTTATTTCATTTGATTTGAAAATAACATATACGCCAAGCACCATTGTAAATGCTGGAGGTGGTATGATAAGCAAATCAGTTACTCCCTTTCATTGTGGAGCTGAGAGACTTGCAATGCAAGGTAAAATACCCTCAAGACAGGTGTAATTAAAGACAGACACAAGACAGTTATGAGACCAGGATTTCTAGGTACTAGAGACAATGTCTGTGAGTAAATAATTATTGAGTTAGAATCTGAAGGATGAGTATAAATTAACCAAACACATGAATGAAAGATTATTCCAGAAATATATGACGTGTAAGAAATGGGAAAAGGTATTACCCCTGATTCTATTAGAGAAAGTAGTGTTGAAGAGGCATCTGATGGAAGTGCTGCCATGGACTACCAGTGAGAATACTGAACACAAATCATGCAGGCACACTTCCTTGCTCACAGAAGACTTGTGAGATAAGATGTAGCTGGACGTTCAAGTTCCATATGTGAGAAACAGTGTGATTACGTTGGAGAAGGGAGAGATACTTTACAACTGACAGCTATTGGGGACGATTCTGAAGCAAGTAGAACTTGAACTGAGATGGAAATCCAGCTGTCAAAGTCAATGTTGGGTCCAGGCAGTACTGGACTTGGTAACACCACCAAGAGAAGCATGAGCAACATAGTTTGGGTGTTTGGGACACAGTGTCATGCATTAGGAGACTAAGACATGAAGCCAGGAAGGGAAAATCACAGAAGAGCATTTGGGAAGAAAGTGACCCAAAAAAGTAAGATACATTGTCCTTCTAAGTTGTGGTTCAGAAAGAGGAGGCTCATCGCAGGTCAGTTGGATGGAATCCATGGCACCTGGGAAGGGGAGCATTTTCAAAGTGGAAGGAAGAAGGCAATGTAGAAAAAGCCCCACGGCCAGCCATGTCCAGGTGTTGCATTCTCAGACACGAAAAAGCAAAGAGCCAAGAAAGATCCAACCAACCAGAACAAATTTTCCTTTTCCTGGCTCAAGGCCAAACCTGCTTTTGGCAGGCAGAGTTCAGCTAACTACTTGCATCAAATTTTCAGACTTTCAGCTTTGTGTCCTTTACTGCTTTTTATTTTATACATACACACACACACACACACACACACACACACACATATATATATATATATATATATATATATATATATATATATTGTTTTTAACAAACACAACTTGCTTGGCCAAGAATAACTTGGTTTTTCCAACCCTCAGGGCATGAGTAAGGCACAAAGCAGCAGCTCTGGAAGAAGAAGTTTCTGAGGTCCAATATGTAAATGACCACATATTTCATAAGCCTGAGGGCTCTTAGAATCATAACTCCCAGTAGTTAAATACCCTCTAGAAAGTATCAGAATGAGGAATTAATTTTTTAACTTTGTGTGCTTAACCTAATTTACAGAGAAAGAATATGCTTAAACAATTTCTGATTCAGACTCTCTCCTCAGTTACCTTGGAGTTTAAACAAAATTGTTCTCTCCCATTTTCCTGGCAACTAGGAATCCCAAGAAGATTGACCTAGTACATCTTAAAGCTTCTGTGACTGCATTCATTCAGGAGGATGAATGTTCTTCTTATTGTTAATTTTGGTAGCATTTGAAATGCCTTCAAAACAGTTTAAGGTATATGACCTCATTTATTACCACTTCATCTTTATTGACAGTCATAGACTACTTAGGTGGGAGAACCAGGCAGAGACAGACATTCAGAGGTACATCAGGTATATGAAGTTACTCGCCTGCTCCTTCACTCAATAGAAAGAGCTCTTTCTGATGAAAATTTCTGGAACCTCAGACAACATATAGACAAATTCTAGGCTCATTTTTTGTAATTAAAAAGCTTTGGCTATAGACATTCATTCATTCAAAAAATCGCTTTTTAGATACTCATCTATCATTATTTCAAGTAACAGCCTAACTTAACCGGATCACTCTCTACCCACCCAGTTCTCCAATGATATATTTAGTACTTTCAAATTTACTTCTGCATATTAACATGGGAACATAAATTTGGGCTTCAGATAAACACACATGTGGCACCACACTAAATATGAAGTTCAAATTGATGAAGCAGTTCACTCTCCAGGTATCTGTCTTGCTATCAGTAATATAGACCTCATGTGAGTATCTGCTTCTTTTTTTTTAAACTTTAATGAATATATAAATTTCCAAAGTACAGCTTATAGATTACAACGGCTTCCCCCTGCATAACTTCCCTCCCACCCACAACCTCCCCTCTCCTGCTCCCTCTCCTTTTCCATTCACATCAAGATTCATTTTCAATTCTCTTTATATACAGAAGATCAATTTAGTATATATTAAGTAAAGATTTCAACAATTTGCACCCACACAGAAACACAAAGTGTAAAGTACTGTTGGAGTACTAGTTATAGCATTAATTCACATTGTACAGCACATTAAGGACAGAGATCTTACATGAGGAGTAAGTGCACAGTGACTCCTGTTGTTTACTTAACAAATTGACACTCTTGTTTATGGCATCAGTAATCACCCGAGGTTCTTGTCATCAGTTGCCAAGGCTATGAAAGCCTTTTGAGTTCACCGACTCTGATCATATTTAGACAAGGTCCTAGTCAAAGCAGAAGTTCTCGCCTCTATTCAGAGAAAGGTACCTCCTTCTTTGATGACCTGTTCTTTCCACTGGGATCTCACTCACAGAGATCTTTCATTTGGGTAATTTTTTTTTTTTTGCCAGAGTGTCTTGGCTTTCCATGCCTGAAATACTCTCATGGGCTCTTGAACCAGATCCAAATGCCTTAAGGGCTGATTCTGAGGCCAGAGTGCTGTTTAGGACATCTTCCATTCTATGAGTCTTCTGTGTATCTCACTTCCCATGTTGGATCATTCTCTCCCTTTTTTATTCTATCAGTTAGTGTTAGCAGATACTAGTCTTGTTTATGTGATCCCTTTGACTCTTAGACCTATCATTATGATCAATCAATACCTATTGGTTGAATTCTGTAATTAATACACAGTTATTTTTAATTGTTGAAACTTAACTGAAAAGTGATCCCTGTTAAATATAAGAGTGGTAATAAGAGAGGGAAGAGATGTACAATTTGGGACATACTCAATTGGACTTGCCTCAAATGGTAGAGTTAGAACCATACCAGGGTATTCCAATTCAATCCCATCAAGGTGGCAAGTAGCAATGCCATCTCACTAGTCCAAGTGATCAACTGCTGTTCACAATTGATCATAATGATGGGAGTATCTGCTTCTTACATTGGTGTTCTTCTCCCTGTGGCTCCCCATTCATTCTGAGACTCATCAAAGTCCCTTTCTTTTGATCTCTTATTTTATATATATATATATATATATATATATATTTGTCCAATGTGTGAAAATATCAAAGCTATAACCTTGAATTCTACTCTCTATAAATGCAAATAGTATACTATGACATATGAATCCTCATCCTATTAAAAAGCAGATGAACATAGATCATGGAGCATGTCTGTTTCCAGCACTGTTGCTGACTAAATGATCTGACACATGCTCTCATAGAAGCCATCTTGAAGAAGACACATCCCTTAAGGAAACAACTTTCTCACAAAATGTAGGGAATATTTCCTCATCTAATTTGCAGAAAGGATAAAAAGAACAGAACGGGAGCTAAAGTGGCATGTAGATGAAGCTGGTAGTTGCTTGCTGGCAGGTGCCAGTCGCTGAATGCGCTCCACAGGGGAGCTAGGGGACAAAGTTGAGGAGGGTGATAAAGCCACTGGGGCCTGAATTGAGACAAGTCAGGTTGTGAACTCTGTCTGCTCACAAACCCTGGAATCCAGAGGAAAAGTGTTCACTTTAGAGGAAATTTTCTTCAATGTTAGCCTTGCAGATTTTAATACATTAAGATTAAATATGTGCTGTGGCATAGTAGGCTAAGCCTCCACCTGCAGAGCCTGTATCCCATATGGGCACCAGTTTGTGCCCAGGCTGCTCCGCTTCCAAACCAGCTCTCTACTTATGGCCTGGAAAAGCAGTAGAAGATGGCCCAAGTGCTTGGGCCCCTTTATCCACATGCGAGACTAGGAAGAAGTTCACGGCTCCTGGCTTCTGATCAGCCTGGTTCTAGACATGTGACCATTTGCAGAGTGAACCAATTGATGGAAGACATTTCTGTCTCTCCCTCTGTCTGTCTGCAACTTTATTTTTCAAATAAATAAAATCTCTTTTAAAAAATCTAAAGATATTTTTAAAAGTATATATTTATAAAAGATATTTATAAATATATATATTATATTTATTATATTATATTATATTTATTATATATATATTATATATATTATATTTATTTATAAAAGGTATTTAAAAGGCCAGCAGCACAGCTCAATAGGCTAATCCTCCACCTGCAGTGCCAGCACACCAAGTTCTAGTCCTGGTCAGGGCGCCAGATTCTGTCCCCATTGCTCCTCTTCCAGTCCAGCTCTCTGCTGTGGCCCAGGAGTGCAGTGGAGGATGGCCCAGGTCCTTGGGCCCTGCACCTGAATGGGAGACCAGGAGAAGCACCTGGCTCCTGGCTTCGGATCAGTGTGGCGCGCTGGCCACAGCAGCCATTGGGGGGTGAACCAACAGAAAAAGGAAGACCTTTTTCTCTGTCTCTCTCTCTTACTGTTCACTCAGTCAAAAAAATTTAAAAATAAAAAAGGTATTTATAAAATATATGAATCAAAATATATTTATAAAAAAGATCAAATATGGTCTCAAATTTTAAATCCAATGAGCACTGATGATAGCAAACCATAATGGATGAGAATCAGCAGAAATTTAAAAGAACAAATTTAATTCAAAGTTTATAGTTACTAGAATTATGAGATAATGATTATAAATCATTGAATATGATATAATTTTTTAAAGGGCAGCATAACAGAAGAAAAGATTATCAAGAACTAAAGGGCAGATATAAAATACACTCAAACTTCTAGAGGTGAAGTAGATTTGAAGAAAATAAGAATTTCAAAAAGGGTGGCTTTATCATATGCGTATGAAAGAAATTGTTATACAATTTACATACCTACCGCCATACCAACAACTATAAGATGTAAATGTTGCTGGTAATAAATAACATAAATGTTTTTAAGAACTAGATAAGAGGCAGAGCAAGGCTATGGTCCTAATAAGAAGCTAAAACCCAATCAGAGAAGGCCTGCGCTGTGGCAGAACAGGTTAAATTCCCGGACAGCAGGGCCACTGTCCCATGGGGGTGCCAGTTCGAGTTCCTGCTGCTGCACCTCCCATCTAACTCCTTTCTGATGTGCCTGAGAAAGCAGTGGAAGATGGCCCAAGTACTTGGGCCCATGTACCCATGTGAGTGAGCCAGAGGAGGCTTCTGGCTCTTAGTTTCAGATCAGATCAGCTCTAGCCATTGAGGCCATCTGGAGAGTGAACCAGCAGATGGAAGATAGATAGAGAGATAGAGATAGAGATAGAGATAGAGATAGAGATAGAGATAGAGATAGAGATAGAGATAGATAGAGAGGTCTCTATAATTAATAAAATAAATCTTTTTAAAGAAAATTCAGTCAGAGGCTATAAGGATTCTTGCCCTCCTGAGTTCTCCACCATGGAGTGGGCTCAGGAACTCAAGCAGAACTAAGAGGATGACCTAAGCTGTGCTGGCATAGAAAGGTTGTGGGACCCTGGAATTTGAGGGAAGTATGACAAAGTGGAGGAAATTGTACACAAAAGGGGTCATTGCTGGGCTGGCTATACATAGGAAACTGGTTTGGACATACAGAACAATAAACTAGATGACATTCTTGAACAGTGGCTGCTATAGGGCTGGAAGCTAAAGCAATCTAGAGCTCACAGAGCTATCAGAAGATAACAGAGTTCTGGACCAGCAGAGTGCAGAGAATTCAGTGAGTATGCAAGATATCAAGGTGAAATCCCAGAATAGCTTCGTTTTAGGAATAAGAGAAGTTCTCTTAAAGTAAGGGCCATTTACTAGTAATAAAAAAGGAAACAGAAACCTGCTTACAGAAAGTTGGTATGATAGGATGGAGGGGATGCAGCCAATAGTTTAGCTGTATTTCCTTTAAAGGCATATGACATAGTTCAGACTTCTCACAATATAACACTCACAGGAGCCAGCATAAAACAAACTCTCCATATATGTGAGAAGGCAAGAAAATATGACATTAATAAAAAGAAGCTAATAGGAAAAATCATTGGAAGGAGAAAAATAGCAGAAAAGACTTTAAAGGATTCAGAAATAAAATATGGCTAAGGATTTAAAATAACATATGGACTTAATGAGTGAATACATGGGGGATCTCAATGATGAAATAGAAACAACATATAAGTAAAAACTGAGATTCTAGAAGGAAACCATCAGAAATCAGAAAACTGGCAAGCTAATAGCAGATAAGGAAAATAGAACTGCTGAACTTGAAGACAAACCAATTAATGTGTTGACTCCAATGAAACAAAAGGTGATTTAAAAAATGACCAGAGTATAAATAGATGCGTAGTTTGAACATTTATTTATATTCCAAGTCACCTTCACAAGAGCTATGGTAACATGATGAGAGATATCAGGAAAGTTTCATTGAAGAAAGCAGGATGGAAAGAGGTGCTTGTATCAAACTTCCTCCAGCTCCATGTAGCACAGACTGAAGAGAGACATCTCCTGCTTGAGCCAGGGAGAGGGAATTGAAACGCAGTTCTATGCCTACTCTAATAAAGGTCAAAGCCAGACAGAACCCCCATGGCTCTGCCCCCAAACTCATTCCTGTAGACTGGGCATTTGCACCTTCCATAGCCAGAGGCATCCAACTCCTCTCCTCCAACTGCTGGTAGATAACAGAAAAATCCCAGCCACTATAGAGTAGGCCAGGAGAGAGAACTTAGGACCTGGCCATGGAGCTCAGAGCCAGGCCTGCCTCCATGAGGCTCAGCATCTGATAAAGCCCAAAAGTCTCTCCCTGAAGGCCAGTGATCCAAGACCAACCCCAAGACTTTCCCAGCATCAAGCTGAGACCTGCACTCCCTTGAGACAGCTTGTTGGCATGGATCACTGTGAACATCAGGTGGGCCTAACGTGCATCCTCAAAATTTTATAGAACCCAGTGACTGTGAAACCTAAGTCTAACCCAGCCTGGTTCTAGTTTGGGTGGCAAGGGGGCTCTCTTTATTACTTTCTTCCTCCACCCAGGAGCAGGTGATAAGGAAACAAAGTTATAGAGGCTTGGGACAATCCTGGACAGAGAAAGCCCATCACAGGACAGACACAATGGTCCCCGTCCTTAACCAGTATCTGTGGACGGAGTCTCTGGATTCACCACAGTATCAAGCAGAGACCTTAGCCTTTGTGTGATGGGCTTACTAGAAGGAAAAACTAATGAATGTACACATAAATGATAGAGACAAAAAAAGCAGGGGCTCGCACTGTGGCATAGTGGGTAAAGTGACTGCCTGCAATGCCAGCATCCCACATGGGTGCTAGTTCAAGTCCCAGCTGCCCTACTTCCAATCCAGCTCTCTGCTATGGCCTGGGAACGCAGTGGAAGAAGGCCCAAGTCCTTGGGTCCTTGTGCCTGCATGGGAGACCCAGAAGAAGCTCCTGGCTCCTGGCTTTGAACCAGCCCAGCTCTGGCAGTTGCAGCCATTTGGGGAGGGAACAAGAAGATGGAAGACTTCTCTCTCTTTGCCTCTCTCTGTAACTCTGCCTTTTGAATAAATAAATTTTTTTAAAAAGCAAAAAGTCAATAAAACAAACTGGTTCTTAAAAAAAAATGATCAACTCAGCAAACTAAGAAAAAGAAACAATTCAAGTACATACATTCAGAGATGAAAATGAAGATATTATAATTGACATCATAGAAATACAAAGGATTATTAGATATTAACAATTACATGAAAAATTTGATAACCTAGAAGAAATACACAAATTCATGGAAACATTCCTTGACTTTTATAAAACTATATGGGGACAGAGCTGTGGCGTGGCAGGTAAAGCTGCTACCTGCAGTGCCGACATCCCATATGGGCACCAGTTCAAGACCTGACTGCTCTACTTCCAATCCAGCTCTCTGCTTGGCTTGGGAGAGCAATGGAAGATGGCCCAAGTTCTTGGGGCCCTGTACCCACATGGGAGACCTGGAGGAAGCTCATAGCTCCTGGCTTCAGATCAGCACAGCTCCAGCCGTTGCAGCCAATTGGGGAGTAAACCAGCGCATGGAAGACCTCTTTTTCTCTCTGCCTCTCTTACTTTAAAATAAATAAATATTTTTTAAAAAAATAAAATAAGCTACCATGCAACAGCAATAATACTAACACAGTACACACACAGACCAACAGAAAGAGACCCTAAAAGCATCTATAGTCAACTGATCTTTGAAAATGATGCCAAGAACATCCACTGGGGGAAAAACAGACTTTGGTGCTGGGAACATTTGAAAATACAATGCAAAGAAAAAAAAGAAAGGAAGAAACTAGACTGTTATTTCTCACCACATACAAAAAAAAAAAAAAATCAACTCAAAATTGACTATGTGACTAAATGTAAAACCTGAAACTTTGAATCCACAGGAGAAAACAGAGGAAATGCTTCAGCACATTGCAGTGGCAAACGTTTTTGGATAAGATCCCAAAAGCACAGGAAAGAAAAGCAAAAATAGACAAATGTGATTTCATCAAACTATGGAAGTTCTGCCCGACAAATGAAACAACAGAATGAAGAATAACCTACAGAATAGGAGAAAGTATTTGCAAGCTGCTCATCTGTCGAGGTTATCACCCTCAAACAACTCAATAGCAATATACAAATAATTGATAGGAGACATAAATAGATATTTCTCAAAGGAAGACAAAAAAGTGGTCAACTGGTACACAAGAAATGTGCAACATCATTGGTCATCACAGAAATGGAAACCAAATCCACAAGAAGATCTCCTCTCACTCCAGTCAGATGTTATCAGAATTATAAAGGATCACAAATGTTGGTGAGCATGTGGATAAAAGGCAACCCCTGTATACTTGGTGGAATGGAAATCAGCACAGTCATCATGGAAAACAGTGTGGTATTGCCTCAAAAAGCTAAAAATATAACTACTACAGAATCAATCCCACTACTAGGCATTTATCCAAGACAATCAGTCTTCCTAAGAGACATTTTCAATATTACTTCATTTGATCTATGATCACATTCTTGTGCTAATGCCATGTTGTCTTGATTACCACTGCTTCACATACGTTTTGAAATAGAAACATGTGAGCCCTCCTACTTCACTGTTTTTCTTTAGGTTTCAGTCTTTTCTGGGTCACTTGTAATTCGATATGAATATTATAATCCGCTCATCAATTTCTATAAA
The DNA here is from genome assembly GCA_949820135.1 of Sylvilagus floridanus. Lineage (NCBI taxonomy): Eukaryota > Metazoa > Chordata > Mammalia > Lagomorpha > Leporidae > Sylvilagus > Sylvilagus floridanus. Next base: position 162,086,829 of record OX463241.1, on the reverse strand, counting down.
AATTTCAATATGTCACTGAATCTGCAAATTATTTGGCAGAGAATTGCCATCTTAAAAAAGTGAAGTCTTCCTATCAATGAACGTGATTTCCCATTGAATTCCATCTTTTACTTCTTTGAGCAATGTATTGAAGTACTCACAGTATAAGCTGCTATTTTGTATTATGAATGGAATTGTTCTCTACTTTCGGATAGTTCATTGTAAGTGTACAAAAGTGCAGTTGATTTTTGTGTATTGATCTTGTATTCTGCAACCTTGCTGAACTCATTCATTAGTTCTAATAGTCTTTGATGTATTCTTTAGCACTTTCTATGTACAAAATCATGTCATTTGTGAAAAGAGATAGTTTTACTTCTTCCTTTCTAGTCTTTATGTCTTTTCTTTCTGTTCCTTGGCTATTTACCATTACTAGAACCTCAAGAATAACAGGAATAGACATCCTTGTATTGTTTCTGATATCTAGGTGAAAGTATCCAATCTTGCACTATTTAGCATGATGTTAGCAGTAGATTATTTGTAGATTCCTTTTTCCATCATATTGTAGAATTTCCTTTATAGTTTGGTTTCCCAGGTGGTTTTATAAGGCATTTGTTTTGTTTTTTGCACATTTTGAAAAAATCGCTGCTTTTTATTCTCTTTTTTTATTTAACCTTTCCCTTCTCTCCCTTTCTTATTTTAGCAAAAAGGAAAAATATGTGCTAAATAGTTCCTTGGTTAACAATCGTCTATATTTTAAACATTCTACTATAGGTCAACGTGGCACTGGAGAACGGTTCATGGGAAGCTTTAATGTTTAAATAAGGGCAGATAGACATGGGCGGAGCCAAGATGGCAGAATAGAGAGGACGCGCACTAGCAGTCCGTGAAAAGATAGTTTAATAAAAACAGAGTTACTGTAGCCTCAGGAAAAATCTCAGGAAAAAAATGCAGTGGAAATTCTTCCGGACCCGGTGAATGAGACACAGAGGACCTAGGGGAAAGTAAGTTTGCGAATGGCAAATCGTGCCATAGTGGCACGGGAGCTGCCGGGAGGGACGGGAACCGGACGGAACACAGTCGCCATTGGAACTGAGCGCTTGAACGGGAGCCGATACAGGGATCCCGAGACACTGGCGGGGGGAAGCAGACCCCACGGGAGAAACAGCACAATTGAGGCGAGCCCGCACGGACACTAGCCTCTCTCATCACCCACCCTGCTAATTCGAGCTAGATTAAACGCAGTGGCATGGCATGCACCCGCCGGCTGCGACGGGAGCCGGGTGGAACACAGTCGCCGCAGGATCTGCGCGCTTGAACGGGAGCCGATACAGGGATCCCGAGACACTGGCAGGGGGAAGCAGACCCCACGGGAGAAACAGCACAATTGAGGCGGGCCCGCACAGACACTAGCCCCTCTCGTCGCCCTCCTTGCAAAGTCGAATTTGATTGAACGCAGTGGGATGGTGCGCGCGCCCACCCGCCCACCCGCCCGTCACCGAGGCAGACGGAACCAAAAACCCAAGGCTGTAGAAACCTGAAGGGGATCTAAAAACTGGGAACACACCGCGCACACAAACTCCGTTACCTTGACAACCCAGAGAAAGAGTGTTGGAAAAAAAAAATGCCAAACAAAAACAGATTCCGAGGGAGCAAGATCAAGGAAGACGCTATGATGACCCCAAATGGAAAAGACACCCCAAGTCAGGATTATGAAGATAATGAGATAGAAGAAATGCAAGAAGAAGATCTCAAAAAATTGATAAGAATATTAAGAAGTTCTCAAAAACAAATTCTTGAACTACAGAAATCTTTAATGGATAAGATAGAAAATCTCTCTCGCGAGAATGAAATACTACGGAGGAATCAAAACGAAACGAAACAACTAGTAGAACAAGAAGCTACGATAGTGACAAAAAATCTTAATGAATTGAAGAATTCAATAGATCAAGTGACAAGCAATCTTGAGGGCCTTAAAACCAGAATGGGTGAAGCAGAAGAGAGGATATTGGACCTAGAAGACAGAGAACAGGAGAGGAAACAGTCAAACCAAAGACAAGAAGAGGAAATTAGGAAACTAAAAAATATTGTCGGGAATTTACAGGATACTATTAAAAAACCCAACATTCGGGTTCTAGGTGTTCCTGAAGGTATGGAGAGGGAGAAAGGATTAGAAGGCCTTTTTAGGGAGATACAAACAGAAAATTTTCCAGGCTTGGAGAAAGACAGAGAAATCCTAATCCAGGAAGCTCATAGAACCCCTAATAAACGTGACCAAAAGAGATCCTCTGCACGACATGTTGTAATTAAACTCACCACAGTGAAACAAAAAGAAAAGATCCTAAAATGTGCAAGAGAGAAACGGCAGATTACTCTCAGAGGATCTCCAATTAGACTCACAGCTGACTTCTCATCAGAAACCCTGCAAGCTAGGAGGGAATAGCAAGACATAGCCCAAGTACTAAGAGAGAAAAACTGTCAACCCAGAATACATTATCCCGCAAAGCTCTCATTTGTGAATGAAGGTGAAATTAGGATCTTTCAAAACAAGCAGAAACTGAGAGAATTTGTCACCACATGTCCAGCTCTACAAAAGATACTTAAAGATGTGCTATACACAGAAACACAGAAACACGGTCGTCAACTGGAAAGAAGCTAAAGGAAGGAAACCTCGCAACAAAAGACCATACGAAACTCAAAGCATATATAAGAAACTATTTTTGGCAAATGGCAGGGCAAAGCTACTATTTATCAATAGTCACATTGAACGTGAACGGTTTGAATTGCCCAGTCAAACGAAACAGATTGGAAACCTGGATTAGGGAACAAAACGCATCCATTTGCTGCTTACAAGAAACACACCTTTCTAACAAAGATCCATACAGATGGAAAATGAAAGGTTGGAAAAAAGTATACCATGCCAGCAGAAACGAAAAAAGCAGGTGTAGCCATCCTAATATCGGATAATATAAATTTTACCACAAAAACTATTAGAAGAGACAAAGAGGGACACTATATAATGATAAAGGGATCCATCCAACAAGTAGATATAATGATTATCAATGTGTATGCACCTAATTACAAGGCACCAGCTTACTTAAAAGACTTGTTAAGGGACTTAAAAGGAGACTTAGACCCCAATACATTAGTACTAGGGGACTTCAACACCCCACTCTCAGACATAGACAGATCACCAAGACAGAGGATCAACAAGGAGACAGAAAATTTAAATGACACCATAGCCCAAATGGACCTAACAGATATCTACAGAACTTTTCATCCTACACATAAAGCATTTACATTCTTCTCAGCAGTACATGGAACCTTCTCCAGGATAGACCACATACTAGGCCATTAAGCAAGTCTCAGCAAATTCAAAAGAATTAGAATCATACAATGCAACTTCTCAGACCATGAAGCAATGAAGGTGGAAATTAGCAACTCAGGAATCCCTAGAGCATATGCAAACACATGGAGACTGAACAACATGCTCCTGAATGAACAACGGGTCATAGAACAAATAAAGAGAGAAATCAAAAATTTCCTGGAAGTAAATAAGGATAACAGCACATCATACCAAAATCTATGGGATACAGCAAAAGCATATTAAGAGGAAAGTTTATATCAATAAGTGCCTACATCAAGAAACTGGAAAGGCACCAAATAGAAGAGCTTTCAGCTCAGCTCAAGGATCTAGAAAACCAACAGCAAACCAGACCCAAAGCTAGTAGGAGAAGAGAAATAATTAAAATCAGAGAAGAAATCAACAGGATTGAATCCAAAATATCATTACAAAAAATCAGCCAAACGAGGAGCTGGTTTTTTGAAAAAATAAACAAGATTGACACCCCATTGGCCCAACTAACAAAAAAAAGAAGGGAAAAGACCCAAATCAATAAAATCAGAGATGAAAAAGGAAACGTAACAACAGACACCACAGAAATAAAAAGTATAATCAGAAACTACTACAAGGACTTGTATGCCAGAAAACAGGGGAATCTAAAAGAAATGGACAGATTCCTGGAGAAGGCATTTGACAAAATACAACACCCTTTCATTATGAAAACCCTAAGCAAACTGGGTATAGAAGGCACATTCCTCAATATAATCAAAGCAATTTATGAAAAACCCATGGCCAACATCCTACTGAATCGAGAAAAACTGGAAGCATTTCCACTGAGATCAGGTACCAGACAGGGATGCCCACTATCACCACTGCTATTCAATATAGTGCTGGAAGTCTTAGCCAGAGCCATTAGGCAAGAAAAAGAAATCAAAGGGATACAAATTGGGAAGGAAGAACTCAAACTATCCCTTTTTGCAGATGATATGATTCTTTATTTAGGGGACCCAAAGAACTCTACTAAGAGACTATTGGAACTCATAGAAGAGTTTGGCAAAGTAGCAGGATATAAAATCAATGCACAAAAATCAACAGCCTTCATATACACAGACAATGCCACGGCTGAGGAAGAACTGCTAAGATCAATCCCATTCACAATAGCTACAAAAACAATCAAATACCTTGGAATAAACTTAACCAAGGACGTTAAAGATCTCTACAATGAAAATTACAAAACCTTAAAGAAAGAAATAGAAGAGGATACCAAAAAATGGAAAAATCTTCCATGCTCATGGATTGGAAGAATCAATATCATCAAAATGTCCATTCTGCCAAAAGCAATGTACAGATTCAATGCAATACCAATCAAGATACCGAGCACATTTTTCTCAGATCTGGAAAAAATGATGCTGAGATTCATATGGAGACACAGGAGACCTCGAATAGCTAAACCAATCTTATACAACAAAAACAAAGCTGGAGGCATCACAATACCAGATTTTAGGACATATTACAGGGCAGTAGTTATCAAAACAGCATGGTACTGGTACAGAAACAGATGGATAGACCAATGGAACAGAATAGAAACACCAGAAATCCATGCAAATATCTACAGCCAACTTATATTCGATCAAAGATCCAAAACCAATCCTTGGAATAAAGACAGTCTATTTAATAAATGGTGCTGGGAAAACTGGATTTCCACATGCAGAATCATGAAGCAAGACCCACACCTTTCACCCTGCACAAAAATCCATTCAACATGGATTAAAAATTTAAACCTATGACCTGACACCATCAAGTTATTAGAGAGCATTGGAAAAACCCTGCAAGATATAGGTACTGGCAAAGACTTCTTGGAAAAGACCCCAGAAGCACAGGCACTCAAAGCCAAAATTAACTACTGGGATCGCATCAAACTGAGAAGTTTCTGTACGTCAAAAGAAACAGTCAAGAAGGTGAATAGGCAACCGACAGAATGGGAAAAAATATTTGCAAGCTATGCAACAGATAAAGGGTTGATAACCAGAATCTACAAAGAAATCAAGAAAAGCCACAACATCAAAACAATCAACCCACTTAAGAGATGGGCCAAGGACCTCAATAGACACTTTTCCAAAGAGGAAATCCAAATGGCCAACAGGCACATGAAAAAATGTTCAAGATCGCTAGCAATCAGGGAAATGCAAATCAAAACCACAATGAGGTTTCACCTCACCCCGGTTAGAATGGCTCACATTCAGAAATCCACCAACAATAGATGCTGGAGAGGATGTGGGGAAAAAGGGACACTCACCCACTGTTGGTGGGAATGCAAGCTGGTTAGGCCACTATGGAAATCAGTCTGGAGATTCCTCAGAAACATGAATATAACCCTACCATACAACCCAGCCATCCCACTCCTTGGAATTTACCCAAAGGAATTCAAATTGACAAACCAAAAAGCTGTCTGCACATTAATGTTTATTGCAGCTCAATTCACCATAGCTAAGACCTGGAACCAACCCAAATGCCCTTCAACAGTAGACTGGATAAAGAAATTATGGGACATGTACTCTACAGAATACTATACAGCAGTTAAAAACAATGAAATCCGGTCATTTGCAACAAGATGGGGGAATCTGGAAAACATCATGCTGAGTGAACTAAGCCAGTCCCAAAAAGACAAATATCATTTGTTTTCCCTGTTTGGCAACGACTAACTGAACACCAAAGGGGAAACCTGTTGAAGTGAAATGAACTCTATGAGAAACTATGACTGGATCAAATCTTGTCTGGACGGTTGATATACAATGTAAATCTTTTCCCATTTTAGTATTTCTTGACGTTATTTGTTATTGATCTAGTACTATTGGTTGAACTCTGCAATTAACACACAATTATTCCTAGATGTTTAAATTTCAACTGAAAAGTAATCCCTGTTAATTTAGGAGAGAAGGAAAAAGAAAGGGAGGATATGTACAATTTGGGCAAACTCAATCGGACTTGCCCCAAACGATGGAGTTAGAAATGTGCCAGGGGAACCTAATACAACCCCAGCAAGGTGGTATGTACCAAGCCATCTCACTGGCCCAAGTGATCAATTTCAGTTCACAATTGATCACACTGATAGGTCTAGGAGTCAAAGGGATCACACAAGCAAGACTAGTGACTGCTAATACTAACAGATAGAACTAAAAAAGGGAGAGACTGATCCAACATGGGAAGTAGGATACACAGCAGACTCATAGAATGGCAGATATCCTAATAAATCACTCTGGCCTCACAATCAGCCCTAAGGCATCAGGATCTGGCTCAAGAACCCATGAGAGTGTTTTTGGCATGGAAAGCCAAGACACTCTGGGGAAAAAAAAAAAGAAGAAGAAGAAGACATAAATGAAAGATCTCTGTAAGATCCCAACCAAAGGAACAGGGCCACCAGAGAAGGAGGTGCCTTTCTCCGAAGGGAGGAGAGAACCTCCACTTTGACTATGATCCTGTCAGAATAAGATTGAAGTCGGCAAACCCTAAAGGCTTCCATAGCCTCGGCAACTCATGACTACAGCCTAGGGAGATTGCTGATGCCATAAACAAGAGTGTCAAATTGTTAAATCAACAACAGTAGTCACTGTGTACTTACGGCCCATGTATGATCTGTCCTTAATGTGTTGTCCAAGGTGAAGTAATGCAATAACTAGGACTAAAACAGTATTTCTGCATTTTGTGTCTCTACGCGGATGCAAACTGACAGAATCTTTGCTTAATATATACTGAATCGATCTTCCATATGGAAAGACAATTGGAAATGATAAAAAAAATTGGAAGTTACATAAAAATCAATCAATTAAAAAAAAATATCACGTAGGATCTCTGTCCCTAATGTGCTGTACAACGTGATTTAAAGCTACAACTAGTACTCAAACAGTATGCTTCACTCTAGGATGTTATGTGAGGGCAAATGGTTTAAAATCTTTTCTTAACACATACTAAACTGAACTCCTGTATACAAAGAGAATTGAAAATGAATCTGGATGTGAATGAAAGGGGAGAGGGAGTGGGTAAGGGGGAAGGGTAGCGGGGGGGGAGGGGAGGTATGGGTGGGGAAGTCATTGCAATCCACAAGTTGTACCTTGGAAATTTATATTCTAAATAAGAAAAAAAAACTACACCTATGAAATACATGAAAAAAAAATTTTATTTCTGAATTTTGGGATGACGAAGGAGACATAGATTTTGCATTCTGTTGCAGTAATCTGTTGTGTTCTTTTAATGTCTATGTTAAGTTCTAACTGTTTAAAAATAGCTGAGTTTTTTTTAATTGAGTTATGATTTGTTTGAATATATACTCATTCTAAAGCAAAAAAAAAATAGAAACAATTAAAAAAATCATAGCAGATAAAAAATGTGATTACAAGTATGTAGGATGGCCGGCGCTGTGGCTCAATAGGCTAATCCTCCATCTGCGGCGCCAACACACCGAGTTCTAGTCCTGGTCGGGGCGCCAGATTCTGTCCCAGTCGCTCCTCTTCCTGTCCAGCTCTCTGCTGTGGCCCAGGAGTGCAGTGGAGGATGGCCCAAGTTCTTGGGCCCTGCACCTGCATGGGAGACCAGGAGGAAGCACCTGGATCCTGGCTTCGGATCAGCATGGTAAGCCAGCCGCAGTGGCCATTGGGGGTGAACCAACGGAAAAGGAAGACCTTCCTCTATGTCTCTCTTACTGTACTCTGCCTGTCCAAAAAAAAAAAAAAAAATGTAGGAAAAGTACAAATATGGTCTGGAAGAAAGAGCTGATGATCCAGACTAGGAAACTAAATATGTCATCAAGATAAGAGGTGAGAAATACAAATGTATCTCCTGACAGAATAACTATCATCAGAAAGATAAAAAAAATGCTAGTAAACAGAGAAATAGAAACTCTTCTACACTACTGATAGTAATACAAATTAATACAGATATTGTGAAATAATGGAGAAGCCTCAAAAAACTTAAAATGTACCATATTGTCTAGTTACCCCATTCCTGGGTTTATGTCCAAATGAAATCAGCATATCAAACAGATATCTGCTTCCTCATGTTTATTACAGCACTATTCACAATGTGATCATTTTGCAAGACTAAGGTGTGACAAACAAGTTGCTCATTCTCAGGACATGTGGAGATAAGCTCAAAGAAAACTGAGAAGGAGATGGAAATTAATTTACTATGCAAATCTTTGAGAGTAGGTTTTTATTCTTTAAAACTTATTAATTGAGGTTTATAAAACATACTATAAAACAATACAACTCTAGTAGACCTGCTGAGCAAATAAATTGGTCCATAAACTTATGAAAATTGGCTTTCCGTGTATCACAAACAAAATAAATGAATATTAGTAAAAACAGAAAACTGATGTGAAAGACCTGTTCTCCATGACAGCAGGTTAAACCACTACCCACAACACGGGCATCTCATATCACAGTGTGGGTTCAAGACCTGATTGTACAGTTGCAATTCAGCTTCCCACTAATGTGTCTGGGAAGGCAGTGGTTGGACCTCTGCAAGCCATATGGGAGACCCAGATAAAGTTCTGGCTCTTTGTTTCCGCCTGCCCAGCACTGACTTTTGTAGCCAATTTGAGAGTGACCCAATGGACAGATGATCTCCCTTTGTGTCTGTCTCTGTATCTGTCTCTATCTCTCTCTCTGAAATTTTGCCTTTCAAACAAATCTTTTCTGAAGAAACTAAAGGAAGAGGTGTTCTTCAGGATACTTAACTAAAATGAGTTTTGCTTTATAATTGTATAGCTTTTGGCATAAGGTTTGTTGAAGGCTAGATGACAGCCTGACATTGAGAAAACGAAAAACAGGATAAAAAGCTGGAGACTCAGCACCAGGCTAATGGATGGGGGTTCTGAAGGGAAGGTGTAGATGACAAAACTATCTAGCATTTGAGGTCAAAAAGCCAGACAGAAAATAATTGCAGACATAAAAGTCAAACAGGTAAGATTTCACAGAATGACTATAGTTTCCATCGTTATATCAAATATTCAACAAGAATCATCCAGACTCAGGAGTTAGTTCAGTAGCTGTTCACATGCACACCTTTGTATCTGTGTGCACTCACGTGTTCTGTGCTTAACACTGATACAGTCAGAACCTAGGACAGAGCTCTGGGTCCCATCCATCCGTTAATTCATTCATCAACTAGTCACAGTAAATCCACCCTGTTCCAGTCACTGTTCTGGGTATAGAGAATGCCGTAGTGAACAAACACAATTAAAAAGTCCTTTGTGGGGCTTACACTTTAGAAAAGAAAGAGTAAAAAAATAAATATAAAATATAAAGCATCAGATATTGACAAATATTTCAGAGAAATGTCACCAGGAAAGGGATACTGAGCATTGTAAAGGCAGTTTGAACAGAGATGCATTTGCTGGAAACATAGTTCTGCAGCAAAGAACTGAAGGGTGTGAGTGTTGAGCCATGAACACATGAAAGGAAAATATTCCAGGGTGAGGCAGGTATTGTTCTATTTATTGCACAGTGTCTTCTTGTTCAACTACATAGTCATCACCAGACCTTATAAACAAGACCATACTCCCAACCTGATAAGCAATATTATGGAAAGGAAAATATTTAAGGTTTTCAATGGACTTTAGTACTACTTTCACAGTTGACTAGCCAAATCATCCCATGAAAGTATAAAAATAAGATGTAATGTCCAATGTTTGAGCACAAAATACAAGGCGACTCAGTGCTCTTAGACTCTTCTTCATAAGCCGCTAATGTGGCCTCTTTTCTCGCAAATGCAGCTTCTCAGATAGGTAAACAACCATCCCTCAGTATTTGCAGGAAATGGTCCCAGGTCCCCTGCAGATATCAAAAGCTGAAGATGCTCAATCCCTTTATTGGAAATTCTTAGCATTTGCAGTGCACCTGCATGCACCCTCCTGTGTACTGTAAGTCATCTCTAGATTGTAGTAAAATCTCATAGAATGTAAATGCTATGTAATACTTGCTACATTGTATTGTTTGGGGGAACAATGACAAGTACATACTCAGTACACACATGATTTTTTTTAGTATCTTTCACCCACAGCTGATTGAATCCATAGACCTGGAAACTGCTAATTTGGAGAGCTGATTGTACCAAGGGCACTACGGAAATACCAAGACACACTGATTCTTACCAAAATCATTTCCTGTTGCCAAAATCATCCAAGTTTTATTCTCATATATATATATGAAAAAGTGTGTTCTATGAGAGGAAGAGAAGTCATTAGGGGACATCCCATTTAGGAATTTAAAAGGGAAAATAACATTTATTACAGTGTGAGACAGTTGTGCTAAGTGTCCCTAAGCTTTGCTTTTCTGCTGGGTACCCATTAGCTTCAGATTTACTGTGGGAAGAAGATGTACTGGCCCCAAATCAGCAAAGATAAGAGACTTCCTGGCGAGAAATGAACAAGAAAGACAGGAAGCAGCAAAGAGGGCCAGAGAAAGATTAGGGGAAAATGCTGCTCCAGCGGCAGTAAATAAATCATTTGCTAAAAAGGATATTTGGCAAAATTGCCTCCCAGTGTATACTCCCAGTGGGTGTGTTTGATCAGAAATGCAGAGCACTATGGAAAGAGTGCAGAGGTGGGGACCATGTGTGCTCACAGCACCTGGAGGGGCTGCAAGTGAGGGGCTACATTGCCACTCTTTCTCCTGGTAGCATGTCAAGAATTACAAGTCATTTTTCAGCATGTTCCACATTTTCATGAAAAACGACCAATCATCAAGACTGAATAGGAGATTTAAAAAGGTAGCTGAAATTTTGAAACTTGGGACTTGGAACCTGAGATTCCAATGCCTGTATTTGTGTTCTGCTTCCTGTTTCTATTAAACTGTGTCAACTTATTCACACCACTTCTCTCTCTGGTTTCCTCACCTACAAACTGGGGGGAGACAGAGCTATTTATAAAGATTATTGTAACTGTTAAATAGTGCACTACATACATTTTATAAAATATAAGGCTCTTTTCCCCAAAAAATGTTTGTATGTGTGTTTCCAGATCACTGTATAATTTACAAAATGCATTAGTAACACTCACAATATCTTCGTGTTGTAAGTCTGAACATAACTGATTTCGCTTTCATGGACGAGGATCTGGTTACATATGACTACTAATAAACACTGTGGATGATTCCAATTGATTCATGCAGGTCGTGTCAATCTGCCACTAAGCCAAACACTTTATTTGGTGCTTGGAATCAAGGGAAAAAGAGTTTTACAAAGTGAAATCACTTGTACTGATTTTGCAGTCCTGACTGTCCACCCCAGACAAAAGATGAAGTTAAAGCTTAAGTTCTTCACACATGAACAACACGCAGTTCTTACCAGGCACTCCAAAGGCGAGTCAGGAGTGCCAAGCAGTGGGATAACCTGCAACACCACAATGCTTCCCACGGCTTTTCTTCTCAGGTCCTTCCATTCAAGCTTTTTCTTTTCCCTCCTTACAAATTCCTTTTCTGACATCTGTGTTTCTATCTCTCAGTTCTCACTTTCACTCTTTCTTATCTGTAAAATGGGAATAATACAGATGTTACCTGTTCGGAATATTAGGATTTTATCAGATTTAAAATAAATAATTTGTGTGATGAGTTTACTACAATGGCTGGTAAACAGTAAGAAAGGGCTCAAGAAATAGTAGAGTGAAGAGGCAACCAACAGAATGGGAATAAACATTTGCAAACTATGCATCCAATAAAGGATTAATAACCAGAATCTACAAAGAGATCAAGAAACTCCACAACAACACAACAAACAACCCACTTAAGAGATGGGCCAAAGGACTCAATAGACATTTTTCCAAAGAGGAAATCCAAATGGCCAACAGACACATGAAAAAATGTTCAGAATCACTAGCAATCAGGGAAATGCAAATCAGAACCACAATGAGGTTTCACCTCACCCCCGTTAGAATGGCTCAAATACAGAAATCCACCAACAACAGAGGCTGGCGAGGATCTGGGGAAAAAGGGACACTAACCCACTGTTGGTGGGAATGCAAACTGGTGAAGCCACTAAGCAAGTCAGTCTGGAGATTCCTCAGAAACCTGAATATAACCCTACCATTCAACCCAGCCATCCCACTCCTTGGAATTTACCCAAAGGAAATTAAATGGGCAAACAAAAAATTAGTCTGCGACTTAATGTTTATTTCAGCTCAATTCACAATAGTTAAGACCTGGAATCAATCTAAATGCCCATCAACAGCAGACTGGATTAAAGAAATTATGGGTTATGTACTCCATAGAATACTATACAGCAGTAAAATGGAGGAATCTGGAATACATTATGCTGAGTGAAATAAGCCAGTCCCAAAGGGACAAATATCATATGTTCTCCCTGATCGGTAGCAACTAAAAAGCCCATGAGAGTATTTCAGGCATGGAAAGCCAAGACACTCTGGCAAAAAAAAAAATGACCTAAATGAAAGGTCTCTGTGAGTGAGATCCCAGCAGAAAAATGGCCATCAAAGAAGGAGGTACCTTTCTCTGAAGGGAGGAGAGAACTTCCCCTTTGACTATGACTTTGTCTAAATAAGGTAGGAGTTGGCAAACTCAAGAGGCTTCTATAGCCTTGGCAGCTCATGAGAAGAGATTTGGGGGATTACTGACGTCATAAATAAGAGTGTCAATTGTTAAACCTGTGCACTTACTCCCCATATAGGATCTCTGTCCTTAATGTGTTATACTATGTGAATTAACGGTATAACTAGTTCAAACAGTACTTTACACTTTGTGTTTTTGTGCAGGTGCAAACTGTTGAAATCTTTACTCAGTATATACTAAATTGATCTTCTGTATATAAAGAGAATTGAAAATGAATCTCGATGTGAATGGAATGGGAGAGGGAGTGGGAGATGGGATGGTTTGGGTAGGAGGGAGGTTATGGGAGGAAAAAAGCCACTGTAATCCAAAAGCTTTACTTTGGAAATTTAAATTTTAAATAAAAGTTAAAAAAAAGAGCTCAAGAAAAATTTCCTTGTCATTTCCATCACATTTAACCCTAACAACAATGTAAGGTGATGGAAATTGACTTACAAAGAGATAATAGTAAAATCTAGCTCTGAATATATGTCTTATTCTATGATCCATGTTGATCATTTTTCTAAGCTGGAAGAAAAGACAATTATATGGAATTCCACCTGCCCTTTGAAGCTTAGATAGTTCTGAAGAACTAATTCTACCATTCCAGATGTAGTGCCATGTACAGAGCAAGGCAGAGAGCAACTGTAGTTACATTTACAATAAAGGGAAGCAATGGACCATATGAGACAAGTGGTAAAATATTTCCATTTTGCAGGAGACATCTTCGCTAGGTTGTACACAAAGCCAGGTCTATAGGCTTATCAGAGAGAGATGTCTGGACACTTGAAGGTTCAGAAACAAGCTTTGTAAGGGGGTGGCAAAGCACATCTGAACTAAATTCACTGACAGGAATCAGGTCCAATGGCTTAGGAGAACTGTTCAAAGGCTAAAATGCTATTATAAAAGGTCTCCAAGGATGAGGATCTGGAGGAAGTGGCCAGTGACTTAATAATAGAAGATAGCTTATGGACCATATACAATTTTCTAGGTGTATATGTTTTGATATAATTTAACTCTGACAGTATCTCTTCACAGTCTGTATTTTTTTTAAAGATTTATTTATTTGTTTGAATTCAGAGTTATACAGAGAGAGGAGAGGCAGGAAGAGGCAGGGAGTGACAGGGAGAGGGAGATCTTCCATCCCATGGTTCACTCCCCAACTGGCTGCGATGGCCAGAGCTGCTCCAATCCGAAGCCAGGAGCTTCTTCCAGGTCTCCCATGCAGGTGCAGGGACCCAAGGAATTGGGCCATCTTCTACTGCTTTCCCAGGCCATAGCAGAGAGCTGGATTGGAAGTGGAGCAGCTGGGTCTCGAATCAGCACCTATATGGGATTTTGGCACTGCAGGTCAGGGCGTTAACCCGCTGCACCATAGCACTGGCTCCCACAGTATGTATTATTGTCTCTATTTACCATCCAAAGATACTGAGGTCCAAAAAAGTTTAAAACTTTTTGCTAAATTATCAGCACAGGAAAGTTGTTTCTTTTTTTTTGTTTTGTTTTGTTTTGTTTTGTTTTGTTTTGACAGGCAGAGTGGACAGTGAGAGAGAGAGACAGAGAGAAAGGTCTTCCTTTGCAGTTGGTTCACCCTCCAATGGCCGCCACGGTCGGCGCGCTGCAGCCGGCGCACCACGCTCGTCCAATGGCAGGAGCCAGGTGCCAGGTGCTTTTCCTGGTCTCCCATGGGGTGCAGGGCCCAAGCACCTGGGCCATCCTCCACTGCCCTCCTGGGCCACAGCAGAGAGCTGGCCTGGAAGAGGAGCAACCGGGACAGAATCCGGCACCCTGACCGGGACTAGAACCCGGTGTGCCGGCACCGCAAGGCGGAGGATTAGCCTGTTGAGCCACGTGCCGGCCAGGAAAGTTGTTTCTATTTCGTGCCAATGTAAGTGATCTCATGGTGGCAATTTGGTACAGTGGTTAAGATGCTATTTTGGAAATTTTTTTTTTTTTTAAAAAAAGCAGGTGGAGGTTGGCTGACACTGTGCCACAGTGGCTTAAGCTGCTGCCTGTAGTGCCAGCATCCCATATGGGCTCCGGTTAGAGTTCGGGATGCTCCATTTCTGATCCAGTTTCCTCCTAGTACACCTGGGAAAATAGCCAAATATGGCCCACATCCTTGGGCCTCTGCACTCACCAAGGAGACCTGGATGAAACTCCTGTTTCCTGTCTTCAGCATGGCCCATCCCTGGCTGATTCAGCCATCTGGGAAGTTCACCAGTGGATAGAAGATTCTCTTTCTTTCTGTAATTCTGCCTTCAAATAAAAAAATATAAAAAAAAAAGATGCTGTTTGGGATGCCTGCATCCCATATCAGAATGTTAATATATACCCTGGGAAGAAGCAATAATAGCTTAAGTATTCAGATTCCTACCATCCATGTGGAAAACCCAGATAGAGCTCCTAGCTTCTGGTTTCAACCCAGTCCATCCCCAGCTATTACAGGTATTTGGGGAGGGAGCCAGTAAATAAACAATCTCTCTTTCTCTTTCCCCCTTTCAAATAAACAAAAATTGTTTTTAAAGGAAGTATTCCTTCCAATGCATTGAGTTTGTAAATTTTCTAAGTAATTCACAGACCCAGTCCTTAGTTCAGAAAGAGTTGCGTGGTCAGGTATGTGCTCTCAGATGGGGCACAGAATAGCTACAGCTATGGGGAAGAGCTGAAATCAAAATCCTGTCTAGGTCTAGGATTCCCTTCTGGGATGACTGATCACCTTCCTTCCATTTTGGCAGCTGCCTAGACTTCTTCCTTGAGAAAGATCACTTCTGTGAATACCACTACATGTGTGCTTTTCTTACCCCTAAAGCAGCATAGTCTTTGTCCTTCAGCCCATTTCCTCTCCCACCTTGGATCTCTGCCCTGCTCTTCTGTGGAAGTCAAGTCTTGGTCCCACCTGAGTGCTTCCCTTTAAAGACGTGCCATTGGTCTGTGTTTCATCAAACAAAATCATCCAAGCATAATACCAGAGCGATACACTATCAGGGAAATGTTCCCATGGCAATTGTGTCAGGTAATTCATCACCAAGAGGGAGGTGCAGTAGCTAGATAACCTGCCTCAGACAGGGATGTTGCAGTGCAAGTCATACAAGTATTAACACATCTACTCTACCTACTGGATGAAGAAAATTCACATTGAAGTGGATTTTCTCAGACACTATTAATAACATGCAGAAAAATAGCAGGATATTTATACATACATTGTCTATGTGGTCTGATGAATATGATTAAAGTAAATGCATGTGTTAAAATAAAGCAAACTATTACAAACCAAAATCTTTAATGTTGTTGAAAGTGAGGAGGATAGAATAGTTTGAGGAATTAATCTCATTTATATCTTGCAATAACCTCGTAAACTCAATATCATTTTACTCACTTTATAGATGGTAACAGTGAGGCATAATTTGTGAAATGTGATCAAAGTCCCAAAGATATTGAGTGAAACAAAAGAACCTTTAAAAGAGTCTACCACATCAATTTCCTACTTTATGATTTGTCCCTAGAAGTTAAACCATAAAGTTAAAATTATTCAGTTATATTTGGGGGAAAGTTACTTAAATATTATCTACTTCAACTTTGCAAACACACAGCTTAATACAGAAGAACCTGAGATACAGAAACAACTGATCTACTCAAGGTCTTGTTCCATGGCATATATGGGAACTGAATTCATAGGATGTAGCACCTAGCATACCATTCTGTTCAGATACCAACTTCAGGACCAAAGCTGCTTTCTAACAGCTGAAACCCAGGCTGTAGCTCCTTCAGCCGCAAAAGGAATGACGCTGCTCGCAGTTAATCGGCCTTCAGTGGACTTTTACTTAGAAAGAGTGGGACAAAGAGTGGGGGACCGGGAGAAGGGGGAGAGATGGCGCGCACGTTCCTTAAGGGGGAAAGCTGGCGTGCGTGCTCCTTCTCCCGCGGTCCGCTTATATACAGAATTCAACCAATCACAGTCAATCAATCACAGTCCATGCACAGAGTTCTCCAATCCGGCACTTGATCACGCTCAGCTGTGGAGTCCTGCAGTGAGCAGGGCATTAACGCCATCTTGTTGTTTACCATGTTCCTCAGCTAGATGGAAAGTTCAATCAGCTGCTACATCCGCATTACTGCTATAAGCCAAGCTCAACATGGGGGGTCCCATGGCAGGCCTATCCATGGGTCCCCACACAGGCAAGGACTAAAAGGAATCACCTTATCCAAAACCAAGTTCCTTTCTTGGCAGTAGCCATCATACAATGACAGGTGAACGTGTAGCTACAAAGTCCTGAACCCTGTGCCTCAAATCTCATCTCCAAAATCCCCCATAAGACTCACTGAACTCTGGTTGCAATAGTATCACAGATTAACCTCTCATCACTCTATGTCCTGCTCATTATAGAAATTATTCTTGAGAACTCTTCTCAATAGACTTTCTGCATCCAATCTGCCTCAAGAGTCTTGTCCCAGTGAGTTTTATTAAAGGCAGTTGTTGCTTGGAGTAGCTTTACGAAACAGATTCTAAAATGAGATTCAGGAGCAAACCATTCACTAGCTGGTAGGCAGCAAAGATCCCATGCCTGGTGGTAGGTAGAGCAAGATAACTGCATTCTGTACAAGTGCAATTTTTTAACATTTTATTGATATAAAAAGAACAGACTTCAAGTGTTTCATAGATACAATTCTAAGAAGATAAGCATGCTTTCCTCCCTTCCTCTCTCCTTTCCTCAAGCCCCCTCCTTCCTTTTTTGAATGTTTACAAAAACATAATTTCAATTTACTTTATTCTACAGTGAAAGTGGGAAGTAGGATGATTGTAAAAGGGAGTGAAATATCTTGCACAATTGCTCAGGTGTTTAGGAGTTTCCAGAGACCATAGCAATTCTAAGGATTTGGGTAATTGATCGCTATTGCTGAGGCCTATTTGTTGATGCACTGGAACAAGATAATGAGTTGAGGATGACCAATCACCAATTATTGAAAGCGGAGAAGCTAGAGGACCATCTTGACGTCATTTGAAGGTATTTTCACCTCCTCAAGACAGAGAATTTATTTCCAAGGGTAGAGGAGCTCCACAGAGGGTTGAATTCTCAAACCCAAAACGTTTGCAATGTCAAGGTCAGGTCCTAACTGGGAAGGGAGTGGGACTCTGAGATATGATTGCAATCTCAGTTGATGATCTTGAAAATCTTGAATTCCTAAGATTCTGTTGAACTCTCAGAGCCTGCAAACTGACTCGCTTCATCCTGCAAGCATCTCCTCGTTATTGAATGAGGTGCAGAGGCCTCTGATAGGCAACAGGATGAGTCCCTTCAAGGACGACCCCCACTTCTTCTCGGTCTACAGATCAATAGCAAGTCAAGTTCAGATAGGGAAAGGATGGAGGGCTAAAACAGTAAAGAGAACACATGTTGAAGGAATATCAAGGCCGTGAGTACGTACATTTAGGACTGGATTCTGAAGCTGTTGGATCAAGTTGGGGGAGAGTGGACATAGAGTTGGATAAGAAAATATTTATATGTATGTTAAATATTATAGCACAGGATATCAATAACCTGGGAAGGAAATCATACCTACACACGAAGGCAACATTTTAAGATGGTGAAATAAGTGTTGAAACTAACTGTAAGGTTGATGGAAGGAATACTGCAGTAGTTTGATCCTGCAATAGAACAAAATATTCAATGGAATGAAAATATTTGAATTTACATGTCCTTTTGGACAAGACTAGCCCTTATTCTATATCTTTCAGTGGAGGATAGGCTACTGATCAAATTGATAAGTAATATATAAATGAAGGCCAGGCATTATGACAGAGTTGGTAAAGCCACCACCTCTGACACCAGCATCCCATATGGGTACTAGTTTGTGTTCTAACTGCTCCACTTCTGATCAAGTTCCCTTCTAATTGTCACGAAGGGCAGCATAAGATGGTTCAAGTACTCAGGCCCTTGCCACTCATGTTAGAGACCTTTATGAGGCCCCTAGATTTGGCCTGGCTCAGCCATACCATTGTGGTTACTTAGGGAGTGAATCAGCAGATGGAAGACCTCTCTCCCTATATATCTCTCTCTCTAACTCTGTCTTTCAAAAATAAATAAATAAACCTTTTCAATAAAGAAATATACTGATGAGAAGGAAATAAACATCCCTAACATTTCTATGGCCTAGCCGGTGCCGTGGCTCAATAAGCTAATCCTCCGCCTAGCGGTGCCGGCACACCGGGTTCTAGTCCTGGTCAGGGTGCTGGTTTCTGTCTGGGTTGCCCCTCTTCCAGGCCAGCTCTCTGCTATAGCCCGGAAGTGCAGCGGAGGATGGCCCAAGTGCTTGGGCCCTACACCCCATGGGAGACCAGGAGAAGCACCAGGCTCCTGCCTTTGGATCAGCGCGATGTGCCGGCTGCAGCGGCCATTGGAGAGTGAACCAATGGCAAAGGAAGACCTTTCTCTCTGTCTCTCTCTCACTGTCCACTCTTCCTGTAAAAAAAAACAAAAAACAAAAAAAAAACAAAAAACAAAACACAAAACAAAACCAAAAAAAACCCACACATTTCTATGGCTTAACACTGATAATAGGAGATACAACTCCAAATTCTGTCACACTGGGTATGCAAGTGATAGAGTCTGGGTAGAAGGGATGCCAAATGGTGATGTTTAGTCATTAAGGAGTAAGGTGGGCACCATTGTTGTTGAGAGAAGCAATGTCAGAATGACAGCGAGGGGACTCTCACCTGAAGATAGCTACAGAGATGGTTAAAGATTAGCATTGCCCTACAACTCTAAGGAATTGAATTTTGTAAACACTATTTAATGAGTTTGGAAGAATCTCTCTAGAACTTCCATGTAAGAGGCCAGTCTGCCATTCATCTTCACTTCAGGATTGTGAGATCTATAGCAAAGAATGAACTCTGTCCAATAATATTTCTAACCAATGAAGCTATGAGATAAAGGAATCTTGTCAGGCCCAGTGTTGTGGTGCAGTGGGTAAAGTGACTGCCTACAATGCTGACATCCCATATGGGTGCTGGTTCATGTCCCAGCTACCCCACTTTCAATCCAATTCCCTGATAATGCACCTGGGAAAGCAGCAGAGTATGGCCCAAGTTCTTGGGCCCCTGCATCCACATGGGAGACCTGGAAAAAGTTCCTGGCTTTAGGCTGGCCCAGCCCCAGCCATTGAGGCCTTCTGGGGAGTAAACTAGCAAATGGAAAATCTCTGTTTCTCTTTCTCTCTGCAACTCTTTTTCAAATAAATTTTAAAAATGATGTTGTTTACATACTAGGTATGTGATAATTTGGATTGTGGATAAATACAACTAAAGCAATGTACTAATATATATATATAGATCCAGGAATCAACAGGTGGAAGTAGAACAGCCTTTTCTACCACCATTCTCAGTGATGTTTCCTATCTCCCAAGTGCTAGGCACTGTTATTCTAGAGAGTCAAGTTCTCGCAGGAAAAAACAAAAAACAAACATTTGCATCAAGAATAGAGCAAGACTCCCAGTAGATTTTAAGCTACAACTGCAGCCAGAATAACTTCAAGTTCCATGTGCTGAAAATCCAGCAGATGAGGAAGAGTCACTTGTCTTAGAAGATTTACTATCCCTACAAGACATTGGACTTGTCAAACAGAGGGGAAGATGGCATCCACATCATCAAAAATCATGGTAACATGATCAGGGACGAGGTCTGGGTCAGAGAATTGTTAGTCAGTTAGCAGATGTGCTAACTGAAGGTGAAAGATTAGCATCACCAACAGACATGGAAAGTAATGAGTATCAGTTACAACTGCAAGACCAGCTGCATCAGGTAGGCACTGATAGGGTACTATGCTGTGTCCTGTTAATCTTTTCATAACTTTCCCAAGTCAAAGATAGCACAAGAACCCACAAGGAAATGTTCCCAGATAAGGTGCGTAAACTACGCAAAGAAATTAGTGCTGCAAAAGATAGACTGTGGTGGAAGCTATGGAGAAATTTCCAAATCACCCACCCACCACTCCAATTAGGACCAAGATGCCCGTTCCCCCAGGTGCAGGGGCATTGCCTCTAGTGTCTTCAACTGAATGTCTCTTCAAGTAGTGCCCTCAGCCAGAAGGAGCTGCCTCATCCTCCCCAAGGAAAACTCGATATCAGAAACCGGCCCCTTGAATCCCAGACATGGCCAAGGACAATTCTACCTCAAAAACTCCCCCAGGGATTGGCAGTTGCAACTGTTTCATGTTCCACTTCTTTGCTTAATCCTGCCTTCCTTGCTCTTTTGGAGATGCTGTTAAGAGCCTTCTCCCACCACCCTTCCTCACACAAAGCTCATTGTAGTTGCAAACCCAACCTGCAATATTACGTGTTTTGATGAAAGAAGTCATACATTAAATTTAATTCCAAACTGTATAACCTTGGAGAAATTACTGAACTTGCCCCCTCTACAAATGGGTGTGAACAATCCATTCAAATGAACGTGCAAAGTTGCTTTCAGCTACTATCCTTGTCATTCATCATTGCTGTCCATGAATGAAAGGCAGAAGCTCCAGTGGAATGTATCTGAGTGCCTCTTATCCACGATGCTCAGGACTAGAAATATTTCAAATTTGGGTTTCGTTTTTCTGATTTTAAAATATCTGTGTAGACTTTATTGAACACTCTTAATCCAAAAATCCAAAATGTTTCAAAATCCAAAGCTTCTTGAGCATATCAGCAGGCAAAGTCTCAGATTTTGGATCTGGGGATTAGAGACTGTCATGCTGTTCGGCTCCTCTGAAACAGTCTCGCAGCACTAACAGAGAAACTGAAATGGTAATGTGAGCTCAAGGTCCCACCATTTCACCTCAAGAAAACTGAAATGGGAGAGTGAAGCGAGAATGAGATCATGCTTGATTTAGGATAAAGTAGAATTTGTATCTTCTTGCTTCTGCTGATAAATTCTAATCAGTTTAACCCAAATTATTTCATCATATCTTCATAAAAAAAATGACTTCACCGTTTTTCAAAAGATCATAGATAGAGGAAGTCATCTTTGGGCACCAGCCCTGTGTCCTTGGGAAGGTAAAACTGTGGGGTTAAACTGCCCTGACTCAGGGCTTCCCAAGCACTTGGACTCTCCTCTTGCAGCTGTTCCCCAAGTGTCCCAGGCAGTCAATTCTTCACCCACTCTTCTTCCCCCACCTACTGCAGCATATTTTTGCAGACAGGTTTCAACATTGCAATAATTAAAGAGCAATCACTAAGAAAAAACAAATTAAATCCAAATGCCTGTGGGATCTGGCACATTAGAAGACCATTTCTAGTTGGCAGACAAGAACTCATTTTTAAAGTTACAAGAATGGGTTCGCCTTGCTTCTCTCACTACATATAGGCCTGAGGGTTTTCAACAAAGGCTCGATTTACCCTCTGGAAAGAAATCTCTTAGTATGCATGCTGGCTGTAAACATAAAATGACTTCATCAACTTGATCATGCTGCACGACTACGAGATAAGTACAAGTGCAGAAATATTGCTGTGCTCGAGAGAGGTCATACGTAGCCCAACTCCGCAAGACAGGTCCTTCTGTGCAGTAGAAAGGACACTAGCAAAACAGTCTGAAAGCTGGGTTTGTCACGATGGAGAACAAAATTCCAGGGTTCAGAATGAAGATGACTCCAAGCTTGAAACCTGACTTTACTGCCCGCAAAATATTTTCTTTTACTTATTAACTATTTGCTGCATCTAACATTTATGACATTTTCCTGAAAAAAAGCTAACAAAAAAGATTCTAAATCATGGTTTATAAACTGTGTGTTGTTCATATTATGAGAGCAATCAAATCAATAATTGCAAATAATATTTTTATGTTTATTCTGGCTTCAACTCACTAGATACATGGTTAATTATTTTTAAAACAAAAATGAAAAGCAAATAAAATATTTGATTCAGGAGAAATAGAGGGATAGTGAGTAATCAACTAATAATATTGGAATCTTGAAGATGTGAATGAAGTTGAGCTTAAGGAAGGATGTCCAGGTGCCGATGCTGTGGTGTACCGAATGAAGCTGCTGCCTGCAGTGCTGGCATCCCATGTGGGTGCTAGTTTGAAACCTGGCTACTCCGCTTCTGATCTGGCTCTCTGCTGTGGCCTGGGAAAGCAGTGGAGGATACCCAAGTCCTTGGGCCCCTGCACCTGCGTGGGAGACTAGAAAGAGGCTCCTGGCTTCAGATCAGTGCAGCTCCAGCCATTGCAGCCAATTGGGGAGTGAACCAGCTGATGGACGACTTCTCTCTGCCTCTCCTCCTAACTCTTTCAAATAAATAAATCTTTAAAAAAAATCCAGCTGACGCTGACCGAAATTCTAATAGCCCAGGCATTCTTAACATGTCCTCCTCTAAAATGAAAATGGATGTTAGAGTGCTGAAAAAAAAATTAATATCCAGTTACAAGTAACCAGAAGCCAATTGGAAACAGCATTCATGCCTGTTAAGAACAACCACCACCAGCTTCCAGGTGACAAGATATTGAATGACAGGGTGACGAGAAACCAGAACACTCAAGAAAGCCCTTCCTTTGCGCATGTTTTTTTGAGCAAGAAGAAGCTTTTTCAGTGCCAAGTTTATGCATTCCCTCTGTGCCTCTCCAGTAGCACACTCAGTGTTAACGATGCTAGAGGTAACTATGGCTAAGAAGTATAATTACTACAACTACGTAAACAGTAACAAGACCCCTATTTTATGTTAATAATTCCATGAAGAAAAACTGCCTACTCATTTTCAGCAGAGTGCCTATAACATTTAACTGTGTTTAGTGGTTTATATTTCCTCTCCATCATCATTCTATATTGTATCAGAAACTGTAGAATTGAACAAAGGCAAAACTATACCTTCAACAACTTATACAGATTCTAACAGAGTAAATTCTTAATCATAATAATTTAAGTATTAATAAAATTTTCAAAGTGTATATTATAAAAGTAATTATTGATAACTAATAATAAAGAGCTCTATGCTAGGCTTTGGAATAAGAGATTTTAGGTTATTTGAACCTTGTAACAAATCCATGAGGGGGGCTGGCGCTGTGGTCCAGTGGGTTAACGCCCTGGCCTGAAGCAACGGCATCCCATATGGGGGCCGGTTCGAGACCCGGCTGCTCCACTTCCTGTCCAGCTCTCTGCTATGGCCCGGGATAGCAGTAGAGGATGGATCAAGTCCTTGGGCCCCTGCACCCACATGGGTGACCCAGAAGAAGCTCCTGGCTCCTGGCTTCGAATCAGCGCAGCTTCAGCCATTGCTGCCATCTGGGGAGTGAACAATCGGATGGAAGACCTCTCTTTCTCTCTGTGTGTGTAACTCTTTCAAATAAATAAATCATTAAAAAATCCATGTGAGGTTAGTAAAAAACACTAACCACTCTGCTCTAAAAATAAAAATGATGCAACAAAAAACAACACAAAGCAAGAATAAAAAAACACACAAGCTCTCACAACTCAAAAACAATGGAGCAGGTATTTGAATCTACTCAGGTCAATTTGTTGAAAACACGGATCTGGGAGCAGACATTTGGCACAGTAGTTAAGGTGTCTCTTGGGACTCCCACATCCCAAATTGGAGTGCCTGGGTTTGATTCCCAACTCCTCTTCTGACCCCAGCTTCTATGTAATGCCCATTATGTGAAGCAGCAAGTGATGGTTCAAGTAGCTGGGTGTGAGCCACTATGTGGGAGACTCAAAATGTGTTCCCCCCTCCAAGATTTTCAGCTTAGCAAGCCTTGAGTACTGTAGGGAGTTAGGGAGTAAACCACAGTGTGAATCTCTGACAGCCAGGGTGGCCACGTGATGAACTTCTGGGCACAGGAAACCAGGAATTGAAGGACTGCCCTTCCAGGTTTGACTATGCCTTTAGAAAGAGCAGGGTTACAGTATGTGTTCCTTGTCCTCCCCCAATAACTCTGTCTTCTTGTGTCACAGGCAGAGTAAGGGATTCAGTGAGTTGCTATCTGCTCAGAGAGGAGTAGCTCTTCCTAGGTCCTGCAGCTGGCCACGGGGAATTGCTTTCACTGAGACTGTCATTCCTGTTTGCTAAGTTCCATCCCAAGTCCTCCCAGGCATTGGAAACTGTTTGCTATGTCCCCTTTCAGAGATCTTTCAGCCCCAGATTGTGTGAGGCATTTTACCTTGGTGCCCTCCATTGAATCCTCAGCCACTTCTCCTTGGTCCTTGCATTAACTCAATGGTTCATATTTGCTAGGCATCCACCCAACACCTCCCTTTCCATTTTATGTCAGCTTCCTAACCTTCTCACAGACATACAAGGGTGCTTCAAAAGTTCATGGGAAAATGGAGTTAAAAAGCCAAATGTGTATTGCTACAAAATAATTCTGAAGTTCATGCATAGTTTCTTCATAATATATTTATTCCACAAATGGTTTGAAGACATTTATACTTGCCTTGGTACCATCTAAACACTGATAGCTTATTAAAAGAAGATTTATTTGGAAGGCAGAATTACAGAGAGGCAGTGGCTGGGGGTGGGGGGGCAGAGAGAGAAAGAGAGAAAGAGAGAGAGAGTGTGTGTCTTCCATCCACTGGTTCACTCCCCAAATGGCTGCAATGGCTAGAGCTGGGCTGATCCAAAGCAAGGAGCTTTCTCCAGGTATCTAATGCAAGTGCAGGGGCCCAAGGACTTAACCCATCTTCCACTGCTTTCCTGGGCCATAGCAGAGAGCTGGATAAGAAGTGGAGAAGCAAACAATGAAATCCAGTCATTTCCAACAAGATGGAGGAATCTGGAAAACATCATTCTGAGTGAATTAAGCCAGTCCCAAAGGGACAAATATCATATGTTCTCCCTGATCAGCGAAAACTAACTGAGCACCAAAGGGGAAACCTGTTGAAGTGAAATGGACACTATGAGAAACAGTGACTTGATCAGCTCTTGTGCTGACTGTTGTTGTACAATGTAATACTTTATCCATTTTAGTATTTTTTTATTCTAGTGCTAGTGGTTGAACTCTGTAATTAACACACAATTATTCTTTTATATATATATATAAAGCTTTTATTTAAAGAATATAAATTTCCAAAGTACAGCTTATGGTTTACAATGGCTCCCCCCCAACAACTTCCCTCCCACCCGCTACCCTCCCCTTTCCCGCTCCCTCTCCCCTTCCATTCACATCAAGATTCATTTTCAATTCTCCTTATACACAGAAGATCAGTTTAGTACATATTACGTAAAGATTTCAACAGTTTGCCCTCACATAGAGACACAAAGTGAAAATACTGTTGGAGTACTAGTTATAGTATTAATTCACAATGTACAGCACATTAAGAACAGAGATCCTACATGATTTTTTTTAAAGAATTGATTAATTATTTATGCAATTTCCAATTTAACACCAAGATTTTTTAATCATTTGCAACACACAATTATTCTTAGGTGTTTAAATTTTCACTGAAAAGTGATCCCTGTTAAATATAAGAGTGGGAATAAGAGAGGGAGGAGATGTACAATTTGGGACATGCTCAATCGGAACGGCCCCAAATGATGGAGTTAGAATCGTGCCAGGGGATTCCAAGACAATCCCATCAAGGTGGCATGTACCAAGGCCATCTCACTAGTCCAAGTGATCAATTTCAGTTCACAATTGATCACACTGATAGGTCTAAGAGTCAAAGGGATCACACAAACAAGACTAGTGTCTGCTAATACTAACTGATAGAATCAAAAAGGGAGAGAATGATCCAACATGGGAAGCGAGATACACAGCAGACTCATAGAATGGCAGATGTCCTAAATAGCACTCTGGCCTCAGAATCAGCCCTTAAGGCATTCGGATCTGGCTCAAGAGCCCATGAGAATATTTTAGGCATGGAAAGCCAAGACACTCTGCCAAAAAAAAAAAAAAAAAAGAAGAAGAAGAAGAAGACCTAAATGAAAGATCTCTGCGAGTGAGATCCCAGTGGAAAGAACAGGGCCATCAAAGAAGGAGGTACCTTTCTCTGAAGGGAGGAGAGAACTTCCACTTTGACTATGACCTTGTCGGAATAAGATTGAAGTCGGCGAACCCTAAAGGCTTCCATAGCCTCGGCAACTCATGACAAGAGCCTAGGGAGATTACTGACGCCATAAACAAGAGTGTCAAATTGTTAAATCAACATCAGGAGTCACTGTGTACTTACGTCTCATGAGGGATCTGCCCTTAATGTGTTATCCAATGTGAAGTAATGCTATAACTAGTACTGAAACAGTATTTTTACACTTTATGTTTCTGTGTGGGTGCAAACTGATGAAATCTTTACATAGTATATACTGAATTGATCTTCTGTATATAAAGATAATTGAAAATGATTAAAAAATCTTGGTGTTATATTGGAAATTTCATAGATAATTAATCAATTCTTTAAAAAAAATCATGTAGGATCTCTGTCCTTAATGTTCTGTACATTGTGAATTAATACTATAACTAGTACTCCAACAGTATTTTCACTTTGTGCCTCTATGTGAGGGCAAACTGTTGAATATATACTAAACTGATCTTCTGTGTATAAAGAGAATTGCAAATGAATCTTGATGTGAATGCAAGGGGAGAGGGAGCGGGAAAGGGGAGGGTAGCGGGTGGGAGGGAAGTTATGGGGGGGGGGGGGGAGCCATTGTAATCCATAAGCTGTACCTTGGAAATTTATATTCTTTAAATAAAACCTTTATATATATTTAAAAAAAAAGAAGTGGAGAAGCCAGGACTTGAACCAGCACCCATATGGGATGCCAGTATTACAGGCAGTGGTTTACACACTTCACCACAGTGCTGGCCCTGACACAATGTATTTATTTATTTGAAAGGCAGAGTTAGAGAGAGACCGAGAGGTTTTCCATCTTCTGGTTCAGGTCCCAAATGGCTTCAGCAGCCACAGATGGGCCAGTCTGGAACCAGGAGCTTCATCCAGGTCTCCCACATGGATTCAGGGGCCCAAGGACTTAGGTCATCTTTTTCCAGGACCATTTACAGGGACCTGGATGGGAAGTGAAGCAGCTGGGCCTCAAACCAATGCCCATATGGATGCAGGCACTGTAGGTGGCAGCTTTAACAGCTGTGCTACAGTGCCGACCTCCCCACTAGCTTTTTAGTCACTCCTGCAACATCACCTCTCCCCTAAGCTACAAACCTCTAAGTGTTAGAGCTGCTGGGGCTTCATCCGCATGCCCTCCATATACATCTAACTTTAGCCTGCTCAAATCATCAATGAGCTTCTACCTGGCCCACTTCTCCTCTGTTAAAGATCCCTTTTTGAGACACCCTTGACCTTTACCCCAGGAACAGGGCAAGACAGGACACAGGGAGTCCAACTGTGAAACTCCTGCCATGGAGACCTGCTTATAGGATACTGGTTGCAAAGGTGAAAGGCAAACATCCCAAATACAAAATCAGTCCTAGAATCCCAAGCGGGCTGTGCTTGTGATACAAGCAATTGGCTGCCCATTCAAGTTCAGTCCCACCTGTATAGTTCACTCTCACTTGGTTCTTTAGGTGAGAGTTCTCTAACCATGCATGTCACCTTCAAGTAGGTTGACCCTTCCAGTCAGTGGTCTCAGCAAACCACTAAGGTCTCATATTTGCAAGGTTCTTTCACATTACAAAATAAACAGCAGCAACCCTAGCAGATTTTTCTCATCTTAGACCCTGTGCCTGTTCCAGGCCCATCAGTGGTACCCTTTGTTGACATGGATTTTCCAGGTTTCAGACATGAGTAATGAACTCACATCCACTTAGAGTGTTAGTGTCTTTGCATGAGAAAAAATGTATTCCAGAATAGATCGATGTCTTTCTTCCTGAGCCGACTCCTTCTTGGGTCGCCCCATCCATCAGGTTAGTGGCAGTTGTTAGCACAGATGTTAACAACACAAACACTTACAGAAAAATTATCTCACTGCTGCACATTGGATGTGAGGGAAACTGCCAAAGGTACCTTCTCCTTGCCAAGTCTAATCTCTTCTCCCTTCTCAACTTCCTTTATTTGATGAACAGAAGGTGATTTTTCTTTTGTTAAGGATTGACTTAATTTGAAAGCTAGAGAGAGAAAGAGAGAGAGAGAGAGATAGAGATCTTCCATCCACTAGTGCACCCCCTAGATGGCTGTAAGAGCCAGGGCTAAGCCAGGGCTAAGGCAGCAGTTTCATCCAGATCTTCCAAGTGGGTGGCAGGGGCCAAAATACTGGGGCCACCTTTCACGGCTTTTCCAAACACCATAGCAGGGACCTGCATTGAAAGTGGAGCAGCTGGGACACAAACCGGCACCTATATGGGATCCTTGCATTTCACATGGGGCTTTACCTGCTATACCACGATGTCAGCCCCAATGCTTTCCTTCTATTGTCATTTCACCCTTGACAGCCCTCCAATCTAGAATCTGTACACTTGCTCCCCTCTGCCAAGACAAGAAGTTGTGTCTACTGTCTCAGGCAGGGGAAGATGGCTAACAAACAGATCAATGTCCTCAAGGAAGGACATTTCAATATTGGAGGAGAAATCACGTTACTCCCTTTGTTGGGGTCACCAGCTCTGAATGCATGGGACAGTGGGGCCAACAGGGGGCGGTAGAAGTGTCCTGGTGATGTCGTCTGCCTCCTCAGATCCACCCATGCCTGAAGATGATACGTTCCCTGAACGTCCCATTAACTCAGTCAGTACATTCTCTCCCCTCAATGCCTTCTGTGCCTGAACTACTGAGACCAGGTTATCACTGATGTCTCTTTGCACCCTAACAAGTATGATTCTCTACATTGAATAGATCTCAATGTACTGATTCCTCACTCATCTGCTTAAGCAGTTTGTATCAATAGGAAACAATAGATGATCACAGAAGGCATGAATATGTGAAATTTGCAAGGAATTATGAACAGAGTGCCTGGTCCTGTAGAGTACTCATGTAGACGTGGTCTACTACATGGGATGAGAGCTCAGGGGGTGACCCAACACCCTTAGTTTCAACCCACTATGTCAGTCTTGCTATGTGTTGTTATGTGCATGCAAACTCAGCCTCAATTTCCTCCTCTGTAATTAAAATAACAAATGACCCAGGCATTCTAAGAAACAAGAGAGCTCATCTTTGAAAAGCATTTAACACAGTTCTTTGCACACAGTTAGGGTTAACTAATAGTAACTATTATCACTAAGAGATAACTGCAAATTTTTTCAATTCCCTTATGTCTTTTTCAATTAGATGTTCCAGAGATACTCCTATATGGATACTTTTAAGGAAAAAATGTATATACTTATCTAAACACACATATACATATACAATACATAAATGCATGCAATTACATAATTCCAATTTTTCTCTTACAAGGTATTAGTACTATCTTCATTGATTCTCAAAATAATTTAAGGTATAAGCAAATACACTGCTCTTGACTGAAAAATCCGGAAACAGGCTCAGTAAAATCAGATTTCTAGCCATTCTCACAGCTTATTGGCAGTGAGGAGCAACCCTGGCAAACTCCCAGATTTTCTAACAAGCAACCCAGGCTGTTCTTTCCACGATGCCCAGACAACTCAATCATTCGAGTTTACCATATCAAAAAATAAAAAAAAAAAATCAAAATCAAAAACCATCCTTCCTTTTTATGAAACATGAGAATTAGATGTGCAAACCTCTTCATGCTGAGATGTGCTACCGATTAAAGAAGTAACTTTTCCTTCATAATCCAACCCCAGAAGTGGTGGTGAAATAATCTTATCTAGAGAAAGGAAAGGAAGTAATTTATAGCCAATCATGAATGCTTATTCACTGAGCCTAGTGACGCTGCTCATATCAGCAGAGCCAAAATAAATCTGCTGTAGATCCTAAGCAGACTTGAGCACGGCATCAGAAGACAAATTCAGGGCTGGCATGAAAGGGTGTGTCCAGATAGAGAGATTATTAATCAGCATCATTCTCCCCTTGCCCTTCGCCCAACACCCAGACCAAAGCCGCATCAGTCCAGTAATGAAGTAACAAGACTGTACATTTTATAAGCAGCAGTTAGAGTGCCACAGCCATTCCAAACGCATTAATTACTCCTAAAAGGCCTCAGGTTGTCTTTCTGTTAATTTTCCAGTGGATAAATCCGCCACTATACGACAAGTCGAGTAAAACTTCATTAATTGAGACTGCCCAGGGGAAAACAGTCCAAGTTAGTAAGAAGTGCAAATTTCCCATCTATAAGCATGGAAATGTGCTGCCTGTACTTCCAAGAACACGAGGTAATTGGAAGTAGACTAGAAAAGCTTCGTTTGAATCCACATGCATATTTAAAATCAAAAGGAGAAATTAACTTTACATAAAAATTATTTGCCACGATTTTTTTAGATCTAATTTAAGAAAATATAATTTTCTGTTCATATTATGCACAGCAATTATTTGCAAATGAAATTGTAAATAATTTGGGAGTCTTTTGAAAATATTTTAATGTTTCTTTTCCACAATCATCGCTAGTTTTTGATGTTATATATTCTGTTTAGCAACTCTTGTGTCTTAAGTAATCTTTAGGAGGCTCTAAATTAGTTCTTATCTATTTAGCAAAAATAAGATTTTACATCTTAAATAGAAAAGCTGTGTTCAACCAAATAAGTAGCATACCCTCTATTTCAACAGGATTGAAATTTGAGTTGTTTCTCTCTACCTTGTTTTGCTCTAGTTCCTGAAAACACTCTTTTCATTAAGTCCTCTAGGTCCTGCCATGGTTACTTCTTCTACAGGCTTATTATATTTACTGTCCACAAGCCCAAAAAGATCCCATCCTTCTCTTTTACTTGCATAGCAAAGAAAACTACCTCCTTTTAAGAATAGTGGCGACTGTTTTCTTTTCCTTCAAACATCCTTCATCCAAACATATCACATCTTATAAAGCAGCAGGCAAAAACATTTATTCTCCAGCTCTCCATACATTTGGCAGCCTCTCTATTCAGAACACAATGGAAACTTCAGGGAGTATCTGGTCTTTTTCCCCAAGACTATGAATTCTAGGGAAATGTCAATGGCAAGTCTCAATGGACCAGTCTTATGGAGTCTCATGGAGCATGGGCTTGGGAGGGGGACTGGCACGGCAGACCACTTACACCTGAGGAAACCCTTCGATCCAGGTTACTACACAAGTATTTCTACCATTTTTCAGAGGAAAATCTGAGAATTGCAATAATAATCTGATTACTCAAGATTTCACAGCTAAGGCAAGACTGAGCTGATATGCAGACCATGTCTACCCAAATCTAAACCTCAGATTGAACTCATAGACTGTCCACCAGAAATTCAATTCAACATCAGTTCCATTGGAAGTCTTTCTGCAGTAGAGCAAACAACCTCTGTTGCTGGAGAAGTAAAGAGCCGAGATGACAGTGGCTCTCTTCATGGTGAAAATCCAACCAGGATTAGGGATTAAGTACCTGGGGCAGGAGAAAGATAAGATACCAGAGTTTGAGTAGATGTAGGCCCAAGGTAAAACATAAAGGTCATTAAAATGATCTGAAGTTAGCTTTCTGTTTTTTGATTGTTTTTCTTTTGGTGAAACTTCAAGCAAAACATGGAGATTTTGTTGAGCATTCCATAATAGGGATCCATTCTTTTAATAAGAAGGAATGAGAAGACATAGTGGCATATGACAAATAATGTAGTTCGGAATAAACACATTTTGATTTCAGAACACGTATACACTACTTTCTAGATGAGAATTCTTTGCCATTTGATTATTTAGTAAAACCTTGAGGTAATTATATGGATTCTGTGCAATGATTTTGGGTAGAAAGATGTCTCTCTGTCTATCCTTAAATTGATGCTCAATATAAATGAATAAATTCTTCCTATCTTCCTCCTTTGTTTCTCCTTGCATCTAAAAAGTAAAAATAAATAAGTAAACCTGGATTGAGTTTCTGGCTCCTGGCTTTAGCCTGATCAAACCCCAGCCACTGTGGACATTTTGGGAGTGAACCAGAAGATGGGACTTATCTCCCTGGCTCTAAAATAAATATTTCAAAATAATAAATAAAATGAAAGGTCATGTAAGTATCAATATACCCAGCTTGGTAGGGAGACCAGCTCACTTTTGTGGAAAGATCCTTTGTTAGGGCTCTTAACGATCCCTATCCTTTGGGAACCATCTTTTTGGGAAACATAGAAAAAAACGAATCTCACCATAAGGGACTGTGCATATACAGTATCTTGGGTGTACCTGGAAGACAATTCCTGCCTCTGTGACTTGAATAAACGATGTTAATAAATTAGGTTCACTTTTAGAACTTTATTTATTCTACAAATGAATATTAGGCATATTCTGTGTGGTAATGCTGAGGACATAGCAACAGATAAAAAGGTGCATGGCCCCATGAAATCACATTCTAGTGGAGAAGCCATGAGGAAGAAGAAAGCAATCAAACACAATAATGTGAGACAGTGATTCAAGCCAGCAAAGAAATAACTAGGATGCTGTGAAATAGAGGAAACAGATAGGAGAGGTGATGCTGAAGGATTCTCTGATCTTAACACCCCACAACTACTATGCTTTGCACTGGAATCGGACTTCAGGATCTGGATGCTCTGTGAAATTTCCTGCCTGCAAAAGCATCCCAAAATCCATAGATTCCAGAGCACAGGACCCATGTGTGGCCTGGGCAGTGACAAGCAGAAACTATAATGAAAAGAACCCAAGGTTTGGTGGCAGAAGTCCAGGGTCTCATTTTGCTGTATCATTCCCCGTAAGGCAGGATATGAAGCACATGATTGCCCCCTCAGAGCCTAAATTCTCTTGTCTATGCAGCAAATATTTTTGAAATTCTATGTTTATTCGAACTTTTTTGTGGCATGCTCACCATTTGTCGTCCACCATTCAGGTAGCTAGAGCCATGCTTTTCAAATTTCATGCTGAGGAACCTCAAAGGGTCTGATTACAAAGTAAATCCTGATTCTGTAGTGTAAGGCTTGGTATACTTCTGAGAACAACAGCTGCTGCCCTGAATAACCTACCTCAATTAGAAACGAACTACTCTCCATGTGTATTACCTCACTAAAGCAACAATGCCACAGGTAGAAAAGGAAAGAAACAACAACAACAAAAGGAACACAATCTCTCCCTGCTGAGTGGAGTCTCAGTGCCTGAAAAGCAAGTTTTCCCACCCTCCACCCTAGCTGGGTTGGGGAAGCCACCACTGAGGACTCCAACATCACATATCAGAGTGCAGGGGATCAAGTCTCACCTCCACTTCTAATCTAGTTTCCTACTAATGCACCTAGGAGACAGCAGATTATGGCTCAAGTACTTGGGTTCCAGCTTCCCATGTGGGAAAATTGGATGGAGTTCTAGGCTCCTGAAGCAGTCCTGGCCATTGGGAGCATTTGGGGTATGAAACAGCACATGGAAGATATCTCTGTGTCTCCCCTCTCCCTCTCTGTCATCTTGCCTTTCAAACATTTTTATCTATATATAAAGGAAACAGATTTCAAGTATTTCATATATATAATTTTAAGAACATAATGATACTTCCCGCCCTCCCTCCTTTTTATTTTGGTTTTCATGCCATACTTTCAATTTTCTCTATAAACCTAAGCTTAAGCCTCCACGAAACAAAGAATTCAACAAGCCGTAAATAGAAAAACCACTATTTCTCATGACTATTGACAAGTTCTATATACAACAATCATATCTCAAAACATTAATTTAGCTCATATATATCACATTTTTTGTACTTTTCATATTAGTCACCACAAATCAGGGAAAATATATGGTATTTGTCTTTTGAGGACTGGCTTATTTCACTGTGCATAATAGTTTCCACTTGCATTCATATTGTTGCCAAAGAGGGTTTCATCCTCCTTTAGGCCTGAGTAGTATTCCATAGTGTACATATACCATAATTTATCTACTCATCAGTTGAACATCTCGATTGAATATATGTCTTAGCTTTTGAGTTCAACTGCTACAAACATGGGGATACATATAACATTTTCATATACTGATTTCATTTTCTTTAGGTAAATTCCTAGGAGTAGAATGGTTGGGTCAAATGGCAAATCTATTTTCAGATTTCTGGGGAATCTCCATACTGTCTTCCACAATGGCTGTACTAGTTTACATTCCCACCAACAGTGGATTAGGGTACCATTTCCCCACATCCTTGCCAGCATTTGTTGTTTGATTTCTGTATGAAAGCCATTCTGACTGAATGGAGGTAAAACCTCACTATGGCTTTGATTCGCATTTCCCTGACAGTGACCCTGAGCATCTCATGTGTCTGTTGGCAATTTGTATTTCATCCTTTGAAAAATGCCTGTTCATATCCTTAGACCACTTCATGACCCGATAGCTTGTTTTGTTGTTGTTTAGTTTCTCGAGCTCCTTATATCTTATATATCCTGGTTGTAAATCCTTTATCAGTTATGTAATTTGCAAATATTCTCTCCCATTCTGCCAGTTGTCTTTACTTATTGTTTCCTTTGCAAAACAGAAGCTTCCTAGCTTGATAGAATCCCATATTATATATTTGCCCTTATGACTTGTGCTTCTGGGATCTTAGCCAAGAAGATTCTGCCTATGCCAATGTCTTGCTGAGATTCCCTTCTGTGTTCCCCTAAAAATCTGAAGGCTTCAGATCTTAGGATTAGATGCCTATACACCATGATTTGATTTTTGCATACCATGTTAAGATACTGAGAGAGACAGAGAGAAAGGACCCCTAACTCTGCCAGTCAAAAAAATTAAGGGTCTTGTTTCATACTTCTACATGCGGAGATCCAGTTTTCCCAACATCGTTTGTTGAAGAGACTGTCCTTCCTCCAGAGTGTTACTTTAGTTTGTTTGTCAGAGTCATTGATTGTAGATATGTAGATCAATTTCTGGGTTTCTGTTCTGTTGCATTGGTTGGCATGTCTGTTCTGGTGCCAGCACCAGGCTGTTTTGATTATAACTTCCCTGTAATGTATCTCGCAGTCAGGTGTTTTTATTAAGATTACAGCTTTTTTGTTGTTTAGGATTGCGTTAACTATTTAAGGTCTCTTGTGATTCCATCTGAATTTGAGTCATTTTCAAGATCTGAGAGGAACATCTTTGCTATTTTGGATGGGATTTCCTTTAGTGTGCAGATTGCTCTAGGTAGTATAGAAATGTTGATGATATTCTTACAATCCATGAACATGGAAGGTTTTTCCATTTTTTCTGTGTGTCTTCTATTTTGTTCCTTAATGATTTCTAATTTTTATTGTAGAGAACTTTCACATCCTTGTTTAATTTTATCCCAAGATTTTTATATTTTTGTAGCTATTGTTAAGGGACTGATCTTACAAGTTCTCTCTCAGCCATGGCACTGTGCATACAAAGGGTATCGATTTTTTCCTGTTGATTTTATATCCTGCAGCTTTGCCAAACTCTTATGAGTTCCAATAATCTCTCAGTGGAGTCTGGTTTCTCTAAGTATAGGATCATAACATGATAATTTGACTTCGTCATTTTCCATTTGTATCCCTTTGATGTCTTTTCTCTTCTACTGTCTCTCACTAAAACTTCCAAGATTTATTGAATAGTAATAGTAAAAGTGGGCATCCTTGTCTGGTTCCAGATCCTAGAAGAAACGCTTCCAGCTTTTCCACATTCCATATGATGATGGCTTTGAGTTCGTCATATATTGCCTTGATTGTGTTGAGGTATGTTCCTTCTATACCCAATTTGCTTAAGGCTTTTATCATGAAAGGATATTGTATTTTATCAAATGCTTTCTCCATATCTACTAATTGCAAAGTTTTTATTCTTGTTTTTAATGTGATATATCACATTTATAGATTTACTAATGTTGAACCATTCCTGCATAACAGTGATAAATCACACTTAGCCTGGGTGAATGATCTTTCTGATGTGTTCATGGATTCAATTAGCTGGTACTTTGTTCAGGATGCTTGCGTCTATGTTCTTTTTTTTAATATTTTTTTAAAGATTTATTTTACTTGAAAGTCAGTTACACATCGCTGGCGCCACGGCTCACTAGGATTATCCTCCGCCTGTGGCGCCTGCATCCTGGGTTCTAGTCCGGGTTGGGGCACCAGATTCTGTCCAGGTTGCTCCTCTTTCAGTCCAGCTCTCTGATGTGGCTCAGGAAGGCAGTGGAGGATGGCCCAAGTGCTTGGGCCCTGCACCTGAATGGGAGACCAGGAGAAAGCACCTGGCTCCTGGCTTCAGATCGGTGCAGTGCACCAGCCACAGCACACCGGCCGTAGCAGCCATTTGGGGGGGTGAGCCAACGGAAAAGGAAGACCTTTCTCTTGGTCTCTAACTCTGTCAAAAAAAAAATAAAATAATTTTTTAAAAAGTCAGTTACACAGAGGAGAGGCGCAGAGAGGCGGGGGGGGGAGGGGTGGTGGCTTCCATCTGCTGGTTCTCTCCCCAGATGGCTGCAATGGCCAGGGCTGTGCCAATCCAAAGCCAGGAGATTCTTCTGTGTCTCCCACATGGACACAGGGGCCCAAGGACTTGGAACAGCATCCACTCTTTCCCAAGCCATAGCAGAGAGCTGAGTTGGAAGTGAGCAGCCAGGTCTCAAACTGGCACCCATATGGGATGCCAGCACTACTACGTCACAGCACCAGCCTCTGCATCTATGTTCATCAGAGATATAGGTCTATAGTTCTCTTTGTTGTACGTTTTTTCTGGTTTTAGAATTAACGTGATACTGGCCTCATAGTAGTAGTTCTGGACAATACTCTCTTTTAGTTGTTTTAAATAGTTTAAGAATTGGATTTAGTTCCTCAAGTTTGGTAGCATTCAGGTGTTAAGCTGTTCGGTTTTGGGATTTTCTTTCTTGGGAAGCTCTTTATTATTGATTCAATCTCATTTTGGTTATTAGTCTATTTATGTTTTGTTTTCATGGGTCAATTTTGCTAGATTTTATTTGTCCAGAAATCTATTTCATCTACATTTTCTAATTTTTTGGCACATAACTATTTGTAGTAATTCCAGACAATTTCTTTTATTTCTATGGTATCCATTATTACATCTTTTTCATGTCTGATTTTATTAATTTAAGCTTTTTTTGGATAGTTGGGCCAATGATATATCGACTTTTTTTCTACAAAAAAAGCTTCTCATTTCACTGATCTTTTGTATTTTTGTTTCAATTTTATTTTTTCTGTGATTTTAATTATTTTCCTCCTACTACTGATTTGAAGTTTGGTTTGTTCTTGGTTTTCTGGAACCATTGAAATGCATCATTACATCATTTATTTGATACTTTTCCAAATTCTTGATCTAGGCACTAATTGCTATAAATTGTTTTTTTTTAACTTTTATTTAATGAATATAAATTTCTAAAGTATAGCTTATGGATTACAATGGTTTTCCACACCCATAACTTCCCTCCCACCCGCAACCCTCCCCTTTCCTGCTCCCTCTCCCCTTCCATTCACATCAAGATTCATTTTAATGCTATAAACTGTTAACATAGCCTTTGCTGTATCTGTAGGTTTTGATATGTTGTGTTGTCATCTTTATTTTTTTAAAGATGTATTTATTTTAAAGTCAGTTACACAGAGAGAGAAGGAGAGGCAGAGAGAGAGAGACGTCTTCCATCTGCTTGTTCACTCCCCAACTGGCCGCAACGGCCGGAGCTATGCCAGTCTAAAGCCAGGAGACAGGAGCTTCCTCCCAGTCTCCCACACAAGCACCAGTGGTCCAAGGACCCAGGCCATCCTCCACTGCTTTCCCAGGCCATAGCAGAGAGCTGAATCAGAAGTGGAGCAGCCGGGACTCAAACCGGTGCCATTATGGGAAACATGCACTGCAGGCGACGGCTTCACCCTCATCTTCACTCATTTCTAGAATTTTTTTTTGCTTCCCTTTTTATTTATTCCATGAACCACTGTCCTTTCAGGAGCATGTTGTTCAGTCTCCATTTGCTTCCATACTTTCTAGAGTTTCTTAAACTGTGAATTTTCAGCTTCATTCCATTGTGCTCAGAAAAGATAGTATGATTTCAATGTTTTTGAATTTATTATTTTTTATGGTCTAGCATATGGTCGTTCCTAGAGAAAGATTCATGCACTGATGAAAAGAATGTGTATTCTGTAGCTGCAGGATGAAATGTTCTGTAGATATCAATCATATCCATATAGTGTAGATCAACTTGTTTCTTTGTTGATTTTTTGTCTAGTTGATCTGTCCATTGATGAAAATACAGTGAAGTACCCCATTATTATTTTATTAGAATCTATATCTCCCTTTAAATCCATCAACATTTGTTTTAAACAGTCAGGTGCCCTAATATTGGGTACATATACATTTACTATAGTCACATCTTGCTGTTGAACAGATCCCTTAATTGTTACATAATGTCTTTTTAACAGTGTGTCAGTTTTCTCTAATATTAGGATGGATACACACTCTTTTGTGCTGTTAGCATGGAATATCTTTTCCCATCCTTTCATTTTCAGTCTGCGTGTATTTTTTGTTGGTGAGATTTGTTTCATAGAGGCAGCAAATAGATTTTTTTTCACTCCAGTCAGTGTCTTAATTGGAGAATTTAAGTGATTTACATTCAAGGTTAGCATTGATAAAGACTTGATCCTGCCATTTTTTGATAAATATTCCTATTGTTTTAGATTTTCTTTGTAGTTTTACTAGATTTTCTGCCTTCATTCTTTCATGATGCTATCTTTCTCTGTTTCTGTGTGTAATACAACCTGAAGTGCCATTTGTAAGGCTGGAATAGTGAAATTATTTTAATTTGTTTGGGAATGTCTTTATTTCACCTTCATTTACAAATGAGAGCTTTGCTGGGTACATCATTCTGGGTTGACTTTTTTTTCTCTTAGGATTTGGACTGTCTCTTTACTCTCTCCTAGTCAGTAGGGTTTCTGATGGAAGAAATCAACTACCAATCTAGATAGAGATCTCTTGAAGGTAATCTGGTGTTTCTCTACAACACACCTTAGCAACTTTGTTTTACTTTTGAAAGTTTGACTTATAATGAATATGTCGTGGTGAAGATTTTTCCGTCTAATATCTGTTAGTTCTATGTGCTTCCTATTCTTGGATGCCCCAATTTTTCTCAAAATTAGGGAAAATTTCTGCTATTATTTTACTGAATAGGTGATCTATTTAATTCTTTCCACACATTCAGGAACTCCTAAGATATGTATGTTCTAATGTCATTTGATAGTGTCCCCTAAATCTTGAACACTGTTTTTCTGTTTTTTTCTTTTTTCACCTGAGATATTTCTGAGGATTTAAATTTCTTTGGTTTCATTGAGTCTGTTAAGGTTTTCTACTGTATTTTTGACACTTTGAGTTCTTCATTTCCAAGAGTTCTATTTGATTTCTTTCTGATATCTCTATCTCTAGACAAAATTTCTCATCCATGTCATGTATGGATTTTTTAATTGACATATTTGCTTCTTTGTTTTTGAGTAATCTTATGGTCATTCTTTTGAACTCCTTTTCAGACATTTCATCAACCTCTATGTCTTCAGATTTTAATATTGAAGCACTGTTGTGTTCCTTTGGGAGAGATTATCTTCCTTGTACATATTTCTTGTATTTTTATTTTTTGGCATTTATGGAAACACTTGTTGGTTTTTCTCTTCTGAAATCTTTTGGCTTTGAAATATACCTCTTTGGCTTAGTGGAGTGTCTTCTCCTTCAGTGGATATCCAGAGGTGTGTGTAGGGAGGAGCCAGGGAACATAGCCAGTGGTCAAAGGTGGGCAAGAGTCTACAGCGACATCTCAGTTGTTCATGGAAGATCTCCTCCACCTTCAGAAGGTGGGAGGATATGATCATGTAAGGCTTGTGTGAGTACAGCCCCAGCCCCTCTCTGCCGAAGCAAACCGGCTGCCCAGGGCTAGCCCACAGTGGCCACACACCCCACCCACACAGCTGCATGAACCGCACAAAGGATCTGTGTGCTTCTCAGTGTGACATAGAACCCTCTGTGATGCCCCACCCCAGGTACTCAGAGATCTTTGAGCCTCTGAAGCCAGACACAGTGATTATCTAAAGCCCCAGTTACACCACATACTCTTGCACTCACAGAATTCCCACAGTAACAGAGATCAGGGATACTCTCAGCTCTGCAAGCTTTCCTCATCCACGGAGAGAGCTGCAGCACTCCCAGGGCCAGCTGCCTGCCTGATGGAAGCTGGTTAGTGTTCTGCCATGGTGTGTTGTGTGAGTACAACCCCAGCCCTTCTCTGCCAAAGCAAACCAACTGCCCACGGCAAGCCCACAGTGGCCTCACAGCCAACAGATACCTTGATAGAGTGAGGAGAGGGATTTGGTACATGGGCCTAAGGGGGCACCTTTTCCCCTGCCAACCCTGCAGGCCAGACTCAGTCTTTGGAGACCAGGGATTTATCCCTCCAGTAAAATCCCCCAGTTGAATGAAGGCTACAACTGCCTCTATTTGCCTTATTAAGATGACATTTCCTCCTTGTTGATTGCCAGGTGCTTTGGCCCAAATAAATAAATCTTTTAAAAAAGAGAGACAGGAGGCAATTGAGAAGTGAGTAAAATTAGAAGAAAACAGAATTGAGGATAAGACAGTTCTGAGAGATAGAGATGAGTAAGTGTGTGAACATAGCTCAGAATCCCTGCAGATGGGAATCACCTGTGCCAGCACACAAGATTTACATGGATATTGAGTCGCCTTCAGGTAAGTGAACATCAGTGCACAGGGAGCTACGCTAACTTTGTAGGATTAGTCTAGGATCTTCTGAGAACAGAACCAATAAGGGATTAGTAGACACAGACACAGACACATACACACGGAGTCAACTCACATGATTTTAGAGACTATGAAGTCCAAAGCCTGCAGACAGCTAGCCAGATCACAAAGAGCTGATGGCCTAAAACCAGTCCAGTATAAAGGCTAGAGGACCAGGATAGCCAAAGGGATACCTGTGGTCCAAATCTGAGTCAGTGATCTGGAAAGCCAATGCTATAAATTCCAGTCCAAGTCCAAGTCCCAAGGCAGGAGAAAACTGATGTCCTAGCTCAGCAGCCAAGGAGAAAGAACTTTTTCTCATTCAGTCTTTCATTCTATTCAGGCTTTTCATGGATTACATGAGCTTCATCCAATTTGGGAGAGCAATTTGTTCTGTTTAGTCTATTGATTCAAAAGTGATTCAAATCTTACCCAGAATCACCCTTATTGATACATCCATAAATAATGGATAAATAACTGGGCACCCTGTAGCCCAGGCAAGTTAACACACAGTTAGCCACCCCATCACACTCTCCTTCTTGAGGTTTTCTCATAAATATGCCCTTTGAAAAGTAATGTACAGCATTTCTCCTATAGACTGTTGGAGTCCAACTAGAACATTGCTGTCTTCAGCAACCTATTGCAAGTACAAAAACCATCACTAGTATCACCAGAGTTATCAACATACCTGTAAGCCCCAAGATAATAGAATTCTTGAGGTCTAGTTTAGTGATGGTGATGGTGATGTTGGTGTAGTGGTAATGGTAGCAGTATAGTAGTATGTAGTAGTGCTCCTAGTCTTGGTAGTAGAGATTATGAGCATAGCAGTGTTAATCATAGTGTGAGTGGAAGTCATATTGGTAGTACTGGTGTTGATGGTGGAGATGGTGTGGTGTTGGTTGGTGATGATAGTGATAGTAACAAAACGGTGATTAGTGGTAGTGATGACAGTATGATGAGAGTATAACAGTGGTAGTAATGGTGGAGATGGCAATGGTAATGGTGGTGGTGGTGGTATTTATGGTATTTGTTTATGGTGATGGTATGAAAGGGAAAGTCTCTGAACCATGATCAAATATATTACTAGAATGAGTTTAAGATTCCCATTCAGTGAGGGCAGAAATTATTCCTCAGCTTCATCCACAAATTGAGGCTGACAAGTCCTATCTCCTAGGTTTGTATTGCACATTATATGCAGCCATGTCATGACAAGATTTGAAGATGGAAAATATTATAAAAGTCTGAGCATTACTCTATACATCTTACTGCAAATCTATAATCTAAGATCAGAGAACCTATGCTCGTTCTTCCCATTCTTATTGAGAAACCAGTATCCTCTTCCTTCAACTCCTCAAAGTAGAATTTTCTGTGTACACAGTCTCTGAGAGCTGATTTTGCAAAGGAAGTACTTTTAGCCCCATGTGTCCATAAAACCCTTGGGTCACACAATGCCTGTCTCTGCCAACTCCTCTTCTCCCACAGCCAAGACTGCTTAAACGTCAGTCCTATTTTTCTTCCCAGTGGACAACAAAAATGCTATCCTCAGTGTACTCTTAATAAATTTTCAGTGAACAAGATATGTGAGGAATTAATTATAAACACTCTATAGTTTACCTCTCCAGAATGAAAGGGCATCAAAAAGAAAAAGATTCAAAAAGCAACAATAGGCTTACTTCAAATGGGACTTGATTCATTAAGAGCTCTCCTGACACAGTTCCCAAATGGTTTTAATGTTTGAAATCGAAGCCTTGAAGAACAGTATTATCAAGAGGCACCTCTTGCTGAATTCAGTGGAGCTAGGAACCCTAAGGTTAACAAATTCCCTCCAAGTCACTGGTTGACGATGAAGCATGTAAAGGCCTGGACTCTTGTGCACTCCAACAGCTCTGGATGTCACTGACATGAAAGTCGGGAGAGAAGACACAAAATTCTTTTCATTCTGGCAAGGAAACAAGGACGTCCCATGTTCTATCACAACCCCAGATATCTTCTAAATACCTTTCTATCACTCTAGCTTTCTTTCATTCATTCATTTTATAATTTATTTTTTAATTTAATATACATCTACTATTTCCCAAAGGTTATAACCAAATAAAACATAGATATGCCTCTAAACTGATGTGCAGAGAGACTATAGAATCCTGGCAATGTCATGTTGGATATCATTCATTTTAAGTTGTTGTCAAAAGACACCAGAATATGTGTGGCATCCACTCTGATAGAAAAGCAAAGCACTGGGCTGGCGCTGTAGCACAGTGTGTTAAAGCCCTGGCCTGAAGCACTGTCATCCCCCATGGGCACTGGTTCTAGTCCCAGCTGCTCCTCCTCCAATCCAGCTCTCTGCTATGCCCTGGGAAAGCACTAGAAGATGCCCCAAGTCCTTGGGCCCCTGCA
This sequence comes from Sylvilagus floridanus, assembly GCA_949820135.1. Lineage (NCBI taxonomy): Eukaryota > Metazoa > Chordata > Mammalia > Lagomorpha > Leporidae > Sylvilagus > Sylvilagus floridanus. The sequence goes on along the minus strand of OX463241.1, from coordinate 162,042,864 downwards.
CCAATCTGGGAGACCTGGAAGAATCTCCTGGCTCCTGGCTTCAGATCAGTGCAGCTCCAGCCATTGTGGCCATCTGGGGAGTGAACCAGAGGATGGAAGACCTCTCTCTTTCTGCCTCTCCTCTCTCTGTGTAACTAACTTTCGAGTAAATAAATAAATCCTTAAAATAAAGCAAAGCACTTGTTTTAAATAAAACAGGGTAGGACAGGCTATGCTGTAACAATAAGTATAAGCTACATCTCAGTGGGTTAACATAATAAAAGTTTGTGCCTTACTCATGCCATGGTCTTATGAGGGTCAGGTAGCTCTTAGTTGGACTGTTTTAAGTGGGGACATGGGGTCACAGTGCCTTCCATATTTCACCTATACCACCAGTAACACATGGTTTCCAAGGAGACCAGAGAGAGGAAAAGGGAAGGCCATTGCGTCCTGCAAGGTGTCTTAAGGGCCAAGCCTCCAAGCTGTTCCTATCACGTCTGTCTGTATCTCAACAGTCATAACCTAGCTGTGTGGCTCGTACATAACACAGGGATGGCTGGGAAATACAAAGGAGCATATAGCTATGTGGAGAACACCGTGGACTTGCCAGAAATACAGTACCAGGGTCTGATCCAAACCCTTCCTTTGCACTTTGAATTCTTTAACTTCAGTCCCAACCCTGGCAACTATGAGCGACCTATCCCTATACAGAAAGCTTTGGTAAGAACACCAGACACCCACATTTGACATTCTATTTCCAAAAGGGAGTGGAAAGAGTGGTTAAGAGCTAGCCTGAAATGATGACTTATCTCCTCCACTGGTTAACTACATAATATTGGGTCAGACTCTTGACTTGTGTGAGCACCAGTTTTATCTTCTATAAAGTCATGGTGATGGTACTTCCTTATATGGCTTTTATAAAGAAAGAAAAAGTATAAGTATACTTATAAAAAGTAAAAGTATACAGCTCTATGGGAAGTTTGATGCAGGATGTTAGCAATGTTTATGATTACCCATGACATTTTTCTTCTATGTTACATTTATCTCATTCACCTTGACTCACCTTACCAGGGCAAGGATATGTTTAGCCACTGTCAATTTTGGTGAAAAAAAATGGTATATACCACTGCGGGCATGGCTCAGCAGTATGGCGGTAAGCTCTTCTTCCCAGGCCCACAGTTCACTGGGGAAGCTAGAGATGTCCTGCTGTGTATTTGTTCATCTACAGATCCAGGACTGAAAGTGTAGGGGTCAAGTCCAAGAGCATCCTCTTCTTATGCAAATCATGACAAAGGCTAACAAACATCAGGAGAAATATTGCAGTCAGAATCCTTCTGTCATCTATCACATCCTTCATTGGTTTTTTTAAAATTATTTCCAAATTTGAGGAATAAAGTTTAGTGCTGGGGACCAGCATTGTGGTAAAGCAGGTAAAGCCACCTCCAGCAAGGTCAGCATCCTACATGGGTGCCGGTTCAACATCTGGCTGCTCTACTTCAATCTACCTCCCTAGTAATGTGCCTGGGAAAGCAGAACATAGCCCAAGTGATTGGGCCCCTGTACCCATGTGGGAGACCTGGATGAAGCTCCTAGCTCCTAGCTTCAGATTGGCCCAGCCATGGCTGTTGCAGAATTTGGGGAGTGAACCAGCAGATGGAAGCTTTCTCTCTGCATATGTGTATGTGTGTGTATGTGTGTGTATGTGTGTGTGTGTGTGTGTAATTCTGCATTTCAAATATTTAAAAAATAAAGTTAGAGGTAGAAATAATTTTACTCCAAAACCCCATTTTATAGATAAGAATTATAAAGTCCATAAAAAGGATTGATCTACTCAGTGAGATTGAGCCAGATTATGGTTTAAAAAAAGTCAACTCTGATTATGAGAGGGCTTAACCTCAGAAGTGATCAAGTGGTTGCAATCTCTTACATGAAGTCCCTGACCCCAACTCTTTGCACAGAATAACCTGACTGACTCACAGAATAACCTTCCCAGGGAAGTCCTAGTTTCCTCATTGTTCAAACAGGGCAGAGGAATCAAACACATGAGCAAATCATTTGAAATGTCCTTGACTTTCTAAAAGGAAAAGTAGTGTTCAAATTTTCTAGTTTGTATCATTTAAAGTTTATGAAGTATACAGAAGTAAAGACTTAGTCAGCTCACTCAAATATGAAGCAAAATATGCACACATGCCCATCAGGGATTTTTATGAAGGAAGACATGAGACAGGGAGGCAATGGCCAGAAGAGATGGCAAACACTTTCTCCATTAACATAAAAATGTGCAAATATTTAATGGCTGGGTGTTGCTGATCGCAATTAGTACATTTTCTCTGTGGAGGAGTATCATGTCAGAACCTTATTCTATTCATGCAAAACATGCTACCTGGAGGTGTCTTAGGTCTTAGACAGGTCCCCACAAGGAGAGTAAAGACTTTTAATTTTCTGTTTGGTGGGTAGTGTGAGCATGAGCTTAGAATTGTTATTAACTTAATAAGCAGTGCCGGGAGAGTAGGATGACTTGTGCAATGTAGATGTATCACGAATCTGGGTAATAGCAAGGCATGCCATCCTGTATTTGTAGTTCAAGCCAGCCAACCCTTCTCTGTCCTTGGGTATAACATGCTTGTTTTTATAGAGAAATTAAACTATAATTTAATATTATATATATATATATATTTATTAAATATATTATATATAGCTGGCTCTGAAAAACGGTTTGGAGAAATTGGTGCTAAAAATAATACTGGTGCTAAAAGTAATGTGAAAATCTAGGTTAACATTTCAGCCATGGAAAATTATTTTCCGAGAATCTTGGAGTTAATACACTGATAAATAACTTTAAAGGAATGACAAGTAGACTACATTATAGTATTAAGATAGGTCTTACAGCTATGAGTAAACATAATAGAATTATACCAGATAATATATTCAATGAGAAGATAGTGAATTTGCTTTGGTCAGTGATGTTAAGCCACCCTTATGTTTTTTCTGTTGGAATCCCTTGAAATGTTTCTTCTAATGGTGTTGTAAGTAAATTTGGTTTTGTGGATGTATGAGACAATGTAGTTCTCTGCTTCAGGCCTAAATTTGAAGCAGTGGCCTAGGAAACAGGGCTTTTAATTGCAAAGGAGTAAAAGGTTTGTAAGCTTATGTGAGTGGAAAGATTATTGGCAATGGCACTCGGTCAAGCAACGTATACTACTGTTAGTATTTTATGTGGAAGTTGTTTTGGGACAATCTGTACAATCTGATAACTGAGTTTACTCCGTTGATGAGTGACAACTGCTTTTATTTGCATTAATCTTGGTGCTAAGTTTTTGCCAGTGTCTTTGTTGGTAGCTAAATTAAAGGCAATAAAAGAGCAGATTATACTATTAAAAAAGAGAATCCTATTCTAGGTTAAGTAGACACTGTCTTTAATAAAATGTTGGATAAAAGAACTTGACTGCTTCCTACATAGAGTTAAAGTAATGGCAGGGCGAGGCTCAGAGACCGGACATATCATTTCCTTCAGAAGAAAGCCGAATTCTCTGGGTCAATAGTCTTGAATCAACAGAGCTCCCCCATGAAGAAACTGAGGCTCAGACAGCCTAAACGGCTGGAATACAGGCCCCCTGAGCTCTGTATTCTTTCCTTTGTTAAGCTGATACACAGAAATCTTTCTGTGCTGATATATATTTTCCCTTGCCTTTAGTAAACCTAAGCTAGAATATGCACTCTAAGAGGTAATAGTGTAATAATAGTTTACACACATATGCAGACACACTACATGTGCATTATAAGTATGCACACACTGACTGATACATGTTTCATAGTGCTCTTACACACACACTACAAAAGTTAAATACAAAGAATTAAATTATGTTATTATTGGTACAAAAGAAATATATGCATAGTTCTGGAATACGTATTTTCATGAACTAGGAGAACCCCCTTTTGGTGTGTGTGTGTGTGTGTGTGTGTGTGTGTGTGAGAGAGAGAGTGAGAGTGAGAGAGTGAGAGAGAGAGAGAGAGAGAGAGAGAGAGAGAGAGAGAGAGAGAGAGAAACAGTGAAGTAATGTGTTCTCCATTGAAATATGTGTGGATGGTCAGCCACAGGAACCTCATGCAGATAAACCCCCAATAAACAAACACGCACTCATCATAGGTATGTTCATAGCAATGTTACTCATAATAACTACAAATGAAAAACTGTGCAAATACCCATTAACTTAACATTCTGTACATAAGTTATGAAATATCTACCCAGTGGACACTCCATAGCAATAGTAGTGAGCACATTATAACCACAGACAGCAACATGGATGAATCTCACCAACAGACACCAAGGATCTCAAACCGAGCAATGTCACTCACATAAATATGGATGCATGGAAACTCATCTTTCCACAGGGAGGACAGTATGGCAATTATCCACAGGGTGGGGAGTTCAGGAAATGAGGGGCAAGCAGGCCCCTTGTTAATTAATGCTTTGTTTCTCTATCTGGTGGAGCAGGTTTTGAGGTGGTTTTGGTTTATGAACGTGTGTTAGGTTGTGCAATTTCACTGTGACTATTATACACCACTTAGAAATTTTCAGTTTTCAAAAAAATGCAGTAAATGATGACTCTGTCCATTTTATCTCCTTAATATTCTTGGATTTGGCTTCTCTGACTCGGGCATAGCCAGAGGTTGGATTGTTAGGATGTGCCACAGTATGCTGAGTTAACAAAGCAAATAGACATGTGTATTCCCATTACAAATCAGCAGGCTGAATAACAAGTGTATTATTGAATGTGAATGTGTTTTTCTGGTTATTTTACTTCTCACTCCTCCAGCATAATGACCCTGGGTCTTAAGATTCTACTCCACAGAAGACCCATCAGGTTCTGATTCGCTGCAACCAGGATGAATCTTTTCAATGAATGAAAATGAGGCAAGCTTTTATGGGCCTATTACCAGAGGGCATCCAGTGGTATTTTTATTCTCCATATTTGACCTTAAAAATGTTTTGTAGTTTGCCAAGGATATAATTTTCACCCAGTCAGGCTGCAGGGGCAGGTAATTAAGTGGTGTTTAATGACATTTGCTCCTTAAAGGAGGCCTGATTAAATGTACCATGTAATTTTTTACCAAATCAAGCAATTCACCCAATTTTCAAATGTGCTTAATAAGCCAGGCCCAAGTCATTACAGTCTGCCAGCTGTGTGACTGATGTGGTCTGGCTGCAAGGCTTTAAAACTTGCTAATAATTCTCTACCTCCCATCTGGAATATTCTTCCACACTGCTCCTTATCTCTACTAGTCTGACTTGTTCTAGAGTGTCAATCTCAAACCTCACCTACTTTTTAGAATTTTGTCCACCTGGAATTTTCTCCATTGTATCCCAGGTCACTTTTCCTTCCTCCAAGTTCCAGAGACTCCCAATGTATTCCCCTTATCTGTGAACCTGTGTCTGACAAAGATTCTTTGCTTGGCCTTTAACCAAACTTCTAGAATGTTCTCCTAAGCCCATCTCTGCACTTCCTTGTAAAATCCAATTTCAGCAATGAACCCAGGTAAGTCAATATAGCAAGAACCCCCCACTCATGAATATCTGATCAACTCCAATGTCAGTACAGGGTTTCCATCTTCCAACATCTTCCATGGCCCCCCAGGTGACACTCTCCTGAGCTTGTCTTTAGTCAGGTTCCAGGATTTCTCATTCATCCCATTCACTCGGGTGCGAGTCATTTTCCATCCCTGAGCTCCACTCTGCTCCTTGGCTCCAACTTCCCACTTGCGCATGCTGTGTTGGGAGTTTAGCCCAATCTCTCTCCCCTAGAGCAAAACCTCAACATCGTGGCCCCTACACCTATTATTATGGTTCTAAATGAAGTCTTCACTGTGTTTTACTGGTATTCTGGAATAAGGTTTTCTTCAAACCAAACACTCAAATTCTTTGCTTCCCTTTCATGTCTATGTCTCTAATATCCCCAATTCAATTACAAATAATGTGAGTTCAGAAACCATTTTCTGTGTTTCTGTATATAATACAATCTTTTAAGAATCATTTGTAAGGCTGGACAAGTGGTAACAAATTCCTTCAATTTCTGCTTGTTATGAAAGGCCTTTATTTCACCTTCATAACTGATAACTTTACAGGTTACAATATTCTGGGTTGACAGTTTGTTTTCTTCTTGTTTTAAAGATTTGTTTATGTAAAAGTCAGAGTTAGAGACAGGGTGAGACAGAGAGGTCTTGCATCTGCTGGTTCACTCCCAAAGTGGCCACAATGGCTGGGGCTGGGCCAGGCAGAAGCCAGGAGCCTCTACCAGGTCTCTCATTTGGATATCAAGGTCCCCAGCATGTGGCCCATACTCTGCTTTTTCCAGACCATTAGCAGAGAGCTGGATTGGAGATGGAGCAGACAGGATAATAATCAAAGCCATATGGGATGCCAGGATTGTAGGTGGTGGTTTTACCCACTATGCCACAATGCCAGAACCAACAGTTTTTCTTTTAAGACTTGGACAGTGTCTCTCCATTATCTCCTAGCTTGTAAGTTTCAATGTTAAGAGGAAAGTTTATTGCAATTGGTGCCTACATCAAGAAATTGTAATGGCATCAAATAAATGAGCTATCAATGAATCTCAAGGACGTAGATCAACAACAATTCAAACCCAAAGTAGTAGGAGGAAAGAAATAATTAAAATTACAGAATAAACAAAACTGAAATCAAAAAAGGGAAATATCAGTGAAATGAAGAGTTTTTTAAAGAGCTAAGCAAAATTGATATATTACTGGCCCAACTAACCAAAAACAGAAAACAAAAAAAAGGAGGGAGAAGACCCAAATAAATAAATTCAGAGATGAAAAAAACGTATATGTATCAACAGATACCACAGAAATAAAAGGAATCATCTGTAATTATTACAAAGAACTATATGCCAACAAATTGGAAAATCCAGAAAAAAATTGTTAGATTGCTAAACACAATCTACTAAAACTGAGTCATCAATAGACAGAAAACCTAGAGACCAGTAGCCAAGGCAGAGATTGAATCAGTAATAAAGACTCTCCAAAAATAACAAAACCCAGAACTTTACTCCTGATTTCCACGAGATTTTTTAAAGATATTATTTATTTATTTATTTGAGAGTAGAGTTACAGACAGTGAAAGGGAGAGACAGAGAGAAAGGTCTTCCTTCCATTGGTTCACTCCCCAGATGGCTACAATGGCCAGAGCTGTGCCAAACTGAAGCCAGGAGCCAGGTGCTTCTTCCCACTCTCCCATGCGGGTACAGGGGCCCAAGCACTTGGGCCAACTTCGACAGCTTTTCCAGGCCATAGCAGGGAGCTGGATTAGAAAATGGGCAGCCTAACTAGAACCAGCACCCATATGAGTTGCTGGCACTACAGGCAGAGGATTAACCTACTGTGCCACAGCACCAGCCCCTCCACCAGACTTTTAAAGAACTAATTCCACTTCTTCACAAGCTATTCAAAACATTTGAAAGAGATAGACTCCTCTCAAACTCCTTCTATGAGGTCAGCATCACCTTAATTCTAAAACCAGAAAAAGATACAACAAAGAAACAGAACTACAGACCAATAACACTGATGAATGTAGACACAAAAATCTCAACAAACTACTAGCTAATCAAATCCAATAATACATCAAAAAGATTGCTAACCCAGACCACATGGGGTTTATCCCTGGTATGCAGGGATGGTTCGACACTAGCAAGTTAATAAATGTGATACATAACATTAACAAACTGTAGAACAGATACCATATTATTATCTCAACAGATGCAGGAAAGCATATGATAAAATTCAACATCATGGCTGGCACTGCAGCTCACTTGGCTAATCCTCCGCCTGTGGCACTGGTACCCCAGATTCTAGTCCGGGTTGGGGTGCTGGATTCTGTCTCAGTTGCTCCTCTTCCTGTGCAGCTCTCTGCTGTGGCCCAGGAAGCCAGTGGAAGATGGCCTAAGTGCTTGGTCCCTGCACCTGCATGGGAGACCATGAGGAAGTACCTGGCTCCTGGCTTCAGATCATCACAGCACATGGCTGTAGTGGCCATTTGGGGATGAACAACAACAACAACAAAAAAACCAGAAGGAAGACCTTTCTCTCTCTCTCTCTGTATAACACTGCCTGTTAAAAAAAATCAACATCTTTTCATGATAAAAGACTTCAGCAAATTGTGTATACAAACAACATTCCTCAACACAATCAAGGACAATTATGACAAACCTATAGCCAGCATCGTATTGAATGGGGAAAAACTGAAAGTATTCCCACTAAGATACAGAATCAGACAAGGTTGTCCACTTTCAATACTGCTATTCAATATAGTCCTGGAAGTTTTAGCCTGAGACATTATACAAGAAAAACAAATAAAAGGGAAACAAATTGGAAAGGCAGAAGTGAAATTATCCCTATTTGCAGATGAAATGATTCTAGGGGAATCAAAAGACCCCACTAAGAGATGATTGGAACTCATAAAAGAGTTTGGTAAAATTGCAGGATACGAAAATCAACACACAAAATCCATAGCTTTGTATACAAAGATAATGCCATAACTGACAAAAAAACCTGTAAGATCAATCCAATTCACAATAGCTATAAAAATTTCAATATCTTGGAATACATTTAAAGAAGGAGGTGAAATATCTCTATGATGAAAATTAAAAGATATTAAAGAATTAGCAGACACACAAAAGATTGAAAAAGTCATGTTCATTGATCAGAATATCAAAGTGTTCATACTATCAAAAGCAGTTTACTGATACAATTCAATCACACTCAAAATACCAAGGCCATTCTTCTCAGATCTAGAAAAAATGATGCTAAAATTCATATGTAAAGACAAGAGACTGCAAATAGCTAAAGCAATTATAAACAACAAAACAAAGCCAGAGGCATCACAATACCAGATCTCAAGATATATCACAGGGCAGTTATAATCAAAACAGCCTGGTACTGGCACACAGATAGACACATAGACCAATGGAATAGAATATACCCCCCAGAAATCATCCACATATCTTCAACAGACCAATCTTTGACAAAGAATCTAAAATCAGTCCCTGGGGAAAGGAGAATCTCTTCAACAAACGGTGCTGAGAAAATTGGATCTCCATGTGCAGAAGAATGAAATAAGACCCCTACTTTACACCCTGCAGAAACATTAACTCAAAATTGATCAATGATCCCAATCTATGACCTGATACCAACAAATTACTAGAGGAGAACATTAATATAAGCGAAGACTTCTTGGAAAAAAAGCCAGAAGCACAGGCAATAAAATGAAACAGACAAATGGGATGACATCAAGCTAAGAAGTTTCTACACTGCAAAGGAAATACTCAGCAAAGTGAAGAGGCAACTCACAAAATGGGGATAAAATATTTGCAAATCATGCAACTGATAAAGAATATCCAGAATTTACAAAGAGCTCAAGAAACTCAACAGCACAACACAGAACAATCCAGTTAAGAAGTGATCAAAGCACTTGTACAGGCATTTTGCAAAAGAAGAAATTCAAATGGCCAATAGACACATAAAAATGCTCAGGATCACTAGCCATCATGGAAATGCAAATCAAAACCACAATAAGGTTTCACCTTACCCCTTAATTGATCTCCTACTGAAATCAATAAACAATAAATTCTGGTGACAATATAAGGGAGAAAGGTACCCTAATCCACTGTTGGTAAGAATATAAACTAGTACAGCCATTGTGGAAGACGTTATGGAGATACCCAAGTAATCTGAAAATAGATTTACAATATGACCCAGCAACCCAATTTTTAGGAATTTACCCAAAGGAAATGAAATCAGCATATGGGAGTTATCTGTACCTCATATTTATTGAAGCTCAATTTATAATAGCTAAAATAGGTAATCAACCCATATGTATATCAACCAATGATTGGAAAAAGTAAATGTGGTATATACACCATGGAATACTACTCAGCCAGAAAAAGAATGAAATTCTGTGTTTTTAACAAAATGGATGCAACATGAAACCATTTTACTTAGTGAAGTAAGCCAGTCCCAAAAAGACAACGTTTTCTCTGATCTGTGGTAACAGAGTATAAAAAAAAAGTAATGTGCATGAACAAAATTGACATTTTGAGATTGGATGACTGTTTACAGCCCTTGTCACTACTGTTGAGGAACAGTGTTTTATTCTTAGTATTTGTGGAATTCTTTACTTAGTGTAGGGCTATAGGGCTAATCTTATGATTGTAAAATAAACTGGAGATCACCATAAAAATGGAAAGAATAAAAGGGGAAGGAGGAGGGGGGATAGGGTAGGAAGTATCACTATGCTCCTGAATCTGTATATATGAAATACATGAAACACATGAAATTTGTTGACCTTAAAAAATTTTTCAAAGAAACCATTTCTATACTTCTAGGCCTCTGAGTTTTACACAGTCCTAAGTACACAGAACACCCCAAATGGGGAGATCAGGGCAAGCACTTTGGGAAGATATACAGATGTCATGATCCTGCATTTAGTGGCTGCGTGACCTTGAAGAATTCACTATTAATTTTCTTCTCTAAAACCCAAGGTTCTCACCTTTAAAAGAAAAAAAACTGCTATTATTTCTGTAACCCAAATAGGGATTAAAAAAGTAAATATAGCATTTCTGAAACTAATTTACATAATAATACTAGAATGCTTGTTAGAAAGATAATATCCTGGGCTCCCTACTCTTTACTCTCAGAAATTCTGCTTAGTTCTAGAAAGATTCTCAGAAATCTTCATTTTATTATTTGAGAGGCAAAGAGACAGAGATAGACAGACATAGAACCCCATCTACTGCTTTACTCCCCTAAAGCCCAAAATAGCCAGGAGAGCTAGCACTTCAACCCAGAATTCCCATATGGTTGGCTAACTACTTGAGCCATCCTCGGCTGCCTCCCAATATGAATATTAGTAGGAAACTTGAGGTGGAAGTAGGACTGGGACTCAAACCCAGGTACTCTGATATGTGATGTGCAACGCAGGCATCTCATCGTTTAGGTCAAACACCAGTGCCAGAAATCTGCATTCCAGTAAGCAGCCTCAAACCCTCCAGTGATGTCAGGGGAAGTGTTGCAAAGTATCATTCTTTGCATACCACTGAGGTTCAATGTAATATTAACAATAACACTTTCCACTTTAATTATAAAGTCAAATTCGGTGTAGATTTAAAGTGGCCCACTAGGCTTCAGGGACAGTGTCCACAGTTGTTCAAGAGCTGCTGAGCCCTGACCACTTGTGTTGCTTCCTTCCACTGCCCCAGATCCCAGCTGACACCGTGAGTATTAGAGACCTGAGAAGTCTCTGCTTGCAGGTGCTCTGCAGTTTCCTGGCAAATATCCAGATTCACACGGACGGGTCCACCTCACTGAGGATGTCAGAGTGTTTGAAGCAGTCCCTGTCCACATGTGCAGACTCACACTCAAGGTTGGTGGAATCACTCAGGTCTTAGGAAAAAGAGAAGGCCGGCTTGTCATGAGTGAAGGAAGTTTGGGTGAGTTTGGCCCTGCCAGTGTGGATGTCACCACAGGATGCGAGCTAAATAGGGGAAAAGTGCTGATTTTTGGATCTGAAGAGAAAGAAGGAAGAGAAGCAGGACGAAGGCTGAGGGGGAAGTACTGAATTGAAAAAAATCCAGCTTGTCCTGTGACTGAATCCTTCCAACAAGTCTGCAATGGTAGGTGATGGGATAGACTGGGAAACCTAGAGGAGTGTGTCAGGATTCCCACAGACAACTTGAGTTCTGGTGTGATCTGGAATTAAAATCATGTTTGGCTAAATGTGGTGAAGTGGGATCAGATATGTTGGAGGAATGGATCACATAAGGACTGTGTGTTCTACAGATGCAGCTCCTTTCAATAGGATTAAAAACCCATCCTGGAGAATTACACTTCAATAAAAACTTTAGGGGACAGCACTTGGCTTAGTGGTTATGAGACCAGCGTCCCCCACCTGAGCGCCCGAGTGCACCACTCCAGCTACAGCTTCCTGACAACACAGAGCTCCAGAGGCAGCAGCTGATGGCTCAGCACTTGGGACCCTACCACACACAGGGGAAACCTGAATCGAATTCCCAGCTCCTGGCTTCAAACCAGCCCAGCCCCAACTCATAGATATTTGGAGAATGCACCAGCAAATCGGAACTCTGTTTCTCTCTCTCTCTCTTGGTTTCTCTTCCTTTCAAACAGTTTGGAGGAGGAAATGAAAAAATAAATAAATAAAAGCTTGTAAGGTTTTTTATAGCTCTTCCATTTGCCATCCAATTTTAGAATAAATTAAGAGTTTTTTTTAATCAATAAAAGACGGTGATCACCATGCCACCTTCGTTTCCTAACAAAATTTGATTATTGATTCTGTGCCTGTGGAAGATCTTCAAAAAGTTCATGGAAATTATGGATCATGAAAAAGCTATGCATTGATTTCCATTTTTTCCTCAGCAAAACAATCTTTTAATTTTCCATGAGCTTTTTGCATTCCCTTGCCCTTGCAAATACAAAAGTCTCTGATTCCAAACTCAAGGATTAGAAAGACTTGTCCAGGGGTTGGCACTGTGGCATAGCAGGTAGAGCCTCCACCGGCAGTGCCAGCATCCTATACGGGTGTGGATCGTATCTCGGCTGCTCTACTTCCAATCCAGCTCTCTGCTGTGGACTGGGAAAGAAATGGAAGCCCTTGGGCCTCTGCATCTGCGTGGGAGACTAGGAAGAAGCTCCTGGCTCCTGGTTCAGATAGGTGCAGCCAACTAGGGAGTGAGCCAGCAGATGGAAAGCTCGTTCTCTCTTTCCCCACCTCTTCTCTGTGTAACTCTGACTTTCAAGTAAATAAATAAATCTTTAAAAAAAAGACTTCTCCAGCCCCTCCATTCATATCCTGTTCCTACAACATTTTCATCCGGAGTCACAGAGCTCTCCTTACAATGACATCACCCCCCACACAGACAGAGAACTAAAGCTGCACAGCTCCTTGTCCCAAGATTGCCAGGCTGGTAGGAGAGAAGCCAGGAGCATTAGAGTAAGGAATGTCTCTCCCCACAGAAGAGAGCATCAAGAAAAAGAAACGAATGTTACCTCCAACATTTAGCATGTGTGATTTATGGATGGTCTCCCACATTTTATTTTTTGAAACTTAACCGTCAGTCTGATGGAATCTTTGAGCGATAACTAAGCATGAAGGTGGAGACCTCATGAATGGGACTAGTGCTCATGTAAGGTTCTGAAGAGACCAGAGTTTTCTCCCTTTCACCAAGCAAGGACACCACTATAAACTATGAAGCAGAATGCAGGTCGCCATCAGTCACTGAATCTTCTAGAACCTTGATCTTGGGAATCCAGCCTCTATGACTGTGAGAAATAAAGATCAGTTCTTTATAAGCCACCCAGTCTAGGGTATTTACAGCCGTTCAAATAGGTAGGGCAGTGTGCCAAGACACACTGCATAGTTACTGTATCACTTAATATTCAAGACAGTCTCTTGGGGGGAGCAAAATGAAACACAGTAGCAGTAAGCATCCAATAGGAGATCAATTAATAGTCTTCTATCTTTATATCCACTTCATAAATAGAGTTACACTGATCTCAACTCCATCCCTCCTACTTCTATTATTCAAGTTGAAATAGTCATTTGCCACCAGCAGGAACACTCTCCTGTCCCACTCCTACCACTTGTTTAGTGGTGCCGAGAGGCTAGCAGAGATGTTCACAGTAGCAGGGCTGTCCCCAAGGAGCTGGGTTCTCCCTGTTAGAGTGGCTTTCAGCATCAGTGCTCTGCCAAATGAGCGCCAAGCCAGATTAATCTACTTAAACCCAACATGCAGATCAAAAGCTTGTTACATGTTAGAAACAGAAGTTTTTATGTGACAGTGTATCTCCTCTTGAAGACTCATCCTGATGCATGCAGTGGAATACTGCTCTGTCCACATGCTTTGTGTGTAGCTATGCTCCTCAGACCTCAGAGGTAGGCATGTGACATTTGTTTAACCAAACAGAGGGTACCATCTGATGGACACTGTGAATGGCAAAAGTGATGGACACATGATTGAACCAATCAGAACACTCTTGGGAAATTCCGCCTAAGCTACTGGGCTGTACGCTCCCTCCTCCTCCCAGAACACTGACCACACAATCAATTCACCCTGAAGCCATGGATGGCTGTTTTTCCCTGACTCACAAAGTGAGCAAAGTGAAGAGACAGAGGGACACACCACTGGAGACAGATTCGAATAGCTGATTGGAGTTCATACTTCACGTCTACCCAAACCCTAAAGTCCCTTTTCTACATTGTCTTTGTGGTTGGAGCTTTTCCAGTGGCAACAGAGTGAACATGACAAAAGCCAGGCTTCCATACGTTTCTGCAACTCACACCCATGGACCAGCACGTGGTGTGACCAGTCTCTGGCCTGTCCTTGGTCATGTAAGTCAACCCCTTAGGATACTATGCAGGATATGCTCCTGCTGTGTAAGCCCTACAAGCAACTGGCCACCTTGGACTTGTTGGAGGCCTGGGGGATGCAGAGGAGTAAGAAGTTCCTCAGGGTAGAATGTCTTAGAGTCATGCTACTAGAGTGTACAAGGCCTTCATCCCAGGGCCCTGAAAGGCCATTGCCTTCTGTTATCACAACTCAGACTTACAGTGCGCCTGAGGCCTACTCCCAGTTCTGTCCTGTTCTCTATAATCCATTTTTTCTCTCCTTTTCATCCACCCCAAGTTACACATCCTCCTTCAAGCACCACCCCTTATCTTTCTTCTGTGTCAAGTAGCACATGAGGCAGTAACTAAAAATCTAAAAAAAAAAAAAAAAAAAAACAATTTAATGTTTCTCTGCTCAACGAAGGATGAGGAAACTTCCTCTCATCTAAACCTGGAAAAGTAGAGTCACTGTGACCTAGAAGGCCTTCTGCTGTGCCTTCGACAAGACCCCAGCCAAGCCCCTACTCTGCAGGAGCCATCTGAGCCCTCCACTCTCTTTATTCTTCCCACCCTTAGATGGGGGCAGGAGCTAAGAAATCTTTCTTCTGGCCAACACGGGAATATAGTTAACAGTGGACACTTAAGTCTCCCTAACCCACTGGGAGCTTAGAGTTCCCACTTACCAGCTGGTAACGTAGAACTAGTTACTAACTGCTCCAAGCCTCAGTGAGCTAATTAGCAAATGGCAAGAATAACGCATTCTCTCTGGAAGACCAGTTGTGAGGAGCAGGTATTTGAACTCTGGCATCATCGCTGAAACTGGCCATGGAATGCAGTGAGGGCTTTAGCTTGTTGGTCACTAGTCCTGCTCTCTCCTCCTACAGGCTGGTGGTCTGCACTAGGTTTGCAACAGAAAGCAAAGGGCTTTTAAGATGGTGCTGCCATGTTAGTTTCATAATATAACGTTTTTGGATGTTCTTAAGAATGCGTCACCCCTGAAGTATGTGGATAATTGAACATCATCCAGAATAAATAGGATTGTCTCAAAAAAAAAAAAAAAAGGAAAATAGTGCTGCCTCTCTTGTAGAACAAACAAGAGCTGAACAAGAAGAGTTTCTGGTCCAAGGAAAACAACCAAATAAAACTTTTCATTCCATACCTGCTATTCCTTTTATTCCTTGCTCTCTCCAGACTTCTTTCCCCTGAAATATGCTTTGATAACCACTTCCCTGCTGAAAAATTATCTCAAAGTGTTGATTCTGAGCTGGCCAAGACCACTGTGGTCACTCGGCAAGATGCCTTCAAAGGTAAAAGGAGTCCAAATGCTGTGTTCCTGCTCTTCTCCACATGAGACGGACTGCTCGGGACTGCTCCGTCTGACAAAGATGTCACTTGCAGAAAGAGCTTCCTCACATGGCTAGAACCCAACAGAGCCCTGCTTCCCATTTCCCACAGCTGGCTCTGTCCTCCCAGGGACTCTGAGATGTCAAGTCTCACTCTTGCATGCACACCTAGTACCTCCCTGGGCAGGACAGGTGTCCCACCATGGTTCTCACTTCTCATTTCCTACAACTTGCACAATCTCACCAAGGTTCTCCTGTGATGTCCTAGACTAACAATAACACCTACTTGAGGATGCACTGGGTCCTGAACACAGCGCTGAGCCTTTAATGTGTATTGTCTCATTTAATCCTTAGTGCCAGTGAAGAGGTAAAGCACATAACTGTCTATGTCTGCTAAATGAGAAAATCAAAGCCCATCTGAACTAACCACAAATCCAAGGGCAGCTGAAGGCCATTCTGGCTCAAGGTTGATCTCAGAACTTTCCATCAGGCCTTTCCTTCAAGGTCAAGCTGGACTGTGCATTGAGTCAAGGCCAGTAGCTTTGGCCTCCTGAAAGACACAAGGAGGTCCACTAATCGCTATCCACCTGCTCCTGGGGAGACTGGTAATCATGACAATTTGATCTGGGCTATGTCTGTGGAATGTCCTCTCACCCCACCTTCCAAGCCCAGAATGTATAAGACATGGATCTCTCTCTACTGCAATCCCAAGCTGGGAATCCCTAGACCAATAGAAAGGCACATAAGCAATGACCTGGGAACAAGGGAAGAAATAGCAGTCAGCTGATAAGACCTCACCAACAGGCCACATGGACTCCAATAAAAGATCTGAGCTACCAGTCTGGTGCTTATCATGGTCCCACTACCTTGAAGAAGGATGGTCAGTCTCCTAACTGTGTGGGGAGCCCAGCTTCCTACCTGCACACTGGGAGAACTGAATACACACTGCTACCGTCCTGAACAAGAGATCCTCAAACCTTCTCCTGGGTACTTCCTTGGCACTACCAATCCAGCACGTCCACACCCCAGATGATGCCATCTCCCTCTCTGCAGTCAACATTGCCAGCACACCCCTGAACACTGAAACCAGTAAGCCAGGAAGCCCCTCCCTCATGTGCCTCTAGGGCCTGGGCCACTGTTTCCACAGGCTCAACTTCCCCACGGATGACATGGCCGCACACTTGAGTCTGACCCACCTAATGCTACCAGCACTGACGAACTGTTCACCTCACCCTCTGGTAGTCTCCTCCTACAGCCAGAACGATGCTTCCCTCTTACAAGTAGGACCTTTTCATCATTTATTGTAAAGTCTTTCCATAACTCCTCATCCCCTACTGTGGAGGGGGATACCACAGGGCCAGAGCTGCGGCCCCTCTTTACCTCTACAGGCTCTCCCCTACCCAGGTGT
This sequence comes from Sylvilagus floridanus, assembly GCA_949820135.1. Taxonomy (NCBI): domain Eukaryota; kingdom Metazoa; phylum Chordata; class Mammalia; order Lagomorpha; family Leporidae; genus Sylvilagus; species Sylvilagus floridanus. The sequence continues at coordinate 162,025,721 of OX463241.1, read as the reverse complement.
GCATGCCTCTGGCTATCACAGGCTATCCACACACAGTGCCATCATGGACAATAAGACAAGGAAATATGTAAAGTTTTCAGTACTGCATTGAGTGTTATACAGAATTACTCTGTTTAATCTTCAAAACGACTCAAGAAAGTTACCTGTACTTTGGGCCCATGGGGTATAGTCAGCCTCATTTGCAGATCACACAAAATTTTCAATTTAAAGAACAGCCTGCTAGGGCCAGCACTGTGGTGCAGTGGATTAAAGCCCTGGCCTTAAGCTCCGAAATCCCATGTGGGCGCAGGTTCTAGTCCCGGCTGCTCCACTTCTGATTTACCTCTCTGCTATGGCCTGGGAAAGCAGTAGAAGATGGCCCAAGTCCTTGGGCCCCTGCACCCACATGGGAGAGCCATAAGATGATCCTGGCTCCTGACTTCGGATCAGCACAGCTCCAGCCATTGCATCCATCTGGGGAGTGAACCAGCAGATGGAAGACCTCTCTGTCTCTACCTCTCTCTCTACCTCTCTATCTAACTCTATCTTTCAAATAAATAAATCTTTCTTAAAAAAAAAAAAAAAAGAGTATGGCCGGCGCCACGGCTCAATAGGCTAATTGTCCGCCTGCGGCGCCAGAACACTGGGTTCTAGTCCCGGTCAGGGTGTTGGATTCTGTCCCGGTTGCTCCTCTTCCAGGCCAGCCCTCTGCTGTGGCCCGGGAGTGCAATGGAGGATGGCCCAGGTCCTTGGGCCCTGCACCCGCATGGGAGACCAGGAGAAGCACCTGGTTCCTGGCTTTGGATCAGTGTGGTGTGCTGGCCGCAGTGGCCATTGGAAAGTGAACCAACGGTAAAGGAAGACCTTTCTCTTTCTTTCTTTCTTTCTTTCTCTCTCTTTCTTTCTCTCTCTTTCTTTCTCTCTCTTTCTCTCTCTCTCTCTCTCTCTCTCTCACCGTCCACTCTGCCTGTCAAAAAAAAATTAGCCTTCTATGGATTTATTGAATTTCAAGTCCCACCTATAGTTGCCTCAGCAAGGCAAAACCAAATTATTATATTCTGGGGGCCAAACTGGTGGATGAAAGATCTCTTTCTCTCTTTCTCTTTCTCTCTCTCTCTCTCTCTCTCTCTCTCTCTCTCTCTCTTTCTCTCTCTTTCAAATAAACAAAAATAAAATCTTGAAGAAAAAACGAAAGGTGCGTTGGGGAGCCATGGAGACAGTTTGAGGGGGGGTAACATAGTAAAGAGCATGCTTTCTTAGTAAAGGTCATTAGTGAAGGGCAGAATAGTGAGTGAAAGCCAAAGACTGGAACCCAGGAAGGAGACAACAACACCTTCCCAGCAAGTGCAACAGCAAAGTGAATCAGAAGTAATGCATCAAGACTGGCCATATACAGACAGAGTAAAAAACAGCTCTGATCAAAAGACTGGGATGGCATTCCTGACTCTTGTCATCCATGGGTCTTCAGGTAAGTCATTTGATCTTTCTGCTCAGGAATAATGCGAGGTCCACTCAAATGCTGTTTGTTACACAGCATAAAATTCACCATTTTAGCTCTTTTAAAGTATACAATACAATGGCATTTAGTGCATTTTCTATTTTGTACAATTATACTCTTTAATTCAAGAACATTTACATAATCCCAAAAATGAAATCTTGAATCTGTTAAGTCACTTTCCATTCCTTCTCCTATTACCCCCATCTTTGAGACACCACTAATCTGAATTCTGTCTCTAGGTTCACCTATTCGGGAAATTTCATTTAAATGTTATCATTCAATAAGTGATTTTTATGTGCGGTTTATTTCAGTTAACACAAAGCTTTGGATGTCAACATTTTAACATGTATCAGTACTTCATTCTTATTGACACCTGAATAATATTCCATTGTATGAGCAGATCTCACTTGGTTTATCCATTCATCAATTGATGGGCCATTGAATGGTTTTCATTTGAGAGCTATTATAAATAGCACTACTGTGAATGAATTAGGTTTTGGGCTTAGAGCATCCACAGGAAATAAACTCCTTACCATCCAGCCTGGGAGAGAGGCACTAAATAAACAAGCAGAAAAATAGACAGGAGACTTGCAGATGGTAACAAGTCCTTGTGCCACGAAAATACGTCGATGACTGAGCTGAGCAACCAGTCTAGGAAGGAAATGACACCTCAGGCAGGAAAAGCTTGTGTCTTTGAAGAGAAGTCCATTTGTGGTGGGATGAGAGAATAAGAGGCCCCATACAAAGATCTAGAGGGAAGGCACTCTAAGCAGAAGGAGCAGCAGGTGTAAAGGCCCTGAGGGAGGTGAACTGCCCATACTCAGGGAACATGGAGCATAAAAGTGTCCATGTCCGAGAAGTAAGCAGAGGACAGGTGTGAATGCGAGGATCTTCTCTGCAGAGAGGGAGAAATGTCATGACCTCCCTGTCTGCAGCCCCACCTCCACGTCACTGTATTGGGTACCAATCCACAGTCTCCCTGTGCTGAGGGAAACAGGCTGGAAATGCATCCTCAGGCAGCTACACACAAAGACTTCATCAGAACTTTTGTCAAAAAAAAAATCACAAGGAACATAACCTCTAACATAAATATCATTTCTCTTCATTCTTTCCTATGCTTCCATTGACAGACAAATTTACCTCTAAATCACCCTGCTGAGTCAGCCTTCATTACCAGTCTTCGGAAGCCACATCCGGGCCAGCTGGGACACAGGCTGCCTTCAGGCATGCTCTGGCTTCCCGGCTCAGACAGCGCCAAGGCCAGCGGAAGCTTGATTTCCCCACAGATCTCAGCAGCAGCCCCATCACCTTGATTGCTTCTGATCAGGGCAAACTGAGAAAAGTGAATCAGGGACATCTGTTCTCTTTCTGTCACTTCAAGCTAGCAGAAACCTGCTGTCAGTGTGGTCACTCCAAACCAACACAAAAGTACATCCCAAAGACACGAAACACAGTGGCAAAATTATGAACTCGAGCTTCGCCCCACCTCCTGTTAGGAAGGGAACTATGTGGGGTGAGGTGAGGGGCAGGAACACAGGTTTGCTGAGGGAAGGGTGGCAGATGGAATAGGCATCCTGGAGCACCTGAGTTTTGAGCCACAGCTCTGCTCCCAATTCCAGCTTCCAGCTGGCTGACGTGGTTGGGTCTCTGTTATATACGTGGGAGACCTGGATTGCATTCCAGGTTCCCAGGCATTCGGGGAGTATACCAGCACATGAAAGGGAGGTGTGTGTGTGTCCCCCTCTCTCCCTCTGCCTCTCAAATGAAATAAATTAATGTTAAAAGTTTTTAGAAACTGACAACTAATGACCTCTTTAGTAATTAAAAAAGGAAAAAAGGAAACCACATGCTGACTTCAGTCTGAAAGAGATATCCATGTACAAGTTACAAACATCTATGAAAAGCAGTGTTGACTAGGCCAGCATCCTAACCTTGTGGGTTAATTAGAGGTCTGAGTTCAAGGTTTATCTTTGCTCCTTGTCATCCATCACACCATTGACAAGCACTTTTTTCAAATCCATGAGCTTTTTCAGTTAACTTTATACTCATAAGATTAACCCTACATGAAGAGTTCAACAGATAGTAAGGAAAAAAAAAAAAACACTGTTATAGCCAAGATAAGGGATGTTCAAAATTATTCTATCTCAAAGTGTCACTTTCACTTCTATAGATTACCTTTATAAGTACTTGATTAGTTACCACAGATCATGGAGAACATATGGCATTTATCTTTTTGAGACTGGCTTATTTCATTAAGTATAACAGCTTCCACTTCAATCTATTTTTTTTTTTTTTGCAAACAACACGATTTTTTTTGACAGGCAGAGTTAGACAGAGAGAGAGAGAGAGACAGAGAGAAAGGTCTTCCCTCCATTGGTTCACCTCCCAAATGGCCATCACAGCCAGCATGCTGCGCTGATCTGAAGCCAGGAGCCAGGTGCTTCCTCCTTGTCTCCCATGTGGGTGCAGGGCCCAAGGACCTGGGCCATCCTCCACTGCACTCCTGGGCCACAGCAGAGAGCTGGACTGGAAGAGGAGCATCTGGGACAGAATCTGGCACCCCAACCAGGACTAGAACCCGGGATACCAGTGCCGCAGGCGGAGGATTAGCCTAGTGAGCCGTTGCACCGGCCACGATTTCCTTTTTTATGGCTGTGTGGAATTCCATAGTGTACATTTAGCATAATTTCTTTACCCAATATTCAGTCAATGGACATCTGGTTTGATTCCATCTTATAAATATATCTTTGTAAAAAAAATAAAAATGAGGGGCCAGTGCTGTGGTGTAGCGGGTTAAGCTCCCATCTGCAGTGCCAACATCCCATATGGGCCCAGGCTCAAGTCCTAGTTGCTGCACTTCTGATCCAGCTCGCTGCTAATGTGCCTGGGAAAGCAGTGGAAGATGCTCCAAGTCCTTTGGGCCCTGCACCCATGTGGGAGACCCAGTAGAAGCTCCTGGAACCTGGTTTCAGACTGGCCCAGCTCCATCTGTTGCAGTCATTTGGGAAATGAACCAGATGATCTGTGTGTCTGCCTCTCCCTCTCTGCAACTCTGCAATTTCAAGTAAAATAAATAAATCTTTTTAAAAAAATAAGAATTGGAACAGGAGATGGAGAAGGTAGAAGGGTGGGAGTGTGGGCAGGTGAGTGGGTATGGTGGGAAAAATCACTATGTCCTTAAATTTATATGTATGAAATGCATGAAGTTTGTGTACCTTAACTAAAAGATTTCTAGGTGGAAAAAAAGTCCATGCACTTTTAATCAGAAACTACCACGTGCCATCATCTCTCACTGGGGCTGATGCAGAAGGGGCTCCCCTAAGTACACTCTTAACCTCCCCATCTGTTCCAAGTGGCTACCAGCATAGCCATAAGAGCTCTCTTGCCTCTGGTCTCCACAGATCCCACTTCAAACATCAGATCAGACCTTGCAGCCACTTTCATTTTGTCCACCACGTCATGCTCTGTGCTTTGCATAGCTGGTCCTTCTCCCTGGAACTCTCAGACCCTACCCTACTCTAAGGGCCTGACAGAGTTTACTTCTCTCCTTCCATCCTATCTCAGCTCTAGAAAGTCTTCTGTGACGACCCTGTCTGAACTAGGTGACCCTTCTCCAGAGTCTCATGTCTGCCCATACCAAGCACAACTCCCAGCTCGTGGGAAATTTTACATAGTGAGCTCTGGAAACAGGATCCCTCGTTCACTATAAATTCTCAATGTCTAGGAAATTATCAAGTGAAGAGTAGGTGTCAGACCATTACTAGATGGATGGACAGAAATATGGAGGAACGGGTGGATGATACATGGATAGCAGGCATGGTGATAGTCTCCAAATATTCAAGGGCGAAATCCAGGAAAGCCTGTGACCGCCCGAAGCTTCCAGACAAATAGGCAACGAGAGGCAGCCACAAACAGTCAATGTCACCAACTGGAAATGTGAGTGGGAAGGAGGAAGTTATCTAGCCCAGGCCAGGAGCCCAGGGAGGCTTCTAGGAGCAGTCCATACCTGATCAGAGTCAACTGAATGATGAGAGGGAAAGAACAAGGTAAGGAGGGGGTGTGGGGCAAGGATAGTTCATGCAAACACAAGAACTAAAGATAGAGAGCCCCCGCATGCATTGCCTGTGGAACGTTAGTTCTTTAGAAATAGAACTTGCTGTATGTGGGGCACGTGGGGAGATGAGCCTGAAGAGGGGGGTCTACAGAGGTCAGGACTGGGCACACATTGGGTAGTCATCTGTTACAGTGGAGGCCAAATCCAGGAAAGGAGAGGAGAGGACCCACCCAGCACACTGCTCAAGAAAGACTGCTCAGAGGAGGAACAGCCACATTTGACAAGAGACAGAACAGAGTAAGGGGAAAGAGAACAGAAGCAGGAGAAAGAGGCGGCCAACCAGGAAAGGAGGAGAATGGGGAAGTTGGACAGAGTGGGAGCCATGGCAAAGGCAGCTGAGGTGTGATGCAGCGGGGGCCTGGTTGGCCACGGCACCCACAGCAAGGGTGGCATGACCCGGATGAACAGCGTCAGTGAATCTCACAGGTCATGGGGGACAGAAGCCAGCGCTAGACCACGAGGCACCAAGGGAGGGCCCAGAGAGGAGGACATGGGAAACAGAGCCAGGAAGAATTAACCACTCATTTCCAAACCACCAGTGAGATGAACAAGAACAAGGGGGGAAAGCTCAAAAGCCTGCAAAATACAGGGGCAACAGAACCAGAAATGGGTAACCATCTTTGACTAAAAGGAAATATACCAAGAGTAGGAAAAGGTCAAAGATACCTGAGAGAAAGTGATGGTGAGCCACGTTGAGAACATGCAACAGACCTGGGGTCACATGCAGGCAAAGGGCTGGCCTTATGCAGGAGGAAAATGAGTGGGCTCCCAAGAGGAAAGTGTTCAGGGCGTGAAATGTGGGCGAGTTTCCAGGTAGGTCCACAGGAGAGGATCCCTGGATATTAAGTTCCCTAAACAATGGTGAGCCCCTTTGAAATGTGCACGATGCCTACATTTCCAGCTTGAAATGAGCTCGGCACGTGGGCACACTGTGATGCTTGATGCTCTCCTTCACTGTGACCATTTGAAATGCAGGTGTGTGCAGCTCAAACATGCCTGCAGGAATTCTAACATTTTAAATTGATTCAAGGGAATGAAGAGGATTTCATGAAGGCAGACCATTCTACTTTATTAAGACAAAAAAATACATTAGATGCGTGAAAGTGAGTATTGAGAGGGCCTCGTTAATCACAAAATTTAAGATTCAGCAGTACTAGGCTTAGGTCAGATTTCATGAAGTGGGCACATTTGAAAGCCAAAACTTGTCAAATACCAGCAGTCACATAGTTCAGCCCAATAAGCCATCTGATATCCTAGTGCTTTACAGGATCTGTCCGTTTCAAACGTCCTTCTCCCTGGCATACTTCCAGTTAACTCCTACCTGTGTTCCCTGAAACATAACATGCACACATCACTTCCTCCAGGAGATTCCACTGAACAGTGTATTGCCATTACAAACTTGGTGGCATGAACCAATATTTAGTTATCATCTCACAGTTTCTATGGGTGAGGACTTAGCTGGGTTTCTGTGTGGCTGCAGTCAAGGTGTTGGTCCTATGTGGGTTCTCATCATACAGGTAATCAGGGGAGGATCTGTTCCCAAGCTCATGTGGCTGCAGGAAGAAACCATGTCCTTGTAGCTGTTGAACTAAAGGTCTCACTTTCTTGCTGGCTGCCATTTCAAGGCCACCCTCAGTTATTTACCCTGGGAAACTCTCTATAGAACATCCTGCAACATGGCCACTTGCATCATCCAAGCTAGCAAGGGAAAATCAACTAGTAAGATGGACATCACACTCGGATGTATGATAAATACACAAGTGACATCAGCCACCTTTGCTGTCTCCTGCTGGTGAAAAGGAAGTTCCGGGTTCTTTTGGGAAGGCACTTAAGCAAGGGCATGAGTACGGAAGGGGATAATTAGGGGCCATCCTCAGTCCATCCATCACAGCCACCAGTGTGTGTTTCCTGTGATGCCAGGCACAACTGTCACTTTATCGTTGTTACCTAAGAATGATGAGTTTCTGTTGATGTATCTGTCTCTCCTACTAAGGGGTGACTATTTTTCAGGAAGACATTGTATCTTGCTCATTGCATTACCATCATCAGCACAGCAGCTGGCGCACAGCAGATACTCGAAACACACCTGACAAATTAACTAATTGATGGCATGCTTACTCTGCAGGCAAGTTACTGGACATTCCAGAGCAAAAAGTCTATTGTGAACAGCATCCGTTCTCAGTAGGGACTGGAAAGGGTAAACCTAATTATTCTATTCCACAGTTAAATTACAAAATTAAAATTGGATGAATGAAATAATTAAAGGAAATTTCAGTGCACTAATGAGCAGATATACCAAATGAGATTGCAGGACAGCACATCAAAGCCTGGATTCTTTTCTGCATTTGAGGTGTGTGTTTTCATTTCAGAATTAAACCACTCAGGAAGGTGCCACTCCACAGATGCGAGTTGAGGAGTTGGTCTTTCTGTATCTTAATCATTAAAAACATGAAGAGTAAAAGTGAGAATAAGCAAGGATAGAAAAGAACACAGCAAGAAAGGCAAGAAGGTAAAGAGAGGTGAAAGTATTCAAATTAAGACATTTAGTTCACAGAATACAAGGATTCTACAATAAAATAGATAAAGCCATGGAGGAAAGGAAATAGCAACTCAAACCTAGCTTCCAAAGCAAAGTAACTAAACCAAGAAGGTTAAAGTCACATCACTGACTGGGACCCAGGACCCAGATCTACAGAAATACTTGCTTATACAATACTTATAATATAGCTGGCACAGTGATAAGAGCCATGGATATGGTGGTAAGAATGCAGACACGATCTCTCTACTTGCAGAATCTACACACCACTGATGCAGAAGACTGACCTACAATAATAGGTAAATAACTACTGTAACTTCAATCCAGGTTTCTCAATTCAGGAAATGAATGCAGTGATAGTGATAAAGTCCATTCTTTCTATTAGCTAGTACTAATAAGCTAGTTATTTGGCCTTTGTGACCATCAATGTTGGGAACAATGAGTTATGGCAAACAAAACCTATCTGCCAAATTAGCACAAGGATTAAAAGGGTGGATGAAAATATTACTGACACAGCACATGGTCTTTCAATGTCATTACTATTATTGTTCAATTAAATTATCCAATTGAATATCCAATTTAAGTGTCCACTTCTGGCTAGATGGACTATTAGCAGGTATCTGGTTTATGTGAGGGTCAAGCTCTGAGACTAGCCATTTCAATAGCATTGCAGTGAGATGTAGACACTTGTCTCTACGAAGTAAAACATTCTTTTTTCCATTGTACAAGCCCTCGGGGCTGTTAATTAAATAGTTCTCATGCTAATAGTCAACTATAGTATCACTTCCCCCTAGCCATTCATGGTAAAATTACTAACAACTGTATTGATTCAGAAACCCAAATGGATACAAAGCTAAATCAACAAAGCTGTATGTCGACATGGCATTGTGAACAAAATGGGAAAAAAATTGCCAGAAGACTTGGTTTTTAGTAACAAATTGCTATTGACTCACTGGGTGACCTTGGAACACTCTTTTCCCTCTTTAGGTCAAAGTTTGTCTCTCTTTAAATTGAATAAATTAGAATTAATGCTTGGATAGTTTCCTCATCTTAATGGAAGGTTTATAGAAACTCAAGAATTTCTATCAGGACATAGAAAGAGAGCTAAGTGAGAGGGAAATCACTAGTTCTATTTATCAAATAATTCTGGTCCTTGGCTTGCAGATATGTGGTGAGATGGCTATTTCCAAGCCTGATAAATTTAGCTATGCCCGTGTGACTTGTTTTGGTCCATGAAATGTGAGAAGGGGCATGTGTCACTTCCAGTCGTAAGGTTCAAGGAGTGACCTGTGCACAATCATTCCACTCTTTCTCCGTGACGTCTCAGTGAAATACCTGAGACAGTGGCTGCTTCACCACTCTGGGCCTTGGATGACTGTTTCCAAGCAGAGCATTCACCTGCAGGCCTGTGCCTATGCCCTGAGAATGGAATACGGGTGCTACCCCAGCACAACCTGGCCTCTCCTAACGGAGCTACGTTGAGGGAAGACAGGGTAACCCACCACAAAGGCAAAGCATTCTGACGACTACAAGAACTAATGGAATCCATTTCTACAGCTGAATTTAATGCAGGCCCCATCTCAGAAGGTTGATGGTCTCTGGAGCATCTCTAGAACATACATGCAGATTCTCATTTCCCAGCAATCTCCAGACCTGGAATGCTCTGTGATGTGGTTGATGTGCTCAAGTGTAGGAAGGCTCGGTTTATCAACAAAGGGATCTAAAGTAAGTGTGTCTCTAATAGGTGGACAGTGTGTATGTTCTCCTGGTCATGCCAGGCAAGGGATACCTGCATCATCTTCAAATGCCTAGAACCTAGAGGGACACCAAGTCCATCCATAGAGGGTGGCTGGCCTGCTATCTAAATCTAGAAGCCTATGAATCTGAGATCCCAACATACCTGGGAAAGCCCAACAAAAGCTGCATTACTGGAGATCACTCTAAATAACAAACAATAACAAAGGGGTGACTTTGTACAAAAGAAGAATGTGATTGTGAGCAAGGTATTCATCTTCCTCTGAAAGAGGCCGGTGCCGTGAGCCTGGAGGGAATGAGCTTAATAAATGGTGGTTATGGAATGTGGGTTAGCTCCAGGAGGAGCGTGTGTCAGGGAGAGTATGAAACTGCAGAGTAAGTGAATGATGAGGCCGCGTCATCTGCTGCCCCTGAAGATCACCAGAAAGGAGAAGGAAAGTCTTTCTCAAAGTCAGATGTTGGGGAACAACTCAAACCTAGACAAGAGGGAATGGGACTGGGGTCTCAGAGCAGGGGAGCAATGAATTACATTTCCTATTCACAACAGAGGTCAGGTGAACAGCAAAACAGAGAGCGGTCAAAATATCACCTTTTTTTTTTTTTTTTATAACGCTTTTATTTAAAGAATATAAATTTCCAAAATACAGCTTATAGATTACAATGGCTTCTCCCCCCATAACTCCCCCCCCCGGCAACCCTCCCCTTTCCCACTCCCTCTCCCCTTGCTTCACATCAAGATTCATTTTCAATTCTCTTTATATACAGAAGATCAGTTTACTATATATTAAGTAAAGATTTCAACAGTTTGCCCTCACATAGCAACACAAAGTGAAAAATACTGTTGGAGTACTAGTTATAGTATTAATTCACAATGTATAGCACATTAAGGACAGAGATCCTATATGATATATTTTTTTTAAAATTGATTAATTTTCTAGGCAATTTCCAATTTAATTATCACCTTTTTTTAACATAAAATTCTAAATTGGTGGGCATGGCTTAGAGTATAGGCAAATGAGCTTGTTAAATGAGCTGCAGAATGGCGTCGACATTTCCCCCCGGTTCTGATCGACAGTGATGTGGGCAGCTTCCTGCCCCACACAGAGAGCGAGTATCCTGGAAGTGTCCTCAGCCAGCAAAATTACTCTCTGATGGGAAAGTGAGGTCCAGGCTAAGCTGTCAATCCCCCAAGCACAGAGATCCCTGCTGTGCCTGGCAGAGTAAGAAGAGAACAGAGTGTAACATCCAGCAAAATCCCCAACATGGAAGTTTGGAGGAGCAAGGAACCCTCCCAGTACCAGACTCTTCCTGCACATCCTCCATGCAGTGACATCACTGTGCTAATACTTGTACGCTTATTATTTCATTTGGTCATTTTACAAACACGGGTAGGCAATATTAAGACCATTAATACTTATGAAATTTATATTTATTAAATAAAAGCTTTCTATAAAAAAGGACCATCAGTACACAACTCACAGGTGAGGAAACAGAGGCTGTGAGAGGTTGTTGGCTGGCAACAGTAGCACCCAAGGCTTCCAACACTGCTTTCTCATTTCCCCTTTAAAAAAGAAAAATCATGAGTCCAGCAAGCTGTAGCCCCTAACCTAGGGAGACTCTTACAATAATGTTGGAGAACAGTATACTCAGAGACACACATAACAAGAGGAAAGACTCTCAGATGTCCACACGTCTGATTGCTCCGTCTTGCAGCTCAAGGTGCTGCTAGTGAGAAAGGGGAGGGATTTGCTCTGCCCCCCCGCCCCCCGCCCCGGTGTGACACAGGGTGGGATTTGACCTTGCAGCTGTGAGTCTCGGTCCTTCCACACTGTTTTCCTTTGCCAAAATACGGGCACCCACACACATATGCTCAAAGCTGTGTCCATCTCAGCGCTGCTTCTGGGGCAGATCTGAGCCATAGCTCTATACACCCTTCACCTGGATGACCACGGGCAGGTCACTTGTGCCCTCTGAGTCTTGGTGGTTTCCTTATCCCAAGGCACAAAATGCTCAGGGACTTCCTGGGGGTCTTGTGAGAGAAGGATGTAAGAGTGAGTTATGCAAATAACCAAACAGCTGCAAGAGAAATCTGTGGAGTTTGGCTGCATCTGCATAGTGGAGCGTGTCCAGGGAAGGTGGCTGGAATTGATTGTGTGTCATTATATCATCTCCCGTGCTCTGGTCCAGCCTGGGGTGGCTGTTCCTTGTCAAGGCTTAAGGCTTGAAACATTCCTTTCAGCTCCTTTTCTTCTTCTGCCTAATTTGTGACCGGCATGCCACAAGCATTAAGTCCAGGTGCAGAGCTCTAGAGAACACCTCTTGCATGAGCCCAAGGTGAAGGCCCAGGGCCAGGTAAATGGAGAGACAAGGCAGCGCTGAGCGATGGGTGATCTGCACACCACGGTCCAGCACGCTTTCCAAACACCTTTAGACTTGTCACCAAGGGAGACTTTCCGTTTTAAGTCAATGAACCCCTCAAGGAAGGAACTATAGCAGAACCGACCAACAGCTCATAATTGAAACATTTTGGTCTGGAGTTTCCCCCAGATTCATCAACAATGCAGGAGGAGGAAAAGAAAATGTTTCCAAGGGATGGGTGTTTCCTGTGGGGAAGAGTCTGCATTTCTAACACTCTCTGGTGCCTCTTTGAGTGCCTGACAATGTCCTAGATTCAAGCCGCAGAATTCTCACTGTGGGGAGAAGAGGATGTGAGAAAGAGATGGAGGTGCCTGCAAGACTCACAGCCTGAGTGACTAGCAGGAGAAATCCACCAGTTCCTACATATTCATGAATCCCTGTGAGAGGCTGTGCCCTCATCCCAGAGTTAGCCCATGTACCTGAGAACAAGACCGGACTCTCAGCACACACCACTGTGGAATGGGATGCATATCAGCAAGTGAGTCATTTCACGCAGCAAATGTTATGGCAAGAAGGAAGTCAGAGGGCCGGAGCTGTGGCATAGGGGGTAAAGCTGCCACCTGTAGTGCCGGCATCCCATTCGCATGCCGGTTCAAGTCCTGGCTGCTCCACTTCCAATCCAGCTCTCTGCTATGGCCTGGAAAAGCAGTAGAAGATGGCCCAACTCCTTGGGCTGCTACACCCATATAGGAGACCTGAAAGAAGTTCCTGGCTCCTGGCTTTGGATCTGCTCAACTCCAGCCATTGTGGTCAACTGGGGAGCAAACCAGCATATGGAGAATGATGAGCTTTATTTTGGAGCTGCAGCCACCACACGGCACCTGTGAGTCAGGAAAACAGCAACGTGTTGTCAGACCATTGGAACTGGACTCTGGCTCGCTCTCTCTCTGCCTCTCCTCCTCTGTGTAACCCTGACTTTCAAATAAATAAATCTTAAAAAAAAAAGAGGATGTCAGGTAATTATGATTAAGGGTACCTGGGGGTGGGGGTGAGGGTGAGTGAAGAGGCATCAAGGTTGTGATGTGAGCTGAGCACCAAAGTAGTGAAAGCAGCCGCCATTCAACCATCAGAGGGAAGAGACCTCTACCCAAAGGGAGGAGCAACTGAAGTGAGAGGTTTTGTGTTGAATGAATGAGGCGGCGGCCAGAGGGCAGGACATGTCAGAGAGGTGAGCATGGATAGCCCAGGTATTAGATTGGGCAACAAGACCCATTCTGCACTGGGACTCTGGGAGGAGCTTGCCTTGGTCAGCGCTGATTCCAGAATCGAGCCTAGTTCTTCTTCAGGATAGAGACAGGGAGCCAATGACTCATAACAGAGGATGCAGGAGCTGAAGGCGAGTGTTACATCTGTGTTCGCAGCCCTGGCTGCATGTTGGACTCATCAGAGGAGCTTTCAGAATGCTGATACTCCAGTGCCACCCTCAAAAATCTCACCTAATTGGTCAGGGGCACAGGCTGGGGTTGTGAAAATCTCCCTTGATCTGGGGCACAGCTAGGACTTTGAGGCTGCATGAAAGGATGAAGAGGAGGAGAAGGTTCATAAAAGAAAGATTCCTAGTAAAAACCACTGCTCACCCCAGAGCTCCTACTCCCAGTAGTGATGAGGTGCTGTGTAGAAAATCCGCCTTCCTAACTCAAACACACACACTGATCCTTGCATTTTGGATGCCTAACCTGCCCTCCTGCCTGGGACGCTGAACAAGGGTGTCACCCAGCACGGGGACACAGGCCTCCATCTCTGATGTGGCATGCCTATATCTGACCATGCCACCAAGAGGGGATCTAACTGGACCTCCAGAACCCCACAGGCCAATCAGATACTGAGGTCAAAGCCTCAGTGCCAATTCCCACATGGAAAGAGGCAGCTACAGGTTCATCCTGCTCTTCCTATTCTCGTATCACACAGCTCCAACCTCCTGACCTTGGCCTTCATTTCCTGCAGGGATCTATTTACTTATCTGTTTGGCCAACTCCTATGTTTCAAGACACTTTGAAAGCACTTTATCGCCGTCTTCTTGGTCCTTCACTCCTCAAAGCAATGCATTGCAAGCTACAGAGGACATCATGTGTGTGTTGAATAAAACAGCAATGTACTCTCTCACTAAGCTAGCCAACTTAGACACGGAAGCACCTCAGAAGTGGGTCTAACCTTGCACCTGGCAGGTGGGGACTGAGGCCCAGATATGGTAATGGAAAGTGATCTTTGCATCAAGCTTTTCCATTTGTGTGTTCACATCCACTTTGATTTATTGTCATCCCCCCACCCTGTGTCTGGCTCTTCCCATTACCCTATTTATGGTTGCAGACAGGGAGACTTGAGGATCCCAGAAGAGAAACACCTTTCCCAGTGCCACCAGCTTGGTAGGAAAGCGAGCCAGAGTCCAGTTCCAACAGTCTGACAACACGCTGTTTTCCTGACTCAGGTACCGTGTGGTGGCTGCAGCTCCAAAGTGAAGTTCATCATTCTCAAAACTAGATTTTTTTCTTCATATTTAGGCCCAATCAATTAACAATCTAAACCAGGTCCTTGGGCTTCTAACAAAAAAATAAAAACAGGTGAATTTCTGATCACAGTTTCCTATGGAGATTTCAAGGGACTATTTGGAACTAAAAGCAAACCAGCAAGACTTGGAGAATCACACTGGGAAAAAACAAATGAAGTCCACTGCTTGCTCCCTGTGTTCCCTCTGTGTCAGCATCTCACCACTCCCTGACGTGTGCAGGGCAGAGCTCGTTAACCAGGCTGCGGATGAGCCTCCTGGCAGGGGCCAGAATTTATTTCTCTTCAGGTTCATGTCTCCTGCAGACTGAGGCTCTCCAAACATACTATATTGTGCACTAAAAAAAATACATACACAAGACAATGATGTGTTTTGTGAGGTTTTTTTTTCCTCATGCTAATGTTGAGAAAACCAATCTGGCTCCCTGCCACTGCCCTCGTGGCTGTGAAATCACAAATCAGGCATAATAATAGTGTGTTCCTTAAGGACTCATCCAGGCATTCCAGCCAGCCTCGTGTACCAGTAATGAAATTTGCATTGTGCTTACAGGACTGTTTTATAGATATAAATGGACTTTTGTACACAGACAACTGAACAGCAGCTCCTCCGCCTCGATGCCTTTGGGCTGCCCATTCTCTTCCTGGGTCCATGGGAGAGGCCAGCCACAGGCCTGACAACTGTAATAGAAGGCAGGGATTGGAGCAGCTGACAGCAATGCTCATTCCGGTGGGACGTTCGCCTGGATCCTGGATCCTGGACCCAAGCCTCTTGCTGCTCTGTTCTGTCTGCCGGTCCCTTTCCCACAGCCTCCAGCTTCAAGCCCTGGGTTCGGTTCACTGCTGCTCTCCACAGGACTTCAGCAAGTACCTCAGTGCCCCCCCCCGCCCCCGCCCAGGGCACAGCCAAGGAGTCATCGGCCGTACCACCTCAATAAGGTACTCAGATGTTTTAGTCCACAGGAAGTTCAAAATGCGGCTGCTCTCCCTGAGTTGGAAGGCCTGGAGTTTCAGGTACAGCTGACTTCACACCTCCGAGCCTCACAGGCCAGTGGCCTTGCTGCGAGCTCCCTATCCGCTGCCACCAGGAGAGCGTGAGCTCCTTTCTCAGCCAGGCCAGCTTCACCTCGCCCAGCCCCACCTTTACAGGTCTCCCCTCCCTGTCAGAGGAGGAACTCTTCACACAATTCCTCCTCCCATGGGAGCCAAGGGTCACCCCATCCTCTAGCTCCTGCGCAGCCTGTCTCCCACAAGGGCAAACTCTGTGTGGTAGGAGGTATTTGTGCTCCTCCCTCGGGCTCTGCATACAGTGCATGACGAATGACCTGCTGTCCCGTGTGTCCTCTGTCAGGCGCTCTGTGGCTTTGGCCATCATGTATTGTTTAGGGCAGGTGATCTCTCCCTCACCCATGGGTGAATAAGAGGCAATCAAAACATCCCTTTCCAAAGGAAAAAACACATAATTCCATCACAAGGGCACTGATGGATGGAGGAAGACGGTGGGATTATCATGAGCTGCACTCATCAGGTTAGAGTGTACTTGACTTGAGTCCAGTTCAGGCTTAAGAACCATATGTTTAGGGAAATCCATCAGCACATGGGAGCATGCTCCACACATGCAATGCATGGCTCCAGAAGTGGCCAGGGGTACACTCCGACTGGTCTGTTTGGACCTGCAGTGAGTGGATGGGACAAGCGGACAAATGAGTAGGAGCTGCAGTAGGGGCTCACAGTGCTCTGCCCAGCCCCTCTGGCCCCTTCCCCAGATTTCTGAGACGCTTTGCTCTCAAGGACTCACATTTGAAACTACTGCCCTTCTGCCAACGGAGCCATCTCACATCGACAAACATAGCTGAAAGTCCTTTGCCAGCTGACTACTGGGCGGGTATGAAAGCTCCCTGTCAGGGCTGGTGCTGTGGTAGAGGGTAGAGCCACCATCTGCAGAGCCAGCATCCCATGTGGGCACCAGTTGGGGTCCTGTCCAGCTCTCTGCTGTGGCTTGGTAGGGCCGTGGAGGATGGTCCCCACCCTTGTGCCCCCACACCCATGCGAGAAACCTACAAGAACCTCAGCTCCAGTGTTTGCAGCCATTTGGGGAGTGAACCAGTTGTTGGAGAACCTCTCTTCTCTCTCTGCTTCTGCTTCTGTGACTCTTCTTTTGTAAGATTTATTTGTTTACTTGAAAGGCAAAGGAAGCTGCCTGTCTCAAGGTGGGACCATGTCCAACTCCAGAGCTTCTTACAGTGTCCAGCACAGCTCAGCCCTTCAGCTGGGACTAGCCCAATGCTGCTGACCCTGCTTCTATCTGGGCTCCCTTGAAAGCACTCCTTTTATTAATCATGACATCAATTCTCATCTCAGGGAACCCACAGGAGTTGAACTCATTCAGGATCCGAAGAGCCGGGCCTCAGAGTGAACAAATCATAAGTAGAACCTCAGACAACAGGAATAGACAGAAATCTGGCAAGATACCTGAAACAGAAGGGAGGGACTCCAGACAGAGCGTGTAGCATTGTGACCTGAGGGGCCAGTGCATCCTCCCAGAGATCCTCACTGGGCTGCCAGTGACCCTGAGGGAGCAAACAGGCTGCGATGGAAGAGGACTACCTACAGGAGAAGGTATGCGCTGAACTCATTCGCAAGTATTGCCTGGAATGGCCTGGAAAAGATGCGAGATGCATGAATTCCAGTATTTGAGCAATTCCCATGAGGAAGAAGCTTACAAAGTCCTCAAGGTTCCATGGTTGATTGGATCAATCTGTGGGAGGAGCTGAAGGTGGGTTTGGGCCCAGTTTAAAGACAAGTGTGGCCCTCAGAAGCTGATGAGTATTTGGTCACTGGAGTGGACCACACACTCTAGAGATATTATTGAGGGTATGGCAGCATCTCTTGGGGAGGATGTGGACATTGATAACTTGTAAGGTCTGTTCCAGCTAAAGTCTCATAAATCATAGTTTCTCACTCTACTCCCAGGCTCCACAGATTTCCAGAACAAATAGATCCACACTTCCAGATCAATTTATTTCCTTTAGGTTTTCTTCAGGACTTATAAAAAATTTATTTAAAAAATCTCCAAAATGAAGAAAGCCATGAAAAAGTAGACCCAACTTTTGTATCTCTCAGATTTTCTAATACTAACAATTGAATAATAGAGGTGAAAACAACAAATTGGTATTTTACTAGCACATATCATAAGAAAAATTTTTTAAGATTCTTCTTCCCAAAACAGGTAAGTTGGCAACACTACATTGACAGTTTTGCCACACAAATTTTTACACAGGTAAAATTTTCGTTACATTACTAGTCTTGGTCCATATGAAAGTACTTGAGAAACTTTGCTCCGATAATCATGTCCACCAGAGCCCTCCTGTGCTATTTCATGATGGAAAGGTGAACCTAGGCAATGCAATAAGTGGATCAAAGGTGCTCTCTCTCAAACGCTTATGAACTGAATCCTGCTTTCCAGCAATAACAGAGTCAGGATGTTAGGATCCTATTGTTTCCTGCAACACCTTACAGATCACCAACATTTCACACCCATCGTTGTACCACACTTTCCTGGCAACCATCGGTATGGCAGGTAGGACTGTATCATTTTGTGTTCAGTTGTAGCTGGGGTTCTGGTTGGGTATGATGTACACCCAGATGTGCAGGGTGGATGCTGGGAAATCCTTCCCTTGTATAGTTCCTTCCACTCATTTGCATGGGGTGCATTTGTTCCTGAGAAGTGACTTCATAGCAAGGACACATAGCCTTGCTGAGGATGAAGGGAGAGGGCAGCGAAGCTCTGAGAAGCATGGCCTGGTCACAGTGCTCCAGGCAGAGGCAAGAGGGAGTAACCAGGCGAGCTTTGCAGAGGAAGGTCCCATCAAGAGAGCAACCCCACCACCTAAGTTTTCTAGGGAGAAAGGGAGCAGGTGGGGAGTGCTGAAGGCAAGAGGGCCTAGGTTTCACAAATGCAAATTGTTGTACAATCACACAAGATGAGAAGAGCTAGGAGGAAAGCCAGAGAAGCAAGCTCACACCAAACCTTGCCGATTCCTCACCCCTGCACCTGTGCCTCCCCATCCTGTGTCTCCAAAAACAGGGCCAACCACTCCGAATCTCAACTAGAAACTGGACCATCTCCCTGGGGTTCTTTTTGTAGCCCCTCAGCCAACACCTGTCACCAGGTCCTGCCATTTTCACTTCCAGATCCCCACTCCAAGTTGAGCTGACATCATCTCATGACCCTGGGAGCCCTCTGAGGCTCACCTTCCTCCAGCCCACTTCCAAAAAGCAGCCAAAGTGGAATTTAATGATGCATCTGATTGATTTACCTCTGGCTTGAAACCCTTCAATAGCTTCTCATTTCATTTAAAATAAAACCCAGGCCCCCAGGATACTGTATGGTTGGCCCTTTGCTGTTTCTACTCCTCCTCCATCATCTTCTCTCCTCCTGGATCTCTGTAGCTTCACCCACCTCCACCTGGCTCTCAGATGTGCTCTGCTGCCTCCATGTCTGCGTGGTCCTGGTCCAGACCTTCCTCCCTCCTCAGTTCTCCTGTTGCTTCCCCTCAGTGAAGGTGCTACTATCACAGAGAAAATTCTGTCTCTAAACTAGGTTAGCAATGTAGAAATATCACTTCCCGTCCATCACACTCAGACCACCATAACTTGTCCTCCTTCACTTTCTCTGTGGGGATGAAATCATAATTTCTCCTCAACTCAAGTATAAGCTTCAGGGAGGCAGGAACCACATCTAGTTTCATGCATCCATGTATTCCAGGGCCAAGCACAAGGATTAGTGAATGATAGGGACAAGTGAAGTGTTTTTTTTTTTAGAAATAACAAAAAATAGGACACCCAAGAAAGACATGAATGCTAAAGAGTTTATATGGTTTGTGATTGTTAGGAGACTTGATGAAGGGTTTTAAGCAGAATGTGGCCAGCTTTGTGTTCAGAGAAGGTGGGTAGAGGTGGCCTGGCCAGGCATGGGAACAAGCTGGGGTGGCAGCAATCAACTGCATTACACCGAGCAGCCATCTTTGAGACCTCAAATGGATAGCGGTAACAGGGCATAGAGTGGGGAGGATTGGCAGGACTCACTGTCCAATTAGGTGCAATAGGTCCAATAGGAGTGGAGTCAGGGCATAAAGCAGATCTGGACAGGATGCAGGTCAATGACACAGTCTGAGGAAGTGTTCAGGATGTCTCATTGCCCTGGAGCTGTGGACTCGAATTAACTGGGTGGCTTCAAACAGCAGAAAGGGATCCTCTCATTGTGCTGCAAATCAGAAATCTGAAGGAAGTGTTAGGTGGCTGCTTCTTCCTCAAAGCTTTGAGGAAGTGTCTTAGGGCTCTCCAGAGAAATGGGATCAGGAAAGAAAAAGATACAAGGAGAGATTTAGTGTAAGGAATGCTTGTCGAGGCTGAGAAGGGCCATGCTCTGCTCTCTGCAATCTGGAGGGCAGGAGAGCTGGTGGCACAGTTCCAGCCCAAGCCCAAACCTCAGGTACCGGGACAGTGGAGGCTGCAAGGCCCAGTCCAAGGGCAGAGAAGGTTATAGTCTAGCTCAAGCAGTCAGGCAAAGGGGATGATTCTCCCTTCGTCCACCATTTGATCTTTCCAGACTCTTCACGGGTTGGATTCAACCACTAACTCATCTAGACACACCTTTCAAATTCTAAGGGCATCAACACAGTGTAGACCAACGCAGAACTGTGGCCCAGAGGCTTATGCCCACAATCCCCACAACTCACACAACCATATAAGATCTACTTTTGAATCCTAGTTGATATGCAGAATAAATCTGGCATGAAATGATATACCAATCCAAATTGAGTCTCTGGCTCTTGGCTTCAGTCTCAGCCTAGCCTTGGCTTATTGTAGGTATTTGGGGAGTGAACCAGAAGATGAAAGAACTCTTTCTCTCTATTGTCTCCTTGTCTTTCAAATACCAATTCTTTTTTATTAAGGTATGGCAATTGGTCTTGCAGTTCAGGTGCTGGCTGAAACATTCACATCCCCTATTGTAAGCCCTGGGTGTGCATCTCAGCTCTGCTCCCAGTTCCAGCTCCTAATACACACCCTGGAAGGCAATAAGTGATGGCTCAGGTGGTTGGTTCCCTGCTACCCTTGTGGTTGGCCTGGACTCAGTTCCTGGCTCCCTGCTTCAGCCTAACTCAGCTGCAGCTACTGTAGGCTTTTGAGAAATAAGCTGTCAGGGAAAAGTACACTCTCTCTCAAATAAACGCTTTAAATTTTTAATTTTAGAAAAGGGGCCGGTGCTGTGGCACAGCAGGTTAAAGCCCTGGCCTGGGGCTCTGGCATCCCACACAGGTGCTGGTTCTAGTCCCAGCTGCTCTACTTCCCATCCAGCTCTCTGCTGTGGCCTGGGAAAGCAGAAGATGGCCCAAGTCCCTGCACCTCTGCACCCCTGTGGGAGACCCAGAGGAAGCTCCTGGCTCCTGGCTTCTGATTGACGTAGCTCAGGCTGTTGCTGCCAGTTGGGGAGTGGGCCAGCAGATAGAAGACCTCTCTCTCTGCCTCTCCTTCTCTCTCTGTTAACTCTGACTTTCAAATAAATATTTAAAAATATTTTAAAAAGGAAATTGTCCATATTGTAACATGAAACTATACCAAGATCTAAGTATAAAAATCCATAGAGCTGGAGCTTAAGTCCATCCTGTATTCTTAAAAGCCTAGGACTTTTTCCTACAGGATCCAGAGTGAACATCCATTTGTTGAAATGTTCAAGGTTAGGCTGACACTGTGGACATCCTTAACAGATGGATTCAAACCAAACTGAGCTCTGCACTGTCTGAAAGATCTGTGCTGAGCCCGTCTCTTTTCCTTTTCACTTCCCTAAACCACTTGATTTAAATACCCAGCTTTTGTATTAACTCACCAGAATAATTGACATCTCAATGTCTTCCTCTCTTTGTCACCCGTTGCTAAATATACATTCTCATCTGCACAGTTTTCAGATTGACTGCTCTTGACAGACAACACAGATTTCAACATTTACACAGAAGTTGTCTGTCAAAAAAAAAAAAAAGAAATTGAAAAGAATGTCCTATTTTAGGATGTCTCTTTGCTTAAAATGCAGCAAAGAGGAGGGAGAAATCTCTCAGTGCATAACAGCAATTTATGCTGGGATGCAGACTGGTTGGAGATGTTGCTAAGCAACACCTGGCAGTTTGTCAGGGGCAAAGAGAGACAGAGGCAAAAAGGCACCAAGGCCTGGCCACTGCAGGACATGCAGAGATAACACTTCCCCACCTCCATTCCCCCACAGCTCAGGCAAGCTGAAGGGGAGTATGCCTTCCCATGGCCTGGAAGCAAGAGATTCCGCACCAGAAGCGCAGTTTGGAGGACAGCTGGGGGCGTTTTATCTGCCATAGTTTGTGCAGTAGAAAGAGCCCAAGCTTGGGAGTCCAACAAAGCGTGTGTCTCCAGCTGTGAAACAGTGGTTGTGGTTGTAGCCACATCACAATGCCGCGGTGAGAATTCTGCTCTGCTGTGCTACAGTTGCCTCCCTTGCTGCATTCACATCACAGTGAAATTTTCTGTTCCTTGTCTGCCTGTTCCAAAAGGGGTCACGTGCTCCAAGCACAAGGAACCACATCTTCTCCCTCCACTGCTCCCCAGTGACGAGCACACTGCCTGGCACACAGCAGAGCTCCCTTAGGCAAGTTTATTTGCCCTAGTCCGAACCAAGGTCCCTTAGTATCTCACAAGACCTGTCATGCCCGAGCTGTACCTATGTGTCTTCCCTCCTGTCATCTGTCCTTGTACCTTCACAACCCACCCTCCCAGCCCCACCGCCATCTTCTTTTTATCAGCACACCTCTCCCAACTCCCTGAATGAACCAGGATCTCTGAACCATGGTTCCCTGTCCCCTGTCACTTTTGGTTAATCCCTACTCATTCTCTAAAACTCAACAGAAGCACACAAAAAGTCTCTCCATGTGCAGTTTTACCTAAGCAACCAACTTCAAAGTGGCGACTTGATGGTAGGGAGCAGAGGTAATAGTAGCAACGCTGGATGTCCATGCCAAAGCCTACAAGGGAGCACTAGTCCCAGTCTTGGGGTAGTTACTGATGTTTGGCTCACCAAGACCACACAGAGACCAAGTGTAGAGATATCTAACATGAAAAACCTGCTCTGACTCCAAATAACCTCTACAAACCTCTAAATTACAAAGTGCCTATAACACATAATGCAAGTCATCCCTACACTAATTCAAACAGATAATAATCCTTTATTGAATGCATTTAGTTTCCATGGAAGGTGCCAAAATACCACCTATGAGGGGGCTTCAAAAGGTTTATGGAAAAATGTGATTAGAAATATTGCAAATTGACCATGACCTTTTTCAGCCCTTTCATATTGATTTACTCAGACTGCTCAGCCATTTGCAGTTTCTTTCAACAAGAAGTACCATGCTCATCACTGGACATTCAAAGACAAGGGCCGCTGCCCTCGGATTACTCGCAGTCCAACATCCCATCAGGCAGGTCTGCTTCATGTATGCAGTCTGTCTTTCTCCCTTCCTGGACCCCCGCACCTTCCGGAAAGCTCCAGGACTTCAACCTTGGGCCACAAAAAAGTTTATCATCTTGTTGACACAACTCACATTCTGTACGATTCCTTAATCTACTTTACTGCAATTTCCTTCCCCATAGCAGAGAAGAAAGTAGTAACTACGGAGCACCCCTGCAGGTCTGCACTCCTGAGTCTCAGGCATTGCTCGCGTAATCCTTGCATGGATCTTTGAGAGGCAAGGGTCATTTCACTGCTTTTGTACAGAGGAGTAGATCTGGGCTCAGAGAGTAACCTGCACAAAGCTAGTCACTGGCAAAGCCAGCACTGGAGCAGGGACTTTCTCCACATTCCTCTAAGACCACGCACAACAGACTTGCAAAGATGGTCAAGAACTGTGGACATACAGGTGGAAGGGGGTCTCTGGCGGCACCTGGGAAACACGAGCACCTGGCACAGCCAATGCCAAGCAAGAAACATCTCAAATTCTTTGTCCGATGCTCAGCTTCATGAGTTCAACAGCAATTCCGTACTTCCTCTGTTGAAAGCCAGACATAATTTTCCAGAGGTGGGCGTAGGAAAATGTTCTTATTTTATGATAGTCTCCAAAGTTACCCCATCTCCCTCCACACACACACACCCACTACAGAAACTACCCAGCTCTGGGGTTAGCATTATGGCGCAATGGGTAAAAGCTGCTTCCTGCATCCCATATGAAGCTCCTAACTCCTGGTTTCAACCAGGCCTAGAATTGGCCATTGCAGCTATCTGGGGAATGAACCAGCAGATAGAAGATCTGTGTGTGTGTGTGTGTGTGTGTATGTATGTCTTTATTTTTTTTTAGGTTTATTTTGAAAGAGTTAAACACCCAATTCTGACTGCATTTACTACACTCTACTCCCAATTGTTTGTGAATTGACCTCCCCCTGCCTAACGGTGAGCAAGTCAGACAGACATATTGACTGCTTCTCAGGAAAGCCACCACCTAGCATGAAGCTTAGTCTACAACAGGTGCCAAGACCATGCTCTGCCCAAGTGAGGCACCAAATTATAAAATGTGATTAAAACAAACCAGTCTTCATTTCCATCCAAATAACAGCTAGGAGTCCTTTGAGGAGGATGCCTGACCACTTGAACGTAAATTCCCTTAGGAAATGCATGGCGTGTTTGGCATGTTGCAAATAAAGCTTTATTAAGCCCAGAGTGACTTGGGGCGCATTTCTGAATGCATCCCACTCAAAGCAAAGAGGGGGCACTCCTGCCAGATTTAGGGCTTGAGCTATGGCCACTAATTGGGCTGTTCTTAATTACAGCTATTCTTCATGCTCGGGAGTGGGAAGGGGAGACAGGGAGAGTGAGGGCTTTATTTTTAACAACCGTACTTTGTGTGAGAAGCGCAGCCCCCATTTACAGCAACAAATGGAATGTGTGCCAAGGAGATGGAGCTGAACTGTTAAGTACAAATAATTAGGCCCTTGGTTCCTGGAGTTGGGGAAAGTAGTGCTCTGTGAGGCACAGGGGTGGGGAGCGTTCCACTCATTTAGAGTTTTTCATCATTTAAAATGATAATTAGTGAGAGATAATATGGCTCAGTAGCCAATTTTGCCTCTGATTATTTGCTTGAATATGGTAATTGTGTGGTTTTGTTTTGCTCTCCCTTCAACAAGCTTCCTAAAGTCCTCGTGATGGTTTTGGGGGTTGGGGGACACGTTATTATCTCTCAGAGTAACCATGGAAATAGATAATTAGACATTATTCAGGGTAGAACGGCCCAGGTTGTGGGAAGTCTCTATGGTACAATGCATTTAACTATGCAAGGATTCAGAATCAGCAGGGCAGGGTTTTCCCAGATTCCAGCGGGACTGTGAAGGAGCCTGAGCTCAGGCAAGAGGAGCCCTGTTTTCTGTTCCCTGCTCTGTTCTCCCCACAACTGCAGAAGGGGAGCCAGGTAATTCGAAATCTGCCACACTGCATGCTTGCGTTTGCGTGGCTTTGTACATCATTTCTTCGTTGCCAGAGGCAGATCCCTGTCAGAGCTTCACACCAGAACACTCTAATACAACAAAAGTAGGCAGAGGGCAATTCTCTGCGTGTTGAGATAGAAATGTTTTCTGCATATCATGGGTGGGGATCCCATTGGCTCCCTGCTTCTGGGGAGCATCTATGTGTTGTCATCTGCTTGGCAGTCTGCAAAGAAACATCTAGAAGAATGGAAAATAGGAAGGTATCTAGGTGAGGGGATACCACCAAGAGGTGGTAGACTGAGAGGAGGGCTGTGATCCCTGGTGAATCCAGATAGACACACTAAGATTTCCCCCAAGTGTAACACTAGGAAGTGCTATATGCGAGGCCGGAAAGGGGTACAGTGTCAGAAGCTTAGCCCTTTTTGTGGTAAGTCCCAGACTTCTGAGTAAGGCACAGAGCACTACAGGGGATCTAAGTGTGTCCTGGCTTCCCGCCTTCCCCACCTGGCCCACCTCGTTCCATATCCGGCTCTTCTCTTCCATGAGTCTCTCAGAACTAAGTATGAGACGGGTATCTCCTATGTGCCAAGGACTGCACTATGTTCTGCTGCATAGAGCATTTTTTTCATTTCCCACTATCAGCTTTTTTATATGAGATCACATTTTTAAGTAAAAAAAAAAAAAAGCAATATTTTGTACTCCTCCAGTGGAACACAGGTAATAAACTAAAGGAAGGAAGTCCTTCCTCGATTCAGGCATAAAGAGCAGAGTGGGCACCTAGGCTTTCTAAGGAGCATGTGGTGCTGCCTGGTGAGCCCAGCACTGTTGGCATGGAAGCAACACATCTCTCAAGTTCTCAATTGCCTTCAGGTCAGGAGAATGGAGAGACTGAGTAATCCATAGAGGGGAACAAATAATCACATCCTTTGATGCTCCAGTGACAGAATGGTTCTCAACCCACATCAGTCTCCAACTACGTCTTGCATTCACCCCCATAGCGTGGTTGCATGCACTATTCCCCTGCCTGAGTTCTCTTGCTGCCCCTCAGTCTAACCCATCATCTGGTGAAATCCAATATATTCATCACATTGTACCTCATTTGTCATTCTCCAAGGAAATTTTCTTACACTGCCAATACTACATCCCAGCCTCCTTTATAAATGTCTCCCTAGATCTCTCTACTTTTATCTGACACCTATCTATCTTTTCTGTAAGCTCCTTGAAACCAGAACAGCTGTTTCTGCATCCTGCTGAATCCCCAGCATCTAGTTCAGAACCTAACCCACAATGCATCTCAACAGCCGTCCCTGAATAATTGATGCAGGCACCACTGTCTGTTCCCTCCAACAGCAGCAGGCTCTGCCAAGCCAGACAAGATGCATTTCCTAGCTCAGGACTCCTCAACACGTGTTCTGCAGAACACTGGCTCATGGGACTGTTGATAGGTTCAATATCAAGATGGAAAAAATGTATTTACTGATCCTGTATTAGATAAGTCCAGAAAAGCAGGTTTTAACAGAACTGCTCCAATTTCATTACTTCTGAGAGCACTTAAAATACTCATGTATTGGTGATGGCTCTCAAGATGGGACTACACTGAGCAAAACATCCCATCTAGTCTCCTCCATCAGCCCTGGTTACTTGCCCTGTGTGCTAACCTTGTGTCAAATCACCAACCTCCATGCACTGAGGGCATTGGGAAACATGCATTCAGTAATGCGGAAGAAAAAGAATGGTGGAGAAAAAATTACAATGGTACAAGTGTGCTTCATAGAGCAAAAACATGTAATTTGGGAGGCTACTTTAAAAATATTTTAAAATATATGAATTTTGTGATTTTGCTGAAACACACAACCATGTGACTACACGGCTAGAGACCTGCTTTGAAATCATACCTAAGCTGTTTGATCATCTCTGGTGTTCTCTGTGAGACAGCACAAGAGTGTCTCTTCTCAGTTTACTCATTTAAGATGTTTTTGAGGCAGCAACCATGTATTTTTCAGCACTCCCTATCTGTGACTGTCTCAGAAGAGCAGCAGCCTAGCATGGAGTAACTACTCAATGGCTGACTTACGAAAAGAATTAAGGCAGGCAGGCAGGCAGGCCTGGTTTATTTTCAAAGCACAATAATCTTTAGTGTTCCCTCATCCCAGGAAGTTTGCTTGACTGAAGCATGGAAGATCTATGAAGACTCTCTTTTTAAGTTAACCATAGCACAGCGTAAAAGTCAGAAGTCAGTCTCCAAAATGCCATCATGTACAAGATGACTCTGTTTCTCTTCTTGCACCCGTGAAATCCATTCTTTCTCCTGCAACTTCAGTAACTCTGCCTCTTCTGAGTCCTGCCATGCTTGGGGTCAAGGTAGGAGAGACTCCACACTGGTAGACTCTCATGGAAGCCTGAGGCAATTCTCTGTCGAATGTTAGTTGTATCTCTGGATAATCTGGCTCAACAGAGGACTAATAGGTAAAATAAGGGCTTGAGTAAGTCCCTGTACATTTAAATCACCTGGGGACCTCATCACCCATCTCTAGGACCCACCCCACAAAAATTAAAGATCCTTATGGTTACAATATACAGGCAGGATGCAGAACTACTAGGCTAGCAACAATGGATGCTGCCTCCAAGACCTGCTCTTTATTTACTGTGGGTTCATGATTTGGTTTGTTACATTGTCTGAGCCTCAATTTTCTTACCTAGATAAGAAAAGAATAAACAATAACATTTATAACACCATTTTTAAGAACAAATTCTTAATATTCCATCGTTTGGTAAGTGAATGTGTGTTTTTTTTTGTTTTTTTGTTTGTTTTTTTTTTTTTTTTGACAGGCAGAGTGGACAGTGAGAGAGAGAGACAGAGAGAAAGGTCTTCCTTTTGCCGTTGGTTCACCCTCCAATGGCCGCCGCGGTCGGCGCGCTGCGGCCGGCGCACCGCGCTTGTCCGATGGCAGGAGCCAGGAGCCAGGTGCTTTTCCTGGTCTCCCCATGGGGTGCAGGGCCCAAGCACCAGTGAATGTGTGTTTTTAAGCAGTTTATCCATATATTTACATATTTTCTATTTTTCATGTAATAAAAGCATTTGTAGTCACTACAAAGACAAAACTCAGTGGCGACTACAAAGGTGTGCTCCCTGCCCTCATGTGGTTTATAAAAAAGTTTTAAATCCATCAGTCACCTAAGATTAAAAGGCAAAGAAGGACATGTTGTGCGGATGCATAGATGGACAGATAGTTACAAAGATAAATATAATATTTTCCTTATTAAATAGTTCATAGATCATTAGGGACTATTCATGTCTCTTTAAATACAAGCACCATGATGATACAAATTAAGGTGGGAGGTGAGTAACAGAGGATGTACTGTTATGTGAGTTACAGGAAAACAGAAAAATCAGAATTTTAATTTTATAATATTTTTTCTGTAAATATTGTGAAGACTAATCACTTAGAAGTAGATTAATTATAATTGTTGGTTCAACAGCATTATCAATTGTCCATGTCTGTTTCATTTATAATTTAGTCATGCAGAGATTTTCTATACAGCTATCACGCAAACCATGAATAAGAACATGTGTTGATCGATTTTCCTCATCCAATTCCCTTGTCTCTACTTCCTAAGAGATAATGATTATTTCAAATTTTGTGGTTTTTATACTTTTGTTTAAATAGTTTTAATAGTTAAATAGTTAACATAGTTAACTATGTTAAATAGTTAAGTAGTTGACATAGTTTCGGTTTTATCTTAGCTTTATAAAAATTGATCTTACTGCAGGTCATTCATAGGTCTTGGTTTTTTTAACCAAATTTTGTTTTTAAGATTGACCATGATCTGTTCACTTTCACTGTTGTATAATATTCCATTCTGTGACAATACCAGCATGTCCTATCTACTCCTCTTCAGTGATAATTTGGATGATTGGTAATTGTGTGGGATTACAAAAAGATAGAAGTGCTGCTACTAACATCATTGGACATGCCTTCGACTGTACATGTGTAAGTATTTCTCATCAGTGTATATCTAGAAGTATAAACTACTAGACTGTAGGATAAGTGAATGTTTAGTTTTACAAGGTAGTGGCTAATTCTTTACAACTTAAATAGGCTGAGTCAAAGTCAAAATGTTAGGGATGTTAAAATAAGGATATAATTCTTTATTTAACAAACATTTGTGGTGAACATACCAGATACTGTGTTTCATGCTAAGGAAAACTGTGCAGCAGCAGAGAATACTCCTGCACCTTGTGGGGTACCCAACAAGAAAGGGAGAAATGGCAACGGAACATCACGCGTATATGGAGAAGGAACTATTAGGGTGCTGCCTGAGCAGGGAGGAGGAGCCCTTAACTCCCCCTTGGAGTCAAAGATGAGTATCCGGGAAGAAGGGACAGTGGGAGTCAGCTAGTTCAGGCCCTGCACTCTCTAGGCAGAGACATAAGTAGCCAAGAGTGAAACTTGATGGAAGTGTAGCTGCAAAGGGTCAAAAGACCAGTGTCCACAACAGAAAAGCAAAAACGCCATCATCAGACAGTTGTGACTTTTACATTGAATTCTTCATACAAAGAGTTTGGCACTGTGTCAGACATGTCGTGAACGACTAAACTGGGTAACAATTATTCCAGCCATCTGAGATGGGGCCTCAGTCTTGGCTCAGGCAATTGAAGGACAAATGTCCCTTTCACCAAGGTGTAATGTGGAGAGGAGAGGTTCACGGGAAGGGGAGTCTCGGCTGCTTCAGTCACGTGACGACCGAGGCACTCATCTACAGAAGGCTATTGGGCAAAAGCCTAAAATTCAGAGGCAGAGATGTTGGTGTCATGGGCTGGAGCTCCAGGGGAGATGCAGTCACCCAGGCTCAATACGTCTAAATGAGAAGAGAGAAAGCTTAGCACTGTGGATATTAATATTCAGATAGGAGAAAGTACAGCCCCAAATACCTGAGAAGTGGAAGGAGACACATCAAGAGACCGAGGGCATCAAAGAAGAGAAGCCTGGGGGACACAGCAGCCAAGCTTAGAGGAAATCCAGGAAGGACCCAGTGGAATAATCAACAGAGACAACTCTGACAAATGCTGTGTCAGTGGAAGGCTGAGGGCTGGAGCCTATGCATGCCAGAGTTCAGAGAGACCATTAGGTGAAGAAAAGAAAGAGCAGATACAACAGGTAAGAGGAAAGGCAGTAACTAGGGGAAGCGTCAGTTCAAATCAGTGAGCTATTTTAAAAGGTGTAAAAACTTAAACATTAATTGACTGAAGGAAAGAACCAAGTGGAAAGAGAATTTGAAAACACAAGAGCAACCCATAATTGACAAAATAAAAGCCTTGTGAGGAGGAGAATGTAAGTTCTCCTCCTGTTAGCTGGGAGTTGGACGAGCTTTGCTTTGGAGCTAATTGACAGTTTCCCTCAGCCCTCAGCCTGCTCAGACAATGAGGCTATTCTAGATAATCAAATATTATCTCTCAGTCTTTCAGATCCAATATTTGTAACTTTTACTAATACAGTATTCTCCCATTGGATCCTAGAATCTAGAATGAGAAACAGTTATCTGCTGTCTAACCATCTCATTTTATTAATGAGAAAACTATGATCCTAGAAATTATTTCCATGTAATAAGGTGATAATAAATATCATAAATTATGAGGGAAACAGAAATGACATCCAAGGCTTCTGAATCCCTGTTTAAATAGCATCTATTCAATGCATACTGAGCACATAAAACAGATAAATCTCTGTCCTTGTGGCCACTACAAGATTTTTTTCCACTGAACCAAACTGTCCTTGCATATTTATTTTTAGGTCTATTCAAAAAAATAAACCTACCAGTTTCCTTGTCTTCAAACACTAGCATCAATTCTCATCAAATTACCGCACTGAAGCCTTTCAGCTTGCTTTTGCTTAAGTCACATCAGCTTGGTAACATTCACAATACTGGACGCTGGACAGCGAAAGAGGGCACTATTTCTTAGGATGTCATCAGAGTCCTCACTCTGCCATTGTTCTGCAATGCCTCAGCTGTATTCCTGTGGATTTTGACTCCCCATCCACCAACACGCAATTGTTATTGCTATATGAAAAGCAAAAGGTATAATGTATTGGAATTTCTTGGCACATAGTAGGCATCCAATAAGTATTGCTGAGAGATAAGTTTGAAAATTTCAGATACAAAACGCATTCAACCAAAAGGAATCAAAAAGAGAGCTCAGAGATATTTTTGCCCAGCAAAACTGCTTAGTGGGGACTCCACAATCCAAGGAAGCTTTGAGACCCATCCATAATCAGTTGATCAGTCAAACTCATCCATGGTCACTTGACCATTCAACAGCTGCATTGCATCTCCACCCTCCAACTGTCGTGGTGAAATGAGAAGGCCATGCGAAGATGGCCACTGGCAAGGAGCATCAGTTACCCAGCAATGGCTTCGGAAACCACCTAGCAACAGAGTCTGCCTGGCAACAGGCTGTGATTTGTTAGGGCATAAACCACCCCTTGACCAGATTGGCTGCCTCAGCTATATAAGCTGCTGTACCAGCTGAAATAAACAAGTCTGAGGGCTGCTTGTACCCAGCCTGCTTTCACCCAACTCCTGTTGTCTGTGTGGCAGCTCCGCACCTCTTGCCTCCAGTGTGCTCCTCCTCTCAGAATGAATGCACAGCAACAATCTGTCAGTTCTAAGCCAAAACCTTCTAGTTGATGCCGTGAAGGGCAGTCTGAGAAATCTGGGCTTTGTCCTGCACACAGCGACCACCTACCAAAGGTTTTCCAGGAATGACAAAGAATCACCCATCAGAGTTTGGCACCACGTGAATGACAACTGGCAGATACCAGGACTAGGGGGAGAGCTCTTGTCCTGTAGGTGGGAGACTTCTTTCATCTGATGAGCTCTATTTCTAAATTTAATAAACCATAAAAACTTTGATTTCCAACAGATACCTTAAAATAATCAGGGTCCACAAAAATGCCAACAGATGCACAAATTCAGTTTCCACATGCCTGCCCCAGTGCCAGCAGGATGCAGAGTCTCTGAAAGCACTTGGGATGCATCGAAATGATCAGAAAACATCAGTGAAAGCATATTTCATCTGCAGACATAATTTTTTGGTACAGAGTGACTTTCACTCCTGACTTTAAAAAAAGGTACAAGAAAAAAAAGAGGGAAAATATAAAAAGCAAAGTCTTCATATCAAAGTTTTATTGATTTTTTTTCATTTACAAAAACCCAACCATGCCTGTCTATTAAAAATAGAATGTGTAAGGCCCTGAACTTATGTCCCACCAAGAACCCAAACTTTCTGTCAACTTCAAGGAGGCCTTCATGGTTAGAACAAAAGCTGAAAAGGCCAGGCAAGGGGAGGAAAACAAATCCCCAACATGGGTCTTCAAAAACATTGCTTCCTTATTCTATTCCTACATTCCACAAAATTTTGAGCTGAAATATCACACAGGAGGTATCAAAGGGCTTAGTAAGAAATGCCATATTGTGAGGGAAAGTAGGACAGTCAACAGACACTTGAGTAACTATTATGTCATAGGCGTTCACTGGCAGTAGCAGAAGTACGACCTTTCAAATTAGCCTCTGGACCCCTAACCTATCACTTTCTATCCTCTGCCCTACAGTCCAACCATCCAAACAGCAATTGGCAGCCCAAATGCAAACACAATGTTGACCTCAGTACCCCAAATCTTTGTCTATGTTTTCACTCTCCATCATCAGCTTCAATGTTTAGGATTACTCTTGGTTAAAACAAAATGGTAAATGCCTACTTCCTCCATGAGTAGAAACTAACTTCACAGTGCTTACTCTTTGTACCTCTGGCACCTTTCAGATCCCTTGAAAGAGTAAGTGAATGCTAGGTGTTTTAAGAATGCAATGCACCTTAAGACAAATGCATCAAGCATATATGCTGCCAACAACAAATATTCTAGAAGGGAGGTAATAACTACCAAAAATTAATAGTACTTTCTAAATAAAGTGCTAAATGTGATGAGAAGTACTCAGTGAAATTCCTTCCTGGCAAAGGAAGTGACTGCTGAAGGATAAGAGTGGACTTCCTGGAGGAAGTGGCATATGAGCTAGATGTTAAAGAATTCTGAGGACTGACATAACCAGACCAAGAGGTGCTTGTAAGGAATAAAGATAACATAAGCAAAGCACAGGGTCCCTAATGGGAGTTCCATAAATGGCAGCTAAGAGTAATTTAGCTAACCTCAGGTAAATATGATGGTGATTATTGCTTGCATTTTGGCTTTTATATTTTAATTCTCCTAATTGCCATAGCTTTCTGACCACAGATTGATCATATTAACAGCTTTTACACAGAGGGTATTGAGGTCCTGCTTGTTCAGCATGGGGCTCGGCATTTACTCACAGAACCCCATTGAATTGGTACAGCCATTGCTCTCATCCATATCTTGCTCCTATGGCTAGGAATCAGCTGAGATTTTTCATTGTTACATTAGGCATGCTACAGGGTGACGGGGGGAGTGTGTGAGGGGAACATCCTCCTTTCAATCTAAACAGAACACCAAGCCATACCATGATCTTTTGTCTAGATGCCAATTGATTAGTTAACAGTTATAGAGCTCCTACCCGTCAGATAATATATAACATGGACATTGCTCCTACTGCAGCCCACATGTATTACAAAATGCCTGCATCAGCCTCAAGTCTGAACTTAGTTGCAGTGAACACGGAAACAATTCTACGGTCTCCCAGCCTGATTTCCTCCACCTATAAATCCATCATTACATGACACCAGCGTGGTACTTCTAAAGCATGGCTCTCATGCACTCTACTGCCTCAAAGCCCTTAGTAGCATCCCAACCTCTTCCATAGTGGGTTTCAAACCAGGCACCATCAAGTCTAAAGGATTCTTCAGTCCATTAATGCCTTCCATAAGAGGGTAGAAAGGAGGCTAGCACAGGGACATGGAAGCTGGAATAGAGGTTTACAGTTTAACAGCAATGACTTATTGATAAAAGTGTATAAAGACATATCTACAGTAGTACATGTAGGAGTACAATAAATATGATACAATTATTGCATTACAATATGATTTTGTAAAGCAAAAATATTTAACCTACATGTATATTCTAGAAAGTTAAAAATGGTAGCTAGTATTTATTGACCCTTTAATGTATGCTATGTACTGATCTAAATCCCTAATGTGCTTCACGCTGTTAGGTCTCACACCACAGTTTGAGAAAGCTTCACTATTATAACTCATTTTTTGGCAGGGAAGGTGAGGGCAGTACACTGGCGCAGAGGGTTAAGCTGCCACCTGCTATGCCAGCATCCCGTGAGAGCTAGTTTGAGTCCCGATTGCTCCACTTCAATCCATCTCTCTGCCAATGCACCTGAATAAAACAGAAGATGACCCAAGTGCTTGGGCCCAGCACACATGTGAGAGGTCTAGGTTTAGGTGCAAGCTCCTGGCTTCAATCTGCCCCAGCCCCAGCCACTGTGGCCACCTGGGGAGTGAACCAGCAGATGGAAAATCTCCCTTTAACTCAAACTTTCAAATAAATAAGTCCTCTCTAAAAAATAAATAGCTTTTTTCACATAAATAGAGCTGAGACACAGAGCGGTCAAAAACAGTTCTAATCCTCACCCAACTACAATTGATTGTAAGGAAGATACACTTCATATTTTTCCCATTTCATGTTTCTAAATTAAAAATCCAGCACACTCTTT
The DNA here is from genome assembly GCA_949820135.1 of Sylvilagus floridanus. NCBI lineage: Eukaryota > Metazoa > Chordata > Mammalia > Lagomorpha > Leporidae > Sylvilagus > Sylvilagus floridanus. The sequence continues at coordinate 161,990,744 of OX463241.1, read as the reverse complement.
CTATATAACTTAAAATGACAACTTTTCAGTGTAAATTGCTTTCTGTTGTCTTATTAATTTTTTTTCCACTTAAGGGGGGGGTACATCTTGTGACTTTTAAATATCGGTTATCAATTACCTTTTTTTTTTTTTTGACAGGCAGAGTTAGACAGTGAGAGAGAGACAGAGAAAGGTCTTCCTTCCGTTGGTTCACCCCCCAAAAATGGCCACTACGGCCAGCGTGCTATGCCTATCCAAAGCCAGGAGCTTCCTCCTGGTCTCCCATGCAGGTGCAGGGCCCAGGCACTTGGGCCATCCTCCACTGCCTTCCCGGGCCACAGCGGAGAGCTGGACTGGAAGAAGAGCAAGGAGAACAGAACCGGCGCCCCAACCGGGACTAGAACCCGGAGTACTGGCACCGCAGGTGGAGGATCAGCCTAGTGATCCCTGGTGCTGGCCTATCAATTACACTCAATTATAAATTAATCCTTCAATGGCAGCTCTGGAAAAAAAAAGTGAGAGCGCGAGTGAGCCAGCAAGATGAACTCTGTAAATATTTTCCCACATTTAACTTTACCATCAGAGGGCGTGGAAGAGGCGCTAAAGAGGAAAGGTGCTCTTTGCAGCTCCAGGGTTGCTGAGGGTAAGTTAATCAGAAAAGGGGAAAACAAAAGAGCTGGCAGAGTCTGTTCCCAGCAATGTGGTTTCCCTCTTGTGAGTGGGAGTATTTGGATCCGCCTTTGATACCACGGATTAAGCCACAGAATGAGGCGGTGAAGGGGATGTAGTTTTGTTGTTCTTTTTTCTTTTTTTTTTGGGGGGGGGGGAGGAAAAAAGATCAGCATCCCTCCCAGACTCTTGCAAATAGGAAACTTTCAGGTTTGTAAGATGATAAAGTCACAATCAAGAAATGTTACAATTCACTATTTAGTCCTTTTTTGAGGAGTTCAAAAAATGGAAATGGTATTGTGTATGCCCCAGGGAAAACATCCTGTGACCTCTGCTTGCTGGATCTCCTATCAACTGAAAAAGATTCTAAGATTCGATCTTTTAGTTTTGTCTATTGGTTTGTTTTTCAAATATAGATTTTTAAAGAATACTTAAGAGAAATTGTTAAGAGACTACTTTTAAGGAAGAGAAAATGAAGAGGTATTCAAAATACTGTTACATGGAAAGCTTATAAAGCAAATTATTTCTAACTGTCAAAGTAATTAAAAACTTAAGGGGTATAATTTGGATATTACATGGAGAAAATTGTTCCAAGAGATCATGCAATTTGCTCAATGATACAAAATTAGAAAATCACATAGCCAGGATTAAAATCCCATGTTTGAGTAACTCCACGCACACACTCATGCTTGGACCCCAGGAGACTTCTCTTATCAACTTTTCATGAGCACCAAATCATAACCTCAGGTTTTCCTGACCCCCTAACACTTTCTCCACTGTAAGAGGCAGAAGAATGGGAGTTACAAAGGGAGCCAGAACCAAGCACAGTAATTACCATGCACTGCAGATTATAACCCACTCTAAGTTAGGAATTTTGCTCAGAAGTGATAGCATTGTAAGGTTTATTGCTTCAACAAGTTGCAATACAGGGAAATTATTGACTCCAGCAACCAGCAAGTCCTGGGACAAAGCTGGCCTCAGGCATAGCTCTCTGTAAGAGCTCAGATAATGACAGCAGTAGTCTATCTTTCTGTCCAAATATGTTCATCTCGAGTTCTCTTGGGAAACTGGCTTTATTCTACCACATTGTAGTCAAGCCTTCTCCACATGGCAGGAAAACCAGCCAACAAGTATCAGCCCCAGGCCACCATGTTTACAACTTTCAACTAAAAAGAAAACATGACAACTCATCTAATGTCAACCTGGAAAAATCCAGATAAGGTCTCCCATGGACTGAAAAAAAAAGCAATAAACTCAACCAGTCATCTAGAAGAGTGAAGCATTACAAAAATCACGTGGAAGTGGAAGGGGTATTACCAAACTATGTGACACTGACCAGAAGTTGTCACTACTGCATATAACATGAGGAGACCACAAAAGTTCATGGAAAATTGAACTACATAATGTTTATTATGAGGCAAAAGTTTTGAATCCAGGACAGCGGCAAGATGGTGGGATAGGAAGGGAGCACACTGATAGTCCGGGAAGAACAGTTTAATAAAAGTGGAGATACTGCAGGTTCAAGGAAGAGTAGGGGAAGTAACAGCAGAGGAAACTCTTCTGGAACTAGTGATTCACAGTGGACCTGTGTGGAGAACGTGGCAGCCCGCAGTTTGGGACACCAGCAGCAGATTCAACACACCAGTGCTGGAACGCGAGGTGAGCCAAACCTCAATAGCCCGAGCTGTTGGGCAAGCGAAAAGAGGAGACTACAGGGAACGAGGCTTGAAACTCCATGGGGAAAAGTTCACCAGGCTAACTAGCAGAGAGAGGGAAAAAAAAGTGACTGATACAGACACGAGTTTCTCTCTCTCCGCTCACCTCTCAAAGATGAGCAGGACAAAGAGCAGGCACCATTTTGGACATACGTCATAAGTGGGGTGACCTCAGGGCTGTGCCCACCCACAGCCAAGCAGAAAAACCTGACTCTGGGGATGGGGGTGAAATAACAGGAGATTAAGACCTAGTGAATGTGTGGTGCTAATGAACTAAGACTGTGAAAAAAAGAGATGGTGGGTGAGAGAATTCACAGAATTCACATGAGTACTCTCCAGAGATGCTACAGTTCGGTAATCTTGGCAACCCAGTGGGAGACTGCAGGAGAATTTGAGCCCACACTGAGGGCAGAACAGATTCCCTGTGCGGTCCTTGGGAAAGAGCTTCCAATCTCTGGCTCCTATGGGTTTATCATTCGCCTGCTAACTACCTCCAATTCTGCTCAGCTGTGTGGAATTACTTCCCTTTTGAATCAAAAAAAAGAGAGAGAGAGATTTACCACACCTAACCTAGGAGGAGTGTCACCTTTGGCACACCCTTAACTCTGAAGAACCAAAGAGCTCTCAAGCCACACCCATCTCAAGCCTCTAAGTCTCCATCAAAAGCAGACAGTCCACTTAATACAGTCATAGTATAATAACAACAACAAATAAACCACAGTGAGGGAAGAAGAATCCAAAGAATATATCTACAATGCCAAGCAACAAATGCAGAAACCGAGGAAACAAGAAAAAGGAAGACATTATGACACCCCCAAATGAACAAGACAGCCCAAGCCAAGATTATGAAGGTGATGAGATGGAAGAAATGCAAGATATGGATTTCAAAAAATTTATAATAAGAACAATTAGAAGATTTCAAAAACAAATGCTTGAGCTACAGAATTCCTTACTGGACAGCATAGAAAATCTCCAAGAAAATGAAATCTTAAGGAGGAATCAAAAAGAAATGCAGAAACTAGTAGAACAGGAAAGTGTGATAGTGAAGAGAAATCAAAATGAAATGAAGAACTCAATAGATCAAATGACAAACACATTAGAGAGCCTTACAAACAGAATGGGTGAAGCAGAAGAGAGAATATGGAACTTAGAAGACAGAGCACAGGAAAGTATACAGTCAAACCAAAGAAAACACGAGGAAATTAGAAATCTAAAAAATATTGCTGGGAATCCACAGGATACTATTAAAAAAACCCAACATTCAGGTTCAAGGAGTTCCTGAAGGCATGGAGAGAGAAAGTTAAAAGGACTTTTTAGTGAGATGCTTACAGAGAACTTTCCCATGTTTGGAGAAGGACAGACACATCCTAGTACAGGAAGCTCATAGAACCCCTAGTAAACATGACCAAAAGATATCCTCACCATGACACGTTGTAATTAAACTCACCACAGTGAAACATAAAGCAAAGAATCTAAAATGTGCAAGAGAGAAATGTCAGATTACTCTCAGAGGATCTCCAATCAGACTCACAGTATACTTCTCAACAGAAACCCTACAAGCTAGAAGGGAATGGCAAGACATAGCCCAGCTACTAAGATGGAAAAACTTCCAGCCCAGATTATTATATCCTGCAAAGCTCTGAGTTGTGAATAAAGGTGAAATAAAGACCTTTCATAGCAAACAGAAGTTGAAAGAATTTGCTGCCACTCGTCCAGCTTAAAGATGTGTTATGCAGAAACACAGAAACACAGAAACACGGTCATCAATATGAAAGAAGGTAAAGGAAGGAAACCTCACAGCAAAAGAACATAGGGAATTCAAAGTATATATTAGAAAATATCTTTGCCAAATGGCAGGGCAAAATTACTACCTATCAATAGTCACATTGAACGTTAATGGCCTAAACTGTCCAGTTAAAAGACACAGATTGGCTGATTGGGTTAAGGAACAAAACCCATCTATTTGCTGCTTACAAGAAACACATATTTCCAACAAAGATGCATACAGACTGAAAATGAAAGGCTAGAAAAAGACATACCATGCCAACAGAAATGAAAAAAGAGTGGGCGTAGCCATCTTAATATTGGACAACATAAACACAAAAACTGTTAAGAGAGACAAAGAGGGGCACCATATGAAGATTAAGGGACCCATTCAACAGTAAGATATAACAATTACCAATGTATATGCACCTAATTACAGGGCACCAGTTTATTTAAAAGATTTGTTAAGGGGCTTAAAGGAAGACTTAGACTCCAATACAATAGTACTGGGGGACTTCAATACTCCACTCTTAGAAACAGACAGAACAATAGGACAGAAGATCAATGAGGAGACAGTAGATTTAAATGACATTATAGCCCAAATGGATCTAACAGATATCTACAGAACTTTTCATCCTACACATAAAGAATTTACATTCTCCTCAGCAGTACATGGAACCTACTCTAGGAATGAGCACATACTAGGCCATAAAGCTAGTATCAGCAAATTCAAAGAATTAGAATCATACAATACAGCTTCTCAGACGATAAAGGAATGAAGTTGGAAAGTAGCAACTCAGGAATTCCTAGAGCTTATGCAAACACATGGAGATTGAACACCATGCTCCTGAATGAACAATGGGTCATAGAAGAAATTAAAAGAGAAATCAAAAATTTTCTGGAAGTAAATGAGTTTTCGGATATAGCAAAAGCAGTGTTGAGAGGAAAGTTTATATCAATAGGTGCCTACTTCAAGAAATTGGAAAGGCACCAAATAGATGAGCTTTCAATTCATCTGAAGGATCTAGAAAATCGGCAGCAAATGAGACCCAAAGCTAGTAGGAGAAGAGAAATAATTAAAATCAGAGAAGAAATCAACAGAATTGAATACAAAAAAATTACAAAAATATCAGCCAAACGAGATGGTTTTTTGAAAAAATAAACAAAATTGACTCCCCATTGGCCCAACTAACTTAAAAAAGAAAAGGCCCAAATCAGTAAAATCAGAGATAAAAAAGGAAATATAACAACAGACACCACAGAAATCAAAAGAATCATCAGAAATTACTACAAGGACTTGTATGCCAGCAAACAGGGAAACCTATCAAAAATGGATAGATTCCTGGACACATGAAACCTACCTAAATTGAACCAGGAAGACATAGAAAACATAAACAGACACATAAGTGAGTCAGAAATTGAATCAGTAATAAAGGCTCTCCCAACAAAGAAAAGCCCAGGACCAGATGGATTCACTGCTGAATTCTACCAGACATTTAAAGAAGAACTAACCCCAATCCTTCTCAAACTTTTCAGAACAATCGAAAAAGAGGGAATTCAACCAAATTCTTTCTATGAAGCAAGCATCACCTTAATTCCTAAGCCAGAAAAAGATGCAGCATTGAAAGAGAATTACAGACCAATATCCCTCATGAACATAGATGCAAAAATCCTCAACAAAATTCTGGCCAATAGACTGCAACAACACATCAGAAAGATCATCCACCCAGACCAAGTGGGATTCATCCCTGGTATGCAGGGATGGTTCAATATTCGCAAAACAATCAACGTGATACACCATATTAAGAGACTCCAGAAGAAAAACCATATGATTATCTCACTAGACACAGAGAAAGCATTCGATAAAATTCAACACTCTTTCATGATGAAAACCCTAAGCAAACTGGGTATAAAAGGTACATTCTGATAAGAACAGATACTACACTTGATCTTAGCCAAAAGGCCTAGAAAATTAATCAATTTTTTAAAAAAATATATCATGTAGGATCTCTGTCCTTAATGTGCTATACATTGTGAATTAATACTATAACTAGTACTCCAACAGTATTTTTCACTTTGTGTTGCTATGTGAGGGCAAACTGTTGAAATCTTTACTTAATATATAGTAAACTGATCTTCTGTATATAAAGAGAATTGAAAATGAATCTTGATATGAAGCAAGGGGAGAGGGAGTTGGAAAGGGGAGGGTTGTGGGTGGGGGGGAAGTTATGGGGTGGGGAAGCCATTGTAATCTATAAGCTGTATTTTGGAAATTTATATTCTTTAAATAAAAGCGTTATAAAAATAAATAAATAAATAAATAAATAAATAAAAGATATGGTCAGATAACAAAAAAAAATCATTCCATGAATAGTTAAATAAAGTACAGCTCATAATCCATATCAAAAAGGTTTGCAACTTATGACTAGAGCCTAGGGAGATTACTGATGCCATAAACAAGAGTGTCAAGTTGTTAAATCAATATCAGGAGTCACTGTGTACTTACGTCTCATGAGGGATCTGTCCTTAAGGTGTTGTCCAATGTGAAGTAATGCTATAACTAGTACTGAAACAGTATTTTTACACTTTGTTTTTCTGTGTGGATGCAAACTGATGAAATCTTTACTTAGTATATACTGAATCGATCTTCTGTATATAAAGATAATTGAAAATGATTACAAAAACTTGATGTTAAATTGGAAATTGCATAGATAATCAATTTTTTTAAAAAAAAATATCATGTAGGATCTCTGTCCTTAATGTGCTGTACATTTCGAATTAATACTATAACCAGTACTCCATCAGTGTTTTTCACTTTGTGTCCCTATGTGAGAGCAAACTGTTGAAATCTTTACATAATATGTACTAAACTGATCTTCTGTATATAAAGAGAATGGAAAATGAATCTTGATGTGAATGGAAGGGGAGAGGGAGGGGGAAAGGGGAGGGTTGCGGGTGGGAGGGAAGTTATGGGGGGGAATCCATTGTAATCCATAAGCTGTACTTTGCAAATTTATACTTTAAATAAAAGCGTTATAAAAAAAAAGGTACATTCCTCAATACAATCAAAGCAATTTATGAAAAACACACAGCCAGCATCCCATTGAATGGGGAAAAGTTGGAAGCATTTCCACTGAGATCTGGTACCAGACAGGGATGCCCACTCTCACCACTGCTATTCAATATAGTGCTGGAAGTCTTAGCCAGAGCTATTAGGCAAGAAAAAGAAATTAAAGGGATACAAGTTGGGAAGGAAGAACTCAAACTATCCCTCTTTGCAGACGACATGATTCTTTATTTAGGGGACCCAAAGAACTCTACTAAGAGACTATTGGAACTCATAGAAGAGTTTGGCAAAGTAGCAGGATATAAAATCAATGCACAAAAATCAACAGCCTTTGTATACACAGGCAATGCCATGGCTGAGGAAGAACTGCTAAGATCAATCCTATTCACAATAGCTACAAAAACAATCAAATACCTTGGAATAAACATAACCAAGGACATTAAAGATCTCTACAATGAAAATTACAAAACCTTAAAGAAAGAAATAGAAGAGGATACCAAAAAATGGAGAAATCTCCCATGCTCATGGATTGGAAGAATCAATATCATCAAAATGTCCATTCTCCCAAAAGCAATTTACAGATTCAACGCAATACCAATCAAGATACCGAGGACATTCTTCTCAGATCTGGAAAAAATGATGCTGAAATTCATATGGAGACACAGGAGACCTCGAATAGCTAAAGCAATCTTGTACAACAAAAACAAAGCCGGAGGCATCACAATACCAGATTTCAGGACATACTACAGGGCAGTTGTTATCAAAACAGCATGGTACTGGTACAGAAACAGATGGATAGACCAATGGAACAGAATAGAAACTCCAGAAATCAATCCAAACACCTACAGCCAATTTATATTTGATCAACGATCCAAAACCAGTCCCTGGAGTAAAGACAGTCTATTCAATAAATAGTTCTGGGAAAACTGGATTTCCACGTGCAGAGTCATGAAGCAAGACCTCTACCTTACACAAAAATTCACTCAACATGGATTAAAGACTTTAATCTGTGACCCGACACCATGAAATTATTAGAGAATATTGGAGAAATGCTGCAAGATATAGGTACCAGCAAGGGCTTCTTGGAAAATAGCCCAGAAGCATAGGCAATCAAAGCCAAAATTAACTATTGGGATTGCATCAAATTGAGAAGTTTCTGTAGTTCAAAAGAAACAGTCAGGAAAGTGAAGAGGCAACCTACAGAATGGGAAAAAATATTTGCAAACTATGCTACAAATAAAGGATTAATATCCAGAGTCTACTAAGAGATCCAGAAACTCCACAACAACACAACAAACAACCCACTTAAGAGATGGGTCAAGGACCTCAATAGACATTTTTCAAAAGAGGAAATCCAAATGGCAAACAGACACATGAAAAAATGTTCAAGATCACTAGCAATCAGGGAAATGCAAATCAAAACCACAATGAGGTTTCACCTCACCCCGGGTAGAATGGCTCACATACAGAAATCTACCAACAACAGAGGCTGGCGAGGATGTGGGTAAAATGGGAAACTAACCCATTGTTGGTGGGAATGCAAACTGGTTAATTCACTATGGAAGTCAGTCTGGAGATTCCTCAGAAACCTGAACATAACCCTACCATACAACCCAGCCGTCCCACTCCTTGGAATTTACCCAAAAGAAATTAATTTGGCAAACAAAAAAATGGTCTGCACATTAATGTTTATTGCGGTTCAATTCACAATAGCTAAGACCTGGAACCAACCCAAATTCCTATAAAACAGTAGACTGGATAAAGAAATTATGGGACATGTACTCTATAGAATACTATACAGAAGTCAAAAACAATGAAATCCAGTCATTTGCAACAAGATGGAGGAATCTGGAAAACATTATGCTGAGTGAACTAAGCCAGTCCCAAAGGGACAAATATCATATGTTCTCCCTGATCGGCGACAAATAACTGAGCACCAAAGGGGAAACCTGTTGAAGTAAAATGGACACTATGACAAACAGTGACTTGATCAGCCCTTGTCCTGACTGTTGATATACAACGCAATACTTATCCATTTTAGTATTTATTTTTTGTTCTAGTACTATTGGTTGAACTCTGTAATTAACACACAATTATTCTTAGGTGTTTAAATTTTAACTGAAAAGTGATTCCTGTTCAACATGAGTGGGAATAAGAGAAGAAGGAGATGTATAATTTGGGACATGCTCAATCGGACTTACCCCAAATGGTGGAGTTGGAAACGTGCCAGGGGATTCCAATACAATCCCATCAAAGTGGCATGTACCAATGCTATCTCACTGGTCCAAGTGATCAATTTCAGTTCACAATGGATCACACTGTTAGGTCTAAGATTCAAAGGGATCACACAAACAAGACTAGTGTCTGCTAATACTAACTGATAGAATCAAAAAGGGAGAGAATGATCCAACATGGGAAGCGAGATACACAGCAGACTCATAGAATGGCAGATGTCCTAAATAGCACTCTGGCCTCAGAATCAGCCCTTAAGGCATTTGGATCTGGCTCAAGAGCCCTTGAGAGCATTTTAGGCATGGAAAGCCAAGACACTCTGGAAAAAAATCACCTAAATGAAAGATCTCTGTGAGCGAGATCCCAGTGGAAAGAATGGGGCCATCAAAGAAGGAGGTACCATTCTCTGAAGGAAGGAGAGAACTTCCACTTTGACTATGACCCTGTCTGAATAAGATCAAAGTTGGCAAACTCAAAAGTCTTCCATAGCCTTGGCAACTCATGACTAGAGCCTAGGGAGATTACTGACGCCATAAACAAGAGTGTCAAATTGTTAAGTCAACAACAGGAGTCACTGTGTACTTACTTCTCATGTGGGATCTGTCCTTAAGGTGTTGTCCAATGTGAAATTATGCTATAACTAGTACTGAAACAGTACTTTTAAACTCAATATTTTAAATTCTATGTTTCTGTGTGGGTGCAAACTGATGAAATCTTTAATATATGCTAAACTGATCTTCTGTATATAAAGAGAATTGAAAATGAATCTTGATGTGAATGAATGGGAGAGGGAGCGGGAGATGGGAGGGGTGCGAGTGGGATGGAAATTATGTGGGGGGAAGTCATTGTAATCCATAAACTGTACTTTGGAAATTTATATTTACTAAATAAATGTTAAAAAAAAGTTTTTAAACCCATGCATATATTTAAGATACATTTTCCATGAATTTTTTTTTAAAACCCCTACATGCATATAAGCCAACTTTAGAACATAATCCCAACATCCCAAAGATAAAATATTTTGAATTGTAAAACATGGGACATTTAATAGACAAAAGCATTAAAATCACAATGTTGCTATTGTGCTATAGAATGAACATTACACATATTTCATCAAATGAAAAAATCAAAATATAAACTAAAATTTCATGGAGAAGTTTATCATTTCTACAGCAGATTGAGCCTTGCCAATCATGATGTCTTGATTAGCATATGAGTACTGATTTTATAAAATATACATGGAATCAATGGATCATAATGTTTTTTGTCTAATCCCCAAAGCATTTTAATATCTTAAGACTGTCTTCAATGCTGACTGTTTCTCTTGACGGTTGGCATCCAAAAGCATACCCTACGCTCCGATAGACATCTGCACTTGCTAAATACTAATAATACTAATACTTCAATAGCATGTTCATATTCCACATGCCTTCAAATGATAAATTTTAAAAGGTAAATGGCCAAAACATACATTCTGTTAAGTAAATATAATCCCAATTAGATAAAATTGAGAACTGTTGTGAAGTGGAACTATTAATCTTTTCCTAAAACATTGGTTTCTTAGTTTAGATTATTCTAAAAGAAAAGCTTAAAACACAAATCTGAAAAAACAGCTCAAAAGTTGAAACAGCAAGCAGGAAGGGATGGTGAGACAGGGATAGAGGAAAAGCCAATAAATGTATGTTGCTGAGCTGGTTACCAGCCTAGTCACCTAGGAACTGATTTCCACAGGGATCTTCTGCTGAACTACTGAATGCTTCTGATTTGCTACTGCAAGTAACACCTCTAATCTCCAATGCTTGACGGTTGAGAATCCAGGAGTATTGACTCTGCCCCACATCTGGGCACCCTCCCATAGGCCAAGGGATCTGTTGCAGGTTAGGATGACATTGTGACTGGGAGACTCGGGGGATACCACGAGATACAAAGCAAGACGTAGGACCTTCAGCAGGCATGGAATTTCCACCAAGACCATTGACGTTAATGTTGAGGCAAGAATACGTGACCAGGTGGGAAAACATCTGTTTACATGTTATCTCTAACTTTAGAATAGAAACCTCATCAGATGAAATATCTTTTAGTATCACACAACATTTGGAAAATACTGTATGACCACATGCCACAAAGGACTCACATTCCTGTAACAGCACAGGCAGGACAGTGAAAGGAGCAAGAACAGTACCAAAAATTCAGTGAAATAAACATTTTCAGACCTTAAGAAATAACTTGCAATAATTCAAGAGGTATTATTCAGTTACAATTGAATTTTAGAACAGGGAGCTTTGTGATGTTTTAACTTGCCTGTTTCCATCTCTGACCTCAGTAACTGAAAACAAGAGCCTATCAAACCCAGAAAGGATCACCATGGATTGGGTTCATCAACAAATCCAATTCCAGTATTAACCTGTTTGGCCTATCTGGTAATTCCCTGCAAAAGCCCCCTTCATATGGCCACTCATTTGGCCTAACTCAGTATTCACTTAGAAAAATTCTATCCTCAAAATGTTCATCAAAAACAATCTGTGTGATATTTCTGCAGTGACACCAGTTGTGGAGCAGATGGGGTCAGGAGGTAGAGGCTAGCCACAAAACGTGAAAGGACAATCTGGTCACTGAGGTGTTTGTGAGGAAACCTGAGAAACTTCTACCCACTTCTGGGTGTGCAGAAGGCTATGTGCATATGCAGGAAGGTGCACATGGCTAAGACAGACCGGGAAGGGCCCTAATCTCCAACTTCCGATTGACCTTGGAGCTCTGTGCAAGCAGGAAATAAAGGGGAAGGCGGAGCTCGAGTACTGAAAGTGCTCCACAACAGGTGACAGGAAGAGCTGCTCAGGAAAGGGTGAAAGGCTTCTCTGCCCAAGGAATCAAAGGAAATCTCTACCCACTCCTTAGCTAACCACTAAGCTAGCTGGGAACAGAATTCGGCAACTTCATGTGAAAAAGGACAGACTTCGGATTTTGCCCGGAAAAGTCACTTCATAGACAAACAGTGGAAATAAACATCAGCTGTAAGTTCTAGGAATAGGCAACTCTGATCTCCAGATGATACATTATAAAAACCTACAGTTTAACAATAAGACACATTATAACACTTGCAAAGAAATGGAATAATACAGCCCTATACACAGGAAAGAAAGCAATCAATAGTAACTGCCACTGAGGAAGCACAGGTATGGAATATACTAAAGACTTTAAAGCAGGTATTACCAATATGATCCAAAAACTAAAGGAACATTTGAGACCAGTGTCTGACCAAATAGAAAATATCAAGTAAGAGATAGGATTTAGGCCAGCACCATGGCTCAATAGGCTAATCCTGCACCTTGCGGCAACGGCACATGGGGTTCTAGTCCCAGTCGGGACGCCGGATTCTGTCCCGGTTGCCCCTCTTCCAGGTCAGCTCTCTGCTGTGGCCCGGGAGTGCAGTGGAGGATGGTCCAAGTCCTTGGACCCTGCACCCGCATGGGAGACCAGGAGAAGCACCTGCCTCCTGGCTTCGGATCAGCGCAATGTGCCAGCCGCAGTGCGCCGGCCGCGGCAGCCATTGGAGTGTGAACCAACAGCAAAAAGGAAGACCTTTGTCTCTCTCTCTTATTGTCCACTCTGCCTGTCAAAAAAAAAAAGAGATAGGATTTATAATAATTACAAGAAAGTCTGGAGTTAAATAACTTTTTAAATGATGAGAATAGCTTTATCAGAGATTACAGAAGAATCTACAAACTTGGAAATGAGTAAACTGGTATCATTATGAAACTAAAGGAAAAAATGAACAGTCCCTGGGAGGGAAACTGTCAAGATATCAACCTATGAACAACAGGAAGATGAGCATGAAAGGGAGCCCAAAGAATACATGAGGAAATAATGGTTGAAAACTTCTCCAATTTGATGAAGAACATCAAGTTACACATTACAGAAGCTCAATGAACTCCAACTAAAATAAACTCAAAGGGTACAAACCAACATATATCACAATCATCAAAAAAAAAAAAATCCAAATAGAAAAATTTGAAAACTATAAGAGAAAATAAAATAACCCATCATGCATATGGGATGCTCAGACTAACAAATAGCTCCTATTCAGAAAATGTGGAGACCGCAAAGCAGAAAGCAGTGGGATGACATCTTCAAATTGCTGAAAGAAAAAGGTTGTCAACCAATAATTTTATATCCAGCAAAATTATCATTCAATGGTGAGGGAGCTATTAGAATACATCGATGGAAACAAAAATAAAGAAATTGTCTCAAGCAGATCTGGCCCTATAATAAATACTAAAGAGAGCCCTTCAGGTTGAAAGAAAAGGACTCCAAACAATAACTCAAAATGATCAAGGATAAAAGCTCTGTTAAAATATTTTCAGAAATATAGAAGATAGTATATATGTTTGTATGTTTGCGATTCTCTTTTCTCCTGATTTAATTATATAAATCTTTCATATTTATATAATTACATAATTATATAAAGCAATAATTTCAAAATGGTATGAGGAGAGTATACTGCATATATTTGCTATAATTATAGCACAAAAGGGAAGGAGAGAATTGACCAATATTGGAGTACAAGTTTTATATAGTATTGAGAATAATTTGATATTAATTTGAGCTAGATGCCTTCAAGATGCTGACTATAATCCTCAGAGAAACCACTAAGAAAATAACTCAAAAATATAATAATGAATACAATTAAAATGTTACACTATAAAGTATTTAGCATAAAAAAGTAAGAAACGGAAGAAAAAGGGGGAAAAGGGGCCCAAATATTACAGAATATATATTTCAAATTCTGGCATAGATTTTAACTTGGTGGTAATGAAATCAAATTTTAAGAAATAAAATGCTTCACTCAAAAGCCAGGAATTAGCAGAATGGATTCAAAAAACATGATTCAACTCTATGTTATCTACAAGAGACACTGGCTGAAAGGGAACTGGTAGGGAAAAGTAACAGTAACACAAAGACGTAAGGCAGCAACATTGGTGTACACACAAGTTTAGGACAAACTAGAGGGGCCGGTGCTGTGGCGTAGTGGGTAGAGCCACCGCCTGTAGCACCAGAATACCATGTGGACACCAGTTGGAGTTCTGGCTGCTCCACTTCCAATCCAGCTCTCTGCTATGGCCTGGGAAAGCATTAGAAGATGACCTAAGTCCTTGGGCCCCTGCACCCACGTGGGAGACATGAAACAAGCTTCTGGCTTCAGATGGGCACAGCTCCAGCCATTGCAACCAACTAGGGAGTGAACCAGCAGATGGAAGACTCCCCTTCCACCTCTCTCTTTCTCCCTTTCTCTCTCTCTGCCTCTTCTTCTCTATGTATGACTCTTTCAAATAAATAAATAAATATTTAGAAAAAAGAAACTAGAGAATGGTGAATGGCTAAAGTGATAGGACAATTACTCTGATCTGATCATTACATACTGTACATGTATTTAAAAGTCACACTCTACCTCATAATTTTGCACAATTACTATGTGTCCATTAAAATATATTTTAAAAGTTTAAGAGACAAAGAAAAATTTACAACAATGAAAAAGCCTGGAGCTGGCACAGTGGCACAATAGGTTAAGTCTCCATGAGCACAGTGCCGGCATCCCCTATGGATGCTGGTTGAAGTCCCAGCTGCTCCACTTCTTATCTAGCTCACTGCTGAGGTCCTGGGAAGGCAGCAGAAGATGACCCAAGTGTTTGGGCCACCACACCCATGTGGGAGACCCGGGAGAAGCTCCTTGCTTTGGATAATCCCAGCTCACAGCTATTCGGGGAGTGAACCAGAGAGTGGAAGACCTCTCTCTGCCTCTCCCACTTTCTGTAACTCTGCCTCTCAAATACATAAGTATTTAACAAATAAATTGACTATGACCCTGTCGGAATAAGATCGAAATCAGCGAACCCTAAAGGCTTCCATCGCCTCGGCAACTCATGACTAGAGCCTAGTGAGATTACTGACGCCATAAACAAGAGTGTCAAATTGTTAAATCAACATCAGGAGTCACTGTGTACTTACGTCCCATGAGGGATCTGGCCTTAATGTGTTGTCCAATGTGAAGTAATGCTATAACTAGTACTGAAACAGTATTTTACACTTTGTGTTTCTGTGTGGGTGCAAACTGATGAAATCTTTACTTAGTATATACTGAATCGATCTGCTGTATATAAAGATAATTGAAAATGATTAAAAAATCTTGGTGTTAAATTGGAAATTGCATAGATAATTAATCAATTTTTAAAAAAAAAATCATGTAGGATCTCTGTCCTTAATGTGCTGTACATTGTAAATTAATACTATAACTAGTACTCCAACAGTATTTTCACTTTGTGTCTCTATGTGAGGGCAAACTGTTGAAATCTTTACGCAATATGTACTAAACTGATCTTCTGTGTATAAAGAGAATTGAAAATGAATCTTGATGTGAATGGAAGGGGAGAGGGAGCAGGAAAGGGGAGGGTAGCAGGTGGGAGGGAAGTTATGGGGGGGGAGCCATTGTAATGCATAAGCTGTACTTTGGAAATTTATATTCTTTAAATAAAAGCTTTATAAAAAATAAAAACGTAAAATGTCAATTAACTAGAAAGATCTGACACAAAATATAATTAAAAATATATGTATATCTAAGAAGAGATCCCTAAAATATATAAAGCAATCCTTTATAGAATTGAAGAAATAGACCAATGAACAAGAAATAGACCAATAGAACAATGGTATAATAGGTGGAGACTTAAAAAAATACCCATTTAGATAATGAATAGGACTAGGCAGAAAAATCAACCAGGAGACAGAAGATATGAACAACACTATAAACCAAACAGACCTAACAGATATCTATAGAACACTACCCAATAAGAGCAGTACTCACATTCTTCAAGTCCACATGAAGCATGTTCCAGAGATACACTATATTGGTTCATAAAACAAATTCATATTTTTAAAAATTTTATTTGCGAAGGCAAGTCATGGAAAGAGGTAGAAAGAAGAGATGTATATTCCTAGACTGCTTCATTCTCCAAATAACTGACGAGGCCAGGCTAATGCAGGAGCTGGGAAATCCAGATCTCCCACATGAGTGGCAGGAACCCAACTTCTTGAGCCACCTTTGCTACCTCCCAGGGTGCACATTAGCAGGAAACTAGCATCTGGACTGCAGACAGGAATTGAATGTAGGCAATTAGGTGTGCGATGTGTCATCCTGAAAGACACCAAGCACCTACCCAGGCCCTCATAGTGTTCAGACACATGAAGTATGCTTTTAGACCACAGTGGAATTAAATTAGAAATAAAAACAGAAGGAAACTGATAAGTCCACCATTTTTTGCAAATAAAACATACTCTAAATTATCAGTAGGGCAAAGAAGAGATTATCAGGTGAATTAGTCAAGTAACTACAAGCCTTTACTTTTCATCTCTAAGTTTATGTGTAGGGTGTTGACATTAACATCTATTTCACTATTTGAATGAACATTTCACAACTTGTTCTGAAGATCTGGGTTATCACTTTGCAAAACAAAAATGGCCTTCCTATGCATTTTCTCCTGTGATAATTCACAAAGCCAGAATTCAAAGAAGTAACACTTCCAAGATCACATTGCTATTAATTTATTGTCATAGATTGAATATAGATTTTCTTCCAAAACGCTAATCCCTAATGTGACAATATTTTGTGATAAGATCCTTAAGCAGGGCATGAAAGTTAATGCAGTCATGGGGTAGGCTCTGACCTGACAGGATTGTTGTTTTTATAAGAGGAGGAAATGCAAGAGATCATCTGCCACCTAATCCCCCTGGGAGGATGGCAGATGATGGCCCAAGTACTTGGGTCCATGCCTCCCACAGAGTGTTTTTATTTCATTTGCTCTGAGACCATTTTACAGAACTTCACTCAGTGTCAGAGGCATAGCATGAAACCACAATCACAGGTCCCTGGATCACAGGGACCACAGCCAAGTCTCACCAACACTTCCTCCGTGGCCAGCGAAGAAGCCAGAGGATAGCAAACAAAATACAGCACAAAATATGAAACCAAAGCTCAAGGAATAACCAAAAGGCAATACCTTGTGGTTGCCTCTGCAGAGGTTTAAAATTCCCTGACATTATAACGGAATCCACTGAAACAGACAATAGACAGGTTAACAGGAGAAAAGATACCGATTCATCAATGTACAGGAGTAGGGATTGTGATACATTAGGTTAGGCCACCACTGGGGACAGCTGCATCCATGTCAGAGTGCCCGGGACCAAGTTCCACCTTGCTATTAATGCACACCCTGACATGCAGCAGATGATGGCTCACACACTTGGGCCCTTACCACCCACATCAGAGAACTGGATGAAGTTCCAGGCTCCTGACTTTGGCCTGATCCCACCTGGGGTATCGGGAGCATTTAGGAAGTGAACCAGCAAAGATCAATCAATCAATCAATCAATCTCTCTCTCTCTCTGCCTTTCAAATAAGTATATCTAAAACATAAATAATCTCCACGGCCAAGCACTTTATTTTGGACTCAGCAAAGTGGGAGATGCTTTCTTTCTCTTAAATATAGAGGAAATTTGTTAATTACATAGGTTTTTAGTCCCTCTGATACCCATCATGGCTTTGGGAACTGGCATCCTGAGCAGATGTGTAGGGGTAAGTTATAGGAGAAAATTAGAAACTGCAGCAAGAGAGACTGGATTATGAATCCAGTCCTAATATATGCCAGTCACACAAGTCTGAGTTAACTCATGCTAACATCTAATACACCAATTTTCTTATTTGAAAACTGAGAAAATGATTTCAAACTTTATTATTTTAAGAATTGGCTGATTTAATATAAATGGCCAATAAATGATCTAGCCATATAGTAAACAAATAAAATTAAGTATCTTCAGAAATTAGAATGGATAAAAAATAATAGAATTGTGGGTAGGGGTGGGTGTTCAGTACAGTGGTTAAGATGTTGCTTGGAAAGCCTGCATCCCATGTAAGACTGCCCGATTTGAGTTTCAGCACCACTTCCAATCCAGCTTCCTGCCAACGTGCATCTGGGGAGACAGAAAGTGATGGTTCAGATTGTCGAGTCACTGCCACCTACGTGGAAGACAGACTGAGTTCAAGGCTCCTGACTTTGGAGCAGCCTACCCTTGGGGAATGAATAGTAGATGAAAGAAATCTCTCTCGACTTTCATTAAACACACATTGTTAAAGTTGAAGAGAAACAGGCACATGCTCTGCCAGGAAGTGTGCAAGTTTGCATGAGTTTCTGGGAAACAAAACATCTACAAAAGATTAGCCTAGGAATTCTAGTTGCATTGATCTTAAGGAAATCATTTTCTAAGTACAAGGATGTATGTATAAAACTATTTGCTGCATAGTTTCTTATAGTATAAGAATTGGAAATAACATACTATGAGGAAATTCATGATACACTATCAAGCAAAAAATGCCTTGTGTTAGTAATGTGTGATTCTGTTTCCAAAATTTTGCATTTTTTAACAAATACACATACATAAGCTAGTGCTACATGATTATGGATATATTGCAGAAAAAAAGCCTCAGATTTCCAGAAAGCTATACACCTGACTTCTAACAGCAGATATCTTTAGGCAATGGTCTTTGCAAGAAAAATTTTAAATTACTCTTGTTTTCAAATGTATTTTTAGATTTTATAACTTTCATGAACCTGTGTATGAATTCAGAAAAACATTTTAAAGAAAAAACAAAAATCACATTTAAAAATAACTGATATGGTGTTTAAGATAACAAAAGTTAGTTTCTGCTACAATTATTTAAATTAATATAGAAAAACTGATGCATCTTTGGATCAAAGTTATGTACTTAACCTTATTATCTCCATTCACGGATTTGAATAACTTCATTAGAATGAAGACATTATGTATTTGAATTATCCTAGAATCCCTGGCATGCATTCCTGAACCTAGTGCACAGTGCTGTGTAAATGTGGGGGAATAGAAAGTGAGCCAATATCCTCATACAGAAAGAGTATTTCCCAGGCAAAGTTCAAGCTGACTAAATTGCCACTGCCCTTAGGGCTATTCTGGATGCTTTGTTTACAATCTCATTTGATCTCACAACTTATGATTTTATTATGTCCTCCTTATAGAGAGTAAATGTGGCTCCAAGAGGTTAAGCAACTTGCAGCAGCAGGTCATACCGGCAACCAGCAAATAAGGAAAGAGGGCTGCGCCTGACCCCATCTCACTGTCAACAGCTGATTCTTCTGCGCCTACAGCTTGGTCTGTGATACTATGCAAGGGATTTCATTGGAGGGGGGTTAAGAGTCAGACTGGTCATTCAAATTCTGCAGTCCTCTCAGTCTCATGCCATAGAGATAAGTGCCAATGATTCAGTAGTTCACTGATTAGGAAACCAGACGTCGTGTCTCCCAGGTAATGAGGTGGAGCGACGGTGCTCCTTTGCAAAGAAATTGTATGAATTTTCATCCATTCTCTTGAATTATCCTTTTCACCTCTCAGAATACGTAGCAATCAAAAAGATGGTGCAAAGACAGGCAGTGGGGATTGGAAAGGTCAGCGATCCTAAAGTGCACAGAATCTTCCTTCATTAATGTCCTAATTGTTTTTATCACCCTGTTTTCACTCAGACATCAAACTCCATCTCTGCCCATTTCTTCTCTCAGGTCACAGATGTTTAATATTCCTGACTGAGACATAATGAACCTTTTTATGTCACTGAAATACTTAGATTCTTGAAAACACGATTACCTTCATCCATTGTGAAATGCAGGCATGACTAGATGGGATTCCATTAGGCAGGTATTATCAAGCCAAGCTAAATGGGAAATTAAGCCAGGTGGCAGAGTTCAGTGGTGATAAACTACACTGCCAGTCTGTGCTTGGTAGTAAAACTCTACGGAAAAATATAGAAGATTGGGATGTTAAGGACTCTGACAGATTATGATCTCCCAATTTTTGAAAGTCTGCTTTCCCAAATGAACATTTCTCTTGATGTGCTGGTTTAACTAAGACTTTCCCAAGAATCATCTCCATGTATGTTCCTCTAAATTATAGTTTTCATCTTGACTGGCTCATTTGGCAAAAGTAAGTTCAGGCATTGATGCTTGAGCAATTACTCATAAAACATCATTAACAAGTGCAAAGTGCACTCTTATGCAAACACGCATGAGGATGTACCTGTCATTGCTTTTCTTATTTCTCAAAGTAATTTAGCTGTTGCATGCTCATGAAAGAGAAAAAAACACTACCATCAAAGCATGTTAAGAGATCATACTAGCAAGGATTGATAAGACGAGTAGGTCATAATCTGGTGCAATTCATCAAATTCTCATTCTTCATCCTTCTTTCCAGATATAGTACATCAATTTCTAACCAAGAGCTCACTTTTGATTTTTTTGTCTCCCAATTTTTTATCCTATCAACAACTTAAGACATGAGACAGGCTAGAAACAAGAATTAGAATAATATCCAGCATGCAAGGATTCCAAGATGGTTGAATAGGAACAAGATACGTTGATTTTGACTAAGGGAAGTTAATAGAAGAGGAGGAAATGCATTCCCAGGGGACAGTTGGAGGAAAGTTTGCAGTGGAAATTCTATAGGAAGAAGAGGAATGCTGTGGAGCAGCACAGATGATACAAACATAAGCAGTGAGCAGGGACACTACCCAGGACTCCTGCAGATGGAGACTGGAAGAGATGACAGCTTCTGAGAGCAAGGCGAGAAAAGACCATCACTGGTGATATTGCCTGAAGGAGAACTTTATAGACCACACTGACTTTGAGTCTGGCCTGGACTGGGGCCCTGTGAGGAAAAAAAAGCACATCTCTTTCACCCCATCACACAAGGAGGTATTTTGTCCCTGATGGCATCATGTGCCCATCTTGATGCCAGTAGATGCTGAGGTACATCTCACACATGAGACTAGGGAATCTGTGTTCCCATTGACTCAGTCTGGCCTGGAGGGTTGGCAGTGAGTTGGGTACCCACTTAGACTATGGGATGTTCCCATTCCCCCATCCAATCACAGGCCCTGGAACTCAAACTACCATGGCAGATCATTCACATGCAGCTGGCTCTGAGAATGTATCTGCTCTCCCCATAGACAGGATAGGTATGCAGGGTGGAAAGCAGATCCTCTGTACCCCTTGACTAGAAGAGCCTTGCATACCACTGTGGTAATTCTGTGATTGCAAGATAGGGTGTGGGTATAGCTGGGTTTCTGGGAAATCCCTGCATCTGGTCTAAGAGACTCAGAGCACTCCAACAGCCTGGGGTGGGTCATTGAAGAGGGTTCTGTGATGACACTGAGAACCATACAAATCCTTTCTGTGGTTCATGTGCCTGAATGAGTGGGCATTATAGCCACTGGGGGCTAAACTTGACATTAATCACCTTGGAAGAGGGGAGGTAAGGCTGTGATTACAACAAGAGAGGTGACCATA
Source organism: Sylvilagus floridanus (assembly GCA_949820135.1). Lineage (NCBI taxonomy): Eukaryota > Metazoa > Chordata > Mammalia > Lagomorpha > Leporidae > Sylvilagus > Sylvilagus floridanus. The sequence goes on along the minus strand of OX463241.1, from coordinate 161,968,905 downwards.
TCCTCCCCTCCTGCTGACAATAGAGGAGAGCTACCAAACCCAACTAGGTGTCATCCTGGACTCTGGCTTCACACTTAAGCAGTAACCAGAGCTCCCTGACCCCACCCAGCACATGCTTGTGGGTATCCACTGAAAGAGAAGACATTCCACTAAGCCAAAAAGGCAGAGTTCAAAGATAAAAGTCATCAGAGGAGAAAAATCAACAACTGTTTACATAAATGAAGACAAGAAACAACAGAAGACTCCAATAGGAACACAACACTTCACTGTTAGAATGTGGAGATGAAAAAATTGATGAAATGCGTAAAAAGGAATTCAAAAGATTGATCATAGGATTACTCAGTGGCCGGCGCCATGGCTCAATAGGCTAATCCTCCACCTTGCAGCACCGGCACACCGGGTTATAGTCCTGGTCGGGGCGCTGGATTCTGTCCCGGGTTGCCCCTCTTCCAGGACAGCTCTCTGCTGTGGCCAGGGAGTGCAGTGGAGGATGGCCCAAGTGCTTGGGCCCTGCACCCCATGGGAGACCAGGAGAAGCACCTGGCTCCTGCCATCAGATCAGCATGGTGCGCCGGCCGCAGCACGACAGAGGCCATTGGATGGTGAACCAATGGCAAAGAAGACCTTTCTCTCTGTCTCTCTCACTGTCCACTCTGCCTGTCAAATAAAAGATTACTCAGAAGCACAGATAAACAAATTCATGAGATAAAGAAATCCATACAGGATATAGATGAAAAAAATTTGCCAAGAGAGATATGGAAGAGAAATCAAATTGAAATAAAAAAGGAATTCAGTGTGTCAAGTAGAAAATACAATGGATGATCTCAACAATAGACATGGTGAGGCAGAAGAAAGGATATCCAAGCTAGAAGATAAATCCTTGGAAATATCTCAGTCATCCAAAAAGAAGAAAAAAACTTAGAAAAACTGAAAATACTGTTTGAGATTTATGAGATACTAGCAAATAACCAAATATACACATCTTAGGAGGTCCTGGAGGCATGGAGAGAGAGAATGGATTAGAAGGTCTATTCAGTGAAGTAACAATATACTTCCTGCATTGGAGAAAGAAAGGGACATCCAGCCACAGGAAGAATATAGAACTCCCAATAGTCATGACCAGAAAAACATCTTCACCGTGACACACTATGGACAAACTTTCAATAGTAAAACATAAATAAAATATCCTAAAATGTGCATAAGAGAAATGTCAGATTACCTTCAGAGGATTCCCCAATTAGACTCATGGCTGATTTTTCATCAGAACCCTTAGAAGCTAGAAAGACAGGAGAGACAGGGACCAAGTCTTACGAGAAAAAACAGACAACCCAGAATACCATACCCAGCATTAATTTATAAATAAAATGAATAAAGACATTCCAAAATGAACAGAAATTGAAGGAATTTGTCACAACTTGTCCACCCTTACAAATGATTCTTAAGGATGTGCTATAAACAGAAACAGAGAATAGTCATCATTAAGAAAAAAAAAATGTGAAGGCAGAAAACCTTCCAGTAAAAATACAAATGAAATCCCAACAGTAAGAATATTTATGGAAAAAATGGTAGGAACAAGTCATTACCTATCAATAATTCAAAATTACTTATTAAACATTCAAAACCTTGAATGTAAGTGGCCTAAATTCTCCAAATAAAAGATACAGATTTGCTGAATGGATTAAAAAAACAAGACCCATCCATTTGCAGCCTATAAGAAACACATCTCAAAGATACATATAGACTGAAAGTGAAAGGATGGAAAAGGATATCCCATGCTAACAGAAAGTGAAAATGATCAGGCACAGCCATCCTAAAATCAGGAAAAAATAGATCTTAACACAAAAAATTGCTAAGAGACAAAGAAGAACATTATAAAATGATTAAGGGATCAAGTCAACAGAAAGATTTGACTATAATAAATATATATGTACCAAATGCCAGGGTACCTGGCCATTTAAAACAAATGTTAATGGATCTAAAGGGAGACATAGACTAAAATAGAATAGTAATGAGGGACTTCAACACCCAATTTTCATCAATGGACAGATCAACTAGACAAAAAAGTCAAAGAAATAACACAGCTAATCTACACCATGGACTACATGGACCTAATTGCTAACTATGGAACATTTCATCCCACAGTTGAACATGCATTCTTCTCATATGTGCATAGAAATTTCTCCAGGTAAGACCATATGCTATGACAACAAGCAAGTTTCAAAAATTTTAAAAAATTGAAATCATGGAGCCAGCACTCTGGCACAGTGGGTTAAAGCCCAGGCCTGAAGTGCTGGCATCCCATATGGGCATCGGTTCTAGTCCCAGCTGCCCCTGTTCCAATCCAGTTCTTTGCTATGGCCTGGGAAAGCAGTGGAAGATGGCCCAAGTGCTTGGGACCCTGCACCCACATGGAAGACCCGAAGAGGCTCCTGGCCTCGTCTTCGGATTGGTGCAGCTCTGGCTATTGTGGCCATCTGGTGAGTGAACCAGTGGATGGAAGACCTCTCTCTGTAGCTCTTTCAAACACATAAATCTTTAAAAAAATGAAATCATACCATGTATCTTATCTGAGAAAAAATGGAATGAAGCTGAAAATTAACAATTTTAAGAAATTCTAGAAAATATGCAATCACCTGGAGATTGAACAACATGTTCCTGAATGTTCACAGTGGTTCATAGAAGAAATTAAAAGGGAAACTTAAAAATTCCTGGAAACAAATGAAGATGACAACACAATATACCAAAACTTATGGAATACTGCAAGAGCATTATTGTTAACAGGGAAATCTATAGCAATTAGTGGCTACATCAATAAATTGGAAAAGCATCAAATAAAAGGATCTATCAGTTCATCTCAAGGTCCTAGAAAGAGAAAAATCAGATCAACCACATCCAAAATTAGTAGCTGGAAATAAATAAAAATTAGAGAACTTGAAACTGAAAACGATACAAAAGATCAGTTAGATGAAGAACTGCATTTTAGATAAAAATAAAATTTATACACCATTGGCCCAACTAACCAGAAAAAAAAGAGAGAAGACCCAAATCAATGAAATCAGAAATGAAAAGAGAGATGTTAACAGATACCACAGAAATAAAAATAATCACCAGGAATAACTACAAAGAGCTATATTCCAACAAATTGGAAAATTTAGAACAGGATAGATTCCTGCATTCATACAACCTGCTAAAATTGAATCAGGAAGACACAGAAAAGAAATAGACTAATAACCAAGACATAGGTTGAATCAATAATAAGCACCCTCCCAAAAAAGAAAACCCAGGACTGGATGGCTTCACTGCTGAATTCTACCAGATTTTAAAAGAACTAATCCCAATTCTTCTCAAAATACTCAAACAATTGAAAGGGAGTAAATCCTCCAAAACTCCTTCCATGAGCTATCACCTTAATTCTAAAACCATAAATAGATATAACAGAAAAGAACTATAGACCAATATCCTTGATGAACATAGATTCAAAAATCCTCAAAATACAACTAATCAAATCCAACAATACATAAGAATGATCATTCATCCAAACCAAGTGGGATATATTCCTGGTATGCAGGGATGATTCAAGATTCACAGGTCAGTAAATGTGATACATCACATTAACAAGCAAATTGAAGAACTAAAAACATTATTTCAAGATGAAGAGAAAGCATTCAATAAAAATACAACATCTTTTCATGATAAAAACCTTCAGCAAATTGGATATAGAAGGAACATTCCTCAACACAAACAAGGCAATGTGTCACAGACCCACAACCAGCATCATATGGAATAGGGAAGAGTTGGAAGCACTGCCACTCAGATTCAGAACCAAATGAGGATGCATGCCTTCACCATTTTTATTCAATATGATTTTGGAACTTTTAACCAGAGCCATTAGGCAAGAAAAGGAAATCAAAAGGATACAATTAAAAAGAAGGAAGTCAAAATACCCCTGTTTGCAGATAATATGATTCTATATATAAGAATGAAAAGACTCCACTAAAAGACTATTGGAACTCATAAGAATTTGGTAAAGTTGTAGGATATAAAATCAACACAAAAAATAGCCTTTGTATACACAGATAATGCCATGATTAGATTAGTAAAGAACTTGTAAGATCGGTCCCATTCATAATAGCTAAAATAAAAAAGCAAGATGTACATAACTTGGAATAAATTTACTGAAGTGGAAAAAAATGCTATAATAAAAATTTCAGAATAAGTAGGAACACCAGAAATAATTGAAAAATCATCCATGTTTGTTGGCTGGAAGAATTTCAAAATGTTCATACTACTGAAAGCAATTTACATATTCAACACATTCACAATCAACATTCTGGTGACATTCTGTTCAGATCTAGAAAAAAATAATGCAAGTCAATAAATGTAAAGATAATATTGAAGAATAAAAGCTGTATGATTATCTCAATGGATGCAGAAAAGCAATAATCAATAATAATAATCAATAGAGACCCTGAATAGCTAAAGCAATTTTAAACAACAAGAGCAAAGCTGGAGACATCACAGTACCATAACTCAAGACATACTATAGGGCAGTTATAACTAAAACAATCTGATATTGGCACAAAAATAGACATGTAAACCAATGGAACACAGTAAAATATCCAGAAATTAATCCATACATATACACCCAATAATCATTGACAAGAGACCTGAAATCAATCCCTAGAGAAAGGATAACATCTTCAATAAATGGTGCTGAGAAAATTGGATCTATACAAAGTATTAAGCAAGACCCATACCTTAACCCATATATATATATATATATATATATATATATATATATATATGAACCCAAAATGATTCAAGGATCAAAGTCACACACTCATATCATCAAATTACTAGAGGAAATCACTGGGTCTTTAGGGGAAACTCTGCAAACTTTGGCATATGTAAATACTTCTTGGAAAAGAATGCAGAAGCACAGGTAATATAGACAAAAATAGCCAAGTGAGATTACATCAATCTAAGAAGCTTCTGCATTGTGAAGGAAACACTCAGCAAAGTGAAGAGGCAACCAAAAGAATGAGAAAGTATTTTTCAGTCTAAGCAACTGATAAAGGATTAGTACCCAGGATCTATAAAGAGCTCAATACACTCAACAACAAACAATCCTGTTAAGAAATGGGCAAAGACATAAACAGTCAATTTTCAAAGGATGAAATATAATGGCCAAAAGACATTAAAAATGCTCAGGATCACTAGATATCAGGGAAATATAAATAAAAGCCATTATGAGGTATTACCCTACCCCAGTTAGGATGACCAACATCCAAAAATCAAAAAGAATAAACGCTGGTGAGGATCTGTGGGAAAAGAACCCTGACACGATATTGGTAGGGATGTAAAATAGTTCAACCATTACACACAGAAGTTCGGAGATCCCTCAGAAATAAAAAAAAAAATCTACCATATGATCCAGCATCCCACTCCTGGGAATTTACCCCAAAAAATAAGTGTATGAAAGATATTTGTATCCCATGTTTATTGCAGCTCAATTCACAATAGCTAAGATATGGCATTAACCCAGATTTCCATCAACTGATGACTGGATAAGGAAGATGTTGTATACATACACTGTGAGATACTACTAGGCCATAAAAAAGAATGGAGTCTTATCTGTTGCAACAAAATAGATGCAACAAGATACTATTATTCTTAGTGAAATAAACCAGTCTCAAAAAGGCAAATATCCTATGTTTTCTGTTATATGTCAGTTAATGTATTATAAAAATACATGGGAATGAAATAGTCACTTAGAGATATGATTGTTGTTTTAAGCCTTTGTTCATACTCCTGTATTACTGTGGTCTTCTTTCTTACTTGTGAAATATATTGTTCAGTAGTGGAGTGGAGAAAGCCTATGAAATTAGAATGTATTAAAGTTATGGCTTTGCAAAAACTGATGAAGAGAGGGAAAGAGGGGCATGAGGTATACAGAGGAGTGAGGGAAGTGTGATTGTCTTCTTGGAACTGTACCTTTGGGATGCATCACCTATGTTTTTATATTTGTAAAATTTTTAAATATATATAGCACTAACTGGAGTACAAGTAAATGCAACAACAGAGATAGGAAGCATAGCAACTTAGGGTAGCAGGTGAATCATTCTTATGATTATCAACATCAGCAACAGTCTCTTTCTCGTTTGTCAAAATAATTACTAACACTTTCTTGCATCTTCATAATCTTGGAGTGTCATGTTCATTTGGGAGCATCATGATGTCTTCCTTGTTCTTGTTTCCTGTTTCTGCTTTTGTTATTTGGCATTGTGGAGATATACTTTGTTTTTTTCTTTTTTCCTCCTTGCTGTCATGGCTGTTCTCATTATACTATGACTCTAGATTAAGTGGACTGTCTGCTTTGGTGAGTCTCTAGAGGCTTGTGGTAGGTGTGACGAGAGCTCTGTATAGTTCTTCAGGGTTAAGGGTGTGCCAAAGGTGACACACCCAGGTTTGGCGTGGTAAATCTTCTCTCCCTCTTTTTCAGAAGGGAAGTAATTTTGCTCAGCTGAGCTCTTTTCCTTGATGGCAATCAGTGCCTGAGCACTAGCCCCAGAGAGTATATTTGTCTGGACCCCACAAAGGATCTGTGTAGTCCTGACCATGAATGAGATCCCAGCAGAAATAACAGGCCATCAAAGAAGGAGGTACCTTTCTCTGAAGGGAGGAGAGAACTTCTGCTTTGACTAGGACCTTGTCTAAATATGATCAGAGTCGGTGAACTCAAAACGCTTCCATAGCCTTGGCAATTCATGACAAGAACCTCGGGTGATTACTGACACCATTAAACATGAGTGTCAATTGTTAAATCAACAAGAGCAGTCACTGCACTTGCTCCCCATGTAGGATCTCTGTCCTTAACGTGTTGTACTATGTGAATTAATGGTATAACTAGTACTCAAACAGTACTTTATACTTTGTGTTTTGTGGGGGACAAACTGTTGAAATCTTTACTTAGTATATACTAAATTGATCTTCTGTATATAAAGATAATTGAAAATGAATATTGATGTGAATGGGATGGGAGAGAGAGTGGGAGAGGATGGTTGTGGGTGGAAGAGAGTTTATGGGGGGAAAAAGCCACTATAATCCGAGTGTTGTACTTTGGAAATTTATATTTATTAAATAAAAGTTAAAAAATAAAGGGTAAATGAAAATTTCAAAATAAACACATAATACTGTTAGGACAAATATCAAAGACATAGCATCAATTAGATCTCCATGACCTTCAAACAAACTATTATCCCAGGCATCATCACTGTGGTGTAGAAGGTTAAGCTACCATCTGCACTGGCATTTCATATGGGCACTGGTTCAAGCCTTGGCTGCTCCACTTCTGATCCAGCTCCCTACTAATGCACTTGGGAAAGCAGCAGAAGATGGCCTATGCCCCTGGGCCCCTGCTACCCTTGTGGGAAACCTGGATGAAGCTCCTGGCTTAAGCCTGGCCCAGTCCTAACATTGTGACCATTTATGGAGTCTGAACCAGTTAATGGAAGATCTTTCTCCTTCTTTCTTTCAAATAAATTTTAAAAATTACCCCAAATATGACCAATTTCACTGCTGTAGTATTTTTTAATCTTTCGGTTCTTCATCCCTGTAGAATCAGCACCCCAGCAGCTCTCAGTTGGACTGTTCTACAGGTCCCTCAGATATTTACAGGCTTCCCCGCTGCTGTCTCAGTAACTCAATACCCTCAGCCCAGGCACTCCGTGTGATATTCCAAGTCCTCCATGCTTCCTCTGACAAGTGGAAAGCTGATTCTTTCTGGCTCTGAAGTTTCCACTGCTGTGCACATACAGAGCCACAGCCAGAGATGACGGAGTTTCATCTGAAGGGAATCTGCGTTACGCTCCCTGAAGACATGGTCTGCAATAAAGTAGCAGAAGGTGCATGCTCGGAGATGTGGAATAGGCCACTAGATTGCCACAGTTCACTGATTATTTTCTTCCATCATATATCATAAAATAGTTAATGTTATATAGTAGTGTGTGCATTTGCAATTGACTCTGCTTTATGTATTTTTTTATATTTTTTTGACAGGCAGAGTGGACAGTGAGAGAAAGGAAGACCTTTCTGTCTCTTTCCCATTGGTTCACCATCCAATGGCCGCTGTGGCCAGTGCATCGTGCTGATCCAAAGCCAGGAGCCAGGTGCTTCTCTTGGTTTCCCATGCGGGTGCAGGGCCCAAGCACTTGGGCCATCCTCCACTGCACTCCCGGGCCACAGCAGAGAGCTGGACTGGAAGAGGGGCAACCGGGACAGAATCCGGCACCCCGACCGGGACTAGAACCCTGTGTGCCAGTGCCACAGGCGGAGGATTAGCCTATTGAGCTGTGGCGCCAGCCGTATATTTTAAATCATTCTACTGAATTGTGTTTCTTTACTCATTTTTAGTAATTTGCCATGAATCTGTCAAATATGTATCATTTAAACTAATGATAATTTCACCTCCTACTTCCAAATTTTAGAATGTGTGTTTTCTCTGACCAGCACATCTAGTTTACTGGTGAGCTGTAGTAGAGATGCATGTACATACTTGTCTTTTTCCTGAATTTAGCAGGAAGTTTCCAGCACTTCCTCATATATGCTGAGAATGCCTTTGGAACAAAAGATCATTTATCAAGTTAGGAAAATATGAATTCATATTTTATTGTGCTTTTTTGAATCAAGAGTGGATATTCAATTTTGCCTGATGCCTCTTCAGCATCTATGAAGATTATCATAAGATTGCTTTCCTTAGATGTATAAACACAATGATTTAGACATATTGCATTATAATGGAACACTCCTGAATTATTAAAATAAATGCCACATATTCGTGCTGAGCTTTCCTTAATGTGATATTGACTTGCTTGTTAATATTTTATTTAGTATTTTGTATTATCACCATAAATGTGGTTTTCTGTAGTTTCATTTCTATGCAATATTTTTTATGTTTTGGAATCAGTGCTGTTTATGATAAAAAAAAAAAACTTAGACGTTTTCCTTTATTAATACTATGGAAACATTTGGATAGCATTGAAACTACCTGCTCTTTAAATCTTTGAAAAAGTCCCCTGTGAAATCCTCTAGACTTGCAGTTTTATTTGTGGAAAATGTTGTCTTCCAACAATATTGTGTGTCTATTTAAATGTTTTTCTTTTATGTCAACTTTGAGAACGTGTGTTTTTCTGAAAAAGTAAAATCTTCCCAAGGTTTTTGTTGTATTTGCACAGAATTGGGCAACATGCTTCTATCATTCTAATTTCTTCTCTCTCTGTTGTTATGCCTACTCCTTTAAAATGCTGTGTACTGGGGCCTGCATTGTGGCACAGCAGTTAAGCTACTGCATGCTCGCATCTCATGTGGGTGCCAGCTGCTCTACATCCAATCCAGCCCCCTGCTAATGATCTTGGGAAAGTAGCAGAAGATGCCCCAAGCACTGGGGCCCTGCATGTGGGAGACCCAGATGAAACTCCTGGCTTTGGTCAGCTCAGTCCCAACCTTTGAGGCCATTTTGGGGGTGAAGCAGCAGATGCAAGATCTCTTCGGTTTCTCCCTCAATAATGCTGCCTTTAAATTAAGTGAAATATTTTAAATGTTGTGTATTTCCACTTACTATTACCACCATTTATGCTGAAATAGATTCTTCCCTATCATTGTTTTAATCTTTTGGATGATTTTTCTTCTTTTTCAACTCATTAATTTCTGCTTCTATACTTATTAGTATTTTTCTTCTGCTTTCCTGTTTTTGGCATGATTGCTGGTGTTATTAGCTCTAATTTTTGCTTTTTAAAAAACTATTCATTTTACTTATTTGGAAAACTCAGCAATGCAGAAAGAAACAGAGGGCAAGAGAGATCTTCCTCCTACTCTTTCACTCCTCAAATGTCTGCAACTGCCAAGGCTGGACCAGGCCAGGCCACAGCCAGGAGCCTAGAACTCCATCCAAATAGGTAGGCTCCCAAGAACTTGGGCCATTGTCCATTGCCCCCTGCCTGGCATGCCTTAGTTGACAAAGCAGTATGAGCCAGCACTGATATGGGATGCAGCTATCCAAGCAGCAACTGAACCCACTAGGCCACAATACCTATTCCTACTTTCTTACTTTTCATGTTTAATTTATATTCTTAGTCCTTCTTGTTTGTTGGGGTACGTACTGAAGACCATGAAATTTCTTCTGAATTAGTTTTCACTGTGCTCTTTAAGCACAGGCTTGTCTGTCCTGTTAACTTCTCAAATAAATTACAGTTCCAAAAATGTAAATTGGGCCTATCCAGTTCAGATAAGGCACCTGGGAAAATAGCAAAATATGGCCCAAATTACATGGGTCACTGACACCCACATAAGTCACCTGGGTGGAGTTCTAGGCTCCTGACTTCTACCTGGTCCAGGCCTAGCCATTGTGACCATTAGGGGAGTGAATCAACAGATAAAGATCTTTCCCTCTCTCCTTTTTACTCTGCCTTTCAAGTAAACCAAATCTTTAAAAAAGGGCTAACCAGATTATATAAGTAGCACACTAAAAAGTAGTGCCGGTTTTAAAAGCTTTTGAATTTCTGGGTCATATTCCTCAATTTCAGATTAATTACATGTATTTTCAGAATTATTGGTTGTATCAAAATTCAAATTGGTATATAGAAGCATCTTAGAAGCCAAAGATAAGTGATAAGTAGTCCTCAAGTTGTCAAAAACAATATGTCATTCATATACAACAGAAATTAAAAACTTCGATGACCAAAGTTTATAGAGAATAAGATAGACCAAATATGTAAAAATAGGATAATTGAAGAGAAAACAAAGATTGAGAGAACCAGGATGCTCCCCAACAGAAAAAAACAGAAGAGAGATGAAAATAAGAACATAATAAATTACAAATTATGCCATCAGCAGAAGTAGCCCAGGGATCAGTACCAGCTGCACTGTGTGGAAGTCATTGCCTTGTTTAATTCTGCCATCACTTGTGATGGACCATACAAATGCATACTATTTTCACTTGTAAGTCTCACTGTAAGTACTTTCCTCCTATATCAAGTATTTTATAAAATATTTTCTCCAAAGTCATTTTAATATAAACAAAGAATCAAACATACAATGGACAAACAATGTGCTTCTGAAACAAATGCTTAAAAAAAGGTTAAGACCAAACTGCTGAGATGGTGACCAGCCTGCCCAAGGACCAGGACCTTTGAACTTGGAGTTGTAAACCCTGCACCGTTAAGCACTGCTTCATTATTGTAGAGTCTGCATTGGACGAAACAGATATTGATCTGTGGTGAACCCACCTAACAGAAAATCCTATGAGAAATGCTTAATGTTTTCTGCCTGTAGACAACTATGTGTAATTTTATTCAAAGTGAAATGAAACAACATTTGGACTTCTGCACCTGCCCTTGCCTGTCATTCATGGTCAGTCCCAAGAAAACACTGCTATTAGAGAGAACAAAGGGCTCCGCGTGCTTTTTAAAAACACTTTAAAATGCCACAGTGTGTGCAGCGAACCCTGAGCCCCCTTAATTCTATTGAAAATAAAGTATCTCCACAGCATGGGGGAGGTTGACAGCTTTGGTATTCTGCCACATTAAATGTTTTTAGTTTGGGTTGTAGATGTGTTATTTCATACACATGCCAATTTGGACGTCCCTTTAAAGATTTTAAGGCTGATTAAATGGGCTAGTCATTATAAAGCCAGTCAACACTTTACTGTGATCATCTAAGGGACTCTGTCACAGACTTTTGAAACTTAGAAACCTAACACAAACAAAATCTATAAAAAGCATATTCAAAAGGCCGATAAAGCTTCAGTGCACCACTTGAACTACGACTTGAAAAGGCACTCTGGAGTGTTTCCATAAGCAGATAAGAAATTACAGGCTCCCGAGTTGGATGTTTATGAAGGGTACATTTTTTATCATGTTTAAATTTATATATTAAGGAGAAGAGAGGAAATGCAATTAAAAATTAATGGAAGCAAAATTAAAACATGAGAAAAAGCAATAGAAACTATTCTGACATTCAGAAGAAAACATAATAGAAACAATGTTCAGAGCACACCAAATGTGGTCTATCATTAACAGAAGAGCGATCGTCCTCACAGCAGTAATCGTCCTCACAGCAGTAACACACTTAGATGGTCTGATATTTCAACCCATGCAAATGAGTGGATCATCTGAACGTGGGGAAGAGATTTAAAAAATCTAGCTAACCTAAAACAAACCACAGTCATGTGAAACTCAAAATTCACTAGTGGGAGAGGGAGGACATGATTGACAAGTTGGTAAGTGTCAGTAATTCAAAGATGATTTAATATTTAGTCACTTTACAAGGAAATTTGAAATGCCCTGAAATCTTACAGCTCACATGAGCTACACCAGCTAGTGCTTTCCCGAAATTATAAATCCTAAATATTTACAAGATATGACCAACAATGGCTCTGTGCACTGAAAATAGCTTATCTGAACTCTAAGTAAAAGCTTTCTAGTCCCCCAGGCTAGAAGAAAGGCTAAATAAGCTTTGCATTTCTCACTAGAAATTCTAAATTTGATGCCATGTGAGAGAGCAGGCAGGGAGACAGAGAGGAAGGATGGAAAAAGGTAGGAAGTATGATTATCTTCTTTGGAATTGTATCTATGAAATACGTGAAATATGTCCTATTAATACTGATAATTTTTAAAAAGACTAAATCAAACATCTTAGAGAAAACAAGCTTTACAGGTGTGCCTGGAAGTCAATTTAAGAGTCAAGATACTTTTTTTCTGGATTTTTAATGCTGTTTTAAGTTTTGTAGATTTTTCAATATATACGAGAATGATCCAACATGGGAAGCGAGATACACAGCACACTCATAGAATGGCAGATGTCCTAAATAGCACTCTGGCCTCAGTTATCAGCCCTTAAGGCATTTGGATATGGCTCAAGAGCCCTTGAGAATATTTTAGGCATGGAAAGCCAAGACACTCTGAAAAAAAAAAAAAAAGACCTAAATGAAAGATCTCTGTGAGCGAGATCCCAGTGGAAAGAATGGGGCCATCAAAGAAGGGGGTACCTTTCTCTGAAGGGGGGAGAGAACTCCCACTTTGACTATGACCCTGTTGGAATAAGATCAAAGTTGGCGAACGCTAAAGGCTTCCATAGCTTTGGCAACTCATGACTAGAGCCTAGGGAGATTACTGACGCCATAAACAAGAGTGTCAAATTGTTAAATCAACATCAGGAGTCACTGTGTACTTACTTCTCATGAGGGATCTGTCCTTAATATGTTATCCAATGTGAAGTAATGCTATAACTAGTACTGAAACAGTATTTTACACTTTGTGTTTCTGTGTGGGTGCAAACTGATGAAATCTTTACATAGTATGTACTGAATTGATCTTCTGTATATAAAGATAATTGAAAATGATTAAAAAATCTTGGTGTTAAATTGGAAATTGCATAGATAATTAATCAATTTTTTAAAAAGATCATGTAGGATCTCTGTCCTTAATGTGCTGTACATTGTGAATTAATACTATAACTAGTACTCCAACAGTATTTTCACTTTGTGTCTCTATGTGAGGGCAAACTGTTGAAATCTTTACGTAATATGTACTAAACTGATCTTCTGTGTATAAAGAGAATTGAAAATGAAATTTGATGTGAATGCAAGGGGAGAGGGAGTGGGAAAGGGGAGGGTTGTGGGTGGGAGGGAAGTTATGGCGGGGGGGGAGCCATTGTAATCCATAAGCTGTATTTTGGAAATTTATATTCTTTAAATAAAAGTTATATATATAAAGAGAGAGAGAGAGAGAGAGAGAGAGAGAGAGAGAGAGAGGAGAGATTCAAAAACTTCATGGGAAATGGAAAACAGGAACTGTGGCATGTGGGTTAAGACACCATTTGAGTTGCCTGAATTGTATCTCAGTGCCTGGTCCAAGCCCTGGGTACTCTACTGTGATACATAGAATGAAATATTATGAAATGAAAATTAGCAGGAAGCTAATCCTGCAGGCAGAAGACAGTTCAAGTGCTTCAGTCTCTGACACCCACATGGAAGACCCAGATCCATCTTTCCCTCAATCTGCCTTTGAAATAAACTTTAACATTTTGAATGGAATTAAAAGTTTTATTTTAATGCAAAAATTACTTGAAATCCATGCATAGCTTGGGGTGGGGGAGTGGTCTACAAAAATTTCCAGAAAATTTATGCTAAGAAAAAAAAATGCAGGAATTATAAACTTTTGTGTCACAATCCTTTTAATTTTTCATAAATGTTTTGGAGTACTCTGATTTATATTTTCTCATTCTAAATTTTTTTTACTAATTTCCTGCCATAGTCCTATATTTTTCCTTAAAGATAGCCCCCAAAGTTGGACAATTTCAGGTCCCACAAAACCTATCCCTGCCCCTGGGTGATGAAGGCCCTATCTGCTCTGATGCCTCCACCCAGTGATGTCTTCCCCTGTCACCCTCCTGAAATCCCACCCAATACTCTTTACCCTCTTGTCCTGCTTTGTGTTTCTTTTATAATTGAGCTGAAAACTTAAAGAAGGGTAGCTCCAAGAGTGCAGAGACATTTTCCTGTTTAATTCTGTTTCTGCTGCCCTAAGCACTCCAGGCCATATATTAACACATTTAATACTTATTTGCACACACAGAGGTGGGGAGACCGAAGCAGGCCTGGATGCACATACCTGTGCTGACTCATACATGCACCCGAAGACCCAGACGGGACTATAAGAAGGACACTTGTGGGTACCCATGGATGGGCCTGCCATGGGACCCCCCCTCCCCCCATGCTGGGCCTGGCTTGTAGTAGTAATGCGGATGTAGCAGCTGATTGAACTTTCCATCTAGCTGAGGATCATGGTAAACAACAAGATGGCATTAATGCCCTGCTTACTGCGTGACCCCACAGCTGATTGGTATAGCTTCTGCTTGACTCCACAGCTGATCGTGATCAAGTGCCAGATTGGAGAGCTCTGTGCATGGACTGTGATTGGTTGAATTCTGTATATAAGCGGACTGCGGGAGAGGGAACGCGCACGCCAGCTTTCCCCCTTAAGGAACGTGCACGCCATCTCTCCCCCTTCTCCCGGTCCCCCACTCTTTTTCCCACTCTAAGTATAAGTCTACTGAAGACCGATTAACTGCGAGCAGCATCATTCCTTTTGCGGCCAAAGGAGCGACAGACACTAAAGACCTGGTTTCAGATCTAGTTCCTCCCTTGACCACGGGAGACGCCCGGATCAGATCAATAGTGTTTCCAAGTTCCTCTTTCCTCAGAGGGGAAATGGGAGCAGCCATGATACCTATGTACTCATAAGCAGTTTCTCAGCCAAGGTAAAATGCTAATGGATTACTAATATGAGGCCTAGCAGTCCCAAGACAATGGTACAAGTCCTTTGTATAACAAAGCATTCCAATGAGGGAGGGACCACCACACCCAAATGGGAGATACAGTTGTGCAGGGTCATTGCTCCAGGGACATGGGACTTTAGCATTTCTAAATACTTCTATCCATAGCTCTCCTATCCCACCTTCCCACACCCTCTGAACATAAACACACTTTGATCGTGGGAAACCCAGCTAAGCCCAAGCCAATTTTTTTTTTAAACCAAATGCCTACTATGACAGCTGACATCTGTCCTGAAGATCACATTTCAGTTGTGTTCACATCTCACAGAATTGCTCTAAGTGATAGCACGCTCCCAAATCCCTGCCTCCCATACTCCTTATCCCTCGTCCCTTCAGCAACTGCCCAGATCTTGTTCTTGCTGGGGACTGGATGCCTGAGGATTGCAAGTGTGCAGGAGGGAAATGATTTTCTTCCGTGGGGATTTTGAAAGCTGTCCTGGATGGAGACCCTTTGCTTACCATGGAGTCCCCAAGCCATTTATGGAGTCATAAATATCACTTCTGTGCCTGTGTTCCAAGATTACTCACATTCATGTGGCATTTAATAAAATTTCAGAAACTTCAAAAGAAATGTCTTATGCATAAAAACAACAGTTTAATTCAAGGACCAAACACAGCATCAATTAAAACATGAGTTTTCAGTAAAAATATTGAGCCATTACACTTTAATGCATTATAAAAAGCTGCTCCCATCATTCCACTATGTAGAATCTCCTACCCTCAACTAATTTGCAGTTGTTGGCCTTTGTATGTAAAACAAAGGCTAGATGTAGATCAATGGAAAAAACAAAGACAAGCTGACTTTTTTTGAGCTGTTTAACAAGAAAATATGATAGTCTATATTTTTAATGCAAGGACCACCAGAAGACAGACAAGAACTACTCAGTTGAACCTGGCCCTAATTGCTGACCTATGTAATTATTAGGAAATGAAATATTTCTTATTTAAAGTCATTATTTTAGGAGTGGTTTATTACATAGCAAAATCCTATACCCTCACAAAGTTGTGTGATCATAAGACAACTGTGATTGGTAGAAAATTCTGCCTTTTCTCAACCTTCAACCTAACCCCAGATCATATAGCTGGTTTGAATAGAATCTCTTGTTTTCGGGCCGGCGCCGTGGCTCAACAGGCTAATCCTCTGTTGTGCCTGAGCGAGTGCTGACAGAGGAGCGCCACACACTGAAAAAGTTTTAAAGTCCTTTATTGCCGGCGGCCGAGAGTGGGCTCATGCCCCAAAGAACTCTCGACCCTGAGGCCCAAAGCTACAGGGTTTATAAAGGCAAAAACCGCAAAATCAGGAGGGGAATTCATGGTTGCTAGGAACAGGGGGGAATACATGGTTACCGGGGTCAAGCTAACCTAAAACCTATGCGAAACTAGTATCAATTATAATCTTGACAATCTTAACAATTATCAATTATGATCTTGACATTAATCCAATTATTAGACAAATCACATCTTTACCATTAACCCAGGTGCAACCTTTCTACTTTTAAGCTTGAGCGATCATGCTAGGGGGTTTCTGTGCTCTGCCAAGGGTGATGTAGTGTACTGCTATTGTCCGACTAGTTGAGATCATAGTTTCAGACCAGAGTCTCACGGTGGGGGGGGTGCTTTCCCAGAACGGAGTCTCAAGTGCTCCAAAATGGAGTCCCTACTGTCAAGGTGCTACTTCATTCCCCCCTTTTTGTTTTGAGACTAATCAAATCCTTGATTCAGTCTCATCACTTGGATCAGGAAGGATATTCACTGCAGAGTAATAAGTATGCATATACATGAGTTTAACAGAAGCTATACTTCGTCTAATAACATCTAGTAGCCAGTTAATTAGGCAGGGTCCCACGGTTAGTCCAAGGAGGAGGAGGATTAATGGTCCTGTTAAGCCAGTTAACAGAGTGGTCAGCCATGGGTTCCAATTAAACATGCGACTATACCACGGTTGTGAGTCTTCTCGCAGTTTACGGCGAGCTTCTAAGTTTTGTTTTACCTTTTGGAGGGAGTCAGTTATAACTCCTGATTGATTAGCATAGAAACAGCAAGCCTCTCCCAGTGCAACACATAGGCCTCCTTGAGTCAGAAACAGGAGGTCTAGCCCCCTTCTATTTTGCAGCACCATATCTGCAAGAGAACTGACCTGTTTGTGAAGATGATCAATAGAGTACTGGAGGTGATCTATGTCTGCATCAATGGCCTCAGTTAAATGCGTGAGACCCACTTCTCCTTGTATCAGTGCGGCAGTACTTAAGGCTGCTGTTCCAGCAAGTCCCAAGCCTACTAGGATTGGGACAACCAGAGGAGCTGCTCTTTTTGCTCGGTTTAATTCAGTTAGAGAATTGGAAAGGAGTAGGCCTCCCTCTACACCAGAATAGGCGTACACCTGTGGAAGCACATGTACTGATACACATAAGAAAGGTGTTACAGTCTTTTCATTTGGAAGAAACTTAATACAGCGAGTTAAACCCATTGTGCAAGCAAACCATGAGTTATTAGGAGGTTGGTAATTATGCATTGAAGGGAAAGAGACATTAAGAGTATACTCAGGGATGCAAGTGTTGGTGTAAGGGGAGTTAAGAAAATCATAATTAGATGAAAATATGCAAGAAGCATTTCCTTGGATAGATCCAAGGGAGAGGGAAGGTCTTCTAGCAAAACATGGAGTGCTAGAACTCACGATCTGGTGAGGGCTTCCTATTCCTATGTAATATGGGGGCCTTGCCCGGAGGCAAAGCCAACAATCTTGTGCTAAAAAGGGCTGGGTATGGTTTAAAAGGTGATGCATATCCTGTAGAATGGGGAGCAGGCTTGGAGCTGTAGAAAGGAAGGGCTTAGAGGGTCCTTTAGGATCTGAGATGGGTCCTGACGCGGGGGGAACCTCACGGGTGTCAGTAAATGGATCTTCTAAGCCTGCCAGAGGACCAATAGGCTTTTCCTGTTGAGTAGGGGGGATAAATCGTCGCTGTATGTGGAACATGGACCCAGGATCTCTGGAAGGCCCGGGCTTATGAATACGTATGCCCCAGGTCAGGCCAGTACTCCACATGGGGTGATCAGGATGAGTTATTCGAATGAAGGCCGGATTGCACTTCCTTCCTTGCCTACAATAATACAGGGCTTTTCCTCTCCAAAAACTAATAGTCTTTGAGTCATTTCCACCCACCCATGAACTGGTGGCAATAGTCACACAGTCCCAGTAAGGGCAAAGAAATTCACTGACATCATTACAATAGGCTTTGACTGGGTTTCCTGGGCATAGATAAAAATCCTGTTGGCCAAAGTAGAAAGCTAGATTGGCAAATCGGTTCCCGTCCCTGATGTACGGAAAGAGATCCATCAAATCCACAGAGAAAATGACAGGGCTCATCTGATTCCCGGGACCATAGTTTGTCCAATTGATCTTTTGGAGGACAACCCCATTCTGGCGGGAGAGCAACGTGAACTCATAGTTACTTATTGCCATGTTGACGGGAGCAAAAATCAGAGGAATGATTACAATTATGCGCACTATTACATACGAATCAGTCTCAGTTTGAGGGGATTTGAGTCCTTTACAACTCTCCATGCTGATGGTGTACATTCTGAATCTCCCGATGTCTGGTCGGTAGTGTCAGACTCTGTAGGTGGTGCAGTCTTGACTCGAGAGTGATGAATCCAGGAGGGGATGCCGTCGACCTTTACTGCGGTGGGTGTAGTCAGAATAACAGTGTGCGGTCCTCTCCAAGCTGGAGCCAGTCCTTCTTTTTGGAACTTCTTGATGAGAACAGTATCTCCAGGCTGGAAAGGATGACAGCGAACAGATGACAGCGGAGGAATTGTAGAACGGACTTGGTGATGGACTGACTCCTGGATCTGTTGTAGAGACTGGAGAGACCTTAACAGAACATGATTATTGATTTCCCCTTTCTTTACATCTGCGAGTTTAGGTAACAAAGGGGGAGGTCTTCCAAACATAATTTCAAAAGGAGTGAAACCTGCTTTATAAGGAGTACATCTGGCCCTCAGTAGGGCAAAGGGAAGCAGCGAAGTCCACCCCTCACCGGTCTCCCAGACTAATTTAGACAAAGTGCTTTTGATGGTCCGGTTCATGCGTTCCACTTGCCCAGAACTCTGGGGCCGGTAGGCACAATGTAGCTTCCAGGAAATATTAAGTGCCCTACTGACCAGCTGAGTAATGGACGCAGTGAAGGCAGGACCGTTATCTGACCCAATAGAGAGAGGCAGCCCGTATCTTGGAATAATCTCATGGAGTAAAAACTTTGCCACCACTTGTGCAGTTTCCGACCGGGAAATTTTTGCCTCCACCCATCCGGAAAAAGTATCTACAAGAACTAACAAATATTTGTATCCTGCTTGAGGAGGCTTTATTTCAGTAAAATCTATTTCCCAGTGTTCTCCTGGGGACAGCCCTCGATACCGTGTTCCTGGAGTTTCCCTTGGTCTTTGACTCGGGTTTACGTGGGCACAGGCTGGGCACCTGAGGGCTGTTTGCTCAGTCAATTGGCGTAGCTGAGGAAAGAAAAACTGTGACTTGACAAGCTGGTACAGTCGAGTGCCCCCCAAATGGGTGGCTGAATGTAGTTGTTTAATAAGCTGGTGACCAAGATTGGCTGGTAACACTATTTGTCCCCCCGGTAATATCCACCAACCATTAGAGTCTTTTCTTGCCTGTTTGTTTTTGGCTAGAGATTCTTCTTCACTTGAATAAATGGGAGTTTCTGGTAGCTTTAGGGTGGGGAATCCCTTTAGAGGTAAGAGTGTTAAAGGACTTATCGGGAGGAAAGCTACTTCTTTGGCTGTCTTGTCAGCTAAATGATTTCCTTTGGCTATTGGAGAATCCAGTTTCTGGTGCCCCTTACAGTGAATGACTGCCACCTTTTTTGGCAACCATACAGCTTCTAATAAGTTTAATATTTCTTCTTTGTTTTTAACAGTCTTTCCTTCAGCTGTAAGTAGTCCCCGTTCTCGGTAAATAGCAGCATGAACATGAATTGTTGCAAAAGCATACCGGCTGTCAGTGTAGATATTAAGTTCTTTATTCTTGCCCCAGCGCAAGGCTTGGGTGAGAGCAACGAGCTCAGCCTTTTGAGCAGAGGTCCCTTGGGGCAAGGCCTGAGCCCAAATGACTTTATCTTCGGTGGTGACAGCAGCCCCAGCCCTTCTAACCCCATCTTTCACTGTGCTACTCCCGTCAGTGAACAAAGTAAATTGTGCCGTCGGCCATGGCACATCCCTTAGATCAGGCCGAGGAGTTTGGTTTAAGTCCAACAAATCAAAGCAGTCATGCAGTGGAGTATTCGGATCATCGTCTGGTAAAAGGGTGGCCGGGTTGAGCCGAGTTGTTTTAAGGAACCTCAGTCTAGGTTGATCAAGAAGCAGAGTCTGGTATTGGGTAAGGCGGGTGTTTGACATCCAGCGCCCACTGGCATCCCGTAGCAGTGCTTCCACTGCATGCGGAGCTGAGAGGCATAAGTCCTGTCCCAGAGTTAGTTTGTCTGCTTCTTTTACCAATATAGCAGTGGCAGCAATAGCCCTTAAGCACGATGGCCAACCTGATGCCACTGGATCTAATCTTTTTGATAAATAGGCCACAGGTCTTTCCCAAGGTCCCAATGTTTGGGTTAAAACCCCTTTTGCAATGCCCCTTACTTCATAGATATAGAGATGGAAAGGCTTGGAGATGTCTGGGAGGGCCAAGGCTGGGGCACTAGCAAGTGCTCCCTTAAGTTGCTGGAATGCTTGCTCTTCTGTCTCTGTCCACACCAGGGGCTGATCACCCCCAGCTGTGACTGAGTACAAAGGCTTGGCTATTTCAGCAAAACTCGGAATCCAAAGTCTACAGTAGCCAGCTGCTCCCAGAAATTCTCTTACCTGTCTTTTGGTCCGCGGAGTGGGGATCCGCAATAGAGCCTCTCTTCGGGCGTTTGAGAGTGCTCTCTTACCTTGATGAAGCTCATAGCCCAGGTAGGTGGCCTTGGGGCAGCATAGTTGGGCCTTCTTTTTGGAGACTCGATATCCAAGTTTTTGTAGTAAAGACAGAAGATCTTTAGTTCCCTGCAAGCAGGAGAAATTGTCCGGAGCTGCCAACAAAATATCATCGACATATTGCAGTAAAGATAAATCTGGGTGTTCAATCCTGAAGGACTGTAGGTCCTGCTGTAATGCTTCCCCGAATAAAGTAGGTGAGTTTTTAAATCCCTGTGGCAGCCGAGTCCAAGTCAGTTGTTGTGTGTCCCCAGTCACTGGGTCAGTCCATTCAAAAGCAAAAATTGGTTGACTTATTGGTGCTAGAGGGATCGAGAAAAAAGCGTCTTTAAGGTCCAGCACTGTATAGACAACATGATCAGGTGAGAGCAAGCTGAGGAGGGTGTAAGGATTAGGCACTGTAGGGTGAATGGTCTGTACTCTCTTATTTACCTCCCTTAAGTCTTGTACAGGCCTGTAGTCCTCTGTTCCTGGCTTTTGAACTGGAAGCAGAGGTGTGTTCCAAGAGGACTTACATGGCTTTAGGATACCAGCAGTGAGGAGGCGATGGATATGAACAGCTATTCCCATGCGGGCTTTTTGGCTCATGGGATATTGCTTAACTCTTACCGGCTCAGCGGTGGCCAAAAGGTCAACAACCACTGGGGTGTGGTGTCCTGCCAGGCCCGGTGGATTGTCTTCAGCCCACACCTGAGGAAATTCAGCTTGAAGAGACATTAAAGAGTTAGACACAGTTTCTTTGTTGGTGGATTCGGGCATCACCAAGTACTCCTCTGATAATGGAACCGCAACTGTCATCTGATAAATGGGAGAAAAAGAAAGTTCAGTCCGTTCAGGGGAGAATGAAATGTGAGCCTTGAGCTTTCGAAGGAGATCTCTTCCCAGTAAGGAATATGGACAGTTGGGTTCTACTATGAAGGAGTGAGAGACACGTTGGTTTCCAAGGTCAACAATCCGTACAGATGTCATGGGGCATTTCTTAATATTTCCTGTGGCCCCCTGAATAGAGACCATCTCGTCAGAGAGTGGACCCATAGGAGTCTTTAGTACTGACATTGCTGCTCCCGTATCCAATAGAAACTGGACAGGGTGACCCCCTATCTCAGCAATTACCATGGGCTCCCGGGGGTCTAATGGTATGGAGCCCCGGCCCCTTCAGTCCGAGTCCTGAGTTTCATTTCCCATCGGAATAGTCAGAACTTTCTTAGCTCTCTCTGGACATTCATTTTTCCAGTGACCTATCTTCTTACAGTAAGCACATTGGTTTTTATCTAAGGCCTGCCATTCCTTTTTCATTGTACAATTGTTTGATCTTGGCTTCTTATCCATTCGTGGTAAAGGAGCGTCCTTTAGCGGCCTAGATCCTAATCCTGCCTCTCTGAAAGCAGCCACCATCACTTGAACTTGCCTTTTAGCTGTTTTATCTGCATTTATAGTTATTTGTTTTTGTTTTTCAACATCCCTATTATTGTACACCTTTTGAGCTATTTCAAGCAATTGAGAAGTGTTCATACCAGCAAAACCATCTAGTTTTTGTAACTTTTTCCGGATGTCTGGAGCTGATTGGGAGACAAAGGCCAGATTGAGGGCACGGGCATTCTCTGGAGCTGAGGGGTCAAATGGGGTGTATGTTAAATAGGCCTCCCGGAGCCTCTCCAGGAAAACCCCAGGAGATTCCTCTGGCCCCTGGACAACCTCCGTGACCCTAGACAGATTAATAGGTTTTCGTGCTGCCCCTCTGATACCAGCTAGGAGATGGCGGTGATAGGTGGTTAACGCCTGAAACCCTACCCCCGAGTTGGGGTCCCAGTCTGGCCTCACAGTAGGAAGGGCCACTTCTAATCTGTCACGATTTTCCTCTGCTGTCCCAGGGAGGGTGGCAAGGAGGGCCTTTCGCGCCTCTGACTGGATGCGTTCCCTCTCTTCTGAAGTAAAAAGGGTTAAAAGGAGCTGTTGGCAGTCATCCCACGTCGGGAGGTGGGTATGAAGGATGGACTCAATTAGAGAGGTCAAGGCTTGTGGCTTATCAGAGAAGGGGGGATTTTGAGTTTTCCAGTTGTAAAGATCAGCAGTAGAAAAGGGTGCATAAACCAAGAACGGGCGGCCGGGCTGCTCCAAACTGGGGTTTTGGGCAACCTGACGCAGAGGCAGGAGTGGGGCAGGGCCTTGGGCACGAGACCGAAGGCGGCGACGGAGAGGGGGTGAGCCCTCCATAGTTCCCGAAGAGAAACTGTCAGCTGGAGAAGCCTCTTCAGAGGAGGGGGAAAGGGTGGAGGGAGCAGCAGGAGGTGGGGAAGGAGAATGCTGTGAAGACGGAGAGGGCGGAGGTGGCGAAAGAGGAGCAGAGGGATAAGGGGGAGGCAGGAGAGGGTCTTCAGGATCCGGGATAAGAACTGGTGGGCTTTGTTTTGGAACTTCTGCCGGTTTTCGGACAAGGGCCTTCGTCCGAGTCATTAAGAGTGTCTGAGGGCAGGTTAACATGCCACTTTGGAGCCAATTTGGAGGATTAAGAACAAGATTTAACCATTGATCAATATATGGAAATTGATCAGGGTGACCCTGAGGTTTAGGGGCAATTACCTTTTTCCAAACTGTATTAACAAGCAAGGGGTCATAAGACCCAGTGGGTGGCCAGTCCACTACCAATTTTGGCCATTCCACTTCACAGAGACTTTGGAGAATCTGGGGAGAGCACTTTATACCATAGTCTCCAGAGAAACCTTTTTTAAAGTTCTTTAACATGCACTGCAGTGGAGTGCAAGGTCGTGAATCAGTCCCTCCCATTTTTCCACGCAAAAGACAACCAAACACAACTAACAGAGCCGCCAAGCACAGTACACAAATGACAAAAACGATAAACACAAAGCACAGATAAAAAGACAACAAACCACAGTAACAGCAACTCTTCTAACCAGACCAGAGTCTCCCTCCTTCCAACTAAGAGTCAGAGACTGCAACAACAGTAATGACAACTAGCACAATGACAATTAAACACCTAGATCCAGGAAAGGCCTTTCGTTAACCAGACCAGAGTCTCCCGTCCTAACGCCGTCACGCTCAAACGGAACGGAGACTGTATTGGCGTCTCGTCAGACCTCCAATACCCAGAAGGCGCCACCAGAAAATAGAAGTCGACTTACCAGAGGACTTAGGGCCAATTGGTTGGTGAAGAATTCGAGCCGAGCCTCCCTGGTCGGTGGATCAGGACACGGGGCCCTGGAACATCGTCAGGGGGCGCCTCCCCTATGGCCAGAGCACCAACCTGGAAGGATCGGAGCGAGATCTTCCCGGGGGTGGTCTCCGAATCTCGCTGGGGCCTCCAAAATGTTGTGCCTGAGCGAGTGCTGACAGAGGAGCGCCACACACTGAAAAAGTTTTAAAGTCCTTTATTGCCGGCGGCCGAGAGTGGGCTCATGCCCCAAAGAACTCTCGACCCTGAGGCCCAAAGCTACAGGGTTTATAAAGGCAAAAACCGCAAAATCAGGAGGGGAATTCATGGTTGCTAGGAACAGGGGGGAATACATGGTTACCGGGGTCAAGCTAACCTAAAACCTATGCGAAACTAGTATCAATTATAATCTTGACAATCTTAACAATTATCAATTATGATCTTGACATTAATCCAATTATTAGACAAATCACATCTTTACCATTAACCCAGGTGCAACCTTTCTACTTTTAAGCTTGAGCGATCATGCTAGGGGGTTTCTGTGCTCTGCCAAGGGTGATGTAGTGTACTGCTATTGTCCGACTAGTTGAGATCATAGTTTCAGACCAGAGTCTCACGGTGGGGGGGGTGCTTTCCCAGAACGGAGTCTCAAGTGCTCCAAAATGGAGTCCCTACTGTCAAGGTGCTACTTCACTCCGCCTTGCGGCGCCGGCACACCGGGTTCTAGTCCCGGTCGGGGCGCCGGATTCTGTCCCGGTTGCCCCTCTTCCAGGCCAGCCCTCTGCTGTGGCCCGGGAGTGCAGTGGAGGATGGCCCAGGTGCTTGGGCCCTGCACCCCATGGGGAGACCAGGAAAAGCACCTGGCTCCTGGCTCCTGCCATCAGACAAGCGCGGTGCGCCGGCCGCAGCGCGCCGACCGCGGCGGCCATTGGAGGGTGAACCAACGGCAAAAGGAAGACCTTTCTCTCTGTCTCTCTCTCTCACTGTCCACTCTGCCTGTCAAAAAAAAAAAAAAAAAGAATCTCTTGTTTTAATGCCCTTTCCTTCTCTGTAAAGGTGAACTCTATCTTTGGAAGTTTCTGCTGATGCTGCCCTCCATGTCACTTCTCTCGCTATCCAGGCAATCATTTCCTTTCTCGTGTGTGTCTCCACTCTACATTGTAACTGAATTATAGTCTTACTCATCATAGTGTCTGTAGTACCTGCTGCAATGGCATGCATTTAGCACACTCAAATATTTTCCATGTGGATGAAGGAACAGCACAGTGGTTCACAGATGAGCTTGCTACTACTAAAGTCCTCATCTCTAATCCCCCCTCCACCACTTACTAGCTATGTGACTTCAGGAAACAGTCCTGACTGTGTAGAACAGAAACCCAACTGGTATACAGATTATTTTCTCTCATTAGAATAACTCTCAAGTAAACAATCCAGAGCTGTGTGGCTGGACTCATGGTAACAGAGCTGAGGCTGCCATCATTCTCCCTCACTCCTGGCCTGTTGTTTCAATTCTCAAGGATGCTTCATGGCCCAAGAAGTCTGAAAAGGCTCACGCAATCACATTTTTGTCCCAAGCAAGAAAAATAACAGTAGACAGCAAGAAAAAATGATAATTTTAAGCCAAAATTATTTTTTTAAAGAGGTCTTTCCAGGGGCAAGCATTTGGTACATCAGTCAAGACATTTCTTGAAACACTGACATGCTGAATCAAAACGCTTGGTTTCAAGTCCAAGCTCCACTTCCAATTCCAGCTTGGCTAATGCATACCCTATGAAGCATCAGGTTATGGCTGAATGTGCTGAGTACCTGCCACCATTTGGGAGCCCCCAAATTGAGTTCCCAGCTCCCAGTCCAACTCCACATGTTGTGAAGTGAGCTAGCAGGTAAGCTATCTCTATGCCTCTCTTCCTCTCACCCTTTAAAATAAGTAAAATTTTACATTAAGAATTCTCCCCAGAAGTCTCAGCTAACAACTTATGCAGAGCTCCTACTGGTCATTCTTGTTAGCAAAAGAGAATGGAAAATGCACATTAATTATTGAGTGCATTATCATACCCTGTAATTCTATACTACTTTTGAAGAGAAGAAAACAGTTATTAGTAGAAACCTGGGAGTCATTGAAGTATTTGATACAAGTTAATTCAGCTCTTTGAGCACAAATTTCCTCATGTAAACAATTAAGATATGCATTTTCAAGGTAGTGGTCAGGATTTGTGAGTACATATGTGAAGAATGAGAGTATGCCCCAAAGCAGATATTCAACACATGGTAGCAGTTCTTACCACTAACTTCAGTGAAAACATTCTATCTGCCACCTCTCCACTTGACCGTATTTTAAGTGTGTTAGAAGGTCTGAATTTTCTTTTTCCAACACTGAGCACCACAACAAGGACTTAGGAAACCTTCAACAAATACTTCAATAAGGTCAAGTGAAAGTTTAGCAAAGTATTGGAAATACATAAAAAGCAAAGATGTGCTATACTCTCACCTTCAGACACAGATGTATGTCTGGAGAACTGTGTCTGTGTATTTGCTGAGAGTCTTTGCAGAGAGTGAGCCTGAGCAAATGACTTCTTTAAGCACAGTAGGCTCTCAAATGGCCACACAGCAGATAAACACAGGGTATGCAGCTATGGTAATTTAGTGACATCTGCTACATAGAGCCCTGAGAAACTCATAATGCTGACTAAAAGGGTGGAGAACATGAGAAGGGGTGATAGCCATAGCGGTTCGTCTCCATTTTCCTACTAAACATCCCCCCAGGGCCGGCGCTGTGGCATATCAGATAAAGCCACTGCCTGCAGTGCTGGCATCCCACATGGGTGCCAGTTTGAGTCCCAGCTGTTCCATTTCCAATTCAGCTCTCTGCTATGGCCTTGGAAAGCAGTGGAAGATGGCCCAAGTCTTTGGGCCCCTGTACCTAGATGGGAGGATCCGGAGGAAGCTCCTTGTTCCTGGCTTCTGAGTGGCCCATCTCTGGCTGTTGCAGCCATTAGAACACCTGACACCATAGGAAGGCAAGACCTCTTTCTTGACTGCACTGATAAAGTCACAGGGAGAAGTTTGATTGTTCCAGTTTGTATCATGTGCACAACCCTGACCTAATAACTATGGCCAGAGAGTAGGTACAACAGGCTCCCAGGACCAAGAAGCATCAGTGGATTTAATACCATACAGGTTTGGCAGAATTAAGGTGGCATGGGAATGTGGTAGTTCTCCAGAGACAGAAAGTGAAGCCTAACCCGATTCATATAAATCAGAGTCAGGAAGCAGAGTTAGTCCTTTACTGTGGTTTACCTTCCTCCATCATTCAGGCTCTTCTTAGTACATCATTCCAGCTTCAGAGTAATGAAAGACTGAAAAGCTACATTAGTTTAAAATTAACTCATTTTGTGGATTGATACTTTTGCTGGGCGCTATGCCTCACTACTATGAGAAGAGCTCACCACTATGTCCATTTTGCCAATGTGGAAAAGGAGGTTCAGAGATGTTAAGGCACCTGCCCCAGGTCAATAGGTAGCCTATGAGGGAGCTAGAATTCATCTCTACTGACAGCTGCAGGTACACAACCACCTCATCCCCCCAAGGGGTAACACTTACCAAGTCTGCTTGGTACTAGGTATTGAAGGAGTATAGATGTGATCTGCATGTTCTACCATTGTTTAAATCCATTCTAGGCAGAGTTGGAGGCATACCTGGGACCTTATCACCACTGCTGGTTGGAAGGCGAATTCCCAAAGCCACTTCAGCCCACCATGAAGGATTTTGGTTTGCACCAAGAATTGCTGTAGTCACTGTAGATCTGACAAGTGCAGCCCAGCCCGCTTGGGTTAATCCCAAGCAATTTGAGACCTTCACTGGCCTCTTGTTACAAAAGTCAAATCTTAAACTTTATACGCACTATAAAAACAGAAGGTGCTGTATATAGAAAGTTGCTTTGAAGAATATTTGCAAAATATGCTAACTTCTGTATTTGGAAAAGATAAAATATTGTTGAAAAGACACACACACACACACACCCTTGTTCTCCCAGCCTTTGTTAGGGCTATGTTCAGGGTCAATGAGTGTCAGAAATAGGACTTGCCAACTGATTCATCTCACACTGCCCTGCAGTCAAGTGATTTTAATCATGGTCCCAAGCTTCAAACCTTCCCTGTGTTTTTACCATTTACATTTTAACTTTGCAGCTCCTCCTGCCAACGGGTGTGGTTTTTCCCCCCTCTTAGATCTAGGCTGGCCTTGTTATTTGCCTTGACCAATAGAAGGCAATGAAAGTCACATTCTCCCAGTTTGGAGTCTGACCCCAGAAGCCCAGCCTGATAGGTAGAAAGAGGTCATGTGGGAAGGAAAGCTGTGCCCAGGGCAAGGCCAACCCAGTCCAGCTCTAAGCTAGACAAAGCTAGCCGAGCTGTGCACATGAGCCATATCCAATTAGACGTGTGCATCGAGTTCAACCAAGACCAAAAACAAGCACAGCTGGACTCTACCCCAACAACAGCAAGTACTGCATTAAGATGTTGAGTTTGGGAAATGTTTGCTTTGCATCGACAGCTAACAGATACAACCTCACAGACATCTTGGGGCCTTTCAGATACCAACTCCAGCCCAGATCAGGGACGGTATCTCCACAACCCTTTGAACCTATTTGAACATACGGTCAATTTCACCCCTCATCACGGACTATACCAAGCCCTCAACCACTTGCTTTCTCTCCCAGTTTCCAAAAAATGAAGTGCTGGCAGGGAACTCAGTGGTTCTAACCAAGTTATGAAGTTACAAGCAATTGTCCCACTCTGCTCTGTGCACATTTTAGCAATGGTTCAGATGAAATAACTACTATCCAGTCTGTCTTGGCATTCAACTTGGCATTCTTTGATGGGAGGATAAGTGCGGAACCTCCAGGAATCCGCTACAACTGAATTCTCCCTAGAGCAGAGCAATTTTCCCAAAGAGAAGCACAACACAAAGCTCCTGGCTGGAGAATTAAATGGAGTGGTTCAGATAAAACAGGGTCAAGCACTTCAGCAGGTGGTTGACATACACTGAGGGTCAGTAACTTTATTAGAGGAATGAATGACCGAATGATTTAAGTTGTACATCATACTGTATAGGCATTAGCTGTCTGTATGAAGTGTTACAGAGAGGGTTGTACTGTCTGTCAGATGATCCACTCCCCTGCTCACTGACCACACACACCTGGGCTCAAGTGCCTCAAACTCCTTTGTCTCCGTTTGACACCTGAAGTGAGACTTGCAGTCAGAGCATGTCCACAAAGAGGATTTTCCCCCTCAGCCAGCCAGCAATGATCACGTGTCATTAGGCATTGCACACACTAGTGTCTCAGAGACAGCTAGGCAGGGCCCCAGCTAACAGTGCCTCTATGCCCGGTGTAGGATCTTCTCCATGGAGGGTGAAGGAGAGAACCTGCAGGCCACAAAGCACAGCACACTTGGAGGGAAGGAGCCACAGCCAGAGTGAACGAACCTAGATAGCACTTGGCAAACTCTGGTAGCACAGGCTCAAACAAGTGCACAAAGCAGCTGTGCCAAGCAATGTGACCTCATTCACCTGCTAAGCCCCGACTCTGCACTGGTGTGTGTCTTCTATATTGGCTCTCAGCTGTTATTTTCCGCCTTTCTCTCTGTGTGCTTCTCATTTACTTTTGTCACAGTCCATGGTGTTTTTCCATTACCTTGCTTCAAAGGGCCGCTGTGGGTGTTCTAACCCATGACCTCCAGCGACCCCAACTGAATAAGGCCACGGGAGCAATCTGAAGACCACAGCTGCCTGCTAATGCTGCAGCGCCCAGCACCTGTGCCTGCCCTGTTGCGTTTTACCATCAAGCACAACAGGGTTGAGTCTCGGCTGTGCCAGTCACTTGGTTGTGTGGTCTTGGACAACTGATCAACCTCTGTAATTTCAGTTTCTTCACCTGAACAATGGGACAATAATGCCTGAATCATTAAGAATTATAACTATATTTTGTAAACACTTCTTAGATGAGTTGTATCATCCTAAGTATTTAAATGTTTTAGCTGTTTAGTTCTTACATCTGCCTTTTACAGATGGAGAAACTGAGGCTCCTTGCCTTACCCATAATAGCACACAGCTGGCAGTGACAAGTGAAAGAGAGGTGGTGATAGAGACCGCTCGATGAACCATTTCTCATATACTACCATTCTTCCATAACATGTTCACAGAGTAAGGATATCCAAAGGCATAAACCTGCATCTAGCACATAACTCTAAAAATAGTAGTTGTGATTCAATTCAAGCTCTCTCCATGAATGAGTGATGTTGAAACAGAGACAAGATTGTGATGGCCCAGGGAGCTACTTTCTAGAGCAGTGTTTCTCAACCAGGCATGATTTTGCCCCCATAAGACATCTGGCAATGCCCAGGGACAATTTCATTATCACAAGTTGGGTGGAAGTCCTCTTGGCATGTGGAGGGTTCTGTTAAACATGCAATGCACAAGACAGTCACATTGCGCGCACACACACACACACACACACACACACACTTTCTGACCCCAAGTGCCAATCATGCCAAGGCTGAGAAACCCTAGCCTCAACCACTAGTGTGTGCTAACTGCCCCATGTCCAGCCTCACACAGACCAGCCACATAAATACTTACAGAACCAAGACATCTAAAAATGAATGGATGTCTTTCCTCAGCTCTAAGATGCTGTCAATTGAATGAGCCATCAAGTAAAAAAGTGGTAGTTCAGAGGTGAAATAAGTTGCTACTCCAACTGCAAGATGAACCCCAATGTCAGAAATGTTAACGTGCAGAGGAGAGGGAGAGGGGAGCAGGGAGGGAAGAAACGTTCATCTTAAAAGTGAGTGAACAGGAAACATTCTTTATGTTTTAAAGGCCTCAAGTTAAAGAAGGGGTGATCTTTCCGTTATAGAGGGCCCCCAAAATAAGATACCATTAAGGCCTTGTTCAGTCCTCAGAGAGGAATACAGTAAAATATCAGGATGGGGAGAAGCGGTTATGTGCTATCAAGTCGTTAGTAGATTGCAAAGCTAGAATACTGAGGCAATGTCTCATTTCAGCACATTAGATGCCTTGGATCGATTAGTGATGTCTGTAGAGACATGGGAAGGGGAGCACTGTCGCACATGACACACCTACTAATCTCACTACAGTCAAAAAGAGATCAGTGGAATTCAAATCACACTGGATATATTAGAGCCTCAGTTCACCCACAGAAAAGATGCTTCCTTGGGCAGATCAGTCTACTTCTCTGAAACTCGATAGTCTTCCATAAAATGTGTATAATACGTATATGTATTATATGTACATTATATACATATTATACACATTTTATGGAAGACTATCTAGACTATATAATGTGTCTCATGGTTATTTTTGATCAACAGTTCTGGGTGTGATGAAAATACTAATATTCCCATGAGATTGAAGTGAGATAATCTGTTTTGGTTCTCCTGAATCTGAAGTTCCCATATAATATCTAGGAGCTATTCTTTATTTTTCAAAGATTATTTATTGGAAAGCAGAGAGAGAAAGAGAGAGAGAGAGAGAGAGAGAGAATCTCCTTCATCCACTGGTTCATTCCCCAGCACTCAGCCAGGCCAAATCCAGGACCCAGGAGCTTCATCCAGGTCCCTCACATGGGTAGCACAGGTCCCAATACTTGAGCCATCCCCCACTGCTTTTCCCAGGCCATAAGCAAGGAGCCTCACTAGAAGTGGAACAACCAGGATGGGAACCCGTGTCTACATGAGATGCCAGCATTGCAGGCAGTGGCTTTATCCACTACACAAAGGCAGTCACTATTTTCTATCCTTTAACATGCATGCTGGGGATCATTCTTGACACTCCCCGACAGACCACTAATTAGCTCCGTATGTCATGTAACCCTTTGTGAGGTAGGTCTACACTGTTGAGGTTATATTATTCAGAGGAAGGGTTTTGGGCCATCCTCTGGGCTCATCTCTGGTTTCTTTAAAATCTAGATAAGAGAGAACTGGGCATACTTTTTATATTAGGAAATAGAATGTAGAATAAATTACTTGTCTAATTAATACCATTTCCTGACTCCTATCAGAACCTTCAGGGAAAGATAATCTGTTCACAGTTAAGGATACACACACACACACACTCATAGCTAGTCTCCCAGTGGAGAACCATACCTCCCAACATGCACACTCTTGTATAATCCCCACCCTGTGAGTCTGGGCTCAGTCTGACTTTCACAAATAGAATGTGGAAGAAGGGATACCACATGACTTCTGAGCCAAGGCTGGAATCAATAGTGCAACAGCTTCCTCTATCTCTTAGAACATTCATTCATAGGGAAACATGAGTCATGATGAGCAGTTAGATGACCTTAACACCGAAATAATGTGAGGAAGCCCAAAGAGACCTGGCCAGCCCCAGCGTGTTCCATTTATTTCAACCAAGGTACCAGACACAAGTGAAGAAACCATCTGACAGTTGAAACCAACTTCAGGTACCATCTTTCAGCCGTGTGAAAGATCAAGGAAGAATCACTTAGCTAAGACCCGTTTACCTCCAGAACCATGAGAGATTATAAAAAAAAAAACTTAAAAAAAAAAAAAGTAAGCACTGGGGCCTGCACTGTGGCGTAGCAGGTACAGCCGCTGCCCCAGTGTTGGCATACCATATGGGCGCAAGTTTGAGTCCTGGCTGCTCCACTTCCTATCCGGCTCTCTGCTATGGCCTGGGAAAGCAGAAGATGGCCCAAGTCCCTGGACCCCTGCACCCACGTGGGAGACCCAGAGGAAGCTCCTTCCTGGATTCTCCACTTCCAAATCAGCTCCTTGCTAATTGCCTGGGAAAAGCAGAAGATGGCTCAAGTGTCTGGGCCTCTGCCACACACATGGGAAACCTAGATGAAACTCCTAGCTCCTGGCTTTGGCCTGGCCATTGCAGCCAACTAGGGAGTAAACCAGCAGATGGAAGATATCTCTATGTCAGTCTTTTCTTTCTCTGTAATTTATTCAAAATAAGTCAATCTTTTTAAAAATTATCATTTGAAGTCACAATATTTGGGCTAGTTTGCTACTCAGTATTAGGTATCTGAAACCAGAACTATTCCAGTTATTGTATATAGAAGAAATACTTCCCTGATTAGCTATACTTGTCTTTTTTTCCTAAAGCAGAAACAGTGTGGAGAGAGGAGTGAGGTATAGGTAGACTATCATTAATTATGATCAACCAGAAGTGTGACAAAGACACTGAGCTCAAACCTCTTGTTGGCTACAAAGACCTCAGATACCCTCCAATCTTGATATAGACCAAATGCTTGTATTCCACCAAAACTCATGTTAAATCTTGTGCCTGGTATGCTGACGATTGGAGGTGGGGTCTTTGGGGGCTGATTAGGCCATGAAAGTAGAGCCCTCATGCCATTAGTGTCCCTATAAAATGAGGCCTGGAGAGCTGCCTTGCCCCTCCCACCATGTGAGAACACAGAAACCAAAGAGCAGGCCCTCGCCAGACAGTGAATCTGTCTCAATATTGGATGTCCTAGCCTACAGTACTATGAGAAATAAATTCTTGTTGTTTATAAGCTACCTACTTTATGGCACTTTTTATAGCAGTGCAAATTCACTAAAAGCTGGAGGCCAGACACTAAGCTGAGTCTGGCAGCTTCAACAGTCTCCAAACACTCACATTTTTATAACCCTTGCAAAAAAAAATAGAAATAGAGCCTCCACCCACCTCTGCTGTACCTGGGAGAACCCCTTTGGCATTCATAGCTCAGCTAAAGGGGAGTCCAGGAGAGAGAGATTTGGGCTTTCCCAACTCAGCAATAAAAGACACAGAGGAGAGGGGGAATAGATGTTCAGGACAGAATGATGATCAAGCTGAATCTTGCTACAACAGAGGCACATGCACACTCCCTGGTTATAAAACACAAGGGGAGAAAGAGAGCGAAAGAGCTTGTGGGCATCAAGTGTGAGCATGCAGGAAGTCATTACTAAAAAGAAGGACAGGCTGGACACAAGTGGCATAGGGAGTTACTATGCATTGGAGGAAATGGTTACTCCAAATAGAGGGGAAAGCAAGTGTGGACATATGGAAGCATGTTAGTGTACACATTAGTTTGTAGGATTCACATGACAAAGTACCACACTTTGGATGGCTTTAACAGAAGTGTTTATTGTTTCACCAATACAGAGGTTATAAGTCCAAAGGCAAGGTGCCAGCAGGACTGGTTCTCTCTGAGGGCTGGGTGGAAGCTATGTTCCCTCATTCTCTCCTCACTTCTGGTGGTTTTCTGACAGTCCTTGCTGTCCCTTGCCTGGTAGATGCATCACCCAGACCCTCCTTTGTCTTCAGTCACCTCCATGGGTGCGAGTCTAGATCCGAACTTCCCCTTCTGACAAAGGTGCAAGTCCTATTGGATTGGGGGTTGCCCCATTTCACTTGCTCTTTATGATTGTGAGGTAGGACTTCAGCACATCTTTGGATGGGAGAGGGTGCATTTCAACTCAAAACAGTAGATGATCAGAGTAGCTGAACTACAATACCCATGTGAAGATTAACAGGAGATGAAGCTAGAGCGGTAAATCACCACCTGGTACTGAAAGTCATTATAAGTCCTGCTGAGGACGTTAGAGTGATGGTCAGAGAAACATGCCTGGACTTGGCTTCAGAACAGACAACAATGCATGCAGCAAAAACCGGAGTGATTCAGGAGACCAAGGCAAGATAGCAGGGAAGAGCCTGCTTCAAAAGTCAAGGTGAACTTCAGAGTGCATAAAAATTAATTTGACATGGTTCATAAACCTAAATGTGAAAGGTAAAGCAATGATGCTTCTAGAAGAAAACATAGGAGAATATTCTCATGACCCCTGGGCAGAGATTTCTTAAACATGCCACTGAAAGCACTAGCCATAAAAGCAAAGATTGATAAATGGGGCTGCATTAAAAGTGTGAACTGCTCATTAAAAGATACCATTAAGGAAGTGATAAAACACGTCATGGCCTGGGAAAAGATACGTGTAGCACATATACCTGCAAAAAGGACTAATATATAGAACATAGAAGTAACTCCTACAAATCAAAGACTGGTGGATCAATTTAAAATGGACCTGAGGAAAACCCCACAAGTCTAATGGCGATAACAAGCATTGGTGAAAATGTAGAATGACTAGGACTCCCCTGTGGCATGGGTAGGTGTGTAAGTCGGTTCAAAAACTACCTGGCACTATCAACTAAAGGTAGGCATGGATCATCTATGAGCTAGAAATTCCACCGTTCACTTTGTCCAAGAAAAAGACTTACACCCATCAAGAGAGGAAGAAGACTGTTCAGAGCATTAGTCATAACAACCAAAAGCTGGACATGACCAAATATCCATGGGTAAATCAGTCAAAATAGATGATAGCTAGATAGATGTACACACACACACACACACACACACACACACTTCTTGGTGGAATACTTCTTAGGAAAAATCTCAACTGCTGAACATAGCTGGATTTGTTGCACAGTTGTAATTGTGAGAAGAAAAAAGGCTAAAATACAGGGATACATACTGGATGCCTCCACATAAAAGAAGTTCAAGAACAGGTGGAAGGCACCTTGATGGCAGTGGTTAGGACCATTGTACCTGTGGCTGTCTATTAACGAGGCACGAGGAGCCTACTGGGGAGCTCATCTCCTCCCTTCATGATCTAGAGGGGACACAGAGGGAGACAAATGGGGAAATTCACCAAGGGGACAGTTGGGGCTCGTGCACTTCACTGTGTGCAGATAATTTCACCATGAAAGTCAACGATGGCCTGAGTGACCCTGAAAGAAAGCCTAGGAGTGTCAGAAGCAGTATGACAGATGTCTGGGCAGTGACAGCTACTGGAGGACAGAATGAGGGTGGTTGGAAACCAACCAGACCGGGAGCAGGAAAGGAGAGGGAGAGATACCTCAGGGTGCCTTTTAGTCCTGATAACAGAAATACAGGAGCAGGAGTGGACCACAGGGAATGCTGGGAGAGGGAGGAAGCAGATTTGTCAGGGCCTCCTGGGTGAGTTGGAGTCTGCTCTGGAGAAGTGACCAGTGGAATGGATCGCAGAGAATGAAGAGCAGCGTGGGCAAGGCCAGGAAGTGGGCAACATACAATCACCATGGTCATCGCCAAGGGCAGGCTATTCCCCCACCCAACTCCCTTGCCCTGTTAAAACCCGAGTTCTTGTGAGGAGTCCACACACACACACACACACACACACACACACACAGTGTCTGTTTGGCAGAGGTAACAGGAAGGCAGAAAGACCTCAGCCTAGCAAAGCAGCTAGCCTAGTCAAATCTTCCTTTAGACAGGAAAAGAGGGGGCAGGGCAGGTGGCGATTGTATCAGAAATGCACGCTGATGCATTCTTCCAGGAGCCTGGCTCCCAGTGACTGAAGCCCACTTTATCACAACTGTCAAAACAGACTCAGGCAGTACATAATTTATAACCCTGGGGTGGCAGGCAGGAGGAAGAAGCCTAAAAGATTGGTTTATTTTTCTTATTAATATTTATTGGCTAAGAAACAGCTCTGCCCCCACTAGACCAGAATATGGACTTAATTCAAGACAGACACATTTGATTTGCGTGTTTGAGCCTCCAAGGCTGGTCTTGGGGGCTGAAAGGAGCAGAGACAAGCTGGTGACGCCTCGGTCCCCACCATCACCTGTGCCAAGGTGGGAACCAAGAACACAGAGGTGGAGGGAGATAGCAGCCTGGCTGACAGAGCTGGGAGCTTGTCCATGCTGAGGGCATGTTCAGAGTCCTCAACAGGCAGGAAATGAAAGCCCCTCTCTGCACACTGGGAGGAGAAAGTGCAGCCTGAGCCAACTCAGGGCTCAGAGGAAAGGGGCAGAACGGCCAAGCTGAACATTGAAGAGCTGGAGAGGGACGTAAGCAAAGTAAGAAGGAATAGTGTCAGGCAGAGGGCGCAGCATGAGCCAAGGGCAGCATGCGTGCATGGGAGCGCCTTCTTCCAGGAACTGACTCTTTAGGAGAGTACATGAACACACAAGTGTAAATGTGCACACATCTCTCCAAAGAAACTGACCAGAGAGCCTGTTGCCCATGCTCACCCTTGCTGGAGAGCCCAGTGTTGAGTCAGGAGTGAAGAGGGATTAGGCCACTGCCTCTGCAAAGGCACCCCCACGAATTGGGGTGGGTCAGGGTGGGCTGTTTCCTGGCTTCCCACTGTCCTACATTGTGTGCTGACAAGCACTGCCTGGAATTGATGCAAAGAGGGGCCAACTGCCATGTTCTGTGCACACCTTGTGTTGTGTTCTGTGTCCATCTCACCAGAGGCAGACTAAGAGGCAGTGGGGGCAGGTGTTCCTGCTGGGGCCAACCTCAGGTGAGGACAGAGCACCAGACAGGGCAGTGCTGGTCCTGCTGTGAGCCCTGGCCCAGACTCCAGTCTTCCAAGTCAAAATCCAGTGTTTCTTGCTTAACACTGCCTCTGCTGGTCCCCATCATAATCACCGATTTATGGAGACAAGAAAGAGCTGAGAGGGATGAAGCCTGAAGAACAGAGAAGTAGAGAATGAGAAGCCAGGAAGTGGTGCTCTGGAATGAAGACGACCCAGGATCTATCCGGACTCTGTCCTGCCTGGCTATTGAATCAAGACAAAGAAGAAACTTCTGTGAGCTGTTGTTGCAGGCGGTGGAACAGAGAATCATATGGACTGCATCAAGCACCTGAGGGCAATCATTGCAGCTGAGCCCTCCTGATATGCCAAGCACCCACCACCTTTGTTTTATGTATCACCTAGACCATCCTGCAGAGCAAGCTCCATTGCACCCATTTTTCAGATAAGACAATTAAGGCCCAGAGCAGATACTACAACTTGCCTGTTGCTGGGTACCATGGGTTTGCAAGAACTCTAATGTCCCTGCTTGAAAGAAACAGAGGGTAGAATCAAGCCGCCAAAGGCGAGAAGCCTCCCCAACCTTGAACTCACCCAGTCAACATTCTACCCGTGTACGTGCTCCTCTGCCACTTACACAACTTTCCTTTGCTTTTTCATGTTTTCTTTGCCCCAAGCCCAGAGGACTAGAGGCACAGCTTCTGTTTTTAGGTGTGGTTTTTGAGAAGAGCTTTTAGGCCATGGTTTTAAGTGTCTTTTCTGGGAAAACTCACTCCCAGAGAAAATGCTTTCTTCCAAGTGAGAGAATCACAAGGCAGTAATGGGTTCTGATCTCATCAGCTTCCTGGTTGGCCCCACGGGCACCCCTCACTCCCCAAGACTTACGAAGAGCTGGTACCAGCCCAGCCCCACAACACTGTGCTGTGGCCCCCAGTCAATAGGGCAGTTATTGCTGCCTCGTTCTCCCAGGGGAAACCCACACCGCAGGACCTGAAGGGTGAGCGGAAGGCAGGGTTCAGAGCAGGCCTGGGGGCCACCAAAGGAGACCTGGAGGTGTGTGGGAGTGGGGAGGCAGGTGGGAGCACCTCCAGCCTGTGTGAGATAAGGAGAGACCACCTCTCCTCTGTCGTCTGGCTCCCCCTGATCACAACTGAATAAACTCACCGGAGACTCCTCTTGGGTGCCCCACTCGGGAGGGTGATGACAGCAGCCCAGGTGTGCGTTTTGTTCCCTCTTGGATAAGGCAGGACACACAGTGTCCAACAACTCCGGCCACTCCCTGCTCAGTCTCCTCTCTGCGTCTCCACCTCGCCTCTCCGGAACTTATATTCTCTAGGACAGGGTGCACCTGTGGGCTGCAGCAGGTTTCCTTTTATTGGGCCTCAGATGGCTGAATGAGTGTCAGGTGCAACCCCAAACATTCAGGATAGCTGACACCTAACAGGTGCCTTATGCCTGAAACACCAGAAAGTGCTTTTGTAGAAGTGGGATGACAAGGAATCACCGCCCCGTGCTATGGTGATCATTCACTATGTGTTTTCTATGTGTTGAGCCCCTGCTCTGAGCCAGGAACTGGGTTCAGGATGTAGTGGCCCATGGAACCCCAGGGAGTTCATAGACTTGTGGGAGAAACACTTCGCAAATCAGCTCCAGCACAAGAAGGCACAACCCAAGAATGGGACTGACTACATTTAAATTTCCCCAACAAGAGACAAGAACTAGGGTGTGCAGCTTTTATTTGGAAGTGACTCCAGGAAACAGGGGAGAGAGAATAAGACAAGAGCTCCTGGGAGAAAGGCCAAGAGAGGGACACAGACACATCTGTGAGATCGCTGCTGATGACGGCAGGGCTTGGTGCAGCTGGGACATCAGAGAAGTGGAAAGAAACCCATCGGTAGGTGGGAGACTAGCCTTGGGCACTCCGCCCTACAGGTGTGGGGCATCCCCAAGGGAGATGACCTCACCTGCACTTCTCCAGGTGAGCGTTCTGCAGTGATGAAGCTCCCAGGAAAAGAGAAGCGACAGCACCTGCCAGCATGCAGGAGGCGTGTCCACCTGCTATAATCTATGCACCAGCACTCAGCTGACATCAGAAGTGGACGAGACCATGTGATGTGGGTCCCAAAAGTGCTGCAAAGGCCCAGGCAGAGGGCAGTGAGGGAAGTGACCCAGCTGCAGACAGGAGGATGTGCCTGGGAAAGGGGCCATTGAGAGAGGTCTGAAGGAGACATGGGGTGTGGACAGGTACAAGAACAAAGAGGAGTTACATAGTGGCAGTGGCTGGGGAGGGGACTTGAGATAAGCTGGACAGATGGCAGACAGTTGTCATGTGGACATCTGACCATCTCAACATGTGCAGAACACCTGCCCCAGTCTGCATCTGACACCAGGAACTGGCCTGCCCGTGCCCCTCCGAGTAAGAAGCATTCATATGTCTCCACCACCACCCACCCCACACCCTGGGGTGATTCAGAAATGAGGGACACCTGAACTCATCCTGGGAGGGAGGGTGGCTTTGCCGTGGGAGCTCCCATCCGCTCCTGCCGAAGAGCCCCAGGCTGATTCTGCCCGCCGGGGGGCACTGTCCTTTGATAGCTTCCTTTTTTATTGAAGACTCAGAGTGTATTTTGTGGTTTACAGCCAAGAGCCACAACACACTCTGTCCAGGGCTTCACAGATTAGGATGAGAATTTGAATGTTGCCCGAAGAGCAACAGGGGGCCACAGCTCTGTGCAGAGTGATGGAGCAGGTGTCTTCAGACAGGTTGTAGGGCCCCGAGGAAGCTGTGGAAGTTGTAAATGGAAAATGGACATAAAGGAAGGAAAAGATTGAGAATTGTTGATGACTTAGGAGATGAGGGAATGAGGGTTCAAAAATGAACCCTTGTAGTGTGGCATGCCTGGCACTGGAGGGTGTGGCAGGACAGGGCCCAGATGGGGTGGGGGGGGACAGCCATCATCAGGTTGCAGGGAATGCTGGAGGGAGGGGAAGACACCCTGAGTCTGCACATCTGTGTGAGGATGCAGGGGAAGGACAGGAATTCCAGTTCTCTCAGAGCTCAGGACAGGAACTCTAATCTCCCCTCCCTTGCCTTTTCCCTCTCTCCCTCCTTTCCTACTCCATGTATTCCCCACAGCTTTGAATGACACCACCCGCCCCAGGTCCATGTTGACTTTTCCAGAGGCTATGCATTGACCAGCGGGCAGCCTCTGTGATGAAGGACGGAGCTGTGGACGCTGCCTCTGCACAGTCAGCTCACAGGAGACCCAGTGGGAGGATGGCAAGGACCAGGGGACAACCCAGAGGGCTCCACAGAGGTGTGGATGTGCCCCAGGGAGGGCACTGTTGGAGCCTCTCCCCAGGGCAGGCCATGTGAAGTGAGACAGGCGGGAGACCCCAGTGCCCCTGAATGTGTAGGCTCACTCTCCACCGTGTTCCAGTGGCCAGCATGGTCCTGGCTCAGCTCCACATGATTTTATCCACAGACTCCTGAGTGCTCAGGTATAAATGACAGCAGTTTGCTGATCTCAAGTCCAAAATAAATCATTTCCTTGCTTCATGTTGGTCACCAGAGTAGAAAACTACAGAGGGTAAAATACAGAACTCCATTTCTACACCCTACAGGCAGGTTCAACCCGAGCTTGAGCTAAGGAAAAGGCAGTTTCTGTGTGTAAGACGCCAAAGCAAATGAAAGTGATAAATCCAGAGCCATGGCACAAGGCGACTAAGAATCCCCAACAGAGGCACACTTTGAAGAAAGACATACATCACACACACACACACACACACCCCATAGAGGATAGACACATGCACTCTGTACACCACATTCAAAACATAAACACCACACACACACCTTATATACCACTTACCACATACACACCACATGCCATACATACCATACACACACACTATACACATTACACACACCGTATTCTACATACACACTATATATAACTACAGACCATACACACACCCTATACACCACACATGCTACATAAACATACCACACACCACACACATCACCTTATCCCTAACATCACAGCTGCTTCCCACAGGCAAAGGAGTCTGATGCAAATGGAGAGGGAGGGAGTTAGGTGTTGCTTTCAATTTTCTTGACTGTCTTGTTTTGTACAAGCTATTGAATAATATATGAGTCAATTTTCCAGTCTGTAAAATGGATATAATAGCGATTGCTTTGTGACTGCAGCAGACAATTAGAAAGTAAGTTTGAAACCCTACTGGAAAAGTGTAGCTCCTCTGTACATACCAAATGAGTCAGCAGCAGCATAATCATTTGTATGAGTATTGAAACTGATAACAGCAGTGATAATACTATGACTGTAAGCAATTTTTAGCCAGTTTCTGTAAGAACTATAACCCCAGTTTAGGGGTCATGACAACACAGTTCAAGATATTGTGGCATGTCAGAGTCTAGGCTGCTGCGTACAAATGCACAGGTTGCACACTGCACAGCTCTAGGCACCACTGCATTTGTCGTCACTTCGGGACATTTTCTGAGCAGATAGCAGGGAACAG
The DNA here is from genome assembly GCA_949820135.1 of Sylvilagus floridanus. Taxonomy (NCBI): domain Eukaryota; kingdom Metazoa; phylum Chordata; class Mammalia; order Lagomorpha; family Leporidae; genus Sylvilagus; species Sylvilagus floridanus. Next base: position 161,926,457 of record OX463241.1, on the reverse strand, counting down.
GCGGTATTGTTCTCAAAAAGGTGCTGTTTGAGCCAGCAGAGGGGCTGCTCAGGAGTTAAATTTCATCCTTACTCCAGCATAAAGAAAATCAAGCCTCCCAGGCCCCGCTTCCCCCCCTTATACCCCCACTGCCCCACTGCTGTCTCCAAGCAGGGCCACCCATGTGCAGCAGCCTGGATAGCCAGGACTGTTCACCTGGGTCTCTCTGCCTGCTCTCTACTACAGGTGGGGCAATATCAGAGCCAGCAGGAGCCCTCAGGTGGAGCCTGGGCAGCCACACCCAACACCAACCCAGAGGGGGCTCAGCTGTCAAAGGAGGGAGGGCATGCAAAGGGAGCTGAGCCCAGCCCGGGCTCACCGGCCTTGCACTCTGGGGATTGAGGGGTGGGGCTGCACCTGCCCCACAGAAAGGGCACTTTTTCTAATTCATTAAAGACTCCTGTAGCTAATCAGGACTCTGGTGGTGGGGCAGGGAGAAAAGGAGTACAGAGAGGGGAGCAGACTCCTTGTGTTTAAAAAGCGTGACTTTGTGGTTGGGAACCTAGTCACAATGGTCAGGCTCCTTGGATACAAATCCTAGTCCCACTCCCTACTAACTGCGTGACCTTGTCAGCTCCTGGCCTCTGTGACTCAGTTTTCTTCTCTGTAAAATGGGGATGATGTCAGCTCCCCTTCCAGGATCATAGTGAAGCTCACATAGGTGGACATGGAGAATATGATCATGTTTGCATCGTGCATGGGTCCATAGCTGCTCGCTACTGTGACAGAATGTATGGGCCCCTAACTCAGGCTAACAAATAAGATATAGGCAGGGGTTGGGGGTGAGGGGCGGGAGGAGCAGCTTTATCAGCAAGGACGGGCCTCAGTGGCCACAGGAGCCATGAGGCAAGGCCAGGAAATCAGGTCAGCAGGAGCCAGAGCCTCTGGACAGAGCTGGCAGGGAAAACGAGCTGACGATGCTGGTTAGGTTAACTCCTGTACTCTGCACACTTGGAGCCTGAGCCCTTCTCTATCCAGAGAAGACAGAATGGAATCCAACTTCTTAGCAAGAGTCCCCACCCAGGTCCATCTGAGCCCTCTCCGTCTGTTCTCAGCACAGCCCCAGTGCTCACTGGCCCCATGCGCAGTACCTGCTCCCCTTGTCCCATCTCACCCTCGTCCTACCACAGGTGAGCTTGTGTGCCGCCCCAATCTTAGCATAGTTTCAGAAGCAAATAGGAACGGGTTCAAATCCCTGGCTCTTGCCATGGTCCACTCTGGCAAGTTTCTTCCCATGGATGGGACAGAGTGGTCTTACCATCTGCGGTGGAAGGAAGAGGTGAAAGACAGGGTGCTTTCCCTTGGTGGCCCTGTGCTTTGGGCAAACCCTTGAGTCTCAGTTTCCCACCTGGAAAACAAGGACAAAGACAGTCAGTGAGAAAATGAGGAGCGTCAGAACACTGCCTGGCAGTGAGTGTGCAGTCAACACTGCTGTCATTGTTATACACACCCTACAAGCATGTATAAGGCTGAGATGTCAGCAGACAGATAACCACTGCACGTTGTACTCACATGTCAACTGTGGCCCTCTCAACAGTGCTGCATGACAAGCCAGCCCCAAACCCAGTGGCTTATGACAGTGCGAGCTCTGGTGCTCTACAGCCAGTGGGTTGGCAGAAGGGTAGCTGATCTACACTGCACCTGGCTGGGCCAGACTCCAGGCTGCAAGTCAGATCCAAGTCTGCTCCATGTGGTGTTCTTCCTCCTTGGACCAACAGCTGCCAAGCAAGCCCTTCTGACATGGATGACCAGAGCCCAGAGGGTGAGCCCAGCCACACTCCTCACATTTTAGAACTCCATGCAGGGCTCAGCCACTGACATGCCAGTGGCCTAAGAAATTCACATGCCCTTATCAGTAACCAGGCCTAGGGACTGCTCTCACTGTATCCACCTAGGTGTAAAGGCTGTGGATAAAGATTGTGGGGGTGTAAAATGAGGGCCCCTCTCCCCCAGGAACTTGGACTAAATTCTGGTACAGTGCAGGTGTGGGAGCAGAAGGATGAACTCCAAATTTGGTTTAGGGAGATTGTCTCGGTCATGAGGAGGATTGATTTGAGGAGGGAGAGGCTGGGAGCAGGAAGATGTCCCACAGCAGACCCCTGGGGATGGGGAGGCCCAACCCTGTGGGGTGACAGGGAGATGGAGAGCAGAAGATGAACCCGAGGAGCACACTGCACCCCCTAATGCTGTGAACGAGTCCCAAGTGTTTTCCAGTACATGAAGATAACTCCCCAAGGTCACCTGATAATGTTGGTAAGATAGGTCGGGAGGGCAAAGTGGTTTTTCTAAGACTCCATTAGCAAGGATCAGATGACCAGATGGACAACTTTTCCCTTCACTCTCACCAGTGTGGGTTCCCAAGCTCCCGAGGACGGCCGTATTGCAATGCAAATTATTAGTTGCCATTTGAGAAGTCTTAATTATCTGGATCCATTGGAAACCATCTCAGTTATTTGAAACCAAGAGGTCGATAGTTCTGATCAATGCCAGGCCATTAAGGCACTGAGTGCTCAATAGGAGCAGCTCTAGCTCCCATGCAGAACACCCATCGCTGAGGAGAGAATGCAAAACTCCAGATGCCGGCCAGTGCGGTCACTGCCGAGGCCGGCATGTGTAACCACACAATCAGGGCTGCAAAATGAGATTAAGATCTTTCACTGAAGCTGGTTGGGCAGCTTGATTCCCCAAGGAAACTTGTTCAACATCAAAGTGAGCCAAACCAGAGGGTTCTTTTCATTCTGAAGAGCCTTGACTGGGGACAGGAGAGCTGAGCCCTGCTCCCAACACAGTCATTGCACTGCTCGGACATTTCTGCATGCAGGGGCTCATGCAACCCCATGTGCACGTCTTCCTGTGACTTAGGGCATCATCAGGCCTGAGCATCCACTGCTCTCCATGGCAAAAAGTGACAGTCCACCATAGCTTGAGCCAAGTACCTGGGAACCATCTGGGATTCTTCCAGTCCTGCAACGCCCACCCCAACAGGTCTCATAGGCTCCAAAATGTGTTCTGAAGGAAGTCCTTATTCTCCATGGCTTGTGCCTCCACTCTAGTCTAGACTCCCAAGGTCTCTTGCCTGGATGACAGTGACAGCCTCTTCATTGATCTGCCTCCACTACCCCTCCTCACAAAAGAGCCTGCTCTGCAAAGTGGCACAAGTAACTATCACTGAATATGAATCAAAGGAGGCTTTCTGGGTGGATCTGTGTCTCCTAAAAAGACAGATTGTTGAAGTTTTAACTCCTGGTTCTTGTGAATGTGGTCTTACTACCTAGGTGTGATTGGGGCCTGAAACCCAGTGTACTGGGGGCACTTACAAGAGGGGTCACAGACACAGAGGGAGGACTGTGACTGGGAGGAGGAGATGGAGAGTGGCTCACCCAGGATTGCTGCAGCTGGAGTCTTCAGAGAACATGACCCTGCTGACCCATGAGTGTGGGCTCCAGCCTGCATCCCCCCAGACACTGAATATCTATCAAACGAGTACAGGGGGCAGGGAAAGTCCTGGCAGGCACCATCCATTGAAGGCGTCCAGGCCAGCATTGCCCATGCCAGGTCTTACTGAAATCACTTAGGCACTGATGTGATGATGCGAGAAGGGCATTGCATCTCTGGGGTCTTCTTCCCCAAAAGCCACAGCCTCAGGTGAGTCGTGAGGAAGCAGTCGATAAATCCAAACTGAGGAGCGGCCGACAAAAATGCCTGCTTGATGCTCTTCAAAGCCTTGGGTCATGAAAAGCAGGGGTGACCAGCAGCTGTCGTGAGTCAGAGGAGTCGAAGCAGACAGAGCGGCTGGAGCAACAAAGTGACATTATGCACAAACTAGCAAAACTGAAGTCTGTAGCTTACTAGAGTGTTAGTTTTCAGCTTTGATGGGCAGGTCATGTTCACGTAAGATGTTGACATGATAGGAAGGTGTGGAAGGGTTGATGGGAGCTCTGCGCTGTCTTTACAGCTTTTCTGGAGACCTAAAATTACTTAAAATGCAGAAACAAAGCTTCCCCTTGCACTTAGAATGAAATCCAAACCCCCAAGCACAGCCTACCAAACCCGCCGTGGCCTTCCCCTCCACCCCATGTGGTTTCACTTGCCCATCCTTAATGCCACAGGACCTCTGGATCACCTGTTCCTTCTTCTGGCCAGTTTTTAAAGGAATACTACCCTTATCTTCCCTTTCGCCATCTCTCAAACAGTCGATGGGGGCAGGAATGTGGTATAATAATTAAGACAGCTGCATCCCATATTGGAGTGTCTGGGCCCAGTTCCCACATCTAATTCCAATTCCTACTTCCTGCTAATGCACATCCTGGGAGGCAGTGGTGATGGCTTAACCACTTGGGTCCCTGTTACCCACATGGGAAACCCAGATTGAGTTCCTGGCTCCTGGATTCAACTTGGCCCAAACCTGACTTTTGTGGGCATTTGGAGAGAGATCCAGAAAGACAGAGCTGTCTCTGTGTGACTGCATTTCTCTCTCTCTCTCTCTCTCTCTCTCTCTCTCACTTCCAACTAAAAACAAATTAAGTTCTGTGTACCATCAGCTTTTTAAGTGTCTACTTCACACTAATTGCTGGTTTTTCCATGCTTGTTGACTTATCAATTGTGTATCTTACTTCCCTAGACTGTCAACTCAGTAATTCCAGGAAGAGCCTCTCTGGTCCACTTCTGTCTCATCATCAATGATAGTGTCCAGCACACAGAATGGCACAAGAAATAACCATGAAGTGACTGGGTGCATGAATGAGGCTGGGGAAGTTACAGAATTGCTCCAAGACCACTTTCTACTCTGAAGAAAAATAACTCTAGGACTTGCTTTATGACTGACTGCTCCATAGCACATGAAAACCACCAATATGGAATCAGACACGTGGGACATGCTCCTTCACCAGCCCAGACAGCAGGTAGATGTCTGCAGACAATGGAGAGAGCAGGATTGGTCACCATGGAGCAAAGTGGGAGTCAGAAGCTGAGAACAGAGCCAACCAGGATCTTGTGCAAACTGCACTGAAGCTGTCTCGTGGGAAAAGACCAAGGTGCCAGAGATAATGTAAGAGACCCCAACAGGAAGCTGGAGCTGCCCAAAGCCAGGAGAGAACGGGGCAGCTGGCGTTGGGCTATGAATCACTTATTTGTTACCCACACCATGGGTGTTGGGGGTCCAGCCACCACGTCCTCATCTCAGGCAGCAGGAAGGAGAATTGGAGAAGGTGAAAGGCCATTCCCGAGCTGGGTGAAGTCCTCTGCAGGACTACTTCAGGAAGCTCATCCAACTTCCACATCTATCTCACTGGCTGACCTCAGCCACGTGGCCAAACCCAGCTGCAGGGGCTGGAGAATGGAATTTCTCAGCAGACAGTGCCCCCATAACACAGTGGGAGCTTTATTGGTTTGTTTTGGGGGAGAAAAGAGAAGGGTATGTGACCTGCAGGCTCAGGTTCCTATGGCTCCTGCCCAGGAAGCTCCCACCAGGGTCCATCCTGCCCCTGGCAAAGGTCCCAGAGCAAGGAAGAAATGCACCAGGCCTAGGCAGGGTCAGGATGGGGTGGGGGTGTGGTGAGCAGCACATTCACCCAGTGCCTAAAGCCGCTGACGGGCAATTACAGGACCCCAGAGGGTCTGAGATGCAGGTAGATGAGGGGATGAGGACCATGAGGTAGCCACATCATACTGGCTGGCTCATTATTTCAACAGGGAGTAGAGAAACCATGCTCAGGCCAATCAGAAGTCTTTTAGGCCCAGGTCCCAGTCGGAGAAGTTGGGTTCAGCGACCCACAGCTGGAGGACGTGGATCTCATCAGGAATGGGCAATGACTCTAGGTCTCCACCCAGCACAGGGGCAGGATATTCAGTTCTGGTAAGTCCCATGCTAGGGACAGAACGTAGTGTGGCTCTACACATTGTCTCCATTTCAATTGTTCTTTTTTAAAACTTGTATTTATTCATTTGTTTGCTTATTGTTTGAAAGACAGAGGGAAAGACAGAGATCTTCCATCCACTAGTTCACTCCCCAAATGCCTGCAATATCTGTGGCTAGGGTGGGCTACAGGAAGAAGCTGGGAACTGAATCCCAGTCTCCCAGGTGGGTGTCAGAAATCCAAGCGCTTAAGCCATCACCTGTTATCTCTCAGAGTACAGATTACCAGTAATCTGGAAGTGATAGCAAAGCCAGAACTGAAAACCAAGCACTGCAATGAGATGAAGGTGTCACCACTGGGTTCTTTTTTTTTTTTAAATTTATTTATTTATTCAAGAGCCAGAGTTACAGAGAGAGGGGGAGACAGAGAGGTCTTCCATTCAATGATTCACTCCCCAAATGGCCACAAGGGCCAGAGATGTGTCAATCTACAGCCAGGAGCCAGGAGCTTCTTCCACGTGTCCCACAGAGGGGCAGGGGTCCAAGTATTTGGGCCATCTTCCACTGCTTTCCAAGGCCATAACAGAGAGCTGGATCAGAAGAGGAGCATCCAGGACTTGAACCGATTCCCATATGGGATGCAAGAGCTGCAGACAGAGGCTTAACCTATTACGCCACAGTGCTGTCCTCCACCATGAGTTCTCAACTACTCTGCCAATGCCCCCTCCCCTGCCTTCATTTAAAATCAGCTAGCCATAGCATTGGTGTGTGAAGTAAATGCCACAAAACACTACACTTATAAAGAGATCCAAGCATTAGAAACCTGGGCATCAGACACCTCCCAAAATGTTCACCCTGCTGGTCACCAGATCTTGCTGGCTAGCTTCTTGCATCCCTTAAAGCTCAGCTCCCTCCTCTGTCTCTACTGGTCTACCATGTCTGGCTCTCATCTCTGTGTTTCTGAACCCTAATTGTCTCCTAGATAGAGCCCCTACAGCGTCTTCCTCCCAGGCAGGTGATTCTCCACCAACTGATGGGACTGCTTTCTCTGAAACAAGCAGCACTGGCCTCACCTGGGAGAAGTTTGAAACGCAGAACCTCGGGCCCCACTCAGACATCAGAAATCTCCATATTGTGGTTCACATTATCCCCAGGTGTTCCCTAAGGCCAGTAAATAGGATTGAGAAGCCCAGTTCTAGTCCATGCTCCAGCAGGGCCACGTCGCCCCAGCGCCCTGGGGTGCAGCCCACCTGCATCTCCCATATCATCTCTCTCCACTTGCCCCAGCCTGTTTACCAGTGCTGTGGGTCTCCAGTGCTGGTCCTTTCCTTCAACTGTCATCAATGCATTCATTCCTCAAAGAGGTTTGATTTCATGGAGTTTGCGTCTACACAGGGAAGACCCTAACAGGAAAGGCAGACACAATGTGAATTCATTAATTCTACAGATAATTAATCATACCTGTGCAGGTGCCTTGACATAGTTCAAGGTGATGAGAGCACACAACAAGGGACCCTTATCTAGAACATTCCTCTGCAGTGGGTGGCAGAAATGGAAGGGGGCAGGAGCTTCCAGATTGCACAGAGTGGGGAGGATTATCTGGTTTCCCAGGAGGCCCCAGAGACCACTGCAGGAATCAAGCCCAATGGAGAGACCAAGTATGCTCCACAGAGGAGTCTTCCCATCCTTGAAATGCCTTGAAATGACCAAGCTGAGCTTTCTAGAATGCCTCTCCCCAGGAAAGATCAATTCTCTATGATGCTTGTGGAGCAGCCTCTGAGTGCCTTGGGAGTTATCCCTGGGTTTTCCCATAGTGCCTACAAAATAGCAGCCATTGCTCCCGTCACTGGGGTGAAAATATGGCTGTATGTATAAAATTGATTTACTGCCAGAGAAAGGGGCATTAATCCAGCTGCAAATTCTCTCTGCTGGGACACGAGGCGGTAAATTTCAGGCAGCCAGCAGCAGCTCTGATTCTGCATGAAATACGGTGCCTGTGTTGTGTTTGTGTGTGTGTGTTTTAATAAAGGGAACTCTTTTTCAGATTCTTAATTGACAATCACATTTCCCCATCTAAAAACCATAGCAGATGATGAGATCATAAAAACATGGAGCAAAGAAATGCCTTTTCCCTGCCCTTATTGACACTTCAAAACACAGAGTTAATTGAGTGAGACTCTTTGTCTGTAGTAAGGATATTCCTGAGTATCAAAAGAAAATTAAGTCAACCAGAATAATTTATTGAACACCTATTAACTGCAAGGTGTTTCTAAGAACAAGGAATAGTAGTAAACATCATTATTAATGGCAGTATTATTACCTCTATAATTTATTGAATGGCTACCATGGACACAGCCCTTGAAACAGCTCTAGGAGGCTGGCTAGTATTATCTAATTTTGTTGACAATGAGATTTGTGCTCAGAGAGGGTAATGGCTCATCCATGGTTGAACAGCTAGATGGCAAGCTGTATTTTAACACACTGCCAGTGTTTTTTCACCATATTACACAAACTAGACACAGATTTCTTCCTACTCTAGAAGAGGGCATGCTATTGATCATGTTCCTGGGTATAGCGTTCCTCAGCTGGACCTGTACCCACCAGTCTCTGCTCCCATGGGTTCCAGGGAAGATTTGAACACCTCTACCCTAAATCCCCAACTTCTCCATGCAATGGAGAAGCCCACCTGACTGGGCTAAGGGATGCAAAGGTAGCTGGTGAAACAGTGTTCTGAGTGTGTCCATGGGGGCATTTCCAGAAGACATTAGCAATGAATTGGTAGATGGAACAAAGAATTTCTGCACTCATCAATGTCATCACTCAAATTGATGAGGGCCTAGAAAGAAGAGAAAAGAGGGACATGAATATCTCTCCCTCTTTGCCTCTACCCATCCCTGATCTGGGAATTCCAACGTCTCCTGCCCTTGGACACTGGATCTCCTAGTTCTGGAATCTTTGGACTCTGGGACTTACACAAGTGCCTTCCTTTGCCATACCTCCTGCTCCCCCTGCTTTCTGGGTGTGTCCACCTTGCTGACTCCTCTGCAGATCATGGCACATCACAGCCTCTAGGACCATGGGAGTCACCGCCTGTAATAACACATCCACATTCAGGTGATCTGGAGACCCTTGACTAAGAATACCCTTGAGTGGATTATCTGGACTGGGCTTTTTGGCAAGTTTCTGCCCAGAACAAAGTCAGTTAGTTTCAAAGGCATTTTCCTGGCCTTTTTTGGCCCCCAGCCAGTTTCTCCTTTGCAGTAGACTTTCAGTTCTGGGCTTACTCATTTCATAAGTATCTGTTGAACAACTACTGTATAGCAGAGGATGCCCTCAGCATTGGGAAGCAGCCCTGTGCTCCTATACTGTAGGAAAAGAGTGAACAGGTGATAGGAATTCCTCATCCAGACTCACCACGTTGGCTCCAGCACCAGCTCCAGCCCACCCAGCCTGTCAAGAGGACTTCCTGGGAAAGCTTGCCCCCAGGACATGTGGAACAGGGCAGTGTGCTGTAACTTGGCACCCAACACTCACACTGCTCACTCAGAAAAACCTGATTCCCAGCGAAAGATTCTGGGAAGATCCTTAACCAAAAACCAACAAAGCCATGGCTGGACATCTGACCAACAATAAACATGTGCTGTCCAACCCACTCATAATGGATTAATTTGCTATACACAATAGAGAGCTGACACATAGGCATCCTATTAATTTGGACAAAGTGTGTGAAAATGGATGCATCACAGGAATTCAAACAAAGGGCTTTGGGATCCTAAGGGAGGGAGAGCTGGCTGAGGAACTCAAAGAAGGTTGTATAGGTCTGGGCCAGGTATGTCCCTTGTGTAAAAGTTTGGGTGGAAAGAGGAGGAAACATAAAATGAAACCCCCTTTCTGTCTCAGGATTCTCATCTGCACAAAGCAGCTCATGACTCGACTGACATGAGGGTCACTTGGATGATGTTCTGAGCGTTGTCTGCTGCTTTTCTCAGTCCAGAAGCCCTCCTTCTCCTCTACTAATCAGATCCCAATTTCCCTCAGGGTCACGAATGTCCCCTCTGCCTCCAGTCTCAGCACACATGCTTTTAGCAGAGGTGACTGAACCACACAGGACTTCGACCTAAACCAAACATTACACTCACCATCCACCTAGCGGGAAATGGCCACAGGTGCCAGCCCAAGCTGGTGAGGTGACATGGGACTTCCACTGGGAATTCTGACCTGAGACCCTTCACTACCCCAGAAGACTGGGAGCCCCTGGCTGCCCTAAGACAATAAAAGGAGAAACTGGGGGACAGGGCACCACAGAAGCAGCCAGGAAGCACCATGGATAGAGAAAGCTGTGATCCTAACAACTCCAATGTGGCCACCCTTAAGCCAAATCTCACCTGCGGATTTCTCAGTTACAGGAACCAATTCCAGTCGAATTTCAGTCAGTAGCAGACAACATTCATAATGGACATACATCAGTTAAAAAGCTGGAGCAGTGTCTGGCATACAGTAGGTGCTCCATCAATGCCAGCGATGGACCGGGCAGTGAAATTCCTCTAATCATTTCTCATGTTTTCCTTCCCCATCTCATCAGTGACAGTGCCTGGCAGAGCCTCATCCCTGAGCAGCCCTGGCGGCAGCAGTTAGGCTCTCAGAGGCTCCACAGACGACCAGGAGAGGATGCTGGTCAACCTCACTGCCCTGGGCCTGGCACTGGATGTGCCTGGAGACAGGCTGGGTATTCCTAAAACTTCCAGGTCACTTGGCTTCCATTAGAGGCTCATTCCCTAGCTGGGCTATGGCTTCCAGCTGCGGGAAGTCTGTCCAGGACTTGATTCAAGGGGTCCCCACCCCCTTTAACTTGGCTTCCCTGGTCCTAAATCAGGAGGGTTCCACTGTGATGGGCTTAAGCCCCCATCCTTCATCCCACACCTGCTTATCCAGCATCTACAGCCTCTGTGGACACTGATGCTCAGGAGGTAGATCTCATCCTGTGGACAGGCACAATGGAAGGGAAGGAGAATGAGGGCAGGCAGGAGGGCAGGTAGGGGAAGGGGCAGTTACGGAGCCTGGTGGGGAGGAGAGAGAGGTGAATGTTATCAGAGGCTTCAAATGCACAATTGGGCCACAGCCATGCCGTGTGTTCTGCCAGGAGGATCCCTTTGAAGCAGTGACAGCTGAGATCTGAGTAAGGAGAAGGAGCTGGCCTTAGCCAAAGTCGGAGCAGGAAGGCGATGAAGATCATTGAGCCCCTGGCTTTGCTTTCCTGCCTCTGTCTCATTCTTGCAGACTATAGTGGGATGGAGACGAGGTTGAGCTTGGCTTTTGGAGCCAGATACATCTGTGTCCACAGACAGTGACTGTACAACCCCAAGCTCATCCTTAAACCACCCCACACTGCTGCCTTCTTCATGGAATAGAGTAACTTTGTTCCATCAGGGGTGTAGAGAGTTTAACTGAGGCTTCTTAATAGATGTTGTGTCCAGAGAGCAACTCCACAGGCCACAAGCAATGTGGTAGATTCTCTCTGCTATTGCTGTAAGAGAGTCCCTGGCCTCTCCTGCCCAGATTTTTTAGATGAAGTTCAAGGTAAGGTCCTAGATGACAGGAAAGGGCTCTGCACTCCTGGTAATGCCTACCCCAAAGAGCAACTTCAGCTCAGTAACTAAGGCACCCAGCTCAGCCACAACAGGGCAGGCATTGTGCCACAATGGGTTAAGCCACTGCTCAGGACACCTGCATTCCATACTGAAGTACCTGGGGCAGAGTCCTGTCTTGGCTTTGGATCCAGTTTCTTGATCATGCATCTGGGAGGCAGCAGGTGATAGTTCAAGTACTTGGGTTCCTGTCACCCACATGTGAGACCCAACTGGCTCCTGGCTTCAACCTGGACAGACAACCAGATGTGGTCCAGCCACATCTGTTATAGGCATTTTTGAACTAGCAGATAGAAGCTCGCTCTCTCTCTCTCTCTCTCTCTCTCTCTCGCTCTCTCTCTCTCTCTCTCTCTCTCTCTCTCTGTGTGTGTGTGTGTGTGTGTGTGTGTATAAAAATAAACTTTTAATTAAAAGACCTCTCAACTTCATTTAAGGTGAAACACCCCCCAGTCCAGGTGTCTAGTTCTTGACTCTATGCAGGTGCCTCCTCTTCCCTACCCCACCCTGGGGGCAGAAAGTGGGAGAAGGATCTGGGAAGTCCTATGGGTGAATCTCTGGGATCACACTTGTGTTTGCTGCTCTGTGTCCCTCAGCGGACATTCATGGATCCATGGGAGGTACCAATGAGAAGCCCCTTGCCATTCAGGCCCTGAACACAGGAGATGCCCCCATTCCTGGTGGACCTGGTGAGGCCTCCCTCTCAGCCACCACCCAAGCTGCACAGACCCTGATATCACTCTGGGCTCTCACCCTGGGAGCCTGCTTTCTCAGCCGGGTCCCTTCAAAGACAATTTGGACCCAGCTACATCTTGCAATGGCCTTGTGGGAAACTCACAAATGCTTGCTGAGCAAATGTGGGAGAACTCCATTGCTCCCATTGTGTCTCTCTTTGCACCCAGGCACTGTGGAGGAGAGGAGATAGAAGTTGCCAATACAAGCAACTAACCAAGTAGCAGTGGCAAAAACCATCTTAAGCAACCTCTCTCATGAGCCTCACACGTGTCATGCCTATGTCTCCCTGGAACTCTGGAATGTTGACCAACCTTGTGAATCCAGAACTCTGGGACAGAGAGTTCCATCTCCACATTTTGTTACCTATGAATCCAGCATATACTTGCATGTGGGAAATTCAAAAAAGTTCATGAAAAATGTGAACTCTGAAAAAATATGCATGGATTCCATTTTTTTGAAAAAATAAAATTATCTTTAAATTCCATATGTCCATGAATATTTTGAAGTACCTTCTCATACGAGACACTGAGCCTGGTGCTGGGGATACACAGTGGATAAGGAGCACAGTCCTGGCCTGCTGAGGCTCATGAGTTATCAGGTCTGACAGATTCTAAAGCATGGGCAGCAGTGAAGTGGGCCCTCCAAAGACCTGTGAGGTCAGGGGTCACTGACCCTCCAAAGGAGACCGTAGGGTCAGTGGACTTGTCCCTCTTCCAGCATCCGGGGGCAATGGAAAGCATGCAAGAGCATGGCTTTTATCTGTCCTACAGTCCAGAGTGTCCAGCAGCTAATGGTCATCCTCACACAGGTGGGAAAAACCTCCATCCCACCCTGGACCTGAGCTGGGAGTCGGCTAAGAGGAGAGCAGAGTGTGGTCTGCAGCTCCCCAGCACCTACTTTTGTAGCTCAGGTGTTGTAATAAATCACTATAGACCACAGGACCCAAAGAGCAGATATTTCTCAAAGTTCTGGAGGCTGGGAAGTCCAAGATCAGGATGCCAGCCGGGGTGGATTCTGGTCAGGGCCCTCTCTCTGGTTCACAGATGGCTGTGCTGTGCTCACACATGGTGGACAGCAGAGGGAAAGGATGTGAGCTGTCTCCTGTCTCTTTTATAAGGGAACTAATTCCATCACAAGGTCCCCACCCTCAAGACCCAATGACCTCCCAGAGGCCTCATCTCCAGGCACCATCATACGGGGTATAGCGGCACCATCAACCTGTGGGTATAGTGGGGAACAAGCATTGAGTCCACTGCACTCCCAAATCTGAGCAATCCAAGACAGCCCCCGGGTCTGCTGTCTCCACAGCTCACTGTGGTTTCCTAGGCCCTGTGTGGCTCTTAGAGACAAGGCCAAAGTGCTCCTGCCGGGTTGTGGGAGGGGTATTCCCTGCACCCCATTGGCTCTGGAGAGTTGGGGAAGCAGCTGAGAAGGGACTGCACATCCAGTGCAACCTTGTGTCAACTTCCAGCAGGACAGGAAATGGGAGACACTGGGAGACACACTCGGTGCACCCCTGCCAGCCACCCCTCCTGAGTCTGGTTCCTCTCTGCTCACCCACCAAGGAGAATGCATACTTTGCTCTGCCAACACCTACCTCAACAACCAAAAGAGTGACAGTTCCAGGCACAGGTGGCACAAGGCCTGGACACGTGCTTCAGACAAGCCTGGTGAGAGGGGAGACGTTTGGACCAGGGGCAGGAGGCAGGCTCCAGGACTAAGCAGGGGGAAAGTAGTAATAAGCACTGCTCATGGGCTTGCTGCACAGCAAGAACGATGCTAAACGCATCCAGAAGATGTTAACTATAATCCTCATGATTCTCCAGGATGTCCAGGCATTATCACTGAAAAAACTACCCAGCAGAGCTGGCAATGCATGATGAGCACAATACATTCACACATCTGGGTCAGGTCACAAGATCAGAAATGTGGGGGGAGGTGTCGAGCTTCAGAGAGTGGGGACTGGCAGGGCTGGGGCACAGGTGCACTATCAGATCCGAGGTTTGGTGGCAGGTGTGACGGAGCTGCCGGGACACATGGGGAGAGTGGCCTGGCAGAGGGAACAACTAATGAGGAAAGAGCACTATTCCCAGTTTACAAACGAGAAAGCTGAGACTCAAAGAAATGAGTGATTTTTCCTGTGTCACACAGGCTAATAAACAGCAGAGTTGCTTCGAAAACGTTGAGTGCTCTTGGTCCCTCCCAAATCACAGCGGACTCTGGCATCAGAAGTGGTTGTCACAACTCTGAAGTCTGGGACAGCCTATTCTTAGGGACACTGTGGCAGGTAGAGATGGCCCTCAGTGGGTGCGGGCCTGGGACCCGCCAGCTGTGCTTCTGGGGGTCAGGGTATCACTCGACATCTCTAGTTTCCTCTTCTGCAGAGGGGAGTGGATGCTGCAGGTGCCACTGTAACCCCGAGCAGCACAGTCAGTGATGAGCTTTTCACTAACAAGGAGAGCACGGGCATTTTGCAGACGTGAGAAAACGTGCATTGTCCATGGCGCACCGTGGGTACCTAGAGCAGGCGGAGCAGCCATTAGTTCCCATCCCAGGGCTGCCTTTTAATAGGTTCCTCAGTCAGTCCCTTCCCAAAGCAGCTGGGACACTTCGCGGGGTCTGAGAACAGAGCCCAGGCTCTGGAACCAACCTTTAGCAAAATCTGCCCCATGCCCAGCACCTCTAGGGCTGAGAGAGAGAGAGAGAGAGAGAGACTCCCACCCACACCGTTCCCCTTCAGCAGCAAGCCCACAAGGATGGAATCAAAAAATCCATCAAGGAGGAAATTAGGACACTGAAGAAGGGAATTGAAAATGAAGCTGAGACTCACAAGAAAGTAGATGAAGTATGAAAAGGATCTCTCTGTTTTATGCATTTATACATGAGAACATCAGAAATCCCACATCCGAGGGAGGCTGCATTTCCATTTGCAGAAGTAACCGTAGGAGTAGAAGTCAGGGCCGGAGGTCGTGATGGCAGCAATGATTTGGCAGCAAGGGCGTCCCCAGCCCTTTCTACACACACGCACACACGGGGCACACACACACACACGGGGCACACTCAGCCAGGCCACTCCGCAGCCCTCCACATTCCCCTTGCCTTCCCTTCCCTGGAGTGCATCCTGCCTGGAGCAGCCAAGGGGCTGCTTCCAAAACCTGGGGCTGTCAACTCTTCCTGCACCACAACCCACACGGGCTCCTTCCCACCAACTCCGAGCTCGCTGTGCCTGGCTCTCGGTCTCTCCCCAGCTGCCTACCTATTCCAGGCTTTCATCTCCTCCCTCCTTCTTGCCTCTGCACCTTTACCCTTGTTAGCTTTCCTCCACTCACCCAACAAGCATTGAACAAGTGCCTTCTGCATACCTCATAGAGGAGCCAGTATCAGGACTGTGATGAGACCTGTGAGCTGAGCCCAGGGGAGAGACAGATACATAGACAGATACATAGACAGATCATTAGGAAGCCCCTGCCCAGGAAGGCTGGTGTGTTTGGGAGGGGAGCAGGGTGGGAGCCCAGGCTGGCTGAGGAGGGCAGCCATGCAGGGGGTGGCCAGTGGGAGGAATCAGTGCCCAAGCAGGTGTAGGACAGGGCTGGCATCTGCAATGGACACAGATACTTCCTATACAGGACTGGTCAAACAAGTGAGTCTATGATGTCTATGATGTCTGTGATGAACTCGTGGTTCCCACACATGCAGAGAGCTACAGAAACCACCACAGCTGTAAATGTCCCACAAGAGCACCCACACAGCATGAATAACACACACGCCTGGTGCATGGATCTAACTCCAGATCTCGTCCTCTTCTAAGAGGGATCAGGGCCAAACAGGGAGCATGGAAATCAAGTCAGGCACACCCGAGGCTGGAGATGCAGATGCTGTTAACTGAATGACAGGGCTTGACTGACCAGAGGACACAGAGGCAGCAGGAAGGAGAAGGAGCTCATACCAGAGCATGGCGAGAGGAGCCAGATTACAATGCACAGAACATGCTGGGAGGCCTCCTGGGCAGACTGATGGGTGAGTGAGTGCATGGGCTGGAGGGGTCTTGAGAAAGCAGATCTTTACATATTTGCTCCCTGCTTGCAAAGGGAAAGACATTTCACAGGGGAGCCGGTCAGGAGGGACAAGTGTGCCCAGCGACAGCACCTGGCGAAGCGGGCAGCACAGCATCCCTTCTGTGACACTCCCGCCAAAGGAAAGGGGACTGGTACAGTCTAGAGGAAACATCAGCTGGAGGTGAAGGCTGCCCCACAAAAGGGTTGGCCTGAAACGTGCAAACGTGTCCAGGCCATCCAAGTCAGGGAAAGGAGCATCCTAAAGGCACCTGACAGCTGAAATAACAGCAGATCCTTTTGATAGAAAGGGAGCCACCGGGACAGTGGGGAGAACTGGGTGATTGAGGACGGCTGGGCAGAGCCATCGGGACAGTGGGGAGAACTGGGTGAGTGAGGATGGCTGGGCAGTGCTGCACCTGTGCCAGTCGTTGACGCTGATGACTGCACAGAGGTTGTAGGAAAGACTCCTGCACTCACAGGCCATGACAGCAGGCCAGGGGCACACTCGCAGAGACTTCTGGAAGTGGGTCTTGCACTTCCAGCCTTCTGTAAGTTTGCAGATGTTGACATAGGAACAAGAAGATGTGTACTGATGCGACTGAGTCTCCCCCTCCCCACTCCTGCTTTCCCTGGCCCTAGGATGCTCCTTTTCTCCTTTCTCAATCTGGGACCCCCACTTCTCTCACTGCATTCAGCCTGAGACCCCCATTTCTCTTCCTTCTCCCACAGCGGGCCCCGTTTCATGCTCTGCATCTCTGTCATAAACTTTGGGGCCTCTGTGTAACCCCAGGGAAGCCCCGTCCTCCTTGCCATCTGCACAGCACTTCATGTCCTCGATGCACGGTGTGGTCCCCATGTCAGCCGTAGCAGCATCTCCTGGGGACTGGTTACAAATGCAGAGAGCCTGGCCCCCATGTTCCCAGCTGAGTCCTCATAGCAACAAGTTCATCACCACAGCTGAAGAAACATCTCTGAGACCAGAGCAGAGCGGCAACTCAGATCTGGATCTTTCCCCCATGCCCAGGGCCCTGGCACTGCTTGGCCTGCCCTTCCTTCTCAGCAATTCAGGGGCTCCACTGTGGATCTATCCATGTCCCAGACCCCTCCGCAGAGCTCCTGAGTCTGGAAAGTCAGTATCACTACAGTCCCCACCTCTTACAAGGTCCCCAGGGGAACTGGAGAAATGAGAGGGGCCAGGAAGGAAATGATTGTCACACTGAAGAGCTTAGTAATTGCCCGGCAAATGAAGCTTGCAGAGGGAGAGGCGGGGCTCTGCAGACTGGCTGAGCAAGGCAATTGGTGGGTCTCCCAGGAGGGCAGGAGTCTGCTCCCAACAGACAGACTCACATGAACGCCCTTCCAAAAGTTCATAAAAAACAAATTAAAGGACAAGTTCATTTTGGTGCCAAAAAATTGATATTCATTCATGTGACGGATTCCTCCAAAGGTCAGTAAATACACATTGGACAATTGCATGTGATTTGCGTGGATTTCAAGGGGGGTTTTCACCAGAAAACATTGCTCTTTTAATTTCATAGTTATATGAAGTGAACTTTTTTAAGGACCCTCCTGTGTGCATGTGTGTGCGTGTATCTATGTATATGTAATGTGTCTATATATGTGTGAGACTGTGTGTGCATGTGTGTACTTGTGTGCTGTGTGCCTGTGTACATGTATGTGTTTACGTGTGACATGTGTGTCTATCCATGTGGTGTGTGTGCGTGTCTATCCATGTGGTGTGTGTGCATGTCTCTAGGTGTGCAAATTTGTGTCTATTTGTGTATACAAGTGTATGTGATTGTCTATGTGTGCATGTCTATGTGTGCTGTGTATGCATGTGTGCCTATGTATGTGTAAGTATGTGTCTTTGTGTGGAACGTATGTACGTGACTATGTATGTGTGTGCATGTGTGTGGTGTGTGCCTGTGTGTACGTATGTATATGTCTATGTTTGTGTACATATGTGTCTAAATGTGTGTGGTATGTGTGTTCATGTCTACGTGTATGGCTTATGTGTGTCCATGTAAGTGTATATATGTGTATGTCTATATGTGTATGTGTGTGCATGTGTGTGGATGGTCTCCACTCCCAGTCAAACAGCCCAGCAAAGACATGGCAGGTAAGGGCAAATCTGCTGCAGGATGGCCACCACCATACTTAATTAACTGGGTAGCACTAGGAAAGTTCTTTAAAAGGAGGAAATCCTGCCAGCAGAGACACAAGGTGGGTGACAATGGAGGATGTTCTGCTGAGTGGAATGAGCCAGACAGAGGGAGACAAATGCAGTGCAATCTCACTGGACGTGGGATCTACAGAGGGGAGAAAGTGGCTACCAGGAGCTGGGGCAGCTGGGGCTGGGAGGGTCTGGGTAGAAGGGCAGCAACCTGCAGTGAGAAGACTTCCACATCTTGGAGATCAAGGAAGCAACATGGGGACCATATGTAGTTGTGACATGTCGAGGACTTGAGGTTTGCTAACTGCAGAAGAGATCTTGCATCTTCTCACCAGAAAAGAAGGTAAAGACGTGAGGGGGGTAGACATGCTGACGAGTGGGACACTGGTGAACAGGTCACGTCACAACACTGTGGCATCTACACTGAATAGCCACAACTTTTATTTGCCAATTGTACCTCAATAGAACAGGGGACATTTTTTAAATTAAAAGCAGATATTATATATACACCAGGGGAAGCATCAAATCCCAGAGAGTTGGATTGTCAGCTGGCCGTGGTCAGCCCAGGGGCACTTCTCTGATCTCTGTCTTCTCACCTGACAGGCAGAAAGGATGAAATGGAGGAAATGACCACAGAGTGGAAGTGAAGCAGAAGCAATTCAGTAAAACGATGAGGATCACAGAAGAGTCGTGCCTCCTCCAGGAAGCTTTCCTTGATTTCCCAGGGACGATGCACTGGCCCCTCCCTTCTGGGTTTGCCACAACTACAGACAGAATCAGAGCACCTGGGCCACCCCAATGGCACCAGGGTCCTGCCAACCGCATGCACAGCACACACTGGGGCTCCCTCCCTGAGCCCCATCCTTGCCTCCAGCTCAGTCCAGATTTGCTCAGCTCCCCACTTCCCTCCAGATCTCCTGAGCCTGCCCTTGGGCTTACTCTTTGGACTGATGACAACGCTGGCTTCTCCAAACCAGATCTGTGGCTCTCTCTGTCCCTGTGCTTTCTTCTCTCTTCTCTATCCATCATGTGAGCTTTCAGCTCCCCAGCTGTCAGGGAAAGCCCCTCCCCAGCCTGGGTACCCCCACCCACCGGGAGCCACATTAATAAGCACCCAGCCCCACACCCCACACCCACTTTCCTAGGTCCAAGACACTGACAGGATCCACGCTCCTCAGAGCGTTCCTGTTTCCAGAAATTTTCAATGAAATGAGACCTGCTCTGTCTCTAGTGATGGGGCCACAGGATAAGAAACCCAAAGATGAAGCCAAACAGAATCACCACCCTGGGGAGAGTTCAGAAAATCAAGCCAGCAAGCTGGGGGAGGCAGGTGCTGGCCAGCATCACCCCACACACTCGGCTCCTGCTGCAGTGGTCGCTGTCCAAAGCCCCTCTCGCTGCTCTGGGCTAGTGCTGGAGACCAGAGGAGCACAGGACACTCTTCTCAGGGATGGACAGGCGTGGAGCTGCCCCCTGGGACCTGGCCACCCTTGCTCATCCCCAACCATTAAACCTGCTGACCCGCATAGCCCCAGAGCCCTACCAGGCACTGGGTGGAGCCCACAGAGGCAGTTGCCACCCTGGCAGGGATCCTGCCCAAGATCAGAGTTGCCAGGGCCTCCCCTGCCCCCACCTACTCCTCCTGGGGTCCCAGTCCAGCAGCCAAGTGGGTGTGGTTTCTAGCATTTCCCACAAGCTCCAGCTAGCCCACCCCTCCTTTAGGGTGACATCCTGATCTGCTTACCAGCCCCCCACATCCATGACACCCCAATTCACTTGGCACAGTGCTTCTGAGGCTTTACTTCCTAGTCTGAGTGGACCGATGTGGGGGTGGATACATGACCCAATTCTGGGAGCTCCTGAGGTTGGGATGAGACCCCTAACATGTGGTTGTCCTGCCTTCCTTTGAACCCCTGGTCCCCACTCCCATTACTGCCTCCCCAGAGCCCATCTCCCAGCAGCAGCACAAACCAGGCCACTCCTCACTGCTTTCTCATCACCACCAAGAAAAAACCCTTGGATGGACCCTGCTTGGCCCTCTGGCCTCACCTACCCCAGCTGCTCACTGCCCCAGCACTGTGCAAGCCATCCTTCCCTTCCCATAGCTGCCGTGCCCCTCCCCCTATCCTAGCGGCCAAAGGGTACATCTCACACTCAGGTCTCAACTCCAAGGCACCTTCCATGAGAGCCCTGCCAGCTGGCTGCCCACTGGGTGTGGCCCTGGCTGCCTCCTTCACTTCCTGGTAAAGACTAGCTCATAGCCAGGCAGACAGAGGAAGGGGCTGAGCATCTGTCGGGCAACTAATGCACCTGCCTGCTGGCTCAGCTCAAAGGGAGGGCAAATAAAGATCAGAGGTGTCACTGGATCCCACATACATCTGGTTTATGCATGCTTAAGGTGTGTCCCCCACTGGGAGTCCCAGCTCCCAAGGGGAGGAGAAGGTGACACTTTTTATTTTTCTTCTTATATCCTTGGGGTCCTAGTACAAAGCCAGATCCAAACAGGTGTGCACTGAAGGCTAAGTTTGCAAGGGGCCCAAGGAACTCACGTAACCATTGGCCCAAGTCTTCATGACAGAGAGGAAGAGAAGGAAGACTCCAAGGAGAACAATGACTCAGGTCCCCAGTGACTGAGCACCGAAGCCCCCATTAAACATAAGGATGTAAAATATGGAGAGAAAGGAGTAGTCCCCTTTGCAGACACTGTCATTGACTTCTGGACCTGTGTCCCAAGCCAGGAGACAAGCCAACCTTGTCAACCTAACCTATCTACACCACATGGCACACACCCCAGAATACAGTGGTATAAGACAGCCTCAGTCCACTCTTGCTACTGAGTCCTACTCAGTTCCTGGTCCAGGACTGAGAAACAGTAATCCACAAAGTGCAGGGCCCATGGAGGTGCTATCTGTGGGCTGACCAGGTAGTGACCTTGCCCGATGTGGAGCAGCTGGCTCAGCCAAGACCCTGCACACAGCCGGGAGCTTGCCCAGGGAAGCTCCGGTGTCCTGACTTTCCTCATGCCATCTCCTCCTCCAGGCTTCTATCACCGGCTGATAGCCTAGACTTCCTTAAAGCATGGTCACCATGGCCCACGAGGCAAAGCCCAGACACATAGTCACTTTGGAAGCCTTTGTGTGCTCCATGATTACTAAGCTCCTGTTTGCCACAGCGAGCCACGTGGCCAAACCCCGGGTCTGGGTAAGATGGGAGGGGAGCACCAGAAAGTTTGTTTGTTGGGGACACTTGCATCCATTTTCCACGATCAACCTCCTCAGAAATGCCAGACCTGTCACCTCCCCAGTGCCTGGCTCTGGGCCT
The DNA here is from genome assembly GCA_949820135.1 of Sylvilagus floridanus. Lineage (NCBI taxonomy): Eukaryota > Metazoa > Chordata > Mammalia > Lagomorpha > Leporidae > Sylvilagus > Sylvilagus floridanus. The sequence continues at coordinate 161,904,638 of OX463241.1, read as the reverse complement.
CCTGAGGGGGTGGCAGAGGTTGCTTAGACGTGGTCCAGAGCATGGAGAGGTTCTGCATTGGCTGAACACCCTAAGCTACACTGTCACTGAGGAACCAGTACAAACGCTGGGAGCAATTTTAACATATCCTTAATGCAAGCTTGGAAGAAAATTAGAAAAATTCCCAGAAGCCAAAAATCAAAGCAAAAAAGGAAGCCAAAGAGGCCATGCTGAAGTCAACTGTTTCCTGGAGACATTTGCTGTGCCCTGGAGAGGTGAGCCTCCTTCATGTTGGTGGCCACATACCAAGGAGGAGCACAGACACAGGTGTGGGGAGTCTGAAGAGACTCCTACGTGAGGTTACCCTGTAAGTGTGAAGGACAGAAAGAGACCTGCATGGGCAGAAGGGGAATCTGCACCCCAGTCAGCACTAAGTGGAGAGACAATGCTCCCCTGGAGTTCATGGCCATCAGCCAGCACTCACCACCTGCAGACCAGACTTACTCTTCATGGGATTCAAAAGACCCTGTACTCACCTGCTCATGTCGTCCCAAGGAAATACCACAGGCTATGTGGCTTAACAATAGAAGTTTACTTTCTCACAGTTCTGGTTTGTGGATTTTCAAGATCAAGGTCCAGGCAAGGTTGGTGCCTGGTGAGGGCTCTCTTCTGGTTTGCAAATGACCTTCTTTCTGGGCATGCATGCAGAGAGTTAGAGACAGGGAAAGAGAGAGAGAGAGAGAGAGAGAGAGAGAGAGAGAGGCTATTCTGTCTATAAGGACACCAGTTCTATTGGATTAGTGCCCTACCCTTTTGACTTTAATTTTCACTTAACTTTAATGACCTGTCTAAAGCCACATTAGGGTTTATAGTTCCAACCTGTGGATCAATGTCCAGTTTGTAATAGGCCCCATGTTTAGAATTGATTTCAAAGTCAAATGAGAATCATTTCTAGGGGAAAAACTTCATTTTAATATTTGAAGAATTCCTGCAAACAGATATCCAAGGAATCTGAGTTCATAATATTAAAATTTAAAGTACTGAAGAAAACAAATCACTATGAATGTGGAATTAGAAGCACAAATAATTAGATTCCATCTAAAATGAGCATATTGTTTAAAAGAATAAAAAAGGAAGCTGCCTGCATTGGAGAGGAATAGGAGGTGGTAAATACGAACAAGCAAACTGAAAATAGCACTTCTCCACTTGCAGCAAATGGACACAACTAGAGGACATCCTGTTGGGTGAAATAAGTCGGCCCCAGAACACTGCATGTTCTCCCTTATGTGTGGGAACTAAAATTTCAGAAAAAAAAAAAGAAGAAAGAAAGGAAATGTCTGTGTGTATCAATATTGCTGCGAATATAGTTTTATAAAACTTTTATACTTTTATGAAACTAGTGGAGGTCCAGGCATGCCTGGAGTCAGCTGGAGCCCAGACTCTCCACCCCCAGCACTCACGTGGTGGGCTGCAGGTGCCTCTCCTTCCGCATGACTCTCGCCTTCTCCTCACATCTGCACTAGATGCCAGCAGGAGCACTAAGATCCCCTTCAGGGCCAAAGGCCTTGCTCCCCCAGATGCTGCCAGTGCTTCCAGCTGCTAGCCCTCCTCAGGATTTGCCTCGGCTTAGGAGCATCACCTTGCTCAAGGTTATGTTTCTTCCTGGTCAGCCTACATCCAGCAACTGGCCAGTAACAGCAGCGCAACATCACAGCTCCTACTGCAACAAGCCCAGCTCCGAGCTCCTGATGGTGTAGATTGAAAGCTTGTGTTGACTCCACCTTGCTCGCCTCTCCCACTGCCTGATGCTTCTTCCTCCAGGAGGGGGTGGCAGGGTGCTATTTTTTTAAAGTTTGCAGAAAATGGAATCAAAGGATATGTTCATATTGGCACAAAGAAAACCTGAGACTCATCCATATAAAAGGTCTTCAAAGTATTGCTGAAAAATGTGTACTATGCAAAAAAGACTATTCATGGACTTAAAATGATTTTGTACCAAGACGATTCCATTTCCTGTGAACGTTGAAGCACTCTCGTCTTACTCCCATAGATGCAGCGTGCTGAGCACTCTGGAAACTCCCACGCATTCACGTCCATCTCTGTCTCTGCCCGGGTGGGCTGCCTGCAACTCCTGCTGAAATCCCCCCTTCTGGCGTCTCTGAGCCGCTAGCAGCCAGGGCCACTTTCTGCCTGTTCATATTATCTCAGACTGTCACCAGGTTCATCCTGGGGTCCTGCCCCAGCTAGGACGTCGGCCCTTTCAGCCTGTCCCTCCCCTTTCTTGAGTCATCTTATCCTTTCCTGAGGATAGACTTGGCAAGCCCTTATTATCTACCAGCCATCCTGCTAGTTTCAGCTAACAGAAAACAGACACGGTGCCTGTCCCCAAGGAGTTTTCAGGTCAGCACCAGGAACAGACCTTAATGAAGTCGTCACATGAATTAATTATGCCAGTTTGAATCCCATGAAAATGCCAGTGTTAGGCCACTATAGCTCATAAAGCCAGCCCTCGCATTTGGTTCAACCTAAAAATTGTAAATGGAAAGAAAGCCCCAAATCTTACTTTCTGCCAGCGCCGTGGCTCAACAGGCTAATCCTCCGCCTTGCGGCACCGGCACACCGGGTTCTAGTCCCGGTCGGGGCGCCGGATTCTGTCCCAGTTGCCCCTCTTCCAGGCCAGCCCTCTGCTGTGGCCCGGGAGTGCAGTGGAGGACGGCCCAAGTGCTTGGGCCCTGCACCCCATGGGAGACCAGGATAAGCACCTACCACCTGGCTCCTGGCTTCGGATCAACGTGGTACGCTGGCCGCAGCCCGCAGGCCGCGGCAGCCACTGGAGGGTGAACCAACGGCAAAAGGAAGACCTTTCTCTCTGTCTCTCTCTCTCACTGTCCACTCTGCCTGTCAAAACAAAACAAAAAAAAAAACTTACTTTCATTTATTAGCAGTAATTTTTCCCAGTGCTCAAACCAAAATTCCTACCCCATTTTCTTGGTTTCTTTTTTTTCCATCATTTGTGCCTTTGTCATTTTTCTTAAAAAAAAAAAAAAAAGCTAATATCCCCCATAAGCCTGATTGAAAATTGATTCTCCCTCCTCTTAGTTACTTATGTCCTGCTTGTTACAACTAACATTGAGATTGAAATTGAAAAGTGTATTGAAAAATTCAAGCCAGAGCTAAGCAAGAGAAAATCTGAACAAACAAGCCCACAGGTATGCTTGGCTGTTTCTCCAGATGTGCATTTTCGTGACATCTGACAACCAGAAATGGGTGGGCTTCCCCCTCCCCACTCCCCACCCAATAGAGAGACACCTCAATGATGGTGGGCTGAAGCCATGGCTGACATAAGGAAGGAGACTCCATTGCAGCCATTCCAAGGCCAAAGGAAAGATGAACGACGGGGAAGACCCCAGGGGACAGCCCTCTGTAGGCCTCGGTGGACAGCCACATGACCATTTTTGTAGGAACAGTCAGGATTCGTGCAAAACACGAAAACTGAATGGAGTGGAATGGAGGGGGGAGTATGGGAAAGAATGGGGCAGCATGGTGGTGGCAACTCATTTGCTGTGGAAGTCTCTGTATTCCAGACAGTTGTTGCATAGCCTTCTCTTCTTCTTCTTTCCTGGTGTTGGCACGAAATTCTAACAACCCTCCAAGGCATAGAAATCTCAGAACAGAAGAGTCTGAGTTCACCCAGGGCATCGCAGACAACAATACAAACTAGACATTGAATTTCACAGGGCAGGACTGGGTCTTGGGGAAGCCTTTGGACTGTAAGTAGATCAGGGAACACAGGCTAGGCCTTTCAGGCCATCAGAGATTCAGTGGGGCTTTCCCTTCTCTTGTCTCATTAATACTTCCTATTTGGACAAGTAAAGTTCTCACCCTGCCTCTGAGACTGAAGTCACAGAACAGGAGATGTCAAGGGACCTGGGCCTGGAATTCTTGACCAGCTACTGCCCACATCCAGGGCTACTCTCACCAACTCCTTGGATGAACCCTGCATGGACACTATGGAAGCTAAGGCTACGATTACACACACAGTGACACACACACTCACATGTGATCCTGATGGTAGTCACCTCTCTTCTGAGATGCTAAAATTCTATAAGATTTAATAACCAATGTGTCAGGAGTTATTGGAGGCAGAACACAATAGCCTTTCTCAGAATTAACTGGGAGTCTTCCTTTTTCCTTGCTGGGGTGGACAGACTTCTAAGATAGGTCCTAAGATTCCTGTCCAGATACCCAGGGCTTTTTGATAGCAAACCAAGGCCAGGCTATTTCCAGTTGGCTACACACTGTGCAATTATATAATGTGATTGTTCTGGACTCCTGTTGTTTGCTTTGAAATGCTATTCACATGTTTGAATTAACCTGCTGGCAATCATATTTTTAACTTTTTAAAAGTGTAACAATGTCTTTGTGAAGATCCTACTTATTGGCAGAAATGTCAGAATTGATTGAGTGACGATATATTGGTGGGTCGTATTATTCGTACACTCAGTTACATTTTCTGAGTGCTCCCCATAGGCGAGGCCCTGTCTGGGGCATGGGAATTACTTCAGTGATCCAGGAAGATAAGGTCCTGGTCTCTCAGGAGCACACAATCCAGTGGAAGAGAGAGATAAGTAAGTCCTCCACGAATGCAGGGCATTAAATGCTAGAGGAGGACAAGTACCATGGTCTCCAGGGCTTGAATCAGGCTGGGCAACATGGGAGAAGGTTTCACCCAGGAGACTGAGGAGGAGAAGAGCGAGGAGGGGCTGTGAGGAAGGGTGTTCGGAAGAGGGAACAGCATGCCAAAGACAAAAGAGGCAGAGCTCTCGGAGTCCAAGGGACCACAACTGTGTGGGTCATTACGCCTATTATGCCTGAGTCAAGGCTCCTTCAGAGAAACCTCAGGAGACTGGGTTGCGGCCAGGCCAAGAAGACACAATCACCTGTGAGACTCACATTTGGCTACGTCCACTCTACATATTCTAGTAGTAGGGGTTGAACATCCCTAATTCCAAAATCAAATATCTAGAGGACTCCAAAATCTGAAAGTTTTTTGAGCATTGACATACCTCTACCAGTAGATAATTCCACACCTGACCCTATGTGACATGTTACAGGCAAAATTCAGGCACACAAAAAACACTGTTACAAATTACCTTCAGGCTATATGTAAGATAGTGTATTCTGGTTTTAGACTTGGGTCCCAGCACCATGATATCTCATTATGCACTTAGAAATATTTCAAAGATGCAAAAAAAATCAAAGTTGCAAATACTTCTTGTCCCAAGCGTCTCAGGTAAAGGAGACTCCAGCTCTATAATAAGAAGGAAGATACTTGAAGAGAGCAAGTGTTTAAGCTTTGCAGACCACATGGCCTCTGTCCCAACCACTAACTTGTAGCTAAAAGTAGTCATAGACAGTACATAGAAAAATGGGCATGGCTGAGTGGTCAATAAAATTTCATTCACAAACACAAGCTGTGGACTGCTTTATGGGGCAGACCTTGGTTTATCAACCTCTTCTCTGGAAGCATGGGCTCCATTTGTCACAATGCATGAAGATTACGTACCTGAATGCTGCAAGCTGCTCCCATAATTCTACGATGATTTTTCAAGTATGATGATGGCAATTACTCAATTGCCATTCCATCCTACCCTGTTGCCTTTTGTTATCACAGATACGACCAGCACCCCTGGAGAGACAACCATCGAATGCGGGAGCTAGAATGGATACATGAATTGCACAGTCTCATGGATTTCCTAGATAAGGCGATGGGGAGCTCTGAGAGGTTTAGCAGCATCCCCGAGACCACAGAACTGGCGCAGAACACACACAATTGCTTTCACTGGTGCAACGCTTGCCTTGTGTCGGGACCTGGGCTGGGTGTTCTACACCATTTCCAACTGCCTCTCCTGCAAATGGTTCTCAGACGAGGATCTTAAAAGAACCGTACATTCCCACACTCCATTGATGGGCAGAAATGGGGATTCCACATGTGGGCTTGTGTGGAGAAGAGCAAAAGGCCAGGCAAAGAGAAGCAGCCAGTTTGAAGGCCACTGGAAGTGGCCAGCACCCCTGGGCCTGCTCTGACCTTTCCTGGCTGCATAACCCCAGCAGGTCACTTAACCTCTCTGAGCCTAATGCTCTTCCTCTGTCCATGCGGGCTTGCTCTGAGAGCTAAAAGCTCTGACCGTGTCTGACAGCCTGGTGCCGCTCACCCAGGGCACACGGAGCAGGGCCTCCTACAGTGTGGTGTTCAGCACAGTCCTCTGTGGTGGCTGAATGAACAGCTGGATCTTCTCTGAATGGTGTGGTACATTCCTGGGTCTTCAAGAGCTCAAAGCGCACCTTAGACAAGTGATTTGGGAAGTCCCTCCTTCGCCCACACAGAGCCCTCCTTCGTCCTCAGAGCCCGCTCCCTAAATGTCAGCCAGGCTCAGACCCAGGCTGGGCACACAGACACTTGTGTGATATTGCTGTCGCTCTTTCCTCTTGGCCTGCCTCCTAAAATACTACACGGAGTGAATGCACTAAGAGGCAGGAAGCAGCCACTCACAGTCCCTGGAGAATGGTGGGGTGAACCCAGTGAAGCAGGGACAGGCCTGGGGCACCCAAGCAGGTGATGCACCTGGGCAAGGAGCCCCAAGGTTCAACTGTGGAGCAGACACTGGAGAAGGCCGTACCCTCTCAGGGGTGCACGTGCTGACCTGTTCCTGTCGAGGACCACTGGGGACCTGCTGCACCATGGCCACGTCTGGCCTGACCGTGATCCTGCTGGCCAAGGGCAGCTGGACAGCTGCCACCTGAGAGCAATCCAGGGTTTCTTCCCAGGTGCTCACAGCCCAGCCTCTGCTCCCTCGTGCCAAGCAGCACGGCCAGCATCTCTGTGAACCTCAAGGTCCTCCAGGCCCTGGCAGCCCCGCGCCCCCGCCACTCCCCTCCCACCATGCACACCGCGCAGGCCCAGTCATCCTTCTTCATTACAGATGGGTCCTCCTGCTACTGAGACCTGGCCCTGGTCGCTTCTGACAGGAGCTGGACTCTGACTGCTGGGTCGATTCCACGGACGGCCCTGTTCTTTCTAATCAGAACAGTGCTGCGTGACACCAAGTCCACTCTCCTTAGAACGCACGGGGCTCTCTGAAAGGTGCTCAGATGATGATTAATAGAGGCTTGGGCCCAGCCTAATCAAGCCCATACGTCTTCATAACCTGGGAACAGAGCAGCAGCGGCAGACAACGGGGCAGGAGCCTGGCCTGCTCGGTGAGGAGGGGAGTCCATCCAGCGTTCCACCGAGAGCACACAACTGGGTCTTTGGTAAGGGGCGCCCAGTGCAAGCCCCCAGTGCAGGGAGAACCTCAGGGGCACAGGGAGGCAGGGGTGCTGTGGGGGCATGGCAGCTGAGTGTGATTTTGGGCTCTCCCACTGGCAGCTGTGGGATCCTGACTTCCTCATAGTAATGGTGATACTGAGCCCCAAGAGTAATTGAGATCAAGGGAGATATTTGAGAGGAAGCTCTTAGCACAGTGCCTGGGTTATAGTCAGAGATACACAAGTTCTAAGAAAGAAAAAACAAGTGTTGCTTACATGGGTGGCAGGGCCTGCAGGGAACAGACCTGTGGGACCTACCTGCCTCTCAGCTCTGCATCCAATGCCATTCTGGGATCTCTCCCGTTTGCTCTCCCACCACCCTTGCAAATAAACATAATTAGCCACGCTGTGACTCCTGAACAGACAAGCTTACCAGTGTGAAGTGAGTTCCACAGTGAGGCCCCTCCCTCACCAGAGTGTGCAAACCTAAGGGAGCGATCTGAGAGTAATTCATGGTGGATTTACAGTTGAAAATCAACGGTCATAAAACTTGATAACTGCAGCTATCATACACAGTGTTTCTGCTGGAAAAATAACCCTGATTATTACGATAATCCCACCGTGCAATTTTAGTAAATCCTCCCAAAAACCTTGGGAACGCTGAGGTGAGCCACAGCTGGTGTAAATGCAACTCAAGTTTCCATACCCATTCCCCCTGCACCCACAGGCAGAACCTAAGTCTGGGAGACCTCAGGGACTTGTGGGGGTCCCCCACTACCACGAGGGTGTGTGGAACACAGGTCTACAGGCCCACGCCCCAGCTCCTGCCCAGCCGCTGTGCAGGGCACCCAGCGTTTGGCTGCGTTGAATTTCTGCTTCCAGGAGAGCCAGAAGCCGTCTTCGGGGTCTTGTCCAAGAGTGCAGAGCAGCACTGAGGGTCCCAGACTTCTTTGTTTCTGAGTAGATCCCAGCCTGGCCTGGCCCACTGCTGTTTCCGAGAGCTCCAGTTCTCTCCGGGGACCGCTTCACTTAGCCGCAGGAAGACCCAAATCGGGCGAACTCTGTAAGCTCTTTTTACAGATTCTAGGGGTTCCAACTGCGACGTGGGAACAGGAGAAGCACTTGTGCCTCAGCGTGTGGTTGTCCCGCTGGATGTCAGGTGCAGCTGGGGATTTCACAGCCGTGGAACCTAGGGTTCATACCCAGTGTGGGTAGCATCACAGCCTAAGTGCCCAGCAGCCTGTCTCTAGTGGGACCGTTTGGGGCTGCACCTCCCTAGAGGTCCCATGCAGCGCAGTAGCATCTCCTTTCTGCCCCGTTCTGCCTGATCCCGCACACAGCACATACATGCTCCCTGCAGCCACGCCTCTGCAAGGTCACTGAGACACAGACTACACTGATGCACGTGCCTGCCTCCCCAAGGGAAAGGAGAGGGCAGCTCCACCCTCCATGAATGCGAGCTTACAAGGAGTGCTTTCCAGGGGGCTGTCCATGCAACATATCCTTTGCCCCTGGCCTTTCTTCTTCCCCTGCTTGAGCCACACACACAAAGGCAAAGGCCAACTTCATGGTGGAAGCCACCTGCTGAGGACTGCAGAGCACAAAAGTCATAGAAGCCGGTCCCTGAGCAGACGGAGCAGCTGTACCATGGAGTGCACTCTGCAGGTGGAACCAAGGGCCTGTGGCAGGATCTCAGCTCTGCCACTCAGGGACTTGCAATGTTGGGCAAGGTCTTTCCACCCTCGGGACCCTGAAGGTAAGCACCTCTTTCAGACAGGGCTTTGGGGAGTGACACTGGACGAGTGAATGCCAGACTGTGGCCCAGGCCAGGCTTATGGTCAGGGACCACTCATGCTAGCTGTTAGAATGTCACTGCAGGGTCAGCACCTTCAGAGGAAAACAAACCAATTTGTTTAAACCTATTTTTCAGGTTTGTAATACAAGGCACATTTTTACCTTTTTTGACACTTATTCAAAGTACCAAAGTTCTGGCACTTGCATTGTGGTGAAGCAGGTTGGGCCACCACACGTGACACTGCCATCTCCATAAAAGCACCGATTCAAGTCCTGGCTGATCCATTTCAGATCCAGCTCCCTGCTAGTGCGCCTGGGAAGGCAGTAGAACACGGCCCAACTACTTGGGCTCCTGCCACTCACGTGGAAGAACTGGAATCGTCCAGGCTGAACATGGCCCTGGACAGGCGGGGCCGTTGTCTCTGCTGTGGTGCCAAGAGGGAGAAGCCCAGGTTGGAAGCTTGCATGGAGGTCCTGTGATTTAAGTCCAGGCCTCTGCTTCCAATCTGGGCCAGAAAAGAGTCCTTAGCCTCACAGCCTGTAGTCCCTCACCTTCTCAGTCAGAATTCCCAGTTCACCCCAGGGTGCCAGGAGCCTTTAAATACCATGGACAGTCAAGCTGAGGACCTGGTACCACACGCAGCACCTGTCGCCTCTCCCCGAGCCTGGCTGCCTGGGCTCAGTCCTGCTCCACACTTCCTTGCTTTGTGACCTGGGGCACCATCACACCCTCTCTGTACCTTGTTTTTCCTCCTGTAATATCACAGTAAACCATTGCATCTGACCTGGAAGACCAAAGGTCTGGTGAATCCAGCCTGAAAAACACTCAGACCAAGGTTCAGCACAATCTTTTTTTTTTTTAAGATTTATTTTAATGATTTGAAAGACAGAGTTACAGAGAGGTGGAGACAGAGAGAAAGGTCTTCCATCTGCTGGTTCACTCCCCAGATGGCTGCAATGGCCAGAACTGTGCTGATCCCAGGTGACCGGGAGGTGCTGGTCATTCTCAGAGGAGAGGTTGGAGCTGCTGTCCAGGGCCCGAGGTGCAGAGCACAGTGGGTAGAAGTAAATTCTGGGTTAAACTAACTTTCCCCTGCTGCTTGTCTCTCGTGGCCCTCTCCTTCTGTCCATCCACATGGTGCAGTGAGCACATACTGTATGCCAAGTACAGTGCCAGTGGCTAAAGATGTCGACATTGCCAAGACACAGTCCCTGCTCTCCAGCTGCCCATGGTGTGGCAGAGGAAGACAGCACCAAGCAAGCCTGCTCCTCAGGGTCCCCCCAGCAGCTGTGTCACCCCCAGGTTTTAACACTTCCCACGTGGTCTTGCAGACCTGTCCATTAGCAATGCACTGCCCAGGGGAGGTGCTGAGCCCCCATCTGAGTGTGTAAGCAGAGGCAGAAGCTTTGCCAGAGCTATCGTTGGAGGAAGAGTGACCTCTCCTAATGAAAGTGGCCACAGGATGACCCATCCCGGGGGAGGGGCTGCAGCCCCAGCTGGGCCCTCACACATCCTGGTGACCCGGCCTGCCAACCGCCAAGCGGCCTTGGCCTCCACAGGCCCCCAGAACTCCTCCCCACACCTCGCCCTGGGACCCCTCATTCCCACCTTTGCTGGGCCCTAGTGGCCACCATATTGTTTGTGGCTGGAGTCCCATTAGGTGGGGAGGGGAGCACTTGGAGAATCATAACCCAGAGCGGTTCCCCCTCACCACCTCCCCATCCATCCTCCTGCTCTTCCATGCCAGGTACCAGGGGCATCTATTTCCACTGGCTTGTCACTAGGCATTCTGCCAACCTCCCAGGGTCCAGCCCACCAGGGCCACTGGGAGGAGGAGCCATGCTCTAAAGACCCTCCCTGCCTGCAGGTGCCCATCCACCACGTTAACCATTGCCAACCACACTTTCCTTAGGGCGCGTGCTCTCCGTGACTGATGGCGACAACCGCTAAGGAGCCCTGGACCGAGGATTTCACATCTGCTCTGGGGTGGGCAAGGCAGTGGTCCTCTGTGAAGTTCACGAAGGAGGCTGCCGGCCAGGCACTGCCAGCTGTAGAGAGGAGCCAGGGGGAGGGAGTGCTTGGTGAGCCGAGAGGCCCCGGCGACTCCAGGTGCTTCCCTACCTGCTTTACCTGCAGCTGCCTAAGAGCTGAATTAATAGCTCAGAGGCAGGAGCAGCGGCTGCCCAAGTACCTGGCACACACTCCTTCGTGTTTCTTCTGTTTCTTTTAAATGACTTTTATTTTGTGTAGGTTTCTTCCATTGTGCCTTTCTATATGCTCCTCAAATCCTTTCTGAGGGCAGGCAGACTATAAATGATGAATGAATAAACACATAAATAAGTGAGGAAGACACAGCCGCCTTTTCCAAGTACTTTTTTGTTCCTTCCTGGGTGTCTGTCATTCAGGGCAAATGCCCGTCTCACTCTCTGGCCACAATCACGCACCCTCTCGAAGCCTTTGTCCACCCAGTGTGGGAGAAGCACCCACTAGGTGCCGGTGCACAGGGCCCTGGGTTACCCAGGTGTCCAGAGGCAGGGTGGCAGCCTTGAGGAATAGTGGCAGGGAGGCTGTCCCTGGGAGGCAGTGACTTCCTCTCCAAGAGTGTGTCTGGGGCATGGGGACCCAGCCATTCCTAACTGGCATCCTAGTGAGTCCTTTCTGGTGACAAAATTGAGGGTGGCAGAAACATTGGGAATCCCAAGTCAGTGTTTCACCCCCCACCCAACACCCATATAGACTCCTATGGCCAAGGGGACCTGATGAAGACCAGCATAACCCCAGTGGGGTCTGAGCCACTACCCCAGGGCTGGACTAGGTTGGACCTACAGGTGCTGTGGGGAGGCAGTTACAAGGGGCCCTGGTGTGTCCCTTCCTTTTTTTTTTTTTTTTTTTTTTTTTGAATGGGCAGAGTTAGACAGTGAGAGAGAGACAGAGACAGAGAGAAAGATCTTCCTTCTGTTGGTTCACCCCTCTAATGGCCGCTATGGCCGGCACGCTGCGCTGATCTGAAGCCAGGAGCCAGGTGCTTCTCCGGGTCTCCCATGCGGGTGCAGGGCCCAAGCACCTGGGCCATCCTCCACTGCACTACTGGGCCACAGCAGAGAGCTGGACTGGAAGAGGAGCAACCGGGACAGAATCCGCTGCCCCAACAGGGACTAGAACCGGGGGTACCAGCACCACAGGCAGAGGATTAGCCTAGTGAGCCAAGGCGCCAGCTCTTCCTAACTGGATTTCAAGTGGGTTTGGTGGAGTGAGAGGGACTTCAGGGGCAGGAGTTCCCCTGTGGGCAGGCAGGGTGAATGAGTGGGTAGAATGGGGAGACAGTGGCTCTAAATCCTTCCTTCCCTTCTCATAGAAAAGTAGGGAGCACGACCACACGGATGCCACCCACTCCCAGAGGGGAACTCAGCCTGTCTCTGTGGAGGGGAGGGAGTCCTGAGCTCCCCCTGGGGCCCGTTCAGTTTGGAAACAGCACACTGCCAATCCAAAGCTGAGCTGTAAGGACTCCTCTAACAGGGAACCTCATGATGGGATATTCCAGAAAGCCAGTCGGCCTATCTGTGTCACCAAGGCTGAGTCATAGGGCCTCGGAGGCAGGAGGGACCCCCAAGGTTGGCTGTCCAGTAGTTTCCCTACTGTGTTCCTTGCAGTCTGGGGTTGGGGGGCCAGGAGGGTGTTCTGGGTCAGACCCCATGGCCTTAACCAAAGCAGCTCCAGTTTCACCAGTTCTGCATGGTTATTGGTAAGATCGTATTAGGAGAAAGGGTTAGGAAACTTGGCCTTGTACAAGCAGCACAGAAGGTGGGAATCCCATCCCTGGCTGGGGAGCAGCTGGCACCTGTTTAAACTGCTGGGTGGTAGGTGAGCTGCTAATGAAACCCCCAGCTTTCTTGTCCAAGAACAAGGCCAGTAGAGGACATAGAAGTCCTTGAGTGGAGCTCAGAACGGACGCTCTGTTGCTCTCAGCAGAGGCTGCTGGTGGTCATGCAACGTTCTTCCTCTCCTCCTTCCTAAGGAGGCAAAGTTTCATGCAGATTGTGCACTCTGTTAAAACACTGCACTGTCCCTCATTGCCACGACTGGCTGCTAAGTGTTGGTCAAGACTATATAAACCAACATGTGTCAGACTTCCAGAGGAGGTCATGCAAGAGGATCTAACCTAGCTAGGAGGGGCCTCAATTTTGTCCTTTGTATTGTTAGCAAGGGATGTAGAGGCAATGGCTAGAACTCCAGCAGCTGTTTTGGCCTATAAAGTAACTCTCAAGATGAAGGCGTACATTTTGGATGGTGGAGAGGAAGACCAGGAGTGTGAAGCCCTGTGATGTCACAGCCATGGCTCTACATTATCTGACTTGTTTGTGAGTGTCCTTTATGTAAAGGAGAAACAAACTTCTTTCTGTGTAACTCATTATGATTTGTGAGTTTCTGTGAAATACATTAGGTCTACTTAGTTAAAAGAGCACATGACTTACTTTGATATGTGGCTGCAAGGACACAGCTGACACTTTCGCCTTCCCAAGACCCCACGTCTGGAACCTGAGACAGCTCCACGCCCCCGGCAGATGCCAGTCTCCCAGGTCACTGCCTCTGTTCCATCCTGACTAAAGATGAAAGAGAAGACAGAGGATTCCAGCTCACAGCGCCTCCTAACAGCTGAGGAAATTCAGAGACCCCCTCCCTGGGAATTTAAGGAGGGGACAAGTGTCCTGCCATGAGACAGCATCCCTCCCTCTGGGGAAGGACTCATCCAGCCACACGACAAGGCCAACGGCCGCAAGGCTGCTCAGCACATGGAGCTGGAACACCTCTCTCCTGGTGACAGCACCTGGGGGCGTTAGCTCTTCCCGGAACCACACAGGACAAGTGTCACCTCTCCCCAGCGGCCCGGGACACCTCCACACCAAGGGGCAACCTGCGTTGTAGAGCTGTCCGATGGAATGTGACACAGCCAGTTAAAACCGAATTTCAGATAAGCGTAAATGTTTCTTTCCTGTGAATGTGTACCAAATATTGCCAAGGCTGCACTCCTACTTAAGGACTTATTTCTGCCTATCTGAAATCCAAATTGAACTGGGCTGCCTATATTTTTATTAGCTACACCTGGCAACCCTAGCTTAGAGGCTCGATATGTGCAGACTTTTGGATGGGCTGCATGTGTTTTGGAGAAAGGGTGCGATGAAAAGAAAATGTAGAGGTGCTTATCTGTGACTTCCACCTGCAATGCTCTCCTCCCTCCATGCAGCCGACCTCTGAGCCAGTTCTAATCCGGCCTTGCTCAGAAGTCCGTGGCCTCCACCAAAACCCCGCTGTCAATGGAAGCTCATAGCAATCCAGAGTGGCATCTATGCCCCGCGTCTGAGCTCCATTACCTAAGCGCTCCGCCACACTGGCCTCTGCCTCAGGGCTGGGAGAAAGCCCAGGGCTGAGCCCACAGTAGCAGCAGTGGGGGTAAAGGTTCCATTCTCTCAACTCAGTGATTGGATGCAGGGCTGGCATGTGACCCAAATCTGCCCAAGAGGAGTAGATTCTAGAGTTTGGCAGAGGTAACAGTCTCCAGCTACCGTGATTGTTTGGAAGGCTGGCATGTGACCCAAGTCTGTCCAATAGGGATGGACTTTGTATTCTGGCTGGGCGGGACACTACATTATTGAGGTCCTAAGGGGATGGCCAGTTCTGGAATGACTCCTTCCCAGGGGAAGAGCCAAATAAACAAGTTAGACTTATTTTTTGGACATTTCTGCTTACCAGCATCAGTAATTCCCTTTCGGCTGAGAACGATCTTGTTCCCATATCCCAGCACTTGCAGACAGAAGGCTCCAGATTCTTAGAGAGCTCAAGAACTGGTGTTGAGAGTCCAGGAAGCCTGTCCCATCCCAGCATGATGTGTGGGGAGTCCTAGGCATGCTGTGGCCTCCAAAGACTGGGGTTCCCCTCACTCCTTATTGCAGCTAAACAGATAATGACATGATGATGCTGATGACAATGATGACAATGGTGGCAGTGAACATGTAAGGAGCCCTCTTGTGTGTCAGGTTCAATGCCAAGCATCTTACACCATTGTCTCTGGCAATGCCCCCACCAACTCTGAATTCTCTGCTGTTCACATCCTCGCTCTGCTGATGAGGACACAGAAGTCCACACAGGTGACCTTAGTGCCAAAGCCAATGTGGCTAGACTGGAGGCGAGGCTGGGTTTGAGCCTAGATGGTCCAATTGCAGGGCCTGTGCTCGCCATCACAAGGGGGTCCCCCTGCAGGTGCCATGGGTCTCCAGGGCAGGAAGATGGCTGTTCCGTAGGTCCAGGAGATTGATTGGATCCTCCCCTTACCCTGGTATGCACACGTCCCACTGGCTTTGGAGGGGGAAGCCAAGGACTGGCAGGAGACCAGGGCGATGGGTTCCTGGTGCTGTTGGGTGACCAGGGAAGCAGAAGGCATGCAGAGGGTGCCTCTAGAGATCGGCTAGCCCCTCCTCCTCCGGGTGTTGGTCTGAGCCTGTGTGTCATGGGGGCCTGGCTGTTTTCAGCTGAGCCTTCTTCCCTACAATTTTGGGTGCGTTTACTGCCATTCTGAT
Source organism: Sylvilagus floridanus (assembly GCA_949820135.1). Classification (NCBI taxonomy): domain Eukaryota; kingdom Metazoa; phylum Chordata; class Mammalia; order Lagomorpha; family Leporidae; genus Sylvilagus; species Sylvilagus floridanus. Next base: position 161,888,984 of record OX463241.1, on the reverse strand, counting down.
CAAACCAAGCAGACAGCTTTTGTGTGGTGAAAATGGCCCAGAAAAGAGAGTGGCACCTTATAGAGAGAGGATGGGGTGGGGCACCTGCTCTGGCCCCCTCAGGGTAGGCCAAGCCTGTTTCTATAACCGCTGTGTTTACAAAATGACTCACAACCAGGTGCTGGCTCTACAGACAGCAAATCACTGTGAAGTCCAGACCCCTGCTTTCCCACTTCCTGCTTCTCTGCCTCCCATGCCCTGCTTCTTCCCACCCCCCTGCAGCTTGAGGGGTCATGGGACACTTGGCCAACAAGGTCACTGGGTCCAGAGTGGCCAGTTTGGGTTATGCCTGCTCTGTGGCTCCATGTCCAGCACCCCAGGCATGGCAGATGTCCTACAGCCTAGCCAGTGACAAGCCGGGGCTGGGAGGCCACTCCACATGCACAGGTGCTGGGGGCCCTCAGATGGTGGGTAGAGCACCCGCTCTGGGAGACAGCATCATCTCTGGTGTCTTCGGGGAGTACAGGGGCACAGTGAGCCAGGTCACCAGCCACGGGAGCAGCACCCCAGCACCCAGAAAGTCCTGCAGCCACAGGTGCACTGGACATGGCTGCCTTGAAGCCAGCAGCAGAGTGCAGAGGTGGAGGGGAGCAGAGCCTGAGCCCATGGTGCTGGGAACCCAGTGGGAAGGGGGGCAGCTTTTTGCTGTTGACACTTGCTCAGGGGGCGGAGTTTCTCCTATCAGCTAAGCCTCGTGCCTGGGTCCCTCCTGTCTCAGCAGCACGGACTGCCTGTGACCGTCTTCTGGGCTTGCTACTGGTGGGGCATCCTTTCACCTGTCCGATTGCCACTGAGCAGCTTCGTGGGGTCCTGCCCCATCTCCTTCACAGTGAGCTAGATGCCAGCGGTGCCTTTGGTTGAGTGGTCCAGAGTTAGGGGCCTGGATTGTCACCTTTTCTAATTAATTCGACTCCCCTGTGCCAAACAACCGAGTACAGGACAAGGCCTCATTGCATGGGCTATGGGCTCCAATGCCACTGCTGATGCAGCCAGCAGTTCCTAGAAGAGCCCCAGTTGGCTGGGTGGGCAGCACTGGAGGATTTGGGGAGCAGGGCTGTGCCTGGCAAATGAGCCATGGAAAGCTGACGGGCTGCTTTAGCAAGAGAAGCCAGAAATCTCGATGCTGGTGTGCAGCTATTTAGCAAGAGCGGACATAAACTGCCCGCTGTGTAAGCCAAAGGAGACAGGTGCCCAGTTAAGCAGGAGCAGGGAACCAGCCACATCCTTGATGCTCTTTCCTGAAGAATCTGTGATTTGACCTCAATTACTCAAGTGTAATAGCTTCTGTAGGAAAACACATCCGAGGGCACTACATCCTCAGTAACCAGGTGGTGCCAGTCAGTTAACATGGGGGAATGCGAGGGCGGCGGAAGAGCTCACCTGTCAGGCCAGAGTGGTCTGGGGCCTGATGGACACAGCACGCGTTTGTCACCAGGAACTGGCTGTCATGAACAGCGCGTCCCTTACGCCCCAGCGTGCCGGCCCAGCACGGCACAGACAGGGGCCCGGAGCTGTCATGAGCGGCAGTAGCCCAGGCTTGCAGCCCTTTGCTCCCCTTTTCTGCAGGTTCTGATCTCGCCTCTGCCATCACGATCTTGCGACAGCTTCAGAAATCGTAAATTCTCAGACTCGGTTCCCGCCCATCGAGGCAGATGCAGTGCTGTTTGCTGTTTCCTGTCGTGCAGGGGTGAGTTCTCCCGGGATGGACACTGATCTCCCTGACAGCTGCAGGCTGCTTCCTGGGTGCACGGGTTTGGAAGTCAGGGGTGGCGAAGGCATTAGCCCATCGCAGTGTTTTGTTTGAAGAGATCATCCTGGATTTTGTTCAGCTGAAATACCACACTCGACAAGAAACCTAAACATTTGTCTGGTGTCTGCTTTTCAGGAAATGGGTGGGTTTGTGATCCCTGTGTCCCTTCTCCCTGCCTCCCTACCTCCCTCCCGTGGATCTGCCCACATCTCTGCACCAGGCACAGGCCAGGCCTAGGCAGAGCACACAGCAGGTGCTCAAACATTGGGTGATACAGTGAATGTTCCGGGTTGAGTGCTTGCCTTGTAATTTTCCTCTTGTCTGAGCTCCAGCGACATCCTCACCAACTTGTCGCTTCTGAGAATCCCTCAGCAAGGCTCAGGAAGGAAGGGTCTACTTCCTCCATATTGAAGAACCGAGGCTCAGAGAGCTGAGAGCCCCAGCTGCTCACTGCCAATCTGATGGGGATGAGGAGGAGGAAACGCAGCCTGGCTGGGGAACCAACCCACTAGTAGGACTCCAGGGGCGAGGACACAGCCTGAAAGCCCAAGGGGCCAGAACTGGGAAAACAGGCAAGTAGCTCAGGTCCAGCCCTGGGCTGCAGCTGCTCACACAGCTGAGGTCGGGTCCAGAGGCAAGAAAGCCAGGAGAGGAGGGGCCCCGGGCAAGTGAGGGCTCAGGGACCAAAGGCAGGGTGATGGACAGCAAAGGAAGCTGAGGCCACCTCCAGAGGGAACATCAGGCTGTGACTCGCATGCCATGGAGTGGCAACAGTGGCGGCAGGAATGCTGAGTACAGAGCGGGGCAGCTGGGCAGATCTAGGCTGCACATGCTGGCGTGGGAAGTGTGGGTGATGTGGGCGGGGCGAGTCCTCATTGTGCCAGTGGAGGCCACTGCTTTGGAGAGGACACACCTTTAAAGAGACCAGTGCCATGCCAAGGTTCAACAGCAGAGATGGGCCTAACGGTGTGGCTCAGGGGGCCACTGCCCCCACAGAGCCACGCTCAGCACGGGGGAGTATTGCAGCGTGGATGTGTGCCTGGGAGCACGGCACCACGTCCCTTCCACAAGAGAGGAACATGGGAGACAGACAGATGCCTGCGAGGGAAAGGGGCTCCCTGCATGCCACAGGGATGCACACACCTGCCCCAGGTAGCAGCTTGCCCACCGTGCCATCAGCAAAGCTCCCCTTCCAGCCCCGGCGTGGATACTGGATCTGGAAAGCCCTCTCTCCAGAGTAGCCATGGACATGTAGTAACGCTTGGGAAAAGCCCCAGCAGCGTGACGCACAGGGACAAAGGAACCGTTGTACCTCTGCATTCCTAGCTCTCTATGCCCCACTGCACCAGCCCCACCCAACAGAGCAGGCTGGGGAGTTTCTTGCCCTCGTGTCTGTGCTTGGCTGGGAGGTCATCTGTGCTGCGGCTCCTTCCTTACCAGCCCTTCCTGGCTCCGGGGGCTGGGCATTTTGGAAGGGATGCAGAGCAGGGTGAAGCATCTCTCCCCCTTGTGAAATGCTCTCAATGTCTTCAGAAACACAGCAAACGATTCTTTCATCAGTGAAGGCTTATATGTTCCAAAATGTGTCTAGACTGCATCGCTGTTCGTGGCTGTAGCCTCCCACAAGACTGCAACAGCAAATGAGCTGAGAGCTAGGAGCCAGCCTGGGCCAGGCTCAGGCCTCACCTCTGCATTGCACAGGCTGAGAGATCTGGGGAATGTGCCCTTCCTCAAGGCAAGGCTGCACACACACACACACACACACACCCATCTACCTTGCACAGCAGGGGAGCAGGGAGTGCCTGCTTGAGCAGGCCTTAAGGGTGCTAATCACTGTGAATGTCCTTCTACTTACTGTAATCCTGCAATCCGCACCCCAGGACTCCCACCCGTCTCTCTGCCAGGTATTCAGTGGGGACAGGCAAGCGCCTGGTGCAGAAACATCCACACATGCAAGTGCCAGCGTCTCAGGAGCTCAAAGGCAGGTGCGCCCCTGAGACATGGGAGGGAAGCCTCCGGGCTGGAGAGTGTATCTGGGAAGGCTGAGACTGCAGTGGGAGAGAACGGAGCGTGGAGCTGTGTGTGGCGTGGCTGTTGGGGCACGGCGAGCCCCTGATGGCCAGAACCCAGGCACAGCAGTGGCAGCTGGAGAGGCAGGCTACCGCCAGACAGGGGGCATCGACCTTACCCTGGAGCCAATCAGGCAGCATGAAAGGAATGCCATCTAGAGGGTCCATGTGGTGAGGGAGACGACAAATATACTGATTGAAAATCAATCTAATGCAGGGTGAGGGGCAAATTATAGAGGGGTTCCAGCTGGAATTGAGACCCCAGGAAGCATCAAGACAAGTGCTCTGCAGTGCTACGTCTCAGTGACGACGTGGTCTCCTGCTCCAGCAGGTGGCAAGGGGCCTGGGCAAGACGGTCAAAGACTTGTGCCCAGGGGTTAGCATGAGGGGGATGGAGCGGCCCCACCATTCTATACTGGGAGTGTGTGTAGTTGGGAGAAGGGCAACAGCTGATCTACATCAAGCATTTATTGTCTCAGCCCTCATTTTCAGAGCTGGGCACGCAGGGCACTAAATCTCAACAACTCCTGTGAGGTGGTCACTACCATCCCACTGTGCAGGTGAGGACAAGGCACAGGGATGTGAGGTGACTTGCCCTGGTGGGAGCCAGTCTGCAAAAGGCCCCCTGTGGTCCCTGCCTCCTGGTTCATACCTTATGTAGGGACCACCCACACTGCAGTGGCGGTGTGCCTGACCAAAAGCATGTGGCAGAGTGCTGTTCTGTCACTTTGGAAATTAGGGAACAAAACTCTGTGGCTTCCGTCTTGTGCTCTTCCTTCCTTGTAGCTTCCCCCTGTCTTGGGCCACTCAATCTGGGAAAGTGAGCTGTCGCTAGAGTGACCACCATGTGGATGGAATGGAGAGCCCTGGGCAATGGGCGTGTGAGTGCACCTGCAGGAGGGGCTCACCAGCCCCAGACGTCTGACTGCAGCCTTGTAAGACTCTGTAGCACAATGGTCTCCTGTTGCTGACAGAAGACCCACATGCCAGCACACACGTGTGTCCTCTCAACTGCTGACTTCTAGAACAGCTTGTCACACATCAACCAATAGCACACCAGGGACAGCTCTTCAGAGGCTGCACTTGAACTGTGTTGTAGGATCTCCATGAGCCACAGTGAAGAACCATTCTGAGCCATTTGGAGCACACTGACTGGGGACTGTGGACGTGCGCATGTAGGTGTCGTCTAAAGACAGGTGGAGATGCAGAACCAAGCATCAGCAAAGGTGTCAGACACGAGTGGCCAGTGTAGGGTGTAGGACTGACGGGAAGTGAACACACTGTAAATTGCCACTGAGCAAGAGCCTGGGGAATGGAGCTACTAGGTTCTGTGCACAGCATCACTTTGCCAGGGCTTGGGTGTTTCGTCTGGCTTGGGTCACCCTGGAGGGCAGGTTCTGAGTACCAGCAAGTAGAAACTCTTGATGTGGCAGCAACTGTAATTTTCACAACACCGTGGAAGGCAACACTTTAAAAAGATGGATTTAAGGACAAATATAAATACACTGAAAAACCCATCAGCTGTTATTTTTAAAATCATAGAAGTTACAGTCTTTAGAGCCAAACACTACAAGGGTCATTTCCACCTTCTCTGCTTGGAGAACTGTTGACAGCAGGAAACACGGAAAGGAGCAACATGCTCATCTGAGATGGGCTAAAATTAGCCAGAGAAAAGAAAGCTGCATTTCAGATCCAAAGGCTTCTTCTGTTCAGCTATCCTCTCCTCTGAACAATTCCCTCTGCTGCTTCTCTCCCCTAGAGCGATGGGTGCGTGATCATATGTCGTGGTGATCAGGGACAAAGAGCACTCACAGCGGATGATGTTGGCAGCACAAAATCCTGAACCGCAGTCTCCGTCCTGCAGGGCTGCTATGTCCTGGACATTGCTTCCCCCCAGAATTCCTCTGCTGAAACCCAGCATCCTATGTGAGTGACAGCACTGAGAGGTAGGGCCTGCAGGGAGAGACTAGGTCCCGAGCGCTCCTCTCCCACCAGAGCCCCCTCTGCACTTCCACCCTGTGAAGGCACACAAAAGGCACCATCTCTGAAGCCAGAACAAGCCCTCACTTGGTGCTAAATCTGCAGGTGCCTTCACCCTGGACCCCAGCGCCACAGCCGTGAGCACTGACTTTGTTTATACAGTCGTCTAAGGTATTTTGTTAGAGCAGCTCGATTGCAGATTAGTACCCAGAAGGGAGGTGCTGCTGCTGCCACAGCAGCATCTTTGGAAGCAGACGACGGGCAGAGGTTGGAAGAGTTCTGAGGTACGCTGGTGATTCTGGCGAGGGATCGGAAGAGAAAGGCTGTAGAGAGAGCCTGTCTTCTCACAGGTTGCCTCAGTGGGGCGAATGCAATGCGGATAGAAAAACGGATGGTAGAGCCATTGTGATGAGGTCTCAGATGGAAGTGAGGACACATTATCAGAAACTGGAGCAAAGGTGATCCTTGCTATAAAGTGGCAAAGAGCTTGGCTGCCTTGTGTTCACATCCTGGTGCTTTGTGGAATGCAGAACATGCAACCAGTGAGGCAGGACATTCAGCAGATGAAATCTCTAAGAAAGTGTTGAAGGTGCAGTATGGCTTCCCTTCTGCTTATAATGGAATTCAAGAGATAAATGAATTAAAGATAGAATTTATAATTAGAAGGGAAGAAAGACCTTAAAAGATTTGTAAAAATCTTAGCCTGGACTTGTAGTAAAGAATGAGAAGATGTGTTTGAGAGAGTAAAGCAAAGGTGTGACTAAGTGACCATTAGATAAGGATATTAGTATATATGGACAAAGGTCTGGGGCTAATAGAATGGCCCTAAAGCTATTTCAGAGACCTCCAGGGTTGCTACACTCACCACAGGCTCAGAATGCTTGGGCTTTGATTTTAAGGCACAGTCCCCAGCATTCTGGCACAGGGCTCCATGGCAGCCCCACTGTGACTGAAGTGGGCCTGAGTGTGCTTGGGCCTCTACTTTAAAAAGCAGCATCCATGTGGTGCCATCTCCACTGGGGTGCAAAATGCATGAGCTGTGAGATCCAGCATCACTAGTTCTACTTAGATTTCAAAGGCTAAGCCAGGAAGCTTTGGGGTGGAGAGGGAAGGGGTGCGTACAGAATACTCACTATGAGAACACTTAGTGGAGCCAGGAGTGTCAGGCATCAAAGTTGTCTGCTAGGGAAATGCTCGATGGAGCTGTGTGTAGAGCTCCTGGTGTGCAACTCCAGCCTGGGAAAGTCACAGGCACAAGACCTCAGCCCATGAGAGCTGCCATATGGACTGCACCCAGCAAAGACATGGGGCAGGGCCCATCTGGAACCTTGAAGGACCATCCCCCACCCTAATGTGTCCAGGATGTGGGATTTCAAGTCACAGATTATAGATGCTCCTCAACTTATAAGTGGGTTATATCCTGATAAACTCACTGCAAACTGAAAATATCTTAAGTTGAAAATGCATTTAATACACAACTGAACAGACTAGCTTAGCCATCCCATGCAGTGCAGAGCTGTTTACCCAGTGACCCTAAGGTTGACTGAAGATGAGCTCACAGCAGCTTGCTGCTCCTGCCCAGCATCATGAGTGATGGATTGTCCACCAGTCCAAGTGCAGACCCAAACTACAATTCAAAGTAGTTTCCACTGGTTGTGTAACACCTTCACACCATCATGAAGTCTAAAATTAAACCGAATCACTGTACCCTGGGGACTGTACTTATTCTGGAACTGTAAGATTTGACATTTGCCTTTTGGGCATGATGACTTCTTTTCCTTCCTATTTCTTTCTCTCGGAATGGTCACACCTACCCTAGTATCCTGTGTCTATCCCATCAATGTATGAAAGATAAGTGTACCTTCGTACAAAAGCATTTCCAGGTAGACAGTTTTCTCATGGCAGGTAGTTTCCATGACTTTTTTGAGGCCCCTTTTTAATTTGGAAGTGTTTGATTTCACAGGTTCACAGGACAGAGAAATGTAAGGATACAGGCTACCTTGAGACTCACATCTGATTTAGATGAGACTCTAGAGGCTGGAACAAATTAATACCTATGGGCCTATTGGGATGGGATTCGTGAATTTTGCATGTGAGAAGCGCATGAATCTTAAAGAGGCCGGGGGTGAAATGATATGGTTTACCTACTCCCATCTCCAATTCTTACATAGGAACCTAATACTCAATTGGCAGTGTTAAGAGGTGGGGCTCTTGGGAAGTGGCTAGGTCCTGAGAGCTCTACTCTCCCTTTTAAGAGGAGCTCCTCTGTCCCCTTCAGCCATGTGAAGTCACACAGAAGGGCCATCGATGAGGCGTGGCCAGCCTCTCCACACTCCGCCAGTGTCTTGTGCTTGGCTCCTCATCCTCCAGAATGTGAGCAGTACCTTTCTGCAGTCCACGAATGACCAAGCCGAAGGCACTTTGTTATACAGTCCAAAGGGACTAAGGCTAGGGCTGCAAAGGAAGCCAATGGCTAATACAATGTGATTAGGTACATGTGTGTATTATAGGGGTTTCTGGACTGTTAAGATTTTTAGTTACTGTAGACTCAGAGGAAGAGGGAGGAGGGGGAGAAAGTTCCTCCATCTCCTGGGTAACTCCCCAAAGGCCTGTCATGGCAGGGGCTGGGCCAAGGCCAAAGCTGGGAGCTGGGAACACAATCTAGGTCTCCCAGGTGAATGGCAATAGCCCAGCTCTTGAGGGTTTGGGAATTGAACCCAGGACTCTGAAATGCAGATGCTAGTGTCCTGGCTAGCATCTTGGTTGTCATCTTTAAACTGCTGTGCCATGAATGGACTGTGTACAAAGAGTGATTTCCCTCAGCTTCTGGGCAGCTCAGTAGGACTGGGTAGCTCTGGGTCACCTCCACTTAACTCCCGTGAGTAGTAAATATATCATTCTATCTACCAAGTCCTGAAAAATGTGGGAGATATGGGGCTAGAGGAAGCCATTCAGTGAGGTTCAGGGTTTAAAAGGAAGTTGTGAAGATCCAGTCCCCAGCCTGTGGCAGGCTACATGCAGTTCTCAGAGATGAACACATGTGGGTGCAGCATGGAGAGTCAGGATGCTCATGTCTACTTGGTGGCAATGGCACCCCTGTGAGGTCGGTAGGGAATTCTGACTTCCATCCCCACCTGGCTCCCTCCTGGTTGGGGTGGGGTCAGAAAGGCAGAGGGGAAGGTCAGGATTCCGCCCAGCAATGAGGCCCATGCCCCACACCATGCCAGCAGAGTCCAGGGGTTTAACAGCAGAGACCTTATGAGAGCTGGGACTCCCGAACCTGGCCAGGAGCAATTAGGAGACCCTTTTTCTTTTTGCTTCCTCTTGTTAACAGAGGCCAAGAGAATCCTGGACCCTTTCTCTGTACCTGGCGGTGAAAGGCAGCGCATTCCTTCTCTCACCAAAGACAACTCAAACAGATTTAATTCAGACCAAGAGCCAGGTAAAACGCATCTCAGAATGCACATGCCTCTGCTGGAAATCCTGCATAAGACAATGGATGGCAATGCTAGGCTGACACAAAAGTTAGAGTAACCTGGTAATTTCCACCATGGGAATTTAGGGCTAGAGATGCAGGTAGAAGCCAAACTGTTAGAGGTGATAAGCTGAGGAATCTGCCAGTTGACCTGGATGCTGAGGGGAGAACCTAATAATTTTGACCAATGGGTAACATGTACCAACAATTGGCTGCACTACTCAGCTGGCAGTAGAGCAGCCTGTAGGCTGAGACAGCATCAGGACACCCATGAGACAGGAAGACCTGCTGGCATGGTGCATATACACTCCAGTTTCCTGTCCCACCCACCCACCTCTGCACCTCTGCACCCTCTCATGGTGTGGTGTTGATGACGCTGAGGTAAGTGCCTGTGTGGAATGTCCTCACTGGCTCACGGACATGCCTCCGAAAACTCTTCTCTCCTCCACTCTCCAGTTTTTCCTATCAACTCCACAGCCCTCAATAACTCCCTAAAGAGCCCCATAGAGTTGACTGAGCTAATCTCTCCTGTCATTCTTTCTTGAATCTGCCCCATGCCTTCCATCCAGAAATGAACCAGGTCCACCACTGACCTCTGCAGCCATCACCTGCAACAGAGGATGGTGTCCCCTTTCCTCACAAGCCTTTCTTCAGACTCCTTCCAGAGTGTTCCTCTCGGATTTCTTCTCCCCATGTTAGTTCCTCTGTAGCTCAGCGACCTCTATATCTGTTGTGACATTCTACATATTTGTTATGACCACCCCACTCACAGTATAGCTTTAAAGTTAAAGGAGGGGCTGGCACTGTGGTGCAGCAGGTTAATCCTCTGCCTATGGCGCCAGCATCCCATGCGGGTGCCGGTTCTAGTCCCGGCTGCTCCTGAGCCAGCTCTCTGCTATGGCCTGGGAAAGCAGGAGAAGATGACCCAAAGTGCTTGGGGGCCCCTGCACATGGCTCCTGGCTTCAGATGGCTCAGCTCTAACTGTGACAGCCTTCTGGGGAGTGAACCAGCTGATGCAAGACCTCTTTCTCTCTCCCTCTCACTACCTGTAACTTTACCTCTCAAATAAATAAAATACTAAAAAAAATAAAGTTAGAGGACATTTATATTCTGGTGGCTTTCTTCAGCTGAAATCTCCCTCCTCTAGGTCTGTATTTCAAACTGAACATATAACCTGCGTCTCATATATCCTTCCCACTTTGCAAAGAGGGTATTTCCCCAGTGGCTCTAGAACAAAATCTCTGCATCCCTAACTTTTCATTTTCTGCATTTCACAACTGGTGCACGAAGTCTTCTCTGGTCTACTTTACATCTTGCTGGTTCTCGGTACCCTGGACCATGCTCACGTCTCTGTATCTTCATTATACGGCTTCCACTGACTCTTGCCACTGTGCTCACTACAGCGATCCTGGCACAACCACAGGACCTTCTCACACCTCATCCTGCACAGCTTAAAAGAAAGCTCAAAGCTGCTCCTGCAGTCTCTGGCCTCCAGGCAGCTCCCGAGCTCATGTTATTGTTGTTAGACTCTTGCTCACTCCATTACTTCTACATTGGCATGCAATTCTTCCTCCAGCACCTAAGGAAGGAAGGGTGCTCCCACCTCAGGACCTTTGGAAAACATCTCACTACTTCTCTTGGTCTCTGTTAAAACAACATCTTACTATACCTCAGTCACCCAAATTAAAGTCTAACCCTCCAATACTGTACTCTAGTGTTCTGCAGAGCGCTGTCCCCATCTCACTTCTGGACAATGTCAACTGTTCCTGATGGCCTGCCTCCCCACCACTTGAATGTACGTGTCTCCAGGTTGGACTTCCTTTGTTTTGTTCTCTGCTTTCTATCATGCAGCAAAATGCCCAGGAGGCTCTCAGTGCATGATTTTAATGAATTAAGTAATGCAGGAAGTGAGACAGGCAGTCAAAACTACAGTAAGAATGAGATCAAGTAGAATCTAAGATGATTGGATGGGATTTTACTTGTAGGCTTACAATTTTATCGGTGACTCAGCAGGTAGAAAGGAAGCAAACAAAAACAGAGTTCAGATTCTTTTCCATTTACCATACTCTGGCTTTTTTCTAAAGCTTCTGTTCACTTAAAATTAATTCCAAACAGAAGTGTTCTCTGAGTCGTCCCTCAACTGCCCACACACAGCCTTCGTGAGCCTGGTGCTCCTGCTCATCGCTGTTCTAACATGCAGGTTTATAGTCCATGCATTTCTGGGATAGGGAAACATTTATGCAGCTGTTTTTAAGATCTACCATAAGAATACAGGCAAAAGCTAAACTATTCAGTGTTATTCCATGGTTAACACAATGTTCCACACGTGGTTCACTATAAAAAGTAAATGCCTTGAGGAAATGTCTCTTTAAGGTAAGAAAGTGACAAAACAACGGGTAGGACTGTTCTTGACATTCCAGGAGTGGGAAACATGGGTGAGCTTCTAGCCAAAGAAATAAAACACATCCTCCTGAGGCCAACTGGATTTAGTTCACAATGCGTGATTTAGAGTAAATGAGGAAAAGAGAACAAACAGAACAATACCGTCTGCAGGGATTACGACCTTTATGTGTCCTGACAAATTACAGGGAGGCATGAAAAATCAGGCTTCTCTTCCATATCATTTTGCTTCTTGAAGAAAACCTCTATAATTAATCTTTTAGGTGACAGCATATTTTGCTTTACACTTCTGTGTTTATTTGAGATGGAAAAATTAGAATAGGTGTAGAAGAATCTTGATTTCTTGCAGTGAGTTGCAGCTGTAGTTGGTTCTCAAGTGCATAACACTTAAAAGTTGTGCTGACATAAAAAGATTTTTTTTCTCACTTTCTAGTGGAGTGGAAGACCTCTGATGGGCACAGTGGGCAGTTTTTATTAATTATTACACAAATCATTGTCTTTTGTTATTAGGAGACAATACATTTTTTTTCAAAAACAGGATTTCCAAATTGAAATGAATACCATTTTATAAAAACATTTCACAGAACACAAATTTGGTCGGGAAAAAAATTAAACTAAGATGATTTTCAAGGTCCCAAGTAGATTCATTACTGACTAGGCACGCTGGTGAGGTGACTATTCTTAAGAAGTCCATAAACAGAGGGCATATTCCTGAAAGAGAGGAAAATGAAATATATTTGTATATATCAAGAAACTAATAATAATTATAGGATGTATTAGGAATGGTAGGCTCTAGGCAGAGGAATCAGGTAAGTAGAAATCTAATGAACATATTTTGTATGGAAAATAATGCAAAACAGAATTATTAAAATTAAAGACAACATATTTGTGTTCTGCCGACAGAAAAATGATTAATTCTACTTAGTATCAAGATCAAAATACTAAGTAATATGGGCATTTATGGGTCAGACTTCAGAATGGCAATGCCTTGTTTTCTGTGAAACCTCTAATGTTCAGACATGAAGCGAGTGCCTATGGGTCCATGCTGGCGCAGTCCTTGCATTCTTGTCGTCTGATAAGCAACTGAACTTCCTGATATGTTCTTAACATTTTTTAGTTGACAGACCCCAGAAATGCTGATATGCTTACACATAACACAATTTTGTTTCTTCAAAATCTGTGTGGTGACCAAAGGAAAAACCTAATCTCAGTGGTGAAAGCAGCCATTGCCAGTTTACTTTTCTTGCCTCTGTCTACACCTGCCTCACCCTAAGGGATCCCTCATCCATTCAACACAGCTGCAAGCAACCTGGGGCCTGTTCATGGCTCCCAGGACCTAGCCACTTTGACCAGATGTATCTCCCCTCACCTGTCCTGGCACCCTGTTTTCTAGCTACTGCATATGTGTTCCCAACACACAATGGTGTTCAGAACTTGGTCAGTCTATCACGTCTACGTTTTTCTTCTCCCTGCCTGCTTGTAAGATTTTGGCTTCCCAGACCCCCTCCAGTCATTCACAGACCAAGTCCATCACTTTTCCCTGTGTGAACTCTGCCTTTACCAGCCTTTCGTGACTGCAGAGTCTCAGGGACAGTGAGCACCTCTGTCTCTTGCATGAAGCATCAGTGTCGCCAGGATCAATAAGATGCAAATGAAGTTAAGGCTAACACTTAAAAAAGCTGAACTTCAAATAAAGCAAATCTACTGGTCTTTAAGTAACCAATGAACACGTTTTGAATAGCTTGTGAGCCAGTGCTTAAAAGGTTTATAAAATAGAGCAGCCTCGTTTGTGACCCTGGGATAGAGGATAACCACATGTGAGCAGCAGTTCAGGATTAGTTATCTGCCAGCTGAGTGCTATGAGCAGGACTCTCAGGCCCAGAAAAGAGGGACTCTTGGGTGAAGGAGCTGGGGAAGACCCAGTGGGCAGACAGGATGTGGGGAAGACGACAAGAAGAAACCGTCGGCAAACAAAGTGCTACTGGGGCCTTCTCTGTTTCTTCCAAAGAGGAGAGGGCCCTCAGAACCAAAGCCGTCTGTCTCACTCAGGGTATCCCCAGTGCTTAGCATGAAGCCTGCATGTGACAGGCCAGCCCCTGGTACCTGCTAACAGAAATAGGTTCTGGCAGTGAGAAGCAACTAGCACAAGTCAGAGTGAGAGGCGGAAACTTTGTGTTCTCCCTGGAAGTGTCTATTCTGGACCTGACACACCCTGTGTCCCCTTGCAAGTTCCCACGGGTATCAAGCCAACCAGATGCCAACACTGTGCAGCGTACAGGATACCATTTCAGTGCCACTTGTCGGCAGGTAACTCATCTGTGTGACATGTTAACTGCATTTAGAGTTTAAGCTTCCGTCAGAAAAGCGTATTAAGATACACCATGACTTCCATGGGGAACAAGAGTTACCATCTATAGAAATGTCATGACTTGGTAAATCTGCCCTAAGAAATTTATTGTGTGCACAAGCAGGCACACACACACATATGCGCAAAAACAGAAAAATAAGCCTGTTTTTTTTCTTAGCACTGTCTTTAATGAGGAAAAAATACTGGAAACAAACTACATGTTTGTCAGCAGTTGTTTACATAATGGATCATTCACACAAATATTATTCAGCTAATAAAATATAGCCTTATATTAAAAATAATAGAAAATAAACTCCAACATATATTATTCACTTTGAAGTGGAACAAGTAGGAGAGAAAACAGCATAAGGTTTTGTACATAAAAATAGTCTTGATGGGGTGTATGTGCGCCTAAGCACAGATGATCTCTGCAAAGATACATCAAAAGTTCTGTGAACCTGCGGGTATTCGGAGGTACTGCATACTTCTTTGGAAGTTTTAGACTTTGTACCAAGCACACTACTGCCTGTGAAATAAAGGACAGATTTTGGTTTTCCAGCTTTGCATTTCCCATAGAAACAGCTACTGGTTAAAGCATGTATCTCAGTTCCACTGAGAAAACAAACTGCTATTGAAAATTGCTCAGTGTTCGTGTTTTGAGAATTATTTCATTATTTTCTTGTTTCTCACCTAATACCTCGTTAGCTCTTTCTGTGTCTTTGTACCAGGCTAAGATGTATTCTAAGATTTTGGGGCACAAGTCAAAAAAGACATGGTTTTTGCCTTTAAAGAACCTAAAGTCTTGAACTTGAGGAGAAAAACACTCCAACAAGCAGAGCAGAGACCTAGCTTCAGGTTAACACTACATGCCCTGCAGACTTCGTAACGGCATCTGCTCACTTATCCCACCTCTTGGTTTGCAGTGTCCTACCTAGTTCAGGTACTAGGAGCTGCGTTAAGTGAGCACAGTGCACACTGTTAAGTGGCGCAGCTCACATACAAACACTTGAAGACAGACTCTGGCAGATCAAGACCTAAATAGTGGTTTTTGATGGGTTAGGACAAAGTAAGAATATCTGAAAAGTGAGATCAAATCAGTGATACCTTTCCTTCACAGATCCCTAGATTTTTAAAAATGTTTGAATGATTTTCCAAAATACATTGTACATTTATTTTAGAAAAGTAATGATTTATTTCACAAAATCCATAAGCACAAAAAACCATATTTAAACAAAACTGAGATAATTAATGTCAGCAATTTAATGTTTATCTGCTTAGCTTTGTGTGTGTGTGTATGTATGCGTACACATATGGAAAGTATTAAGTATGGGAAACTACTTTTTCTATGTAATAATTTTGAAAACTTTTTCATCTTGACTATTTTTATCTAAGAAAGTAATTCACATATTTAAACATTGTGATGACATGAACCTCCAACTGTTGCAACTCTAATAAAGTTTACTGAGTCTGATTTGTTTACATTCAAGAAGCTCTCTTTCTGACCTGAAGAATTAATCTGCCACCATCACCAGAACTGACAGCAGGGAACCAGCGTGGGAAAATTTCCCGGTGACTTCTGACTGCCTTCATCTTGCCTGGGGAGCAGGCATCCTGGTATAAACAGGCACTCACCTTGGTCCCAGGTGTAAACCAGTTCCTCCGACATTCCAGGACGACTGATGTCTCCTGACAAAAGAAAAGATCATTTTACTCAAAATGGAAGGAGATCCCTCAAGAAATAAAAAGTAAACATTTTATATAATCTACACTTAACACAAAACTTAAGCAAAATGATTAAATAACTTTATTAAATATTTGTCAGTTTTAAGAAGTGCCCTCAATTACTAACCAAATAATGTATTACAAATAACTAGTTATGAGGTTTTACATTTGTTTAATAGGGAATAATTGGCCCCAATTAAACTGACTAGACTAAGGCTTTTTAGATTACTAAAACAAATTAAACTTTTTAAAATGAGAATTTAGGTGATCTTAAAAACTTTTCTAAAATGGATAATGAAACTTGCTAAGTTGTAATCTCCCTAGCTTTATTATTTATATTAAGATAAATTAATTGAGATTAAAATCTTATTTGATTTATTTACCTTTGGAAATGAAGACCGTTTAAGGGTTACACATCCTCAGCCTTGGCGAGTGCGACCTCAATTAGTCAAGTCAGAATGTCTTTAAAAGCTTTGTGCTTATTGCTTCCAGCATGGAGCGAGGTGTTCATTAAGGTACCAAAATTCTCATAAAAAATCCAAAGTTGCACTAGTGAAAAAATGCTCAACAAGATGAAAACTGATCACATCTTTTTCAGAAAATCCAGTAGTTATTTTTAAAACCAGTTTTTAAACAAGATTTGGTTTTGCGTAGTTTTAACGTGCCACTCAAGCAGCTTGATAACATTTGGACTCTTTAAACAGCATTTAAATCTACGGTGAGTATATAATGGTACATTTAATTTTATACCATTTTTAAAATAAGTTGTACAATGTTTAGTGTGACCCTGTTATGACAAGCATTGTTAAATGAATTCTTTCCCTGTTTACAACTATTTATGAAAGCCTTTTTAAATAAGAAAAACATGAAATTGTTAGCTCACACACACGAAATTTCTTTCAAAAGTTTATTTAGTATCAAGCAAGATAGGACTTTGCTTAACACTACAGAACATTTCAAGACTTTAGTTACAAAAGAATACCACATTATTTGCACTTGTAATTGGCTTCCCTTTTTACGCATGTTGGCAACAGAAAAAAAAAGAACTAGCATATTGCTGAAAGATAAAATAACTAAATTCTATGGAAACCTTTAAAATAAAAGGTGAGGCTTATGTTAAAAGAATGGATTAACATATTTAGTAAACCTATTTTTTTGTTTAACACTAGTTAATCAAAGTTATTTTTTTCTCCTTTTGATGACCTATTTTTTCATATACAGAGTGGAAATAACAAAATTTTACATGTCTTTTTTTTTCCTGCCCAGGTTGATGTTTCAACAAAGTAGTTTTAAGTTCCATCCATTCAGATTTTAAGCATTTTGATTTATTTAAAAAGGGATTGTTCATAGAAAAAAATTACTTTGAACAGTATACAGGACTGGTGGAGATTGGCTATTTCACAACATCAGACAGTACAATCAGTATCTGCCATATGGCTGGTCTCTGTAGACTCCCTTCGCTGTCCTCGCTGAAGGTGCCTTGTGTCTTGAGTTAGTCCACTCCTCTTGCCCTAAAATTAGTAAGAGGAATCACAATTACATCATTGCCATGGCTCTTACTGGCTTCATATTTTAGAATATAACAATATTGAACCAATGGTAGATGTTGTATTTAAATATATATGCATCCCTGATATATTTAAAAAAAACAAGAAATAAAAAAAATGACAAACACAATGGAACATGCCTGCCTCACTAATGAAACCTACCAACACGGGAAAAAAGGTGATTTTTGTATCTTGAATGGTAATCATCTTTGTAAGAACTTTGGTTACTCTTAACAAAAGTTCAAAAGCTCACTCAACCAACTGGACCGTCTTTTGGTAAATATTAACAGAAGGGAAACAAGATCACTTAAATTGCTCCTTATCGCAAAAAACAAAGAAAAACATGGATAAAAATCTGTGAGGATAAAAGGATTAAGCGCAAAAGGGGGAATGGGCAAAGTGAGAAAAAGATATGTCATCTCACTCTTCATAGGCCCTTTTATAGAAATTTGCACTGGGTAAAAATTCACATCAAGAACACTTCAGGAATATGAAATAAACTAAATGATACAATGTGAAATGTCAGTCATTGTAACTAAACCGGTACTGGACGATGGTATTGGTAACAAAGGACATCCCGTCATCTTTATCTTCTGACATTAAACAGCTGTTCAGCTTCAGGACTTCCAATGAGTTACCTCCAGGTCTCTGACAGTAAACAGTTAATATCCCTGCTGCAACACACAGCAATTTAAAAGCCATGTGTCCACAGAGACCAATTTAAAAAGCTGTGAAGGAAAAATGCTTAAAATGACCTCTTTTTTTTTGATACAAACATGCAATCAACGTCATTCCCTCAAGCTAACTTGCATCAATTTAAGTAGATAGCTTTCAGCAAGCCAATGTATTTCTCTTAAGTGTTTGTTACGAATAACCAAAAAAGAAAAAAAAAAAAAAGAGAGAAGAAGAAAAATCAAGATGCGGTCATCCTGGGTTCAGGCAGGTGATATAACAAAATAACTTCAAAAGGAACCCTGGAAAATGGTTTTTCAGTTATGTTCAGAGAAATGTCATAACATCCATTAACCACAGTCCTGACTCACTTGTACCGCGTACTACACACTCATCACAGCTTTGCAACTGATTGAAGCTTCGTGTTCTCTGATCTCTTTGCCCTGCAGCAAAGGTGCTTCTTACCATCATTATGTTGCTGCTGCCAACTCTTTTAATTAAATCTGTCATCCTTCTGCATATTCAGACTTTGGACATGGCTCTCCAGCATCTCTATCAGGTCCCACTGAATTATGAGGGGTCTGGTTGCCTCTCTGAAGCCCCACAGACCCCTGCATCTCCTCGCTGGCTCAGTGCTTTTTTAACCTTTATGGAATTTTTTCAGAGGATTTGAGATTGAGAATGAGTTAAAACATAAAGTAGGAGAATCACTTTAGAGCTGCAGTCTCAATGGTTTCATTTCCTTTTACTGTCAAGAAGCAAAGACACTTCAAAAAGACCCATGCTATCAAGTATATGCAGTTTGCCAAACTGTCCATGAATGAGAAAAATCAGCACATGGCAATCAACCCAAACAGAAAATCTAATTCAGTATCTTAACCCATGCAATTTTCTGCAAATCTCTAGTACTCTCTAAATATTAAATTTAAATAGTAAAGAAGCCTCTGGAAATAGCCAAGATATGCACAAATGAACTGAGAGAAAGCTGCTATTTCACAGGCAAAGTGACTTTCTAAATTTTTCCTCCAATTAAGACCTTCAAGGTCTTTGTGTGGCCACTCCCCCTCTCCACATGAGGTTGCTGTGACCAGTCACTTACCATAGGAATCATAGGTCTCCTCACTGAGCCCGTGTCCATAATCATAGTAATCAGCACCACTGTATTGAACAAAAGGAAACACAGGACAAAATGATCTGGCTGTGAGTTTAAAATGAATTCTGAAACTTAAAGACAACTAACAAAAAGCAGGGATAAAAACAAATCTCTACTAAGATGACAGAGCCTTAAGACAAAAGCCTTACACTTCATGGTTATCAAAAGCCTCTCTCCTTAATTCCCCCATTTTAATACATAATTGTATCTGCATCTTAAAACAACACTTTAAGGAACTCACGGTAAGACCCTAAATTGCATGTGAGAATATAAAGATAGAACTTGTTCTGGGAGTGTGTGTGTACGCAACGCTAGAAATGCCTAACGGTGATTGGGGCAGGATTGTGCCAGGTACTACGGGAGTGGAGGAGGTAGCAAACATCACTCCTTTCCAACAGTTGGAAAGTTAACCACAGTGACGTCTGTTGTTCCATTAACAATTAACACTCTCATGTATGGACGGGAGAGGGAGCAGGAGGTGGAATTTGAGTCAGGGTGAGTATGGGGGAAAGAACCACTATATTCTTAAAGTAGTACCTATGAAAAAAGCATTCGTTAAAAAAAAAGAAAGAAAGTTAACCACAGAGGCTTTATTTCTGCTTAAACCCATTCCCACCAGAGAAGTTGGCGCTGTGTGAACTGTGAGCACTTGACAACACATCAAGAACAAGCAGAGAGATGCACATTGTTCTGCAGCACTCCTGCACTGCCATCAGGAAGTGGTGGATAACACCAACACAGCCCCAGTGACCAAGTGCAGCAGGAGGGCTGATAGATGATCTGTGTTTAAAAGTCAGTGGGCAGAGAAGCTTTTCAAAGCCTTGGCAATCTATACTCCAACATCCTTGAGACAGAAGGAAAAGCAGGAGAAAGCATGTTACTACTGCAACTTTGTAGACAGTGTAAAACAGGCTACATATACACAATGTATCTGAAGTATGCATTTCATAGGATCAGACCTGTGGAAAAATCTAGGCTATCAAACCATAAGCATCTTGAGTATTTGAAGAGGAGCTTCCACTTGCCCTCTCAGGCTTTCCTCTTTCCCACTCTACTTAATTTTGTAAGGAAATAACAGTCCTGAAATTATCTTAGCCTGTTGTGGAAATAAAACATCCCAGCATTCCAACTCCATACAACCAATCAAAAATGGGAAATGACCAAGCTCAGCTATTTAACACCTTGGGGAGTCACAAGAATAAAACCCATGTGGCAATTGCCTACCATATGTTAGCTGCTGAGATTGCTCCTGAAGTTATCACAACAGCTCCAGCCCAAGGTAACTGTAACCGTCATACCCATTTTGCAGATAAGGATATTACACATAATAAAGCCTAAGTCTGCTTAAAATCTCACCGAGAACAGGAGAGCTGAATCTATCTGACTGCAAAGGTCACACGTGTTAGCTACACCCACACCTGGTTCTCACCCTTGTTTCCTTTCTCAGGTATATGACACCAGAGACCAATCATCAAATGCAATGACCATGGTACAGTAAGTAATTCCTTTGAGAAAAACATAAGCAATGGAGCTGTGCTCCTTTATGTGTCACATGTATGGGGATGAGTCTTCACATTTGCTACCAGAAATATTCCTCTGCCCCACTCTGAGCTATTTCCTATTGTTTTTAGTTTAACTGCCACTTCCAGAGAGAACTCTCATAATTGCCCAGGGTTAGGCCAGTTTCCCCTACAGTATGTTTTCACTACTTCTCATCCTCTTGGCCTTAACAGATGCTTCCATTACATGTGTTGATTGGGTATATGGAGAAGGGGTACCTCCATCACTCTGGTGTGTCACAAGTAGCTTCCTGAGAATGTCATGCTTGAGGAGCATTCTAAAAGACCAGGAGGATGAAGGTGGAGAAGGGCTGAAAAGAGCAGGCAGAAGCAGTGGCAATAAGGGCCTTCCATCAGAAGGAGCAGTAGGTGCAAGCACGGAGGCAGGAAACAGGCTGAAAAATCTGAGTAACTGCAAGCAGTCCTTCAGACAGAACTAATAAGTATTGATAAAATACTTGAGCCAAAATTTCCTCTCTATGCAGAATGTAAGCTACACTTTGTTATCCTGGTTTACTCAAGTTGATTAAACAGAGTATAAAGTACTGGTTATGATATGACCTCTCTGTAAAACATAAGCTCTCTGGAATGTGCTGTGTTAGTCTCATTGGCCCTTTTAAATGCTTCCCAGGAACAAAACAGTCACTTCTAGAGCTGACTGATACTACATGGCAGTGCGCAATCTTTCCAGAGGCACATATATAGCTATAGAGTTTTAAAAAATGGTCTTCAAACTCAGGGCTGGATTCCTAGAGAATTTGGAAGACAAAAAGGAGGGAGGTGTAAGAGGAAAGGAGCTATTGTGAGCCAGATCGCTGCCAGGTCAGCAGCACCTCATGTGTATGACCTCACTCACTATGAAAACATCTCCATGCTGCTGAGGCAACATGGCTCAGACAGGTTATACCATGTGCCCAGGGTCATACACTTCTAAGTGGTGGCACCTACATTCCAAGCTCAGGATGCTACCATTCCATGTTCTGAATACTCATACCAAAGATGTGACTTGCTCACCATGGCAGGTACCTGGCAAGGGAGGGTCCTGCTTTACTCTCATATATGTTGCTGATCTTCCAGAATGCCTCTGGTTTGCTCCTTGTGGAGCACCTACACCCCTTCTCATGCTAAGAAACAAGTCAGTGTCCAAGTGGAACTCATTGCCACATGATTATAGTGACCTCTAACTGCCTTAGTTTTTTTTTTTTTTTGCCTTAGTTTTCTTTGGCCTCAATTTTTCCCCCTCCTCCTTTCCCCTTTCTGTAGGTCAATCTTTCCCTCAAGGCATAATATACATTTATGATGAGAAGAACAGAAGCACTTGCTGAAAAAAGGAGAAATTTTCATATTCAAAACAGACCATATATCCAACATGAAAACACTGAAACAAATATGGTTTTCCTACTTAAGATATTGTAGCTTCAAAGATAGAATGCTATTAAAGTAGAATGGTTTCCTTGTCTTGAGAACAATCAGACTCAAACCTTTGCTACACATAACAGTGTCAACGGTCCACACACCTTCTAAACAAGAGCCTTTGTCTGCAGTGCATCTTGATAGAGTCACTCTTCTGGCTGGATCTTGCTGTTCCTCTGTCCAGCCAAGGGCTGATCTACATGCTGTGTGGAGTTCCTTGAAGCTCTAACATACATACAATGGCTCATTCATAGAATCTGGCCTTAAACTAGTCAGAATAACTTCTCTTTTTGCTGAAAATAAATTGGCTAACACTTCTTAAAAACACAGTACTAAATTAAATTAACCTCGGTCTTCTTTCAAAGGTCACAAGTAACAACATGATGGCTCCCTGGAAAAAACCTTGAGGTTCTTGAGGGTTTTTTTTAAGCATTTTATTTATTATTTGAAAGCTAGAGTTACAGAGACACACAGAGAGAGACAGACAGACAAACAGACATAGAGGGTGTTCATCCACTGGTTCATTTACTAAATGGCTGCAGTGGTAGGGGTGAAGTTGGGAGCTTCATCTGCGTCTCCCATGTAAGTGCATCGGCCCTAGCACTTGGGCCATTGTCTACTGCTTTTCCAGGCCATAAGCAGAGTTGGATCAGAAGAGGAGTAGCTGGGACACAAACTGGTGCCCACATGGGATTCTGGCACCACAGGCGGAAGATTAGCCTACTACGCCACAGCTCAGGCACCCAATTCTTGAGAATTTTATCTCTGTCACAAGGATAAAGTGAGAGTGACCACCTCATACAACTGAAAAGGAATTTCTCTGAGATGGTTCTCGATGGTTTAAGTTGAAATCAGAAGGGACAGCTATAGGACTGATACACAGGAGACTCTCACAATTGCTTTCTGACCACACTAAGCCTCCTTTACTTAATGAAGTGAGCAGTAATGAACATCAGTACACATTGGGAATTTGTCTGTGAAGCACAGTTACGGATAAAAAAATGGAGGTGAAGAATGTTTTCCAATGAACAAAAAGAAAAGAGGTAGCATAATTCGGTCCAGCAATGGTTTGGTGATATGACAGTCTCAGTTTTGACAAGTGAAAACTTTAAACTGACATTTGCTATCAGTTCACCCAGTTTCTGATTATTTATTGCAAGTCTGTCATCAAGCTGAGGAGCTGGGCACAGCTGAGCCCCATTCTCATACCTGTCAGTTCCATCTGAATTGCTTTTGCAGCATTTCATTTCGTGCACCTCAAATGTCTATTAGCCAAAGACATGTCCTACTTCCCAAGGATAAACTAAAAACTCAACATACAGTGAAGAGGGAAAAACATTAAAATCTCTTCATTTATAGACAGAAATTAAAATATTAACAAAAATGAAAATATTTATAGTCTGAATATTCCTGACCTCCACTAAAAGGGAACACGTGGAAGCCCCTCCCTCAGTAGCTCCAGAGTGGGCCTCTCTCTCTGACAGAGAATCTGACTCTCCATCTCCACATCACGAGGTTAGTCTTCCTTTTCAGCAAGCCTACACTCCGCACATCCCACCCAACTCATTCCCCACCCAACTCTGCAACTCTTTTACTGTGCACTACGGAATTCATGAAACTCAACAGAATTTCATATCTAGCAAAATCCCCTGTATATTCTCAAACTCTTTGAAACCTTCTTGTCCAACAGAAAGTTGATTCACTGTAGTGACAAACCTTTTCCCTCAGCTCTCTCCATTTTTTTCCTTATCTACCAAGCTAAGAGACCACTGGGCCTAGAAGGGTCACTGTTCTCTTTCCTCTACCCTTAATACAGACACATCACTTCACTTTCAGATCTCTACGTCTCACTTTTCTGGACCAACACTTGGCTGCGAGTCTCCCAATAGCATCAATGTGCTGAGTCTTAGTGATTTCTGTACATAAGTAGATAATCATTTAAACGAGCAGGCCTCTCAATCACTGACTCGCAGTTTTCTCAGAGTCCACAGATCTTGCCTCCTTTGACCATTCAATTTCCATACACACTAGGATCTTACATATTCAGTGTCATGTTACAAACATTCTGACTACTATTTCCTCTCTTTAAGTTGCTGGCAGTACACTGATTGTTCTTCCAAATCCATTGCAATCATCCCCTCTACTACTTTTATACTCTTCACCCTTCACTAAATTCAAGGATCAATTCCTGTTCCTCATGTTATGTGACCGATCAGTAACTGATACAACTGACCACCTTCCTCTTCCCTGATATTCTTTTCTGTTCTTGGCCTCCAGGATGTTCTGCTTCCTGGTTTCATCCCTATCTCACTGACTACTTATCAGTCACCCAGTCATCTTTCTTCTTAAAATTGGAACAGTCCACAGTTCAGAGCCTGGTTCTTTTTTCTGCTTTATCTAACAGGTCCCTTGGCACAAACATTTATCTCAAATCTTTACTTGAAATGTAATCTAAATAGAAAATTCTCCCAAATTTATAGCTCTAGACCAGGTATTTCTCCAAGGGTCATTTTACACCTATGTGTCTGCTCAACATTTCAGCTTCTACTAGTCATCTCAAATCTAAGGCCAAAATTACATGGAACTTCTTATCTCATTACCCAAGTCTTTCTACATCTCAGATGATACTAACTTTATTTTGTTTTTTAAGGACAGAAAGCTGAGAGTCATTCTTTTCACTAGCTATAGTATTTGCCTGGGACAATTTTACCTACAAACATCTCCATGGCTGACTTTACCTTTCTCAAGACTGCTCAAACGAGGCCACATCCAAGACATCTTCTGAGATGACAACTGCAATCCCCTACCCTGGCACACCTGATCCACTTTTTCTTGCTCTGTTTTCTTTTTTCCACACAATTTGTCACCTTCTAAATACACCCTAATCTGTTCATTATGCCACTGTTAACTTTGTCTCATGAAAACGTTAAGTCCTACAAGAGAGGCATTTGTGTCTGTTTTATTCACTCACACACACACACACACACACACACACACACACACCATACACATTAAATACTCTGACTGCATAGATTACAACAAGATTATCAAAAACAAAACGAAACCAATCTGTGTGTTCAGGCAGTTTAGAAAAGACAAAGTGTTAGTAAACTTGAACAAGAGGCACCTCCCCGACCCACCTCGATCCTAAATGTATAAGGATTCAAAGAAACAAGGAAGATGTGAACTCTTGCTCTTAGAAGCTCGTACAGACAAATGCATGTCCACGGAACAGGGAGTAAGTATAGACCTTGGTATCAGAGTCTAATTGGATTGGTGGTAGGAAGAAGGTAAGGAGGAGGAGGCTATTCAATGAAGGTGACCCATGAGTGGTTGAGGGACTTTGAGGAGGAGGAGAGAGAATGTGATGTGACTGAACTCCTGAAGAAGGGGAATTACTAGTTATCCTACTATATTCAGGGTGCTGCTGGCAAATACATAATTACAGAATATATCTATACTCACTATTATTAATAATTAAAACTATGCTTACACATTTTAAGTATACATGATCTCATTTAACATGACAATGCTGCGAAGCAGATATTATTCTATTTCCTTTATATACAAAACAAATGAAGCTCTCAAAGCTTACTGAGGTATCCAAGGATGATCAAGTAAAAACCAAAGCTGTAAGTCAACTCTGTCCCACATAACAGCTGATTTTTGCCCAGACACCAGGGCACCTGTTTCTGAAATGCTAAAAGCCAGGAGTTTACCCTTTTGACAAGAAATCTATACAAGTATGTTTATACATACAATTTTTTTTCTTTCCTAATATCTTCTCTCTTTATCCCAAATGACAACCTGTGACAATCACATCATTTTGGCACTTGGTCTACCTTTTCAATGTGCATTATAATCCACATTTTTTACTTTGATTTGTCCCATTTTTAAAAAGTATTCTCTCCTCCCCAAGCCTCTTTTAAACATATCTATTTATTTGGAAGGCAGAGACAGAGACATAGGTCTTTGATCTCTCATAACATCTTCCAGATGGACGTGGGCCAAGTCAGAGTCAGGAGCCATTCTGGGTCTTCCATTCTGGGTCTTCCACATGGGCAGCAGGGATCCAAGCACTGGGGCCTTGCTATGCACATTAGCAGGAATCTGGATTGGAACAGGAGTAGCCAGGCCTCAAAGTGGAAGCAGCAGCTTAACCCTGGCCACAATGCCTGCCCACTACTTTCCTTCATTAGCTTTGTTTTCCCTTTCTGGAAACCTCAGTGTAGTTACTTTTGAAGTTTGGGCTCCATCTTTCTTGTCTCCTAGATTTCCTATCGTGTAGTTCTTCCCCCTTTAGTACTATTCATTGGCCTGCGTAGCCATCTATTAATTCCTTAATTCCCAATTCTAACTGGTTTGGCAATTGTGGATGCCTTCCATTCTTATTCACTTGAAGATTTCATTACTTACTTTATAATCATCCTCTATTTGATGTGCGCTGTTCACTCGTGGTGTCGGTTTCTCAGTTTACTGAGTCTGAAGTTTCCTACATGGTTTGTAAATCATGGCTGTGTGTTAATTCTTGCTTTCAAGATTCTCAAAGTTTGCTTGTCTGTGAATGTTACCACTTATTTAAAATAGTTTCCTCAATCAGACGTGCCCCAACTGGTGGAGTTAGAAATGTGCAAGGGGATTCCAATACAATCCCATCAAGGAGGCAGGTACCAATGCCATCTCACCAGTCCAAGTGATCAATTTAAGCTCACAATTGATCACATTGATAGGTCTAAGAGTCAAAGGGATCACACAAACAAGACTGGTGTCTGCTAATACTAACTGATAGAATAAAAAGGGAGAGAATGATACAACATGGGAAACGGGATACACAGCAGACTCTTAGAATGGCAGATGTCCTAAACAGCACTCTGGCCTCAGAATCAGCCCTTAAGGCATTCGGATCTGGCTCAAGAGCCCAGGAGAGTATTTTAGACATGGAAAGCCAAGACACTCTGGCACACACACACACACACACACACCCTAAATGAAAGATCTCTGCAAGTGAGATCCCAGTAGAAAGAATAACGGGCCGTCAAAGAAGGAGGTACCTTTCTCTGAAGGGAGGAGAGAACTTCCACTTTGACTATGACCTTGTTGAAATAAGATTGAAGTCGGTGAACTCAAAAGGCTTCCATAGCCTTGGCAACTCATGACAAGAGCCTAGGGAGATTACTGACGCCATAAACAAGAGTGTCAAATTGTTAAGTCAACAATAGGAGTAACTGTGCACTTACTCCTCATGTAGGATCTTTGTCCTTAATGTGTTGTTTAATGTGGTTTAATGCTATAACTAGTACTCAAACAGTATTGTACACTTTATGTTCTGTATGGGTGCAAACTGATGAAATCTTTACTTAATATATACTAAATTGATCTTCTGTATATAAAGAGAAAATGAATCTTGATGTGAATGGAATGGGAGAGGGAGTGGGAGATGGGAAAGTTGTGGGTGGGAGGGAAGTTACGGGGGGGGGCATTGTAATCCATAAACTGTACTTTGGAAATTTATATTTACTAAATAAAAGTAAAAAAATAAAAAAAATATAGTTTTCTGATGGTGGTAATAGAAAAAGGGCAGACTCTATGTTTGGGGGTTCCTAATTCCCCCAGAGGGCAGTTTTACCTGGGGCTTAGTCCAGTGTTGTGACACCTTTAATCTGGGAATAAACAGTACTGCTCCACTGCTCCACTTGCAAGCTCCACTGAGTCAGGAGCAAGACCAGAGCAGCCGAATTGCTCCCAAGGCAGTTTTTCTATCAGTTATGAGAACACCCTGAGGCCCTTAGTACTCCTTGGTCACAGCAATTGATTTGGGATTATATCTTTCACAGACCACTTTAACAGTCTTCTCTTGAATGGGGGTTTGTTGTTTTGTTTTCATAGAACTGATTTCATTTCCTTCTTTCTCAGTAAATCTTTTCAAACTCATTTCTGCTACTATGTGAGGTTTTTATTTATTTATTTATTTTTTTGCTGAGGAACAGGTTTTATTTTCATAAAATTTGTTGAACTCTACTTAGTATAGAGTTAATCTTCTGGGTATAAAGTTAATTGAAAACAGATTGTAGTAAAATAAAACATTAAGAATAGGAGAGAGAAGAAGAAGAAGGGTGAAGAGAGCAGATGGGAGGGTAGGTACAGTGGAAGAATTACTATGTTCCTAAAGTTGTATTTATGAAAAGCATGAAGTTTGTATTTATTAAATTAAAGGTTGCTGGGACAAAATAATTGGATTTGAGATTAAAAACAAAATACATTTTTGTATGAACATACAAAAGGTATATACTTAAACACAAATCTCACAAAATAAGTGCAAGATCTATATGAGATTTTAAGGAGGGATTGTATGGAACAGGTATATATTCTTAGTCCATCTCCTTGATTTTATTTTTGTTTCTGTTTTTAAAGTCCTCTAATTTATAACACATTTAGACAGTCTTTAGTTCTCAAAATCCCTGCTTGAAGAAGACATTATTTAATTTTACAGGTAAGAAAAAAGAGAAAATGAGAACCATATCTAATTCACATTTGTTATGTACAGTACTTATCCTTAATACATGATGGTATTCCAAAAACAAAAAGGTGATTGAAAGACTAATATGAACATGGGCACTGAAAACTCTGTCCATGCATCAATGAAGAGTGTCTAATAGTACTTTTTGTTTACTATTGGTGAAATGACTTTCTTTGGAGGAGAGGAAGAACAGTAAATCCCTTCAGACATCAAATTACTAAATTCTGCACTATTGCATTAATACTGAAGAGCTAATTTCCCTGATTATTTTATCCTGTTCCTTTAAAATCTTATCTATAATCACTATGATAAAAATATTTTATCCAACATTGACTAAATACTTATTATGATAGGAAAAACTGAAGAACTAGACATGTACAACCCAGGTAATTGCTTATTGACTGACTATCCCAGTCTACCATTTCCATTCTACTTAGGGGGTTTAATTCTTAAAAACACCATTAAGAAACTTTATACTCAGGGCCAGCGCTGCGGTGCAGTAGGTTAAGCCACTTCCTGCAATGCTGGTGTACCATATCAGAGCACAGGTACAAGTACTTGCTGCTGTACTTCCAATCCATGTCATTGCTAATATTCCTGGGAGAGCTGTGGAAGACAGCCCAAGTACGTGAGCCTCTGACACCTGTATAGGAGACCAGATGGAGTTCCTGGCTCCTGGCTTCAGTCTGGCCTGGCCCCAATTATTGTGGTCATTTGGGCAATGAACGAGTAGGTGGAAGATCTTTTTCTCTCTGTCTCTGTCACTCTAATTTTCAAATAAATAAAAATAATTCTCAAAAAACCAAAAATTTTTATAGACAATGAATTAAAGTATTTAAAATGAATTTGGGGGATAATATCTCGTTTTCCCATATCATGGATTCCTCAAGATTTAAAATCCTTTATGGTAAATGGCTAAAACATTTCCAATCTGTTTTCAATAAAAGTCTTACTTATCTAACGGTTATCTGATGAATCTAATACTTCATCAGAAAGATACTTAGTAAGTTTCAGAATGAAGATGTGTAAGTTGGACAGAAAAAGAGCTATAACAAGGTCCTGTCGTCTGACTGTGGCTCTGTTGCATTTTAGCCTTTCCTTGATTTTTGTGCATCACAGTTGCTACTGCAGCTATTGTCATCCAACCTGGGAAAGGTTCACAGTACTTTGCTTCATTCCTGTCCTCTATCTTTCACTAAATGTGTTGAAATTGAACACATGATTGCTAATATTTTGTCCCTCTTGGGAATCCTGAGTTAGGGCAAGTTTTGTTGTGTGAGGTGACCTGGATTCAGAGTGCTTCCTATGTGAGCAGCAGGCAGCCACCACGACATTTCTGCCCCCAAGGAACTTACGATGTGAGGATGATTCACTTGTTGGGAAGGATGCACAAGGTGTAGAATATTCTGGACATCTCACTTGACTTTGCTCTTGCTGCTGGATTCCACAGCATTCACACCGCATCTCCAAAATGGCCTGGAGAAGTGGTTTACAAAGTGTGGCCTGCAGACTCCCAGAGGGCCATCAAAGTAAAACTATTTTCCCGGTAATACTAAGATGTTACTTTGTCTTTTTCACTGTGATTACATTTGCACCAAATGTTGTAAGTTAAAAAGTGGCGGTTCTTTGTCAGAAATTAAGGCAACAACACAAAGCTGTACTAGTAAAAACAAAGTGATTTTCACTTAAGACTCCTGTGTAGAAGTAGAACTTACTGATTTCCTTAAATCTCAACTGTTAAGTATATAGCATTTTTTAAAACTTTTATTTAGTAAATATAAATTTCCAAAGTACAGTTTATGGATTACAATGGCTCCCCCCCCCCATAACTTCCTTCTCACCCACAACCTTCCCATCTCCCGCTCCCTCTCCCATTCCATTCACATCAAGATTCATTTTCAATTCTCTTTATATACAGAAGATCAATTTAGTATATATTAAGATTTCATCAGTTTGCACCCATACAGAACATAAAATGTACAGTACTGTTTGAGTACTAGTTATAGCATTAAATCACATTAAACAACACATTAAGGACAAAGATCCTACATGAGGAGTAAGTGCACAGTGACTCCTATTGTTGACTTAACAATTTGACACTCTTGTTTATGGCGTCAGTAATCTCCCTAGGCTCTTGTCATGAGTTGCCAAGGCTATGGAAGCCTTTTGAGTTCACCGACTTCAATCTTATTTCAACAAGGTCATAGTCAAAGTGGAAGTTCTCTCCTCCCTTCAGAGAAAGGTACCTCCTTCTTTGATGGCCCGTTATTCTTTCTACTGGGATCTCACTTGCAGAGATCTTTCATTTAGGGTTTGTTTTTTTTGTTTTTTTTTGTTTTTTTTTTTTTTTTTTTTGTGCCAGAGTGTCTTGGCTTTCCATGTCTAAAATACTCTCCTGGGCTCTTGAGCCAGATCCGAATGCCTTAAGGGCTGATTCCGAGGCCAGAGTGCTGTTTAGGACATCTGCCATTCTATGAGTCTGCTGTGTATCCCACTTCCCAAGTACATAGCCTTTTATCATTTCATATACTGAAAGGAAAAGTAGTCTCACAGTAATTTTTGGCACAATGAAGTACACTGGTAACCTCAAGGAAAAACTGCTGGTATGTCTTTACCTAGTTAGTTCACCTGATTGCTCTTTTCACATAATATCATTTTTACTTGAGAGAATGAAGGGCAACACACAATGCTTATTCAGATTTGGGTATCTGATAGAAGTATTCTCAAAAAAGAATGAAAAAGGCCTGCCATTTTCAAGACAACTGACAGTATTTGTTAACAATGATAAAAGTTCAGCCTTTAAGTAAATGCTACAAGTTTGGAAAACTAGTATGTGCCAGTATAAGCTGATAGCAACCCAATACTTCTTGTTTGAGATCAGTGATGATCATAAATGTGATTCTTTTTGATACTGTACAATGAAATGTGTCACATCTGGAAAAAATGTGCATGAGCCGATAAACCAACATTTTTTAAATGAATACAAGCATGATGTCACAAAATCCATCAAGTATCAAGACAGACAAAGCTATTTTAACATAGCAGAGCATGAAAATCTACAGATATTTCAGAGCCCACATTGCAGCTAACTTTTAAGAAACTATCATCTGCCAAGTTATGGTATTCAAAGAATAGCCATTATTTATTTGAAAAGACTATTTTTCCTTTTCTAGCTACATATCTGTTGTTCAAACTACTACAACCAAAAAATATATCACATTAGACGAATGCAGAGGCAGGTATGAAAATCCATAATGGCACAATTCTTACTATTTCTTTTGGAAAATGATTTTTATTTAATAAAAGTAATCACATTAACAAGCAATGAGTTATTATTTTAAATTAATACTTAAAATGTTTCTCTGAATTTCTTGTATGTAAGTATTAACAGATAAAAACCATATACACTAAAAATTTTGTAGCATTCATTAGTTTAGAGTATAAAGGGGGCATAGAATCTTAACCTGTCAGAAATATCTGGCGTAGAATACAAGGCAAGAGTGAATTTTAAGACACAGCAGGGCAAGTATTATAAGCATTTACCTGTAGATTGGTTTATTTTTATCTGCAGAATTGTTTCTGTGTCTATGCAGTGATGGGGGAGACACCACTAACTAGCCAGCCACATAGACAGAGCCCAATATCTCACACGATACCATGGATAAAAATTCCCTGTCTTGAGGGAGGCATTTGACCACGTGGCTAAGATGCCCATTTCCTCTATCAGAGTGCCTGGGTTCAATTCCAGTTCCAGCCTCCAGTTCTAACTTCCCATTAATGGAGACCCTGGGAGGCAGAAGGTGATGGCTCAGGTAAATAAGTTTCTACTATTCAAAAACAAAACAAAACAGATTTTGTTTTCTGGGGAACATGGGAAGAAAAACCCAGAGAAAATGAAATTTCAAATTCATCAGTGCTGGCACTGTAGCGTAGCATGTAAGGCCGCTGCCTGCAGTGCTGGCATCCCCTATGAGATCCGGTTCAAGACCTGGCTGCTCCACTTCCAATCCAGCTCTCTGCAATGGCCTGGGAAAGCAGTAGAAGATGGCCCAAGTACCCGCGTGGGAGACCCAGAGGAAGCTCCTGGCTCTTGGCTTTGGGTTGGCACAGCTCTGGTTGTTACAGCCAATTGGAGAGTAAACCAGCGATGGAAGACCTCTCTTTCTCTCTGCTTCTCCTTCTCTCTGTGTAACCCTGACTTTCAAAGTAAAATAAATAAATCTTTAAAAACAAAAGTGTATTAAGAGGAAAGTAACTGGGTGAGAAAATGAGCTTTAAAAAAAACAAATAATAGGAATACAAATATACATACAGGTTCTTCTCAATCATCAGTAACAGTTTTAGCACTAGAATAACTTCAGTTCCTTAACTGGTATGAATTATTTACTACTGCCAACAATGTTAGAAAACAAAAAAATAAATTTAGGTTTGAATTTTTGTTTTAGAAAATAAAAATCATATATATTTGCAAGTATTTGAATATTTAAATAAATTTAAAAGGTTAGTTTAAACCTACAGTTTAAACCTATGGTTTAATTAGAGGATGTCTCTCTCTGTCTAAATAAAGGCTCAGCTAACAAAAACTGACGGCCTACACAGCAGACTCATAGAATGACAAATGCCCTAAACAGCACTCTGGCCTCAGAATCAGTCCTTAAGGCATTTCGATCTAGCTAAAAAGCCCATGAGAGCATTTTAGGCATGGAAAGCCAAGACACTGTGGCAAAAAATGACCTACATGAATGATTTCGGTGAGACCCCAGTGGAAAGAAGGGGCCATCAAAGAAGGAGGCACTTTTATCTGAAGGAAGGAGAGAACTTCCACTTTGCTTAGGCCCTGTCTAAAAATCAACGGAGTTTGTGAACTCAAGAGGCTTCCATAGCCTTGTAGCTCATGACAAGTGCCTTGGGTAATTACTGATGTCATAAATAAGAGTGTCAATTGTTAAATCAACAACAGGAGTCAGTGTGCACTTACTCCCCATGTAGGACCTCTGTCCTTAATGAGTTGTACTATGAGAATTAACAGTAAAACTTGTCTGCAAACATTACATTATACTTTGTGTGTCTGTGTGACTGCAAACTGTTGAAATCTTTACTTAGTATAGAGTTTGTCTTCTGTATATAAAGATAATTAAAAAATGAATCTTAATGAAGAATGGGATGGGAGAGGGAGAAGGAGGTAGGACTGGAGTGGGAGTGGGAGGGCAGATATGGGGGGAAGAACCGCTATATTCCAAAAGCTGTATCCATGAAATTTGTATTTATTAAATAAAATCTTTCTAAATAAAGAAAAAAACAAAAACAAAACAAAACAAAAAAAACAGGGGCCGGCACCATGGCGCACTGGTTAATCCTCTGCCTGCAGCGCCAGTACCCCATATGGGTGCTGGTTCTAGTCCCGGCTGCTCCACTTCCAGTCCAGCTCTCTGCTGTGGCCTGGGAAGGCAGTGGAGGATGGCCCAAGTGCTTGGGCCCCTGTACCTGAATGGGAGACTAGGAGGAAGCACCTGGCTCCTGGCTTCGGATGGGTGTAGCTCTGGTTGTTGTGGCCTTTTGCGGAGTAAACCAACGGAAGGAAGACCTTTCCATCTCTCTCTCACTGTCTATAACTCTGTCAAATAAATAAATAAAATCTTAAAAAACAACAACATAAAAGAGCAAAACAAAACAAAAGAACTGAAGGCCTGATTTTCTAAATTACAGACCTTTCAGATTTTTTTTGGATATTGTTAACCTGACTGCTAGGAGACATTTCATTGTTCAGGAGATCCATCACCAGGCTGAAGGGGGAGGGAAAATAAAGGCCAATTTACAAAATAATTTCACCATGCTTTTTTAAGCTATGAAGTAAGATTTGGTAAAAAGAGTAAATGTAAATAGGCATGAAAACATTCTGCATTCAAATAATCAACAGTTAACACAAATTGTAGTTCATCATTGGGTATGGGTATACAGGAACTCTTTGTACCTTCCTCATGAATCTATGAATCTAACACTGTAGTCCCCAAACTAGTCTTTTAGAAAATTAAAACTGAAGATTGATCTCCTATATTTTTCATAAAGTAGAATTCTAAAATGATAGGAAAACAGACCCTTTCCTCCCTTACTAGTAATTTAAAAAGCAATGAATTTGGTTATATTTAAAATATTTAATAGTAGCCTTATTTTGCAAATTGTTATTATTAAAATCTGAATTTTACTGTGGCAATAATATTAGCCTATAGCTCTATATGTTCTACAACAAAAGTAGAGTCATCTAATTTATTAAAAGTCTTATAATTGTTCTAGAAGAAACCCATTTTACTGTTTTATTCCCACGGAGACTGCTCTAGGGACTGTGCTACACTTCACTGCCCAGGTCTAATCAAACCTGGTCCAGTGTCCTGGCCCTGCCACCTAGCAGACGGAGCAAGAGCCAGAGCCATTTACTGAATCTAATATTAACACCCTTGCTATCTGAGAATCTAATAAGACCCTTGCCATCTTCATCTACTGACTTATTCACTCAGGGATTCAATTGGTTTCAAAACATTTAAGAAACAAATTCATTACTTTCACAGGGCTTGTGTGCATATTACAATGAGAAAGGCAGACACAGTTTATATGTCACATGGAAAGGAGTCCTACTAAGAATACAAAGAGCGGCTCAGTTTGCAGGGATGGAATAAGGCTTTTATTTTTTACTCTGAAGAGAGACCCCTTCAAATTACGGGTCATTTGAGGGAAGACTTGAAGGTACTGAAGGAGTCATGCAGAGGGACGATCCAGTCGCAAAGTCTTTCTGGGGGCACATTCATGGCATAGCTGAAGCCCAGAAAGACAGGGAGTGCCGGTGGAGCAGAGTGGGCGACAGAATCAGAGAGAATGCAACAAGCTAGGGTGGATCACGGAGGATCACGCAGGCCACTGAAAAGCTTTGGCTTCTTGTTTCTTGCTTTGTATTTTTGATTTTGTTTAAAATCCTGAGATGGGAAAATCTGATATTTTAATGGTTTTTAGGAAAAAAAACCAAAATTTTTATTTAATGAGAAAGGATGGAGTATGGCAGAAATAGCTTCTGATGGAAAAGAGATCAGAAGTGTGGTTCAGGACACATTGGGTTCAAGAGTCCTCATGGGAGAGAGTTGGAAGCAGTTGTAAAGAGAAATCTAGGGGTCAGTTTGAATTGGAGACCTAAACTGGGATTTATCATACAGAAGACACTTAAAAGCATAAAACACCACGAGATCACTTAGGGCCTAATTGAAAGGACTGGGCCTTGAGGTACTGCAAAAAGAAGAAAAGAGAGTGACTTGGCAGGAGAGACTGAGAATGCACAGCCAGGGAAGTGGAAGCATGGAGGCTCCTCAGATAGCGAGGGTCTGTGGTGCTTCAAAGATAGCAAGAGTCTGTGGTGCTTCGAACAGAAGAAGGGGACCCTCTAACCATCTGGGATGGAAGACAACCAAGGACTGAGAAGTGACTTGGAGATCTGGCCACTTAGAGTCATGGAGAATACTGGAAAGAGTTGTTTGGTGACAAAAAGATAAAGTTCAAAGGAAACTGGGATGAAGTCAAGTAGAGACAGTGAAATGAGACCACTGCTGAACATTTCAGTTTAGTTTTTGTAGTTAGAATGTGTATATGTGATATCGCCCAGCCTTATTAATAATTTCAGGTATTAATAATCTTAGTGGGTTCTTGACATCTATTCAGATAAGAATTCTGAATACTGGCTCAAATAAACCAGACAACATGGTAAGTTTTTAAGTGTTCTATTCAGTGAGAGAAATGTATAGGAAAATGAGGGTCTTCATGAGGGCAGAAAGAAGTCTAGAAGCTAAGTTGGGTCCATACCAGACAGAAAGCAGACAGGAGCCACGTGGAACAAGCATATGATTATGAGCAGCCACAGGCAGCTTAGTGTGGGCAGCAAAGCAAAGGCAGAGAACGAGCCATGGGCACTCCAGGTCTTCTAGGTGATTCCCAAAGGGGAGTGGTTACATAGCCTTATGATAGATAGGTGGGCATTCAGGTAAGACAGGTAGAGGCATGAGATCACAAAGGAGGTATGGTGGAGGGGCGTGGTCTCCAGCTTACAAATCTAATCAATTTGATCCTGTCTGCCTATATCATAGGTACATGTGTTTACATAGTTCCTCTACTGTATCAACACCTCTAGTGTAACTCGAATCTGCACATGATATCTACCACAAGTTTTTTTCCTTCTTTATAATTTCATGGATATGATTGATCTTAGCAATTTCAGCAAACTTTTTTTTTTCTTTCTTTATTAAGCTGAGAACTTGTATCTTTTCACTTAAAGAAATCACATTATGGTTTCCCTTTGCCATATCCTAATTGCCAGCACCACTACCCTTGAGCTTTGGGGCTATGGTTAAGTATAATATGGGTTACCTGAAAACAAGCAATGCAATACCTCTATAGTCCATGTGATACAGATACTAAGTAACTAACAGGTGGGTAGTGTATACAGTGTGGAAACACTGGCCAAAATGATGATTCATATCCTGGGCTAGATAGAGTGGTTTAGTGTGATATTCCATCATGGTACTCAGAATGGCATTCAACTTTAATGGATTTTTTCTTTCTGGAATTTTCCATTACTTTGGAACTACAGTTAACTGAGGACAGGTGAATACTTAGAACGTAAAACTTGGAGGCAGCGTTGTGGAGTAGTAGGTTAAGCCTCCACCTGTGGTGCCATCATCCCACATAGGTGCCGGTTCATGTTCTGGCTGCTCCTCTTCTGTTCCAGCTCTCTGCTAATGGCTTGGGAAGGCAGTGGAAGATGACCCAAGTGGCTTGGGTCCCTGCACCCATGTGACGGGTCCAGAAGAAGCTCCTGGATCCTGGCTTCAGATCAGCCCAGCTCCAGCTATTGCAGCCATTTGGGGAGTGAACCGGTGGGTGGAAGAATTCTCTATCTTTCCCTTTGTCTGTAACTCTGCCTCTCAAATAAACAAATCTTTAAAAAAATTTTAAAAAAGCAAAACTGCAGATGGGGTGGGGCCTGTGGTATATACACCTATGCAAACATGTAGACATGTACATATATATTAAACTTCTTGCAGACAGTATTATCCCCACTTCAAAAAATAGAATAAAACCTGCTTTTTTTGTTTGGTTTTTATCAACTGGCATTATATTTTATGTTAATGTGATTTTTAAAAAATATTTATTTGAGAGGTAGAGTTACAGATGGAGAGAAAGTCCTTCTATCTGCTGGTTCACTCCCCAAATGGCAGACAGCTGGAACTGAGCTGATTCAAAGCCAGGAGCTTCTTCCAGTCTCTCACACAGGTGCAGGGACCCAACCATTTAGGCCATCTTCCACTGTTTTCCCGGGCCATAACCAGAGAGCAGCCAGGACATGAACTGGTGCCCATGTGGGATGCTGGCTCTGCAGGCAGAGGCTTAGCTTACTATGCCACAGCACTGGCCCCTGTTAATGTGATATTAATACTAGGATAGCAGATTCAATATAATTTATTAGATACAATTCTAGTAATATAATGACATTTCTATCCTCTCTGTTTTAAAGATAGCATTTTAAATTTACATTGGAGTCAAGAGCTTTATGATCCAGCAAAAAAGGGGTTCAACAAGTAAAAAGTTTTCAGTCTTTTTAGACCCAACTTACTCAAAGTCACAGAGCTGGTGAAGTCAGGATTGGAACAAATGTCTGCTCTTTAATTCTCTGAGGCTAAGGTTTTATGTTCCCAAAATTAGCAACATCAGACCAAGCAGACATCGGGAGTCAGTCTCCTGAAATCCAGAGCACCACAGAAACCTGGGCCATAGGGCTCCTTTCTGAAGACAGCACAGTCAGCTCAGCTGGGACTCTGCAGGCACTTGCAGAATGTCCTCTTCCAGGCTTCCCCTCCCCACACGCATACTGTCACTGTAAATGCTGGAGGCTGGTGTGCCCTCTTTCAGCTCCCACCACCTCTCAGAAACCACCTCTCGGCTGTCTGTTCCCTCAGAAAATGTTTCTGTTCGTTGCTGAACAAATGCAGTTAACTTCTCCCCAAGTCTCATTTTCCAGTTTTTCTCTGATCTCCCGCAAAGTTACTGACTGGGCTAAGTTTGCTGCTATGAAGCAGAGGCTGGACAGCATGTGCTCTCATTTCAACTCAAGTACACAAACTCAGACACAGAATGCTGGTTAAGTCAGACACTATCCCAAATGCCCCAATTCAGTAAATTCTTCTACCATTTGGCTCATCTAGTGAGAGCTGGGCCAGGCTGAAGCCAGAAAGTCCATCCTGGTTTCTCACGTGGGTGGCAGGGGTTCAGATACCTGGGCTATCTCCTGCTGCTTTCCCAGGTGCATTGCCATGCAATTGGATCAAAAGCAGAGCAGCTGGATACAAAGCTGCACACATGTGGGATGCTAGTGTTGCAAGTCGCAACTCAATCCACTGCTTCACGGAACTGGCCCAGTGACTATTCTTAATCCTATTGCTGTAATGAAGTTTACAAAATTTCATTTCAGATGTAAGATTTTAACTATTAACACACATTAACTGAGGACCAGAAATAATACATGCCTTTCATAGTCGAGCCTTCCCCTCTCTGTAGTGAAATGCTTTTACATTTTACCTCCACGACAAAGTGCAGGAACTTACTGGTACTTAACTGAATCAAAGGGAAGAAATCGACCTTGAGATGCCATAAGGGCCTTCAGGCTAAAGCCTCTTAATCAGCTGAGAGAAATGATTATCTCGCTCTAATTTCAAAGACTTCCAGAAATGACACCTGAATAGCCTGTCACGGTAACACCCTCAAGCAAGCCTGTCAGAAAGTCCTTGTTTCATGTTTAAACCTGATCTCTCAAGAAACAGAATGCTTTCTCCCTCATTCTCTTCTCCACAGAAGTTGACAGCACCACCTCTGTGTAAGGCAACCCAGAAGGATACATCATGAGCGACAAAAAAACATGTGCCCTAGACATTCTTGGCAAGCATAATTAAGAAGAGGCCCTACTGCAGCTACTATGAGCTGGTACTACATAGGACACAGAGACATACAAAGATGTCATACAATGCTAATCGCAGGCACCACCTATCATTTGCCTATTATGAAGAATTATGCTAGGTATTGTATAGACATTATGTTTATCTTAAAGACAAACTGAGAAATTAGTTATCTGTATTTTGTAAATTTATGTTAAAAACAAAAATGTAGATCTTTGTGAGATGATCTTAGTAGGAATTAAGGAAGTTCAAATAGTGTCTTTTTCAACATTTGTTCATCAGGTACTTATAGGGTACCTGCTGTGTGCAGGACAAAACGATTACTATGATGCTGAAAAACCATAATTCTGTAGCAACTCAAGAGGCAAGGTGTCTGGAGTTTTGGGGAACATGAAAAAGTTTCCCAGAAGAAAAGTTTAAATTGACTAATCACAAGACAAAGATGAAAAATCTGAACAAAACAATATCGAATCTGACCTGGCATTAGGGATAGCAGCTGATCCGAGGCATAAAATGATTTATCTGAAGTCATGTGGCTGGAGCACCATGGAGTCAGGGTAGAAGCTTAGTCACTCTGACTTCCACTCTCCCTGCTTTTCATTACTATCTAATTCAACTACCGATTATTACATTCTCAAAAAGTAAGAGATGTGTCTGGGTATTATTTAGAAAATCATGCAATTCAGATTGACCAAAGGAGATGACTGGAATTAAGATATCTCATATTCAAAGTCTAAAAGAAAAAGCCAGATATCCTTCTGTGACACTGGAATCTTTCCCTCTTGGTTACATGGGTATACTATAGGTGAAAGTAGATTGAACTAGTTCAGCTAGGTGTGAATTCATGCTCTTTGCAGTCAAAAGAAAAAATCTAAAAGAAAAAAAATTAATGTGCTAAAAGAGGAGAATCAATAGGCATCTGCTGCCTATTTAACATGCACTATTCCTTCTTTCTCACCAAGAGATCTCATACAAGACCTGGGGTAGGATGCCAGTGTTAATAATTTAACAATCCCAAACAACTGAATTTCTTAGCTACTTTTGCATTTGAGGCAGTCAGTGAAACCAACAGCACACTCCTGGAGTAAAACGTTCTTGGGAATTTCCTAGCAGAA
The DNA here is from genome assembly GCA_949820135.1 of Sylvilagus floridanus. NCBI lineage: Eukaryota > Metazoa > Chordata > Mammalia > Lagomorpha > Leporidae > Sylvilagus > Sylvilagus floridanus. The sequence goes on along the minus strand of OX463241.1, from coordinate 161,848,243 downwards.
ATCTAACTAACAGGAGTTCTTACTGCATCATCTTGGTGGCTGGTACTGTCACAGCCATGGAAATTGAGCTGAACCTCAGGATAGACGCCAGGGTGAAGGACAGGAAGAAATAAAGGCAGAAGACTGGATTCTTAGTAACTACAGAGTTGTCACATTAGCTAGGGGGCACATTATAAGAAAAAAATCAACCTCTCCTTTGAACTGATGATCAATTCACAGCGTTATTTACCTGGTCCTGAAGGCATGCTGTGTACCTTCTGTATCTCTGATAGCGGAGCTCTCTAACCATGCTTTCTCTAACAGCTCCTAAATCTCACTTTTATCAAAAAGTGGCTTAAAAGGTTGCAGATGGTCCTACATAATTGAAAAATAAAACTATACATTTATGTTAGATTCCAAGTAAAACAAATTTTTATTAACAAAAATCTCTTCTTACTACAAACTGTGCCAATCTTCTTCCTCCACACCCACGCAAGACGTCTTGGCGATGCCAGCTTGTGGAGTCTGCTTCACAGAGCTTGCACTGCTAGGCATCCTGTGATACCGATGCAATATCTGCCATATTTACACTCCTTGTAGAACCATATTTTCACTTTAAGCAAATTTCTTCATACTACTATAATCAATTTAGAAGATGGCACAGAATTAATAGTTAAAAGGCTCTGGCGCCACACATAGAATAGAATCTAAGCTTCAGCATTTATTCTGAAAGCTTAGGTAAAGTTAATTTCCATTTAGAATTATGAAATGACTATCTCTAGTTAGAAACATCTTGAGATCCACCTGAAATTAATACAACTATGTTAGCTTTTTAGTGAATAATACTTTCCTGGTATTTTATTTTCTATTCTCGTATTTTCAAAGTGTACAGTTATCTTTTAAGAATTTTTCTTTTCGGCCCAGCGCTGTGGTTCACTTGGTTAATCCTCTGCCTGCAGCACCAGCAACCCATAAGGGTGCTAGGTTCTAGTCCCAGTTGCTCCTCTTCCAGTTCAGCTCTCTGCTGTGGCCTGAGAGGGCAATGGAGGATGGCCTAAGTGCTTGGGCCCCTGTACCTGAATGGCAGACCAGGAAGAAGCACCTGGCTCTTGGCTTCAGACCGATGCAGTGCCAGCCATAGAGGCCATTTGGGTAGTGAACCAATGGAAGGAAGACCTTTCTCTCTTTCTCTTTCACTGTCTATAACTCTACCTGTCAAATAAAAAAAAAACAATTTAACAGAAAAAAAAGGCTGCACAGGTAACTCTTTAGGCACCTACAGTGCAGGACAACTGTCCATTTTCAAATTATAGTTTCAATGGTACCAGATTTATTATTGTATTTTAATAAAGAAGCCTACAGTAGACATGGACTTAGATGTTATCAATATATCTAAAAAACACACAAAAGGATTACTTTTTTGACCATTTGTACTAAGTATCAGAGATATAAAGATGAGTACAAAAGGCTCCTACCATTGAGGGGCTCTTAATAAAAAGGAGACAGATTATCAACAGTCTAGCATGTACTACTGGAAGACAGACACAACTGTAGAGCACTTTGGTAAAACATAAGATTGACTTAGTACTTACTTATCAACTTATATGAGGTGAAGACAATCCAGAAAGGTTTTTGGATAATATAACTACTGACCCAAGAAATCATAGCTTTGTTAAACTATAGCTCAGGGTGACTTTTGGATTTCGCAAAATCCTTAAAACCACCGTGTCTTTATAAAGCAGAATACTGACGAGCTACTAAGATTTTGATGTCATTATTTAAATGGCAGAGTTAGAGAGAGAGAGAGAGAGAGAGAGAGAGGGAGAAAAAGAGAGAGAGAGTGTCTTCCATCCGCTGGTTCACTCCCCAAATGGTTGCAATGTTTGGAGCTGGGCCAATATGAAGCCAGGAGCCAGGAGTTTCTTCCAGGTATCCAATGTGGGTGCAGGGGCCAAAGGACTTGAGCCATCTTCCTCTGCTTTCCCAGGCCATAGTAGAGAGCTGGATTGGAAGTGGAGCAGCTGGGACTTGAACCAGCACTCATATGGGATGTGGGCACTGCAGGCCCCACCCACTACGCCATAGTGCTAGGCCTGATGTCATTAAATTTAATCTTACAAATTATGGCTTAGATTTTAATATGTAATTGAACAAACTATAAATTACTTGCTATAGAACAATTCAGTGTAAAGTAAGATTGCATGACAGGATGACTTGAAATGATATCAAAGATTAGCAGCCAGAACAAGTGCTAAAGTGATGGCTGCCAATATTAGAAATGGTCTTATATTAATCCTTTAACTCATCCTCTAGCAATACTTCATATTGGTGGGATTACAAATTGCCAGGGATAAATCCCATACATTATTCCTTCAGAAAGTTCCTAGTTCTTCAAATTGCCCCACACACTGTTGTTCATACTTCTGTAAACAAATTTGCCCTGACTGTAAACTTCAAACAACCCATGAAGCAGTCATTACCTTGGAGAAGCACAACTGGCTCCACTGAGTTTACTGACACATGGTGTGTACACAACATTGCCTTTCCAAAATTCTAATCCTTAGATACTTGGCTTCAAGCTTTTAGGTGAAGGATTACAGAACTTCAACATGTAAAAAGTGTGAAGTAGTTATTACTATCTTTGCCATATTATAGATCAGGACCTTGGAGCAGAGGTTCAATAACTTGCCTGTGGTCACACTATTAGCAAGTGGCAGAGCTGTGATTCAAATCCAATCCCGGATAAGACATGTAAAATAGTGTTTATTTTCATTAACCATTTCTTAATTCAGTCTTGAGATGTTACTTTCCTCTTTTAACATTCAAACATGTAGGAATTTTCTTTATCTAAAATGCCTTATCAGACTATATAAGGGGGCTTCAAAAGTTCTTGGAAATGTGTATTGTCTTTTAATTCAATTTGTCCACAAACGTTTGAAGTTCTCTTATATAACAATATGTAATGTTTACAATCAATGTCTAAGATTATATCCAATGCTTTTTACTAATCCATTCACAAAGGCTGTACTTGGATTAGGTAAATAACTACTTTCATTATGTAAACAACATAAATTCATCTTCCTGTGGTACAGACTGAGCATCCCTAATCTGAAAATCTGAAACTTTTTGAGTACCAACATGATGTTCCCTTCAGATTTGGAAGCATTTTGGATAAAGAATGCTCAACTAGTAAGGTCTATGCAAACATTCTCAAATCTAAATAATTCTGAAATTTGAAACATTTCTGGTTCCAAGCATTTTGGATAAGGGCCACTCAACCTGTATAGCAATTTTTTTAAGGTTTATTTATTTGAAATGCAGAGGTTACAGGGAGTGGAAGAGAGAGAGGGAGGGGGAGAGAAGGAGAGAGAGAAGGGGAGAGGGGGAGAGGAGAAGGGGAGTAGTATGTAAAATATTTGCACATCAATTACTTAATTTTTACAATTTTGTAGACCTTAAATTCCACAGACCCCAGACTTTTTTCCCCAAACAAATCTTATTACCTATTTTATGGAGTATAAATTTAATTGAAAAACTAGGTTAAACAAAAAACTAGATTTATCATTTACCCCTCCTTTTTACCTGAACTCTGACAGAAACTACTTACTCTTTTTAAAGAGCTCTTAAAATATATTTAGACTGTCAAATACTCATTGTTGGGGCAGACACTGTGGTATAGTAGGTTAAGCCTCCACCTGTGGCAAAGGCATCCCAGCTGCCCCACTTCCCATCCAGCTCTCTGATGATAGCCTGGGAAAGCAGTTTAAGATGGCCCAAGTACTTGGGCCAAAGCACTCACATAGCAGACCCAGAAGAAGCTCCTGGCTCCCCACTTAGGATCAGCTCAGCTCTGGCCTTTGTGGCCATTTGGGGAGTGAAGCAAAAAAAAAAAAAAAAAAACACTCATTGTTACATTGTTTACTGTGCAAATACTGGGTCATAGGTTATAGATATTCTTAAGGGTCTTGATGTGCTTTTAAATTACTTCTAGAAAGGAACATATCCCTTCATGCTGACAGATATCATGGAAAATAGAAACCACACAATATCTGAATCATTTCAATTTTAACAGTAATATTAAGTCCAATAAATGAGATCTGAATAAATTCTAAGAAATTCAAGCACTGACATTCTTTTTCATAAATCATCCTTCAAAAAATAACCTTAAACTCTGACCTCAAGTTAATGTTCTAACACATAATTAGGACTCTAAGCAGCCTAAATAAATGAACTTTTCAGAACTCTATTTCACAAACTGGGCCTCAAAATGGCATGCATAATTTTATTCGGTTTGTTTGTCTGCTGAGATTTTATTGACCACAGATTTCCTCAGACAAGATTGATAGCTTCTTAAGGTGTGGTAACTAGCACAGCACATGCTTGATGGCCTGATCTGAGGGAAGTGCCATAATCTCTTTATATCAATCTTCTCAACCATAAAAATGATAATAATAACAGCAACTACTTTTATCAGTCATGAAACATTTAGCACAGTGTTCGATAGCCACTACTTTCTACTATAGAGAATTTACTGAAATATTACTATGTATGTTGTGTTTGCTATCTCATTTAATCACATTCTTACAAATTAAATATTACTGTTGTCATTTCACAGATAAAGAAAACACACAAAAGAAGTTAAGCAATGTGGTCCAAGTCATGAAGCTCAAGTAGTAATAGAGTTAGGATTCAAATCCAGCTTTGATTATTTTTTTAAATTTATTTGACAGGTAGAGTTATAGACAAAGAGAGAGAGAGACAGAGAGAAAGGTCTTCCTTCCGTTAGTTCACTCCTCAAATGACCTCTACAGCCAGCACTGCGCTGACCTGTAGTTGGGAGCCAGGTGCTTTTTCCTGGTCCCATGCGGGTGCAGGGGCCCAAGCACTTGGGCCATCCTCTACTGCCCTCCTGAGCCACAGCAGAGAGCTGGACTGGAAGAGGAGCAACTGGGACTAGAACCCAGTGCCCAAATGGGATGCCAGCGCAGCAGGTGGAAGATCAACCAAGTGAGACAAGGTGCTGGCCCCTAAATATGTTTTATTATAGCCACTGCCTTTGCATTACATCATGCCACCTAATCTTAAGAGTCATATGTTATACACTTTAGATTATTCCCAATCACTAAGAGGCTATATATGCAAGATTTCCCAGAAAAATTCCTTTAAAAATTAAAAAAATACATTTGAAAAATGTATGCAACATGGGGAAGAAAAGATGCAGAGATTTACTGAATAGAATTTGATCTTACCAACCTTAAAGCTCTACACTAAAGACTTAAAATTGGGGGTCAGATAATCAACACATCCAATTTTTACAAACTCTGTCACAAAATCTACATTTTAGTAATGAACCTCTCTCCCTGGTATGTTCATTCTCTGCAGCATCTGTCACTGCTATGAATGGTTGATCATAAGCACTGCTGTAGTCTTCTCAATGCTATTAAGCAGATGGAAGTGCTAAATCCAAATGATGTAGTACATGTCCCTGGTGGACTGTGTTTTCATATACTACCATCATTCTACAATTCCTCTGTGATAAATCTCATGTATTCTCAAGCACAGTAAAGAGTGAGTTGACAGTGTCAATTGATTTATTACCACAAATATGCCTTTGCCCACTACCAGGCTTCCATATGATACATGAAGATTTCAATCTCAACTTGAGTACAGAAATTCTAGTACTCTGCATATTTATGAGAAAAAATGAACCAGTTGTTTTCAAATTAAGCAAAAGCATATGAGCTTTCTCTTGAAGAGAGGTGGATATGAGGCTTGACTTACTTACTGGCTATGTGACATTGGTCAAGTTCAAAAGTATCAGTTTCTTTATTTGTAAAATTAAGGACTGAGAATTTTAGAGGTTCATCAGAATTGAAACAATAGAACTGAGAACAACTAACATAGTAATAGACACCACTCCTTCAAAATTTATTAACATAACAAATCTAAATGATTTATTTTTTCTTAGCTTAATTCTTCTTGATGAAACCACAAATACTTCTTTTATTTTATTTGATTATTCAACACAATCGAAGTTCAGTAGAACATTAAAACTGTGAAAAGTCCACGTACGAGTCTCAGATGGATCTGATCAAACCAGACAAGCAACACGACACTACACTACCTGATCAGGTTCCCCATTTCCCAGCATCTCCCAGGTGGCAGGTGGTGTCTTTGTTGACAGTTTATAATGTTCAGCTTGTGCTACAAGATTCCTTTAGTAGTTATGCAATAGTCACACACACACACACACACACACACACACACACACACACACACAGGGTCCTTTTCCTTTGAAAAGCCTGACAAAAGGTTTTACAAGGCATGGCTAACTTCTTAATCCAGACTAAATAATTACATCCTGCTTTTAAAAGTCTGAAACAGTTGATCCTAATCCAACAGACCATTAATTTCTAAAAGATAAGTTCACTGATGCTAAAACTGCTACACTGTGAATTAAACAACAAGTCATCATCTCCAAAGTGATAATTCTAAATTATGTTCAGATTTCCATGGATCAGCTGCCAAGAAGACATTATTGGACACATAATGCTAAGCAGCCAACAGAAATAACAATAAAGCAGAGAGCAGGCACACGGCAATACTCATTTCAGAGTCACTGCTTATCATGGATTTGACATTTGAAAACATACCAACAGAATACACAGTTTCTAACAACTTTCATTGTTTCGCCTATTTAGATCAAGGGGCTTAGTGCTGTTGTGTCACAAGTCAGTCATTTCATAATTAAGTTAGGCATTTCATAATTAAGACAAAAGTTGAGACTTAAGGACTTTTCAGCTGCATATTCCTAGAAAAGCTACTAAACATCCCACTTCTCAGTTCCCTTACATATATAAAAGCCTACCATAAGGGTCACTTTGAAAATTGTAGATAAGGTATATACAAATAACACAGCTGGATGAGAGGCCTCAGAGATTATACAAAATTGACAACTGTTATTTTAAATTCATTTTTCAGCAATTTAAAATATTTTTATAAAGATCACAGAGATTTGGGAGGATGCAATTAAGTAAATACTTGGAAGTATGTCTAAACCACACAGTACCATGGGGAAGTAGTATATCTATATTAAACTCAGAGTAGCTACGTGTGTCTACAATACAGTTAACCATATACACCCATGTCTTTCAGACCATTTTTATTCTACTTACTTTATGATTGCTGGAGGACCCAAGTATTTCTCTGGAAAACTTGCATTTACCCAGGAGCACAAACTAAAATACTGTGACTGTTTTCAAGTGAGACATCAAATCTCAACAACAACTGCTTAGTTTAAATGAAAAAGATATACTTCTACGGGGCTTCCAGGAGCCAAGAATGATCTTGATAACTGTCAGGGTTCGAGTCCTGTCTGGCCACAGGCAGGCAGACAGGTAAGGCCACTCATCACCTGCTCTTCTGTATGCACAGCAGCTGTGCAGAAGGCCTGCTGCCACAGGAATCAATGAACATTTCTGAGCCAATATGTACTGGAATAATTCTAATATTGTAAAGAATACTTTTTATTTCTCGTCACAGTGATTATTTGACATCTTACTACCTATTAAAGATGTAAAGTTAGATAAGCAATGCTCTGTCTTAAAATAATATTAGAGTTATCAAGGTCATTATAACAATCAAGGGAGACATAGTCGAAATATACTGAATTTTCTGTCATTCTGTAGGGATTCTCTTTTATACTACAATTTTAATACAAAATATTTTAAAATTGGGAGAAAAATGTATAATTTGTAAAATATCTTGAGAGAAACTTTCTCTTGACAAAGGAGTATTATAAAATGATTAAGACTTAGGAAGTTTCTTAAAAGTCATCACTGAAAGGAATCCTTTCACACAGGTGATGCCCAAAGGGCAGCCAAAACACTGGGGTCTTGTCCCTTTCAAGTGGGCTAGAGGCTCCCCTTCCTGACTCCTGGTTTACTTTAACAGTAACATGGACCACCCACAGAGGGAGAAGTCCCTTGCAAGGCATCCCCTTTCTCTTTTGATACTTACTGCAAAATATTTATTCACATAGTCCTTCCAGAGTTACTAACACCTGCTTTTTGTAGTCATCCTTGTACAAAATGAGAAACAGCAGTAATTCAGAGTTGTGGAGAGAGGGCAGAAACTAGAATCTATTCAGTGTCCACAATGCACAGTCTACTTTATAAAAGTTATCTCATTCAGTCTCCAGCAGAGAGCACAGTGTGGAGGTACTGAGATACTGCCCTCCCACACAGCTTACAGGAACCTCATGCTCTCTTGTCTCATTCAACCTTCCCGTTGATCCTCCAAAGTAAAACCAATTATTACACAAACTGAGGCTTACGGAGATTAAATAACTTGCTCGAAATTCCATAGCCGATAAGTGGTAAGGCTGGAATTTGACCACAGATCTTTCAAGTAAAGACTGTAGCATGGTATTCCAAGTATTTTGATAATATATCTGTATCAGAAAGAATGTTTTCAACTTATAATTGTAATGTACATTTATGCAACATATGTACTATAATGACATTATATCAAAATACTAACATAAAAATAGAAAAATGAATGTGCACTGAACCTAATTCTCTCTTCATCCAGTAGATCTGCTTGTTTACTCCTGCATGAATGTGTCTGTAACCTGGAGACTATTCTATTCCTCTGTTTGCCACGGACAGACACAGCCAGGAGCATTTAATACAGTGCTGTCTTACAAAAAAGGAAAATGAGAGCCACATTTATAATTCAAAGCTTTCCAGTAGCCACATTTATAAAGAAGTAAAAATAAACAGGAGAAATTAAAGAACATTTTCAGAATTGCTTTGACGTTTAAAAAGAAAAGAGAGCAAATAAAGAGTTCATCGGTGATACCAAACTGCACCTATAGCAGAGACGATTCCTGAGGTACGAAATTAATTTTACAGAACCCAAAGTATCAAAAGGAAGTCATTTTAGACTGCAGATATCAGATGTTACATGGGATTATCCACTAGTGAACATTGTGACTACTGTATGCTCCTTAAGAGCAGAAGCAGTCAATGTTATTTGCTGATATAAAATTGGAAAAACAGGTTTTTTTAAAGATTTATTTATTTATTTGAAAGAGTTACATAGAGAGAAGGAGAAACAGAGAGAGAGAGACAGACAGACAGACAGTGGTCTTCCATCTGTTGATTCATTCCCCAATTGGCCACAACGGCCAGAGCTGCGCTGATCTGAAGCCAGGAGACAGGGACTTCTTCCAGGTCTCCCACATGGGTGCAGGGGCCCAAGGACTTGGGACATCTTCTACTGCTTTTTCCAGGCCGTAGCCAAGAGCCGGATAGAAGTGGAGCAGCCAGGACTTGAACTGGCGCCCACATGGGATGCTGGCACTGCAGGCGGTGGCATTACCCTCTGCCCCACAGCACCAGCCCCCAAAGTTCTTAATTTCACTAGTCTTAGCCTACAACTTTACTATGTAGCATAAATGAAATTCTATGTTTGGTTAAGGCAGCCCGAGTTTGCTAAGTTTTAGTGCAGGTTGAAGCATAATTCCTAAGAAATCTGAAAGCATCTTAAAGTTTTAGATGTTTAGATAATAGACTTGGGAGACACAAACAGGAATCTGCTCAGTAACTGAAATGAAGATCACAGGCAGTGGAGGAGCGTTCAAAAGAGAACGTGTGAAGGCCAAGGTGGATTTGTGCAGTTGGTCTGCCTGGTTAGTTTGGAGGAGCAATTTAATCTCTCTGAATCTGGATGCAAGAAAATGCTTTCAGACTCAAATAATATTGAAGGTGACACTGATGTGGTGGGACAATTCAGGTCAACTCTACAAAGCAGTGCCAAGCACGGAGAAAGCAGTAACTGAAGGTAGCAACGATGATATTCCTGTTAATACCTACTGTTTGGTACTGGGGATGATTTGAAACAGTGCTGTCCTAACTGGCTAATATTAGGCTCCTAATTCAGGGACATAAAGTGTTGTGCTTAAAACAGTGTTATAATAATTGCATGTCATTGTGCACCTCTCTCAGACTCATGTTGCAGCCCTATGACCTCAGTTTGTGACAATGTTTGCAAATAGGACTTCAAAGATGTGATTGAAGTTGAAATTAAGCCCTTAGGATAGGTTCTAGTCCAATCTGACTGGTGTCCTTTTAAAAAGACAGTGAAGACAATGTGAAGGCAGTCACATGCAAGCCAGAGAGGGGATTCTCAAATGGGACACAACCTGCTGACATCCTGATCTTGATCCTCCAGCCTCCAGAGCAACGAGAAAACAGATTGTTGCTGTTTAAGCTACCAGACTGCAGTATTTTGTTATAGCAGCCCTAAGAAACTAACAAGGTGCCTAAAACTACTTCTTCCTCCTATTCCATAATATGACTATAGATGCTTCACTTCAATTTAAGTACAGCTGATTATCTAAGGCTTGAGAGTGCTATAGTGGACAAGATAGATGTTCATGGCCAGACAGAGGTTCGAAGCTTGGCTCCTGAGTTTGAGGGCTATATAATCTCATGCAGGTTATCTAATTTTTGTGAACCACCGTTTTGTTTCCCTTTAAAAGGAATGGATGTTTACTTACTATGTTATAAGGACTAAATGAGCAGAGTACCTAAGAAACAGTGGCTTCTGTGTTTACCAATGTCTGCGATTCTCTGTATTCCTTCAGATAAGACATGTTGTAGCACTGAACAGATCACTTCAAAGATCTAGACTGGCTGTAACACAAGATTTTCTTTCAATTGAGTCTTTCCTGACATTCAAAGGACTTGTAACTTACAATGTACCTCTTAACAGGTCTTAGAGACCCCTAGATGCACCATCTACCAATCCAGCCTCTATAATGTAATTTAATTAATTTTTCTAAATTTAAGTCTAAACACTTCATTCCCTCCGATCTGACTCTTTAATGGCTCCCTCCTGTTGCCTATGGTATCAAGTCTCGGCAATTTGACAACGTGCAGCCACTCCTCTCACCTCACCTCTGCCCCACTCCTCATCTGCATCATATACTAGAGTCCTTCAAAACTACTGGAGTTCTTACATAAAAGTTATTGCTTCATGCCCGTGTGACTTGTCAGTCTCATTTTGTCAATGTCCTCCCATGCTTGTCACTTGGTGGCAACTTCTTATCCTTTACCTACATAGGGAAATGATCCAATATCACCAACCAGAATTTAGCCTGGTCTTCTTACGGGAACACTGAGTTTCTCTTTAATGATTATCATTTTACATTGCATTTGTTTTCTTCCGGCTAGTGAGTTTTTCAACAGGGTCACTGTTGTAGACTGGACAGGATTTTTCTCACCCCAAACTCTGGTAGGAGATGTTTAGGTCCCTAAAGTCTTATGTTAACTGTTGATGGATAAAGGGTGGAAACTTGATCTAACTATGGTTATCTAAGAGGTGGGCCTGGTGGGAGGTGTTTCAGTGACTGAGGAACTTCCCTTGGAAGGTAGTTCTCTTGAGAGGGTTGATTACATAATCTGAGCAGGCTTCCTGGGTCGGCCTGTTTCCTAGCTTGTCATGTGAACACTACCCTGCATCTCCTCAGCCACTGCTGGCCTCCACCCGAGGCCAGATCAATGGGGCTATGTGATCTTTGATTGAGAGCCTCCAACTGTGAGTCAAATAAGTCTCCTAAATTGTTCCTTTCAGGTATTTTAGATAAAGTAATGAAAGGTGACTCACATAGTCACTATCTCAATAATCTTTGTATTTTAAATGTCAAGTTCAGTGGCTATCACAAAATGAATATTCAGTAAATGGTTGCTGAAAAAATGAGTAAAGGAATAAATGCATATAATTAATCATGTTAATGCAAAGGCACTTCAAAGAACTGATAAGAAAACAGAATTGAAAGGTAAGTTTATTTTGGTGCACAATAATTATGAAATACATGCCTATTTTTCCTTAATATGTACTTTTCATGAATTTTTTGAAGAACACTTATATGTATGGATTTCAAAATTTTTGCACCATTAATAGTGTTATCTTTTTTTTTTTTTTTGACAAGCAGAGTGGACAGTGAGAGAGAGAAACAGAGAAAGGTCTTCCTTTTCCGTTGGTTCACCCCACAATGGCCACTATGGCCGGCACACCGCGCTGATCCTAAGCCAGGAGCCAGGTGCTTCCTCCTGGTCTCCCATGCGGGTGCAGGGCCCAAGGACCTGGGCCATCTTCCACTGCACTCCCAGGCCACAGCAGAGAGCTGGCCTGGAAGAGGAGCAACCGGGACAGAATCCAACACCCCAACTGGGACTAGAACCCGGGGTACTGGCGCCACAGGTGGAAGATTAGCCTATTGAGCTGCCGTGCCGGCCTACATTTATCTTTTAATTCAATTTTCCATGAATTTTTTTGGACATATCCTTGGAAATTATCATAGTTTAAAGTATAAAGACAATGAGCTTTTTGTACATTTGGATTCAAACACAGGCTCAGTTACCTGTGTGAGCCTCAGTTCATCATGTATGTTAACTCTTACTATTTTCACTTGGACTAAATGAGACATATATAAGTAATGGATTAAATTTCACAACTGATTTGTGGAAGGTACAATATAAATATGGGTTCTCTTATGTTCTCTATGAATTCATAGATCAAAGAATTTAACAGGACAAATACTTAACATTTGGTTTTTAAGGAATGAGTAGTTGGGCTAGGAGTTAGGATACCTGTATCCCATATTTAAGTGCCTGGATTCAATTCCTAGCTCCAGTTCTGATTCCAGGTTCCTGCTAATGTGCTTTCTGGGAGGCAGTGGTGGCCATTCAAGTATCTGGGTTCTGTCTACTTATATGGGGGATCTGGACGGAGTTGTTGATCCTTAGGCTCAGCCTACGTTCAGCACCAGTTGTAAGCATTTGGTAGGTCAACCAGTGATGGGAACTCTCCCCTCTCTGCCTATTTGTGTCTCAAATACACGTTTTAAAAAAATTAGTACTTCACATCAGGTTATCAAAAACCCAGAGATCACATGAACTATAATGTATTATAGATGCACATCTTTAAAAATGTATAAGACCTTGGTTTCCACACTTACTAACCAGAGATAATGATCCTTACTGCATAGGACTGGATAGGTGCTTGTGAAGACCAACTAAAATCAAGTATAGTCTGGCAACATTTCAATGAAATTTTGGTCAACAACAGACTACAAAGATGATGGTGGCCCCACAAGATTCTATCCTTTGGTGACACTGTAGCAATCCTAATTGGGTGATAATGTCATCAAATGACATAGCCCTCATATGCTATTTATGTGATGAATTCACCTAAAGATGTATTTCTCAGAATGTATCCCTATCAATAAGCAACATGTGACAATAAAGTAAGTGCTCAATAAACATTAGGTTCCTTCTCTCTTCCACAAAATGAATCAAACTGTAAATATCACTGTAGATTATCATACTGTTCAAGCAATAAAACATCTGCATTTCCCCAAAGTTCAATAGACTGATATTATAGCGAGTATTGCGACAAAATTGACATACAAATGCAGTGAGATTCCAGAAAACATACCAAAGTTAATAATATCCACTTGGCAACCATGCAACCTGAGTTACCACCTATTGGCTGGTAGTCACAGGAAAGTCCCAGAATCTGTCATTCAGGCTGCTTTTCTATAGTAAGAACATTTGCATTACAGGACGGTGGTTAGGAGTGCTGTGCTCCCATGATCCTAAATACAGACTTATGAAACTCACGGGAGCAGTAATACAGTGCACACTCAGCAAATGATGTATGGGTGGGAGATTTGCTTTGCCAGGGTTTTTTTAGATCAAAATTTGAAATATTTCGCATTATGTTTTCAAACAAAATTTAGGAAAATGACTTTTTTTTAATAAAGAATACAAATCTTTGAGTTAGGAAATCTACATTAGAATTTCATCTTTCCAGTTAGTCTCTGTCTTTTATACTCCCTTTCTTTATCTCTACAATGGCATAGCACTACACACTTCATAAAGTGACTGTGAAATTTCAATGAAATAGTAGGGAGATAGTCTTATCTAGCATTCACTGATATGCCAGTCACTGGCTCAATGAATAATTAGGAGTGTGCTACTCCCAATATAATAAAATATACAAAGATGATGAACAAGGCGGCCATGCGAAAAGAGCAGTTGAGATTCAAAATTTGAATGCTACTTAATTTGTTACAAGTTAGGTAAGAAAATAAATTGGTCGGAGTAAAAATGAAAAAGTCAGTAGCACAATTAACAAATGTGAGACTGAGTCCAAGCTTAACTGGCACAGAGTTCAAAAGTGATTTTATGCTTTATCAACCTATATTTATTTGTGCTTCATAATCACTTTTAAGCCAGTATTTTATGTATGTCTATCTTTGTACTGTGCTTAGAATTTTAAACCTGGAATAAAATAATGTCTAAGCATTTAGGAAAAGATTATGAACAGAATAAACACTGATTTATTTTAACAACAACTATCAGAGTATTTTACCAGAAGAGGTAACTATAAGACTATATTATGGCTCTCATATTATTTATTTCTGGGTAAATATTTCTTCAGAAAATGAATCAGAACTAACTCATTATTCACACGTAGGATTCTGAAGTTGTAAACAGGAGCACTGCAGCTAAGAAGCTGAAATATTTTATGAATAAGGTTAAAAAAACTTCTGGCATTTCCTTCTCTTGGCCAGATTCACTCATTTCTGATGTGATTTTTGGCCTCAGAACTGAAAAGTGAGACTCTGAGGCCAGAGTTCCATCTAAGAATATAACGAACACTTAAGTCAAATGTTTAGGGGAAAAAATTCTACTTTGATTACCCAAGCCTTAGTGCAGTAAATTTTGGTGGGGTAATATATGCTAGTTGTTGGATAGACAGCACTTTTTCTTTTGAAGTAAACAAAAAACAGAATAGTGCAAGCAAAATGAGTCTCATTAGCTAATTATCACACTTTCTCCAGGGTCTGCTGTGGGGTCTGGTAATGAAGAAGGACTCTTACCTTTGGGCTGGGGTGCTATAGCTGTTATCATAGGAATCATAACTCTGTTCATCATAAGCAGTGCCATATCCATCATCATAGTCCTAAAATACAACAGGAGGAGTACAAAAACATCAGAGAAGTTTCTGGAAAGAAAGCAGCATTCTGCTTTCAGTCAATTTTCATTAATTCAGCTAACCTTTAACTCTATGTCTAATTAACAATGTAAAGAAAAACACAGGAGCAACTTCATTGAAAATGAAATAAGAAAACTTGCAAGCAGTGAGTCAGAATCATCATTTTCAGAATCCTGGAAAATAATCAAAGGATGCAGAGATATAGGAAACATTGATTTTTGAAAAAATGGTCAAAACCTGTGCTGTTTTAAGTGGTTCTATTTCTACCCTCTCTCCCTCAGCTTTGCAGGAGCACTTAAGATCACCAATGGGAGAGACAGAACAGGGCTGAGGCTCCTTCAAAACTCATTCAGAGAGAACTGTTTTTATCGGACTTTATGCAGTGCAGAAAGCCTTTTCCCTCAGTTCCTCAGAAGGAAATAATTTTAGGCAATTGTTTAGAATTTCAGCTGCTTCAAGTGGTAGAGAAAAACTGGGGAAACAATATGGTAATCAAAGAGATTCAATGTTAAAGTAAGGATTGAAATGTCCACACAGGCTTTGAAAAACCCTGAAATATTCCCGAGAATCTGGAAGGCCACATCCAGGCACACAGTGTTATGTCCGCATTCCATAAAGACCTAAAATGCCTGAGCTTTCTTCTGGCTTACCACCAGGTTTGTATCAGCAGGAAATGGAAAGCTAGCTAAGAATCAGTTCTACATTGACTGATAGAATCTCACAAACAAGTCCCAGGGTGCACCAAAGGGGCTCTGTCAAAGAGTAGGAAGTTTCCAGTTGTTCACTGAAAATCTCTAATCAGTAGCTTTTGAAAACACTAAGCTAATACAGAGGTTTTAATAGTGAAGCTTGATAGATACAGACTTTAAAAACTAGTTTGGAAAAGTCATTGAAGAAAAAATAAAGCAAGCAAACCTTGGAAAAATTTAACTTCCAGAGTACACAAATTATATTAAATATCCAGTTTTAAGCAAAAAAAAAAAATGATACAAGTATGCTCTCTATACAAGGAAAAAAGTAGTCAATAAAAACTGCCACTGAGGAAGATATCAGACTTATTAAATAAAACCGTACGTTGGCTACTTTATATACAGTCAAGGAACTGTAAAAGATATACACTGCTTAAAAACATCTAAGGAAAATATGAGAACAGGGCATCACCAAGCAGTTAACGTTAGTACAGAAAACATAAACAACCAGAATAAATTCTTGAGTCTCAAAGTATAATAACTGAAAGGAAAAATTCATTAGAGAGGCTCTTCAGCAGATACGAGTAGGCAGAGGACATGGTAACTTGAACACAGATGAATGGAGATTGACCAGTGTGAGGAAAAGAAAGAAAGTAAGGGAAAATGAACAGGGCATCCGAGAACTGAGGACACCAAATGAACAGATATGTACATAACCAGATACCTACAAGGAGAGCAGAGAAAGCAGAAGTTTACTGGGAAAAATAGTGGTGGAAAACTTCCCCAAACTGATAAAAAGTTTAATCTATACATCCAAGACGCCAAGCATCTGTATAATTTTTTTAAATTTAATTTTATTCACAAGGCAGGGAGAGGGATATAGAGATATTCTATCTATGTGGTCGTGCCTTAAACGCCCAACAGCCAGAGCTGAGCCAAAGCCAGAAGTCCAGGACACAGTCCAGGTCTCCTACATTAGTGGCAGGGATCCAAGTACTTGAGTCATCACTTGTTGCCTCCCAGTGTGTGCATCTGCAGAAAGGTGGACCTGCAAGTGGAGCTGCGACTCAAACTCTGCAGGCATTCCAACTCGCATCTGAATCACTGTAGCATGCCCACCCCTCAATAATCTCCAGTACATTACTGTTAAACTGAAAGGTAAACACAGGCACTTTCCCTGATCCTGGATTGGGCATGGAGTTCTTAAAATATGCCAGCAAAACCAAAATAGCCAAAGACAACAGATAAAATGGACTCTATCAAAATCAAATTTTTATCCTTTAAAGCATACTAGCAGAAAAGTTGAGACAATTCACTAAATGAGAGAAGATATTTGCAAATCATTTATCTGATAAACTGTTTAGTGTCCAACTCTACAATTAAAATAAAAAAACCGACCCAATAAGAGCAAAAGTTCTACTGGGGACAGATTTTACACTGAGGAAATTTTACAGGTATTAGCAAGCACACTATGGTTATTTAAAAATATCATGGGATTTAAACAATCTAGAAAAACTACTATTCTGTAAGATCAAAAGAGATGTGTGTTATTCAGTAATGTTTATATCCATGAAACTATGAATCCTATTCAACAACTGATTTCTAAGTTTCCAGACTTATTCAATTACATAGTGGCTGTGGATTTACTGGGATAGTATTTGACTTAACATTCAAATGAGCTTGAAAATAACATGTAAGACAAGTATATTGGGATATCTATATTATCAGTGGAAATGAATTTAATGATTGCAGAGTATACACCAAATTTCTTGAAGTAGAGAAATGTGGTCTCAGAATAAAAGAAAGGTTCTGGCTCCACGTAGGCTTCTATAGTTTGACATCAATGAATTTAGGCAAGCTTATTCATGTACCAGAACCCATATCTCTACCTGTAAAGTGCAAACCTTTGCAAGCATCTTGAAGGGATGAGAAAATATATGCACATATGTGAATATATGTCCAGCCCAATTCCTGACACATGAAGAACTTCATAATGCATAGCTTGTTTTAATCATCATCACAGTACAGTAGTGTCCACACAGACCTCTCTCATGGATTTCTAAAACACCACAAGTCACAGATGTAGCACATCAGAAGGTGCTACATGAAAGGTATCAGTCAAATGACTGGCTTTAAAGTGATCACTTTATTCTCCTTTAAAAAAGCATCTAATACATAGCAGACCTCGATTTATTTTAGAAAGACACACATATCTGGCCAAAGAGCCCATGAGAGTATTTTAGACATGGAAAGCCAAGACACTCTGGCAAAAAAAAAAAAAAAAAAAAAAAAAACAAAAACAAAAACACACACACACACACAAACACAAACACAAACACACCTAAATGAAAGATCTCTGCAAGTGAGATCCCAGTGGAAAGAACAGGTCATCAAAGAAGGAGGTACCTTTCTCTGAAGGGAGGAGAGAACTTCCACTTTAACTATGACCCTGTCTGAATAAGATTGAAATCGGCAAACCCTAAAGGCTTCCATAGCCTCGGCAACTCATGACTAGAGCCTAGGGAGATTACTGACGCCATAAACAAGAGTGTCAAACTGTTAAGTCAACATCAGGAGTCACTGTGTACTTACGTCTCATGTGGGATCTGGCCTTAATGTGTTGTCCAATGTGAAGTAATGCTATAACTAGTACTGAAACAGTATTTTACACTTTGTGTTTCTGTGTGGGTACAAACTGATGAAATCTTTACTTAATATATACTAAATAAATCTTCTGTATATAAAGATAATTGAAAATGAATCTTGATATATGAATGGAATGGGAGAGGGAGCGGGAGATGGGAGGGGTGTGAGTGGGAGGGAAGTTATAGGGGGGGAGCCATTGTAATCCATAAGCTGTACTTTGGAAATTTACATTTACTAAATAAAACTTTAAAAAAAAGGCACACATATCTAAATAGGAATTACACTGTAATGCTTTCAGTTATGTAAAACAAACATTAACATTTTAAAAAGATAGTATTAAGGTTTGTATAATTTATACATAATCTCCTAGATTTGTCATTATTATTATCAGTTTTTACAAAGGAAGAACCAAATATCTATCAAAGATACATGTTCTGTACTTTGGAAAGAACATATACTAGAATATAGAAACTCATTAAAATGGGAGGTAGAAGAAAAATAAAAGTCAGGAATAAGTGTATAAGTCAATAAGCAAGCTATCATGTTCTTCATAGTACAAACCAGTACATTACAAATTTTGCTATAGCTTTCCAGTGGCAACACAAGGATGGGAAGGCTTTTACACAACCAAGGGAAAAAAACTGAAATGATTTTGGTTATTTGGAAAGTAGCAAAATGCAAGCATTACTAACAATTCTGACAAATTCATAAATTAAAAAAGTTGGCATCTCCTAACAAAAAGAAGTTGCTATTGGCCGGCGCCGTGGCTCAACAGGCTAATCCTCCGCCTTGCAGCGCCGGCACACCGGGTTCTAGTCCCGGTCGGGGCACCGGATTCTGTCCCGGTTGCCCCTCTTCCAGGCCAGCCCTCTGCTGTGGCCCAGGAGTGCAGTGGAGGATGGCCCAGGTGCTTGGGCCCTGCACCCCATGGGAGACCAGGGAAAAGCACCTAGCACCTGGCTCCTGCCATCGGATGAGCGCGGTGCGCCGGCTGCAGCGCGCCATCCGCGGCAGCCATTGGAGGGTGAACCAACGGCAACGGAAGACCTTTCTCTCTGTATCTCTCTCTCTCACTGTCCACTCTGCCTGTCAAAAAAAAAAAAAGTTGCTATTAAATTTTTAAAATCTTCACCTGGCAACTACTCTCTTTCTGGCACTCTGCTAGATGGAAAGGCACCTCACAGTCTGATGCGTGCACTGACCGCCGGTGACATGGGAGAGATGAAGAACAACTGAAGAGACAACTATAATTCAGCACATCAAATGCCATGTCAAAGCCAAGCACTGAGGTGGGACTCAGTAGTCCAGTAGGCAAACGGAAACGGGAAGGACATTTTCCAGAAACGTCAATGCCAGATGTTAGTTTCAAAGCACAGAAAAACAAAAGTTGCAGGGGAAAGTCATTATTAATTAAAATTGTGTAGAATGAATAGCAGGTACAAAACAGTAGAGGTATAGAAAAACAAGAACCCTTCTCATTTGGGGAAGCAAACAGCCTACTGTGAGTGCACCGTAAGGTGCATATGTAAGACAGATAAGAAAACTGAGAAACTTATAGGCATATCAAGAAAGATCAAGTTAAAATGGCTGTGGATTTGAGGAACATGATTCACTATATATCTTATTTTAAATATTTTGTTTATTTATTTATTTGAAAGGCAGACT
Source organism: Sylvilagus floridanus (assembly GCA_949820135.1). NCBI lineage: Eukaryota > Metazoa > Chordata > Mammalia > Lagomorpha > Leporidae > Sylvilagus > Sylvilagus floridanus. The sequence goes on along the minus strand of OX463241.1, from coordinate 161,828,192 downwards.
GAAAGGAGGAGGGAAGGAGGAAGAGGGGAGATAGATCTACCTGTTCTTTCTTTCTCTTTCTCCCTTGCATTCTTTCATCATTTGCTGGTTCACTTCCCAAATGGCCACAACAGCCAAAGCCTCAATCCAAGAAATCCATCCTGGTCTCCTACATGGCTGCTAGGGACCCAAGTACTTTGCCTACCTTCTACTGCCTTACCAGGCACATTAGTAGGAAGCTGGATGGCCAGAACTCAAACTCCACACGCTGATATAGGATGCTGGCATGGCAAACAGTGGCTTAATCACTTCGTATTTTACATATGTCAGTTTCTCACTTTACATTTTAGAAATCTCTAATACTTGCAGGGTGAGGCTGAGATAGAAAAGGTGTACATAGAGGGAGAGAATTGTAGCTACAACTATATCACTAAAATGTGCAGAGTTTGGCAAAAAGTAGGGATCATGGTTTCTTTAACAAATTATTAGTAGCATGAATAGAACATGGCATTTCTCCATGCTTAAAGAATAAAGACTACATGACTAAAATTTTTAAAAGGAACTAAAATATTAAGCACTTCACTGTTTTAATCCTACAATTATGTCATTAATTCTCTGCTCAATTGTGCTCCCAGATATTACAATGCTAGGAATTCACTGAAATTTTCAAATTGTTTATTTCAAGAATTGTTAATTTCAATTTTTAAAAAAAGATTTATTGTGGCCAGCACCGAGGTGCAGTAGCTTAATACTCTGCCTGCATCATCAGCATCCAATATGGGTGCCAGTTCAAGTCCTAGCTGCTTCTCTTTCAATCCAGCTCTTTGCTATGGCCTGAGAAAGCAGTAGAAAATGGCCCAAGTGCTTGGGCCCCCGAACCCGTATGGAAGACCAGAAAGAAGCGACTAGCTCCTGGTTTCAAATCAGCACAGCTCCAGCCATTGTGGCCATTTGGGGAGTGAATCAATGAAAGGAAGACCTTTTTCTCTCTCCCTCTCACTTTCTGTAACTCTACAACTAAATAAATGAATAAAAATCTTTAAAAAAAATTTATTTATTTTATCTGAAAGGTTGTAAGGCAGATTTACAGATAGAGAGGGAGAGATATTTTCCATCCACTGGTTATGGCCTCAATGGGTCAGGGCTGGGCCAGGCCATAGAAAAGATCTTCATCTAGGTCTCCCAGAAGGGTGCACTTCAGTCACCCCACAATGCTTTTTCAGGAACATTAGCAGAGAACTGGATAAAAAATAGGGCAGCTGGGAATCGAACCTGCACCCATATGGGTTGTCAGCATCACAGGCAATGGCCTAATCCACTACACTACAATGCTGGCATCAAACTTCATTATTTTTATATTAAGATTTTAAAAGGCTAAAATTGTCACTGTCACATTTCTTTCATGATTATTTCTCATTTAGATTTGGCCATGGGATGCATATTTGCATTCTCTTTCATTATAACAAGTTGTATGTGTTCAATAGACAATGTTTGAAAAATACAAGGAAGCATAAAGATAACTGTGACAGGATAAAAGGAGGGAAAACTGAGAGTGACAGCAGATGTGTCTAAGTTTCTAGACAGGAGCAGAGGGAATTCTTGCTGATCATCTATTTTTACCACAAGGCAGGAGAGGGGTCACTGGTTGAAAGCAAGAGATGAGATGAACCAGTAATGACTCATCAAATGATTAACATGAGGAAGGGTATTAGGTGGCAGAGTTTGGTAAGAGTTCCTGTACTACTTCAGGGCTTTCTTTGAAGATGGGGTAATTTGCGGGCTAGCAGTCCTCCCTTTTTTTTATCAAATGCTTTCATCTTCCAGTTTGGTCCTTTTTCTTATTTACATAATACTACATTATAAAATTATTCCTTACAGTTTTTCTGAGGCTGGAGTAGGATTTTTTTTTTTTAAATAACACATGATTTGGTACAACTTAGTATGTAACTGAGGGGAATCCTAAGATACAGTGTAGGAGGAGATGTTAAAGATTAGGATCAATCACATATTTAAGCTTATAATCTATTTTTTCTACAGATTTATTTGAAAGAGTTACACAGAGAAAGAAGGAGAGACAGGGGAGGGGGAGAGGGGGGAGAGAGGAGGGGAAGAGAGAGAGGAGGGGGAAGGCAGAGGAAGGGGGAGGGGAGGGAGAGGGAGATCCTCCATCCACTGGTTCACTCCCCAGTTGGCTGCAATGATTTGAACCCAGGAGCCAGGAGCTTCCTCTGGGTGCAGGGGCCCAAGGACTTGGGCTGTCTTCTACTGCTTTCCCATGCCATAGCAAAGAGCTGGATTGGAAGTGGAGCAGCCTGGACATGAACCGATGCCCATATGGGATGCTGGCACTGCAGGCAGCGGCTTTAACTGGTATGCCATAGCACTGGCCTGATAATCTACTCTTCAAAGAAGCTTGTCAGAACCAGGACAGAGAATTCACTTTACTTCACGGTTAGCACTGCTCAGATGCACTGGAAGATTTTCTTTTATTTATTTATTTTATTAATTTTTTTATAAAGCTTTTATTTAAAGAATATAAATTTCCAAAATACAGCTTATGGATTACAATGGCTTCCCTCCCATAACTTCCCTCCCACCCACAACCCTCCCCCTTCCCGCTCCCTCTCCCCTTGCATTCACATCAAGATTCATTTTCAATTCTCTTTATATACAGAAGATCAGTTTAGTATATATTATGTAAAGATTTCAACAGTTTGCCCTCACATAGCAACACAAGTGAAAAATACTGTTGGAGTACTAGTTATAGTATTAATTCACAATGTATAGCACATTAAGGACAGAGATCCTATATGATATATATTTTTAAAATTGATTTTCTATGCAATTTCCAATTTAGCACCAAGTTTTTTTTTAATTTTTAATTATCTTTATATACAGAAGATCGATTCAGTATATACTAAGTAAAGATTTCATCAGTTTGCACCCACACAGAAACACAAAGTGTAAAATACTGCTTCAGTACTAGTTATAGCATTACTTCACATTGGACAACACATTAAGGCCAGATCCCACATGAGACGTAAGTACACAGTGACTCCTGTTGTTGATTTAACAATTTGACACTCTTGTTTATGGCATCAGTAATCTCCCTAGGCTTTAGTCATGAGTTGCGGAGGCTATGGAAGCCTTTAGCGTTTGCTGACTTCAATCTTATTCCGACAGGGTCATAGTCAAAGTGGAGGTTCTCTCCTCCCTTCAGAGAAAGGTACCTCCTTCTTTGATGACCTGTTCTTTCCACTGGGATCTCACTTGCAGAGATCTTTCATTTAGGTCTTCTGTTTTTTATTTTTCCAGAGTGTCTTGGCTTTCCATGCCTAAAATATTCTCATGGGCTCTTGAGCCAGATCTGAATGCCTTAAGGGCTGATTCTCAGGCCAGAGTGCTATTTAGGACATCTGCCCTTCTATGAGTCTGCTGTGTATCTAGCTTCCCATGTTGGATCATTCTCTCCCTTTTTGATTCTATCAGTTAGTATTAGCAGACACTAGTCTTGTTTGTGTGATCCCTTTGACTCTTAGACCTATCGGTGTGATCAATTGTGAACTGAAATTGATCACTTGGACTAGTGAGATGGCCTTGGTACATGCCACCTTGATGGGATTGTATTGGAATCCCTGGCATGATTCTAACTCCATCATTTGTTGTTGTACAATGTTAATACTTGATCCATTTTAGTATTTTTTATTCTAGTACTAGTGGTTAAACTCTGTAATTAACACACAATTATTCTTAGGTGTTTAAATTTTTACTGAAAAGTGATCCCTGTGAAATATAAGAGTGGGAATAAGAGAGGGAGGAGATGTACAATTTGGGACATGCTCAATCAGACGTGCCCCAAATGATTTTCTTTTATTTTGTAAAGATTTATTTTATATATTTTAAAGGCAGAGTTTGGGGTGGGGGATAAAAGACAAAGATCTTCCATCTTGGTTCACTCCCTAAATGGCTGCAATGGCTAGGGCTGGGCCAAGTGGAAGCCAGGGACCAGGAACTTCATCTGGATCTCCCACATGGCTGTCAGGGCCCAAGCACTTGGGTCATCTACTGCTGTTTTCCCAGAAGCATTAGCAGGGAGCTGGACTGGAAGCAAAGCAGCTGGGCCTAGAAACAGCGCCTATGCGGGATGCTGGTGCTGCAGGTGGTGGCTTAACCAGTTACACCACAATGACAGCCCCTGGAAAATTTTCTGTATACCTCATATCTTTGTGTATTTTGGCACATTTCCCTACTTTTTCCTAAACAGCATTCCTCCTGATTACATGGCCCCAGTCTACACATCAGCCTCATTTTCTGCCATGTGTCTTGGTCTTCAACTGTAGTAACTACTTTAAGATCATGTGTGTTTCCTAAAAGTCTCTGTGCCTTCTGTCTCGAACTGAATTTTTCAAGATAAAGCTCAAATGAGCACCTTCAATTCTGTTTTAACTTCCCAATCTCCTAAGAACAGTCTATAATACCTGTGTTATGACAATAGCAGACCTAATACATACACCTCTATTACTGTTTGGAGATGACATGTTTTTCGTCTCACCTCCCACTTTGTACACAGATCATGTCATATTCATTCTTTTAAGAGAGTGATAACAATGCCAAAAACATATCAAGAACCTAATATGTGCTCATTAAACTGCTAGACAGAATGTCCCCACAACTTTTTCTCCTGCTTTGTCATTTCTCCTGTGTCTTGAGTTTTCCATAGCTGATCTATACATCTGCAGAACCTCTAGCAAGTCCTTGCATGACAAGAAGTAAGGAAATGGGGCATTATAAACTTATTTTAAGCAATATATTGATTTTCCTTGGACATTTAATAGAGCTCCAAATCATTGTCAACACGCACCACAAACACATTTGATCCTCTTCCTTACATGTTTACAACTGGGTCCTGTAGCTGTGAGGCCATAGCAGAAACATATGAGATGCGCCCCACACCTCATACAGTGGCAAAAATCCATCTGTGTGCATACAGCTGGAAGATACTTCCATCTGGAGAAAACCAGTGATTTCTGTTTAAACACCCTCTATCAGAGCAACTAGTTAGTATGTCTAGATTTTACTCTCTGAAATTTCCTTCACAACCACCCTTTCCTTATATTCCCAAGAGAACATAAGGATTATTAGAATCATTTGAATCCTGCAGCTTCTCCAAATGGATGAGCACTGACATCTTCATGTGTCTCCCTGGTTCTAGTGCCTCCTCATACATTCTTCCTGATTATTTAGCGAAAATCCAACTCTGCACTTGGTGCTTCAATGCTTTAAGTTTCTTCTTCCTATTCTCCTCCACTGCTTCCTATAAAATACAGACCAAATTCTTGCACCTCCCAGAGTCCTCAGCACCTTACCCAGAAACAATGCATGCACAGCTGTGTTGCAAAACCATGGGGGGCATACACAATTATTACTTCATGCTGTGATTGCTCCGCATGTTCTGTTTCATCTGACATCACTTTTTGTAGGTCCACCTCAACACAACCCCAAATTATCATTTTCCTCCATGACAATTGATAACTTGCACACACACAGCACTTGTAAGTATTTATTTGCCTCCTTTCTCTCTCACTAGTCTCCAGGGTATTTGAAGGTAAGGATCAGGGCTTGTTGTCCTGTATTCTCAATGTCTGGCACACACTAGATGTGCAATAATGTGTGTTGAGTGAATAAAGAAAGGAACTAATTAACCATCAAGTGGCAGGAAATGCAGAAAGGTTTTTTTTTTTTTAAGATGAATTCAAATGGGAAGCAGACCACACAGCAGACTCATAGAATGACAGACGCCATAAACAGCACTCTGGCCTCAGAATCAGCCCTTAAGGCATTTGAATCTGATTAAAAAGCCCATAAGAACATTTCAGGCATGGAAAGCCAAGATATTGTAGCAAAAAGTGACCTACATGAAGGATCTCTGTGACTGAGATTCCAGTGGAAAGAAGGGGCCATCAAAGAAGGAGGTACCTTTCTCTGAAGGAAGGAGAGAACTTCCACTTTGATTATGGCCCTTTCTAAATAATGTCAGAGTTTGTGAACTCAAGAGGCATCCATAGCCTTGGCAGCTCATGACAAGAGTGTCGGGTGATTACTGACATCATAAATAAGAGTGTCAATTGTTAAATCAACAACAGGAGTCACCGTGCACTTACTCCCCATGTAGGACCTCTGTCCTTAATGAGTTGTACTATGAGAATTAATGGTAAAACTTGTCTTCAAACAACAGTACATTATACTTTGTGTGTCTGTGTGGGTGCAAACTGTGGAAATCTTTACTTAGTATAGAGTTGGTTTTCTGTATATAAAGATAATTAAAAAATGAATCTTAATGAAGAATGGGATGTGAAAGGGAGCAGGAGGTGGGATGGGGATAGGGATGGGAGAGTAGGTATGGGGGAAGAACCGCTATATTCCTAAAGCTATATCCATGAAATTTGTATTTATTAAATAGAAGCTTTCTTAAAAAAAAGATGTAACACAAGTAGAATAAACCACAATATGTATTAAAATATTAAAATTTTTACAGCAGCAGATGATTTGCATTATTCTCTATCAAACATTAAATAAGTCTTATATATATGTTATAAATATAACTTTATTCTATTTCTGAAAGTTTGAAGAACATTATTAAAAGTAATGAATATATATTAAAATGCATTCTTGCCTCATTAAAAAGACTTGGTTATTCATCAAGCTACATGTCGGAGCTTACAAATGGCACTGAACCGATGGTGGTGGCCTGGACACTTGGTGGATGTCAGGCAGGCTTCAGAGAAGGGCAAATACAATGTAATACAGGTGCAGATTCTTCATGGTCATTCTCTACCTTTAAAATTCAAACTGACATATTGCTAGATGTCAGAGGAATCTTGCTTTGAAAAGAGATGTTCAAGGAGAAAAGAAAATAGCATGACCCACTCAATTCTAATTTTGTCACAGGGAAAATCAAGTCTAACATTTAAATCTGGGAAAAGACATTTTAATAAGGCAGAATTTGCACAAATGAGATCTTAAAAATACTGTTTCAATTTTGAAAATTTTTAAAAGGAGATAGTTAGGCTATTTAACACCTTCAGTTGGGGGTGATAAATGGTCATTTTAAAATGTAAAAAGTTTGGGGCCTGCACTGTGGTGCAGCAGGTTAAAGCCCCAGCCTGTAGTGTTAGCATCCCATATGGGCACTGGTTTGAGTTCTGGCTGCTCCATTTCCAATCCAGCTCTTGGCTACGGCCTGGGAAAGCAGTAGAAGATGGCCCAAGTCTTTGGGTCCCTGCACCTACGTGGGAGACCAGGAAGAAGCTCCTGGCTGTGGATCAGCTCAGCTCTGGCCGTTGCAATCATCTGGAGAGGGAACCAACGGAATGGAAGACTTCTCTCTATCTCTGGCTCTACCCTCTCTCTGTATCTCTGTCTTTCAAGTAAATAAAAACAAATCTTAACAAAACTGTAGTTTTCATATATCTAAAACACAGGGTTGAAACTTCAAATTTATTTTTACAATGATTATTTTGATTTGATAAAAACATTACTTAAAACTGGTCTTCAGAAATTCATTTTTTATATTATGCTTTTAAAATTTTTTATTTGGTTATAGAAAAGAGGGAGAGATGGAGAGAGAGTTTTGCTATCCATGTTTTACTCCCCAGCTGGCAAAGGTTGGGGTGGGGCCAGGGTGAAATCAGAAGCTAGGAGCTTCTTCCACGTGTCCCATGTGGGTAGCCGGGTCCCAAGCAGCTGGGCCATCTTCACTTGCTTTTTCCAGGCCATCAGCAGGGATCTGGATTGGAAGTGGAGCAGCCCAGACACAAACCAGTACCCATATGGGGTGGCAGCGTGGGACTGCAAGTGGTGGCTTTACTGCTATACGACAATGCAAGCTTCAGAATTTTATCTAGGTTCTGGTTAATATCCTTGTCAATTACCACCAATTATGAGTGTCAATGATGATTCTGAGCATATCATATAACCAACCTATTTTATGAATAAGGGTGATAATCACAATATTAATTCTAAATAAGAAATCTTTCCCACATAATTTAAACATAAGATCAGTATTTAACAATCAAGTCACATGCTCAGTTGTTTACTTCATGGCTATCAGGAATACATTACGTGCCTTTTTAGACTAACAACTTCTTCCTATCAGTCTCGGAGTCTGATAACCATGCTCAAATTCCAGCTCTGCCATTTTCTATGTGGATGGCTTTGGAAAATTTACCATCCTCTTGGAAAAATTTATAACTTCCAAAATGAGAATCATAATACACTCTTACTGGCTGTTTCCTGGTTGTGGAAAAATTAACCAAAAAATACATGTGAAAACTGTTTGGCACAGTACTTACCATTATAGTGGCATTTTCCTTTTATTAAGGCCTGTTCCTTTTAAAAAGACAAAAGCTATAAAGTCAGAGGAAAATAAAGCTATTCAGGTTTTTTTTTTTTTTTTTTAGAATCTGAGGAATTCTTAAAACATCACCTAAATGTAATGTCTGTATTTACATCCTGTAAATAGTATTAACTTCTGTGGTTTCTAGACTAAGAAATTACTTATCAGGATTAGCTTCCATTCTATCCACAGCTGAATATGGCCTTTAACATTATATCTGTGCCAATTATTCAAAGAATGCCTTCTCATCTCTCAAGAGTTCCTATCTGAGGTGGAATTATGTTTGTTCAGATTCATGAATGAAAACTAAAAGGAAAATTAAATAGCAGGAAGTTAACCCGTAAGTTCTACAATCATGAAGAGGGAAAGCAAACTGTAAGTGGAAAATTAGGAAAATGAAACTAATCCGGAAATGCCACAAAGATGAGAAGACATGCAAATAACTAAATTTACTGATTTCACATGAACCTGTCATCATGCTCTAGATTTTTTCAATCAGATTTTTTCATTGATTCTGGGAAGCAGACATTTGTTCAGTGCTTAACTCAGTGCCAGGCACTGTTTTGAGCAGCCTTGAACACACCAAACAAGTATATTTGCCCATATAAGGCTTGTATTCCAGTGGGGAAGCAGACAAAACTAATCATAAAAATATATCATAAGTAAGATAGTGAGGGTGTTGGGGAGGTTTGAGTTTTCTAGACAGGGTGCTCAATGAAGCTCTAATAGATAAGAGAACTGACCATATATTTTAGGGGGATCAGGAAGAGCTTTTCAAATAGAATAAGTAGCAAAAACAAAGACTATAACATAGAATGGTGCTATTGTTGGAATGCTGGTATTCCTCCAAAATTCATGATGAAAACTTAATCATCATGTGATGGGATTAAGAGGTGGGGTAGGGGGCTTTGAGAAGTGATTAGATGATGAAGACATTAATCTCATGAATGGGATTAATGTTTTTACAAAAAAGAATTCAGAGAGCTGTCTGGCCCTTTACTCCCTTATCCTTTTGGCCTTTTGCCATGCAGGAACTCAGGAGGAGGTGCTATTTAAGAAGCAAGAAGTCTGATACTCAATCTGGTGCCATGATCTTGAATTGCACAGCTTTCGGAAATAGGAGAAATAAATTCCTATTATTTATATTCGGTGTAAGATATTCTGTTTAAGCAGCAGGAATGGGCTAAAAGAAGAGGTACAAATGGAGTGAGGCAGAAGAGAGGAGTCTGTGGGGTCTTCAGAGCTTTCAGTGAGCAAGTTGGCCAGTACAGTGTTTCATGCTAACTACTGTGCCACGCAGTCTTTTGTCTTTGTGGGTCTAACTTCCAGTGTACTTTTTCTTCAGCTGTGTCTAACCTGTTACTCAATTTATCTATTAGTTCTTTTCAGTTTTTATGTCTTTTAGTTTTAGAATTTTTTTTAATTCTTTGATTATAATCAGCATAAAGTATTTATTTCATATAGGAATCTTCTGTGGCTTGCTTCTTTTGCTTTTTCTTTATTTTCTAGTATGGTACTTCCCTATTCCTGTCTTGTTTGAGCATGTGTAATTACACGTGGAAATCTGTTTTAAGGTCAATATTACAATATTTCTTCAGAGAATATTTGTATTTGCTGTTTTTTTTTTTTTTTTTTTTTTTTTTTTTTTTTTTTTTTGGATAAGCAGAGTGGACAGTGAGAGAGAAAGAGACAGAGGGAAAGGTCTTCCTTTCTGTCATTGGTTCACCCTCTAATTCGCCGCTGATCCAAAGCCGATGGCAGGAGCCAGGTGCCAGGTGCTTTTCCTGGTCTCCCATGGGGTGCAGGACCCAAGCACTTGGGCCATCCTCCACTGCACTCTCGGGCCACAGCAGAGAGCTGGCCTGGAAGAGGGGCAACGGGACAGAATCCGGCGCCCCGACCGGGACTAGAACCTGGTGTGCCGGCGCCGCAGGTGGAGGATTAGCCTGTTGAGCTGCATTTGCTTTTAATAGAGGATAGCAGAATTAGCAATTCCAGGTTAGCCTTAATGCCACCAGGAAGTGAGATACCTGAGAGCTGGACATCAGGGACTTCCTCTCTGGAAATACACTTTTTTAAGGTTCCAATAAAAAGGCCATATTTATCAATTCCTTTACTCAAACTTCATCAGTCTTAAGACTCCATTTTTTAGCTTTTCCAAAATCTGGATTTCTTTTAAGACTCAGTTCAGCTTCCTAGTAAGGAAGTGGCAGGCAACCAAGGCAGCCATTCTCAACGAGGGGTCCAGCAATAAAGCCTAATGGCCTCAAATGTCCACTGTACATTCAAACAACTTTCTATGCATCTATATGAGATCAGTTATGCGCCACACTTGGGACAGTTGAGGAAACAGTCACACAAATCATTTTTGAGATTCACTGATTCTGATTTTGAGTAACCTCTGCTGAACAAGTTTGCCCAAGGGAAAAATCAGAGTTTCTGAACTTAACTTTCTGACTTTCCTTTTCCCTAAACTTCTGCCCTACAATTCTTTTCTTAAACTTCTTTAGCTTTGATGCCTTCAAAGATTATTCTTTGGTGTTTACTTGTCATTTTCATTTCCCTCTTAATAGCTGTGCTCAGCAGGAAGGTCTCAGAGTTGCTTCTCATCAACATCTAATATTTGTTTATGACTTGTGTCTCCCACTGGAAATGCAATCTCCATGAGAACATAGGTTTTCTTTGCTTAGTTACTACTGAGTTCCCAGTGCTGTCACAGAATAAATGAATGAATGAAGAAATAAATAAAGCATTTAATAAATAGTTTCAAATGAATGGAAGACAGTAATGCATTCACACACATTCACTCATTCTTCTGTTGTGCTTCCTTAGGAAGAATGACTCCTGTCTGCATTGCATGATGACTGGCTAGAACAGAGACTCCACGTGTCTTTAAGTATTTTTTTTTAATTTTATGGGGGGGGCGGAGGGAGATGGAGAGAGAGGGAGGGGTGGAAGGAGGGGGGAAAGGAGAGGGAGAGGTAGAGGGAGGGAGAGAGGGAGAGAGAGAAGGAGTGGGGGGAGAAGGAGCGAGAGAGGGAGAGGGAGATAACTGACACTCTTATTTATGATGTCATTGATCACCCGAGGCTCTTCACACAAGCTGCCAAGGCTATGGAAGTCTTTTGAGTTTACAAACTCAGTCAGTATTTAGACAGGGCCAAGCAAAGTGGAAGTTCTCTCCTCCCTTCAGAGAAAAGTACATCCTTCTTTGATGGCCCTTTCTTCCCACTGGGGTCTCACTCACAGAGATCCTTCATGCAGAACCATTTTGCCATTATGTCTTGGCTTTCCATGTCTGAAATGCTCTCATGGTGTTTTCAGTCAGGACTTAGGAGCTGATTCTGAGGCCAGAGTGCTGTTTAGGGAATCTGTCATTCTATGAGTCTGCTGTGTGGACTGCTTCCCATGTTGGAACTTTTTCCTATTGAAATTCAATCTAATGTTATTACCAGGCACTTGGTTTTATTTATGTTATCTCTTTCTTATGAGTATAAAATAAACTGAAGCATGTCATTGTAAAAATTAAAAGAAAGAATAAGAAGCAAAGGAGAAGGGAGGGTGGGAGCGAGTATATGGTGGGAAGTATCACTATGCTCTTAAATCTATTCATATGAAAGATATGAAATTTGTTCACCTTAAAAATAAATTTAAAAAAAGTTAATATAAAAAAGAATAAGACAAATAAAGGATTGACTTTATTACATATGCTAAATAAGGTATATACTAAATAACACAGGGATTCCTAAGATATATAGACAATTATTGAAGCATTAAAATCAAAGGTGATAACTGCTTTTTTAGCATAAGGCTTATTTTGGGGTTCAGGCAATTGAAAAAAGTAGATACAAGAAAAGCTACCTGTCCTTCCTTATTGTTCTAAAATCAGATGTTGTGGGTTGAGCAGGAATTGTCTCTGCTAAATACATGCAGATATTTAAACTCTAATGTCTTAAGGTTTAAAGTCTAATGGATGATGGATGAAGAGTGAATATTTGCGCCAATTACTGTCCCCAAGAAGTGGGTCTGCTGGGAAGAGTTTGGGTTACTGGGGTCATGCTCTCAGATGGTGGTTCTCCAGAGATGGTTGATTATTTTGAGTTCAAATTCAGGCTAGGTTCTCTCTGCTTCCTGACTCACCATGTGATCATGCCTCTACAAATACCAGACTACAGGGCTGCTCAATGCTGAATATAATTTCCAAACTCTAAGCTAAAATAAACCTTTTCTTATCCCAAGAAGCTCCTCTCGGGTATTTTAGTTAAAGTAATGAAAACTGAACTAATACAGCAAGGCATTCATGTACAAAGGCAAAAGGGATCCCTCCTCCCCTTTTTTCCAAGAGGGACAAAGGCTAATCACTAAAGACAACGTCAGACCTTATAATCCTGAGATGACACCAGAGAATCTATACCACAAATTCTCACTGACTTGCCTTTCTACAGTTTTCTGGCTCCAGAAACACAAAGTCCTTTTCCTTTGTCCTCTCCCTTTTTTGAGATACACTACTGTTCTTTGTTGAGGATGCTTTGTAGTGAAGTTCAAACCCACTGTTTTCAGATTTACTCACTTCTTGGGTATCTTCCAAGCATATAAGTACATGAAATACACATGTTAACAAACTTTTGTATGCTCTTTTGTCACTTGAGTCCATCCAAGTAAAGAACTCAGAAAAAACATCCCCCACCCCCTATAGCATTCCTTCTCAGACTCTGATCTACTTAAAGGTAGAGACTGAGTTGTATGAACACTGGTTAAACGTTGAAGGAAAATAATAAAACTAAGAAGGAGGGTTCTCGAAGGAAATCATTATGACACAGTACTAATCAAAAGTTCCCCTTTCTGTCCCAGCCCTAATTCACCCGAGTGACACGTACATTTGTCACATTAGCTCAAATGCAATCAATCCTGCTCAATTAACTTGGATGGGCAAGTCTAACTATGAAGGAAAATATCTATTTCCATGCCTTGGTGTTCACTTTGAACCCTCTACTCCTTTGATAAGGTACTTTTTTGTTGTTACTGTTTTTGTTTGAGGAAAGGAGGAAAAAAACTCATAAATACTTGTATAATCTGGAATTATGTCCTGAAATTTTACATTTCTAAAATAAGTAAACCTTTCAAGTAATTTAAGAAACATACTGACTTGTGAAGCTCCTGAAAGACATTCAAGTAAGCCGTGTGCTGCTCTCACCCTTGCTTCTGGTAAAACAGAGAAGGTTGCAGAACTTTCATCTTTTTATCTAAAATAAAAGTGTTCCTAGGCTTTTCAGTTCACATTTTCAAAAATAACTTTTACACAATCTACTCTGTTTTAATTAAACTTCCCACTGTGGAAAACAAGATAATTGAAGCAGTATAGAAATTTGTGAACTGTCAAAAGTTTCTCCAGTATTCATCACGTTAGGAAAATTTGCCACTAGTACAACCCTCACATTGAAAATCCCAAAGTAGGTATACAGGGCTTCAGGTAAGTTCTAGCTTACTGACAAGAATGAGGATTATGACTTCACAGTCTTTAAACAAAATTCAACATTAAAGAATTGTAAGCACATTTAAAAATACATTTGGTTTTCCTATTACTGATCTTCCTAGATAACATTTTCAGAGTTTATCCTTATTGCAAAAATGAAAGTAGAGGAGCTACACTTTCATGTTACATGAGAAAATACCACCCATGTTGGTAGCAACGGTTTTTTTCAACACAATATTCACCTTATGTAAACTTAATGAGTTATGAAGCTATACAGTAGGCAGCAAAGGTATGTCTACAAAATGTTCAGATCTCTGTTCCCATTCAGAATGATCTCTTTGACTCTTTCATTGAGGATTACATTAGGGGCCGGTGCTGTGGTTCAGCGAGTTAATGCCCTGGCCTGAGGCGCCGGCATCCCATATGGACACTGGTTCTAGACCCGGCTGCTCCACTTCCGATCCAGCTCTCTGCTACAGCCTGAGAAAGCAGTAGAAGATGGCCCAAGTCCTTGGAACCCTGCACCCATGTGGGACACCCAGAAGAAGCTCCTGGCTCCTGGCTTCGGATCAGCTCAGCTCCAGCCGTTGTGGCTATCTGGGGAGTGAACTATTGGATGGAAGACCTCTCTATCTCTACCTCTCTCTGTAACTCTTTCAAATAAATAAAATAAATCTTTTAAAAAGTGTATCATTATCCTGTAATAATTGGATCAGAAAAAATTATAAAATTTAAAAAGTTAACTGTATTCTGGACTATAATTTTGTAATGGTTTCTCAATGCTTACATGATCATTCTTACAAAAATAGAGTAAATTAAAACAATAATTTTGTTATGGGCCTTAGGTGATAATTTTACAAAGAAAGATCTTATTCAGTCAGGAAGATACACCAGGTAAGGATATCAGTTTGGAAAAAAGGTCCTTTACCAGCTGTGACTTGTTACACACAACTCCAGCTCTGGTTCCAGTTCCAGTACTCTTTCCTGAGTTATTTTAGCCCATAACATTACAGAAGTTAGCATTATGGGAATAAATGCTTTAGACTAGGGAAATCTGGGGTCACATCTCAGTTCACATTTTTTAAAAAATTTATTTTTAAAAAATTATTTTAAAGATAGAGTTACAGGGTTGGGGGGGAGGGGAGTGAGAGAATATTCCAACTGTCATCTGTTGTGGTTCACTTTTCACCCATGCTAAGTCACTGGATGGTCATGGCTGCGTCACCTTCTTCATCTGAGATACAGTGACTTTCATACTAATTCCAGATGGGGACGCCACCTGATGGTGCTTCTGTGAGGACTGGAAGTTAACAGTGAAAGTACAGCACTAATCTCCTGTGGAATGTCCCAGATATACACCTGCCCATACACTATTCTCCCTCAAATTCTGACAAAGGGTCTGGAAACAAAAACACATGGGTACTGTAGCATGCGCACTCGACTCTGCTACTTCAACCTGGAGGAGCTACTACTGTGTCTTTAACTTGAAATCACCTAAGGAAAGCAAAGGCTTCAAAGCCCTTCATTGGCCTATCTTCACTTTTGCCTCCTCCCAATTCCACATTGTGTTCAATAAATACCGTAAGAGGATAATCAAAACATATCAAATACCTGATGAAGAAAGAGCTTTTATATCAATGAACTCATGAATGCCCAAATCGTTAACCCCACAGTTCAGCCTCAAAAGCTTAGAATGATTAAACAACACTAAGATGTCAAGAGGTCTTAATGAATGGCAACTACTTTCTATGAGTAGACAACTCACGAAATCATAACTAAATGAGTCAGAGAATAATAAAATTAGGACTTCTAAGACTGTTAATTTACAAATTTTAAGGCATAGCAGGTTTGCATCTAAAAAATCTTCTACATTTTCAAACTTTCAGAATTCAAAAGATAGCAGTGCATTTTTGTCTTATTTCCATCATAAAAATGATTTTTATTTACTGTGACTTCTGATTCAATATCAAAGTTTCTATTAGATTAAAATGTAGTTTTTTATTAGAAAAACATCTTGAAGATGACAGTGGAAACCAAGTTTCAACAGAAAACACTCAATCCATTACTGAATTTTCAAGTTGTAGAGGTAACAACAAACTGACCCTAAAAGGCCTCCAAGTCATTCAACAGAAAGACCTAGTGATACTCCTCTGAAGAGTGGCCAGACAAGCTAAGCATTATTCCTATCCACCAGGGCAATGTAACTTGAGAAATGAGTATGGAAGGTCTGTTTGATTTTAACTATCTGCAGCAAACTAGAGACATTTTTTTAATTTGTATGTTCCTTTATCTATTCCTAGAAGTGTCTTCCATAAAATTAACCAGTAGCCTTTTTTGTAGTGACAATACTAGTCTCTGAAGTGCCTTGTATTCAATCATATTCTAAAGAACACAATCTCCAACCATGAGAAATGATACCTGCATACCTAAAGTTTGTCTTTTAGGGCCAAGTCAATGTGTTCTCTCTGTATAATACATAAATTCACACCAGAATTTGACCACTTTTGAATAGTCATTAATATTCTGCCCAGAAAAAATCTTCTATTATTAACCTCTCACAGATCAAGCTTATTTCTTACAGAGACTACAAACAACAACTGGTCTAATGTGCTCACTCGCTATCTAAAATATCATCACCATTTTGCAGATTAGAAAAAATACTACGGCCCAGAAAGGTTAAGTAATTTGAATAGGAATGCATACGTAGTAATACTGAGAAGAAGAGGGTAATAAAAGAAAAATTCTGAGATGGTTTAAATTTAATTGCAGAGAACAAGAGGATGGAGGAAGGAAGAATAAGGGAAGTCAATCAGTAGCAGCTGGATAAATCTACAAGATATTTGAATATGTGGTAAAGCTGTGACTCAAATTCAATCATGTGACCCAAGTGTTTTGGCCCCTGTCACCCACATGGAAGACCCAGATGGAATCCTGGTCTCCTGACTTCAGCCTGTCCTAGCCCTGCCATTGGGCAAGTGAATCAGCTGAAGGTATCTCTCGCTCGCTCACTCTCTGCCTTTCTGATAATCAATTATTCAATCAATCATTTAAAATGTCTATCCTGGCTGACCACCACAGCCCCTGTATGCAGTCTGAACTTCCAGAACTGTTAACTCCAACTAATCCAGAAGCAACTAGTAGGTTGCTTTTTTGGACTGACCTATCCTAAAACATACCACTGCTTTGCATTATCCCACCCCTCATTACCTATAGACAATGTAGGCTCAATATAAATAATTCATACTCTCCTTCTCAAACATTCCTTGTATGAAAAGTCTATGTTCTAGGTCTAGCAGACACTTTCTTAACTACTATCTAGGCTTGTGGCTGGTAGCTGCAGAAAACCATCCCAGGTTTTAGTCCTTTTCTGGGGAGCTTCTGTAAAGGCGCAATGAATCCTTTTATTTCAGAAATCCCTCATCTCGATAACAAGAAAAAAACACCACAGTGAAGAAACCAATATGCCAAACAACAAACGCAAAAACCGAGGTAATAAGAACAAGGAAGACACTATGGCATCCCCAAATGAAAAAGACACCCCAATTCAAGATTACGAAGATGATGAGATAGAAGAGATGCAAGAAGCAGATCTCAAAATATTGATAAGAACACTAAGAAGTACTCAAAAACAAATTCTTGAACTACAGAAATCCTTAATGGACAAGGTAGAAAATCTCTCTCGTGAAAATGAAATATTAAGGAGAAATCAAGCTGAAATGAAACAACTAGTAGAACATGAAACTGTGATAGTGACGAGAAATCATAATGAAGTGAAAAATTCAATAGATCAAATGAAAAACACATTAGAGAGCCTTACAAACAGAATGGGTGAGGCAGAAGAGAGACTATCGGACTTAGAAGACAGAGCACAGGAAACTATACAGTCAAACCAAAGACAAGAGGAAATTAGCAATCTAAAAAATATTGTTGGGAATCTACAGGATACTATTAAAAAACCCAACATTCGAGTTCTAGGAGTTCCTGAAGGCATGGAGAGGGAGAAAGGATTAGAATGCCTTTTTAGTGAGATAATAGCAGAAAATTTCCCAGTTTTGGAGAAGGACAGAGACATCCTAGTACAGGAAGCTCATAGAACCCCTAGGAAACATGACCAAAAGAGGTCCTCACCACGACACGTTGTAATTAAACTCACCACAGTGAAACAGAAAGAAAAGATCCTAAAATGTGCAAGAGAGAAACGTCAAATTACACTCAGAGGATCTCCAATTAGACTCACGGTAGACTTCTCAACAGAAACTCTACAAGCTAGAAGGGAATGGCGAGACATAGCCCAGGTACTTAGAGAGAAAAACTGCCAGCCCAGAATATTATATCCTGCCAAGCTCTCATTTGTGAATGAAGGTGAAATAAAGACCTTTCATAACAAACAAAAATTGAAAGAATTTGTTGCCACTCATCCAGCCCTGCAAAAGATACTTAAAGATGTATTACACACAGAAACACAGAAACACGGCCATCAACATGAAAGAAGATAAACGAAGGGAACCTCACAGCAAAAGATCACAGGGAATTCAAAGCATACATTTGGATAAAGAAATTATGGGACATGTACTCTATAGAATACTATACAGCAGTCAAAAACAATGAAATCCGGTCATTTGCAATAAGATGGAGAAATCTGGAAAACATCATTCTGAGTGAATTAAGCCAGTCCCAATATGTTCTCCCTGATTGGTGACAACTAATTGAGCACCAAAGGTGAAACCTATTGAAGCGAAATGGACACTATGAGAAACAGTAACTTGATCAGCTCTTGTGCTGACTGTTGTTGTACAATGTAATACTTTATCCATTTTAGTAATTTTTTTATTCTAGTACTATTGGTTGAACTCTGTAATTAACACACAATTATTCTTAGGTGTTTAAATTTTAACTGAAAAGTGATCCCTGTGAAATATAAGAGTGGGAATAAGAGAGGGAGGAGATGTACAATCTGGGACATGCTCAATCAGTCGTGCCCCAAATGATGGAGTTAGAATCGTGCCAGGGGATTCCAATACAATCCCATCAAGGTGGCATGTACCAAGGCCATCTCACTAGTCCAAGTGATCAATTTCAGTTCACAATTGATCACACTGATAGGTCTAAGAGTCAAAGGGATCACACAAACAAGACTAGTGTCTGCTAATGCTAACTGATAGAATCAAAAAGGGAGAGAATGATCCAACATGGGAAGCGAGATACACAGCAGACTCATAGAATGGCAGATGTCCTAAATAGCACTCTGGCCTCAGAATCAGCCCTTAAGGCATTCAGATCTGGCTCAAAAGCCCATGAGAATATTCTAGGCATGGAAAGCCAAGACACTCGGGGAAAAAAAGAAGACTTAAATGAAAGATCTCTGTGAGTGAGATCCCAGTGGAATGAATGGGGCCAGCAAAGAAGGAGGTACCTTTCTCTGAAGGGAGGAGAGAACCTCCACTTTGACTATGACCCTGTCGGAATAATATTGAAGTCAGCGAACCCTAAAGGCTTCCATAGCCTTGGCAACTCATGACTAGAGCCTAGGGAGATTACTGATGCCATAAACAAGAGTGTCAAATTGTTAAATCAACAACAGGAGTCACTGTGTACTTACGTCTCATGTGGGATCTGTCCTTAATGTGTTGTCCAATGTGAAGTAATGCTATAACTAGCACTGAAACAGTATTTTACACTTTGTGTTTCTGTGTGGGTGCAAACTGATGAAATCTTTACTTAGTATATACTGAATCAATCTTCTGTATATAGATAATTAAAAATGAAAAAAAAAATCTTGGTGTTAAATTGGAAATTGCCTAGAAAATTAATCAATTTTTTAAAAAAATATATCATGTAGGATCTCTGTCCTTAATGTGCTATACATTGTGAATTAATACTATAACTAGTACTCCAACAGTATTTTTCACTTGTGTTGCTATGTGAGGGCAAACTGTTGAAATCTTTACTTAATATATAGTAAACTGATCTTCTGTATATAAAGAGAATTGAAAATGAATATTGATGTGAAGCAAGGGGAGAGGGAGTGGGAAAGGGGAGGGTTGCGGGTGGGGGGGAAGTTATGGGGGGGAAGCCATTGTAATCTATAAGCTGTATTTTGGAAATTTATATTCTTTAAATAAAAGTGTTATAAAAAATAGTAAAAAAAAAAAAAAAAAAGAAATCCCTCATCTCAAGAATTTTGGTTTAACATGAGATTAGAAACAAGTATTTTTTTAAAGATTTATTTATTTATTTATTTATTTGAAAGTCAGTGTTAGAGAAGGAGAGGCAGAAAGGGGGGGGGGGTTCCTATCTGCTGGCTCACTCTCCAATTGGCTGCAATGGCTGGAACTGTGCCAATCTGAAGCCAGGAGCCAGGAGCCTCTTCTCGGTCTCCCACGTGGGTGCAGGGACTCAAGGACTTGGGCCTTTTTCTACTGCTTTCCCAGGCCCCAGCAGAGCACTGGATCAGAAGTGGAGCAGCCAGGACTCGAACAGTGGCCATCTGAGATGCTGGCACTGCAGGCAGCGGCTTTACTCACTACGCCATGGCATCAGCCCCAGAAACAAGTATCTTGCCTTTGAGAATACTACTCTTTATAAAATTTCCTTGTCTTTCATATTTATTAGTTCACTCAATGAACCATGTCATGTGTGCTAAAAGTGGCTGAGTGTGTTTAACTTTAGTTTACCAAGTATATTGAAAAGCTTCCACAATCCAATGCATGACAAAGGAATTAGCCGCATTAATAAAGGGCAAGACACCCATCCTCCACACATTCAGTGAGTATCTCCAAAATGTCAGGTCCTGTGACAGGTTCTGGGCAAACTAAGAACAAGTATAACAGCCCTAAGCAAAAGGCACTCACAATTTATTGAGGGCAGAGAACATAAGCATGGAAGTAGTGACACATGCTACAGTAGGCCTCAACTGACCAGTAAAACAGAGTCATTCATGCCAAAGTGTCACTTCAACAAGCTGAAACTAACTTGTATATCTGACCTGAGAAGTCAGAATTAGAGAGATGATAACATTTAACAAACAGGGCCAGCTTCAATTGCCATGATAATGAATTTCTCACTAACTCTTTACACACACACACACACACACAAAAATAACCTAGTAATAACCAGTTATTTTTCTATACTGTCTCCCTGTTCCTCCCTGGATATGAAAGTAACTTTGAATTGTCAATTTGTCTTTTGTTTTATTTGTTTTTTTTTAATTTTTTTAGCAAGCTGTGTACATTCTAGAATCAAAAATAAAGCCAATTAAGACCTAAAACTTAATTGTTGTTATTTTTTTCTTTTGACAGTAACTTCACTTGATTAGGACCAGAAAGGTTTCACATTGAAGAGTATATTCAAAAAGAGTTGGCGCAAAGGAAGCAAGGGCATTAAGAGAGAAGCAAGAGCACAGGAATGAGATACAACCTTGAAGCCTCTTGCAAGCTCGAAGAATGGGAACTGGTAAGAACAGGATGTGAGATGGCACATGAGGAGAGCAGGGGGTTGACGAGGCTGAACACTCAGGACAGCCATGAAGGCTGTCAGACAACGTGCTGAGGAGTCTCAAATTTATCCTGCAAAGATTAAGAATTTCTGGAATTCTAAATGATTTTTCCTTCCTTACGTTGGAGTGGACAGCAGCATAGAAAGGTTTTAAATATGTGAAAGTAATAAGGAATAAAAGAGCAAATGAAGATTATTTTGAAAGAGCCTTTCAAAATAGACTTGGCAGGGGGTCTTTAGGAACCAGAGATTATGCACAAGTTTGGTCACCTCTGCCCTCTGAGCCCAAGCCTCTGTGAAGACTGGAATGACCAGAGGATTACTTTGCACCCAGATACTCAAGAAGCTTCTAGACATTCTGTTTTCACATTTTTTTCTTTATTTTCTACTGGTCATGCAGTCACTGCTCCTTCTCAATACGCAACAGACATACAAGTTCCCACTCTTCCTGCCTTCCTTAAGAGTGATGCAGAGCTACCAGAAACTGTTTCTCCACTGTTGCAAAAAACTGAGCCTTAACATAAAGTCCTCTTACTCTTGCAGTTTCTACTGACTCACAGTAGAAAGTCCCCTAGAAGCAGTATGAAGAAAACATTATTTGAAGAAAGGAACTGGAGCAAGGAAGAGACTACAATCAAAAAAGCTATTAACAAGGTTATGGCAATCATCTTGCATCCATTCACCTAAACAACCAGTATTTATTTAATTAAAGATGTATTTATTTTATTTGAAAGATAGAGTTGGGGGTGGGGATAGATAGATAACTCTCATCTACTGATTCATTCCTCAGATGGCTGCAATGGCCAGGAATGGGTCAAGCTGAAGCAGGGAACTGATACTCCATCCAGGTGCCCCAGGATGAATAGCAGGGGCACAAGCATTTGGGCCATCTTTCTCTGCTTTCTGAGGCTCGTTAGCAGGGAACTGGAGCAGAAGTGGAGCAGCTGGGGGCCGGTCCTGTGCCTCCGCCTTAGCAACCAAAGAGAAAAAGAAGAAGGTTAAAGAATGGGATCTGGGGAATCTGAATATGTAACACTACCATTTACCTTTACAGGGAACCTGGGGAACAGGGAGACCCTTTGTGTTGGTCTACTCTATAGTTTTCAAGAATGCTTTTAGGGCATTCAGGAGAGAGGGACACAGGATGACAATGAATAGAATGAGAGATTTAGATTTGGTAGTTGTGACACTGCGGTATAATACATGCATATTTAATCTTCTTCCATAGTCTCTGGCTCATTTAAAAACCTTGGAGTTTCCTAGGTGAAAAGAGCAATAAAGGTGAAGGAAGGCCTTTTGCTATCATCACCAGCTCCTTTCAACCACACCAGAATTAGGTTGATAAGCTGAAAGCTAACATGGTGGCTTGGAAAGTCCCAAGGATGTGTACGAGGAATGGCTGAGAAGGCAACCAACCATGTTTTTATAGGTTGGAATTTTCTGCCCTAGCCCTGACCTGAAGGGAGAACAGCTAGAGTTTGAGGTAACCATGAATGATAAATGATTTGGCCAAACCCATGAACCCTTTATTTAAGAACTCCACTTAGAGGGGCTTGAAGTGCTTCCAAGGATGCAAACACGGGGAGGTGATCAGACAGTGAATGCTCAGAGAGGGCATGGAAGCCACACCTTCTCCCTATACCCCGCCCTTAGTGTCTCTTTGTTCCTGAGTTGCTCCCTTTTAGAATAAATCAGTAATAGTAAATTGTTTTCCTAAGTTCTGAACCACTCTTGCAAATTATCAACCCAGAGAAGGAAGTTGTTGGAACCTCCAAATTAGTAGCTGAGATGGACACAAACTGTGGATAACCTGGCAACCTCCATTTGTGATCAGCATGTAAAGTACAGAGCAGTCTTGTAAGATCTGGTCTTCAATTTGGGGGGTCTGTGCTAACTCCATACAATGTCAGAATTGAGGAGAGAATTGTTTGGTGTGGGGAAAACGTCCACGTGTAAGTTGTAAAAATGAAGTACAGAGAATAGTAACGAAGCAGATGAAAGGGGTATTTCCTTTCAGTAGTTATTAACATGCAACTGCTCACTCAGGCAATGCAAATGGACAAGTCCACTCTGTGATAGCAAATAAAGTCAATGCATTAAGTGTTAGGGGGATACATATTTATTCTGCTTGCATATTTTTATTGCATGCTGATTTGAAGCAATGTATCAAAAATGGTAGAAAATTCATCCATAGTTGGCCTCTGTCTGAAATATCAGGTAATGTCTTTGTAATAGTATACTAACATCCCCTATATTCAGAATTATGCTAATTAATTTGTCAGTAATTTAATTATTTGGACATAAGAAATTGGTCCATATCATTTTGGGAAGAGGTCATTCTTATACTCAAAAGATAAAAAGTTATTATTGTGCTTAATTTTACAAAGTTAAAAGTAGATCAGAAGATTCAAATTTTATACTTAATTGACTGAAATCGCATGCATTATCTATGTTCTTCCATTTTTGAAAAAGGCTAACCATATCTAGTTTTCTTCAAGTTACTCCTCCTAAGAGACAAGTATTCACTGAAAGAAGGATTTGGTTTTACTAGTGGTTAGCCTATTCTACTCAGATGTACTCTTACAATAATAATCTTGCATTCAAATAGACTTATCTGCTAGCTGATGTTCTTTGCAAGGACACGATAGGAGTTTTCTGCGACACTGACTCTAATGATGAACAGTTGGCTGAAATGACTAAAAATTTTATTATTTACTTATTGGAGATAGATAGATAGATAGAGGATGAGTGAGTGACAGAGAAAGTTCCAGCCTGCTAGATCACTCAGCAAATGCTCACAACTACTAGGGCAGGGTGTAGCTGAAGCCAGGAATGCAATTAAAGTCACTTACATGAATGTCAGGGACCCAATTATTTGAGCCATCACTGTTGCCTCCTGTGGCATGCATTAGTAGGAGGCCAGAATTAGAAGCCAGACCTGGCTATTCAATCCAAGAGCTCTAATAAAATTTGCAAATGTCTTTTGTTTTTTAAAAGGAATTCTTTTCTATTTATTTTCATTTTAACTGAAAGAGAGAAGTATTCCAACTGTATATTGTTTATTTTATATCATGTAAATATACTATAAGATTAAATGTAGTAAGGATCCTGTAATACAAGGAAGCCAAGAGTGGGCCAAGTTAAAACTAGGAGCTCAATTTAGATCTTCCATGAGGGTGGAAGGAACCTAAAAACTTGAGTCATCATTTTCTGCCTCCCAGGATATGCATTAGCAGGAAGTGGGAGTCACAAGCTGAACCAGGACTCAAATCCGGGCACTCAAATATAGAATTCAGGCATCCCAAGCAGCAGCTTAACAGCTTTGCTTGGACTGTCCAAAGAAGATCCCTAAAAACTATATTTCTGAGGTATAAGGAATGACAAGCCCTTTCCAGAGATAGAGATGTGCCAGAATACTTAAACAGTGGATTTTTACTTTTGCCAATAAATGTGATAGTCTTAATTGGTTGTTGTTCTTTTTGTAATGCTAACTCCACCTTACTGTTCTTAACAGTTCTCTATTTCCATTTAAATTTCCTAAATTTAATCTCCTAAATTTCCATTTAGGGAAATTTGATGTGCAAAGGACAGAGAGGCTATTTAATCCCAGCTGAGGCAATCACTTCCATGCATTCCTGAAGAAAAGAGCATACAATATCTGCTGCACTTTCTCAGAGATAAAGAGGTTTCAGAAGCTCAGCTAGTGGAACACTGTTCGTTTTAAAATAAAACTTGATATTTCAAGACAGAACATAGGCCTTAAATTTTAAATCCTGCATCTGTTCCTTTTTTTTTTTTCTTTTTAAGATTTTATGCATTTGAAAGAGTTACAGAGAGAGGCAGAGTCAGAGAGAGAGGTCCTCCATCCATTGGCTCACTCCCAGATGGTCACAACAGGAGCTGCAAGGATCCAAAGCCAGGAGCCAGGAACTTCTTCCAGGTCTCCCACATGGGTGCAGAGGCTTAAGGACTTGGGCCAGCTTCTACTGCTTTCCCAGGCCATAGCCGAGAGCTGGACTGGAAGAGGAGCAGCTGGGACTAGAACCGGCGTCCATATGGGATGCCAGTGCTACAGGCCAGGGCTTTAACCCACTGTGCCACAGCACTGGCCCCTTGTTCCTTCTTTACAGTAATGTAATTTTAGGCATGACACTTAAATTCCCTGACTTTCAATTACCATTTATGCAATAGGATCAGGGTATCTCACTGAGTGACTGCGAGTAACATGAAAAAAAATGAAAGTGCCTGGTGGAGGGTGTTTCCCGTTGAATGTTACAGTTTCTGTGGAAATTCCTTCCTATACTGGGGTGCTTCATTTACCAGCTGCAATGAATTAGTCTTATCCCTTTGTAACCTGTTACTGCCCTCTGAACACCAGAAGATGACAACTTAGGGAAGTTACTCTTTCACATCCCAATTAACATATTTCTTCCCAATAGCTGATTTTAACAATAATTAGGACAACTTACCAAGTCTGAATAGGGTTATTCAGTCCAGCAAACATTTACTAAGTGTGCCAGAAAGTAGCTAGAGACTAAACTAAAGATACATAAGAAACCTGGGGGATCTCAGCAGGCTCCAAGATGGCGGAATAGGGAGGGCGTGCACTGATAGTTCGGGAAAAGATAGTTTAATAAAAGTGGAGATAGTGTAGTTTCAGGGAAGAGTTAGGGAAAAAACTGCGGAGGAAACTCTTCCGGAACTAGTGGGACACGGTGGACCTACGTGAAAGGCACAGGCATCCACGGTTCGGGACGCCAGCCGCCAAGGCTAGGCACTAGCGCTGGAAAGGGAGGTGAGGCGAAAACTTAGTAGCCCAAGACACTGGTGGGAAAGCGGCAGGAAGAGCCTAGAGGGAACGAGGTTGAAGCCCCATGGGGGAAAGTTCACCATGCTAAATAAAGGAGAGAAAAAAAAAAAAAAGGATCAGTATGGATACAATTCTCGCTCTCTACTCAGGTACAAAGGTGAGCAAGACAAAGAGTAGGTGCCATTTTGGGCATACGTAACAGCAGTGCAGGCTCAGGGTTGTGCCCGCCCTCAGCCAAACACAAAAATGTGATTCTGGTGGGGAGAAATAACAGGAGGTTAAGACCTAGCAAATGCGGCCCGGCGCCGTGGCTTAATGGGCTAATCCTCCACCTTGCGGCGCCAGCACACCGGGTTCTAGTCCCGGTCGGGCGCTGGATTCTGTCCCGGTTGCCGCTCTTCCAGGCCAGCTCTCTGCTGTGGCCCGGGAGTGCAGTGGAGGATGGCCCAAGTGCTTGGGCCCTGCACCCCATGGGAGACCAGGAGAAGCACCTGGCTCCTGGCTTCAGATCAGCGCAGTGCGCCGGCCAATGGAGGGTGAACCAAAGTAAAGGAAGACCTTTCTCTCTGTCTCTCTCTCTCTCTCTCTCACTGTCCACACTGCCTGTCAAAAAAAAAAAAAAAAAAAAGACCTAGTAAATGTGTAGAGCTTATGAACTGAGACTGGAAGAAAAAAAAAAAAAACTGAGGGTGTGTGAGAGATCTCACGGAGTGCCTGAGATGTGAGTACTCTTGGGAGACGCCACGACCTCGGTGACCTTGGAAACCCGGTGGGAGACTGCAGGGGAATCTGAGCTTACACTGAGGACTGCACAGATCCTTTGTGTGGTCCTTGGGACAGAGCAGACAAATAGTAAACCCACAGGGGCCAGTGCTCAGACACTGACTGCCTTCAAGGAGAATAGCTCAGCTGTGCAGAATTACTTCCCTTTTGAAGAGAGAGAGAGAGAGAGAGAGAGAGAGAGAGAGATTGATTGATTGATTTACCACGCCAAACCTGGGTGTGTCACCTTTGGCACAACCTTAACCCTGAACAGAGCTCTCTGTCCACACCTATCACAGGCCTCTAAAGATCGACCAAAAGCAGACAACCCACTTAATCTAGAGTCATAGTATAATGAGAAAAGCCATGACAGCGAGGAAAAAAAAAAAGAACCCAAAGAATATCTCCACAATGCCAAGCAACAAATGCAGAAACTGAGGAAACAAGAACAAGGAAGACATTATGACACCCCTAAAGAACAAGACACTCCAATTCAAGATTATGAAGTTGATGAGATAGAAAAAAACGAAAGATACGGATTTCAAAATATTTATGATATGAACAAATTATTGAACTGTAGTAATCCTTACTGAACAGGATAGAAAATCTCTCTCATGAAAATGAAATTTTAAGGAGGAATCAAAATCAAATGAAGAATCGATCAGAACATGAAATTGTGATAGTAAAGAGAACTCAAAATGAAATGAAGAGTTAAATAGATCAAATGACAAACATATTTGATAGCCTTAAAAAAAAGAATCAGGAAGCTGAAGTGAGAATATCATATTTAGAAGACAGAGCACAGGAGAGTATACAGTCAAACCAAAGAAAAGAAGAGGAAATTAAAAATCTAAAAATATTGCTGGGAATCTACAGGATACTATTAACAACTCAACATTCGGGTTCTAGGAGTTCCTGAAGGCATGGAGAGAGGGAAAGAATTAGAAAGCCTTTTTAGTGAGATACTAGCAGAAAATTTCCCAGTTTTGGAGAAGAACAGAGAAATCCTAGTACAGGAAGCTCATAGAACCCCTAGCAAACATGACCAAGAGATCCTCACCATGACATGTTGTAATCAAACTCACCAGAGTGAAACTTAAAGAAAAGATTCTAAAATGTGCAAGAGAGAAACGTCAGATTACTCTCAGAGGATCTCCAATTAGACTCACAGCAGACTTCTCATCAGAAACCCTACAAGCTAGTAGGGAATGGCAAGATATAGCCCAGGTACTAAGAGAGAAAAACTGCCAGCACAGAATATTATATCCTGCAAATCTCACATTTGTGAATGAAGGTGAAATAAAGACCTTTTATAGCAAACAGAAATTGAAAGAATTTGTCACCACTTGTTTAGCCCTGCAAAAGATGCTTAAAGATGTGGTACACACAAACACAGCCATCAACATGAAAGAAGGTAAATGAAGGGAACCTCATAACAAAAGATCACAGGAAGTTCAAAGCTTATATTAGAAATATCTTGGGGAAATGGCTGGGCAAAGTTACTACTATCAATAATCACATTGAATGTTATTGGCCTCAACTCTTCAGTTAAAAGACACAGACTGGCTAAATCGATTCAGGAACAAAACCCATCTATTTGGTGCTTACAAGAAACACATCTTTCCAACAAAGATGCATGCAGACTGAAAGTGAAAGGTTGGAAAAAGATATTCCATACAAACAGAAACCAAAAAAGAGCCAGCGTAGCCATCTTAATATCAGACAAAATAAACTTTAACATAAACTGTTAAGAGAGACAAAGAGAGGAAACTATATAATGATTAAAGGATATTTCAACAGGAAGATATAACTATTATAAATGTATATGCACCTAATTACAGGGCACTGGTTTATTTAAAAGATCTGTTAAGAGATTTAAAGGGTGACTTAGATTCCAATAAAATAGTATTGGGGGACTTCAATACTATTTTTCAAAAGAGGAAATTCAAATGGCCAACAGACAAATGAAAAAATGTTTAGGGTCATTAGAAATCAGGGAAATGCAAATCAAAACCACAATGAGGTTTCACCTCATCCCCGTTAGAATGGCTCACATACAGATATCTACCAACAACAAATGCTGGCAATGATGTGGGGAAAAAGGGACACTAACCCACTGTTGGTGGGAATGAAAACTGGTAAAGCCACTATGGAAGTCAGTCTGGAGATTCCTCAGAAACATGAATATAACCCTGGCATAAAACCCAGCCATCCCACTCCTTGGAGTTTACTCAAAGGAAATTAAATTTGCAAACAAAAAAGCTGTCAGCACCTTAATGTTTATTGCAGCTCAATTAACAATAGCTAAGACCTGAAACCAACCCAAATGCCCATCAACAGTAGACTGGATAAAGAAATTATGGGACATGTACTCTATAGAATACAATACAGCAGTAAAAAAAAAATCTGGTCATTTTCAACAAAATGGAGGAATCTGGAACACATCATGCTGAGTGAAATAAACAAGTGCCAAAGGGACAAATATCATATGTTCCCCCTGATCAGTGACAACTGAGCACCAAAAAGGAAACCTGTTGAAGTAAAATGGACACTATGAGAAACAATGATTTGATCAGCCCTTGTCCTGACTGTTGATGTACAACTTAATAATTTATCCCTTTAAGTAATTTTTTTTTGTTCTACTTAATACTACTGGTTGAAATCTGTAATTAACACACAAGTATTCTTAGTTGTTTAAATTTAACTGAAAAGTGATATCTGTTAAATATAAGTGTGGGAATAAGAGAGGGAGGAGATGTACAGTTTGGGACATGCTCAAGCTGACTTGCCCCAAACAGTAGAGTTAGAAATGTGCCAGGGGATTCCAATTCAATCCCATCAAGGTGGCATGTACCAAGGCCATCTCACTAGTCCAAGTGATCAATTTAAGTTCACAATTGATCATAATGAAAGGATAAAGAGTCAAAGGGATCACACAAACAAGACTAGTGTCTGCTAATACTAACTGAAAGAATTAATAAGGGAGAGAACTATCCAACATAGGAAGTGGGAGACACAGCAGACTCATAAAATGGCAGATATCCTATACAGCACTCTGGTCTCAGAATCAGCCCTTAAGGCCTACATTTCTGGCTGAAGAGCCCATGAGAGTATTTTAGGCATGGAAAGCCAAGACACTCTGGCAGAAAAAAAAAAAAAACTTAAATGAAAGATCTCTGTGAGTGAGATCCCAATGGACAGACAGGCCATCAAAGAAGGAGGTACCTTTCTCTGAAGGGAGGAGAGAACGTTCACTTTGACTATGACCTTGTCTAAATAAGATCGAAGCTGGCGAACTCAAAAGTTTCCTTAGCCTTGGCAACCCATGATAAGAGCCTAGGGTGATCACTGAAGCCATCAACAAGAGTGTCAATTGTTAATTCAACAACAGGAGTCACTGTGCACTTACTCCTCATGTAGGATCTCTGTTCTTAATGTGTTGTTCAATGTGAATTAATGCTATAACTAGTACTCAAACAGTACTTAACACTGTGTTTCTGTGTGGGTGCAAACTATTGAGATCTTTATTTAATATATACTAAATTGATCTTCTGTATAGAAAGAGAACTGAAAATGAATCTTGGTGTGAATGGAATGGGACAGGGAGTGGGAAATGCGAGGGGTGCGGTGAGAGGGGAGTTTGGGAGGGGAAGCTACAGTAATCCAAAAGCTATAATTTGGAAATTTACATTTATTAAATAAAAGTTAGAAAAAACATTCAACAATATCCCTAAAAATGAATACTCCTCTGAGAAATAGATACATGCTAACTAGTGACTGCCCTACATAAATCTATGCTAATAATTATGGTACATAAACTGCTAGGAGGAAAAATATTTTCTAAGAAAGAGAAACAATCTGTTTTAGTTTCACCACAATTTTTAAAAACACAGAATCGAGAATATTGATTTAGCAAACATTAACTAAAGACCTACTGTGTGTTGGATATTACAGTAATTGCTGACAGAAAAAAAGGTGAATGGGAGGGGGCCCTCCTACTTAATAAGCTTAGAATGTAATTTATGGTTATTTACAAGTCAAGAAGATAACTAGTACATTCTAGGAAGACCAACTTCCCCACTAGACAAATGCATATAAATGCTTCCTTGTGTTACAGGATCCTTTCCACATTTAATCTTATTTACTTGATATAAACAAAATTTTAAAATTTAAAAAATTTTATTCCCTCTCTTTCCCATGTAAAACTATGCATATTGTGTAAGAATCTTGAGTTTACAACAGATAAGACCAAGGTTCAATGTCTAGAGAAAGGCCAGAGGCTACAATGCTGGATTCGAGGGACCGGCAGTAGGAAATTCCATTACAGCTGAGTCCTGGTGATATGGGCTAGGCAGGTAGACAGCTAGATATGCTGAGCCTGAGGTGCCTACAGGCCATAAGCTTCCACCCAGGGAATAATGCAGCCCTACTCGTAACTAAGAACTGACCCGCTTCCTGGATGTCACCTTCACCTGAGACTTGGGTGGGGAGGGAGGTACCATCTGATAGCCACTCCCATCCAACCTCATAAAGGAGGCCAGCAATTAGGAGGGGCTCCTTTTCTCTCTCACCAGAGACCAGAGTACAGGAGGCAATGAAGTGCCATCTCTCTCTACTTCCCCTTCCACACTCCTTACCTCCTTCTGACCCACTTCCCACTACTCACCTATGCTCACATATGTGTGTGTTCACTTTTTCAGCTTCTGAATTAAATTCATGTCATATATGCCAGCATTGAAAATTCATCTCTATGCATGGCAAGGACCTGTACTGAAAAGTAGATCCCATTTCCCCCACTTCAAGGGGAGGAAGATGAGGTCATAACAGCCTATCTGGGAGGCAGTGTTACTGATGGCAGTGGGGAAGGGGCTACCGACTGTGTTTGCTGTATTACAACATGGAGTTACTTGGGTTTTTATTACACTGCCTCAAGAGGACTTACAAAATTGCTAGTCTAAATGTGGAAAATTCTTGTCTATTAAATTCAAAGATTTTCTCAGGAATAATAAATACTAATGAATAGACACTACATAATAAAGTAATGCAACTTGCAGAAGCAGGTGCACTCTTAATAGTATTTCTTTTTATGTTTCATTATACCGTCTAAAAGATACTTGGAAAGGATACAGTCATATTATGTGTGTTAGGAGTTGCTGTTGTATGAAGTTGATGAAAATTGCTAATGCTGCACTCCAGTCCAATTAAAACCATGATGGCAAATGTGGCCGCCAGTCATTTGTAGGCAACACTATGGTGTGGAAGAAAGAGTCCTAGCCCTGCATTTAAATCACAGTTGCAGTGACAAGAATGGCAGGTGTGAGGGAATGACTAGCTCCAACCACCACAGCCTTCCTTTCTCCCTTAGAGATTTCCAAACTCTCTCCTCTTCAGCAGTACCATTACCTTATTTTTGATAGCAGAGGATAGAAAGCATTATTAAACAAAATACTTTTCAACTTGATTGCATCAATACTTTATACATGGGGCCAGCACAGTGATGTAGTGTGTAAAGCTGCCATCTACAGTTCTGGCATCCCATATAGGCACAGATTCAAATCCTGGCAGCTCCACTTCCAATCCAGTTCTCTTGCTATGGCCTAGGAAAGCAGTAGAGGATGGCCCAAGTCCTTGGGTACCTGGGAGACCCAGAGAAAGCTCCTGGCTCCTGGTTTCAGATTGGCTCAGCTTTGGTCATTGTGGCCATTTGAGGTATGAACCAGCAGATAGAAGGCCTCTCTCTCTCTCTGCCTCTGCCTCTCTGTAACTCTACCTTTAAAATAAATAAAGATGAAGCTAAAGAGGTTGCTGGCAACACAAGGTATTACTGCAATCTTATAGGAATTGTGTAAAAATGTACAATATGCAGCTAGCAAGAGACCTCTATCACACTGACTGTTGTTGTACAAGGTAATACTTTAGCCATTGTAGTATTTTTTTACTCTAGTACTAGTGATTGAACTCTGTAATTAACACACAATTATTCTTAGGTGTTTAAATTTTAACTGAAAAGTGACCCCTGTGAAATATAAGAGTGGGAATAAGAGAGGGAGGAGATGTATAATTTGGGACATGCTCAATCGGACCTACCCCAAATGATGGAGTTAGAATCGTGCCAGGGGATTCCAAGACAATCCCATCAAGGTGGCATGTACCAAGGCCATCTCACTAGTCCAAGTGATCAATTTTAGTTCACAATTGATCACACTGATAGGTCTAAGAGTCAAAGGGATCACACAAACAAGACTAGTGTCTGCTAATACTAACTGATAGAATGAAAAAGGGAGAGAATGATCCAACATGGGAAGCAAGATACACAGCAGACTCATAGAACGGCAGATGTCCTAAATAGCACTCTGGCCTCAGAATCAGCCCTTAAGGCATTTGGATCTGGCTCAAGAGCCCATGAGAATATTTTAGGCATGGAAAGCCAAGACACTCTGGAAAAAAAAAAAAACAGAAGACCTAAATGAAAGATCTCTGCAAGTGAGATCCCAGTGGAAAGAACGGGGCCATCAAAGAAAGAGGTACCTTTCTCTAAAGGGAGGAGAGAACTTCCACTTTGACTATGACCCTGTCGGAATAAGATTGAAGTCAGCAAACCCTAAAGGCTTCCATAGCCTCAGCGACTCATGACTAGAACCTAGGGAGATTACTGTCGCCATAAACAAGAGTGTCAAATTGCTAAATCAACAACAGGAGTCACTGTGTACTTACGTCTCATGAGGGATCTGGCCTTAATGTGTTGTCCAATGTGAAGTAATGCTATAACTAGTACTGAAACACTATTTTTACACTTTGTGTTTCTGTGTGGGTGCAAACTGATGAAATCTTTACTTAGTATATACTGAATCAATCTTCTGTATATAAAGATAATTGAAATGATTAAAAAATCTTGGTGCTAAATTGGAAATTGCATAGATAATTAATTATTTTTTTAAAAAAATCATGTAGGATCTCTGTCCTTAATGTGCTGTACATTGTGAATTAATACTATAACAAGTACTCCAACAGTATTTTCACTTTGTGTCTCTATGTGAGGGCAAACTGTTGAAATCTTTACGTAATATGTACTAAACTGATCTTCTGTGTATAAAGAGAATTGAAAATGAATCTTAATGTGAATGGAAGTGGAGAGGGAGCGGGAAAGGGGAGGGTAGTGGGTGGGAGGGAAGTTGGGGGGGGGAAGCCATTGTAATGCATAAGCTGTACTTTGGAAATTTATATTCTTTAAATAAAAGCTTTATTAAAAAAAAGAAAATGTGGTATATATACTCAGTGGAATATTATTCATTCATAAAAATGAATGAAATCCTATTGTTTGCAGAAAAATGTGTGGAATCACAGAACATTATGTTAACATTATGAAATAAGACAAATCCAAAAAGACAAATGCTGTATGTTCTCTGTCATATTTAGAAGCTAAAAATAGTTGATCTGGACAAAAGTCGTGATTATTAAAGCCTGGAAAGGTTGGGAGAGGCTAGAGGATGTTTTGGTTTCAGGTACCTAGATCAGAGCTATTCCTATGTTACTCAGTCCAACAGGGTGAAGACAGTTCACAATAACCTATTACATATTTTCTAAGCAAATAGAATAGAAGGGCATGAAAATTTCAATCATAAAATAATGGCAAGGAGAGGGAAATATTATTTACCTGTATTTCATCGGTACACATTATATATATTTATTGAAATATCACACTGTACCCCTTAAATATGTACTATTATTGTTAATAAATTTTTTGAAGTGTTTTTAGAAGTAGAAATGCCAACTAACTGATTTGGTCTTTACACATTGAATATATCTGTTTGCTTATTATGCTGTACTCTACAAGTAGGTACCATTAAAATTTTTTAAAAGAAATATTTAAGAAATTATAGATTTGCAAATGGTTACCTCTAGGAGTCATTAAAAATAAACTATTAATGTTATGAAAAAAACATGAAAACCTATTGGTTCTTGTATTATATTCCTGTCATGGCTTCTCTTACACTGACAACATCTATATGCTCTTATTTACTTTCAATTACAAATATGAATCAGTTATCTATTTCTCTTTATTTTCTTCTTTATGATAAATTTGAGTGTTGCAATAAGAATCTGAGGAGTTTGCATTCTTAAAGAATCTCCTCCTCAAATTTTCATGACTGTTTTTCTTTATGTTAATTCCATACTGAGTCATATCAAATAATTACTGAATGGTGACTGAAAGATTAATCTGTACCATTTAAAAATAGGAAAATTTTATTTCCTTTACTGAAAAGAATTTACACTAAGAATCCAAAAACAGCAGCACAGCTTAAAAGGAAACAAATTAAGTGTAAAATCACCGTGGTATAATCAGGCAATTATTTTTAAAAGCTGAATTACTTAGAAGCAACCTAGAAGATACTATCAGAATACTAAGTGCTGCTAAAAGCTTGATCATATATATCTCCATGACCCTGGTCCTGTACCCCTCTTCCACCCAAATTTCTCTTCCATACCTTATATTTAAGCTACTCGATGAAAGAGGCTTGACTTTTTTGCACTTTTTGTACCCAGTATTATTTTGCATTCAATAAGTATTCACTGAAGAATATTCAAGAACTAAAACAAAGGGAGGGACTTGGAAAAACAGCAGTGCTGACTGCATTGGGGCAATATGGACAACAGAGCTGACATCTTCACTTACATACTCTCCGTAGGTCTCCTGTGTTGGAGGTGGCGGTGGAGGTCTGTACCCCGTTGGGGGAACACCTCTTGCTCTCGGAGTGAGAAGTCCTCTTCCTCGACTCACTGGCCCTCGGGTGGAAAGGACTCCCCTGGCAGCTGGTGTCCCTCGGGGGACACCAACTCCAACTGGCCGGGCTGTGACTCCTCCTCTCCCCCTGTAAACAAGAGTGTCAAGTTAGCAATATTTACCACATTTCTAATGTTCCTTCCATATTACTTATACGTCACAGATAAATGTTCTGTATTTCTGCAATAAGGAATAAGAACTAAGGATGCAAAACAAGAATTGAAGCAAGTAAGAATTAGGTATATACCAAAAGGAAGTTAGTCATTTAGGTAGTTAGTTCAGTAACAATGAATATGGTAATATCGAAAAAACCCAGACTCAATTTCTCGCTAAAATGTAGGCGGGGAGCTATGAAATCTGGGGAGCTGCAAGTGCTGAAGACTCCTACGCGATACCACACCAGGATAACACCTGAATGGAATCTGCTGCTCATATTCTTTTTTTTTTTTTTTTTTTGACAGGCAGAGTTAGACAGTGAGAGAGAGAGAGAGAAAGAGAGAGAGAGAGAGAGAGAGAGAGAGAGAGAGAGAGAGAGAGAGAGAGAGAGAAAGGTCTTCCTTTTCCCATTGGTTCACCCCCCAGTGGCCGCTGCAGCTGGCACACCACGCTGATCTGAAGCCAGGAGCCAGGTGCTTCCTCCTGGTCTCCCATGCGGGTGCAGAGCCCAAGCACTTGGGCCATCCTCCACTGCCTTCCTATGCCACAGTAGAGAGTTTGACTGGAAGAGGAGCAACCGGGTCTAGAACCTAGAGTACCGGCACCGCAGGCGGAGGATTAGCCAAGTTAGCTGCGGCGCTGGCCTGCTACTCAGATTCTAAAACTACCTGAGAACACATAGCTAGCAAAACCAAGAACCAAAATTCATGTGTCACAGTTTCACTACAAAGAGCAATACAGAACAAGTCACTTTTTTTAAAAGAAAAATAAAAAGTAGCATCATTGAGGTTTCAAAATTGTCTGGTCCAGAACACTATAGCAGCAGGCCCAGGCAGAGGTACAAAGATTACTAAGAAAAACATAAAGCAAAAAGTGTGTTGCCAGAGTGGCTTTAATTCTACATTTTTGTCGTTTCTCAAATTCCTTCTCTGTTGGGGTCTCCCAGGAGCATGGAAGGAGTCAAGGAGGCACCATTATCAAAGCAGTGCTTTTGAGAGGCATTGCCCAAAACAGATGTTTGGTTAAGAAACTGTTTCATTCATTCTTTCTTTTTTTTTTTTTAAATTTTGACAGAGTTAGCCGAAGCTATGCCGACCCGAAGCCAGGAGCCAGGTGCAGGTGGCAGGGCCCAAGCACTCGGGCCATCCTCCACTGCCTTCCTGGGCCACAGCAGAGAGCTGGACTGGAAGAGGAGCAGCTGGGACTAGAACCCGGCACCCATATGCGACGCTGGCGCTGCAGGCGCAGGATTAACCAAGTGAGCCACAGTGCCAGCCCCAAGAAATTGTTTCAAAAGTAGAAGTCTAGTTCTTTCATTTGAATCAAAATGGAAACATTAAAACACTCATTACTTCTCATTCTATGAAAGATATACCGATGTACCAACAGCTGATAGATGTATGAAGATTCCCATAACAACTTGTTCTATGAAATTCCTAAATGTGATATCTACATGGTCATTCACAAAAAAATGTGATATCCGTGTAACCACTCAAAAAAAGCATATTCTGTTATGTGACAAATAGGAACTACATTTTAAGTGGACAACATTTGAAAAGCGCATATTATTTAAAAAGAGGTATAATTTAATGAGGTGACATTAATACAATTCTATATACCAAATAATATGGTATTAACACATTCCTCCCTCTGCCGGTCTCTCTCACTCTCCAATTCTATCCATTTTGTGGCAAATTTCAGAATTTCATTCTTTTTATAGCTGAGTAACATTCCATGATGTGCCTATACTGTATTTTCTTTATATATTCATCCACTAGTGGACATATAGGTTGCTTCCATGTCTTTGCTATTGTAAATAGCGTTGTAATAAATTTGATGCGAAACAATCATCTCCTACATGCTGACTTTATTTCCTTTGGATGTGTTCTTAGAAGTGAAGTAGCTGGGTCATAAACATATCTTTAGTTTTCTGAGGGATCACCATACTGCTTCCCATGTTTGTCCTAATCTGTATTCCCACTAATACTGTCACAACAGCTGGGCCTAGGCCAGATTGAAGCCAGGAGCCAGGAAGTCCTTTCAGGTCTTCCAAATGGTTAGCAAGAACCAAATTACTTGGGCCATCACGTGCTGCCTCCCAGGCACACTGGCAGGAAGCTGTACTACAAGTGTGAAGCTGCTGGAATTTGAACCAGGAACCCCAATATGGGATTTGGGCATCCCAGGATGTGACTTAACAAGTTGTTCCACAATGTCACTCCTATTTTCTTGATTTATTTTAAAGATTAATGTATTTATTTTAAAGGCAGACATTACAGAGAGGTAGAGAGAGAGAAAGAGAGGTCTTCCATCTGCTGGTTCACTTCCCAAATAGCCACAATGGCCGGAGCTGGGACAATCTGAAGTTAGGAGCCAGGAGCCTCCTCTTGGTTTCCCACATTAGGGCAGGGGCCCAAGGAGCTAGGCTCTCCTCCATGGACCCCCCAAGCACATTAGCAGGAACTGGATCAGCAGTGGAGCAGCTGGGATTTGAACAGGGGCCCAAATGGGATGCCAGCATTGCAGGCAGGTCAGCCACAGCGCCCGACCCTATTTTCTTGATTTTTTAAAAAAGAATTATTTATTTGAAAGGAATAATTACAGAGAGGCGAGGGGGGGGGTCCTTCCTCTGGTTCACTCCCCAAATGGCTGCAATAGCCAGAGCTGGGCTGATCAGAAGCCAAAAGCCAGGAACTTCTTCCAGGTCTCCCATGCAGGTACAGGGGCCCAAGGACTTGGACCATCTTCCACTGCTTTTCCAGGCCCTAGCAGAGAGCTAGAATGCAAGTGGAGCAGCCAGACTCGAACTGTCACCCATAAGGGATGCGGGCACTGTAGGCAGCATCTTTACTGCTGTGCCGCAGGACCGGTCCCTCTTAATTTTCTGAAACCAGCAAATCTACGTGGAGATGATACCATATTGTGGTTTTATTTGCATTTCCCTAATGGCTAATGATACTGAGTATTATTTTCATGTGCTTCTGGGCCATCTGTATTTCTCTGGAAAAATGTCTATTCATATCCTTTTCTGATTTCTTAACTGGACTGTTTTGTTGGTATTGAACTTTTTAAATTTCTTACACATTCTGAATATCAATTCTTTTAACATATGCGTAGTTGTCAGATATTTTCCCCATTTGTTGGTCCCCTCTCCATCTGCTGAATGTTTGCTTTTTGCTGTGCAGGAGGGCCTTCTTAGTTTTACATAACCCAACTGTCTATTTTTTTTTATTATTATTGAGATTTATTTATTTGAAAGGCAGAGTTACAGAGAGGCAAAGGCGAAGGCAGGGGTTGGGGGGCGGGAGAGGGAGAGAGAGAGAACGTTTTCCATTCACTGGTTCACTCCTCCAAAGATCTCAACAGCAGGAGCTGGGCTGATCTGAAGCCAGAAGCTTCTCTGGAGTCTCTCACATGGGTGCTGGGTCCCAAGGACCTGGGACAACTTCTACTGCTTTCCCACGCCACAGTAGAGAGCAAGATCAGAAGAGGAGCAGCCAAGATTCAAACCAGCACCCATATAGGATGCTGGCACTGCAGGCAGCGGCTTTACCCGCTATGCCACTGTGCTGTCCCCTATTTTTATTACCTGTGTTTTTCAGGGCTCTACCCAAAATCCAAAGCCCATGCCAAAGTCTTGGAGTGTCTTCTCCTAGCAGTTTCATATTTTCAGGTCTTGTATTGAGACTTTGATCCATTCTGAGTTGATTTTTGCACAGGGTATAACATAGGGGTCTTTTGTCAACGGTCGGCAGTTGGAATTCAGTTTTCCTGAAGAGACTGAGGAGACTGTGCTTTCCAGAGTGCTTTTAGCACTTCTGTCACAGATAAGCTGGTGGAAGATGCGTGGATTTATTTCTGGGATTGCTGTTGTTCCATGGTCTACCTGTCTATTTTTATTCCAGCACCATGCCGTTTTGGTTACAATAACCCCATCATATGTCTTGAAATCTGGTATTGCGATGCCTCAGGCTTTGTTTTTATTGTTCACGATTGCTTTGGTTATTTGGGGCCTCTGTATTTCTATATGAATTTTAATTTTTTTCCTAATCCTATAAAGAAAGTCACTGGCATTTTGATGAGAACTTTCCTGAATATGTTAATTACTTCGTGTATCATGGACATTTTGAAAATATTATTTTTTTCATGGACATGGGGGTTCTTTCCATTTTGTGTGTGTGTCTTCTTCTTTCATTAACTTTTTAAATATTTTCACTGTAGAAGTATTACATTCTTGGTTACATTTATCCCAAGGTATTTAATTTTATTTTTGTAGCTACTGTGAATTAAACTGCTCTTAACAGTTCTTTCTCATCAAGATCATTGTTGGTGTAAAAAGGCTACTGATTTTTATGTGTTCATTTTGTATTCTGCAACTCTGCTGAACTCACTTATTACCTCTAATAGTCTCTTGGTAGTCTCTTGGTTCCTATATAGAATCATGTGATCTGCAAACAGATAATTTGACTACCTCCTTTCCTATTGTTACAACTTTCTTTCTCTTGCCTAATGGCCATGGCCAAAACTTCCAGAATAAGTAAGAGTGGTTGAGAGTTCCAGTTTAAGGAGAAAACATAAGTAGGATTTAAACAGGTGAGAGGCAGATGGGAAAGAAATACAGACTTGTAGATGGGGACATACGAACAAAAAAATAGAAAGGGGTTGGGGCATTGTGGCACAGTGGGTTAAGATACAACTTGGAATTCCCATATCCTATATCAGAGTGTCTGGTTCAATTCCCAGCTACTTGGCTTCTGATCTAGGTTTCTGCTAATGCACCTGGGAGGCAAACATGATGACTCAAATACTTGAGTTCCTACTACCCATGCAGGAAACCCAGAAGGAGTTCCTGACTTTTCGCATCTGTGTGGCCCAGTTCTGGTTGTTGTGAGCACTTGAGGAGTTGACCCAGTGCATGAAAGGCATCTCTGTTACTCTCTCCCTTTCAAATAGATAAATAAATGTTAAATAAAATATTAGGCACAGAAAGATGGAAAGAGATACTTTCTAGCCCAGGGCTGCTCAAATTAACAATAAATAAAACCAAACAATCAATAAAGAATTAATTGGAGGGGCCGGTGCTGTGGCATAGCAAGTAAAGCCACTGCCTGCAGTGCCAGCATCCCATATGGGAGCCTGTTGGAGACCCGGCTGCTCCACTTCTGATCCAGCTCTCTGCTTTGGCCTGAGAGGGCAGCAGAAGCTGGCCCAAGTCCTTGGGCCCCTGCATCCACATGGGAGACCCAGAAGAAGCTCCCGGCTTTGGATCGGTACAGCTTTGGCTGTTGCAGCCAGCTGGGAAGTGAACCGGCAGATGGAAGCCCGCCCTCCCGCCCTCTCTCTCTCTCTCTGCCTCTCGTTCACTTTCAAGTAAATAAATAAATATCCAAAAAGAGAATAAATTGGAGTGATACTGAGAAAAAATTCAGAGAGGCTTTAAATATCTCTTTTGAGAATATGAACTTTATACTGTAGCAACAAGAAATCTAAAAGACTTGGAGCCAACAAAGACCACAGTGACTTTGAGGGAAAAAAGTCCCTAGTGGATCAGTTGCTTATGATTTCAAGTAAACATGTGGTGACCATAAACACTAAAGTAAGCATGTTCAACTCTAGCACTGACCTGACCCATCACCCTACCACAAAGTAAAACCAGGGTCTGAAATGTGCAACATTAAAAAATAATCTCATTACACAATATTAACAATCAAACAGCTTTAAATGAAAAGCAACATCTAGGCTGTAACCAAAAGGTATAATTTTTCCTCTGCACAGATGAAGTGTTTCTCCAGATATTATACTCCAAAAAAAGGGGAAAGCTTCTGTTTCCCTCATCTGTTCCTAACAGTTTCAAATTTATTTAAACACTGGCAACTAAATTAGAAATTATCTTCATTAAAAGTAACAAATGTGTTTTAAGGAGCACAGTGCCTCCTAACACACAACACTGAGTGTGCTCTGCTCTCTGCACTCTCCAGGCAGAGGGTCTTCATTCTGGGGTTTCATTTCACAACAAGAAATACAGAAAAGTGATTTAATCTTATGTGATAAGTTGTGTGTATATATACGTACATTTATCAGACATCTAACACTTTCTTGTGTGCTAACCTTATATATGTATGTTTATATGTAACTTTAAAAAGAACTTTTATTTACATATACAGATACACTGGTATCTATCTGCTATCTGTATACAGCCATGCATTGCTAACAAAGGGGGTACATTTTGAGAAATACAACATTTGTGTGAACATCAGAGTGTACAAGAACCTAGATAGTATGGACTACTATACATCTAATGGACCCAACTGTGCTATACTTTACATGACTGGCAGCATGAGTCTGTTCACACCAGCAACACCATAAATAGATCATTGTGCACGGACAGCAATAGGTGATAGGAATTTTTCAGTTTGATTACAGTCTTATGGGACCTCCATCTGATAAATGATCTAATGTGCACAGTAACATTGTTACATGGTAAATGACTCTGTCTGCCTGTCTATCACTAAAAAGAAAGCCATGTCAGTGGCTGGTGCTGTGGGACAGTGGGTTAAGCCATAGCCTGCAGAACTGGCATTCCATATGGGTGCTGGTTCAAGTCCCAGCTGCTCCTCTTCTGATCCAGCTCCCTGTAATACGTCTGGAAAGCAGTGGAAGATGGCCCAAATCTTTGGGTCCCTCTACCCACAAGGGAGACTTGGATGAAGCTCCCCAATCCTGGCTTTGACCTGGCCCAATCCTGGTCACTGCAGCCATTTGGGGAGTGAACAAGTGGATGGAAGATTTCTCTTTCTCTCTCTCTCTCTCTCTCTCTCTCTCTCTCTCTCTCTCTCTCTCTCTCTCCTTTCTCTCTCTGTAAGTCTGCCTTTCAAATAAATAAGTAAATCTTTTTTTTAAGTAATCATTAATCCATGGAGAAACAAAATCTTTGTTTTTGGACCAGCTGAGGGACTTTCAAATGTCATAGAGTGTTTGCAGTGAATAAAATTACAGGCATTTGGATATCTACTAGCTGCTTAATGCTGTGCTTAGCAATGGTGGTATGACAATGAACTAGCCAGATGTCCACAAAGGGAAGACAGGGGAGACCATTACTTCAAACTACTTATCAATGAATGTTATTATTTACATAAACAAGCCTCATTTTAAAGAATTAATGTTAAATGAATAATAGTTTGTCTAAAGTTATGAATGAGTAAGTGGTACAGGTTATAGTTAACCTCGGGAATATCTCAATCCAATGTAAATCCCCTTAATATGACATCACATTGTCTGAAAACTAGATGTGTACAAATGAACCTATCTACCTTATTCTGGCTACTAACTAAAGAAACACTAAACCTGTTGCTTTGGTGTCCTAACCCAAATATAAAAAAGTCAGTCAATAACTTGCACCTACCTGGTGATTGCAGGGGTTGGTACACCTCTGGTACGCAAGGTAGGTTTCCCTCGAACCACTGGAACATCTGCATTTTCTGAACCACCATTCAGATACGTTAGCTCCTGGAGCTGTGCTTGCCTGATCTCATCATTATAGTCCTGTACGGAAGACAGAAGATAGGATACTTTGCTTCATACTAAAACTAAAAGTAGCTACAACAACAAAAAAAAAACAATCATGTTTTGGAGGGGAAAAGTATGGTTATCTTCTTAGAATTGTATCTATGAAACACATTAAATGAAATCTGTTGTCTTTATATTAATTTTTTTAAAAATGATCAGAAAATACTTGAATTCACAAAGCAACCTATGAATTTATTAAAACAGAAATGTTCTGTTTCATAACCCTGTTAAAATGCTTTCACTAATATACACTTAGAAATGGTTAAAAATTAGAAAGTACAAATTTATTGATAATATTGTTAAACAGAAAAAAGAAAACCAGTATTTTCTCCCAAGGTAAAATTTTCCATAATGAGTTGTAACTCCTTCCCCTGGGCATGTTTTCTATGACAAGTATTTATATTGAAATTAAAATGGCATGTAACAAAATTATTTACAACAAAATTATTTACAACTAAATTCAGAAAGTAGCTACTAAGCATCTATGATGCACCAAGTACTAGAAAGCCAAAGGAGTGAACCAGGGTCCCAGCAGCCAGGGATCTCAATCTATCATAGGAACATTATTAAAATTAAGAACTACAAGTGGCCAGCACCGCGGTTCACTT
Source organism: Sylvilagus floridanus (assembly GCA_949820135.1). Classification (NCBI taxonomy): domain Eukaryota; kingdom Metazoa; phylum Chordata; class Mammalia; order Lagomorpha; family Leporidae; genus Sylvilagus; species Sylvilagus floridanus. Next base: position 161,784,167 of record OX463241.1, on the reverse strand, counting down.
GGCTAATCCTCCGCCTGTGGCGCCAGCACCCCCGGGTTCTAGTCCCAGTTGCTCCTCTTCCAATCCAGCTCTCTGCTGTAACACAGGAAGACAGTGGAGGACGGCCCAAGTGCTTGGGTCCTACACCCGCATGGGAGACCAGGAGGAAGCACCTGGCTCCTGGCTTCAGATTGGCGCAGTGTGCCAGCCGTAGTAGCCATTTGGGGTGTGAATCAATGGAAAGAAGACCTTTTTCTCTCTCTCTCACTGTCTAACTCTGCCTGTCGATAAAAAAAAAAGAACTACAAATATACATTCCTTTGGTAGATTCCCATTTGGCTACCACACAAGTTGTGAAATTCAACATTTTGAAAAGTGAACATAATCTTATTCCTCAGCATTGCCTTTCTTTTCACCTTGCATTACCATCCAAATATTCAACTCAGGGACATTGTTGTTATCTTAAATTCTTCCATCCTCTTTATCATCCTCAACACCATTCAGTGAGTATCAGCAAAGACATGGAGGTGTAAATAAAGTCTGATCTGTTTTACAATAATAGGAAAATTCATGTCTCAGTGATCAAAAAGGAAAATCCAGTAGGTTTTCTATAAGAAGTGACATCTGAGTGAGAAGTAATTAACCAGAAGAGTGGCAGAATGGCAGAAGAAAAAACAAATTTTAATACTAAAGATAGCGGCCAGCGCTGTGGCCAAGTGGATTATGCCATTGCCTGCAGCACTGGCATCCTATATGGGCATCAGGTCAAGTCCAGGCTGCTCTACTTACCATCCAGCTCTCTGCTAATGTACCTGGAAAGCAGAGTAGGATGGCTTAAGTAGTTGGGACCCTACAGTCATGTGGGCAACTTGGATAAAGCTCGTACCTCCTGACTGTAGCCTGGCCCCACCTTGGATGTTATGGTGAAATTATGAAAGCAATTTAGCATGTGAGTGGGAGCAGGATGAGGGGTAACCAGAGGCCAAATCATGAAAAACGTTATCTTATTAATGATAGCTTGAAATGCTGAAAATAAAAGGTTCTGAGAAGCCCCTAATAATTTTAAGGCGATCTGTCTATTTAGGTTTACATCCTAGAAATATCATTCTAGGTTTAGTGAAAAAAATAGGACGAAAATAGAGATTGAAAAAACACTACACCTAGGGCAGGTGTTATGGTATAGTAGGTTAAGCCTCTGCTTGGTATGCCCACATCGCTTATCAAAGTGCCTGAGATAACGTCCTGTCTCTGTTTCCAATCCAGTTTCCTATTAATGTGCCTGGGAGGCAGAAGATGATGGCCCTAGTATTTCTGCCAGCCACAAGGGAGATTCAGTGTCACTCTATTTTTCTAATCAATAAACATTAAAAAAAAAGTACATTCAAAAACACATACACTTCTCAAGTGTACATGGAATAATCCCAAGGATAGACTCTGTGTTAGTTCATCACACAAGCCTTGGTAATTTTACAGGAATTGAAGTTAATGTGTATCTTCTGATTACAGTGGAATAAATGAGAAATTCATTAAGGAAACAAAATTTGGAAATTCAAAAATATGTAAGAGTGAAGTTATATAACAAAATAACCATTAGATCAAAACAGCAACAACAAGAAAAATTTGAAATTAATGTGAGATGAGTGAAAAGACAAAAACAACACACCAAAATTTACAGGCTACATCTAAAGCAATGTTCAGAAGAAAATTTATAGTTCTACATGCCTATCTTTAAAAAAATCAAAGATTTCAAACCAATAACCCAATTTTTAAATTCAGAGAGAAATAGAAAAGAAAAAAGGTTAAACACAGGAAATAGAGAAAAAAATTAAAATCACAGGAGAAATATATACATAAAGGCCAAAAAGAAAAAAAAATTAAAAGGTGCTTGTTTAGAAGATTAACAAAATGGACAGATTCTTAGTTAGACTGACCAGGAAGAAAAAAGCCTCAAGATTATTAAAATCAGGAATAAAAATGGAACATCACCTGAACTTGAATTAAAAAAACGCTTATAAAGGAATACTATGAACAACGACATGCCAATAAATTAGGTAAAATTAGATGATGGATAAACTCCTAAAAAGACAGAAACTACCAAAATTGAACAGATAACAGTACATGTAACATAATAGGAAACACAGAGTTGGTATTTACCACAGAGTTTTTGGGAGTTTCAGGACTGACAGAGGAGACAGGCTGTGATTCACAGTAAGCCCATTTCACCCAAACACAAGTTTATTATAATAATGTGACTTTTGAAGGGTGCAGTCTGGTTGTGAGACAGATCACAACATGACTGTTGGACTACAACTTTCAGTCCCAAACCACTACAATCTCTGGATAGGGAAGAGGGTTGGAGAATGGCTTAAAAAACCAAAGGCCAATGATTTCATCAACAAAAACTTCACAATGAAGCCTCCATGAAAACCCTGAATGGTAAAATCTGGAGAGTTTCTGAGTTGGTGAGGATCCAAATGCCGGGGGGGAAGAGCACTCCAATTGTCAAGGATCTAAGCTCCATGCTTGGGACTGCTCCAGATCTCTTCCTAGTCCCTCTTCTTCTGGCTATCCACCTTCACCTATTGAGTACACTCTTTCCATGGGTTATATAAATCATTATAGCAATTATCAAACTTGAAGAGGGAGTTAGGTAACACAGAACTTGAAGTCCACTTGGTCAAAAGTACAGGAGACCTGGGACTTGCAACTGGCACCTCAGCAGTCTTGTGGGACTGAATCCTTAACCTGTGAGATCGGATGGTAATTCCAAACAGTGATTGTCAGAAATTTAACAAATTGTAGGATAGCCAATTGGTGTCTACAGAGTCAGAGAACTGGTAGGTTGAAATTAAAAAAAAAAAAGAAAGAAAGAAAAACCTCACACATTTGGTAGTCAGAAGTATTGTGTGTAGATAAAGCTTTTCTGTAACAAGAAACTAAATTAGTACCCCAAATCTTCCATCCTCCTCCAAAATAGTCCTATACCCACATGATCTCACATGATCTCAATGATGAATCGAACTGTATACACTTGAGAGAAACAGAGAAAAAGACAAAAAAGAGGCCTCATCTGCTGGATCACGCCCCAGATGCCTCCGCCAGCAGGAGGCCAACACCTGGAGCTGGGACTTCAATCCAGGCCTTCTAGACAGGTGACAGGAATCCAACTACTCAAGTCCTTCCAGCTGCCTCCCAGCATGAGCATTAGCAGGAAGCTGAAATTAGGAGTCAGAGCCAGAGGTAAAACCCAAGCGCTCAAACATGGAACACAGGCAAGGGAATCCCAACTCTCCCACATATTTCAAGAAGAAATGTTAACCCTTCACAAAATTTTCCAAAACAATTTAATGCAAAGAAACATTTCCTAAGTCTATAAGGCCAGGATAGCCTCACAGAATATCAGTATATACTAATATCAGACAGACATCACAATAAAAGAAAGCAACAAATACTGATTAATACACATATTAAAGCTATCAACACATATACTAAGAATCAAATCCAGCAGCAAGACTTATGCCTAAGATCTAAGCTGAACTTCTCTTAGGACTGCAAGTTTGGTTCATCATCTAGAAATCAATTAAGATAAAAATAATACAAGGGGCCGGCGCCGTGGCTCAACAGGCTAATCCTCCGCCTTGCGGCGCCGGCACACCGGGTTCTAGTCCCGGTCGGGGCGCCGGATTCTGTCCCGGTTGCCCCTCTTCCAGGCCAGCCCTCTGCTGTGGCCCGGGAGTGCAGTGGAGGATGGCCCAAGTGCTTGGGCCCTGCACCCCATGGGAGACCAGGGTAACCACCTAGCACCTGGCTCCTGCCATCGGATGAGCGCGGTGCACCGGCCGCAGTGCGCCGACCGCGGCAGCCATTGGAGGGTGAACCAACGGCAAGGGAAGACCTTTCTCTCTGTCTCTCTCTCTCACTGTCCACTCTGCCTGTCAAAAAAAAAATAATAATAATACAAGGGTAAAACCCACATTATCATTTCAATAACGAAGAAACATTTGAGAAAATAATCCAACAGAGTCAAATGTTAGAAACACTCAACAAACTAGGGAAACCCACAGCTAACATCATATTAAATGGTGAAAAGACTGAAAGTGCCATTTTAAGATCAGAAATAAAAGAATCCCTACTCTTACCATATCTATTCAACATGGAATTGGAGGGTCTATTAAGGATAATTACATAGCAAAAAGAAAGAAACAGCATCAAGATTAAAAAGGAAGAAATAAAACCAATCTCCATTGTCAGAAGACATAAACCTATATTTAGAATATCCTAAGGAATCACATGAAAAACAGGATATAAGATCAATTTTTTAAAAAAAAAGAATTTCTTTACATTAGCAGTAAATAATCTAAAGCTAGAATTAGGAAAACAATTCCATTGAAAAGAAAAACTTCGTTAGGAATATACTGACAAGACTGAAGATCTGTATACTAAGAATTATGTAACATTTCTGAAAGACATTTGAAAACATGTAGGGGCCTCTGATGTGGCCTAGCGGTATTGGCACCCCATGTGAGACACCTCAATTCCCAGGCTCCCACTAACGCACCTGGGAACACAGAGGAAGGTGGCTCAAGTGCTTGCCTCCTTGCACCCCTCTGGAAGACCCAGAAGAAGCTCCTGGCTTCAGCTTGGCCCAGCCCCAATTTTGTGGCCATTTCAGGAGTGAACCAGAAGATCAAAGACCTCCCTCTCTCCATCTCTAACTTGGCCATTCAAATAAATAAAATAAATCTTAAAAGAAAACATTTAAAGAAATATAGGACAGGAGGACTAAACATTAATAAGATAATAACCTCTAAATTGATCCACAGATTCAAGGAAATGTCTATCATAATTGTTTCACTGAAATGGAAAGCTGATCTTAAAATTCATATAGAAATGCAAGGGACCAAAATCACTGTAACAATCTTGAAAAAAGAACCAAGTTGGAGGAATGACATACTCACATTATAAAATTTATCCCAAGATTATAAGTAATTAAGACTGTGTGGTAATTGCATAAAGAACAGACATAAAGATCAATGAAATATAACTGAAAGCCCAACTGATTCTTAAACATTCTGTTTAACAAGTGATACTGCAACAACTGGATACATACATTCAAAAAGTGAACAAATAAAGTGGGACCTCCACTTCATGCTTTATGTAGAAATTAGATCCCAGTGGCTCAGAGAGCAAGATTTAAGAACTAAAACCATAAAACTCTTAGATGAACACATAAGCAGTAACTCTTCACAGAGTAGAATGAGAAGGGAATTTTGTGTAGCAGTTAAGTCATTACTTGGGACACCTGCGTCCCATATCTGTGTGTAGGGCTAGAATCCAGCTACTCTGATTCCAGCTTCATGCCAGTGCATTCTCTGGGATGCAGCAGATAATGGTTCAAGTAGTTGGGCACTTGTCACTCACATGGGAGACCCAGATTGAGCTCTTGGCTCCTGGCTTTATCCTGACCCAGCCCAAGCTGGGTGATGCAGACAGAAATCACTCCATCCACTAGTCCACTCTTCAGATGCTCTGCGAACAGCCCAGAGTAAGCCCGGCCCTCAATTTGGGACTCTCACATGGGTGATAGGGATCTAAATACTTGTTATAGTTAAGTGAGAAATACAACAAAGCCACTCTATAAAAAGCAATAATTAAACTTGACAAAATGATTCAAAGCAACCATTTAAGGAATCTGCAAACTGCCCGAAGGTACATACTAAACTTAAAATACATTTATAAACAGGTAAATTTCTGGAAAAAGTCAGGTTCCAGCATTTTTGCTTGACAGCATTTTTGCTGTCAGCTCCCTCCTCCCCAGCAGCGAGCTGGAGCATCAGTTCCACTACAGTGGAGTGAGTCTGGGAACTGCGGAGTGAGTTAGGAGGAGACTCGCTTAATTGGTAATGATAAGTGAAAAACCCCATGCCCAGCAGCAATGTCAATGACAGCAGCAATTCTGGTAGCAAAGAAACAGGGGAGATAAGTGAATCAGCAAGCGGATATCTGCAGTCCCTGAGTGGGGCAAAGGAGAGATCAGAAGATTAGCCAGAAACTTAATGGAGCCTCAGAACTGAGACAGCCATGCAGGCCCCGGGATCCCCAGCCATTTCTAGCTGAATGCAACGCTGTGTACACGCGCAGCAAGAGGGAGGCAGCCACACAATGAATCTGCTCACACAGAGAGGAAACGTGAGAAATCCAGGCAGAAGGAGAAGTCAGGACAGGATGGAAACAAGCTACTTTGGGTGCATTCCACAGTGTACACAGTTCCTTCAGCACAGAATGGAAGATTTCCGAACACAGGTCTCTAAGTACAACCTCTGACCAATCAGTGGCTCACCATGAAACAGTGCTAGAGAAAACTTAGAATAGAAAAAAAACTCAATAGATTACCATCAAATTATTAAAGAAATGGAAGCCAAAAAGAGCAACAACAATCATCTGTCTGGGAAGAAAATAAATCAGAATCTATGATTCCTATAATAAATTAGCTATCACATCTAATTTTCAACCAAAAACTAAGTGACACAAAAAGAACAGGAAACTGTGATCCAAACTCAGGAGGAAAAAGGACAAAATGAAACTATCTTGGGAAGGGCCCAGATGATGGACTTGAAAAAAAAAAAAAGGATTTTAAAAAACTTATATCTACAATGAAAAATTCACTGGAAGAGATAAATAACAGAGCTCAGATGGCAGAACAAATGATAGACCAGAAGACAAGTCAATTTAAATTATTAAATGTGAGGAACATTAAGCAAAAAAGATGAAAAACAAGCCTAGAAGATCTGTGAGGCACTAGCAGGTGGAAGAATATACACATAATGGTATCGTGGCGGGGTAGGAGGTGGTGTGAAAGAAAGGAATAAAGACAGAAAAATGTAAAGAAATGATGGCCACGTTGAAAGAAAAACATAAACACAGAGATCCAAAAAATATAGTCAACAAGTAGGCTAAATATACACATCACAGTCAAACTGCTCAAAAACCAAAGACAGAAATAGCAAAAAGGGGAAAACAAGGATCATGTACAAAAGAACAAAAATGATTAATGACTCCTTTAATTAAAATATGACACAGGAAGGCAGCAGAAGAACATACTCAAAATGCCAAAAAACACCCAAATTGTCAACCAAGCAATTTATAGCCTATCCATTAGGATACAGGTACATTGAAAACATCTCCAGGAACAAAACAGTTATTATTTTGCTAGTAGATCTAGATTACAAGAACATCTAAGAGAAGTTCTTCAGGCTAAAAAGAACTGATACCACAAGGTGACTCTGTCAGTAAGAACAAATGCAAAGGCCAGAAATGGTGAAATTTTGGGCTAATATAAAATTATTCTACTGTAAACTGAATCCCTCATGATTATAGATGTGGAAATACTACCCAACCTATTAGTAAACCTTTTCTAGCAACATATAAGAAAGATCATATACAATGACCAAGAAGGATTTAATCTTAATACAAATTCTTCACATCTAAAGATCAACTAATATAACACACTATCAACAGACTGAAGAAGAAAATAATTATCTCGAAAGGCAGAAAGAGCATTTGACAAATTTCAACACATATGTGTTGACCATAATAAAAACTCTCAGCAACTAGTAATATAAAAGAACTTCTTCAAGTGAATAAGAGAAACAAGAAAAAACTTTCAGCAAATAGAGAAAGGCTGAGTGCTTTGTTCCTAATTCCAGAAACAACTGTGCATTGAAAATTCGAGTCAGGGAATAAGGAACAAGAAGGGGAACAGGAATGGCAATGGGAATGGGAATGGAGAGGAAACAGGAGAGAACAGAGAATACAGAAGAGGACAGGAGAAAGGGGAAGAAAGCAGGGGAAGGGAGGAGAGGGGAGGAGACAAAAGAGAAAAATTAAAGGTACCCAAATTGGAAAGGAAGAAGTAAGACTGGAAATATTAATAAATTCTGTGACATACATGGAACTCACTAGTGAGGATTCTTTTTAATCTTGCTAATGATTTTATTTTTTAAGTGCACATTAGAACTAGAACTAATAAAAACCTCAGCAAGGTCATAATAAACAACATCAATATATAAAAATTGACTGTATTTCTATACATTAATAACCATCTCAGAATGAAATTTAAAAATTCAATTCATATCAGAAAACATACAGTATTTGGAAATGAATTTTAAAAAATAAATGCAAAGCTGGTAAGCCTGGTAATAAGATAAATTTTTTAAGTATCTTTAAAAAAAGAAACATTTTATGTTCATGAGTTGAAAACAAAATTGTACAGATGGAAATTTTCAACAAAATCTCCTGTAGATTCAGCTCAATTTCCATCAAAATCCTAGCCAGGCGTTTTGTAAAAATTGATAAGCTGATCCTAAGACCTATATGGGAATGCAAAGGAGACAGAATAGTCAAAACAATTCTGAAAGAGAATAAAGTTGGAGAAACTACACACTTGGATTCCAAAATTTAAGGCTACATTAATTAAAAGTATGCTACTAGCTATGGCCAGCGCTGCAGCTCAATAGGCTAATCCTCCACCTGCGGCGCCGGCACACCGGGTTCTAGTCCCAGTTGGAGCGCCAGATTCTGTCCCGGTTGTCCCTCTCCCAGGCCAGCTCTCTGCTATGGCCCAGGAGTGCAGTGGAGGATGGCCCAGGTCCTTGGGCCCTGCACCCCATGGGAGACCAGGAGAAGCTCCTGGGTTCGGATCAGCATGGTGCTCCGGCCGCAGCGGCCATTGGAGGGTGAACCAACAGCAAAGGAAGACCTTTCTCTCTGTCTCTCTCACTGTCCACTCTGCCTGTCAAAAAAACAAAAAAAAGTATGCTACTAGCTAACATAAGCATATGAATTACTGGCACAGAATTGTGAATGCAGAAATTAAACCCTTATGACTGTGTTCAGCTACTTCATCAGGGAAAAGGGTTATATTTTCTATTTATGATGTGAGGAAAACTGGGTATTTATAAAGAAAATTTAGATCCTAAACTCACCATGCATAAAAAAAAATCAAACCTGATTACAGATTTGGCTGAAAGAAAACTATACAAGATTTATAAGAAAGCAACAGAAAGACTTTGTGACCCTGGTAGGGCAGAGTTCTCCTGGCCATCCCAGACTGAGGTTGAGGAAAATCAAACTGTGCCTCTTGATGGGCAAATCTCAAAGTCATGGGATGGAAGGTACAGTGTAGACATTTGTGGAAAATAGAATTTGTCATCTTTGACTACATCTGCACTGTCTGGTCCAAACTGCATGCCCACTAAGACATAGTCTCTCTTTAGGTGGTCTTGCCATAGTTTCAACTTTATAGTAGTTTCTATAAATATATGATTCATATTAGCCTTTTCTATCAAACTAAGATCTCTATGAGGGCAGAAAATGTGTTTTTAATTTGTTCCACATCAAGGCTTTTAAGGCAATTGTGATAGAAAATATATCCTTTCTCTGTAAGTACTTTAACTGTCTCCTTGACAGACAATATGGCCATAATACACGTGCTCTGCATGAAAGTCGATCTATGAGCCACGCCCGGGATCACAGAAGACACTGTCTCACCCAGACGGCTGTAGGGCAGATGTCCAGCTCCTCTAGAATGAACTGGCCACAGAGCCAGTGTCCAGGCTTGACTTATAAATAAAATAACTATATACTTTTAATAAGAGCATACAAGTCACATAAAAGACTAGAATGAACAGGAAATAAGAGGTATATTTTCTTTAAAATATCACATTTCTAGCAGTATTTACAGGTCTGGGGGAGGCACTGTGGCACAGCACTGTGACACAGTCAGTTAAGCTGCGCCTGAAATGCCAGCACCCAGATGAGCACTGGTTCCAGTTCCAGCTGCTCTACTTCCAATCCAGCTCCATGCTAATGCACCCAGGAAAGCAACAGAAGATGGCCCAAGTCCTGGGAAGTCTACTATCTACATGAAAGATCTGGATGGAAATTGAGGCTCCTGGCCATTATCTGGCTTAGCTCTAGCCCTTGGGACTTTTTGGGGAAATGAACCAACAGATGGAAAATCTGTCTGTCTGTCTCTCTTTCCCCATCACTCCTTCCTTCCACCTGCCCCATAATTCTACTTTTCAAATAAATACATAATTTAAAAAGTGTCCAAAAGTGTTAAAACAGATTATGAATTGTTAAAAACACATAATGAACCTGGCAGAAACTGGCTAGAATTTTAATAGTGCCCTCTTCTACCCATGCTCATTATGGTTATGTTTGTCATTATATTTATCATGCTGTACTAAGTAATCTGTTGATGTTTCTTTCACCCTAAACTACATATTCCTCGATGTTGGGTATTATTTTTTCCTGTTTGTGTGGTCAACACTATGCACAGGGCTTGACTGCAGAAGGCAATGATGGGTTTATGTTGGACATCAATCAGTTTTGGACGTGTTTTCAGTCTTGCATAAAAGTGTACAACTTGGAGTTCAAAAATGTGAATAATAGATTGTGCTGCTGCAAATGTTTCAGCCATGTAAATTTCATAGCAGTATTTAATCTTTCCAAAACTCCATCTTCTCATATAAGAAAAAGGAATAATGTCAAATAATTTACAGGGTGCTGTAATGTCTACTGCAAATAAAGATCTATGCAAATTACAATTATTATCAAGGCCTAAAGCAAAATAAATATTTTAAAGGTCAAGTGAGCTATGAATAAATATAGTACTAACAGGGATGAGGAATTTTTTGATTTCTTCCAAAGCATGTCCCATCCGGGCATAAGCTTCTGCTGGGGGGGCAAACACTTCAATGAGCACATGGAGATCATCATTGAGATGGAAGTACTTTGCTTCTCCACTTTTTCTCAACTCTTCTTCCTGGAGAAAGAAAAAAATCATATTTAAAGATCTGTCATTATGAAAGACTATCCAAAGCTTATCTGTTTACTGAACAGCATATATTACCCTGAGGAAGAAGTAAATAGTAAATCGGATCATTCCACTGTAGGTATTTACAAATACTCCAAAGGCTTCCCATTGATACCAGGATAAAGTCTCCACTCAGGACACTGCCCATAAGGATCACGGACTCAATACTGCCTGCTCCTTCACCTCTTCCTGACTCCCTTGCTTAAACCTTTCCAGTTGTTGATGGCTTAATAGACCACAGAAGTATCATGATCATTATGCTGTATATGTAGCTGATGCACATCATGATTCCAATAATTTCATCAATGTAGCAACTAGAAGAAGATGAACTGAGTTCACATTAAGTAGTAAACACACTGAGAACCTAAGAATGAGATATCTTTAGAATGAGATTTTAATAGTAAGTAATGGGAATCACTAAAAATAAACATATTAACTGAGAATTTGTGAAAACAATCAACAGAAGTTAATACTTTAGAGTTCATGTAATGAAGATATGTTGACGATACAGTCATCAGTAATATCTACCTAAGTAGCAAAGTTGTTACTTCAATCATCACCTGTGGTCAACTTCAGTGAGATGCTTCCAGTGGTAGAGGCAACAGCACAGTTCCGGGGACAAGAAGACAACACAACTAGTGGACTGGAGTGAAATGGGCTGTTTCTTACGGTAATCAAGAGTTTAAAGAATGAAGGCCGGCGCCCTGGCTCAACAGACTAATGTTCCACCTTGCAGCGCCGGCACACTGGGTTCTAGTCCCGGTCAGGGTGCCGGATTCTGTCCCGGTTGCCCCTCTTCCAGGCCAGCTCTCTGCTGTGGCCCGGGAGTGCAGTGGAGGATGGCCCAAGTGCTTGGGCCTTGCACCCCATGGGAGACCAGGAAAAGCACCTGGGCCCTGGCTCCTGCCATCGGATAAGCACGGTGCGCCGCGGCGGCCATTGGAGGGTGAACCAACGGCAAAAGGAAGACCTTTCTCTCTGTCTCTCTCTCTCACTGTCCACTCTGCCCATCAAAAATAAAAAATAAAAATAAAGAGTTTAAAGAATGAAATGACAGACCCATGGTTTTAAGTTATCAGTTCAAGGCACAAAGAGCCAGAAGTATCCTAGAAGCTTCTACTGTAGTAAACACAGGCTGATGGAACCAGCAGACAGATGCAGAGTTTAAATGTGTGTACTGCTGAATATCCAAACTCTCTCTTATTTGAGTCGTAGAATAATGTCTGGCTAACAAAGAAACCAGAGGAATGTACTGGTATTATTTGGGATGATTCAAATAACTCTGATCATCCGAAAGTGGAAACCCGATTGAGTCTTCCACACTGGCAGAAGCCTGTACCATATGGTGATGCTTTTCCTATGTTGCTTGAACAGCAGAGACAATTCTTTGAAAGGAGAGGATACCTTCATAACTTTCTAACTCCTCTTCCTTATGTCAGATATCTGTTTGTTCCAGGGATGCAAAGAATAAGAGAAGCAAACTGAATCTAGGGAAGAAGGCAGCATGCATACCAAACCTGTAATATTTACCACTGTATGACACTACCTCCAAGTCTTCTCAAGAAAGATACAGCGCCTTTTATGAGAGTGACTTTCAATGAGGCTAAACACCTATACAGAGAGTTACGGGTTGAATATCCCTTATCCAAAATCTTGTGAACAGAAATATTTTGAATTTCAGAATTTTTCACATTTTAGTATATCTCTTTATACATAATGACCTATCTTGGTGATGGGACCCAACTTGGAACAGAAATTCATGCATGTTTCATATATACCTTATACATACAGTCTGAAGGTTTTAATGTTTTCAGTGTGCCTGTATTGTGACTGAGACCCACCCCATAAGGCCAAGTACAGAATATTGCATTTCTGGCACTGAATCAGGGCTCAGAAAGTTTCAAATTTTAAGATGGTAGGCATTGTGGCTCAGGAGGTAGAGCTACTCCTTCAGATACTGACTCCAATATGGGAATGCCAGTTTAGTTATTCCCCTTCTAATCCAGCTTTCTGCTAATGTGCCTGGGAGGCAGCAGATGATAGAAGAGCCAGATGGAATTCTGGGTTCCTGACTTGGTCTTGCCTAGCCCAGGCTGGTGTGAGAATTTTTGGAGTGCACTATCTGATGGGAGATCCTTTCCTTTTTCTATCAAATAAATAAATAAGTAAATACACAAATTTATCTTTGAAAAAATTCAGCTTTAGAAGCACTTTCAGATTTCCAGATTAGGGATATTTAACTTGTAAGAGAATTAACTCTGACCTAATGCCAATCCATTGAGGGCCACCAATCAGTGTGGCTTATGGGGTAAAAAGATATGGGTCCTCATCCACTGATAGTTCATCAGATTATAAATTCACACTGAATGCTATTCCTCCCATTCCTGGGTGGCTTGATGGAACATGTATCATCAGCTACTTAAAAAATCTCCACTGTGATTTACTGTACCATATGAGAAGAAAACAGAAATGAAAGGATTACTGAGTTAGTGATAACTGGTTCAGAAAGAGCCCCAAGTGTGTACAACCAGGGTGACCCAAGCAAATGTGGAATAGGTCCTCAATGACCAGGTAGAAACCCATTGTTGCTAGTGTTAGAGTACCTCATTCCTCAGCCAGTTCAGTGCTACTCAAGGTACTCATAAACAAAATGATCATGGAAAGAGGGACAGAAGCTACATGATACTTCACAGCACAGATTCCCCTACAAAAGATGTCTAGCTACTAATTGTGCTGAGTGCCTGGTATGCCAACAACAGAAAACAACCACAAGCCCTTGATATGACAATACAACTTGGAAGGACCACGGAGCCCTTTTATGGATAGCCGGCATCTGTTATCACCTGGACATATAACCTAGACAGCCTGCCTGCCTGCCTCGCTTCCCTTCCACTTGAGAACTGCTCATGATGCCCTGATCACCAGTACTCTATGCCACAAAACAGTCTCCTGACAAGGAACTCCCTGAACAACAGAGTAAGTAGGTAAACGGGTTTCTGTCCTCGGGGTTCACTGCTCACATCATGAAGTCTACTACCATACGGCCTTAAAATTAAGACTGGATTCAGATAGCAGCAAAGGTGGAATAATTCCATACAAGATACACACTTCTAATCAACTGACTTATATATGCTTCCATTTTCTTCTGCAATATTAAATGAGTAAAGGAATCAAGTGCCATCATTTGAAGCAGAAATACACAGTCAAAAGTAAACATAACCTGGCTATGCATCAGAATCATTTCAAGCATCTACCAAAAATTTATTTTGTGGTTCTATCCAAAATAAGTTCAGGTGTAAAAATCTATTTTTAAGTATTATTCCATATGAGATTGAAAAATGCTATATTTCCACAGTTGTAATGAAAAACACATAGGTGTTGGTGGCAGAGAATCATGGTTTTCTTAACTGTGTACCAAAAAATAAAACAATTTCCCTGAATAACCCAGATAATATACTCAATTCTCTGAATCTGTTTTTCTCACATGTAAAATCCACCATTTTCCCAAAGAAGACATAGAATAATATATGTAAAATATCTCACAGTTCTTGTCTCACAGTGGAATTCAATAGACAAATGGTGGCTTTTATTACAAAACTATAATATAGATGGAATTTTCTTTGTAAAGAAGCCTGGCCTGCTTTTGACTTAACTCTCTCAACTGTAACTAATGTTGTTCAACATTTCATGAAAACTGAGTAACAGTGTGGATTTACTTCTCAGTAATAAATCTTTTAACAATGAGATAACAAGTGAGAATAGAGAATAACTTGACACATATGTCCTGTGAATATTTATTTCAGGATTAGCATATTTGAGAAAATGATTAATAACTCAGTAATTATTAGCTTGTTTAAAAATGAGACAATCAATGTGAATATATCTAAGAAAAACACTAAGAAAAGAAATTATTAAAACACTTATAATGAATTTTAATTTGGTTAAAGGCATACAGTATTAAAAGTCAAAAACTAGAAATAAAATGCATTATTAAAAACTCAACTATTTAAAAAATGCATAGAAAACATGACTCGAAAGAACTAATCTAAAATGCAAACTGTGATGGTGCAAATACTCGTGACTTTTATTTCTCTTCATGATGATTTTAATATCACCATGCTTCCTAAATGCTGATGCACTACTACTAGAATCAAAAATATAAGCATTACTGTTTTATTTCTAAATATAACTGGTACAGATTAAGACTATATATTCTGAAATTAGAGTGGCTCAATTTTCTAAACAGAATCACAAATATATCCTTACATATATTTTCATGTAATTGCATTTGAGGGGCTAGTTAGCTTATATGCTATGGATTAATAAATAGATATCCTAAATGTACATAAAACAAGAAGCAGCCATGTCTATAAGGAATATTACCTTTGTTTTGTCTCTCATGGAACCTTTTCCAAGGATGGACATTTTTGTCAAGGTTTCTTCTTGCAAACGCTTCAGAGAATTGCCACGTGGACCCAAAAGTTTCCCCACAAAGTTGAACTAGGAAAAACAAATCAACCGACCAAATTTGTAACATTCAAATCTGAAAGTTATCAATCATGAACAACTGGAAACACTACAGTATGCTACACACCATTAATGACAAATATTTAAATTTCTGCTACATTTATAACAGATATTTTCTACAAGCCACAAAAAAATGGAGCTAAAAGTTGTATTTTGTTTTTTTAAACAACAGACTTTCTACCAATCAATTCAGCAATGTCTGTATTTAAAAATTGTTAATGGAGTTAATTTCCCAGAATTCCTAGGTCGTGATCCTGACAGTTTCAATACACATTAAGGAAGGACTGTGACCAATGTTAGGAGTAGAATACAGGTGAGAAAGAAGGTTAACATGTATACTGTGATATGTACAGACTGATTATTATGGAATACCCAGGTTCTCCTACTTGGTTAGCACTTTTACTTGCTTCTTCAACCAATGAATGGACTAGCCTACATGAGTTTCTAAGCAACCAGTGACTGACAGAACTTAACAACAAAATCCATTTTTCCTTTCCCAAATAGTTATGGGAATGTGGGCAACATATGTAACACACATGCCTAGCTTCCTTATTTATCGAGCAAGAGTAAGGCCTCTAAGGTTAGACTGCCACTGGAAAACTGGCTTTTGCATTTACCAGCTGAGAAATCCCAGGCAAGTTACCTAAACTATCTCGGTTTCATCATTGTGAAAATGCAACGACAGTGACTGCTTTCATAGATCTGTTCTGAGATGCATCAACAAAAATAAATCGTTTAAAACAACGATGCATAATAAATGATATTAGGAATTTCATATTTTTAAAAACTTTACTGTAATTAAGGTAAACAATGAAGATTTCTAGTTCCCAAAGAGAAAAATCAGCCCTGTTTACCAGAAAGAAGCTGCTCTCTTTGGCAAGACTTTTGATAACAAACTCAGAGTTGCTAATTCTTCCATAATCAATGCCACTACTGTGATCTTTCTGTTTTTAGGAGAAAATTTTACCTCAATTTATCTAACTATGACAATTCAAGTAATTTTTCTGAAATAAATAGCACTTTAAAATACCTGAATGATATTCTTCCCTTGCCCACTCTTAATTTTTTCTTCAATCAAAACTAAAATATACTTTAAAAAAGATTTTATGTATTTATTTGAAAGTCATAGTTAACAGAGAAAGAGAAAAAGAGAGACCTTCCATCTGCTGAACCACTCACCAGGTGGCTACATGGCCAAAACTGTGCCAGGCCAAAGCCAGGAGCCAGGAGCTTCATCGAGATCTCCCACAAGGGTGGCAGGGGCCCAAGCACCCTGGCTATCTTGTGCCACTTTTCCCAGGCCAAGAACAGGGAGCTGGATCAGCAGAACAGTCAGGACATGAACTGGTGCCTCTATGGGATGAGAGCATTGCAGGCAGTGGTTTTACCTGCTGCGCCACAAAGTCAACCCCTCAAATACACATTTTTAATCTCCACATGCAATGATTTGTTGTTTTAAATTCAACTTCATGGGGGCCACCATTATGGAACAGCAGGTAAAGTCACTGCCTACAACACTGGCATCCCATATGGGCACCGGTTTGAGTCCTGGCTGCTCCACTTCCAATCCAGCTCTCTGGTAATGGCCTGGGAAAAGCAGGGTAAGATGGCCCAAGTACGTGGTCCCCTGGCTTTGTTCAGCCTGGCTCATCTCCAGCTACTGTGAGCATCTGAGGAGTGAGCCAGAGGATAGATGATCTATCTACCCCCTCTGTAACTCTTTGAAATAAATAAATAAACCTGGCTATGGCCATACCACCCTGAATGTACCCAATCTTGTCTGAAATAAATAAGTAAATCTTTCCAAAAAATTCAACTTTAGGTAAAAATTTTTAGTATTAAAGGTATAGTTAATGGAATTTAAAAGGTTAAATTCTACTGTAGGGTATAAAAAAAAAAAACTGTGTCCTGACCCACCCAATCCCTAATGTTATTTTTGCTTTACACATTCTCTATGTGAATAACATCTAGTATTCTAATAATAATAATTATTATTTTAATAATAATTCTAATAATTCACATATAACTTTCAGCCACGGCTCTCTTTTCAGTTCTACTCCATAAACCTACCCTCATAGTATTAGTATCTACAATTTCTGGATTTTTTCAAGATTTCCCAATACTAATGATCACATTTCTGTTCAAATCTCTCTTGCCTTCTAGGCTCAGACCTTTGCTTTCTCTATTCCTGAGCCATTACCATCTATCCACTTACTTTAAAACAAGTGAAATTTTACTAACACCATTTGCCTATTACAGGCTCATCCTCACATTCGTTTCACCTTCATTTGCATTCATTTTAATGGGCTTCAAAGATGGAGTAAAAGTATCTGTAGTCCAATAACCACATTTACATAACATATTAAACATTCAAATATTTCCAAGTTGATAAAAATTAAGAGTCTTTAGAAGTTATCCAATCCAAATGCTTAATTTTATACTAAAGAAACAGAAGCCCACAGAATGGTGTGATTTAATACTCTTTGTTCTTCTAAACTCCATTCCACTATATACTATGTATTAGTTACAGCACCCTAGTTAATTAACACTCATGAGTCTCCTTCTTCCTATGTTATAGGGATACTTCCTATGTGGATATGCATGTGGAAATGCATGAATTATTTTCATTTAATTTTAAAGGCAGAGATAGAGACAGACGGAGACAGAGACAGAGACAGAGATAATCTTCTGTATGCTGGTTCACTCCCTAAATGCTCATGACCAGCAGGACTAAGCTTGGTCAAAGTCAGGAACTACGAACACCACTCCACGTGCAGAGCAGGGTCAAGTACCTGAGTCATCCTGCTGTCTCCCAGGCTGCACAATACTGGGAAACTAGAATCAGAAGTAGAGCCAGGACTTGAATTCAAGCACTCCCATTAGGAATGTGGAAGTCCCTCCAAATGGCATCTTCACTACCCTACCAAATGCCTGTCCCTGTTATATGAACTGAATCAGAAAATATGTAAGAAAACAAAATCATCCATCAGAACAGCCATCCATCAGAACAGTTCGTACATCTATGCCAAATTAGGAAGCAATAAGTTGGTTAATTTAACTGCTGTGGACATATATAATTTTATGTGAACAATACCCACCTTTTACTGCAACTGACAAAGCTACATCCACAAACCTACCAAGGAAGTAACCACACTGAACAGATACGACCAGGCCCAGGTCACCCAGGTTGGTCAGACCTTTGACTCAAAGTCATAAGAATTTGAAGTTTAGATCTAATTGTGTGGATACAGAATGTCCTCAGAGCAGAGACAACATGCCTGTTGCTTGGTCAGGTTCTCAAAACGCAGATTGCATCACCTCCCTAGGGGTATTTGGAAATAGTTAACAAGTTTGTTTGGTTGTCACAATGAAGAGGGTCACTACTGGGATTTAGTGGGCAAAGGCCTAGTTTTTCACCCATCAGAAGTAGATGTACCCTTCACAGGGAAGAAGTATCCTGTGTAGAATGTCAATTGTGATCCTGTTAAGAAACACTGCTAGAGAGAACAGCCACAGATCTGGGTAACTTGTACTTCTTGGGCTTCAAACCCTTGCTATTGTGCTTCTCTTCAGTCTGTAAGTTCAATTCCTCTATGGATTCCACAATATAGCTGAATTTAGTTAAGACAAAAAAAGTTCCTAAAGCAAGCCCCTGTCAGTACTACCAACATAAAAAGACCTCGGTAATAGATGGTCTAAGAGGATATGATGAATGCAATTAAAAAAAAATCAGCACAGTTCTCTTGCTTGCCATTAGTCCTACAACTCCTCCTGAGGTTCCACTTGACTTACACTTCTGAAGAAGCATCTCTGTGGCAAGCTGCCTCTTCCCAGCACTATGATTATAGTTGTTCCTTAGCTCTTCCTGGCCTCAATTTCACCATATTTACTACAGTATGTCTTGTAAGAAGTATTAGATTTCATAATTATTATGAAGTTAAAACATAAGATAAAGTGCTAAGCACTGTGACAATACTGAATTTTATCTGAGCCCTAGGCTCCTGAAAAACCAGTGATGATTAAAAAATCTACCTGTCCTTCTGTGTTCCTGGAAATAGCCTCCTACAAGGCCAGGCACAGATTCTCCAAATCCCCATGCTTTGCCTCATCAAAGATAAGATAAAATATTTATCTCCAGTATTCATCAGATATATCTTCATACCCTGACTTGAGTAAACCTCAGTTCAGCTTCGATCCCTACCCCAGGTTACTGAAGTCTGATCTATCTTCACCTTGACCAATAGAGAAGCCTTCCCTAAATGCCCAACTCCCATCTCCTTGCCCCCTGAAGATCCAAAAAAACCAAGCAGAGCTCAGGGTATAAGATTTTCTATCACCATCCCATCCTGGAACCACTCGTCATCTCCCTTTCCCACATTTGTTTCTAACAAGAGAAAAGTCCTTTTCTGCTTGACCTCCAAGGTGTCATTTACAGCTCTCATGGTGAACATAATCTTCCCATTGTGATAAGTCCCCTCCCCTTGGAGTAACAGTTTACTTCTATGCTCCTACAATGATCCTTTCAAAGAAAGCCTCTTGTTAATTTAAGTTCAGGTTATACTTTCACTGGCTATATATATATCTGCAAGATAGATAATAGGAACTTAATATATTTAATATTAATCTTTATAAATAATTTCATTTACCCAAATAAATTCACTGATCTTTCACTAAATATACATGAATTAATAATTTCATTTGTTCATTTCCATGGAAGATGTAAATGTTATCATTTCTAAGACCAATAACTTTTCTCTGGATGCCGATTATTCTGTTACAAACACCAAGTTTTATAACTATAAACAGGAAAAATCTGAAGTGATGATAAACATGGCAAACCAACACAGAGTAGGTATACTTGAGTTTTACTGCATAATGTATAAACTCTAGTAATTATATTCCTCATTGCAAAGATCAGTGCCTTTCTGAACTAGCTTTAATTGATCTAAACTATATTTGTGACATGGCACTGTTCCTTTGGGAACAATTATAGTTAAGCTGTCAGTTCATAAACAACTAAACCTCAAGAACATGGCAAGGTCTCCATTAAAAGGTTTCCTTTAATTGAGTGCTCACCAAAAACATGATTAGTCTAACAGAATGATGTTTTACTGATATCCAGCCATAGCCTTCTGGAGTCGCCTGGTCTAGCAAGCACTGGTAATTAACAAGCAGAGACTGGAGCTTACAGACTGACCACTACTACAGGAGAGCGGAGATGGGGCTGCCTCATCACCAGCACCTCTGCAGCAGGTGGCCCTTAATTAACACAAAGGATTCATGCGCTATGTCTTGACGATTTTAACTTGCGTCTTCAAATAGCCAAGGCATGGACACGGTTCCTCAATCCTACTACACGTACCTGAGTCCAGGCCACCTCCTCCTCTCACAAACACCACTGTGGTGGTCAGTGTCCTTTCTAAGTATCCACTTCTCCTTCAATTATAGAGAGGAATTTTCAAAACACTAAGTTGACCCTACTCCACCTCTAATTCAAATGCAATTGTTTGACTATGTTTATGATCTAAATCCAAAGTCCCTGCCATTGCAATCAAAGGCCCACGCTGGGTAAGCCCTTGCCAACCTCTCTAGGCCTCACCCATTTCTGCTTTTGATTTGAGACATTCTGGATTTCTTTCAGTTCCTCAAAACTACTGAGCTCCAAGAACTGCCCACTCACCTCAGACGTAGAAAATTGGAGAGAATGTTATTCCTCTCTTTAAAACCATAAAGACAAACAAAGAAAAGCTGGACAGATACAAATTAATTTAACCCAACCCCACATCTGGAGAGAGGCACCTGCAAGGAGAGAGGAAACTCAAACATTTGCTTATCGAGAGTGGGCTAGTCTCATTATGAAGCTCCAGAAGCCCCAGATTAGAAGGGCTGGAAATCCAAAGAATGTTATTCAGAGTTGCTCTCCAACTCCCAGATGATTGCAGTGCAGGGCAGGGCAGGGCAGGGCAGGGCAGGGCAGGATAGCATAAGGAAGGGCAGGGCAGGGAGAATAGGGAAACCACTTCCAAGAGGAACAGAAGAGAGGAAAGCAGCCCCTCCTGAAATCGGCCCAGGCCCATCAATCTACATACCCCCCTAAACACAATCCTTAATCTACAGGAAGAAAGGCAACAAAACGGATTTTTCTTAATATTGACAAATTCAACAAAACATGTATGTAGATCAGTGCCCAGGTTATTACTACTCCAACACTGGTGACTAGCAAACATGTTCTGGGCGCTTAGCAATAAACAAAAAAATGCCAAGAACCCAGTACTTATTGAGCTTCACATTCTAGTATGGGAGACAAATAAGTAAAACAAATATGCATCACATAATGTCTGTTAACTTGACAGAAACAGAAATCAACTACCACTGAATGGGTGAACCTGCAGCTCAGCTGGCCTCTCTGCAAATGGTTATGTACTGAGCTGTGTTTTATGTATGCAAGAACCTGGGAACACAGGATTTCCTGAAATGTGAATAGCAAGTGAAAAAGCTCTTTAGCACTCGGAGCTTCTGAGGAACAAGATGGCCCGCTTGGATAATGACAGAGTCACTCAAAGACAAAGCCTAGGTAAGAGTATAAAAGAGAGAGATACACCCAGTTGAGACTCAACAGTCTTGACCAAGAGTTTGGATTTTAAATCTAGATGCAATCTAGGTGGTTTCACTCTTTCTTTGTATTTTGGTATAGCTAAAATTATCCACATGAATATGAATTAACTCTTTAATAATAGCAAAAATTTACACTGAAAAATAAAGAGCACAATCAAGTACATGAAGTCAATACCATTTCTTGCAGCTCATTCACAGTTTATATATATGTGTGTGTGTGTGTGTGTGTGTGTGTATCTTTTATTTAGTAAGAAAGATGCATAGGAGAGTGAGAGATTTATCTAAGAGAGAGAGGAGTAAATCTAGGTTCATACCAAGTAACAGGAACCAGCCACATGGAGGAGCATCTAGGCCAAGAAGCCTAGGGTGGGTGGCCCAAAGGCCACACGACCTGGAGGCTAGGGCTACAGCAAGCCCCCTCCTAGAGGCCAGGGAAAAGAAGAGAGAACGGGCACGCCATGTCCCAGGCTTTTAACCCACTTCTAAAGGGGAGTGGTTAATTAACCTGATTGGCTGGTGGGCACCCAGGAGTGGCTAGGGAGAGGCAGGAGACCACACAGGGGTGTGGCGAAGGTATTAGGTAGTGTGTGAGGTCACACAGGGGCATGGCAAAGGCATGGTCTTCCAGCTCACAAACCTAATTGATTTTAACCTGTGTGCCTGCCTACTTTACTCCCCTCTCAGAGACTCCATCCCCTTAATCCTAAAGGAAGCTGATGGGCATCGAATCATTTCTTCTGTAAGTCTCTGCCTATCCTAGCTAACAAATCTGTCATTCGCAGTTCTAACAGGCTCCACAGACTTCTCTCTTGACATTCTGAATCCACACCCACTCCCTCTTCATTCTGCATTTCTCTTGTGACACTTACCAAACCACACTGGAGACCAGGTGAAGCTTACATTTCCTGGTTTCCCCTGGCCCTGCTCTGACCTTTGCTGCCTTTGGGCAGTGAACCAGTGGATGTAAGATCTCTCTCTCCACCCCCATTCCTTCTCTAACTTTGCCTTTAAAATAAATAAATCATTTTAAAAAAATTTTTGACAGGCAGAGTGGACAGTGAGAGAGAGAGACAGAGAGAAAGGTCTTTCTTTGCTGTTGGTTCACCCTCCAATGGCCGCCGTGGACGGCGCACTGCGCTGATCCGAAGGCAGGAGCCAGGTGCTTCTCCTGGTCTCCCATGGGGTGCTGGACCAAAGGACTTGGGCCATCCTCCACTGCACTCCTGGGCCACAGCAGAGAGCTGGCCTGGAAGAGGGGCAACCAGGACAGAATCTGGCGCCCCGACCGGAACTAGAATAAATCATTTTTTTAAGAATTATTTATTTACACAGAGTTACACAGAGAAAGAAGAGGCAAAGAGAGAGAGAGAGAGAGAGAGAGAGAGAGAGAGTGAGAGTGAGAGAGAGGGAGAGAGAGGTCTTCCATCCGATGGTTCACTCCCCAACTGGCCATAACGGCCAGAGCTGTGCCGATCCAAAGCCAGGAACAAGGAGCTTCTTTTGGGTCTCCCAAACGGGTGCAGGAGCCTAACGACTTAGGCCATCTTCTACTGCTTTCCCAGGCCATAGCAGAGAGCTGGATTGGAAGTGGAGCAGCTGGATCTCGAACCAATGGTCATATTGGATGCCGGCACTTCAGGCCAGGACTTTAACCTCCTGTGCCACAGCACCAGCCCCCAAATAAATAAATCTTTAAAAATTAAAAAAAAAAACTATAAAATCTCACCTTTTATGAAGTGATCCAAAAGATATTTTCTAATAGATTATTTTACAATGCAGTTAAACTTTCTGATCCAACAAAAATATAAATATACAGTAGCTTTCTGCTCCAGGGACAACATCATTCAATTAAATATTTTTGAAACTTTTTTCAGGACATTAAACAATATATACTCTAATGAAATTGTGAATTCCTAAACAACAGATAGAAACCCCAAATTTTCCTCACAGCCCTTAGTAGTGACAAAATTGGAAACGGACGAGGTCCACTTTAATATTTTCTCAGTTTTATACTGCTGCATAACAAAACACTGCACAACTGACCAGTCTTGAACAATATGCCTTTTTTATGTTTGAGAGAGAAAGGGATATCATAAGTGGTTTCTTGATGCTATAACAAAATATTTCAGACTGGGAAATTTACAAAGGAAAGCAGCTTATTTAGCTCAGTATTCTGGAATCTTGAAGGCCAAGAGGCGGTTGTTTCTGGCAAGGTCCTCCTACTGAACCGTAACAGGGAGGAAAAGCAAGCTGGCAGACAAAGCTTCACAACAACCTACTCTCAGTAACTAACAAGGTTCCACCTGCGAACTCACTTGCCCCTGCATTAACCCACTCTCCTGAGAAAAGCATCAAGTCCTCCTAAGGACCAAATTACCTCTTCAAAGATCCTCCTTCCCAATAAAGCCAGAATGGCAATCAAATTTCAACATGAGTCTCAGAGGGGCCAAACCATAGCAAAGGGAAACACACAGCACAGCCTGTCTGTTTCATGTTGCTACAAGCAAATCAACCGGGGCTAGAGCATCCATTTCCCACATCACTCTTCTCGTAGCTCCAAATCCAGTCATGGCTGTCAGATGAGGAACTCCGTTCTCCTAAATTTGGCTGATTCTCCTCTACCTGTATATCTTGGGCTTCTACTTACAACAAGGGCCTCAGGGTGGCAGAGTTTTTATGTGGTCTCTAGTTCTAAGATGAGAAGAACAGAAGCAGTCTGTCAGCCCTCTGGAAATGGCACTGTGTCAGGACTGCCGCATGAAATCAGTTAAAGAGAGCTGCAGGTCTGGGAGGACTTAAGGAAAGGACGCTAGCAAGCATGAACGCACAGAGGCTCAGTACCACAGATAATTCCTGATAAAACAGTCATTCATCAGAAAGTTAGATTTTAGTACCCCAAACATCACAGTTAATCTAAGGGCTGGCTGACTACCTGCAGCCTTCTTTGCCCTGTGTGGGAGTCAGGTGGGGCAGGCTGGTGACCTCTCAGAGGACAGACACTCATCATTGTACCTCACTGACTGTCTAGAATAGCACCCAGCTTCTAACAGGCAAGCAATGTTTCATGCAAACAAAAGAGAATGATGATGTCAATCAAAATTAATGGCCAAAATATATCAATCACTAGACACATCATAGAAGCACATGGATAAAAGTAGGTTTCTGGTAGATGGGTCCTAAGATGGCTGATAATGTCTTATAATTAAGCATACTACAAAATGTAAGCATTTATTAAAACTCGTTAAAAAGATAATTCAGGATGACAGTAAAATAATCAAGTGCTGTGATAGCACAGAAAATGAGAAATGAGAGGATATAAAGAATCTGTTAAGAATGCCTGGATAAGTGCACAGTGACTCCTGTTGTTGACTTAACAATTTGACACTCTTGTTTATGGCATCCGTAATCATCCGAGGCTCTTGTCATGAGTTGCCAAGGCTATGGAAGCCTTTTGAGTTTGCCAACTCTGATGTTACTTAGACAAGGTCATAGTCAAAGTGGAAATTCTCTCCTCTTTCAGAGAAAGCTACCTTATTCTTTGATGGCCCATTCTTTCCACTGGGATCTCTTTTTCTTTCTTTCATTTTTTTTTAATTTTTTTTTTTTTTATTTTTGACAGGCAGAGTGGACAGTGAGAGAGAGAGACAGAGAGAAAGGTCTTCCTTTGCCATTGGTTCACCCTCCAATGGCTGCCGTGGACAGCGCGCTGCGGCCGGCGCACAGCGCTCATCCAACGGCAGGAGCCAGGTGCTAGGTGCTTTATCCTGGTCTCCCATGGGGCGCAGGGCCCAAGCACTTGGGCCATCCTCCACTGCACTCCTGGTCCACAGCAGAGGGCTGGCCTGGAAGAGGGGCAACCGGGACAGAATCTGGCACCCCGACCGGGACTAGAACCCGGTGTGCCGGCGCCGCAAGGCAGAGGATTAGCCTGTTGAGCCACGGCGCCGGCCGTTTTTTAGTTAAATTTTAACACCTAAGAGTAATTGTGTGTTAATTAAAGAGTTCAACCAATAGTATTAAGTAGAACAAGAAAATATTAAAAGGGATAAAGTATTAAGTTGTACATCAACAGTCGGGACAAGGGCTGATCAAGTCATTGTTTCTCATAGTTTCCTTTTCACTTCAACAGGTTTCCTTTTTGGTGCTCAGTTAGTGGTCACTGATCAGGGAGAACATATGATATTTGTCCCTTTGGCACTGGCTTATTTGACTCAGCATGATGTGTTCCAGATTCCTCCATCTTGTTGCAAATGACCGGATTTCATTTTTTTTTTTTTTTACTGCTGTATAGAATTCTATAGAGCACATGTCCCATAATTTCTTTATCCAGTCTACTGTTGATGGGCATTTGGGTTGATTCCAGGTCTTAGCTATGGTGAATTGAGCTGCAATAAACATTAGTGTGCAGACAGCTTTTTTGTTTGCCAATTTAATTTCCTTTGGGTAAATTCCAAGGAGTGGAATGGCTGGGTTGTATGGCAGGGTTATATTCAGGTTTCTGAGGAATCTCCAGACTGACTTCCATAGTGGCTTTACCAGTTTGCATTCCCACCAACAGTGGGTTAGTGTCCCTTTTTCCCCACATCATGTAGGATCTCTGTCCTTAATGTTTTGTTCAATGTGAATTAATGCTGTAACTAGTACTCAAACAGTATTTTACACTTTATGTTCTGTGTGGGTGCAAGCTGTTGAAATCTTTACTTAATATATACTAAATTAATCTTCTGTATATAAAGATAATTGAAAATGAATCTTGATGTGAATGGAATGGGAGAGGGAGCGGAAGTTGGGAGGGTTGTGGGTGAGAGGGAAGTTATGGGGGGAATCCATTGTAATGCATAAGTTGTACTTTGGAAATTTATATTTACTAAATAAAAATTAAAAAATAAAATTAAATAAAAGAATTCCTGGATAAAGTATGAGGTACAAATCTCTAGCTCTAAGAAATTGTGAGAAAGGAAAGAAACCAAACAGAAGTAGTGAGTCCATCACTGCATTCCATGGTGATGGTAAATTAAATGTTCTCTCTGGGTTAGTATCTCACATGTTCCAAGGCCTTAACTTAGGCAACAAGAATTCTCCCCACCTACTGGTCCTTGTACTTCTTAGTGTCTGTGTGTATATAAACATATTTATTATCTATCTAAAAAGGCTATACCTGTTCTATCACTGCTAAGAATCTCACTACTTATTTAGGGTAACAGACTCATCATTAGTATACTGGATGCAGAGTTCCACTTAAGACTAATCCTGTCATATCCATAATTTAATATGTAATTCCTTCTCTAGAAGGATAAACTCTCCATCTTTCCTTTAAATTCGGTGGTGTCCCACTATTATTAACTTAATCCTTATCTACTATTACTCATAAAATGTATGTTTCCTCTGTTAGATTTTAAGTTCCTTTAGAATAAAAAGGACCCACATTTGGTTTATCATTTTTCCAACATAATGGTTCACCAATAAATACTTGTAGAACTAAAGCTTACTTTTCCTCAAGTCAAATGCTACCATTCAACACAGATTTTACTGATTCTCTTTGCCACAGAGATTGTCACAACATATTAAAGCTATAGGAAAATTACTATCATTTAGATTTATTAATTTCCTGACAACAAATCAGTAAACATTACTGGTGTTTCAGATTATTTGATGCTGCTTCATCGTGTATATTTTTAATACAGTATTTATTTCTAAATTGTAAACAGCTCAACTTATTTAGACATTTTCAATTTATTCTAGTAATCAATAAATTATATAACTAACTTTTCCAGGACAGTATGAGTAAAATAAAAAGCACATACACAGGAGCACTCATGCACCACATATACAAGTAACACACAATTTGAAATAATCAACATTACATTTTATCCCCATTTGCTCAGAGCTGGACACTCAGTTGTGATGGATAGTAAAACAAACAAACAAAAAAGGTCATGAATCACATATATAAATGAGTTTGAAATTATAAATCTAGAAAACCTGATTGCAACAGTTTAGCTACAATGTGAACAATTAACTGGAAGACTTAATGCCAAAAGCAAAAACAAGATATGGATAAAAGGCCATTAAAATAGACTGGGTAAGGGATGGTCGTATTCTGAATTTAGATACAATGATGGAATGCAGGGAGAAAAAGACAGATAACTAATTTGGAAGTAAATGAACAGAATTTCAAGGATGGAAGAGGAAGAAGTTATGAGGGAAAAGCAAGTAGGCAAAACCAATGTCCTCGTTTCTGGCGGTGGCAAATACACTGTGCTGCCATTGACTGAAACAAGGAACACAGCAAAGCCCAGGGGAGTCAAGAGGAGAAGGTGTGAATTTTAGTTATTCACACATTAAATCAAAGATGTTTGTTGGAACCCCAGTAGAAGTGTCTGGCTGGGATTTGGTATGACATTCAGAAAAAATGGTGACACATTTAGTATCAGTGAAGGAAGAGCTGCACACAGAAAAGTCAGATGGACTGCTAAACCTGACTTCATTCCACTTTCTAACAAAGCTTACGGTGTGTGTTCCTGGTTTCATATAATTAATGCTACAGTTCCTTGCTTTGATAAAGGTTCACAGTTCAATCCATGGTATGAGTTTTTACCATTTTCCTCAAATAAAAACTGAGTCCTAGAAGACAGTTAACAGATTTCTGTTGCTATAATACCAAAACCAGTAATTCATAGAGAATATACAAGGTTTGCAGGCTGGGAAATCCTTCCCAAGAGCATGACATTAGCATGTGGTGAGCACCTGTTGCTGCATCATCATTTGCCAGAGGGCATCACCAGGCAAGAAAAAGAGTGCTAGCTGGGGTCTGGCTTCCTCTTCTTACAAGGAAACTAATGCTTTGCATCATGAAGTCCTCAATTTCATGACCTCAGCTAATCCTAACTACCTCCAAATATCATTAACATAAACATTTAGGGATTCCATTTCTAACATGAAACTTCAGGGACACATGCAAGGGACTAAATTCTGTTCATATTTCTTGTCTCCAATACCAGTGTAGTCATCCAACTTTCAGTTGATTCAATTTGATGATCCATGGGGAACCCAGAATCAAAACAAATGTGTACAAATATTCAAGATACATAATCCAGTAGCACATTGCTAAAGCACTAAAAACAGTTTTATCTTTTGGCTCAGCAACACACTGAAACCTATTCTCTAACAAGTCCCCAACAAGTAAGCAAAGACATGATATAGTTATACATAACAATATTCGTAATGGACTAAAATTATAGTGGTTAATGATCAAAGTATACCTTCTAGGCCATTTTTTGTCTTTTGACTATAACAGATTCTTTAGGGTGCTTTAAGGAGTCTATATATGACCAAATTTTAAAATTAGTCAGCTGAGAAAGATCATAGCAAAACAAAATGAGAAACATGAATGCATTCTTCCACGAACCCTTTAATATATGCCTGGTTGTTTGTAGATTCCACATAGTAAATCTAAGTTCAAGTGCTACTTTCTGGCTCAATAATTAAGCACTTTATTTCAAATGGTACCACATCAGTAAATTCCAACTTAACTAACTTTTCCAGTCTCGTGACACATGGTCTGTGTGTCACAGGATCCCAATAGCTCAGAGACCTCAGAGAACAGAACCAAGGCAGCTTCTGAAAATGTATTCTTCCTATCACTACTTAAGCTTTCCTCCAATTCCTGCATGAGAAATGAGGTTGGCATACTGCACACTTTAGCCCAGCAGTTAAGGCCTTCAAGATCAAAGTATCTGGGTTCAATTTCTGGCTCTGGCTCCAGCTCCTAGAGAATGTATATTATGACAAAACTATGCATGGACTTCAAGTTTTCCTGCATGAAAATAAACTTTTAATTCTAGTTTTCTATTAATGAACTCACAATCTTGTAGAGGTCTTCACAGTCAAGATGCCTTATCCCAATGTAGTCTTGGCACTCCCAGCAAATCCACTCCATTTAGACACCACTGCATAACAGTGGTTAGAGTTTATTTACAAGAAAGCTAATATATGTGTTATTTAATATGCAAACCCTTAAAGGCTATTTCCATAGCACAATTTCCACAGCTTAAACACTTAAAAAAATTTTCCAGCACCATGGCTCAATAGGCTAACCCTCCGCCTGCAGCGCCAGCACCCCGGGTTCTAGTCCCAGTTGGGCAGCGGATTCTGTCCCAGTTGCCCCTCTTCCAGTCCAGCTCTCTGCTGTGGCCCGGGACTGCAGTGGAGGATGGCCCAAGTCCTTTGGTCCCACACCCGCATGGGAGACCAGAAGCACCTGGTTCCTAGCTTCGGTTCATTGTGGTGCGCTGGCCGCAGCGGCCATTGGAGGGGGAAAAAATGGAAAAGGAAGACCTTTCTCCCTCTCTCTCTCTCTCTCTCTCTCTCTCTGTCCACTCTGCCCGTCAAAAAAAAAAATGAGCCATTGTTTACTTTTGAGTTCCCACAGAACAAAGTTCAGATGCATAACTCAAGAGGAAATAGGGAGTACAGTGGAGGATGGCCCAGGTCCTTGGGCCCTGCAGCCTCCTGGGAGACCAAGAGAAGCATCTGGCTCCTGGCTTTGGATCAGGGCAGCGCACCCGCCACAGTGGCCACTGGGGGGTGAACCACCAGAAAAGGAAGACCTTTCTCTCTGTCTCTCTCTCTCTCACTGTCCACTCTGCCTGTCAAAAAGAATTTAAAAAAGAGAGAGAGAGAGAGGAAATAGCCTTTAAGGGTTTGCATATTAAATAACACATATATTAGGGTGAGTGCTAAAAATAATTCTCCAAGACAAAAATATGTTCAACTAAGGGATATCATTTTATTAGATGGAGTCTCACAAACAGTACCATCTCACCACAGAAGCCAAAAGTGTTCAGTCAACATCAATCCCTCACCAAGTTCTACTCTACTCATGGCTATGCTAAAGGGGCAAGCCCTGTCCATTTCTTTCAGCTCAGTCTACTGGCTGACACAAGCCCCAAAGCTTTCCCTACAACCGCTGGCTGTGCTGTACTATCTTTTATACAAGGCCGTCTTGAGACTTGCAAGCTCCAGTATCCTAAACAGAAACATCCTTTCCTGGTACTCTGAAACTGGCTGATTTCTAAACAACCTACTTTAGACCTTCTGAGGACTTGAAATACCTACTACTCTGCTAGACACAAAGAACTTAATTTCAATCTAACATTTAAAAACAATATGAGATTTTATTTCATACATTTTATTTATATTTATTTCATATACAACTCATATACACAAAGTATTAATTTCAGGAAAGACAGGGCATCCCTGTTCATCTACCTATCGAATATTCAGCATATTAAACATAATGGATCAATCCATAAAGATTTCAATAAGCTACAGTTTGTCAAGTAGTGAGTCTTCTATGTAGCATTTATAATATAATTTTCTGTTTACAAACAGTGTATATGCCCAGTTTGGCAGGTAAGGCTAAGTAAGGTCATAAGAGGCTGATCATCTATAGATATCAACTACAAACTAAAATCTGAACAAAATATAAAACACAACTATTAGAAGTCCTTGAGAGTGATCAAAAACATGCAGATTCTAAGAGAGAATCAAGAATTTTAAAATAAAAAGGAAACAGCATAGGGTGAATTTACTAATATTAGGCCTATCAGCCTGAGTGGCTGAGTTTGAAGAAACTATAAAATGAAACATGAGAGAAACAATAAGACAGACAGAATGAGAGTTGGAAACCCTTACATTTTGTGTAAAAAAAGTTGCCAAACCCTCTAGCCCATTCCTGGTACATGTTAAAAATTAAATGCAAAGTCAGAACTTAACTGAGTTTGAACTCCCACCCAACAAAGTTTGCAGTCTATATCCAACCAAACGAATTAACTCCTAAAGCAAAAAGTATCAATAGTCCTCAGGGAAATATAACAGAAACCTGGGCCCCCATAATGTACATTAATAATGTACAGAATTTTAAAATTCTAAATTATAACATGCATAGAACTGGGACAAAATGAGTCTTTGTCATGATAAAGATTATCAGTGCCTAACCTCCTAACTGTATTCAACAGAATAAATAGCATTTGCAATGAATGAAAAAACAGATTTCTCAAAGAGAAAAAAAAATATATTTCCATGGGTATATGCATCAACTGTATTTTCTGAAATACTTTTAATACCTCACAAAAAGTTCTTGGTGAAGTTAACAGCAAAATGAAGAAAACATGAGAATCAATGTGTTTTAAGATACAACAGAAGTGAATCAACCTGAGGTAAAGACCAAAGATGACAACAAAAAATTAATAAATGTAGACAGAGCCAAAGAAACTGTGAGAATAACAAAAGGTCAGAGAAATTTATAATTGAAGTCTAAAAATGAGAACAAGCATCAGAAAAACATACTTGGGGGGGAAGGAAGCTGATTAAAAAATAATGGAAAAATTCCTTTAAAAATACAATCAAATTTTCACACAAGGTGAAACAGAAAATCTGATTAGTGGCCTATCTTTAAAGGTATTGAATACCTCCAAGATTCAGGCCAAGATAGCAGCATTGGTGAATGCTATCAAACACCTAGGAAGCAATTACACCAATCTGGCACACAGTCAGTCTTTTACAGCGAGGACAGATGTCTTCTCCATTCATTTTAAGAAGCCAGCACTAACACTAATACCCTAATCTTACAAAATTGCTAATAAACAAACCATTATTAATTCATGAAAATAGAAGTGACTGACTACAACACAATATAAAAAGTCTAACACTATTAAGTAATTTTTAACCCAGGAACACAAAGAAACTTCAATTTAGAAAAATATTTAAAATTTACTATATAAAAATGAAAAGAAGCAACATTCCATTTTCATTTCAATAGATTCAGAAAAAGCATTTTATAAAACTCAGCACCTATTCAGGACAAAAATCCTCAGCAACCTTGCAACTTGACTTCTTCATAATAAATAGCATCCATAAAAACCTATGCATGATTTCAGTTTTAAGGGGAAAATACTACATGTTTTCCTCCTTGACTGGGAAAATGAAATGATTCCAACTCTCAACATTTACATTTAGTATTATACTGGAGATAATAGCCAATACAGTGTTGTCAGCAAAAAAAGTGCATAAAAATTGGAAAGGAAAAAATGTTTTTGCAGATGTTAAGATTATTCTGTATACAACAAATCCTAAGACAAACCCCTTACAAAAAAGTAATATATATATATATATATATATATATATATATATATATAATACAGTTAATACAAAAAAGTTCTTATTAGAAACAACACATAGGTGGTAGGGATGCAAACTGGTAAAGCCACTATGGAAGACAGTTTAGAGATTCCTCAGAAACCTGAATATACCCCTACCACATGATCCATCCATCCCACTCCTTGGAATTTGCCCAAAGGAAATTAAATTGGCAAACAAAAAGCTGTCTGCACATCAATGTTTACTGCAGCTCAATTCACAACAGCTAAGACCTGGAATCAACCTAAATGCCAATCAACAGTAGACTGGATAAAGAAATTATGGGATACATACTCTATAGAATACTATACAGCAGTAAAAAAAAAAAATTGATCCGGTTATTTGCAACAAAATGGAGGAATCTGGAAAACATCATGCTGAGTGAAATAAGCCAGTGCCAAAGGGACAAATATCATATGTTCTCCCTGATGCATGACAACTAACTGAGCACCTAAAAGGAAACCTGTAGAAGTGAAAATGATACTATCAGAAACAATGACTTGATCAGCCCTTCTCCTAACTGTCGAGGAACAGCTTACTATTTTATTCTTTTTAGTATTTTCTTGTTCTACTTAATAGCATCGGTTAAACTCTTTAATTAATGCACAATTATTCTTAGGTGTTTAAATTTAACTGAAAAGTCATCCCTGTTAAAAATAAGAGTGGGAATAAGAGAGAGAGGAGATATACATTTCGGCACATGCTCACTCAGACTTACCCCTAAGGGTAGAGCTAGAAACGTGCGATGAGATTCCAAATTCCATTAAGTTGGCATGTACCAATGCCATCTTACTAGTCATAGTGATCAGTTTAAGTTCATCATTGATCATAATGATAGGATTAAGTGTCAAAAAGATCACATAAACAAGACTAGTGTCTGCAAATACTAACTGAAAGAATTAAAAAGGAGAGAATGATCCAACATGGGAAGCAAGATACACAGCAGACACATAGAATGGCAGATGTCCTAAACAGCACTCTGGCCTCAGAATCAGCCCTTAAGACATTTTGATCTGGGTAAAAACCCCATGAGAGTTTCTCAAGCATGGAAAGCCAAGACACTCTCACGAGAAAAAAAAAAAAAAAAGATCTCTGTGAGTGAGATCCCAGCAGAAAGAAGGGGCCTACAAAAAAGGAGGTACCTTTCTCTGAAGGAAGGAGAGAACTTCCACTTTGATTATGGCCTTGTCTAAATAAGGTCAGAGTTTGTGAACTCAAGAGGCTTCCATAGCCTTGGCAGCTCATGACAAGAGCCTCAGGTGATTACTGACATCATAAATAGAGTGTCAACTGTTAAATCGACAACAGGTGTCACTGTGCACTTACTATCCCATGTAGGATCTGTCCTCAATGTGTTGTACTATGCAAATTAATGGTAAAGCTATTATTCAAACAGTACTTTATACTTTGTGTTCCTGTGTGGGTGTAAACTGTTGAAATCTTTACCTAGTATATACTAAGTTGATCTTCTGTATAAAAGGTAATTAAAAATAAATCTTAATGAAGAATGGGATGGGAGAGGGAGTAGGAGATGGAATGGTTTGCAGGTGGGAGAGAGGTTCATGGGGGAAAACTACTATAATCCAAAAGTTGTAGTTTTGAAATTTATATTATTAAATACAAGTTTTAAAAAAAGCAATAAACATTGGAAAACAAAAATTTTAAAACATTTAATTTACAAAAGTGTCAAAACACAGAGAATATGTAGGGATAAGTTTAACAAAAGGTATACAAGACCTTTACCCTGAAAAGTACAAAATATTGGTGACAGAAATTAGAGGAGATTTAACCAACTAGAGAGAAATACAATATGCAGTTAATAGCAGACTCAGTTTTATAAAGATTTCAAATCCTCCCAATGTAATTGCAGTCATAATCCTAGCAAATTCTTTTGTGGAAAGACTCCATTACTTAACTTCACGTCTTACAAAATATTCTACAATAATGTAGGCAAGGTGGTATTGGCATAGGAAGCCATAAAAAAATGGCATCTTTCCAGTTAAAGTTACACTAATACATTGAGGGAACTTCTAAACAATGTTTAGAAGCTAGGATGAATTTATAATTCATTGGTTAAAAACTATCCAGCCAGGATGTAAGACAATGAAACTAATTTGAAACAACAGTAATCACTTGACATATGTGAAATCTCCTGGAAAATACTAATATGTGAGCAAGAAATGGTCACTAAAATGTTACTGTATTTATAACTATAGAACTTGTGGCAAGTCTGTATCTGAGGAAACTAGGAAACCCAGCATTTTATGCAAGCACACAGTTATGAAATAACATAACTTCCAGATCTTATTTTCTAAAAAACTCAAAGTAGTCTTAGAAACTCTTCTTTACTCCATTGAGAATATGGATGTCATCTATCTTTTAAATATTGTTAATAATTTTCTCTGCTTAAAAGCGTGGGAAAATAGAAGAGAAAAACAATGAGTTTCATATAATAGATAAGAATTTTAAACATATATGAAATAAAATAACCCAAAATGAAAAGGAAAAATAAATAAATATAATCAAAAACAAAACAAAACAAAAAGCAATATAACAGAATAAAAAGTTCAGAAATATATCCACCATTTGTATGTTCAGCTGTTTTTCCCCAAAGATGCCAAAACAAAAGCTGTAGGAAAAAAATATATTTCAACAAATAGTGCAGGAAAAACTGGATACTCATATGGGAGCATATGGGAGTGGGAGAGGTGAACTTGACCCCCTACCTCACACCATAAACAAAAACGAATTTGAGATATACCACAATCTTAAAAATAAAAGCTTTTTAAAATGATAAAACTTTTAGAGAAAACACAGGAAACTATAACATATAAATGACTCCAATATTTCCTTGAGATTGGTCAAGATTTTTAGTTCACAGATAGTAATAACCATAAAAGAAAAATCTGATACATTAGAAATTATAAAATTTACAACTTCTACTTTTTGCAGGACTCCTTAAAGAAACAACAGGCAAATAGTAGGCAGGCCAAATCTTCACAAAACATACATGTAACAAATGACTTGATTCTAGGATATATAAAAAGATCTAACAACCTAATGATAAAAGACACACAATCCATTTAGAAACAGGCAAAAGATCTGAACTTCACAACAGACAAGATATTTGAATACCCAATAAGTATAAGACAAATTACACAAAATCATTAATCATTAGGGAAATAAAAATA
Organism: Sylvilagus floridanus; assembly: GCA_949820135.1. NCBI lineage: Eukaryota > Metazoa > Chordata > Mammalia > Lagomorpha > Leporidae > Sylvilagus > Sylvilagus floridanus. Next base: position 161,747,777 of record OX463241.1, on the reverse strand, counting down.
AGCATAAGAAATTACCAACATACAATTCAAATAACTAAAACAAAACAGACATGACCAAATACTTATGAATATAGGAAAACAACCACAACTTGGACACAGTGTTTGTAGAAAAATTACAAGGCATATTACATTGGAAAAAAAAAAGTATGGCAACTCCTGTAAAACTAAATACCAAGCAATGTCAATACTAGGAATTTACTCAAAAGAAATGAAAATATATAACTACAAAATGCCTTGTACAAAAATATCCCCGACAATTTAATTTTCAATAACTGAAAATTGCTGAGGAAAATAGATCAATAAACTGTGATATAGTCTGGTAATGGACTATTATTCAATAATGAAAAGAAATGATCTGATACATACAACAGTATGCATGGATCACATATATAGGTGATTGAAAAAAGAAAAGACTTAAATACAATTGAAATTGATATTTTTCAACATTTTATGTGCAAAGCACTGTGCTAAGTATTCAACATGCATAATCTGTCTTTTTAACCATCCAATTTTGTATCATAAATGAAGAAACTGAAGTAGAAAGAAGTCAGGCCCCAAGTCACTCTGCCAGTATAATCATTAATATGTTTTTTAGGGTTCTATAACTTATACTAAAGTCAAAGAAAAGAAAAAGAATCACTAAATTAAATTAACTTTAGAAGTACAGTGTGGAGAGGGGACAAGAGAGTAGACAACTCTTAAAATATCAAACAAAACATAAACTACAGGTCTGTTCCCTTGAGGATTAAAGTCAACACACTTGCAGTGTAGACCTCACTGCCTTACCTTAGGGAACTGTTTTACAGGAATTAACACTTTCTGTCCCAGCTTCATGTTCTTATTAATCACCACATCGATGTACTTCTCTTCATCCTTGCCTTCTCCTTTTTGAAACTTTTCTATTTCTGTGGAGGCAAAAAGGTAACCATGAGTGGATGACTCGGAACTGTGAAGTCTGGAACATCTGGTTAGCTCTGTGTGGCAGGAAATCAAACACAGACACACAGATTACTAAACTGCTATGCATTTTTACATGACACATTTTCTGTTTTACCAGTGATTCTTCAGAAATGGGAAAAAAATACATGTATCATGATTCTACAAAGTCAAACCTCAGCTGTGTATGCTTAGAATAGGGAGTACTGGACTAGATAACAAACACAAACGCAAAAAAAGAGTTCCCCAGGGGGCAGAGGTTGTGGGATGCATGTTAAGCCAGCAACTGCTAAGCCAACATCCCATACTGGAGTGCCCTGCTGATTCAAGTCCTGGCGCTCCACTCCAATTAAGCTTCTTGTAATGCCCTGGGAAGGCAGCAGAGGATAGCCAAAGTGTGTGGACACCTGTCACACATGTGGAAGACTACGACGAAGTTATTGGCTTCAGTCTAGCACAGCCTGGCTGTTGAGGACATATGGGGAATGAACCAGTGGGTGGATGATATTTATCTATCTATCTGTCTCTCTCTCTGTTGCTCTGCCTTTCAAATATAATTAAATGAAAGAGAGAAAGAAAAAAAAAGGAAAAAGGGAAGGGGCGGGGCCGGGAGGGAAAAGGGAGGGAGGGAGGGGATGGATGGATGGGTGGATGGATGGGTGGGTGGGTGGATGGATGGATGGATGGACGGAGGAAGGAAGGAAGGAAGGAAGGAAGGCAGGCAGGCAGGCAGGCAGGGAGGGAGGGGAAGGGGAGGGGAGGGGAGGGGAGGGGAGGGCAGGAGAAGAGAGGAGAGGAGAAGAGAGGAGAGGAGAGGAGAGGAGAGGAGAGGAGAGGAGAGGAGGGGAGAGGAGGGGAGGGGAGGGGAGAGGAGGGGAGGGGAGGGCAGGGGAGGGGAGGGGAAGGGGAGGGGAAAGGGAAGGGAGGCAGGGAGGGAGGGAGGCAGGGAGGGAGGGAGAGAGAGAAAGGGGAGGGGAGGGGAGGGGAGGGGAAAGGGAAAGGGAAAGGGAAAGGGAAAGGGAAAGGGAAAGGGAAAGGGAAAGGAGGCAGGCAGGGAGGCAGGGAAAGTAAGTGAGTGAGTTGTTCATTCTTTGAAGCCTTCTGGACTCCCAGAGGAAGACTGATTAAATAATGAAAAAATGGCAGCAACCACTGACATCCCATTTTATCAATCTTACCTAAGGCTCATACAAGCAAAAGTGACTCTAACACAGCATTAAAAGCCTAGAGTAACTGGAATACCTTCCATCAGCCTACTTTCCCTGCAAACTGTGCCACCTTGCACATGACCCATATCAACAACACGCCAGTGTCTTTGCTTTGTCTGTGAATTGTCTCCGTCCTCGATGGGATAGCAGGAATGGGAGAATCAATCACTCCCAACTTGATACTCAACAAAGCACAAGTAGCACAACTCTACAACTACTCAAAAGAAAAAACAACAAATGTGTTAGCTCTCATACCAAAACGTATATTCCTATGAGGCAAAATCTCTTATTCAACAAAAATCTACTACTGAGTACCCACACATTATGTGCAAGCTCCAAATCCCTAAAAATACTAAAATTATGCCTCATTCATCTTATGTTCTACAGCATAGGTGTTTGAATGAATGTTGAGTAAATGAGTATATGGACTGTTATCTCAAACATCAAGCACAAAATATCTATGTTCCAAGAAGAATAATGACCAGCATGCATAAAGTCCTAAAGATGGCATCAGTTGTACAAATGAATGCATATATTTTGCTTGTACAGCTAGGACTATTTAAGAATCTAATATGTGCCATCCCTGCACCAAGCATCTTGTCTACACACTAAAGCTCTGTTCTTAGGACAAAAAAAAAAACAAAAATGGGGGGCAACGTGTGGCAGAGTGGATTGAGCCACCACCTGCAATGCCAGTGTCCAATACGGGTGCCAGTTGGAGTCCCTTCTACTCCATTTCTGATCCAGCTCCCAGCTAATGCACCTGGGAAAACAGCAGAGGATGCCACCTATTTACGAGACCTGGATAAAGCTCCTGGTCTCAGCCAGGACCAGTTCTGGCAGTCATGGCCACTGGGGGAATGAACCAAGAGATGGAATATTGATCTCAATCTCTCGCTATCTCTCTCTCTCTCTCTCTCTCCCTCCCTCCCTCCCTCCCTCCCTCCTATGTTCTGTGTAACTCTTTCAAATAAATAAATAATTTTTAAATTGAAAAAGGGGGATGCTTAGAAAAATGACTTCACAAAAAATGGCAAAGGTAGTATTTTATTCCATTTTATTTTATTTAAAGATTTATTTATTTTATTTATTTGAAAGATATTGGGCATTGCATAAAATAGTCCCTAACAACATGGTGCCTGGTGGATGATCGGGGGGGGGGGGGGAGGGGAGGCGTGTCTGCCACCTCTGTGGTTAAACCCCGGGAGATCGGACCACCTGCAGGGATATGTCTGATTTATTTCTGGACACGTGGACAGTGCATGATCCCTATACCTCACTTAAGGTGCCCCTGTGCATGGTCCACCTGTGCCTGCGTGACCTTTTCGCTGAGTGGCTCCCCTACTGCACATGTCCTTCGTAAGCTTTATAAGCCTGTACACTTCCTCAATAAAGCTGTTCTTGCTTCCACAGAACTCACCGGTGCTTGCTGTGGTGTACTCTACCTGTCAACCTTACCTCTACCATTCACCTTGTCAGGGAGTGCTTGTACTGCCCCCTGCTGGTCAGGGGACAGTCTCAGGCTTAAGACCCCAACAGAAAGACAGTTACAGAGAGAGGTAGAGACAGAGGTCTTCCATCCACTGGTTCACTCCCCAGATAACCGCAACAGCCACAGCTGTGCTGATCTGAAGCCAGGAGCCAGGAGCTTTCTCGGGGTGCAGGGGCCCAAGGACTTGGGCCATCTTCTACTGCTATCTCAGGCCATAGCAGAGAGCTGGATTGGAAGAACAGCTGGGACTAGAACCCACGCCCATATGGGATGCCGGCACTTCAGGCCAAGGCTTTAACCCGATGCACTATGGTGCCCGCCCCAGCTGGTATTTTAAATTCCAGGTCTGTCTGTTTCTAAAGATAACATGCCACTACAGTCTCTCCCACCACATTTTATGTTTTATTTCACAGAAAAGAATATTCTCATAGTATGTCTGGATAAACAGAAGATATATTTAAACTGGAGGTGTCTAGATTATGGCTTTTGTCACTGGTAAGTAGCCATGGTCCTAAATACCACTAGAGAACTTTTACTCTGTCGAATTATGTTGTCCCTCAACTTTTACTAAAGTATTCTCCATTAAACATAAAGATTCAGATGAGCAACAAGAAACTGTTACAATTTAAAGGACATGAATGTTGGGGCCAGCAATCTGGTATAGTAGGCTAAGCCTGTGATGTCGACATCCCATATGGGCACTAGTTTCTGTCCCGGCTGCTCCACTTCTGATCCAGCTCCCTGCTAATGGCCTGGCAAAACAACAGAAGATGGCCCAAATGCCCGGGCCCCTGTCGCTGATGCGGGAGATTCAGATGAAGCTACTGGCTTTGCCCTGGCCCAGCACTTGGACCACTGAGGCCATCTGGAGAGTGCACCAGTGGATCGAAGATCTCTCTCTCTCTCTCTCTTTCTGCCTCCCTTCTTCCCTCCCTCCCTCCATATCTGGCTTTCAAAATAAATATAACTGAAATAAGTAAATAAATGTACAGCTTATGCCATAGTACACACATGCAGGTTTGCACTAGCTGGACCTTTATTAAGCACTATGCAACAATGAAAAAAGACCGAGCCCTCTCCTCTCACTGGGGCCAAACCAACCTGTTTTATATCAGGACTGCTTTATTTGTCTCATGCTTTTGGTCTCTTTCCAACTATGTAATCCAGAATTGGTCAAAATTTTTACTTTAAATAAAAAGACAGTTCAATCAATAATTTTTTATTTCCTATTTGAGGACTGATGATTAGAAATTGTTTTATGTTTTCAAAAAATGTAATGTACAAAAATGGGAAATTATAAAGATGACCTATAAAATCTTGGGAGAGATGTTTAATATTTATTCCTGTCCCTCACACAGAGTTTCATATTCCTAAGCCCTTGCTACCACTCACCTCATCTTTCCTGGTGGAGGGAAGGTACTTGACATCCACTAAGATGGATATGACCCTTTAGTTAGGAATAACAATAGAAGACCAGCCAACAGAGGAAATCCAAATCAGATTTTCAAAGTCAAATGCAGAGGGGATTTGACTTTCACTAATCCCCAGATTACATTTGGTATCACACTGCTTAACATACCAATTCCATCTCCAAGCTCAGAAGTAATAAGCAAATGTGTGATCAAGGTTTTAGATAATGTAGGGGATTAAAATGCTATGTTTTAAAACCAAGGTCATCAAATTTCTCTCAGGTTAGAAATATGGATGATTTCAGCAATAAGTTGTGTTGCTTTTACTTGTTCATTTCCTTTTTTTTTGCCTTGGTTTGATACAGAGATTCCTAAGCAACAGTCTTGTCCTCTTTTGAACCTATCAAATACATAAAAAATTACTAGCCTCTAAAAATCAAATAATCCTTGGATGTTGAGTTAAATTCCTAATTTAAAAATTCTGGTAGTGTCAACTTTTACTAAAATTGATTAACTTTTCTCATGCATTCAAACATACCTACTACAATAGTATTTTTCCTGTCTTAGCAATTTTATTTCCAGAAATTTACCCTAAAGATACGCTAGGATCAATGTAAAATATTAAAACAGAGTTCTCTACTATAGCATTGTCATTAACAGCAAAACACCAGAAACTGCCTAAATAGCTATCAAAAAGGGACTGGTTATGAAGTAGGCAGGCATACAGGTTAAAATCCACTAGGTTTGTGAGCTGGAAGACCACGCCTTTGCCATAACCCCTGTGTGACCTCACAAACTACCTGATACCTTTGCCAAGCCCCATGTGACCTCATGCCCCTACCTGGCCACACCTGTGTGCCCACCAGCCAATCAGGCTAATTAACCACTCCCCTTTATTAGTGGGTTAAAAGACTAGGACTCAATGTGTCCCCCCTTCTCTTCTTCGCCTAGCCTCTTGCCAGGAGGGGGCTTGCTGTAGCCCTGAGCCTCCAGGGCGTGCCTTCAGGCCACCTGCCCTAGGCTTCCTGGCCTAGATGCTCCTCTAGGAGGCTGGTTCTTGGTGCTCGGTATGAACCTAGATTTACCCCTCTCTCTCTTAGATAAAGCTCTCACTCTCCTATGCATCTTTCTCACTAAATAAAGGCTTAAAATCTACCACGCTGCCTCGTTTTGTCTGCACCAGTATTTAGAATTCTTCTCTAAATATTAGGCAAGAATCCTTTTGGGCTTATTAATATTGGAGATTTATTAATAAGCATGTGGTGATATCATATGGCACCCCAAATTCCGGTATATAAATTTTAGGGGTCATTCCCAATATCAGTTAAATCAGCTAGGACACATCCATAAAATGAAATAGCATGCAACTATTGCTTCACAAAATTAGGAAGCATCTCATGTGATTACATGGAAAAGTCTCTACCAGATACATTGCTTAGTCAACAAGCACATTCATACATACATGCCCATGCTCAAATACACATGCATAAAATAGTACAAGAAAAATAATAATATATGTTCCTATTATTTTTCATGCACATAAAATGTCCCCTATTGTTACATAACACACTAACAATGGATACCTATTTGGCATAGAGGGAACAAAGTTACTAGGACACTGGAATATGAGACTTCACTATATCACTTTTTACATTGTTCCAAATTTCTGAATCACGTGACTATTTTATTCCTTTAGATATCATGAAATATGTCAACCTTTTACAGATTTTTTAAAAATACTAAAACCAAATAAAATACAAGTGTATACAGAGATGGCCATGTGTCTATTTTATGTATTAACTGAAAATGTATAAAAGTTTTACTCTCATAGTAATTCATTCGAATTCATTATCTTATCATTGAAACTGTAATGGAAAATCTATAGGAGTGTTTAGCTCACTTGCTGAACAGAGCAGTTCTGAAAATTATAAGCAAAGACATTTTATTTTGATAATCCAATGATATTTAAATGTAATGATGTTCACCTGGAGAGTTGAGAGTAGGATGCTGGCATCTATCCAAAAATTAGTCATTAAGTTTCGACACGTTGAAGAAAACAGTATTAGGCAATGGGAGTATGGATAGTATAAGGTACATACACAGACAAATTTAACACTATGTAGAGTGCTGCAGAAAAGAAAGATTGGACTTTTAAAAATTAATCTAAAACTAGTAAATCTGTGCTAAATTTTTCAAAGATGAAAACTGGACACTGTCAGACAAAGATAAAGCAATGAATTCTGCAGCAAAGTAAAGCAGCCTTGTTTAATACCAGTTCACATTCAACCACTTGCACAGTCGCTTTGTGAAGCTTTACTAAGTTATAATATTGCTCCTCCCCTTTATCTTTTAACAACACAAAAAGGAATAAATCAGGCAAATATTAAACACAAAATCCTCAGATTAAGTGAATAAGCTTAGACATGAACTCGATTTCCTGACCCCCAAATCCTGGGCTCCTGCAGTAAGAGGAAATAGTTACAGAGAAAAGGGGTGTTTTTGCTTGGAAGTGGAGGAGGAGAAATTGGGACAGTATCATGAAAAAGGTCAAACACTGATTGTCATGATGAAAAATTGACATTTAGCAAAACAGGGGAAATACTTACTAACACATGATGAGAGTCATGCTTAATAAAAGGTAACCTGGCAGATGAATAGAAAATGGAACTCACAAAATGTGGAAAGAGATAATGCAGATTATAACAGCTGGATAAATAAAGTCATCTGCCTGAATAGCTCAAGAATGTATTTAGTTTAAAAGTGGAAATAAGACAAACAATAAAGTAAGGACACAAACTCCTCAAAGGGTACATTGAAAAGTTTGGGGAAAAATGAAAGTAAAAGATATGTTTACTTTGATGCAAAGACAATTTTAAGTCAAAGCTTATTTTTTTATAATTTGCATTTTTCATAAAATTTCTGAAGCCTTCCCATATGCTTGGATTTAAAATATCTTGCAGGAGGCCAGTGATGTGTCCCAGCAGATAAAGTGAGCATCCCTTATCGCAGTACCAGTTCAAGTGCCAGCTGTTCTGCTTCTGGTGCAGTCTCCCACTTACCACCAGGGAAGGCAGAAGATAGCAGAAATACTGGGTCCCTGCCACACACATGTGAGACCATGATGGGATTCCCGGCCTCTTGCTTCAGCCTGGTCCTGACCTGACTGTTGCACGCACTCAACCAGGGGATGCAAGATGGATTCCTCTCACCCTACCTCCCTCTACCTTTTGATCACCCTGCCTTTTAAATAAACCTTCAAAAAATAAAAGTTTTTCCATCAAAATAAAATTTTTGCACCATTTTCCACCAACTTCTTAAAGTGCCCTCATACTTAAAGAAAGTCTCAACTTCATCACTGAATGTAAGCATACAGAGACACAGCTGTGCTCTTTCCCTCTCCCTGTCTTCTCTGTCTTCTAACACCAGCCATCTTTGTCCAGAAGTTCTGAAGCTCCACATTCATTATGCTTGGGCTTCTGAACATGGGGGCAAGACTGGAACACTTCATGTTTGGTTTTTTAACTATGGAATACTTTTGATATCTCTGCCTAAATTCCACTTCCAAGAAACGCTATCTTCAAATTCCTGGACTGTTAGTCATCCCATTTTTTCTGCTTTCCTAGTGCGTTACATGAGGTATGGCTCCACAGACACATGCTAAAGAATGAACGATACTGACTCATTACAAGCAACATGCTTGCAGACAGCTTTATCTTTTATACAGTAATCACCCAATTTACCCCCACTATTTCCTAACAATGGTCAAGGATTAAGAGTTATCCAGCGTCCAGCACTGTGACACAGGGTTAAGCTGTGTCCTCTGACACCAGCACTCCATGTTTGAGTGCTGTTTTGAGTCTAGCTACTCCACTTCCAATCCATCTCCAGCTAATGTGCTTGTGAAAGCACTGGAGGAAGATCCAGCCACATGGGAGACCTGGACGGAGTTCTAGGCTCCAGGCTTGAACCTGGCCCTTCCCTCGCCATAGCCATTTGGGGTGTGAACCAGGGGATGAAGATTTCTGTCTCTTCCTCACTCTGTCACTCTACCTTTCAAATACATGAAACAAAAAATGAAATAAATTATTAATTAGAGAACAGATTTCATTATTTCACGTACACGACTTTTGACATATACTGATACGTGCCGCTCTTCCTGCCCTCCTGGTGCCAATCTGTCGTTCCTTAGATTTTTTTCCTTTTAACTTTTTCAGTAAGATCATTTCAAATTATTTTATAATCACATCTTTATACAACTCCACCAAATAAATAATTCAACAAGGAGAAAGACCACTATTCCACAGCAGTATAGACATAGGCTATAAAAAATAATCAAATCTCAATATGTCAATTTCACTCATATACATTTTTTGTAGTCTCTATATATGCTACCACAAACCATGGAGTTTGTCTTTTTTGAGTCTGGCTTATTTCACTAAGCATAATGACCTCCAGTTGTATACATTTTGTTGAAAAAAAAATCATTATTTTTTATGGCTAAGTAGTATTCCATTAGGCATATATACCACATTTTTTTATCCAGCCATCAATTTATGGACATCTCGATTTTATTCACATCTTGTGTACAAGAAAAAATAGAAAATATTTTTCAAAAAGTCAGAAAATTAATAAGCAACACAATCAAACTCAGGGAAACCTAGTACATTTTCACAACAAATTCCATCAAGTTATGAGAATATTTTTCTTGTTGCTGGTGATGTGGTGAATCAGGTAAAGACACCATCTGCAGTGCCAGATCAAGTCCTGGCTGTCCCACTTGTGATCCAACTCTCCACCATGGCCTGGGGAAGCAGTAGAAGATGGCCCAAGTCTGTGGGCCCCTGCACCTGTGTGGGAGACTGGGAAGAAACTCCAGGTTTCTGGTTTCAGATTGCCTAGATCTAGCCATTCCGGCCTTTGGGAAATAAACCAGCAGACAGAAGATCTCTTTCTTTCTCTCTGTCTCTCTGTAACTCTCCCTTTCAAATGAAAAAGATTTTAAAAAAAGAATATTTTTCTTTAGCTAACATTCTAATCAAGTGTTTAATATGCAATGTTTATATAAAGTGAAATTATACAAATTTTACAAGTTAGATCTACAAAAATATGTAAAAGAGAAGCTAAAAAATAATGGAAAATATCCTAACAATTTTATGGTCATCTTTCTCAAGAGTAAAATTCCCAGATTCAAATGGTTAAGAAGCTTGCCAAAACTCAAGAGGCTTCCATGGCCATGACAGCTCATGACAAGAGCCTCGGGTGATTACTAACATCATAAATAAGAGTGTCAATTGTTGGGTCAACAACAGAAGTCACTGTGCAACTACTCCCATGTAGGATCTCTGTCCTTAATATGTTGTACTATGCAAATTCACTAGGTGAAACTACTACACAAACAGTACTTTGCACTTTGTGTGTCTGTGTGGGTGCAGGCAATTGAGATCTTTACTTAGTATATACTAAGTTGATCTTCTGTATATAAGGATAGTTGAAGATGAATCTTGATGAAGAATGGAATGGGAGAGGGAGTGGGAGATGGGATGGTTGCGGGTGGGAGGGGAGGTTATGGAGGGAAAAGCCGATATAATCCAAAAGTTTCAATTTGGAAATTTATATTTATTAAATAAAAGTTAAAAAATAAAATATGCTGTGGAATGAAAAAAAAAAAAAGCTTGCCAAAGGACAGATAGCTAGAAAATATTAGTCAGGATTCAAATCCAGATATATTTGACTTTAAAGATCATACCTTTCTTTCCTTTTTTCCTTAAATGGTAAAAATTACTTGACAGAAAATTTACCACCTTATCCACTGTTGAAATTTTTTTTATTTGAGAGGCAGAGAGAGAGAGTGTGTGTATGTGTGTTAAACTGATAAGACAAAAGAGGGAAAATGCCAATCTACTGGGTCACTCTCCAATTAACCCAAACAGTCAGAGCCAGGAGTTGGAAACTCTATCCAGGGCTCCTTAATGGGTCAAGGATGTGACGACGTGAGCCATCACTTGCTGCTTTCAGTGTCTATAAGGGCAGGAGGTTATTATCAGAAGCCAGAACTAAAAACCAAATCCAGGAACTCTGATGTGGGATGCAGTCTGAACCAAAAGCTAAACATCCGTCCCTTAATCATTTTTAAGAGTACAAGGGCCAGTGTTGGAACTCAGCTGGTTAAGCAGCCACCTGAAATTGTGGAATCCCATGTAGGAGACCTGGATAGAGTTCTAGGCTCCCTAGCTCTGGCCTGGCACAGCCCCAGCCGTTGCAACCATTTAGAGAGTGAATCAGTAGATGGGAGGTCTCTCTAGGTCTATGTGTACGTATATGTGTGTGTGTGTGTGTGTGTGTGTGTGTGTGTGTGTATTTCCTCTTAACTCTTCCTTTCAAATAAATAATCTTTAAGAGTACAATTGCAAAAATCCTTAACAAAATATTAGCAAATCAAACCTAACAACACATCAAAAAGATCATCTATCTTGATCAAGTGGGAATTATTCCAGGGATGTAGAGATGGTTCAACATACACAAATCAATAAACAAGGTATAGCACATCAATGTAATGAAGGGAAAAACCATATAATTATCTCAATAGATGCAGAGAGAGCATTTGATAAAATGTAACATCCTTCCATGGTAAAAAAAAAAAAAAAACTTCTAAGAAGTTGGTATAGAACATATCTCAATACAATAAAAAAATACATGACAAAATCACAGTGGCATTATATTGAATGGAAAGCAGATGGACACGTTTCCACTAAGATCCAGAATCAGACGAGGATGCCCACTCCCACAGCTTACCTTTTTATATGGAATGTAGATCTAGACATCTTAGCCAAAGACATTAGGGAAAGGAAAAGAGGGAGAAATAAATGCAAGGGAGGGAGGGAGGGGAAGGATCAGAGTGAGGGAAGGAGAGAAGGAAGAACCAAAATGATACAAATGGAAAAGAAGAAGTCCAACAATTCCTGTTTGCAGATGACATTATCCTTTCTTTTTTTTTTTTTTTTTTTTTTTTTTTTTACAGGCAGAGTGGACAGTGAGAGAGAGAGACAGAGAGAAAGGTCTTCCTTTTGCCGTTGGTTCACCCTCCAATGGCCGCCGCGGTCGGCGCGCTGCGGCCGGCGCACCGCGCTCGTCCGATGGCAGGAGCCAGGAGCCAGGTGTTAGGTGCTTTTCCTGGTCTCCCCATGGGGTGCAGGGCCCAAGCACCTGGGCCATCCTCCACTGCACTCCCGGGCCACAGCAGAGGGCTGGCCTGGAAGAGGGGCAACCGGGACAGAATCCGGTGCCCCGACCGGGACTAGAACCCGGTGTGCCGGCGCCGCAAGGCGGAGGATTAGCCTGTTGAGCCACGGCGCCGGCCAACATTATCCTTTCTATAGCGTAACCAGAAGACTCCACTAAGAGACTATTAGAATTGATAAGAGAATTAAGCAAAGTTTCAGGATATAAAATCAACACACAAAAATCAATAACATTCTTAAATATCCACAATGTTCTGGATGACAAAGACCTGATGAGACCAGTCTCATTCACAATAGCTACAAAAGGCTCTAAATACCTTGGAATACATTTAACAAAGGATGTAAACTATCTCAACAATGAAAATTACAAAAAATTAATGAAAGAAATAGAACACACACACAAAAAGTAAATATCTTCCATGTTCATGGATTGGAAGAATTAGTATCAATATGTCCATATAGGGAGCCAGTATTGTGGCACAGGAGGTTAAGTCACCACCTGCAATACTGGCATCCCATATCGAAGCAGTCGTTTAGTCCAGCTGCTTTGCTTTCAATCCAGCTTCCCACTAATACACCTAAGAAAGCACAAGATGACTCAAGCCACCTTGCCACCCACATGGAGTTCCTGGCTCCTGGCTTCAGCCCGGCTCAACTCTGGCTGTTGCAGCTATTTTGGGAGTAAATCAGCAGATGGAAGATCTCGCTCTCTCCATTTTGACACACAAACACACATACACATATATGCATACAGATAAATATATATCTATTTTTCTGATACTTTTGCCTTTCAAATAAATAAATAAATCTTTGAAAAAGTCCAGACCACCCAAGGCAATGAACACATACAATGCAATCCCAATCAAAACTCCAAGAACATTCTTCACAGAACTAGAAAAAAAATCCTAAAATTCACATAGAGACTCAAGACGCTAAAAACCCAAGTAACCTCAACAATGAAAACAAAACTGAATGGGCCAGTACTGTGGCACAGTGTGTAAAGCCACCCAGCACCTAGAATGGCGCCATACCAGATGGGTACCAGTTTGTGACCCAACTGAACCACTTTTGATCCAACTCCCTGTAGATGGCCTGGGAAAAGCAAAGGAAGATGGCTCAAGTGCTTGATATTCTGTACCCACTTGGGAGTCCTGGATGAAGTTCCTGGCTCTTGGCTTTGGCCTGAACTAGCCCTGGCCACTGAGGGTATCCTGGCAGTGAAACAGGGGATAGAAAATTCATTCATTCACTCATTCATGCTCTTTCTATCTCTCCCCCCAACCCTAACTCTGACTTTCAAACAAATAAATAAATCTTTTAAAAAACTGGATGCATTACAACACCAGATTTCAAGACATAACTACAGGAATGTTACAACCCAAACTGCCTGGTATTTACATAAAAATAGATCAATAGATCAATGTTGGCCAATGGAATACAACAAAAACTCCAGAAATTAACCCTCACATTCACAACCAAATAATCTCTGAAAAATTAGCTAAAATTATTCTTTGGAGAAAGAACAGTCTATTCAACAAATGGTATTAGGAAAATTGTATTTTCACATCCAGAAGTTTGAAACCAGACTCCTGTCATATATCCTATACAATAATTGATGATACATTCAAAATGGATCAAAGATATAAACTTAAGACCTGAAATCATCAAACTACTAGAGAAAAACATAGGGAAAATGTTGCAAGAAATTGGCCTAGATCTTGGGTAAGACCCTAGAAGCACAGGCAATAGAAGCAAAAATACATAAATAGAACCACTTCAAGTTAAGAAACTTTTGCAGAACAAAGGAAACAGTCAACAAAGTGAAACAGAAACCATATTTGCAACCTATGTACCCAATAGAGGATTAATATCCAGAGTACCTAAGGAATGAGAAAATCAACAACAAAACAATCTAAGTAAGAAATGGGCAAATGACATAAGCAGACATTCTTCAAAGAATGAAAAACAAATGGCAAATACATGAAAAAAAAAAATGCTCAGGATCACTAGCCATCAGGGAAATGCCAATAAAAACCACAATGAGATATCACTTCACCCCAGTTAGGATGGCTATTATCCAAAAAAGAAAAAATATTACAAATGCTGGTGAGGTTATGGTCAAAAAGGTACCCAGCGCCGTGGCTCACTTGGCTAATCCTCTGCCTGCGGCACCAGTACCCCGGGTTCTAGTCCTGGTTGGGGCGCTGGTTCTGTCCCCGCTGTTCCTTAGAGTCCAGCTCTCTGCTGTGGCCCAGGAGTGCAGTGGAGGATGGCTCAAGTGTTTGGGCCCTACACCCTCATGGGAGACCAGGAAGAAGCACTTAGCTCCTGGCTTTGGATCGGTGCAGTGTGCCAGCCATAGCGGCTTTTGGGGGGGGGGGCAGTGAACCAATGGAAAGGAAGACCTAAAAAGGTACCCTAATACACTGTTGGTAGAAATGCTACTGGTATAACTATTATGCAAAAATAGTATGAATATTCCACAGAAAACTAAAAATAGATCTACCATGTGATCCAGCTATCTCATTCCTAGGAATATATCTAAAGAATGAAATGAGCATACAAAAGGATTATCTGTACTGTGATGTTTACAGCAGCTTCATGCACAATAGCTAAGTTACAGAATCAACCAAATGTCCATCAGCTGATTCCTGGACAAAGAAAACAAGAAAGCTGGCATTGTGGCATAGCAGGTTAAACTGCTGCATGCAATGCTGGTGTAACATATGGACACTGATTTGAGTCCCAGCTGCTCCGTTTCCGATCCAGCTCCCTACAAGCAGCAAAAGATGGCCATAGTGCTTGTGCCCCTACATCCACCTAGGAGACCGGGAAGAAGCTCCTGGCTTCAGTCTGGCCCAATCCCAGCCATTGTAGAGGGGAGTGAACTGGAGAGTATGCCAAATGAAGTAAGTCAGACTAAGGACAAACACCACCTGTTTTCTCTTACTTGTGGAAGCTAATATACAGAGAAAGTATAAAAATTACATGACTGACATGCCATGTGGTATATAGTTATAAATATTGCTTCACTGGATCATACCAAGTGAAAGACAATCTACCTTTCTTTCTCCACATTACGGTCATTGTCCTGAATCCCTCACTTTGTGGAATAAGTATCTCTGTTCAGTATATATGTGTAGATAAATAATGTGTGTGTGTGCAACATACATGTATATAAATATGTATATTTGAAGTGCATGTGGCAAAATGTTAAAAATTGTTAAATTTTACAAAAAAAATCAAAAGAGTGGTAAGTACATTCACTTTGCAGAGTGAACTTTTTCCTTATGCACTGTGAACATTTCCTCATGAAACTCCATGCACACTAGAAAGCTTTCCACTTTCTCTTCCTTCTAGCCCATGGTAACCACAGTCTACTGTTTCTATGAATTTGACTGCTTTAGCTACCTCTGGAAGTGGAGTCATAGTGCTTTTGTGGTGGGACAATTTCATTAAGTAAAATGTCCTCAGGGTCTACCCATGTTGTAGCATGTGACAGTATTTCCTTCATGTTAAAGACTAAGTAATATTTTTTCTTTATCCAGTTCATTTCATTTTCTTTACCCAGTGATAGGTCAATGGAACTTTCGTTAATTATATATATGGTGAATAATTAAAGACTATACTATATCTTTTAATATCTGTCTTTTTCTTCCTTCCTTAAGTGAGATTGAGAATATTCTGAAAGCAGTAAGTCACCAATATAAATGGTGGGCTTTCTTAATGTAGCCACTGCTGCTAATCCATCAACTTGTTTCTCCAATAATGAAGTGTCCTATGAGAAACACCGATACAGTGTTCACAGAACAGGTTGAAACTACAGAATCTCAATACTGGTGATCTTTAGTGAGGTTTAAAAATGGACTTAAAGGAACAACTGATGCAATTTTGCATGACGGCAAGGATAACTCAAGACCCAAATCCAAATTGAAGGGCAAAGAATGATCCCACTGCTGTAAAATAAACAAATCACAAGTTAAGAAATACAAAGGAGTCAAACACAAGCAATCTTTGCATGTAACATCTAAATTAAACACAATGGCCATGTATAGCCTAGTAGCCATGGACAGATGCTAAAGCCCAAGAGGATTAGTATAGAAAGTATTCTAATGTTCTGCATGGTTTTCCCATAATACAAGTCATATTCTATGATTTTAACATGAAAAAGAAGATACTCTGGCACAAAAACTGAAGACAGCAACAATGGCAAAAGGGTCTACCTTCTGTCATCTAATATACCTCCAGTACACTGCTGAATTTATAACAGTCAATTAATAATAAAAATTTCCCAGTAAGAAACTAAAGCACAAAAACCCTAAAGGAAGATTCTTGGGAGTAAATTAGCCAGACTCCAACTGCTAGAGTTTGGATCCCTACTATGGCACATACTCTTCTTTATATGGTATCAAAAAGTTAACTTGATGTCTCTAAGTCCTAAATCCCTAAGTCATCAAAAAGAAAGCTAGAAACAGTACCTACTCTATAAGGCTAGTATGATAAGTAATATTTCTAAAATACTTACAAAAACAACTGGTACAGGAAAGTTACATATATATACACTTTCCAAATAAAATAAATGCCCATATTAGTAAGCATGTGAGATATACTTTCAGGTTAATTTTGTATTTGTATTTTTTGAGCAATAAATACCTAAAATACAACTCTGCAATACACACCCTCCCCTGGGTAAGTCAAGATAACCCACAAATGCTCTCTGACTCCATAAAACATGGACCACATGAGAGTATATTTTATTGAGCTTATGGTTCACATTTCCTTTACTCCCAAGAGGAGTATAAGCCTATAGGAGGAATACATATCTATTTATTCATCTTCAATATATTCCAGCACCTACCAGCTTTACTTAGGAAGGACGCCATTAATGGCTACTCAACAGCTCAATAAAAAAATGAAAGAATGCCTAAAAGGGCTAAAGTAACTGGAGTGAGCTTGTAAAGAACTAGTAGTCACAGTTGAAAGCTGTTCCTTTAAAATTTATTTTAAAAATGTTCATGGAAGGGTCAAGAAAACACAAATGAACAATGCAAATCAGCCTTCACAATAAAGTACAGTCTGTATATTAATAAAGTCAATAGAACCCAATCCCCTTCTGACCCACTTCCCTACGCAATTTAACTCTTGCTTGAACTTAAAAAAAATAGGTTTTGATTGAATTTTTCATGAGAAGTTCATAAAAGAATAATATGAGCCTATAATAAATATTCAAAAATCTACTCCAAAATCAACACAATAGTACAGTTGGAATATTCAAATTTCCCTTCAAAGATATATAAATTTTATCTGACAGATTGCTAAAACATTGTTTTGGCTGTTGGTCTAAAAGAAATTTTATAACCTCCAATGAGACAAATATTTTCACTAAGGAATTATTGAAGCAATTTAAACCTAACTGAACACCAATGACATTCAAACCAGAGGTAAATATAAGACAACCTGCCCAAAATATACTGACTCATTTAGCTTCTAATGCTACAAATAATGTTCCATAACTATAAATGAATAGTACAGCAGAGAAGGGATACATAGGGCCACACTGTCTAATAAAGATGGAAAAACTCATCATAAATACACATAAATATACTTTCCAGGGAAGAAGGAATTATTAATACTATAAATATTAAGAATGTTTAGAATAACCTATTTTTGTAGACACAAAGCAAATATTTTAATATATAATATCCACAAATACACACCCAAGGAAATTGAAGTCAAAATACTTTAAGAAGGAAGAAAAGAAGAAAGCTAATAAGGAGAGAGGGAAGGAGCAAGCATATACTTAATTCTATTTATCATCGATAAATAACAAAAAATAGAACAATGACATTGGCAAATAAATCAAATTTATTTAGTGATATTGTTCCATGTATGTAATACTTTTAATAGTGCTGCAAAAATCACTGTCCTCTTCATTGTTCAGAAAGGAAATGTATACTGAAAGACATTCAGTAATTGAGCTAAGGTTCTACACCTAAAAGAGATCCAGTTCCTCTGTCTTCTATGTCTGCTTTCCATCTCAGAAAGAATTTGATTTCAAGTGAGAAAAACTCTTTGGAATATCATTGCATTTTGGGGAAAACTCATTACATTATTCCAAATTATCCATATAAATAGTTATCAAAGGCGAAGTTTTAACACTGTTTACTTAACACAACACCCAGTTGGTGCTGCTTATTCATACTATTTAAAAAAAATTCTTGGGGCTGGCACAGCAGGTAAAGTCGCCACTTGCAGTGCTGGCATCCCATATGGGGACTGGTTTGAGTCCCAGCTGCTACACTTCTGACCCAGCTCTCTGCTATGGCCTGGGAAAGCAGAAGATGGCCCAAGTCCTTGGGCCCCTGCACCCACGTGGGAGACCTGGAAGAAGCTCCTGGCTCCTGGCTTCAGATCAGCGCACCTCTGACCGTTGTGGCCAACTGGGGAGTGAACCAGTGGATGGAAGACCTTTCTCTTTTTGCCTCTGCTTCTCTCTCCATATAACCCTTTCAAATAAAATAAATAAATCTTAAAAACAAAAAAAAATTCTTAGTTCAATGGCTCCTGAGCTTTTGAAACCCAAAATCCCAGTAAATGCTCATAGCTTAGGAAACTTCAGTTTAACCAAACAGTAAACTATCCTCAACTACAAACTTCCACTTAAACCATTAAAATATTTTCTTTGTCTTGCTCCCATAAACACTAAACACTTCTTTTCCCACAGAAACCTTTTAAAGAGTACAAACTTTATGCATTTTATAAGCACAACTTTATTAACACAGTGATTCTTCTCACCATACCCACCCTCCCACCCACACTCCCATCCCTTTTCCTCCTCCCTCTCTTATTCCCATTCTTTTTTTTCAATGAACTTTATATGCATATGATTAACTTTATACTAAGTAAAGAGTTCAACAAATAGTGTGAAAGAAAAAAAAAAAACTTTCCCATAAATACTTTATAAACCGTTTGTCCTTCCTCTACTTTGGTGAAAGTACTAAATTGCTTGAAAGATGGCACTAGCTAACTCATGCACATAAACTTTAGGTTAAAATGTAATATGCCTAAGTTTAGCTTTTAACAACACATACATCTATAGAATGGAATTCAAAAAGAATATATCAGAACAAAATGATTCAAGAGAATCAAATGAGAATACAAAATTCCAAACACTATTTGGAATCATCAAGATTTTGTCAATATTTTTTAAAATTTATATTTGACAAATAATTGTACATATTTGGAAAAGCTTATCTTTTGATGGATGCATACAATTTTACGATCTAATTAGAATAATCAGCATATCCATTATCTTGCATATTTACCACTTTTCTCTGGACAGAACATATAAAAACCTCTCTGAGCTATTCTGAAATATGACTAAATATATTTTAAGATTTATTTATTTATTTAAAAGGCAAAGTTACAGAGAGGCAGAGGCATAGGCAGAAGCAAAGAATCTTCCATCAATTGGTTCACTCCCCAAATGGCCTCAACAGCTGGAGCTGGGCCAATCTGAAGCCAGGAGCCAGAGTCTCTTCTGGGTCTCCCACATGGCTGCAGGGGTCCAAGCACTTGGGCCATCTTCTACTGCTTTTCTTAGGCCATAGCAGAGCTGGATCGGAAGTGGAGGAAGCTGGTATTTCGATCTGGCATCCATATGGAATGCCAGAACTGCATGGCTTTACCGGCTACACCACAGCACCGACCCTGTAAATATTATTTTTAACTAGTCACCCTACTATGTAACACCGGAATTCATTTCTACTACTTGTAACTTTCTACCAGTTGACAAACCAATCCTCTTCTTCACCTCTCTGGTCTTTAGTAATCACTATTCTACTCTCTACTTCAAAAAGGTTAACTTATTTAGACCTCACATACAAGTCAAATCATACAGTAAGTGTCTTTCTGTGTGTGGCTTATTGCACTTCAAATAATGTCTTTAAGGTCATCCACATTGTCAGAAATGATAGGACTTTCATCCTTTTTATGGCTGAGTGATATTCCAACATGCATGTACATTTTTTTCTTATCATCCTTATCTACCTGTTTAACATTTAGGCTCATTCCAAATCTTGACTGTATTGTGAATTCTTCTACAATAATCACGGGAGTTCAAGGGTCTCTTTGATATGCTGATGTAAATCCTTTGGTATATGCCTAGTTATGGGATTGCAGAGTCAAATGCTAGGTACTTCTGTTTTAGTATTTTGAGGAAGCTCTACATTATTTTCCATAATGGTTGTATTACGCTACATTACAACCATCAGGTTACAGTATATAAGAGTTCCCTCTCTCCACATCGTCACCAACACTTGCTGTCTTCTGTCATTTTGTATTATTACCTTAATTCGTCTTTAACTGGATGCAACTACTTATCAAACAAAAGCAGGAATGAGAAATATAAAGAGCAGAAATGAGAAATACAAAGATAAGACACAGTCATTCAATATCTCCATGAAATATAAATTTATACCTTAATGAGGAAATACTAAAAATTTTTTCAGAAAAGAGGTAACTGAAATTTGGTGCTAAATTCTAATAATTTTAATAAATCCAAACAATAAACACCTAAGAGTTGAAATGCTACAATTAGTAAATGGAATAATTACTATAAAGGTTTTACACACATTTACATATATTTAATCCTAATAACTTCCCAGAATGTCAGGAAATGACTTATGACACTCCCTTTTACTTACAGCTAATAAGTCAAGTTTGAGTCCAGGGTTTATGTCTTTCAAAGGCTTTGCCTGTTCTAAACAATACTACAACATAGCAAAAAGCATGCTGAAAAACAACAGGAAAACTTTCTTGAAACAAGTAAACAAAATAGATCAAATTTGCCTCCCATAAATGTAAGCACTTTTACAGGCATAGTCAATATATGCACTGAATGCCCCCTGTTTATTGTTAAATATAGCAGGTGCAAAGAGACAGTTAACACTTAATGCATGTACAACAGTACAAACTAATTTCCATTCAGCTGCTGTACAAAACAACAAATGACTGGGGCAACAGAGCTGAAACACCAAGTGGTAAAGATGACAAATCACTGGTCCACCTACAGTTTTACCAGTCTTAATGATGAATACAGGTACATATCCCTTCTATTGACCTATTTTTATATGGTGCTAAGGGATGTGCTGAAATAAATATTTATTGAAACTGGTTGAAAAGACAGGCTGCTTCTACTTAAATCACCCATTAAACAAGCAAGAAGATGGATCTAGACATCAGAAAAAAAATTTAGGAATCCTTGCTTTTCCAAAGAGAGCAATCCCCTTGGGCTATTCCAAATGACTGGGGATTATTCTTACTATAACTCAACATATTTAACAAATAATAATCAGAAAATCACAGATTACATGAAGTAACTAGTACACTGGGTTAATTCAAGTTAACAATGAGTTAAGTCAGTAGCTATCAGGAGGAGGAGATGAAAATATCTATTACAGATTGAAAAGAGGAAAATCTACTTTTTAGTTATACCTAAGAGTTAAACTACATTTCTCACTTTTAATTGCAAACATCATTAAGTATACCACAAAAGACCAGCTATCTTAAACAATTATCAGGCTCCAGAGGTCACCAATTAGAACCCTGCAAGGATTTGAATTAAAAAAGGTTTTATGATTAGGTGAAGTAATGATCCAAGAAAGAGATTAAGTTCTGTTCACACTGCACTCATTATAAAACCCATTTCCTTTGTGTGAAGATTCAATGTCTTTCTCATTTATCCCACTGGCATTTTCACACTTTGAGACAGAAATATGACTTTACTAATGATATTCTATAACAACCATATATTATGAACATTTTATTCTCTATTAATTTCATACCTAATAAGATTACAAATGAATATTTTCTATTGGTTAGATGTACAATAATGCAATGACAGACTAAAAATAAAATCCAAGTAGAATTTATCATTCTATGGCTATACAATTCTAATTCAGTAATATAGCCTCTATTTATATAGCAAATAGTGAAAGCAAACTGGGGAGGGGGTAGCTTAAAACATTATATCATAATTTTGTGAGATGATAGTATTTAAAAGGGTCATTTTTACAAAAACAAGAAGATAAAAGGCAAGGGGGCTGGCACTGTGGTGTAGCGGGTTAAGCCGCGGCACGCACACAGCGTTCTAGCTGTTTCACTTCTGATCTAGCTCTCGGCTAATGTGCCTGGGAAAACAGTGGAAGATGGCCTAAGTCCTTGCATCCCTGAACCCACATGTGAGATCCAGAAGAAGCTCCTGGTTTCAGCTGGGCCCTGCTCCAGCCATTGTAGCCACTTGAGGAGTGATCCAGATCGATCTCTCTCTCTTCCTCTGTAACTCTGCACTTCAAATAAATAAATAAATCTTAAAAAAAAAAAAAAGATAAACAGCATGATCAAAGACTACAACTAGATCCCAAAGAACATTTCTACTCCATTGACATTTAAAAGATAACATCCGGGTGGGCATTTGGCCCTGGAAGTGGTGGCTCAACCACACCAAGTTCCTGCTTCCTAGAATTGGCCAGGTCTAGCACCCTGCTGTTGGGGACATCTGAGGAGTGAACCAATAGATGGGATCTCTCTCTCTCTCTCTCTCTCTCTCTCTCTCTCTCTAACAAGTAAACAAAACTTTAAAAGGAAACTAGTCCTAAAAGCTTTAAATGAAGGCTTCATAAAAAAACAAAAAGACATCAACAAAACTGTAAGATATGCAAACACAATGAAAATGACTTAAAAATGCAACTTAACTCTAGCAGACAAAACATACATGATATCTAAATATACTGTATTTCCTTCATACTCACCATTCTTCTAAATGACCTAAAAATTGCCAAACAAGCAAAATCATTATTTATAGCTAAATATAAAAGACCCATAGCCTGTTATTGATTTAATCATGATGAAATCTAATTGAGACACTGATGAAAAATCAACTTGCATACATTTTAATAGTAACAGCCTCTGAGGACATGTACAATCTCAACACACATCTACACAATTACTGAGAATGAGAACTATCTTCCTCTATCAATTTAAAGCCAGTGAGAGTTATCCCTGCAAGGTCCTTCTCGAGTCACATTTTAGATACTGCCTTACCCCACCCCGATCCCTATTCCCAGATGTACACTCTTCACATCTCCTCAGCAAGCCAGGACCCTTCCTCAAGAGGGCTGTGTCCCAGCTCTGTAAAGTCCCTCTCCCAGATCCCAGTGAAATTGGACAAGACCCCCTAAAATTTACCCTGAAATGTGGCCTCTTAAAGTTCCCTAGAAATGCTATCCAGGGTGCCACATGTGCTACTGGAATTAGGGGTGCCTTACGAATTCACCATGGGCTTATTACTAAATCCCTGATATTAATAAGCCCAAGAGGGTTCTTGCCTAGTATTTAGAGAAGAATTCTAAATACCAGCACAGATAAACAAGACAGCATGGTACGTTTTAAGCTTTTATTTAGTGAGAAAGATGCATAGGAGAGTGAGAGCTTATTTAGGGGAGAGAGGTGAATAGGGGTTCATACCAAGCACCAGGAACCAGCCACGTGGATGAGCATCTAGGCCAGGAAGACTAGAGCACATGGCACGAAGGCCATGTACCCTGGAGGTGTGGGGCTACAGCCAGCCCCCTCCTGGCAAGAGGCTAGGGCGAAGAAGAGAAGGGGGGAAACACTGGGTCCTAGTCTTTTAACCCACTTCCAAAGGGGAGTGGTTAATTAACCTGATTGGCTGGTGGGCACCCAGGTGTGGCCAGGTATGGAAATAAGGCCACACAGGGGCGTGGCAAGGGATCAGGTAGGGGCATGAGGTCACACAGGGGCGTGGTCTTTCAATTAAATTCTCACAATTGAAATACCTGGTGTGGTTTCTGTTTATCTGACCACTCCTGACTGATGCATCATCTTAGTAAATTTCTGAAGCACAGTGAAAAGTATCTGGGAATAAACAGTATGGAGGTCTTAAGTGGTAGGTAGGGTACTAGTTCTTAGAGTAGACCCTCAGTGGTCTCAGGGGTAGACATGACAAAGGAACTATGGGGGCAGACCATGCTTGAGCTCAGGAGAACTTTCGTCACGTCATTTACTCTTTCTGAGTTCTTCTTTTTTGCACTAAAAACCATGTGCGGGGGCCTAGCGCAAGTTGCCGCTGCCTGCAGTGCCAACAATCCTTTGAGTGCCAGTTCAAACCCCAGCCGCACCACTTCTGATCCAGGTCTCTGCTGTGGCCTAGGAAAGCAGTGGACGCTGGCCCAAGTGCTTGGGCCCCTGCAGCAAGTGGGAGAGTAGGAAGAAGCTCCTGGCTCCTGGCTCCTGGCTTTGGATTGGAGCAGCTCTGGCCATTGCAGCCATTTGGAGAATGGACCAGCAGATGAAGAACTCTCTTCCACTGCCTTTCAAATAAATAGATAAATCTTTTCTTTAAAAAAAAAAAAGTGTGACCTAACAGGTCAGACAGGTTCTCCTGGATATAAACATATTTTTGCAGCATCTCTTTTAGATGCTAACAGAGCATTCTTGATTACAGGTGTAGTCTCAGCTATTTCTTAGAGATAGCAGGTAGACAAAGTTTTCCCCCTGATAGCTGGAGAAAACTGAAATAAGCCTACACTGTATGTTGGTGTATTACCCACTCTACCCTCAGTATACTCGTATATCAAAATGATCACCATCAGAGTTTGAGAAAATAGCATCTATGCAACGACATTAGCATAGACGTTCTCTATACAATAGAGTCATAATGAATATTCCTGGAGGCTAAATTATCTTAGCTAAATTTCTGATTTCCCCTGTGGAAAGCACAGGAAGACAATATAATCCAGAAATATGCAATTGCTGGTGATGTTTACCTCCAGAAGCATACCTATCAGCATTCTCATTTGAGTAGCATGGAATAAATTTTTATGAATATATAACCATTCAAAACATTATTCAGAAGGAAAGTGTTTATCATCTTCAAAACATTTGCTATTCCAAGAACTAATTAAGTTTACAAACTGTGTTGTGAATACCAGAAGGCAGTAGATGTACAAATCATATTGTTAATTATGCCTCTGACAAAGAAATTGTATTACAGGTATTACATACAAATGCTACATCCACCCAAGGCCTTTAAATTCCATGATCTCAAATTTGAAACTAAATGAAGCCAAAACATCACACAGGATGAGCGTAAAATTAAGTTGCTTGGGGAAAAATCAAAAATAGCCTTAAGTCAATGTTTAATTGAGCTATTTTGTCACCTGTTTTTGCTTATGGCACTCCCAGAACAACATATTAACTTATAGCCTCCAGACAGTCACAACTTCTAGCTTTTTGACATCTACAATGAAGGTATAAATTAGTGATAATATGGAAAGAGGAACTTAATTTAGTGAGAGGAAGCAATAAAAACATGAGTTCAAATCAGAGCAGCACTTAACAATCTGACACAGAAAAAAGTCAGAGGGCTCTGGGTCACCTGGACTATTAATGGGAGATATTGATACCCACCTCTAAGAGCTGTGCGAATTAATTATGAGCCCCAAGGGACATGCCTCTAAACACCACACATAATAAACTCTAATGGCCTACTCTCTCTCTGTTTAGATACTTCTGTTCTGAGCTAAATCAAGGCTACTGGATTTAGGCCTCACGTTTGCCTTATATAACTTAGCTCTCTTAAGCTTTAGACTTTCTGAGGGAAAAATATCTGTTTCCCTCTACCAAGTAGTGACACTGCTAGGCCTGACAAAAAAGTTTCCCTAAAGCATTTAACACAACTGTGCATGTGTACAACTCTACAGAAAACTGTGCTTCTAGGATAATCTAGTAAGAAAACCCCAAATTGGAAAATGTTTACAGGTATATTCCCATATGACACTCTCCACTGTGCTATTTCTGTCCTAAAAGTGCATCTTATTGTAAAATCACAGGTACATGGGGATTCCTCACATGGCAACCAAAGACTCCATTGCTCAAAAGAACAATCTGTAATGACAGGGCCAGCATTGTTGAAACAAATGGTTATGTTGCCAGCATTGGGTTAAGTTGCTGCCTGCAATGCCTGGCATCCCACATATATCAGTTTGTGTCCTAACTGTTCTACTTCTGATTCAGCTCACTGCCAATGTGCCTGGGAAAGCACCAGAAATGGCTTCCACCTGTGTGGAAGGACGCTGATGGAGTTCCTGCCTCCTGGCTTCAACATGGCCTAGGCCCAGTCATTGTGGCCATTTGGGGAGTAAACCAGCAGACAGAAGATCCATCTCTTTCTCTCCCTCCGTGCTCCCCCAGCTCTGCTTTCAAATAAATAATCTTTTTAAAAATTTTTGTTATGAGCCATATTCTGTATAATCCAACACAGTAGTCACTAGCAACTCATGACCACTGAACATCTGAAATGTGTTAGTATGTCTGAAGAGTTCAATTTCAAGTTTCATTTCATTGTGATACTAAAAATCATAAAGTGAAAAATACATATAACCTCTAGAAACAGATGTCATTAAACTCAGATACTTTTTTCTTTCATTCAATGAGAATCAACAGAGTGCATAAAACATGCTATCAGTGTTTCCTAATACATAATAATTATAAGCAGCAGCCTGATACGATGGTAAAAGCACACAAGAATTTTGGAGACAGGAAGCTCTGGGTTCAATAAAAGTTAATATCACTACTGTATAATATGCTGCTGCCTCTACTCTAAATAAATATATACACTTAATGGAGACTTGCATGTACATACGAACAATGCAAAGGATAAATGTTAAGCACTTTTAGAAAAGTGCTTAAATTAAATGTTGCACACTTTGTAAGTAAACATTTATAGTTCAAAAACTCAATGGGAATTTCAGAATGAGTGGTATTTCAGCTGAGCCTAAAAACTAAGGCGTGAGGAGGGAAGAGCTAGTGACGAAGCTTACAATGCAGAAAGACTGGAGATGAAACAGGAAGATCTTTCAATGCCATGCTAAACTCTTTTAACAGGAATGGGAAATCTGGGGAAGGCAGTTAAATAGGGCAGTGGCAGGAAGAAATTCATGGACCAAAGAAAGCTGCGTGGTACAGTAAATATCCTAATTGTCCTGTCCAAACTGATGATTTAGTGTCCACAGATCCCTGAATTAAGACTAAACCACTACAATAAACACAGATGCCATAACAAATCTCCATACATTTTAATTAAGTGGTAATGAGACCCTCTACAAGCCCTCGAAATCACCCAAATCAGAAGAGTGAAACAAATTAAAAGATGTCAATAACATATGCAAAAAAATACAAAATGTGCTGCTATGAATTTCAGTGAATAAAAAGCAAACATCCAAAGTGAAAAATGTAAATCCACAAGCTAAAGATTGTAAAAAGCAAAAATCACTACACAATAATATTCCAAATGTCCTCTTGTGATTGCAACTTCAGTTTACAAGGACAAACCAACACTGAGATTAAAAATAAGATATTAAAAAAACAACAACAAAAATACTACCTTCTAATTATTCTAAAACACAGGAAAAAAAATGGACAACTATACCTTTGGACAAGTGGTAAAATGGCTGTAAATCTTAAAGATGGTAAAAATGTATGACTTTACATTTCTTTTCCTCCAATCTTACTTCTAGCTCCAAACTGTTGAATTCATTCATATTTCCTTTAAATGCATTCAGAGTTCTTAAAAACCATTTGATATGTAAGTTTCTTGCTCAATAGCTACATTTGTTTCTTCAGAAAGTGATTTTTACAGCTCAAAGAAACAACATGCTAAAAGGAAAATCTCTGCCTGAAACAAGACACTATAACGACTGGTATTTTATGTGGGCTTTTAGAAGTCTGAATGCCAAAGCACCACAACTTTATGCATGTTCATGTACCACCAATAGGATATTTTTGAAGGCCCACCTTCTAAGAAAGAAAATGTCACAAAGACAAAACAGCCTGGAATTCAGACAGCTTTGTTTGTGTTTGTTTTACAAATTAAAGGTCTGCTCACTCATAAACTGTACTGGATATACCTTAAGGATAAAGGGGAAGGCAGCTATCTTTATTTATTCAGAGTTAATACACCATGAGAGGCAGCAGATGATGGATCAAGTGCTTGGGATCTGACCACCCATGTGGGACAACTGAATAGAGTTCTTAGCTTTGGCCTTGGTCAGTCCTGGTTGTTTTAGTAATTTGAAGAATGTACCAGTAGATGGAAAAGCTAGAGTGTTTTCTCTCTCCTCTCACCACCTGCCTCTCATAGTAGATTTAAAATAAAGCATTTTCCTTAAAAAAATTACATTTTCTTAATCTTTGAGGAAGGTAGACTAATGCAAGAGGGTCTGTTCTTGACAATCCACCTGATACGTGGAAGGTGCAGGGACTGAACCTGTATCTTATTAAAGCTCCATGATCTTTACTGCAGCAACAGCTACCACATGCTTCAGTGTGAACATTTAAATCAAGAACAATATACTTAATATAAGCTACCACTAATTGCTAGTTAATCATCTTGGTCGTCTTTCAAAAGCATTTACCCTCTGCTTCTTTGTAGCATTTACCATAAATTATTTAGATCTGTCTTACTCATGGTTAAATTACAATGCCTTGAATGTGGAAAATACTGAATGAATAAATGAATGCATAAATAATCTTAAACAACCATAAGATTTGAATTAATCTTTAGTTTTTTTCCATGAGGTAATTAAGTGACTTCATTTTTATTTTTTTTCCCCCAAAAGAAACCTTTTATTTAAGGAATACAAACCCTTGCATTTCAAATACAACTTTAGGAACACAGTGATTTTTTTTTCTTTTTCTTTTTTTTTTTTTGACAGAGTGAACAGTGAGACAGACAGAGAGAATGGTCTTCATTTTCCGTTGGTTCACCCCACAATGGCCACTGTGGCAGGTGCACTGCAGCTGGCACACGGCGCTGATCCGAAGCCAGGAGCCAGGTGCTTCTCCGGAACACAGTGATTTTTTCCACTGTACCCAACCTCTCAGCCACACTTCCACCACTCTCCCTCCTCCCTCATCGAATTCTCCATCTTATTTTTTACTAACATCTATTTTGAATTAACGTTATAGACAGGAGATTAACTCTATACTAAGAGTTCAACAAATTGTATGAAAAAATGTTCCTCAACAGTCAAGACAAGGGCTGTTCAAAGTCATTGCATCTCGAGCTTAATTTCACTTTTTTCCTGCATTAGTTCAAGAAACAAATAATTTTAAGAAGAATCCAAGAATGATACATCTTTTGCAAGTGACATAACCATAACTAATGAGACATAAGAATATCCTCCACTTAATACACTAAAAAAGTAAATCCTTGAGAACAAGTTTTACTATTAATTCTCATAATACAACTCTGAGGACAGAGGTCTTGCAGAGGTCTCTCTTATTCCCACTCTTATTATTTAGTAAGATCTATTTTCAATTAATCTTATACATACATAATTAAATCTATGTTAAGAGTTCTACAAATCGGTCAAAAAAAAAAAAAAACTGTTCCTCAACAGTCAAGATAAGGGCTGTTTAGAGCCATGGCATCTCACAGTATCAATTTTACTTTTACAAATTGCCTTTTAAGTGTTCAACTAGTTATCACAGCTCAGGGAGTATATATATGTTATTTGTTCCTTTGGGACTGACTTATTTCACTAAGTATGTTATTTTACAAACCTATTGATTTTGTTGCAAATGACCAGATTTCATTTTTTGTTCCTGCTGTGTAGTATTGCATGGTGTATACATCCCATAATTTCTTTATCTAGTTTTCAGCTGGGCATTTGGACTGATTCCATGTCTTAGTTATTGTTAATTGAGTTGCAATAAACATGAAGGTACAGATAACTCTTTCATATGCTGATTTCATTTCCCTTGGGAAAACTGCCAGAAGTAGGATGGCTGAGTCATATGATAAGTCTAGAATTCACATTTCTGAGGTATCTCCAAACTGTCTTCCATAATGGCTTTACCAGTTTACATTCACACAAACAATGGGTTAGGGTACATTTTTGCCTACATCCTCACCAGCATTTGATATTTTTTGATTTCTGTATAACAGCCATTCTAATGGGGGTGAGGTAAAGCCTCATTGTGTTTTTTTTTTAATATTTATTTATTTGAGAGGTAGGGTTACAGACAGTGAGAGAGAGAGAGAGAGTGAGAGAAAGGTCTTCCATCTGCTGGTTCACTCCCCAGGTGGCCATAATGGCCAGAGTTGAGCTGATTGGAAGCCAGGATCCAGGAGCTTATTCCGGGTTTCCCATTTAGGTGCAGGGGCCCAAGCACCTGAGCCATCTTCCACTGCTTTCCCAGGCCACTAGAGAGAGCTGGATTGGAAGAGAAGCAGCTGGGACTTGAACCAGCGCCCATATGGGAATGCCAGCGCCATAACCTACTGTGCCACAGCACCAGCCCGGGGAAAACGACATTTAACAGGATTCTTAACTACAAGACGAATTTTCCTCTTCTATTTATATTTTTATTAATATCCACTCTAACAAAGTTGAGATGATATCTTACTGTCATTTCAATTTGCTTTTCCCTGATGAAAAAGAAACAATGGAGTGAAGAGATAGTTCATGCTTTGGGGAAAAAAATACTTGTTTTTTTTTTTTCATTTTCCAATCTCTTTATGTACAGAAGATCAGTTTAGTACATATTACGTAAAGATTTCAACAGTTTGACCTCACATAGGGACACAAAGTGAAAAACACTGTTGGAGTACTGGTTATAGTATTAATTCACAATGTACAGCACATTAAGGACAGAGAACCTACAGGATTTTTTTTTAATATGATTATCTATGCAATTTCCAATTTAGCACCAAGATTTTTTAATCATTTCAATTATCTTTATATACAGAAGATCGATTCAGTAATACTAAGTAAAGATTTCATCAGTTTGAATCCACACATAAAAACAAAGTGTAAAAATACTGTTTCAGTACTGGTTATAGCATTACTTCACATTGGACAACACATTAAGGACAGATTCCTCATGAGACGTAAGTACACAGTGACTCCTGATGTTAATTTAACAATTTGACACTCTTGTTTATGGCGTCAGTAATCTCCCTAGGATCTAGTCATGAGTTGCCAAGGTTATGGAAGCCTTTAGGGTTCAGCGACTTCAATCTTATTCTGACAAGGTCATAGTCAAAGTGGAAGTTCTCTCCTCCCTTCAGAGAAAGGTACCTCCTTCTTTGATGGCCCCGTTCTTTCCACTGGGATCTCACTCGCAGAGATCTTTCATTTAGGTCTTCTGTTTTTTCCAGAGTGTCTTGGCTTTCCATGTGTAAAATACTCTCATGGGCTCTTGAGCCAGATCCAAATGCCTTAAGGGCTGATTCTGAGGCCAGAGTGCTATTTAGGACATCTGCCATTCTATGAGTCTGCTGTGTATCTCGCTCCCCATGTTGGATCTTTCTCTCTCTTTTTCATTCTATCAGTTAGTATTAGCAGATACTAGTCTTGTTTGTGTGATCCCTTTGACACTTAGACATATCAGTGTGATCAATTGTGAACTGAAATTGATCACTTGGACTAGTGAGATGGCCTTGGTACATGCCACCTTGATGGGATTGTATTGGAATCCCCTGGCACGATTCTAACTCCATCATTTGGGGAAAGTCCAATTAAGCATGTCCCAGATTGAACAACTCCTCCCTCTCTTATTCCCACTCTTATATTTCAGAGGGATCACTTTTCAGCTAAAATTTAAACAACTAAGAATAATTGTATGTTAATTACAGAGTTCAACCACTAGTACTAGAATAAAAAATACTACAATGGATAAAGAATTACATTATACAACAACGGTCAAGACAAGAGCTGATCAAGTCACTGCTTCTCATAGTGTCCATTTCACTTCAGCAGGTTTCCACTTTGGTGCTCAGTTAGTTGTCACCAATCAGGGAGAACATATGATATTTGTCCCTTTGGGACTGGCTTAATTCACTCAGAATGATGTTTTCCAGATTCCTCAATCTTGTTGCAAATGAGCGGATTTCATTGTTTTTGACTGCTGTATAGTATTCTATAGAGTACATGTCCCATAATTTCCTAATCCAGTCTACTGTTGATGGGCATTTGGGTTGGTTCCAAGTCTTAGCTATTGTGAATTGAGCCGCAATAAACATTACTGTGCAGACAGCTTTTTTGTTTGCCAATTTAATTTCCTTTGGGTAAATTCCAAGGAGTGGGATGGCTGGGTTGAATGGTAGGGTTATATTCAGGTTTCTGAGGAATCTCCAGTTGACATCCATAGTGGCTTAACCAGTTCGCATTCCCACCAACAGTGGATTAGTGTCCCTTTTTCCCCACATCCTCTCCAGCATCTATTGTTGGTAGATTTCTGAATGTGAGCCATTCTAACCAGGGTGAGGAGAAACCTCATTGTGGTTTTGATTTGCATTTCCCTGATTGCTAGTGATCTTGAACATTTTTTCATGTGTCTGTTGGCCATTTGGATTTCCTCTTTTGAAAAATATCTATTGAGGTCCTTGGCCCATCTCTTAAGCGGGTTGTTTGTTTTGATGTTGTGGAGTTTCTTGATCTCTTTGTAGATTCTGGTTATCAACCTTTTATCTGTTGCATAATTTGCAAATATTTTTTCCATTCTGTTGGTTCCCTCTTCACTTTCCTGACTGTTTCTTTTGCAGTACAGAAACTTCTCAATATGATGCAATCCCAAATGTGAATTTTGGCTTTGACTGCCTTTGCTTCTGGGTAGTTTTCAAGAAGTCTTAGCCAGTACCTATCTCTTGCAGGGTTTCACCAATGCTCTCTAATAATTTGATGGTGTTCGGTCATAGATTTAAGTTTTAATCCATGTTGAGTGAATTTTTGTGTAAGGTGAAAGGTAGGGATCTTGCTTCATGATTCTGCACATGGAAATCCAGTTTTCCCAGGACCATTTATTGAACAGACAGGCTGTCCTTACTCCAGGGATTGGTTTTGGATCCTGATCAAATATAAGTTGGTTGTAGATGTTTGGATTGATTTCTGGTGTTTCTATTCTGTTCCATTGGTCTACCCATCTGTTTTTGTACCACTACCATGCTGTTTTGATAACTACTTCCCTGTAGTATGTCCTGAAATCTGGTATTGTGATGCCTCTGGCTTTGTTTTTGTTGTACAAGATTGCTTTAGCTATTCGAGGTCTCCTGTGTCTCCATATGAATTTCAGCATCATTTTTTGCAGATCTGACAAGAATGCCTTTGGTATTTTGATTGGTATTGCATTGAATCTGTAAATTGCTTTTGGGAGAATGGAAATTTTGATGATATTGATTCTTCCAATCCATTTTTTGGTGTCCTCTTCTATTTCATTAAGATTTTGTAATTTTCATCGTAGAGATCTTTAACGTCCTTGGTTAAATTTATATCAAGGTATTTGATTGTTTTTGTAGCTATTGTGAATGGGATTGATCTTAGAAGTTCTTCCTCAGCCGTGGCATTGCCTGTGTATACAAAGGCTGTTGATTTTTGTGCACTCATTTTATCTCCTGCTACTTTACCAAACTCTTCTATGAGTTCCAATAGTCTCTTAGTAGAGTTCTTTGGGTCCCCTAAATAAAGAATCATATCATCTGCAAAGAGGGATAGTTTGACTTTTTCCTTCCCAATTTGTATCCCTTTAATTTGTTTTTCTTGCCTAATGGCTCTGGCTGGATGAGTGGTGACAAATTCTTTCAATTTCTGTTTGCAATGAAAAGTCTTTATTTCACCTTCATTCAGAAATGAGAGCTTTGCGGGATATAATATTCTGGGCTGGCAGTTTTTCTCTCTTAGTACCTGGGCTATGTCTCGCCATTCCCTTCTAGCTTGTAGGGTTTCTGATGAGAAGTCTGCTGTGAGTCTAATTGGAGATTCTCTGAGAGTAATCTGACGTTTCTCTCTTGCACATTTTAGGATTTTTTCTTTCCGTTTCACTGTGGTGAGTTTAATTACAATGTGTCGTGATGAGGATCTCTTTTGGTCAAGTTTACTAGGGGTTCTATGAGCTTCCTGTACTAGGATGTCTCTGTTCTTCTCCAAAACTGGGAAATTTTCTGCTATTATCTCACTAAAAAGGCATTCTAATCCTTTCTCCCTCTCCATGCCTTCAGGAACTCCTAGAACTCAAATGTTGCGTTTTTTAATAGTATCCTGTAGATTCCCAACAATATTTTTTGGATTTCTAATTTCCTCTTCTTGTCTTTGGTTTGACTGTTTCCTTTCCTATTCTCTGTCTTCTAAGTCTGATATTCTCTCTTCTGCTTCACCCATTCTGTTTGTAAGGCTCTCTAATGTGTTTTTCATTTGATCTATTGAATTCTTCATTTCATTATGATTTCTCGTCACGATCACAGTTTCATGTTCTACTAGTTGTTTCATTTCATTTTGATTCCTCCTTAATATTTCATTTTCTCGAGAGAGATTTTCTATCTTGTCCATTAAGGATTTCTGTAGTTCAAGAATTTGTTTTTGAGTACTTCTTAGTGTTCTTATCAATTTTTTGAGATCCGCCTCTTGCATTTCTTCTATCTCATCAACTTCGTAATCCTGAATTGGGGTGTCTTTTTCATTTGGGGGCGTCATAGTGTCTTCCTTGTTCTTGTTACCTCAGTTTTTGCGTTTGTTGTTTGGCATATTGGTTTCTTCACTGTGGTGTTCTTTTCTTATTATACTATGACTCTAGATTAAATGGACTGTCTGTTTTCGTGGAGCCTTAGAGGCTTGAGATGGGTGTGGCCTGAGAGCTCTGTTTGGTTCCTCAGGGTTGAGCGTGTGCCAAAAGTGACACTTCCAGGTTAGGCGTGGTAAATCTTTTTTTTTTTTTTTTGATTCAAAAGGGAAGTAATTCCACACAGCTGAATGGAATTGGGGGTGGTTGGCAGGCAAATGATATACCCACAGGAGCCAGAGATCGGCAGCTCTTTCCCAAGGACCACAGAGAGAATCTCTGCAGCCCTCAGTTTGGGCTCAAATTCTCCTGCAGTCTCCCACTGGGCTGCCAATGCTACTGAACTGTAGCGTCTCTGGAGAGTACTCACGTGAATTCGTGATTTCCGTGAGTTCTCTCCCCCACCGTCTCTTTTTTCACAGTCTCAGTTCATTAGCACCACACATTCATTAGGTTGTAATCTCCTGTTATTTCACCACCACCACCACCACCACCCCTGCCCAGAGTCAGGTTTTGCTGCTAGGCTCAGGGCCGGTGCAGACCTGAGGTCGCCCTGCTTATGACGTATGTCCAAAATGGCGCCTGCTCTTTGTCTTGCTCACCTTTGAGAGGTGGGCAGAGAAAAAGAAACTCATGTCCATATCAGTCCCTTATTTTTTTCTCTCTCTCTCTCTTCTAGTTAGCCTGGTGAACTTTTCCCCTCAGGGTTTCAAGCCTTGTTCGCTCTAGTCTCCTCTTTCCGCTTCTCTGCCGGTGTCTCGAGCTATTGAGGATTGGCTCACCTCGCATTCCAGTGCTGTAGTGTTGAGTCTGCCACTGGTGTCCCGAACTGCGGGCTCCAATGCTCTCCACGCAGGTCCACTGTGAATCACTGGTTCCAGAAGAGTTTCCTCTGCTGTTTCTTCCCCTACTCTTCCTTGAACCTGCAGTATCTCCACTTTTATTAAGCTGTCTCTCCCCAGACTATCGGAGTGCTGCCTTGCTATTCCGCCATATTCCTTATATCATTTTGATTTCCATTTCCTTGACCCTAGTAACTGTCAGCATTTTTTCATGTTACTGACTGTTGGCCATTTTGAAAATGCCTGTGTATGTCCATTGCTTCCCTGGGCTGTTGCTGAGTATCTTGAGCTCTTACATATTCTGGTTGTTAATCCTTTATCAGTTGTATAGTTTGCAAATAACTTCTCCCATTCTGTTGGTTGCCTCTTGACTTTCCTGTTGTTTTTTGTTGTTGTTGTTGTTGTTGTTGTTTTTGTTTTTTTGTTTGTTTTTGCAGTACAGAAGCTTCTCAAGTTGATGTAATTGCATTTGACAATTTTGTCCTTGATTGCCTGTATATCTGGTATCTTTTCCAAGAACTCTCTGCCAATGCCAACGTCTTACAGGGTTTCCCTAATATTCTCTAATATGTTGACTGTGTTGGTTCATAGATTTAGACCTTTAATCCATGTTGAGTTGATTTTTGTGTAAAGAGTAAAGTAGGAGTCTTGCTTCATACTCCTGCATGTGGAAAGCCAGTTTAGCCAGCACCATTTGTTGAAGAGACTGTCCTTGCTCCAGAGATTAATTTTAGCTCCTTTGTCAAAGATAACTTGGTTGTAGATGCTTGGATTGATTTCTGGCATTTCTACTCTGTTCCATTGAACATCTGTTTTTGTACCAAGACCAGGCTGTTTTGATTATACCTGCCTGGTAGTCTGTCTTAGAATCTGGTATTGTGATGCCTCTGGCTTTGTTTCTGATGTGTAAGACTGCTTTAGCTATTTGAGGCCTCCTGTGTTTTCATATGAATTTCAGCATCATTTTATTTATATCTGAGAAGAATGTCTTTGGCATTTTGATTGGTATCACATTGAATCTGTAAACTGCTTTCAGTAGTATGGACATTTTGATGATATTGATTCTTCTAATCCATGAACATGGAAGATTTTTCCTTTTTTTAGTGCTTTCTTCTATTTCTTTCTAAATGTTTTGTAATTCTCATCCTAGAGATCTTTGACATCTTCAGTTACATTTATTCAAGGCCTTTGATGATTTTTGGAAGCTACTGTGAATGGGATTGATCTTAGAAGTTATTTCTCAGCTGTGTCATTGTGTATAAAAAGGCTGTTGATTTTTGTATGTTGATTTTATATCCTGCTACTTAAACTATTTTATGAGTTCCAGTAGTCTCTTAGTGGAGTCTTTTGGATCCCCTATATATAAAATCATCTCATCTGAAAATAGAGATAGTTTGAATCCTCCTTCCCAATTTCTAACTCTTTGGTTGTTTTTTCTTGCTTAATGGCTCTGGCTAAAACTTTCCGGACTACACTGAATCGCAATGGTGAGAGTGGGCATCCTTGTCTGGTTCTGGGACCTCAGTCAGGATGCTTCCAACATTTCCACATTCAATAGGATGCTGGCAGCAGATCTGGCATAAATTGCCTTGATTGTGCTGAGGAATGTTCCTTCTATACTCAATTTGCTTAAAGTTTTCATAAAATCAAAGTATTTTATCAAATTCTTTCTCAAAATCTATTGAGATAATCATATTGTTTTTGTTCTTCAGTTTGCTAACATGATATATCACATTGATTGTGTTCATTCATGAGCATGTTGTTCAGTTTCCATGCGTTTGCATATGTTTAGGGATTCCTAACTTGTTGGATTACAATTTCATTCCACTGTGGACACAGAAGATGCCTGATGTGATTTTGATTTTTTTAATTTGTTGAGACTTGCTTTAGGGCCTAGCAGCTGGTAAATCCTAGAGAAAGCACCATGCATTGTTGAGAAGAATGTGTATTCTTTCTTTTTTTTTTTTAAATAACGCTTTTATTTAAAGAATATAAATTTCCAAAATACAGCTTATAGATTACAATGGCTTCCCCCCCATAACTTCCCTCCCACCCACAACCCTCCCCTTTCCCACTCCCTCTCCCCTTCCGTTCACATCAAGATTCATTTTCAATTCTCTTTATACACAGAAGGTCAGTTTAGTATATATTAAGTAAAGATTTCAACAGTTTGCCCTCACATAGCAACACAAAGTGAAAAGTACTGTTGGAGTACCAGTTATAGTATTAATTCACAATGTATAGCACGTAAAGGACAGAGATCCTACATGATATATATATTTTTAAATTGATTAATTTTCTATGCAATTTCCAATTTAACACCAAGATTTTTTAATCATTTGCAATTATCTTTATATACAGAAGATCGATTCAGTAATACTATATAAAGATTTCATCAGTTTGCACCCACACAGAAACACAAAGTGTAAAAATACTGTTTCAGTACTAGTAATAGCATTATTTCACATTGGATAACACATTAAGGACCGATCCCTCATGAGATGTAAGTACACAGTGACTCCTGATGTTGATTTAACAATTTGACATTCTTGTTTATGGCATCAGTAATCTCCCTAGGATCTAGTCATGAGTTGCCGAGGCTATGGAAGTCTTTAGGGTTCGCCGACTTTGATCTTATTCTGACAGGGTCATAGACAAAGTGGAAGTTCTCTCCTCCCTTCAGAGAAAGGTACCTCCTTCTTTGATGGCCCCGTTCTTTCCACTGGGATCTCACTCGCAGAGATCTTTCATTTAGGTCTTCTTTTTTTGTTTTTCAGAGTGTCTTAGCTTTCCATGCCTAAAATATTCTCATGGGCTCTTGAGCCAGATCCGAATGCCTTAAGGGCTGATTCTGAAGCCAGAGTGCTATTTAGGACATCTGCCATTCTGAGTCTGCTGTGTATCCCACTTCCCATGTTGGATCATTCTCTCCCTTTTTGATTCTATCAGTTAATATTAGCAGACACTAGTCTTGTTTGTGTGATCCCTTTGACACTTAGACCTATCAGTGTGATCAATTGTGAGCTGAAATTGATCACTTGGACTAGTGAGATGGCCTTGGTACATGCCACCTTGATGGGATTGTATTGGAATCCCCTGGCACGATTCTAACTCCATCATTTGGGGAAGTTCCGATTTCGCATGTCCCAAATTGTACATCTCCTCCCTCTCTTATTCCCACTCTTATATTTAACAGGGATCACTTTTCAGTTAAATTTAAACGCCTAAGAATGATTGTGTGTTAATTACAGAGTTCAACCACTAGTACTAGGATAAAAAAAAAATACTACAATGGATAAAGTATTACATTGTACAACAACAGTCAGGACAAGAGCTGATCAAGTCACTGTTTCTCATAGTGTCCATTTCACTTCAACAGGTTTCCACTTTGGTGCTTAGTTAGTCGTCGCCAATCAAGGGAAACAAATGATATTTGTCTCTTTGGGACTGGCTTAATTCACTCAGAATGATGTTTTCCAGATTCCTCCATTTTGTTGCAAATGAGCAGATTTCATTGTTTTTGACTGCTGTATAATATTCTATAGAGTACATGTCCCATAATTTCCTAATCCAGTCTACTGTTGATGGGCATTTGGGTTGGTTCCAAGTCTTAGCTATTGTGAATTGAGCCGCAATAAACATTACTGTGCAGACAGCTTTTTTGTTTGCCAATTTAATTTCCTTTGGGTAAATTCCAAGGAGTGGGATGGATAGATCATGTGGTAGGGGTATATTCAGGTTTCTGAGGAATCTCCAGACTGACTTCCATAGTGGCTTCACCAGTTCGCATTCCCACCAACAGTGGATTAGTGTCCCTTTTTCCCCACATCCTCTCCAGCATCTATTGTTGGTGGATTTCTGAATGTGAGCCATTCTAACCAGGGTGAGGAGAAACCTCATTGTGGTTTTGATTTGCATTTCCCTGATTGCTAGTGATCTTGAACATTTTTTCATGTGTCTGTTGGCCATTTGGATTTCCTCTTTTGAAAAATGTCTATGAGGTCCTTGGCCCATCTCTTAAGCGGGTTGTTTGTTTTGATGTTGTGGAGTTTCTTGATCTCTTTGTAGATTCTGGTTATCAACCCTTTATCTGTTACATAGTTGGCAAATATATTTTCCCATTCTGTCGGTTTCCTATTCACTTTCCTGACTGTTTCTTTTGCAGTACAGAAACTTTTCAATTTCATGCAATCCCAGTAGTTAATTTTGGCTTTGACTGCCTGTGCTTCTGGGGTATTTTCCAAGAAGTCTTAGCCAGTACCTAGAAGAATGTGTATTCTGTAGTGGTATGATGGAAAGTCCTGTAGATATCTGATAGGTCCATTTGGTCTATAGTGTCGATTAACTCTGTTGTTTCCTTGCTGATTTTATGTCTGGTTTATCTGTCCATTGCTGAAAGTACCAGGGTATTACTTGAGTCTATGTCTAACTTTAGATCCAACAACATTTCCTTTTTTTATAATTTGACAGAGTTAGACAATGAGAGTGACAGAGAGAAAGGTCTTCCTTCCGTTGGTTCACCCCACAAATGGCCACCACAGCCGGAGCTACACTGATCTGAAGCCAGGAGCCAGGTGCTTCCTCCTGGTCTTCCACATAGGTGCAGGCGACCAAGCACTTGGGCCATCCTCCACTGCCTTCCCAGGCCACAGCAGAGAGCTGGACTGGAAGAGGAGCAACTGGCACTAGAACCTGGTACCCATACGGGATGCCAGCACTACAGGCAGAGGATTAACCAAGTGAGCCACAGCGCCAGCCCCAACATTTCCTTGAAATAGTCTGGTGTCATGCAGATAGGTGCACATACGCTTATATCAGTCACATCTTCCTTCTGAATTGATACCTTAATCATTACATAATGCCTGCTGTTCTCTCTCTCAACTGTTTTTTTGTGTTAAAATCATATTTTACCTGATATTAGGATAGCTATATCAGCTCTTTTTTTGGTTTTTGTAAGTTAAAATATCTTTTTCCATCCTTTCACTTTCAGTCTGTGTGCATCATTGTTAATGAGATGTGTTTCTGGTAGTCAGCAAATAGTTGGGTTTTGTTTTCTAATCCATTCAACCAGTCTGTGTCTATTAACTGGAGAGTAGAGACAATTTACATTCAAGGTGACTATTGATGAGTAACAACTTTGCCCTGCCATTTTTGGATTTGCTTCTGATTAGTTCCCTAATTAATCTTACAATCAATTTTTTGAGTTCCATTTCTGGCATTTCTTCAATCTCTTCATCTTCACATTCTAGTACTGAAGTGCTGTGTTCTTTTAGGGGCATCTTACTACCTTCCTTATTCTTATTTCTTTAATTGTCGATTTATTATTCTGCATGTGTGGAGATACTCATTGGTTTCTTCTGTTTTTTTTTTTTTTCCTATGATGGTTTTTATCTTTGGACAATGCCTCTGTGGATTAGTGGAGTGTCTGTGTCTTCAGTGAATTCCTATAGATGTGGTGGATGTGGCAGGGAGCTCTGTTCATGCTCCAGGGTAAAGGGAGTGTTCAA
Source organism: Sylvilagus floridanus (assembly GCA_949820135.1). Taxonomy (NCBI): domain Eukaryota; kingdom Metazoa; phylum Chordata; class Mammalia; order Lagomorpha; family Leporidae; genus Sylvilagus; species Sylvilagus floridanus. The sequence goes on along the minus strand of OX463241.1, from coordinate 161,706,507 downwards.
GGTGACTCCAGGTTGGGAGTGGCAAATCTCTTTTTTTAATCAGAGGGGAGGTTTGTTCCATTCTGTAGGAATAGTCTCAGCTCAGCTCCTCTCCTCAAAGGAGACAAGTGCTTAAGCACCTGCCCTAGTTGGGCATGATATTTGTCCACACTGTCACATGAATCACTCAAAGGATCTGTGCAGTATTTGGTGTAAGCACAGATTCCACAGACTCTCACCAGGGAATCAGGGAGCCCAGAATGCATGGAGCCTAACAAAGTGACTGCCCGAAGTCCCAGTCACACCCAGAGCCTTCCTACACAGCCACAGCCTCAGCACCCAAGCCTCCCACAGTCACAAGCACCCAGCCCCCTGTCAGTTTTCCCCATCACTCAGGAGTCTCTGCTCTGCTGGTTGCTGGGCATGTGGACATGAGCTGGTGCAGCTATTACATATGTCCAAAATGGTGCCTGCCCTCTATTGGCTTATTACAGGATGCCAGTTGCAGGGTGATCTGGGGGAGAAAAATGAGCCTACTCACTTTTTTTCACCTCTAGTTTGGCAGGTACACTGTCCCCCATAGGGCTCCAAGCCGGATTCCCACCAAGGTCTTCCTGCAGCCTTATCACCAATGGTTTGTGTTGCTGCAGACTGGTTTCACCTCACTCAAGAGCAGGTGCTGAAGTTCTCAGCTGCTGGCATCCTGAGTTGTGCGTGTGTGTACCCTCCACCTAGGTCCACAGTGTCCCTCTAATTTGTGTAGTTTCTTCTGCCGTGGATCTAAGTAACAGTTCCATCACTTAGCAGCTGCAAGCCTTGCCAAATTACTAATCTCCGGCACTGTTTCTTTATCAGTATAGATAATAACATCTAGAATGCAGGATTATTGCAAAGAACTAAAACAGGAAAGAATCATAAGCTGTATCTGCCAGCCAGCAGACAAGAGTATTACCTACTATCATTACATTTCATGTATACACTTTAAAACAACACCAAAAGGGGCGAGAGGAGCACACTAAAAATACCTAACCTTCTCAACCACAACTGCAATCTCCTAGTTTTTTTTAAGTATTTTTCCTCTTTTATCTGCACAGATAGATGCCTGCCCATTAGAATAACTACCAAAATTGCCTGTAGTTACAGGGTAAGAGAAATATGACAACCAAGTCTGTTCTAAAAGTATACAAAATGATCAGAACTACTGCAGCGCAGGTATAATCAAAATGTTTAATAACGCAGTTTCTTCCAAAATAATACTATCCAGTTCTGTCCAGGACAAGTATGTTAGTACAAGGCTTTATAGCACAGATTGTACGTACATCTTCTCCACACTCCAGACTATGAGCCTGGAGGACAGATGCATGATATTCTTTCTTCTATATCCTTTGTGTCTCACAGTAAACACTCGATGTATTTTTAAAGACAGAATGAATGATTAACTTATGCAAATTTTCTATAGTTAAAAAAGAAGAAAACTAACCTTTAACCATTACTTGAAAATCATTTTCATTAATCTAGGTTCTGTATGCCTTTACCATACTAGGAACTGCACTGAAAGCAGAATTTTTCCAGAAACAACAAAGACAATTCTGATGATCAAGAAACACAAAAGTAAAGAAGGGAAGACAGACATTAGAGAGACAGAGCACAGGCTGATGAATGTTTTGACAGACGGGAACACAGAACAATGAAAGATATTAGCAGAATGGCTCAATCCAATCACTTCGATTATCAGACAGCTGAGGTCATAAAACCAGGCAGACCAAATCCTGGAGAGTGATAATCCATTCAAAAACACAGATGGGATCCAGGAATTTCTTACCTTTGGTAAAGCACAGAAGTGGCAACCATAGATAAAATTAAAAGAAAATAATCAAAATTTAAACAAATTCTTAGAGGTCAAATGCAGAACAATAGCTCAAAATGTGCACAAGGGGGTAGGCATTTGCCCTAGGATTAAGACGCCAATGTCCCAAGATTTATTTCCAGCCCTGACTCCCAAATTCCAGCTTCTGCTAATGCAGACCCTAGAAGGCAGTAGTGATGGCTAAACTAGTTGGGTCCCTGACACCTGTGTGGGAGACCTGGATTCAAGTCTGGGCTCCAGACTGGCCTGGCCCAGCCATACTGGTGATGGGGAGTTGGAAAATCACTCAGGATGGAAGATCTCTGCCTCACAAAGAAAACAAATAAATACAGTAAGAAAAAATTCATTAGACAACACACTCACTCACCAACTACTTTCTACAAGGCCTCCAATGTGAGTGTTTAAGAAAGAATGGGGGAGGAGCAGAAGAGTTGGGAGAGCTACCATCTGGTACAGGTGGCAGGCAAAATAAAAACTCTGCTTTGGTACCAGACATTCTCTCACATAAAACAAAAACCAGCTGCCATTGGGTCAGAAAAAATAATTCTCAAAATCAGCACCCTGCTCTACCTGCCCTGGGATCCAGCTAAAGAACTGGAAGGAAAGCCATAGATCGATCACCTACGGGTGTCAGTGGTGGGCATGAAGAGGACACAGATAAAAACCAACCCTCCCCATACGGTCACGCATGCCAGACAAATATATCCATCTGCTGCTGGAGGAAGGGGAGGGAAACAGCTTGCTCAGGGACTGCCCTGATGCAAGGGTCTCCACTCAGTACAATAAGCTTCCACTGGAAGAAGAGCAGACTAACCCAAGGAAACAGAGGAAGGACCTAATAAGGAGCAGGTTATCAATGAAACTACAAGCACAAAACAATTGGGGAAAATTAATCAAACAAGAAGCTGGCTCTTTGAAAAGTTCACTAAAATCAATAAGCCTTGTTCGCTTCCCACTGCTGCCACAAAACAAAAACACAACAACCCAGCCCTGGCTGTTGGGAACATTTGGGGAGTGAACCAGCAAATGGAAAGTTTGCTTGTTTTGTGTGTGTGTTTTAGCCTTTCAAATAAATGAAAATTTAAAAAAAGAAAAAAGTATACAAAGACATAGTAATACAGGGAATAAGAATGACATCACCACAGATTCTACATTGATTAAAAGAGTAAAAGAATATTATCAACAGCTTTACTCCCAATAAACCTGATAATTGAAACAAGTCAGACAATTTCCTTAAAAGATACAAACTACTATTGGCCGGCGCCGTGGCTCAACAGGCTAATCCTCCGCCTTGCGGCGCCGGCACACCGGGTTCTAGTCCCGGTCGGGGCACCGGATTCTGTCCCGGTTGCCCCTCTTCCAGGCCAGCCCTCTGCTGTGGCCCGGGAGTGCAGTGGAGGATGGCCCAGGTGCTTGGGCCCTGCACCCCACGGGGAGACCAGGAAAAGCGCCTAGCACCTGGCTCCTGCCATCTGACGAGCGCGGTGCGCCGGCCGCGGCGGCCATTGGAGGGTGAACCAACGGCAAAAGGAAGACCTTTCTCTCTGTCTCTCTCTCTCACTGTCCACTCTGCCTGTCAAAAAAAAAAAAAAAAGATACAAACTACCAAAGGCCCATGAAGAAGAAAAAGATGGCATGAATAGCCCTCCAATTTTCATAAAGAATCTGACTCACAGCTTAAAAAGTCTCAAAGAAAGCTTTAGGCTGCAATGGCCTCATTGTGAATTCTACCAAACCTGGAGGCAAAATAACATTAATCCTACACAAGCTGTTCCAGCATAAAGCAAAACACAGTTTATTAACCCAATAACCAAAACCAGTTTTTTTTTTTCAAGACAGGAAAACAATATGTCAGCATTCCTTACACATAAGTTTGTTACAAAATAGTAACAACTGGAATCTATCAATATCTATCAATATCTAAATAGGATTCCACAAGATCACAAAGTGTGGATCATCCCAGGAATGCACTCTGGCTTCACAGCTGAAAATAATTCAACATAATTCGTTACATTAACAGACTAAAAAATACAGCCATGTGGTCATCCCAATAGACAAAAACTATTTCTTTTTTTTTTTTTTTTTTGACAGGCAGAGTGGACAGTGAGAGAGACAGAGAGAAAGGTCTTCCTTTTTGCCGTTGGTTCACTCTCCAATGGCCACCGCGGCTAGCGCAATGTGGCCGGCGCACCGCGCTGATCCGATGGCAGGAGCCAGGTGCTTCTCCTGGTCTCCCATGGGGTGCAGGGCCCAAGCACTTGGGCCATCCTCCACTCCACTCCCTGGCCACAGCAGAGAGCTGGCCTGGAAGAGGGGCAACCGCAACTGGGACAGAATCCGGTGCCCCGACCAGGACTAGAACCTGATGTGCCAGCGCCGCAAGGCAGAGGATTAGCCTATTGAGCCGCGGCGCTGGCCTAACAAAAACTATTTCAAGGGGCCAGCGCTGTGGCACAGTGGGTTGAGGCTCTGGCCTGAAGGGCCAGCATCCCATATGGGTGCCAGTTTTAGTCCCAGCTGCTCCTCTTCTCTTCCAGCTCTCTGCTATGGCCTGGGAAAGCAGTGGAAGATGGCCCAAGTCCTTGGGTCCCTGCACCCACGTGGGAGACCCAGAAGAAGCTCCTGGCTTCGGATCGTCACAGCTCTGGCCATTGTGGCCATCTGGGGAGTGAGCCAGCGTATGGAAGACCTCTCTCTACTTCTCTCTGTAATTCTTTCAAATAAATAAAATAAATCTTTAAAAAAACTACTTCAAAATATTAAACATTATGATAAAAATTCTCAAAAAAAATACCAGTAAAAGGAAACTTTCTCAATCTGAAAAAGAGCTTCTATTAGAAAGTGATTTATAATGCCACAATCAATGCTAAAACAGTGATCAAGAACACTGTGATTAGGAACAATAAAAAAAGAACTTTTTGAAAATTTTATTTAAGGTATACAAATTGAATGTATTTCATTTATACAGATATAGGAACATAGAGATACTTCCCACTCTACCCTCCTTCCCACCTACACTCCCCCCCTTCTTCCTCTTCCCTTCCTTATTTCCACTCTTAATTTTTACATAGATCTATTTTCAGTTTAATTCACATACATAATATCTACTTGACACTGTGGTGGGAGGTCCTAGGAAGTACAAGAAGAGATGGAAAAGGAAACGTAAATGCAATTAGTTTGGAAAGAACAAAGCCCAACTCTGTGTACTCAAACAAAATGAGATGGAAAACCTCAAGTGATCAACAAAAGAGCCACTAGAAGTAAGTGCATCTAGAAAAATTACTGGATATATTACAGTCAACTGTATTGCTATGTTACAGGGCAAAAAAAAACAGAAACTGAAACCTAAATAATATTCAATAGCATCAAAAATATGAATGGATATATTCAATAAATGTATATAAAACTATATATCAAAACCTGCTAAAATTTTTAAAAGGTCCTAATATTGCCTGTCTATGGGTCAAAAAACTCAAATCTTCTCAAAACTGCTTTATACATTTAATGTGATCACTACTGATGAAACAGTACAGTTTTGTAAAAATCGGGTAAACTGCTTCCAAAATGTATATGTATTTGCAAAGGACCTTAAGTGAACAAGGAAGGAAAGGAAATTCTATAAAGAACATGGTTGAAAGACAACACTACTTGGTTTCAAGAAATTACTGTGGGGGCTGGCACTGTGGTGCAGCAGGTAAAGCCGCCGCCTGCAGTGCCGGCACCGCATATGGGCACTGGTTCAAGTCCTGGATGCTCCTCTTCGGATCCAGCTCTCTGATATGACCTGGGAAAGCGGTAGAAGACAGCCCAAGTCCTTTGGCCTCTGCACCCGCATGGGAGACTTGGAAGCAGCTCTTGGCTCCTGCCTTCAGATCAGTGCAGCTCCAGCCATTGCAGCCAATTGGGGAATGAACCAGTGAATGGAAGACTTTCTCTCTGTCTCGCTCTCACTCTCTCTGTCTCTGTCTCTCTCTGCCTCTCCTTCTCTGTGTAATTCCTTCAAATAAATAAATCTTATAAAAAAAGAAATTACATGAAGCTCCAGTAATCAATACTATGTAGAACTGGCTTAAAGACATATACAGAGCAAGAAAACAGAAATGTCCAGAACTAGACCCATGTATGTATGACCAACTGATTTTTGACACTTACTTCTTGCACTATCAGTAAAAATGTTGACACAATGAAAAAGTGAATTTAAAAAAAGCCTCTTATTAGAAAACTTTGTTTTACTTTGAAAAACTCAGAATTTCAAGAACCTCAGGAGTCCATAGATCACAGATTGAGAACTACTGGATGAATCTACCAATGCAATTTTAAGTCTCCCAGCTTCCCCAAACAATATATCACTTACCCTTCCATCTTGGGGCTCTCTTAAAAGTGAAACTAACACACATACATGTAAGAAACATTACCTTTACCAGTTATCTAAATGGAATAAAGCTTATTAGCTAACTGAATGCATGAATCCCAGTTCACTTTCTTCATCCTTGACCTTCAATTACTTTTTTTTTTTTTTTGGATAGGAAAAGGTTCTGTTTTTGTAAGAAAGTTAAAAATTCTACTTCCTAGGTACATAACAGTGTTTAAAAAACTAAGGAACCATACCCACAAGTAGACATTTCACAACTATACAGATAGAAAATATAATTTCAGATACTGGACTTAATTTTCTCTATACAAAGGTAAGAGAGAAACAAACACACATGCAGCAGATTCCAAGAGTCTCATAATCTATTTTGAGAAATGAGGTTTAGAGAAGCAGTACCCACCAGTAAAAATGACAAAGCATAGTTCACAGAAAGCAATTACTAAAGTTAAACAAATGAGTAAGAAAAAAAAAATAACATGAACTAAGTTTGAATTCACATTTCCAGCAACATAAAGAATACAGACACCTAATCGCTAACAGATCTAACAGAGAAAAATAAAGAAATGAACATCTACATCTATAACTAACAAGTACTATCAATACAGCATGGAATTCCTCACACAGATCAGTCTCCTCTGGCCAGGAACAACTCATCAGCATGCTGCCCACTGTCTCTATATTCAAGCCACTATCCCCTCTGTATCTAATCCTGTTCCTTTCATTAAAAACTCAGAAAGCGGTTCTGTGATTCATATTCTATGCTACCTACACATAGTGGCATCAAAAATAGAGTATTATGTTTCACACAAAAATTCTCTATTTTCTATTTTTCTTAAGTAATTTTATTTTTACCTTTCTCTGAAAAAGATAATATATATTAACTCAGAAGATACCAACTGCCTATAGTATGTTCCATGCTGAACTTTAAACTTCAGGACCAAAATTGGTTCTAAGCTCTAACATGCACAGACAACGTATAAAAATGAAAGGCAGGGGGGTGGGGGGAAGGTGGGGGTGTTGAAACCATCAAGACCTACAAGGCAGGAGGTTCTGCCCACCCAAAAGGTGAGGTGGGTAGGCAGGAGCAAACAGAAGATTGCTCTTAGGTCTGCAAAGAAGTGGGGAAAAATCACTTTTCATTCCTACTATATATACTGTGAAAGATAAGATATTATCTTTCAGAAATTACTAGAGGGGAAGAGGACTTAGGGTGACAATTCAAACATTTCTTAGACAAAGTTACTGAGTGACAGAGTGTTGATAAATATCTAGACATGTCTGATTCAAAAGCTCATGGTGACACACAGTTTTTGTAATACAACTTATACTGAAAAATATGTTAAATTTCAAACAATGATTTGATGATTTGAATTATAACAGAAATTTTTATAAGTCAAAAATATTCTTCTAGTTTCTTTTTTTTGTTGACTTTGCTTTTTTCAACTTTTATTTATTAATAAATATAAATTTCCAAAGTTCGCAAATATTTTTCCCATTCTGTTGGTTTTTCTCTTCACTTTCCTGACTCTTTCCTTTGCAGTACAGAAACTTCTCAATTTGATGTAATCCCAATTGTTAATTTTGGCTTTGACTGCCTGTGCCTCCAGGGTCTTTTCCAAGAGGTCGTTGCCAGTGCCTATATCTTGTAGGGTTTCTCCAATGTTCTCTAGTAATTTTATGGTGTCAGGTCATAAATTTAGATCTTTAATCCATGTTGAGTTGATTTTTGTGTAAGGTATAAGAAAGGGGTCTTGCTTCATGCTTCAGCACATGGAAATCCAGTTTTCCCAGGACCATTTATTGAATAGACTGTCCTTGCTCCAGGAATTGGTTTTAGATCCTGATCAAATATAAGTTGGCTGTAGATATTTGGATTGATTTCTGTTGTTTCTATTCTGTTCCACTGGTCTACCCATCTGTTTTTGTACCAGGACCATGCTGTTTTGTTTATAACTGCCCTGTAGTATGTCCTGAAATCTGGTATTGTGATGCCTCTGGCTTTGTTTTTGTTGTACAAGATTGCTTTAGCTATTTGATGTCTCCTGTGCCCCCATATGAATTTCAGCATCATTTTTTCTAGATCTGAGAAGAATGTCTTTGGTATTTTGATTGGTATCGCATTGAATCTATAAATTGCTTTTGGGAGAATGGACATTTTGATGATACTGATTCTTCCAATCCATGAGCATGAGATATTGGGGTGGGCTTCGCGGCAGAGGGGGTGTGTGTGTGTGTGTATGACTCTACTTTTAAAAAAACATGAGAACTGGGGCCGGCACTGTGGCACAGAAGGTTAATCCTCAGCCTGCGGCACGGGCATCCCATATAGGCACTGGTTCTAGTCCCAGCTGCTCCTCTTCCAGTCTAGCTCTCTGCTATGGCCTGGGAAAGCAGTGAAGGATGGCCCAAGTGGTTGGACCCCTGCACCAGCATGGGAGACCTGGAAGAGGCTCCTGGTTCCTTGCTTCAGATCAGCACAGCTCTGGCTGTTGTGGCCATTCGGGGAGTGAACCAACGGAAGGAAGACCTTTCTCTCTGTCTCCCTCTCTCTCACTGTCTGTAACTCTGCCTGTCAAATAAATAAATAACATCTTTAAAAAAAATAAACAAACATGAGATATCACCACAGACCCCATAGACATTAACAGAATAAAGTAACTATTAGGAATGACTCTACATACATAAATTCAAGCACTTACATGAAATGAATCAGTGTTCTAAAACAACCAACCAACCAAAACTCATCTAGAATATAGATATAGTCCTATATCTATTAAAGAAATTGTTTTAAAGGAAAAAAAACCTACAAATAAAACTCCTTACCCAGGTAGTTTCACTGGAGAATTCTACCAAAGATTTAATGAAGAAATTGTGCTGTTATTACATAATGTTGTGTTCCACAACTGTGTGTCAATAACCGTAACAATACTTATGCCAAAAATTCTAATAATATATTGAATATGTATTACATTTTACAAGTTAAAGACTTGTACTTTTCCATTTTAACTCACCCTACAGCTCTATTTGGTAAACAAGCTAGACACTATTAGTTCCATTTTAGAGATGGGCAAACAGACATTCAGAACAGAGTGAGGAAGTAATTTATATGAAGTCACAAGGTTCAACGGCTTCCACAATATGACATGCACACAGGTTTGGAGAGAGGGAAGGCATTTTCTGTCATGGAACATTTCCTAAGCCAGACACTGCACTTAACAAAGGATAAACATGGTACCTCCTGCAACTTATTCTGTTTACCTGGTAAAGCTGCTTGTTTAATAATTGGGTAAAAACAACTAAATGATGTAACAAAAATTACATTTCTCTTACTGAGACAATATAGTAATAATCTCCCCTTAAGCAAAGGAGGATGAATCTCAGCAAGTATATAGAATAAAATCTAATATCTTAACTTTTTACAGAACATGTATGTAGATATTTTCTGAAGATGCACACACACACTGAATATGCACATACAGAAATATACATTGCATCTATGCATGTGCACAGTTACAATTTTGGAAAACATTAAGGAACATTCAAACTGAAATTTCAAAATAGATACAATTTTTGAAGCACTGCTGTGTGACTAGGTCCAATAATGTTAAAAAAATTCTTTAAGCCTAACATTAAAGAGTTACAAAGAACACTCTACTAGCTTCTAAGGCAATGTCCATGTTTCCAACAATTAACACTGAAGCTCAGATGGAAATAGGTAAGTTGAATCTTCTCTCTAATTTTTCTCTTACTAAAGCAACCATTCACTGAGAATTCTTCACCATTCTGGAACCTATCACTATCTATCAGGGCTCCATAACTTTTTACAAGTGTTCTTCAAAAGTTCATAGAAAATTGCACAAAAATATTTTGAAATCCAGTTTTTTTCATAATATGCATTTTCCATGGACTTTAAGACATTGCATACAGAAACTAGAGATGTCAATCAACCCTATATACCTCAGAGGCTACTAAGACTTTTTTTTTTAATTTTTTTTTAATTTTTTTTTTAATTTTTGACAGGCAGAGTGGACAGTGAGAGAGAGAGAGACAGAGAGAAAGGTCTTCCTGTGCCGTTGGTTCACCCTCCAACGGCTGCCGCGGACAGCGCGCTGCGGCCAGCGCACCGTGCTCATCCAATGGCAGGAGCCAGGTGCCAGGTGCTTTTCTTGGTCTCCCATGGGGTGCAGGGCCCAAGCACTTGGGCCATCCTCCACTGCATTCCCGGGCCACAGCAGAGGGCTGGCCTGGAAGAGGGGCAACCGGGACAGAATCCGGTGCCCCAACCGGGACTAGAACCCGGTGTGCCGGCGCCGCAAGGTGGAGGATTAGCCTGTTGAGCCACGGCGCCGGGCGCTACTAAGACTTTAAATGAAGCAATACACAAAAAAGCTTTGGTAAAAGCACTGCACTTTGCGAATGCCAGTCACTATATCACTATCTTTATCATCATTATTCAGTCCTATTTGTGCTTGATTGCATCGCTGAGGAACAGATGGTATTCTAGAAAATTAACTTCATACCAATAAATGTAGCTATCATTTGCAAGCTTATATTAAAAATAAATACTTTTCTGCAATAAGCCAAGCAGAAGTTTAGAAGAGAACATGGCTTACAAAAAGTCATTAAACAGAAAGAAGATTCCTATGATTTCCTTGTAAACTAGCCTTCAGATGACCTGATGTGGTAACAGCTGTGACCCACGCTCCTCATTCAAGTCACAGACTTGCACAGATTTTCGTATCTCTAAATCCCTGCTCCTCTGGCTCAAATGTCCTTTTTCACCTTGTACATAGCAAGAAAACTCTTACTCATCCTTAAAGACCCACTGTAGAACATACCATCTTCTTTTGTTCTTATTTCACCCAGGCTGTTCATCATTTTCTCATCAGAGTTCCCGCACCATTTTCAGTATTCATGCATATCTTACAGTGAACACCTGTCAGTTACTAAGGTGCTCAGGATACAAAATGAGCAGACACGGTGCTGTTTACAGGGAGTTTATATTCCAGGAGAGAGAGACAGACAGTAAATGGATCATAGGACAGATGGTACAGGAGTGCTCTGAAGAAAACTCTACTGAGTAACGAGGATAGCTGAGACAGAGGAAAAGTCTGTGCTGCCATATAGCATTTATCACATTGTATACAGTTCTGCTGTAAATATCCTGGTAGACTGCATCACATTCTCAACGTTAGCATAGCACATGACAAATCAAAACTGTAAAATAGTATAACAGTAACAATTAACATTCACTCAATGTCCTTACCTATCAGGTAATGGATGCTTTGCACTGGTCAGCATATTCAATCTGCTCAACAACCCTGTGAAATGGTTATTTTTACTGTACTCCACATTTTACCCAAATGAGTATATTTAGATAGTAAGAGGTTAAATCACACAGCTAATAAGTGTGTGTGATGACACTGATTTAACTATAAGCAGTCTGATTTCAGAGGCCTCATTCTTAATCACTATGCAATACTGTCTTCTAGAAATAGTAGACATTCAAGATCCTTTTGCTTCAAAACAAATCCTACACTTATGCTCTAAAATCTATCTAAAAATTTCCTACACAGGCTCACAAACAGATTTCGAACACCTTTGTAGAAAGAATAATCAGGTCATTTCTGAATTCAAATATCAAACACTCTAAAGTCTCTCTCAGGGCCATGAGAGAGTAAGCTCTGCTCTGGAGAGACAGCTAATGACCAAGAGAGAAACCAGATAGGTAGCAGAAACAGGCACCGAAACATGATTCCTTCACATCATGGAGCATTCACAAATGAAATGCAAAGAATCATATAAATTCAGAGTATGAATCTGTTTTATATGCTTTATACTATTTTGTTCCAAAGACTAATTACCTCAGATTTCAAAGTACAGAAATGCCTCCCACTCTTCCCCACAGCCGCAATAACAGGATTTTACTACACCACAATCTGACAGCAACTACAAGACCGTCTGGACAGCTGCAAACCACAACACACACTCATGGGAGCTCAATGTGTTTACCTGCCACAGTCCATCACGCTTTGGGTTCAGTAATATACAACAATGCAACTATAATAATTACTGGCTTGAGAAGGAGGTATTTTCAGACAGGTTTGACCACTATGCCATATGTTTAATGTCAAAGAAAACAGCCCATAAATACAATAAGCAACTTTCAAATGTGGGCCAGGTATAAAGCATATTTAATTATAACATTTCAATGAAAATAAAAACATCAATTTTTGACCTTTCTTTTTAATGGGAAGTAGGTACAGGAGACAGTGAGACGAGGGAGTTAAGAGACTGTTTAAAAATGCCATAAAGAGAAGGGGAGGGAAACAGCACCATGCTCAGGAACAGAACAGTGACAGAGTACCACTTGTTATTTGATGTAAAAAATTCTTTTCTAGATGCTCTGACAAGAAGAGCTTATGAAAAACAAAGGAATTAACATTTGTTGGGCACCTATTATACATCAATCACTAATTTAATATGCTCTATACAAATATTTCATTTGCCACTCATTATGTAAACTCACTTGTTCCAACATCCTTACTAGCTGGTTAGTATTACCCCACTTTACAGATGCACAAAGTGTTGCAGAAATTAGTTTCTTGCCCAAGTCCTCATAGCTAATAGCTACTCCAAGACCATTTGATAGCTACTCTATCAGATCACTTGTCCAAACAGTGAAATCATCATCTCATACAGCAAGCTTCTCCCTGGCTCTGATGCCACTTCCCACCCACTCCAACACACATCCAAAAATTTAGAAGAAATAACAATTATGAAAAAAGATAACACACAGGCACATTGGGGGATATGGAAGTACAAGGACAATAAAAGCTTTTGTGAGCATATAACAGATAAAGAATTATCTTAGCCAAGGATACAAGATTTCTTGTAGAAATCATCTGGTCATCAAGAGTTTATCTTTACCCTCCCTCTATTATACTATTAAGGTTTACAAAGGAAAAGCTAACCATTTCCTATTTCTAAGGCTAGCACTAGAGAATGCTCTATAATTTGACTGCTGATGCAGATGTAATTCTGTTACCAGATTCAAAACCAAAGACTGCACATATCTTTGCTAATTATTTTGCTCTCTACCCATGGAAAACCTTAGCCATAAATTCACCAGCCCAATCAGCAACTCTGAGGTTATATATTAATGCAATGTCCAGCAACATTAATATCTTTTATTTCAACTTTGCAAAACCAGAAGGAGACCAGAAAGAAAGAAGTGCCTCTCCAAGAGCTTTCTCCAAATCTGAAATGTATTTTCTCAGAGGGTATGCCTATTAGGGTTTTTATTGTTATGCTGAGTGCCACTCTGCCCATCCATCAGTATCAAAGAACAACAAATTACATTTGAAATGCAAGCATACAACAGGATGAAAAATTGGAAAGGAAACTTTGGTTTTCTAGTTTGATACATTTGTTCTCATTGGCAAGTACTCATAAAAGGTGAATACCCACCAAAGAAATGCTCTCTACTTAATGTCTTCCTGAACAACCACGGCCTGAGCAGGGACAACACAGACCATTCCAAGTAGCAAATATTCAGGAAGCACCATCTAAGTAATCACATACACTTTTGCAGCAAGTTTAACTGGTAAAATTCACCGGTAAATCAATCTCAGAATGTAGTCAAGAACATTTAAAATGGGCCGGCGCCGTGGCTCAACAGGCTAATCCTCCGCCTTGCGGCGCCGGCACACCAGGTTCTAGTCCCGGTTGGGGCACCGGATTCTGTCCCAGTTGCGGTTGCCCCTCTTCCAGGCCAGCCCTCTGCTGTGGCCCAGGAGTGCAGTGGAGAATGGCCCAAGTGCTTGGGCCCTGCACCTCTTGGGAGACCAGGATAAGCACCTGGCTCCTGCCATCGGATGAGCGCTGTGTGCCGACCGCGGCAGCCATTGGAGGGTGAACCAACGGCAAAGGAAGACCTTTCTCTCTGTCTCTCTCTCTCACTGTCCACTCTGCCTGTCAAAAAAAAAAAAAAAGGACATTTAAAATGTTGGTAACTTCTGTACTAGTTATTCAGCTTTTAGGAAACTTCTAAAGAAAGGATCTGAAAAGCAGAGACAGGAACACAGACTGACTACCAGGACGTTAACCTTTACTGAGCAGACATGAATAAGATTACAATCCAGGGTGATATAAAGGCTGTCAGGGGTAAGCAAACTGCTCGAAGAGATGAGGATAAAACAGGGCACCCAATCTGGAAACATAGTTTCCTCTAGGTGGTGACCCTAAGGTAAATCTCTGACTGTAAATGAGTTAGATGCATAAGATGGAAAAGGGCTCCTGTGCTTAAAACAAAACAAGTGCACAGAAGCCTTACACAATAAAGCATTTGGCTTTCCTGACTCAAGACAAGATTTCCAGCAGGGTGGTAACCTGAAGATCAAATTAAAAAAAAGAGGTGGCAGAAATGAGACTGGACAGGTAAACAGAGCAGTGAATACCAATCCGAGAAATTTATCTAAAGGATATGAAATAGCAGTGAAAAATTTAAACACAGGAATGACAGGATTGGATTTACATGTTGCACTACTTAATGAACGCAAATACTGAAAGGGAGGGGAACAACATTAGTGGAAGGAAGCAAATTTAGGTTGCTACAGTAATCTAGATAAGAGCAGAGATCCAGGGAAGAATAGGATGCAAAAACATGTAACAGATCATAATTATTAGTAATTCCTCTCATCAGAGATAGACCAGTTAAATATATGACACATGTAACAGAGTACTACATATCCACAAAAAACAGTATTCACAACTTTCTGATAACCTACGAAATTGAGTATGACAATATTAAAGTTATATTTATAAAATATAATATGGAGAATGAAATAAAATTATCTAAAATTATTGCTAATGTTTACCTAAACTGGTTGCTTTATGGGAAGTCTTCTTTTTTTCCCTTTTTTATAATTTCCATTTTTTTATAATAAGCACTCATTAAAGTATGTAAAGATTGACTTTTAAATGAGTCTTCTCTCTTTTCTTTTAGTTAATACAGCTGTTTTTAAATTCGTGAAGGTGCCAATTATACCAGTTTATAAAACAGACATAAACTTCGGTCTCATGAAATTTATAATCTGTAAAGTACAAGCCAGTCATTTTCAGAAGTATTCCACTTATAAAATTCCACACAAGGTCCAGCATTGTGGCACAGTAGATTAAGCAGCCACCTATGAAGTCCATGTAAGCGCTGGTTCAAGTCTCTTAGGAAAAGAGTGCAGATTGGTGCCGCCTCACACAGGGCATCAAAATATTAGGAAAAGAGCGCAAAACAGAGAGCTAACAGAATAAGAATCTACAGCCAGACTGAATTTATTCAGAGAAAATAAATCCACAGCGCCAGGTGCCAGCATGCACATTAATGGAACACATGGCAGGAGGCCCTGACCCCAGGGGCCAGGCTTTTTTATTACTTAGGAGGGCTGGAGTGGGGGTGGGGGTGGGGGTAGTGGGCAGCAGGTAGAGGTGAATTCCTGGGAACTGGTCTTTCATGTGGCCACCAGGCCTCTGAACCTAGGGAAGAATGCTGGGGTGGGGTGTAAAGACAATAGGGTGAGAGACCAAGATGAGATTCAAGGGCAAGGCATAAATTTCAGTATTCTGTCTCTCTTGGGAAATGAGCCAGAATGGCTGAGGCTTATGTCTTTGTTCCATCAAGGATTAGCTGCTCCACTCCTGACCCAATTCCCTCGTAATGCAAGGACAGAGATAGCCCATGTACTTGGGGCCCCTGCCATCCACATGGGAGAGCCAGATAGAATTCTAGGCTCCTGGCTTCGCCTGGCCCAGCCCTAGCTGTTATGGCCATTTGGAGATGAAGATCTCTGTGTTTTCCCCCTTTCTCTCTTAACTCTGCTTTTCAAAAAATAATAAATCTTTTTTAAAAAATTCCATACAAAAGCGAAAGGAAAAATATCCCAAAGTTGCTTATTCATTTTAGTAGTGTCTGAGTAGAAATCTTACAGTTTATTCTTTTGAGATGCTTTGGATCCTGAACCAACCTTGCACTCCTGGGATAAACCCCATAAGGTGATCTCACACGTATAATCCTTTTTATACATTGCTGCATCTGGATTGCTAGTATTTTGTAAACAATGTTTGGCATCTAATAGTCATAATGAAGTAGGCAGGCATATAGGTTAAAATCGATTAAGTTTGTGAGCTGGAAGACCACGCCTTCGCCATGCCACTGTGTGACCTCACGCCCTACCTGATACTTTCATCACGCCCCTGTGTGACCTCATGACCCTACCTGGCGACACCTGGGTGCCCACCAGCCAATCAGGTTAATTAACCACTCCTCTATGGAAGTGGGTTAAAAGCCTGGGATACAGTGTCTACTTTCCTGACCTCTTGCCAGGAAGGGGCTTGCTGTAGCCCTGAGCCTCCAGGGTGTGTGGACTTCGGGCTTCCTGGCCTAGATGCTCTTCCATGTGGCTGGTTGCTGGTGCTCGGTATGAACCCAGATTTACCTCTCTCTCTTAAATAAAGCTCTCACTCTCCTATGAATCTTTCCTACTAAATAAAGCTTAAAATGTACCATGCTGCCTCAATTATCTGTGCTGGTATTTAGAATTCTTCTCTAAATATTAGGCAAAAACCCTCTCGGGCTTATTAATATTGGGGACTTACTAACAAGCATATGGTGATATCATATGGCACCCTGAATTCCGGTAGTATATGTGGCATCCCAGATGGCGCTTCTGGGGAACGTTAAGGGGCCACATTTTTATATAAAATTTAGGTGGTCATCTCTGATTTCAATAAGAAATACTGTTCTGCAGTTTTCCTACAATTTTTTTTTAATTTTTGAACCAGAAAAAAAAGCCAAGGTAATAGTGGCCTCATTTAAAGAATGAGTGGGCAAGATGGATCAAAGACCTAAATTTAAGAAACATGACTGAAGTTGCTGGAAGAAAACGTAGGAGAAACACTCCAAGACACTGGTGTATGGGACGACTTATTGGCCAAGATCCCCAAAGCGCAGACACAAAACAAAACCAAACAAATGGGATTATAAATGGGGCCAGTGCTCTGACACAGTCAGTAAAGCCACCTCCTGCAGTGCTGGCATCCCATATGGGTGCTAGTTCAAGTCCCAGCTGCTCCACTTCTGATCCAGCTCTCTGCTCTGGCCTGAGAAAACAGTACAAGATGGCCCAAGTCCTTGGGCTCCTGAACCCATGTGGAAAGACCTGGAAGAAGCTCCTGGCTTCAGACTGGCACAGCTCTGGTCATTGCGACCAACTGGGGAGTGAACCAGCGGATGGAAGACCTCTCTCTCTCTCTCTCTCTCTCTCTCTCTCTCTGCCTCTCCTTCTCTCTCTGTAACTCTTTCAAGTAAAATAAATAAATCTTTTAAAAACTGGGATTATATCAAATTCAGAAGCTTCTATACAGCAAAGGAAATAACCAACAGAGTGAAGAGACATCCACCAAAGTGGGAAAAATATTTAGGTGCTACATATCTGACACAGGATTATTACCCAAACTATATTAGCAACTTAAAAAAATTCATCTTTAATAAAAGGGTGGGAGGGGCTGGCACTGTGGCATAGTGGGTAAGGCCGGCAATGCATTTGGGCGCCGGTTCCAGTCCTGGCTGCTCCATTTCCCATGCAGCTCTCTGCTATGGCCTGGGAAAGCAGTAGAAGATGGCCCAAGCCCTTGGGTCCCTGTACCCGCGTGGGAGACCTGGAAGAAACTCCTGGCTCCTGGCTTCGGATGGGCGCAGCTCCGACCGTTGCAGCCCATTCTCTCTCTCTCTCTGCCTCCTCTCTCTCTGTAACTCTGACTTTCAAGTAAAATAAATCTTAAAAAAAAAAAAATCAAAAAAAAAAATCAATTCAGTTAAAAAAAAATTGGCGAAGGACCACAACAGACAGTTCCCAAAATAAGAATAACAAGGACCAACAAATAAATGAAAAAATGTTCAACATCACTATCAGTGACATGCAAATCAAAACTACAATGAAATATTACCTCATTCATCAGAATGGCCAAAATCCAAAAGAAGAGAGTAACACATCCTGGCAAAGGTGTGTATAAAGAGGAACACTTACATATTGTTGGTAGGAATTTAAATTATTACAGTACACAGTACACTATGGAGATTTTTTGGAAAACCAGAAACAAATTTGCCATACAATTGAGCAATCCCACTAGTGGGTATAAAACCAAACGACAAGAATACATTGTATCAAAGGGATACCTGCACCATCATGATTACAGCAGCACTGTTCACAACAGCCAAAATATGGAATCAGATGAATGGATAAAGACAATGAGGTATATAGACTCAGCGGAACATTATTCAGCTATAAAAAAGAACGAAATTCTACCATTTGCAGCAAAATGAATGCCATTGGATAGCATCATGTTGCGCAAAACAAGCTGTACACAGAAAGACAAATACCATGTGACCTACTTTACATGTGGAAGCTAAAATTATAAAAAGAAAAAAAATCCAAATGAAAGAAATGCCTGTGTGTATCAGTACTACTGCAAATATAGTTTCATAAAATTGTTATACTTTGTCAACTCAATAGTTAAGAAGGTTATAACACCATAGTTTTAATGATCTGTAGCTACTTTAAAATTTACTGTCTATATGAGAAACGGTCATCTTTCTATTTTACTACTACTTACGGCCATTGCCTATATTCCTGCTAAAGTAGTGTTTTAACCTGTTATTTGTTAGACTTGTTGGCTGAGCATTACTGCCTTCCTCCTTCCCTCCTCTTTTTAGTTTTTGAGAAGACATTTTTAATTAAGAAGAGGGAAGGGAGAAGGGAGTAACAGAATACCATTACAATCTTAGAATTGTATCTATGAGCTATACTGAATCTTTTTAAAAACTAGGGAAAACTAAAAACAAAAAAAATGAGTTAGGAATCTCCTACAGTCTGAACGTTTAGTCACCCTCAAATGTCACAGGCTGTGTGAGATCTTCCCTGTAAGTTGATGGTAATTAGAAGTGGGGAGTGGGGAGGTAATTAAGTTACAAGGGCATGAATGAGATTAACACCTTTATAAAAGTCTCAGGGAGTCTCTTTGCCCCCTTCCACCTGGTGAGGCCACACAGACGGCATCATCTGTGGGAAAAAGCCCTTTCCAGAAACCAAATTTGTCAACAATCTGTTAAGGGATTTTACAGCTTCTAGGACTGTGAGCAATTTCTGTTGTTTATAAAGTATCCAGTCTGAGGTGTGTTAGAACAACCTGAACAGACCGAGACTGACGTATGCCTTCCTCTTCTGTATTTTGGAAGAGATTATTAAAAATTTACTATTGGTTTTTCCTTAAATATATTTTATAATTAACCAGTGAAGTCATCTGGATGGTTTCTTATAGTAAGTATATTTTTTGTTTTCTTTACTAATTCAATTTCCTTACAAGGCTATTCTGATTTTGTTTCTTCTTGAGTCAGTTTTGGTAGTCCATGTCTTTCTAGGAATTTGTCCATCTAAATTACCTAATTTATTGGCATACATTGTTCATAACATGCCCTTACAATATGTTTTGCTTCTGTATGATGTCAGTAGTAATGTCCTCTTTTTCACTCTTGATTTCTGTGGCAGAGTCTTCTCTATATCTGGCCCGCTTTGAGCCCCAGATACTCCACTTCTGATTCAGCTCTCTGCCATGGCCTGGGAATGGCTCAATACCTTGGGCCCCTGAACCCATGTGGGAAACCTGGAGGAAGCTCCAGACTCCTGGCTTTGGATCAGCCCAGTTCCAGCCATTGGGGCCATTTACAGAATGAACCAGTGGATGGAGAACTTTCTCTCTCTCTCTCTCTCTCTCTCTCTCTCTATCTCTCTCTTTGCCTCTGTAACTCTGCCTTTGAAATAAATAAGTTAATCTTTAAAAAAAAAAAAAAGTCAGTCAATATAGATGAAATTTGCTGATGTTTTCAAAAAATCAACTTTTCTTTGTTGACTTTTCTTTGCAGTTTTTCTTTTCTCTATTTTATTTCATTAATTTCCATATTAATATGTGTTACTTCCTTCAATCTGTTGGAGTTAAATTTAGTCTATTCTTCCTTTCCCAGAGTCTTAAGATGAAGTTTAGGTAATTGATTTGAAATTTATCTTCATTTTTAAAACAAGAGGTTACAGTTATAACTTTTCCTCTAAGTATTGTTCTGCTTTATCTGTTAATTTTTCATAAACTGTATCTTCATTTTCATTTATGTCAAAGTATTTTCTTTTCTTAAATTTTTTATTTTTTATTAGAGCTTTTAATTAAAGAATATAAATTTCCAAAGTACACCTTATGGATTACAATGGCTCCCCCCCCCCATAACTTCCATCCCACCCACAACCCTCCCCTTTCCTGCTCCCTCTCCCCTTGCATCCACATCAAGATTCATTTTCAATTCTCTTTATATACAGAAGATCAGTTTAGTATATATTACATAAAGATTTCAACAGTTTGCCCCCACATAGCAACACAAAGTGAAAAATACTGTTGGAGTACCAGTTATAGTATTAATTCACAATGTACAGCACATTAAGGACAGAGATCCTACAGGATTTTTTAAAAAAAAATTATTAATTTTCTATGCAATTTCCAATTTAACACCAAGGTTTTTTTTCATTTTCAATTATCTTTATATACAGAAGATCGATTCAGTATATACTAAGTAAAGATTTCATCAGTTTGCACCCACACAGAAACACAAAGTATAAAATACTAGTACTAGTACTAGTACTAATACTATAACTAGTACTAGTTATAGCATTACTTCACATTGGACAACACATTAAGGACAGATCCCTCATGAGATCTAAGTACACAGTGACTCCTGATGTGGATTTAACAATTTGACACTCTTGTTTATGGTGTCAGTAATCTCCCTAGGCTCTAGTCATGCGTTGCCAAGGCTATGGAAGCCTTTAGGGTTCGCCGACTTCTATTTTATTCCGACAGGGTCATAGTCAAAGTGGAAGTTCTCTCCTCCCTTCAGAGAAAGGTACCTCCTTTGTCAAACTATTTTCTAATATCCTTTTGATTTCTTCTTTACCTCTTTGGTTATGTTAAAGACTATCAATTTCCACATATTTGTGAATTTCTCTTTCTGAAAATATTTTTAATCCCATTTGTGTTATTTAGTTAATGGAATTAATTATTTGCATGATTTCAATCTTTAACATTTTTTTGAGGCTTGTTTACTGGAGTCTAGGAAATGCTCCACATTCTTGGGAAAAATGAACTTTCTGTGGTTGCTGGAGAAGATGTCCTATAGATGCTTGTTATTTCTATGCAGCTTATAGTATTGTTCCAACTTCTAGTTTCTTACTAATTTTATCTGGTTGTATCCTTTATAAAAAGTAGGGTATCAAAGTCTTCAATTATTACTGTTAAACAGTTCAAATCATTTAAGGATACTGTATCAGTTTCCCATTGCCACTGTAACAAATTATCCCTAACTTAGTGGCTTAACATAGAAACAGAGATGCATGATCTTATAATTCTGGAGGTAAGTAATCTAAAATGGGTATGTAAGGCAGCATTCCTTTTAAAAGCTCCAAAGGAGAATCCTGATCCTTATCCTTCCCATAATGTAGAGACTGAAATATTCAATGGCTTATGGCCATAAGACTGGAACTTCTGCTTCTGTTGACAGTTTGCCTTCTGTCTGACTTTGCCTTCTGCACAGAACAGAGTAGTAATATTGGACTCACACACATGATCCTAGATAACCTATCCACTTCAAGATTCTTAATAGTATCTTCAAGGTTCTTTCTGCCACATATAATAACATTCCCAATTTGTGGGGATTAGGATATAGACATTGGTTGGTGGCAATGGCGGGGGGGGGGGGTAAGTATAATTCAGGCTACTACAGACATTAAGTGAAACAAATTTCTGAATCAATTCTTAGTTTGTTCCATGTCATGGAGCTTCTGACGGTCAATGTAAGTCAAGCACATTTTAGCCATACTTGAAAATACGTAAACTTGTGTTGTTTAAGCATCCTTTATGTTACCCAGCCTGAGATATTTTGTTACAGAAACACAAAACAAACTGAATGGTGATTTTGTACAATCAAGAAATGCTGCTTCCTTTATGCATATGTGCTATAAGTTAAGATCAATATTTTCTCTCTCCACATAAATAATCCAAATTGAGGTACTAAAGAAATCTTACTAGTGATATTTTTCAAACAGATGACAAAATTATTTAATTAAAGTGAACTAAATGCACCATGAGACTGTGGATTATTAACTGACACTTCACCAAATCTTAGTACGGTGTGTGCAAAGGAATGAAAAAACATTAGTGGCATACTTAAGTTTGGAGGATAACAAGGATCCCTGCTGTTTACCCCCAGCCCTGGCCAAAACAACCAACCGAACAAACATAGAAACATTACCACAGTCAGGAAGAACCAAGGCCACTCTACTGACTCCTCTGGCACATCAAGATGGACCAGTATAGTGTAAAGTGGAGCTTCATGTCAGAGTAGGCAAAAGATTAAAAATGTCATCTTTTGAAAACAAGACCTTTTTTGAGTTTTTCTCCAGAAACTCCTTTTTGGCCTAATTTTATCACATGACTGTTGTGATACAAAAGAGTCACAGCTCTACCCACGATGAGTCTGTTACCCGCAATCAAGGGGCATAAAGAAAAGGACTAGGGTGGCAATTGAGTCTGCTCCTATCCTAAGCCCTCAACAGAAAGAGGTAGGGGGGAAATCTATTATGATTTGTATGTAGAGGTTTCATGGCCAAAGCTCTTAATAATACCAGATTTATATTCCAATAATGTAGTCTCTGCACTCTACTTACATACTCAGGGATCCTCAGACATGACACAGAACCTTGTCAGGCAGTAGGATTCACATTCAAGACTATGAAGATCTAGGATCAACCACTATGAGCAAAGCAGCCACACTAACAAAAAACATACACAAGGTGGCAGTAATTTTATCATGAATAAGCTGGTGATGACTGGAAACCATAAGGCATATCAATCAAATTGAAAACTTTGCGGGGCTGGCACTGTTGCAAGGTAGGTTAATCCTCCACCTGCAGCGCCTGCATCCCTTATGGCACCGGTTCTATACCCGGCTGTTCCATTTCCCATCCAGCTCTCTGCTATGGACTGGGAAAGCAGTAGCAGATGGCTCAAGTCCTTGGGCCCCTGCATCTGCATGGGAGACCCAGAAGAAGCTCCTGACTTCAGATCAGTGCAGCTCCAATTATTGTGGCCATTTGGGGAGTGAATCAGTGGATGGAAGATCTCTCCCTCTCTGCCTCTCCCTCTCACTGTCTGTAACTCTACCTTTCAAAAGAGAGGGAGAGGGGAGAGGAGAGAGGTAAGGGGAGAGGAAGAGGAGAGAAAACTTGCAGAGAAATTGTGAACCAATTCAAAGTCAGTTTGAAGACCTGTGGCCACTGATGAAAACAGAGCCCCTGACCTCTCTGGACCAAAAATCCTGTGACAAGCTGACTATTCCAATCTACACTCTGAGTTCTTTGTACCAAAAGGCTCTCCTCCAAATTTTTTAAGTTAATTCATTATTTTGAAAAGCACAGAGACAGAGATCTCACATCCACTGGTTTACTCCCCAAAAACTTGCAACAGTTGGGGCTCGACCAGGCAGAACCCGTGAGCTGGAAACTCAATCTGTACATCCTGAGAGGCAGCAGATGATGAATCAGATGGTTGGGCCTCTCCTTCAAACTCTTCTTAGCTTAGGGATCCAGAAGCTTACAAAGACCATGTTCTGCTTAAGCATCACCTCCCAGCAGTAACAAATTTTAAGAGACTACTTGCAAAGGAATAAATCACAGAGACACACACACAGCTTTTAAAATAAACATTTCTGAGTATGACTTATCCTCATGATCATACATCTTTCTGTTTAAGAAAGGAAGGGAGGGAGGGTGCCAGTTCCTTTGCCCAACCTTCAAGGTTGATATGGTTGCAAGGATTCCTTCCTTTGTCCTTTTCTCTCTTGATTCCATCCACTTTCTGGGTGATCTCATCCTCAAGCACAGCTTCAAACATAGGGCAGTGTACGTTTAGTGAAATTAAATATACTTAAAGACCACATAATAACTCAGAACTCACAAAACTCAAAAACTTTTCCACCTGCATTGTTCATAGCATCCCAAATGATCTTTCTTTTTTGTATGAATTGTTTATTTCTCAAATTAGCATGTTATATTTTCAGACATGGTTGTTGACTACAAGATAACTGAAATGGAAGAAAGCAAAATGACAAAATTCACTAGACAATCTGCTCATTGGAAATATTAAATTATGGCAAATTGATTATCCTATGGAATATCTCTTAGAAAATTCAGGCATCGTTCAACGTTTTAACTCTGTGATGAGAATACCTTGTGATCTTTATTTTTCACTGAACCTTACAGTTTCTACTGTTTTTCTTCTATTTATTTTATCATTCTCCCTAGAACACACTGTTGACCATGTCAATCTCAGGCACTACTACTACATCATACTCAACTGTGTTCCAGAAGCTTAAAATACATTCACACATTTTATCACGTATAAGGCCTTTCATGCTTTAGCCCCTGCCCTCTCCTTTTGCCCTGTTTCTCAATACATTCCTGCTTTTACCTTCTGCTCCAAATAGGCTGCTAGGAGGTACCTTCACACATACCATTCACTCAACAAGCATGGTCTATGTCAGCCACTGGGCACTCTGGCACAGAATGACAGAGGACAGAAGCCCCAGTTCTCAGGAGCCTTAAGTACATCTGTAGAGCACCTGCATGCCACTGAGTCCTCACAGCAAGTCTAGGGGTACTCAGTGACTGACAGTGCTACAAGTTACAATACTGGATGAGAGGTCAAGGTCACATATAGGTCCAATAATTCTTGCAGCAGAGGAAGACTTCCTACAAGGTCTAAGTTCCACACTAAAGCTAAATACCCACACTACCACAGAATGTATATGCCTGGCACACTTGTCTGATAATCAGCAAATCTCACCTCAGAATCAGTAGCTGGAATTTATTTCAGTTCTCAAACACAGGAAAACTGTGTTTCCATCTTTCTTCACCAAAGGATATCAATGGAATGAATTCCTTTTTATTCCACAATGAAGACTCACTGGCTATTCTGTCTTCCCTTACTGGAGGCTTTAGCCCACTATACCAGGCACTATACCAGGCACACAG
Organism: Sylvilagus floridanus; assembly: GCA_949820135.1. Taxonomy (NCBI): domain Eukaryota; kingdom Metazoa; phylum Chordata; class Mammalia; order Lagomorpha; family Leporidae; genus Sylvilagus; species Sylvilagus floridanus. Next base: position 161,681,111 of record OX463241.1, on the reverse strand, counting down.
ATTCTCTCAGGACCATTTAAAGATGAAGAAATGGAAGTTTGTAGAGCTTATTATCAAAGCTAATATACCCATTTAAGGAGCAAAAAGTCAGGACCGGCTATGTGATGTAGCAGGTTAATGCCTTGGCCTGCAGTGCCAGCATCCCATATGGGTGCTGGTTCAAGACCCAGCTGCTACACTTCTGATCCAGCACTCTGCCATGGCTTGGGAAAGCAGTAGAAGATGGCCCAAGTCCTTGGGCCCCTGCACCCACGTGGGAGACCTGGAAGAGGCTCCTGGATCCTGGCTTCATATTGGCACAGCTCCAGCCATTGTGGCCAACTGGGGAGTGAACCATCGGATGGAAGACCTCTTTCTCTCTGCCTCTCCTCTCTGTGTAACTCTTTCAAATAAATAAATATATCTTTTTTGAAAAGGAGCAAACATCTGACTGAGTAAAAGGAAACTACAAGAATATAACCCAAAATATAGTCAACAGATCTTAGAGTATGACTTTTGTCTTGTCCCTTTGTTCTGCTAACTTATCGCAAACAGAATAAAGATAAGGCACGGAATTATGGTTCTTTATTTGTTCTGAATTGATGGGATACTAAGTGATGGACACTGTCAAAAAATTGAATAAATTCCTTTTTCTATGCATTTCTCTGAAAAACAGATACAGAGGTAATTTCTTTAGTACTTTTCATATTAAACAGTAACACAAAACATTAACACTTATTAAACAAATCAATAGCTCATAAGGCATCTTAAGACCCAAAGACACTTTTACATGGGGAAAGAAAACCTGCTCATTCTCCCTTCCATCACAACACGAGGTGCCACAGACCGGTCAAGACAGAACTTTCAACCCCTTTTTCAGAGTGCAACTTCATGCTACTCCTAATAAACAAGATGGCCCGCTGGCAAACAGAACTGCTCACCACATTTAAACTTAACTTTTGAATGCTTGGAATTTTTTAAAAAGCAAGCAACAATTAGAAGCCTGCTTTAGAGTCATCACAGACATTCAATTGACTGCATCTGAATCTTTACTTAAGCTACTGCCATCTGTTATGGTGACTTTTTTTTTTAAGGATTTATTTTTATTTCTTTGAAAGACAGAGTTACAGAGAGAGGTAGAACCATCCACTGGTTCACTCCCCAAATGGTCACAACAGACAGAACTGAGCTGATCTGAAGCCAAGACCCAGGAGCTTTTTCTGGGTCTCCCACACACATGCAGAGGCCCAAGAACTTGGGCCATCCTCCACTGATTTCCCAGGCCATAGCAGAGAGCTGGATAGGAAATGAAGCAGCCAGGACACCAACTGGCGCCTATATGAGATGCCACCACGGCAGGGTGGGGCTTTAACCTGCTATGCTACAGCGCTGGTCCCGAATCTAAGTATCTTGATGTACTGCCTTGATGGCAGGCAGTGGGCATGTGTGAGATGGTCTTTCCTGATGACACGCTATCCTTTAAGAACGCGATCACTCCATTTTACTGCTATAAATGAAGTTGTTTGCTGAGTAAGTTACAGCAAAAAATTACATAAATATTGTATAGAAACAAATCTATTCTGAGATAATGAAAGGAATATAATTTTCAGATTTTTCACCCAGCTGATTGGTATCTGAGTCTTGTCATTCAGCTTCAGCTATGCAGAATGTGAGAACTTAACCACAGCAAGGTTCATGCACTAATCCCTTCACACAGAGCCCTGCCTTTATGTGTTCTTTCATTAGGAAAAGGGTATCTATCTAATACAGGAAAAATACTGAGCTTATGGATTTTTTATTATTTTACATTTTTACATATATCAAAAAACTCACATTACAAATTAACAAGTCACAAAAAGCTGACATACAAAGATCTATGTAAGATAAATTAATGGTATATGATGTAAATGACTCACAATTGTCATTAATTAATTTACCCAAATAGTGTTTATTACGCCCATGTTGTGGATGGTATGGTTAAAATGGAATTCTGCCAAGTTTGGAATAAAGTCTGTTCCCAGGCTCTAAACTTACAGCAAGGAGGAGGAGGCAGTCTACAACCTACACCCAAAGCCAGTATAAACCTGTTTTTATAAGTAAAGTTTTATCAAAACATAAAAACATTTCTTCATTTACAAACTGCACTATCTATGGCTACTTTTAGACTACAACAGCACAGACTAAGTAGAATGTACAGGTCACAAACTACTCTATCTTTACTGAAAAAGTTTGTTGGCCCTCAGTTAAGAACTTAGCATAAAGACAATGGAGACATATCCATAAAACATATATATTTCACAGCTAGCTGTCTGTGAAAAAGCACAGAAGCAATCATATATCAACAACTCCATCTCGGTTTCTAAATGAGATCCACACTAAGAGGAAGCAGAACACCCTGAAGAAATGCATGGTTCCAAGGTTTAGGGCAGAGAAAGCAGAGAACAAAGCCTGGAACAGAAAGCCATTAGAAAGTTAGAGAAAAAAAATCCTCTTTAATTAACACACAATTATTCTTATGTGTTTGAATTTTAACTGAAAAGTGATCCCTGTTAAATGTAACAATGGGAATAAGAGAGAGAGGAGATGTACAATTTGGGACATGCTCAATCAGACTTGCCCCAAATGGTGGAGTTAGAATCGTGCCAGGGGATTCCAATACAATCCCATCAAGGTGGCATGTACCAAGGCCATCTCACTAGTCCAAGTGATCAATTTCAGTTCACAATTGATCACACTGATAGGTCTAAGAGTCAAAGGAATCACACAAACAAGACTAGTATCTGCTAATACTAACTGATAGAATGAAAAAGGGAGAGAATGATCCATCATGGGAAGTGGGACACACAGCAGACTCATAGAATGGCAGATGTCTTAAATAGCACTCTGGCCTCAGAATCAGCCCTTAAGGCATTCGGATATGGCTGAAGAGCCCAAGAGAGTATTTTAGACATGGAAAGCCAAGACACTCTGGGGAAAAAAAAAAAAAGAAGACCTAAATGAAAGATCTCTGTGAGTGAGATCCCAGTGAAAAGAACAGGGCCATCAAAGAAGGAGGTACCTTTCTCTGAAGAGAACTTCCACTTTGACTATGACCCTGTCGGAATAAGATCAAAGTCGGCGAACCCTAAAGGTTTCCATAGCCTTGGCAACTCATGACTAGAGCCTAGGGAGATTACTGACGCCATAAACAAGAGTGTCAAATTGTTAACATCAGGAGTCACTGTGTACTTATTCCTCATGAGGGATCTGTCCTTAATGTGTTGTCCAATGTGAAGTAATGCTATAACTAGTACTGAAACAGTATTTTACACTTTGTGTTTCTGTGTGGGTGCAAACTGATGAAATCTTTACTTAGTATATACTGAATCGATCTTCTGTATATAAAGATAATTGAAAATGAATCTTGATGTGAATGGAATGGGAGAGGGAGTGGGAGATGGGAGGGGTGTGAGTGGGAGGGAAATTATAGGGGGGGAAGCCATTGTAACCCATAAACCGTACTTTGGAAATTTATATTTACTAAATAAAAAAATAAATTTAAAAAAATAAATTTAAAAAAATGTCCTTCGCTCAATATTCCCTCGATATATCTGGGAGACAGATTCTAGGACATCCCCCGCTTCAGACACCAAAATCAGTAATGCTACATATGTATTCTTCTTATATAAAATGGCATATTATTTGCACATAATCTATGCACATCCTCCCATATATTTAACTCTCTTCAGAGTACCTGTAATACTATATATAATGCAAATACTATGTAGATAGTTGTTACATAGTTTAGGGAAGAATAGTAAGAATCTGTGCACATTCAGTACAGGTACAAATTTTTCTCAATATTGGAGACAGCTGCTTGAATATACAGATACGAAAGGACAACTGTAGTCAGGAAAATGTATGAGATAATTTTATGAAAAGACCAAGGAGCCAGGGCAAAGAGTACCCAATGACAATTTGAGCTTCAAGTTATATAGTGATATTAACAGATTATAACCAATTGAATTAAAGACCAATCCATGAATTTAGAAAACAAATAGAAAACAATAGAGAGAGGTTGGGGGGAGAAAAAGAAAAGTGAAAATGTCCCTTTTCAGTACAATGCCAATCAAAAAGACACCTAGATTAAGTAAGTTAGAAAATCACCATTCGTGCCAGTGCTGTGGCATCACAGGCTAAGCTTACACCTGCAGTGCCAGTTTGTGTCCTGGCTGCTCCTCTCTGCTATGGCCTGGGAAAGCAGTACAAGATGCCCAGATGCTTGGGCCCCTGCACCCACATGGGACCCAGAAGAAGTTCCTGGTTCCTGGCTTCAGATTGGCCCAACTTCAGCTACTGCGGCCATGCGTAGAGTGAACCAGCAGATGGAAAACCTCTCTCTTTGTCTCTGCCCCTCTCTGTCTGTAACTCTCTCTCTCTCAAATAAATAGGAAAGCAACCATTTTACAACTATCACAGTAATAGAGATGTTCAGGTAAAACATTTAATGCATGCTAAAATTTGTGAGGTAGAGTTTAATGAGAAACCAAATTTTTACAGTCTCAAAGGATCTACCCACAAAAGTACAATTTAATTAGAAAAGAAAAACAGTAACTTCACAGTAAACTGACACTACCAAGTGCTCAAACTTAACATACTCACCAGCATTGGGATAGAGTGACACAGAAACCTTGTGCCCCTGGTGTGAGTAATGCACCATCACCCTAGTGGCATTTCTGCTAAGAGTGCATAACGTGATTGCAATTCTAAGGAATCAGCAGACACTCCAAATTGAGAGACAGTCTACAAAAAACTGGCCCAAGCAGCTTTCCAAAATGCCCATCAGAAAAGGCAAAGGAAGACAGAAGAATTGCTCCAGTCTAAAGCAAGAAGAAGACTTGACAACTAAATGCAATATGTGGTCTTCAACTGGATCTTACAAAAGGCAAAAAGTAGAACTGTCAAATTAGCACATGGACTATAGATTACAGAACCATATCATCTTGATTACTGTATTCAAGGTATAAAAGGAAATACACACCAAGGTATTTAGAGGTTACTTTTTAGCCTAGCAGTGAACGATGCCAGTTAAGACCACTCCCTCCCACCTGAGAGTGCCCGAGTTCTCATGCAAGCCTAGGAGGCAGAGGTGAAGGTGCAGGACTGAGTTCCTGAAATCCATGTGGGAGACTGGACTGAGTTCCCAGCTCTGAGCTTCAGCACCAGCTGTACCCTGGCAACTGAGCGCATTTGGGGAGTGAACCACTGACTAGAGGGAAGTGTATTCTGTCCTCTCTCCTTCTTTCCATTTCTCCCTCTCAAATAAAATTATTTAGGGGTAAAGAGATAAACTACCTGCACCTTAGTCTCAAATGACACATGAAAGTGATTATATTTACAGAGAAAAGGAGAAATCCTATGAAACAAAACATGAACTGGTAAATCAAAAAGTGGTGCACATGAGTTCTTAGCACTATTACTTTATCTTCTGTAAGTTCAAAATTATTTCCAAATAAAATTTTTAATTCCAAGAAGAAACAAAGGTCTTAAAAATAGGAGGGAGGAGGAGGAACAAAGATAAAGAACTATAATACACTCCAACCAGGTGTTTTGTGAAGATGTTATGGAAACAAACAAGGACTGAATCAATAACCTAGAGGAGTCAGAAAAGTTACATATGGCTGCAGGGCTGTTTCTCATGCCTTGTAATGTTTTCTGCATCTGACTAACACCTCATAGAAGGAGATTACCCAAGATTGTCCAGGTACTGATAAGTTAGGTGTCATCTTCCAAGACACCAAATCCAACATGCATTCCTCTGCCACAGAACTTGACACCCTCTTAAAATTGTTCTGTCCATATGTTTACCTCCATTACTATACTATACTTCTTAGATAGAAATATGATGTTGATGCTGATGATGACAACAGGACAGCAGCAGCCATCTCCGCTGTACATACTACATGCTACACACATCACTGAACACCTCTTCACATGTGTCTCATTTAACCTCACAAAAACTCCCAACGGGATTCAGAGTCATCATTTTGCACACATGGAAATGAGACTGAGAAGGGTTAAGATAACTGAAGTCACAACACAAAGAAGTGGCAGACCTGATACGTGAGCCCAAATCTAACTTAAAACTGTGTTAACTACTCTTTCTTCTTTTTTTACCAGTCTGAATCTGACTTCAGTATTTGCACATGGTAGGCAAACAAAAGGGGAACAAGGCTTGTCTACGTGTTCTGTTCTATTTATGTCCTCAGAGCATACCCAAACTGAAAGAATAGGACATAAGGGGCACTGGTCAGAAGACAAAAAAAAAATAGCAAATAACCCACCACCACAATGACAGAAAACCTAGAGCTGAGGTATGAAATTCATCAGTAAAACAAACCTGTGATAATCAGAAACATACAAATGTTACGTTTCTTATTGATGTTATCAATTTATCTTAGTAACAACCAATGAGGGGGGCATCCTTGCTGTGTGAATATGAGAGGACAGCAACAGTTCAGAGAAGTAAAATAACTAGTCCACAACGCACTGCTTAGCAGTGTTAAATACTCACAGTTCAGTTCAGCAGCCCAACAACTACTAGTTGAATACATGAACAACACTTTTGAAGTCCTGTGGTCTGTTGATCCACTATTCCGGCTACTAAAACTACTAAACAACGGAATCATGGCTTTGTCCAAACTTGTTCCCACGTCTGTTTTGTTCCTGGTTCTGATCAAGCCCCCTAACTCACTCAAGTCAGCAGGCAACAGAAAACAGGAGGAAGCAAGAATGTCCACACCAATTGACAAAGCTTTTGTTACTACTTACATTTGTTTCCTTACACAAATCAAAGTGTGACTTAATCTACTCCAAAGCAAATTAACTGAGAGGAAAACAAATTCCAAAACAAAAAGCCGAAGTCAGACTCTCCTAACATCCTTGGAAAATGTTTTATGTCCAGTGCTTTTGTAGTATTTGTTCTTTAGGTCACAGTGCCTATAAGTCAGCCACATGCCTTAGACAAGCTGCATGTCCTCCGAATCCCCACCCCTCTATCTGTATGATGAGAACAACAAAGCTAACTTCACATGATAGTCACCAGATAAAGAAATGTGACAGATGCCTGCACACAATAGGCACATAGGAAATGGTGGCGACATAACTTGTGCTTACAAGTTACAGATTTCTGAAAATACTGGCTTTAAAATATGTCTCTTACGATACTATAAATATGAAAAATTAGTGACAATGCATGAAAAACAAAATTAATGCAAGCTAAGAGATCAAGACTAATTTCAGTTAGGAGTAACTACTGGTATTGAGGAAAGCAGGTAACCTAGCTATATGGAGCACCACCTAGTGGAACAAAAGCAGAGCAGCAGTGGCATAAATAACAAGGAAAAATAATGAGAATGAAAACTACCCTTCCCCTCTCTGTTACAATTTCTTAATAGGAGGTCAAACCAACAGTGATCTCAAGGACAAGATTTATATGAAAGACAGAGATCAAAAAAGCTACTCTTACATATTCATGCCCTTTATCTTACCAAGGAAAAACATCAATAACATGCTAGGAACACTTCGCAAATTCTTAAAATAGCAGCAGGGTCTGATTGGTGAAAAACTATGGAAATGTGAAAATTTATGGAAATTTATAGCTTACCAATTTAGACTAAAATCTCTCGAGCTTGTAGAGGCTGCTGAGTGTCTAGACATGCTTTAAGACACACAGTCATAAAACCGTTTATGGACGCATCATTGGTTAATTGAAGCTTCAGGTGCTGTATCTTGAATAACATAATAAAATCATAGCTGCTGCTAATTTGGTACACAGGATTAATGAAAGAAACTTCCTAAGAAACAAATGTCTCCTTCAATAGTTCTAGACTCAGAAAAATAAAGTAAATCTAGTCACATAAAGATTACCCTAAGAAATGGAACTAGATGAGTTACGTGCTAAATTACTATTATTATCATTATTATCATAAACTCTATGTCTAGAAAGTAATGCCAGTGCACACACATCTGCCTCAGGCCAATCTATAGAAAATAGTATGTAATATTTATCAAGTACCTTTACGTATAGACACTATACTTATGTCTAAAACAGCAACCTTACAAATGCTGCCTAAGGTCTTCAAATTTAGATGGGGAAACTAAGGCTTTGAAAAATTAAGTTGTGCAGACTACAAAGGAACAACAGAAGTCACTGTGCACTTACACACCACGTAGGACGTCCGTCCTTATTGAGCTGTAATAAGAGAATCAACTGCAAATCTTGTTCTCAAACTGTAGTCTATATGTTGTGTGTGTGTCTGGGTGCAAACTGTGTAAATCTGTGCTTAACATGGAGTTAGCTCTCTGTATATAAAAGCAAACTAATAATGAACCATAACAAAGAAGGAGATGGGAGATGGAAAGGGAGGTGGGAAGGGAGTGAGGTGCGAGGGTGGGTACGGGGGAAAGAACCACTATATTCCTAAAGTTGTACCTATGAAAAATGTATTCATTAAATAAAAATTTAAAGAATTATTTAAAAATGCACACATTTCAAATTTTTTTAAAAAATTAAGTTGCACAGACTACAAAGCTGTCACCTCTACAATCACATGGTTAGTCCTGTATAGCCTGTCTCTTGTTAAATACGCTACTTCACAATTAAATGATATCCACCACATTCTCCATGCTGCCAGTGGTCATTAGGTTCCTCTACCATTCTGCCCCTCTGAATGGCATGCAGTCTGTGCTAATCACCAGATCACCCATCCAATACCAGGCAGTTAATCTGAAGAGCTGCATGATCAAGATTCCCAAAGAAAAACATACACAGCGGAAGCATCTCTCTCTGCAGGATGCTGACAGGAACTACACACAGTGTCCTGGCACTCTTCAGGCAAGGATCTGCTTCCTGGTTCCCCATTTGCTTGCCCTGTGACCTTGGGCAAGTTAGTGACCTCCTGATCTGTTTTCTCAGCTGTAAAATAAGGTAAAATGATTTACTCCTTTGATTGTTAGAATTAAATAAAGTAATATATGTAAGTATAAAACCAGAAAAAAAAAACTCTTGATAAGTAGTACCTACTATTCTCAGCAATTCCAACACAAGTACATTTAAATATGTTCCCCCTGCCAGGCAGTCAAAACCATTACTTGCGGACGTACATTCTTGTATGTTCATGATACGTTTTTTCTCCTTTGTGCCTATTTTTAGTTGAATTTCTAAGTATAACAAAGTGGAAATAAATCCTGATATATCTTCAATTGCTTCTGTAATAAATAAAAGAAGTTCCTTCAAGACAGATCATTAACATGAATTTTACTTACTATCCATATACAAAGTTTTCCTATTTTCTCTTCAGCCACTAAAATATATACATAATTAAAAATCCTCACCTTGCTTACCTACTGAAGACTGAAAGATTGCTAGGCAGCACAGGAAAAAAAAAAAGCGAGCTTGCCTTTTTTGATAAGACACATTTTCAGAAACCTCTTTTAAAAAAAGATGTGTCATGTGCAATAAAAATTTCTGGTGAACTTCTATTATGGTTAAGCTTTTTATTTTAAAAACAATAATGTTGAGTTCTGTCTTCTTTACTCCTTTCTTGATGTATCCTATAGGAATGCTGTAGACTTGATTTAAACTTCCAGCTTAATGTAAGCTGGGAATCTTGACTAGCCAAGTTACTTTACATTTCTGAGCCTTGGATTCCTCATTTGAGAAAAATCAAAGGACTCAGGCAGCGGATAAAATAACCTACTTTACCAAGATATCATGATGATGAGAAATAATGGATAGAAGTACCTGGAACAGAAGGTAGCTTTTATTATAATCTCACACACTCACACACCCCTACCTCATATGCAAAGGACCGCTCTACTTCTACAATTTGGTAAGAAACATAAGCCTCTCTAGCTTCTCTCTCTGGGACTGGTGACTCTAGGCAAAGGGGTCTTTTGATAGCAAAGCTGTTGCTGGGACTCAGTTTGCTATTTCAGTTGCCTCTGTAACTTTAGGTCCAGCATTAGCATTTGAATTTGCAGTTTAACTCCTTCAGGTAAGAGAGTTTGACATATGATAAGAGCCTCAAAAATTCTGGTTTTGATCTGTTATAAGATGTATCACTAGGAGTTTAGGGAGGGGTAATGAGTTTAGGGAGGGTAATGTATGAGTACTGGTTCAATAAAGTCCCCAAGAAAAAATAAAAGTAAACAAACATCTGATTCAAGTACATCTGACAAAATCTCCTCATCTCCTAGGGAAAAACGCCTACTGTTCTAGGACATTTAAAGAGCATTGCGAGGTTCCGCTTGTTTAACACTGAGTTCCCTCAGTACCTGCTTCCATTGGTATGTGCTGAGCTGTCAGAGACCTGCCCCATGCCCAGTGCAGGCAAGTGCTGTGAAGTAGCAATCATCAGAGCTTCCCTGACCTTTCAACTCCACATATTCTTTCTATTTTCCTACTTTTGTGATCTTCAAGAACCCAAAACAAAGACTGGAATTCCCAAGGGCTACATAACCAAAATTACGCTAGATGCCAAAGACACAGGGATGTAAGCCAAGGCCCTGTGATTCTACCATAATAGTTAAGTACAGAGTGCTACGGGAGACCAGAAAATGGGCATTCAAACTCATCTGTAGGAAGGGAAGTAGTCAAAGGAGATACTTTACGGCAGAAATTTGAACAGTGAAGTATAAAATGGGTGTTGTATCATTTATCTTTCAACCCATCAGAGGCTAGAGAAGAACAAACTGTACACAGAGAGGCCAGGGTTTTCATTCTCCTTTAGTCATTAACTGACTATAGCAACAGAGTGTGACCAGTAATTGAATTATTTAGACCCCTAAGGGTAGGCAGGGCATGGTGGAAAGAACAATGGATTCAGATAGATAACAATAAAATCTGAACCTCTGCTGTGAAATTTTGTAAGTACGGATCTTGGGCAAGTCACTTTAGTTGTCAGTCTTGGTTTGCACAACTTAAAAACTAGGTTACTAACCTCTTTATGTCTGTCTGCTCCCAGTATTAAGATTACAATCATGACCCAGCACAGAGAAGTGCTATGAAGATGTCCGTAAACTGACAATTAAATCTAAATCATCTAGTCATTAAATATTTCAGAGGGATAATTTAAAGACAAATATGATGTTCCTTAGCAAAGAAGACATCTCTAAATTTAAAACTCATTCCCAAACTAACATGAAAACAGGGATTGCTCAGGAGCAGACACAGTGTTCCCCCTCCACCTCCAGGACCCGGCTGGCATCCTAGATTCTCAGCGTCCAAACTCTACCACAACAGAACTCACAGTCACTACAGCACTGTGAATCACCACACACTAGATAAAACTCAGAAATGGTATGTCTTTAAAAAAAAAAAAAAGAAAGAAACAACGAAACAAAATTTTAAAACTGATAATCTGAAGGAAAACACTTAAAAACTAAATAACCACACACTCCACTCCATGGGATGAATCACGCAGTGCAGCATAACGGCATCACAGCAAAACACAATTCTGCAATTTTCATGCTTACCGTCTCACTGTACAGGTCTGACAAGCAAATGAAAAGCATTTTTCAAAAAGGAGTCCTCTGAAACAAAAGTTTAAGTCACTGAGTTTTGTACAAAGAGAAGTACATAAGGTGAAATAGTGATCTCCCTTTATACATCTGTATTCCCCACATACATCCTAAGCAATACTAAGAATCTTAACATTTGAGGAATTGATATATGGAAAACATATATCTTGAAACACCAATAAACAACTGAATCAACTGCACACAAATACACCATCTTAAGTTGTGAATCCTTTGCTCCATTTCTTCTTGTAACCAACTACCAAATATAACTTGGCAGTGAACCAGCCACCAATTCGTACACTATTATCAGATAATTAAAAATACAGTGTTATGTAATCTTATTTAATGGTTACTTGTCTTGGATTGAAAACCATCCAAACTAATACTGGAGAACTGAGTTGAATTACAATGCATGAGGCATTTCTAAAGATGTTTTCTAAAGAGTCAGCACATCCCTTACCAGCAAACACAATAAAAAACATGCAACACTACTTTCTTCTCTAATTAACCTCCCAGGCAAGCACTGCAATGTCAATGCACCCTACAGACACTTGGGGGTGGGGGCAGGGGCTGCTGGTGGAAAGAGGACAGTATCAAAGGCTTTCCTTGATTCTCTTTTAGTAGCAAGTAAACATTACCCTCTACTTTTGTTAGAAAACAAAATCAGTAGTTAGGAATGGGAAAAGAACAAGTTATCCTCAGAAAACACAGAGTAATGCCCTTCATGAGACCTTACGTCTGGAAAAAGTATGTAAGCCAACCCAAATCAGAAGAGTTCTCTCTTCATGTCTTCCCAGTTCAAGCCTTTAAAGATTATCAGAAAGAAAAGAAAGAGAAAAGAAAAAAAATACAGCTACAAGTTGAATAATGTTTAAAAATACTAGATTTTAAAGAACAGATTATACCTCATTTACAAACTGCTTTATTACTGTAATACGCTGGTTAAAATATTGGTCACAGGAGAGCTTGAATCCAAGCGTGCCTCTTGGCACGAGCATTAAAATCCTGTGAGGTAAGTCTACCATGAACACTTGGTTTTTCAAAGACAAACGCCAGAATTAACTTTCATTAAAAAAATCTCGGTAAGTCTTCCTAAAGGACACATAGTATTTCCCTTACATTAAGTCACCTGGAAACAATCATATTAATTACTGTGATCCCGGCAGGGTTTCAGATTAGCATGTGAGAAGCATTTCCTTTCATCTTTTGCTGCAGGTATAAGCAGAAATTAAGAATGGCCTTAGAGACAGAAGAGCTGAGTTCAAGTTAATTCTTGGTGGCCTGAAAAAGCTTGTAGAACCGAGGTGCTCCCGGAAGAAACACCAACACCTGCCTCACAAGGATACAAGCATGAGGGTGGAATTGGAGAGGGCGTGCGATAAAGCGCCTGGGAGACTTTAATAAAATACTTTCCAAACACAAGGTTCTGTTAGCATTCGGGAATATTATTCAGAAAGTATTTCTATTACATGTCACTCTACAATAAGATAAAGGTTTCAATGCTGACCCTCATCATGGTACAATTCAGTGTAGAGTGTGGATTCCAGTGCTGAGATTCGGAATAACCTCTGGAAAGCACAGCTTTCCTAGAGGCAGGTGGTAAAAACACAGCTAAGTAACAATAAAATACTTTCATGCAGCCAATAACAAGCCCATCCGGTCATCAGATTTAAAATGAAAGCTTTCTGACAATCATGCAAATTCAACTGAATCCATGATGTCTGAGAAAGATACGTGTAATTCTGAAGTTACATAACAGCATTAATATTTTCAATTAACAGGACTTTACATTCTGGGTGTCCTCCCTGAATTAAGGGAAAAGCCTTTTGGTCTGAAGTAACAAGTTAACGGTTACACACGCAGCTGAGTGGACCTCTGGCTTCCTTCACACGTGAGAAATGCTCCCAAGAGAATTTTTCATGAAAAGGGAAATCATCATCTAAAAATCACTAAATTTTCGAGCATCTTTTTCAAGTAACTGGAAGCCATTAACAGTAGTAACAACAGAAAAGTGGGAAAAAAGAATGTTCAGTGTATCAGCAACACAATACTACAGAAACATGGCACAGAAAATAATTCTGCCTTTTAAAATGATAACTCATTAAACTTTTAAGTTCCCTTAATTCAGTGCAACATGACTTGGATTCTGCTTCTTTATTAGGAAAGACACACTTACTCCACAGTCCAGAATATTTCTCATGCTGCTGAACTCACCCAACGTACAAAGAAATTTCTTTCACAGATATGACAGCCTAGCAGGCAACAAAAGATGCATGCAAATCACAGAGCCAGGAGTATAAACGGAACTGTGAACTGTTCTGAACAACATGAGAATGAAACTCAACAGTCTTTCTCTCTAATTTAGGCATGCATGCCCACTTTTTTTTCACAAACCCATTTTATTAAAAAATAAAAATAAGCTTGCAGTTAAAATGGGGGGCTCGGCAAACCTGCTCAACCATTCCAACGTGCCTAAACCTCGGGTTCGGGCAGAGTCTCCCCACCGCCACCAGCCCACCGCAAGAACTGGGTGCGCCGGGCAAACACCGGAGGTCCCTGTTTCAAACAGCGACCTCAACACACACGGAACATGTCTGCCTCGTCTCTCACTTTCCGACCATGAGAGAGCCATGGTCAGCGCCAAGAGCAGCAGCCCGGACTTAACCAAGGAGCTAGACGCGCAGCGATGAGTAACCGATCCGACCAGGTTTGTTTCTGCCATTTCGCAGGGAAAAGGCAGGCCGGGGGCCCGAACCCTGCGTCCACTGAGGGCTGCTCCCAGGGAGGGAGGCTGAATTCACCGTGCACGCCAGCGGCTCATCCCGCAGCCACAGGCTCGCCGTCCGGGTGCGCTGCCTCCAGACACCCCGTCCAGCGGCGAAACGGCAGCGCCCTGCATCCTGCCGGCCGCCCAGGAGGGTCACCCACCCAGGCCGGCGAGCCCCCTCCCGACGCCCCACGGCCAGCCCCGCGGAGGGCAGCCGGCCCGGCCCCAGCACAGGCGGGTCGCGCGGGGCGAGGGGCCTGGGTTCCCCCGCTGGGGCCCCCTGGTCCTCCCCTCTCTGCCTCCTCCAAGCAGCCCCGAACTTCACCCACAGCCCAGGCACCTGTTCCGTTCCTGGCTCCGCCCCGGGTCCCCTCAAGTCCCTCCATTTCCCTGCGCCCACCCTAGATCCCGGGGTCCCCCACAACAAAGCCCCCGCCGTCCGCCGTCCCCACTCACGAGTTACCCCCGGCACCCCCAAGTCCCCAGAGGTCCCCTTCAAGTCGCATCCCCGCGTCTCCCGGGTCCCCGCACGGGTCTCCGCCGGGCGTCCCACAGCCCCCGACCACCACCCGCGTCTCCTCCCCGACCCCGCGCCCGCCCCACGGCCGCCGGCCGGCAGTCAGCGCCGGCGCGCCTCACCTTGGTTCACCAGCCGCAGGGCGTGCGTGAAGGAAGGGTCCAGGGAGTCCTTCTCCGCCATCAGCTCCGGCAGGTACTTCTCCTCCATGCTCGGCGGCCGTCCGGGGCCCGGGACGCGACCCCGAGGCGCGCGGGCAGCAGCGGCGGCCCCGCAACCCCCGCCCCCGCCCGCGGCCCGGACCCCGGGGCCAGACGCCGCGGCGGCGGCCAAGCCGGGCGGGCGGCCGGGCGGCGGCGGCGCCACAGGGGCGGGCACCGGCCGCTCAGCCCCAGTCGCCGGTGGCCGCCGGGTGCCCGGCGCTGGCGGCCGCGGCGGCCGGGACGCGGCTCCCGCGCTCCGGGCGGGCGCCGGGGTGGCCAGGCGGCCCCTCAGGCTGGCCCTGGCGGCGCGCTCGCAGACCTGAGGCAGTGCGGGCTGAGCCCCGCCAGCCGGCTCCCGCGCCCGGGCAGCTCCCGCGACCGCACGCCGCGCGCCGCCCCGCGCACTCTGAGCCGCCGCCGCCGCGGCCGCCGAGTGTCCAGCGCCGGCCGCCCCGCCCCGCCGCGCCGCGCCTGCGCGCTGGGCCCAACCGCCGGGCGCGCGCCGCCTCGTGGGGCAGCTGCGGGCAGCGGCGGCCGGGTGCGGGCGCGGGGCGTGCGGGGGCGCCCGGCGCGCGCCGACTGCCTCTGCCAGGCCTGGGTAGGGGGACGGGGGCGGGAGGCCCACGGCGCCGTTGCCGCCTGGCTGGACGCCCACACCGGGAAACTGAGGCCGGGGGAGGTCCAGAGGCGCGCCCAAGGTCATCACCCGGCGTGCGGTCCCAGGAGTGGGGGACAAGGGGTCGATCCGGAAGGGGAGCCCCAGTGGGCCCGGGGCCGTCAGCCTGCTGCTGCCCGCTCCGGGACGTGCCTGACTTAGGCGGCCTCGCTGCCCGCTCGCACTGGCCACGGAGCCCGCCGTGCTGAGCGCCGGCCTCCCGGACCCTGGCGCGAGGCCGGTTACGTAAAGGCTCGCGCCCTTCAGGGCGACTTTGTCTTCTCGGACTTGCGGCGGGGTTGCCATTCTCTGGGCTGTGCCAGGTCCTGGATGAGAGAGCCGCCCTGGGGTGCTGGGTGGCCTCTGGTCGCCGGCGCCTGAGGGGCGTGGACGAAGCGTCCCCCGGGAAGGTCCAGAGGTCATTCCCAGAGAGAGCTGCTGGCCTGAGGCGCCGAGGGTCGGGCTGAGCTGCAGTTCTGTGAGGTGTTTCGTGGGGCTAGGGTCCCCACTGCCTGGTGATTGGGCCGATGTTGGGGGGCACCAGGAATGTTTGTGGAAGGAATAAGCCCGGGGCACGGCCCCTCCTCTGGACAGCGGCCCGCGGCCGAATCCACACGGTTGCCATCCAGGGCAGAAGCCCCAGGCTGCTCTGAACTGCGGCCCCTCACTCCCAAACACCGGCACTGCGCTCTCCCTGCTCCACCCCGGCCACACAGCCCCGGCCCCGAGTGGGGCTGAGACTCCCTGACACTCTTGCTGTGTCTCCTCTTGGAAGAGAAAGTCGCCGCAGGAGGAGGTGGGCAGGTGTCTTCTGTCCAGGGAGATGACAGTGGAACCTTTTTTTCCTTAGGGGGTCTCAAGGATTAGGTATTTAGCCCCTGAGGAAGAGCCCTGAACCCAGTAATGAATGCACAGCCCTTCTTTGTTTTGGAGTATTGTCCTCTGCGCCTGCCTGGCTGCTCTGTGGGGCACCTGGATCCCGGCTTCCCGCCGGCTTTAGCTCCAAGGGACACTTGGCAAACAGCAGCCCGTGGTAGCCCCACTGCTGGACCTGCTGGAGGACACGGGGCATCTCCCAGGAGACTGAGGACAGGGGCTGATACCCCTCCGCTCTGCCCCAGGGACCTCCCTGCATCCCAGCTCCTCCCTGATGCCCTGTGCCCCTTGGTTAGCTCAGCGCCAGTCTGAGTTTCTGAGCCAGCACCTGTGGAGGGCCTTTGGGGCAATGTTTTCTGCTTTAACAGAGTAGGACAGAGGCACACCTCCAGCTTTTGTTGCTGCTCACAGGTCATAGCTTCGGGCATGTGAGTTGCTGCTTGTCGCAGAGGGGTACAGAGGGTGGCAGCTGAGATCCCAGCGGAGGAGAATGGGCACAGCTACTCAGCTGCCCCCACCCCCTGCTTTGAGCCCCTGATCTTAGACTCTCTGCTTGCTACCAACTTCCTCATCTGCACTTGTCATCCAGCAACAGTTCAAACCTGGAGTGATCGCCGTGTTTATTAAGTGTTTCCTAAGTGTCAGGCAGCATGCTAGTGGCTTTGCATTCGCTGCACTTCTTTCAGCACCCCGCAGGGAAGACTTCTCACCACTCACAAGTCAGGAGCCCAAGGCTCAGAGCCATTGAATGCTTTACTTAGGGTCCCACAGCTGTAGGTGAGGGCTCCCAGCCCCTCCTGTTTCTCTAATGAGTCCAGTGTTCTGTCTCCTTTCCTGGTCCTGCCTTCCCAGGTCGCTGTCTGCGGCACACGCCCCTGGCGCTCTATCCTGCCCTTCTCCAAGCAGTTGGCAGAATGACCAGCCAGCAGCTGGGGAGGAGGGCTGTGCACCAGGAAGCTGACAGCCAAGGCACTGAATCTTCTGCGGCAGACCTCCCTCCTCCAGTACCTTCCAAGAGGGCAGGTGCCCAGCTTTGTGAGTGCCCAGGCCAGGTCCTCCAGGGAGGAGGGAGATGAATGTTTCAGTGAGATGCTTAGGAAATCGTCCCACCCTCCAACCTGGCTGCACCATTGACTGTGGGCTCCTCCCTGCACGCTGCCGGTCTTCACAAGGGCACCATCCTGCAGGCGCGAACCTTCAGATCCTACTGAAAATTGGAAAACCAGACCTTGGGAGAGGTGGTGATCTCTTGCACGCAGCTGCAGGCACTGGCCACACCCATGTCCTGGGGCTTCCAGGCTCAGGATCTCCAGAGCACAGCAGTACTCACTGAGCAGATACTGTGTGCAGAGACTGCTCTAAGGACAGGGGACATCCATGGACAAGACAGACTTCTGCAAGGCCACTTCAGGCCAGGGCCACGTAGCCTCCTGCACCGTTTGTGTCTTCCCTGGAATGGAGGCCCTAAGTTACACTGAGGAACCCTAGCCGCTATTTCTCCTCTGCTCCAGTCCGCAACTCACCTCTCTGCCCCAGCACCAAGAGGGTCCTTGCGTAGCAAGAGTAGCAGCCCTCACCCAATATCATTGATCTCTTTCAGGAAACACAGCACAGTTGTCAGCAGCTGCAGCGGCAACCAGGATGACACTGTCTGAATCCCCACCCGTACCCCCACCCGCCCCCACAGCAACACACATTGGGAAAGATCTTTTCTAGCTGGTCTTTATGCACTAACCTCAGACAGTCAGTCAGCACGGCAGCAACTCCATGTCACCAGAGAATATAGACAAAGCACAGGGAGAGTGACCGTGAGGGCATTTCCATGTCTGCACAGCACTGCTGCGCACACTGCAATCTTCTGGTTCCTTCTGTTCAGGATGATGAGCCCAGTCCCAGGTACTGCAAGCCCTGGCTACGCCATGAGTGGTGAAGACCAAATCTGAATGCCCCCAGGGACAGAGAGACTTGGCTGTAGCCCTGGGCTCTCCTACTTGCTATTGGTGCCCCCAGCCCCAAGGAGAGGAGAACAGCTGCCCGGCACTGACTCGCTATCAGCGGCACTCAGCATGGATTCCAGCTTTTTGACTCACCTCTGCAATGCTGAACTAGCCTTGCATGTGCCCCCGTTCATCCTGATCAGAACACATCAGGTTCTGGTCTTCTGTGGACCCCTTTACCCCACCACTCTCCTCAGAGCCAGCTGACCTCCTCTGCACCAGTGCCTTATCCAACCTGACCGTCAAGTCGCAGCAAGCTCTCACGTCTGCTGGTGATCCACTCCTGAAGTGCAGCCCCCTGCCAACCCTGCTCCCCAGCTGCCTCAGACACATGAGTTTGTCATGCAAGCCAGGCACCAAAAGATGGCACACCCTTACCTCGAAATCAGTCATTTATGTGTCAGGAGAAATACCCCAAGAGTGTTCACTGTGATCCCTAACTCCAGTCAGTTACAGCAGGAATCACATTTTCCAAATGCTTGTGCAACTGGAACTGAAAAGATTTGAGCATCAAGTGGGAAAGACGGAGAAACGCTTCAGAGTTGGGAGCCTGGGCAAAGCCCATGGTGCACGATCAGGAGTGCCTTTGCTGAGGACTGACTGGTCTGTCCGTGGCGCTCTGTTTTATTCAAACAATCTCTAAAAACCTTCTGCAGCCAATGTATAGGAACATAGCTGGAAGGAAACTCAGAGACCAGGTAGCTCACAAGACACTAGTTTTTAGAGATGAGGAAACTGTTGCCCAAAAGTTTAAGTGACCTAAAGATAGTAGCTGGAGAATTGGGCACACACGTGTATCCCCCCCCCCAACACACACTCACTCCATCCCATCCAAGTCTGAGCGGAATCAATCCTTCGAGCCCAGTCACTCACATACCTGAAGACACCCAGCCTTCGGTCCCTGTGCCCTGTGAGTGTCACTATTTGGTGGAAAGAAAGCCCAGTTCCTCTTGCAGACATTCCCTTCACCAGAGAAGGAAGCAGTCCTGGTTTTGTTGCAACAGCTAAAAAGCCATAGGTATTGCACACACACCCCCTAGTGGCTACATCTAGAGGTGCATGCCCCAGAAAGCACTGGGGTTGAGAATCCCTTGGTCTCCATGAAGAGCCCCCACCTCCCTACCCCGTAGGTATGTAGCTCCACTCCAGGAACAACAGTGAAATATGATCTTAGACGAGAGTGAAAAAGGAAGAAGGCAAAGAAAAACTGGAAAAGGATGGAAAAAGGGAGAAAAAGAAGGTAGAGAGAACAAAATGTAGGAAAAAACGTGAAAAGGACAGCCATCAAAATACAAAGGAAAGCTTAAATGAGGGATGTTTTGCAGCGGCAAGTCTTGATACAGAAGAAAACAGCAATGGAAAATAAGGAGACCAGGCATGCCCAGCAGGCTGCCCTGTAGTAGTCAGGCGGTGCAGACCAGCCAGGGAGGGAAAGAGGGGACAGAGAACCAGAGATTTGACCTGCCCCATCAGCCTTGGCAATCTTTTCAAAGCCCCAATCTTTTTCTGTCTCTATTTCCGATCTTGTAAAGGGTAGCTAATAGCGGTTTTTCTCTTCCTGTTTTATTGAAATATGATGCGAACAATAAAGAGAAAAACCCCAGAAAAAAAAAGTGCTGTGAGCTCTCAGATGGAACCATCATAGAAATGTGTTACATTGTTTTTCCTGATGCAGCAGCTGCCCTGCATCCGTCACTTCCTAGTCTAAAAGGTTATATGTGATGCGGGACTGCTGAAGTGTTCCTGGTGTTTCAACAATGCATCCAGTTATCACCAGCTCTAGTGCTTTGTAAGACGCTGTGATTTGAAAAGCGCCATTGAAATGTAAAACATTATTGCCACGGTAGTAAAAATATCCATATCCATCCCCTAACTCACTCTTTCTTGTTGAACCCATGGAGAACACACCAAACCATTCTATCCACATTAGCAGAGTTTGCTACAGTAACACTACACATATCTTAGTTTGGAAAAATAATCAGAAACAAAATATTTCTGGCAGTGTCAAGTTACCCTGGGTGTCTGAACAGCTACCAAGAGGGTGATGAAGTTTTCTGAGTTCACTGCAGAAGTGAACACAAACCGGTCTCATAAAAACTCGAGCTTGTACTTTGTTTTCTTGAGTTGGACATGAAGTGAAAAGCTTAACAAAAATGGCTGTGGGAAAAGAACAGACATAAAATTGAAGTTGTGTACTCAGGAAACATCACTGAATCACAAGCACAAACCTCTTCTCTAAACAAAAGTGGACTTTTGTCGGTCACAGCCTGTGAACTCTCTCAGTGTCTCTGTGGCTTCATTCTTTGGATTCTCGAGAAGGTGGCACAAGACTTGACATGGATCTCAGCCCCCCTCCCTAACCTGTGTGGGTTTTTACCTAGGCAGTATATGATGCCTCAGCTTCCCTTGCTCCTTGCTACCCAGGGAGAAAGGCAGGGCACCTGGTACACCTGGACAAGCCTCAGGTGACAGCTGGCATATAGGAATATCCCGGCCACTTCTGTGAAGCCTTACCCCAAGAATCAATTCTTTCTCCATTTCCTATTCACACTTATTGATAACTGATGTGCAAAGAAGCATCCACGGAGATGTACAAAACCATAGTGAACTGTGCCAGATTCTACATGATGATTTAGCCTTGAGCTTCTTGAGGTCTCTTTCCCCACTTGTGAAATGAGTCACAGCTGTCACTCTCCACGTACAGTTATTTATAGGTGGTCCTGAGCTCAGTGTTCGTGTGGAGTTTTCTTAGCACAGAGCCTGGTACTCAGTGGACCCAGAACAGGTAAAGCATCAGCAGAGCTGCACTGCACAACAGAAATGGAATGTGAGTCCCTGTGTATTCTCAAGATTTCCAAGCACTACAGCTGTTTCCAAGGGTTTAGCTGCAGCTTGGAAGTCTTGGGATATGACTTCCTGAGCCCTGGTCTCCTTAACTAGTTCCCTGCTCCCCATTGAGCAGAAACAGATGTTCTGCCAAGCTCTGTGTCACCAACTCTTGACCCTTTAGTCTTGGAGAGTTGCTCACAATCTAAGTCTTACAGTGGGACCAATGATACCACCACTTCACAGTCATGAGGATGAGGTTAGATAATACATACAAAAGGCTTAGCCCAGCACATAGGAAATGCTCAATTAATTATTATTATTCTAAATCTTCTATTATCATCTAACAATGAGCTTTATGAGTTGTTTTGTCTACACAGTTATTTGAAGTATTGGCCAGAATCATGGCAGTAGACAGATGGTGCACTCGAATGAGTCAATAAAGAGATTTTCATAAAGGGCCTACGTGCAAGTGTGTGGTAAAGGTAAATACAGAGGAAAGAGGTCAGTTTTCTGGACCCCCAGCAGGAAACCTTGCCACCACTACACCTGGGGAGACAACGGAAGCAAGCAGGTTCCAGGACCTGTGACAGCTGAGGAGATTGGAGGAGCCTCCAGCAGGGCCTGTGGCTGCAGAGAGCAGAAGTGTCCAGGAAGGTGCAGGGAGACTAGACACAGGGCCCAATCTCCTCCCTACCCCTGCAGGGGCCTCCCATTGGCTGTGTCCCATAGAAGTCAGCCTCCCCAGGTAGAGAACAAGGTAGAAGAAGATGGAGAAGAGATGCAGACGGGGAAAAGGAGAATGACCAAACCATGTTGCAAAGTGTTACAGTAAAAGATTTCACTTTAAATATATGGAACTGATCTCCTGGATTTCTACTCTGGTTAATAGAGATTTGGTATCCTCATTCATGTTGTGGGTACACATGACTTATGGGAGTCTAGAGACAGAGACTAACCCTAACCCTAACCCTAACCCTAACCCTAACTCTGTTCTGTACTCACTCACCCAACACTCACAACCTGCCTTTCCTACTCACTGGGCACCTGACCTAGAGCAAGCTAACCTGACACTCTGAACTAAGCCCTCTCTCCAGTATCCTAGGAGGAGAGGCAGTTGAGTCACAGAATACTTATGAATATTAAAGGAAGTAGCACTTGTCTCCTATTGTCTATCTCATGGAAGCTGTGGACATTATAGCTGAAAGTTCAGGCTCTCAAGACAGAATGTGTTTGTTCAAATCCCAGCTCTGCCATTTCAAGCTCTATGTCCATGGACTACTTAACCCTTTAGTATTTGTTTCCTCATCTATGAAATGAAGGAGAATTGTTCCCCCTATTTAAGGTGAATGTAAGACTGAAATGACTCATGAGAGTGTATGGCACTTACCAACATTTAATGTCTCCCAACTTATAGGCACCCAGTTTTGCAGTAGGCATTCTATATGAGGGAACTTCACAAAATCTCATGGAAAATTGAATTCAATGATAGCTTTATTTTGTTGAAAATAATTTTGAAATCCATGAAACTTTTTGAAGATCTATCATATATTCACAAGCTCATTCCTTCTTCTTTGCTTACTATAAGGGATGTCTAGGGTGATCAGCACCAAGTACATGGACAGCGCTCCTTGGGCTTAGTCCAGAGGGTGTGAAAGAATTTCTTTCTTTATCCTGCTAGAAACACGATGAGCAAGGGTTTTGGGATCTGAACAGAAATGAGGGGTGTACCAGGGTCAACCCATTAGGGCTTCTGGTGTTCAGATGAAGGAAAGCACAGAAGCCACACTCCCATGTTTCTGCACAAAAAAATAACTGGGTTTCATCCAAAGATAAGGCTGCTTAGTGTATTCATAGCATCTCAGAATAAATCCCGGGAGCCAGATTTTCTCTAGCTGTGAGACCTAGCACCAGGTACTTAGAATATGTGCTTCAATTTCCTTGTTTGGAAAAGGATCACAATGGCAACTACCTCACCTGGTTATTGTAAGCATGAAATTAAAATTTGAAATTGCTTAGAACAGGAGCAGGCACCTAGTGAGCGCTTTATAAAGATTTCTTAAGTAAACAGATCCTTATAAATAAATAATCTTGGTTCAATAAACAAATTTTGTCACATCGATTTCCTTAGTGTTTGGTACTGGTCTGCAACACTGTCCTCCCTTGGGTGCTGTGATCAAATAAGAACTGCATGTGTCTGTCCAGGAAAGAGTTAGAAAGGGCTTGAGTCAGCAAAATCAAGAAGCCACTCATTGTCACAAGTCACTCAGATCCACTATTTAGCATTCTATAGCCTGAGAATGATTTGATCTTTTATCTCATAACAAAACAAAGCCCTGCCAATACTTTTTGGTCATGGACCACAGAATTTACAGGCTGGGGGTGAGAGTCTTGATCACCTTTTACCAGTATGTATGTGTGACTGGCCCAAGTTATTGCCTCCATTTTCTCATCTATAAAATGAGGATGATAATTCTAGCGTCAGATAGTCCTACAGGCACACTGTAGTTGTTCAGTAAAGTAAGTGACTTCCTTCTATCTTTCATCTTTAAAAACAAGATTGATTTATTTATGTATTTGAAAGGCAGAGTTATAGGGAGAGAGGGAGAAGGAGTGGGAGAGAGAAAGAGACAGATTGTTAATCCATTGGTTCATCCCCCAAATGGCTTCAACAGCCAAGGCTGGGCCATGCTGAAGCTAGGAGCCTGGAACTCCATCTAGGTTCCCCATGTGGGTGCAGGGGCCCAAGCACTTGAGCTATCTTCCATTTATTTCCCAAGCATATTAGCAGGAAGCTGGATCAGAAGTTGAGCAGCGAAGACTCAAAGCAGCACCCACATGGGATGCCACTGATGGCAGTAGTGGCTTAACCCACTGTCCCACAGTACCACCCCCTCTCCCTTTAATATTCAAAAGTCTAGGAATAACAAGGAAATATAGGAAATAACTAGTTTGGGAAAGTAAATTTCAGAGATGACGTCAGTTAATGAAGTATCAGTAAGTTTGAAACCAAATGGTCAGAGGAGTTAGCTTTGGTTTATTTCCGAACAAGCCATGTGCACTAGTGCTTCTTACCTGTGCTAATCAGAAAGAAGTCTACTGTTCCACTTGGAAGACAAGGGCTAATAGTTTATAGTCCCTATGAAGGCTGAAAGCCCAAAATCAGGTGGCCCCATTGTTTCAGCCCCTCTGAGGGCCTACTTGCAAATGGAATCAGGGCGGGGCAAGGGAGCAGGTCTTGATCTTTTATGACGTCTCTTTCACAAGAACGGACAGGGCCCCAAGAGAACTATGGTGATCCTTTCTAAGGACACTTACCCCTAGTGACCTAACCATTCCTTATGAGTCCCCACCTCTTCAGTGTCCCACCTCAACATTGCCACCCTGGACACCAAGCTTCCAGCACATGACCCCTTGGTGAACTCAAGTCACATTCCTCACATAGCAGAAAACACATAGGCTTCACAGCTCATTTTTTAAAATTCCAAGATGTGTAATAACCTGTAACAAGTGACTTAACTTTTCCAAGCCTCAATTTCCTATGCTGAAAATACCTAACTAATGGAAACTTTGAGATGAAGGGATATTATATAGAAAAATTGTGTGCACACGGAAAGAGCTTGGTAACTGATCACTGTCATAGTCAGTACATGTCCTTTTGGAAGTAAAATTGGGCTTCTCATCCAGTCAAACAAGCTGCATAAAGTAGGTAAAGGAAAAAAGAATCCATAGAAATTACTCTTGCACTGACTATTTGTTTTCAAGATTTCTAGTATAAAACATTATACTTGAGAAACCAAAGCCACTGCTGTTGAGGAAGCTGTTAAGTTCTAATGACATGAGGACACTTTACTTCAAGTAAAGCCCAAGCAGGTGTCCTAGCACTGGAGAAAGCACTTTGCAACAGGCCTTTGAAAGTAGCTGGGTATTGGAGGCAGTTGTGGAGAGTGGTTGTTGTAGTCATTGAATAGTTTCTACAAGATGTCAAGTTTGCTGTTGTAACAGTTCCCTCAGATTAGCCTAAGAGCTCTTAAAACAAATGAATCCCTGATTAAAGGATTACTGTGGGTTTGCTTTGTATTTGTTTCTTTGCCTTTCATGGGATTGTTGTCTATGCTCTTACGAAGAGCTGACCGCATCCCACCATCACGTCCTCTTTCAGAGTTCTCTGTCTTATCAAACGGCCTCTCCATCATTCCAGAAACTCGGCCTCTGCTGCCCTCAGCCCAGCAGTGACTCAGGTCACCCCGACAGTGACTCTCCTAAGTGTGTCTAGATTCCTTGCACTTCTCTCCCTTCCCTCTTCTCCACAGTCTTCTCACTGGGCTTGTGCTGGCTGGCCCCTCTCTTGCCAGTTGTCCACACTGCACCAGCCTGACCTCTCCAAATGCAAGTCTGGTCACTTCTTCATTGCTTAAAACCCTTCGTGGCTCTCCAACACTTTTGGTTATGGAGAGAATCAAATCCTTTATTTGGCCAGCAGGACTCTGTGGGATTTGACGCAGATGCTCTGCCCATTTCTTCTAATATCACTCCATACACAGATACCTCTGTGCTTGGAGGCCTGTGTTGTGAATGAATTGCATGAGTTCTCCAAAACCTACCATGGATCTCTTTTGATCAGAGCATCAAAGCTCAACCTTCCTCTGGCTCCACTAATTTGCTTTCTATCACTTTATTTCCCCAGATCACTTGTCGTTTGCATCAGGAGATCAGTTCCTTCTATGCCTGTTCTCTCTCCCTTGGGGCGGCACAGACAGTGTAGTTTCAGGTTCCGATCATCCAACCAGTGGACTAAGATCCACAGCCTCGATCCAGCAGCCTACCACACATACACACATACATACACATGTGCACTCATGCACATGCATGAGCACATGGGCACACGCCACACATACAAACACTCCTCCCCAAGACGGTGCCTGGACACTTGAAAAGCTCTCAGTGTGGTCAGAGATACAGCAACTGGCTTTGAGCAGGAAAGAAACATCTCGTCTCTGTGTATCTCTTGCATATTTTCCCAGAGTATTCATACAGATGGCTTCAGTGTTTACAGAATGTATGTTATGTGTTCTTTCCTGACCAGGCTTCAGAACAGTCCTTGCCTTCATTGAGCCTAGAAGACATGGTGTCTCCTCCTAGCTCTATGGTTTTTGGGTTGCCTGCATCCCATATTGGAGTGCCTGGGTTCAAGTCCTGGGTTTACTTCTGGCTCCAGCTTCCTGATAATTCATAGCCTGTAGGGCAGCTGACAATGACTCAAGTACTTGTGTCTCTGCCACCTACATGGGAGACCTCAATAAAGTTCTGGGCTCCTGGCTTTGACCTTTCCCAGTCCTTGCTCTTGTAAGCATTTGGGAGAGTGAAGCAGCAGATGAAAAATAACCCATTCTCTCTTTCTTTCTCTCTCCTATAAATTGAAAATAATAATAAAAAAATTTAGAGGAAAACATTAATGCTCTCTTCACAGAATTTTTGTGGAACGAAATAATGTATGTCAGTTGCTAAGTACTAACATCATAGGATTGAGATATCATGAAATGATACAACAAAAATGTTGAGAATACCAGGATAATATACATCTTTAATAGACACTAGTTTTCTATTTTTATTATGTGAACAAAGGAATGTAAGAGTTGCAGACTGCACTCAGTTCTTGAAGGGAGGAGAGCAATGCCATGATGGTAACCCTGGAGACCTCTGAGGCAGAATCATCAGAGAAAGCCTTTCTGAAGAGGCAACCTGAGCAGGGGAGGGGTCAGCCATGGCCGTTGGCAGAGGCAGGGGCACCTGTGTCTCTCAGACAGTCAAATCTGGGTCCCATACCTTATCTGCAGCTCTCTAGTTGTGTCTCCTCTCCGAGGCCTGGGTTCCTCATTGGCAGCATGAAAACTACTGTGTAAATTACAAAGAGAATGGGAAAGATCACAACAAAGAAGTTAATGAAATTTGGTCCATTTTAAATACAATAATTCATATAAATCATTAGGCAGAGAGTCATGCACACAGTAAGCATTTAATAAGTGCTAGCCTGCCCTCTACTTCTCCATCTGCTCCCCTGTGCTAAGCACCTTCCCAAATCAACAACTCCCCCCCCCCCTCCGATCACTCACCTGGCTTCTAACTCAAGCCTGGCTGACCTACTCCAAACGCTGGGTCTTCCCACCTCGTTGTTCAGTCAAATCCAGATCCATGACCATCAGCTCAAACAAGGGAGGAACATTCATTCTGCAGGGGATCTTTTCATGGATTGTATCTTCAGTCCCTACAGTATCTTTGTAAAATGTCCTAATCTCCCCTCCCTCTCCCATTTTACAGGACTCAGAGAGAAAAAGAGTGACCATGGTGATGTATCCGGGAAGGGGCTGTCAGACTCCCAGCTCCTGTCACCTGCATGGTCTTCTTTCCTGGAGAAGGATCCTCCTGCCTTCCCAGGTTCCCTGCACCTCTCAGGTGAATCCTGTTCACTCTTTCAGGAAGGTTCTGGATTACTCCAGGCCACAGTGATCTGGATGACCCGGAAAGGTCAGGACCTTGGGCACACTTAGTCTCAGCTCTCTTCCTGTTAGCTTGTGAAAGATTGTCCTTCACGTGGGTCTGGATTGCACCTGCCTGCCTGCCTTCCTCCACCCTTCTTCCTCCTTTGTTCTTCTATCCTGTATCTCATGTTGTGCACAGATCGGGCAAGTCCTCACAACACGGGATGGGAGGTCAGGGAGAGTGAGGAGAGAAAAATCATCCCAGCGACCCCAGCATGAGTGAACTGTGCTGTTTCTTCTCAATCTCTGAATTAAAACCGTGCTTTTTCTGAGGAAGACGTACTTTCTGAAACAAGAATCAGGACACATTTTTGATAAGGAAGTCGAGGAGATGTGAAGAGGCCTAAATGTTGGGATTGTTAGGAGTGGATTGTGGGCTGGAGGGAGACTTGGAATTAGTTTTCTGTACCATATCAAAGGACATTATCATTCTTATTTCACAGATAAAGAAATTGAGGCCAAAGGTTATTCAGCTTCTAAGTTGATGAGGCATTGCACTAAATGATGGAACTTTTCCCTCCTGAGAATTATGGCTGCCTGTATGTGTCGTGTCTTCCCAGACCCATAAAACTGGTCTACAAGTGACTGTGACACCTCTTTCCTGTGTCCTGGAGCCTTCCTGGGTCCACACTAACACTCTGAACTTCCCTCGAC
The DNA here is from genome assembly GCA_949820135.1 of Sylvilagus floridanus. Classification (NCBI taxonomy): domain Eukaryota; kingdom Metazoa; phylum Chordata; class Mammalia; order Lagomorpha; family Leporidae; genus Sylvilagus; species Sylvilagus floridanus. The sequence continues at coordinate 161,652,536 of OX463241.1, read as the reverse complement.
AGAACACGTATTACAATAAAGTTGTCTATTTACTTGTCCATAGACTGTGAACCGTGTAAGTGCTCCTCTATTCCTTGTTTGTGCTCCTGTTTCTGGGACAGGCACATGCTATGGCTTTGTTCTATGTTCCAAAAGATGACCCTTGCTGTCCCCTCCTCCCTCTTCCTCCCTTGCTCGTCCCTCACATTCAAACTTCAGAACTCAGTGTTGTTTCTTTTAAAGATTATTCTATTTATTTATTTAAAAGGCAGTGCATCAGAGAAAGCAGGAGAGACAAAGAGAGTGAGAAAGAGATCTTGCATCCATTGATTCTCCCCCCAGATGTTCACAACAGCCGACCCTGGTTCAGGCCAAATCCAGGGGCCCAGAACTCTGTCTGGGTCTCCCATCTGAGTGGCTGGGGCACAGACATTTAAATTATGTTCCCTTGTGTTCTCAGGTGCATTAGCAGGAAACTGGATCAGGAGCAGAGGAGGCAGGACTTGAACCAGCACTCTGATACTGGTTGCAGTCATCCTAAGCAGCAGCTTAACCTGCTGCACCACAACACTCACCCCCCCACACACACACCAAGCACTCATGTGGATGGCAGGCCCCTGCTGTATGCAGCGCCCTCCACAGTGCTCCCAGAGCTTGGGGCTTTCTCATGATGTGGCAGCCACCTGCTGGTCCTCCACTTTCCCACACGGCTAGGTCTTCCTGGAGGCCAGAGGTCATAAATGACCAATTCCTGTGTAGCAATGAACTCATGGGGAGTCTTTCCAACTATTAGATTTTAAGATATCTTTCAATGTGAGCTACTTAAGCATCGGTCTACATTTCACATCCAGCATCTTTATACTGGACCTATTTGTTCAACACTATGGTTGCTTCAAGCAAAAGAAAAGGAAACTAGCTGAATAATGATTTGCAGCATTTAGCAGGTATCTGGAGGATTTTTAAGGGGGTGGAGGTGGGAAAGACTAAATCAGGGCCACTCTCTTCCCATCCTCCAGAAAAGCATCAAGATCCAGGGCTACAGCAGCCATACATGTGAAAGTGTTAAATTACTTTTTTTTTTTTATAAAGCTTTTATTTAAAGAATATAAATTTCCAAAGAACAGCTCATGGACCACAATGGCTCCCCCCCCACACAACTTCCCTCCCTCCCCCCACCCTCCCCTTTCCCGCTCCCTCTCCCCTTCTGTTCACATCAAGATTCATTTTCAATTCTCTTTATACACAGAAGATCAATTTAGTACATATTACGTAAAGATTTCAACGGTTTGCCCTCGCATAGAGACACAAAATGATAATACTGTTGGAGTACTAGTTATAGTATTAATTCACAATGTACAGCACATTAAGGACAGAGATCCTACATGATTTTTTTTTAAAAAAATTGATTAATTGTCTATGCGATTTCCAATTTAACACCAAGATTTTTTAATCATTTGCAATTATCTTTATATAAAGAAGATCGATTCAATATATACTATGTAAGGATTTCATCAGTTTGCACCCACTCAGAAACACAAAGTGTAAAAATACTGTTTCAGTACTAGTAATAGCATCACTTCACATTGGATAACACATTAAGGACAGATCCCTCATGAGACGTAAGTACACAGTGACTCCTGATGTTGATTTAACAATTTGACACTCTTGTTTATGGCGTCAGTAATCTCCCTAGGCTCTGGTCATGAGTTGCCGAGGCTATGGAAGCCTTTAGGGTTCGCCGACTTCGATCTTATTCCCACAGGGCCATAGTCAAAGTGGAAGTTCCCTCCTCCCTTCAGAGAAAGGTACCTCCTTCTTTGATGGCCCCGTTCTTTCCACTGGGATCTCACTCGCAGAGATCTTTCATTTAGGTCTTCTGTTTTTTCCAGAGTGTCTTAGCTTTCCATGCCTAAAATATTCTCATGGGCTCTTCAGCCAGATCCAAATGCCTTAAGGGCTGATTCTGAGGCCAGAGTGCTATTTAGGACATCTGCCATTCTATGAGTCTGCTGTGTATCCTGCTTCCCATGTTGGATCATTCTCTCCCTTTTTCATTCTATCAGTTAGTATTAGCAGACACTAGTCTTGTTTGTGTGATCCCTTTGACTCTTAGACCTATCAGTGTGATCAATTGTGAGCTGAAATTGATCACTTGGACTAATGAGATGGCCTTGGTACATGCCACCTTGATGGGATTGTATTGGAAACCCCTGGCACAATTCTAACTCCATCATTTGGGGCCGTTCCGATTGAGCATGTCCCAAACTGTACATCTCCTCCCTCTCTTATTCCCACTCTTATATTTCACAGAGATCACTTTTCGGTTAAAATTTAAACACCTAAGTATAATTGTGTGTTAATTACAGAGTTCAACCACTAGTACTAGGATAAAGAGAAAAAAAAATACTACCATGGATAAAGTATTACATTGTACAACAACAGTCAGCACAAGAGCTGATCGAGTCACTGTTTCTCATAGTGTCCATTTCACTTCTACAGGTTTCCCCTTTGGTGCTCAGTTAGTCATCGCCAATCAAGGGAAACAAATGATATTTGTCTCTTTGGGACTGACTTAATTCACTCAGCATGATGTTTTCTAGATTCCTCCATTTTGTTGCAAGTGACCAGATTTCATTGTTTTTGACTGCTGTATAGTATTCTGTAGAGTACATGTCCCATAATTTCCTAATCCAGTCTACTGTTGAAGGGCATTTGGGTTGGTTCCAAGTCTTAGCTATTGTGAATTGAGCCGCAATAAACATTGCTGTGCAGACGGCTTTTTTGTTTGCCAATTTAATTTCCTTTGGGTAAATTCCAAGGAGTGGGATGGCTGGGTTGAATGGTAGGGTTATATTCAGGTTTCTGAGGAATCTCCAGACTGACTTCCATAGTGGCTTCACCAGTTTGCATTCCCACCAACAGTGGATTAGTGTCCCTTTTTCCCCACATCCTCTCCAGCATCTATTGTTGGTGGATTTCTGAATGTGAGCCATTCTCACCGGGGTGAGGTGAAACCTCATTGTGGTTTTGATTTGCATTTCCCTAATTGCTAGGGATCTTGAACATTTTTTCATGTGTCTGTTGGCCATTTGGATTTCCTCTTTGGAAAAATGTCTGTTGAGGTCCTTGGCCCATCTCTTAAGTGGGTTGTTTGTTTTGATGTTGTGGAGTTTCTTAATTTCTTTGTAGATTCTGGTTATCAACCCTTTATCTGTTGCATAGTTTGCAAATATATTTTCCCATTCTGTCGGTTTCCTATTCACTTTCCTGACTGTTTCTTTTGCAGTACAGAAACTTTTCAATTTGATGCAATCCCAGTAGTTAATTTTGGTTTTCAGTGCCTGTGCTTCTGGGGTCTTTTCCAAGAAGTCTTTGCCAGTACCTATGTCTTGCAGGGTTTCTCCTATGCTCTCCAGTAATTTGATGGTGTCGGGTCATAGGTTTAAATTTTTAATCCATGTTGAATGGATTTTTGTGTAAGGTGAAAGGTAGGGGTCTTGCTTCATGGTTCTGCACGTGGAAATCCAGTTTTCCCAGCACCATTTATTAAACAGACTGACCTTACTCCAGGGATTGGTTTTGGATCGTTGATCAAATATAAGTTGGCTGTAGGTGTTTGGATTGATTTCTGGAGTTTCTATTCTGTTCCATTGGTCTATCCATCTGTTTCTGTACCAGTACCATGCTGTTTTGATAACAACTGCCCTGTAGTATGTCCTGAAATCTGGTATTGTTATGCCTCCGGCTTTGTTTTTGTTGTACAAGATTGCTTTAGCTATTCGAGGTCTCCTGTGTCTCCATATGAATTTCACCATCATTTTTTCCAGATCTGAGAAGAATGTCCTCGGTATCTTGATTGGTATTGCGTTGAATCTGTAAATTGCTTTTGGGAGAATGGACATTTTGATGATATTGATTCTTCCAATCCATGAGCATGGGAGATTTCTCCATTTTTTGGTATCCTCTTCTATTTCTTTCTTTAAGGTTTTGTAATTTTCATTGTAGAGATCTTTAATGTCCTTAGTTAAATTTATTCCAAGGTATTTGATTGTTTTTGTAGCTATTGTGAATGGGATTGATCTTAGCAGTTCTTCCTCAGCCGTGGCATTGTCTGTGTATACAAAGGCTGTTGATTTTTGTGCATTGATTTTATATCCTGCTACTTTGCCAAACTCTTCTATGAGTTCCAATAGTCTCTTAGTAGAGTTCTTTGGGTCCCCTAAATAAAGAATCATGTCGTCTGCAAAGAGGGATAGTTTGAGTTCTTCCTTCCCAACTTGTATCCCTTTAATTTCTTTTTCTTGCCTAATAGCTCTGGCTAAGACTTCCAGCACTATATTGAATAGCAGTGGTGAGAGTGGGCATCCCTGTCTGGTACCAGATCTCAGTGGAAATGCTTCCAACTTTTCCCCATTCAATAGGATATTGGCCGTGGGTTTTTCATAAATTGCTTTGATTGTATTGAGGAATGTGCCTTCTATACCCAGTTTGCTTAGGGTTTTCATCATGAAAGGGTGTTGAATTTTATCGAATGCTTTCTCTGCGTCTAGTGAGATAATCATATGGTTTTTCTTCTGCAGCCTGTTAATGTGGTGTATCACGTTGATTGTTTTGCGAATATTGAACCATCCCTGCATACCAGGGATGAATCCCACTTGGTCTGGGTGGATGATCTTTCTGATGTGTTGTTGCAGTCTATTGGCCAGAATTTTGTTGAGGATTTTTGCATCTATGTTCATGAGGGATATTGGTCTGTAATTCTCTTTCAATGCGAATTACTTAATAATTTATTATGGATCAGGTCTGTAAAGCCAATTATGTTTTTTTAAAAAAGCCCATATCCATTTGAATAAAAATGAAATTTATGTGAACTATGAAGCTGTTCTTTTATTCGTATCATAACTGGTAGTCAAGGAATCCAAGTTCTTACCTCTTCCTCTGATACATTCAGAATACATTTCAGTCACTCATTCATTTACCCATTTATCCATTCATGTATTCATTGAGTATCATATGCTGGGCATTGAGATCAACAGGGAATAGCTGTGGCTTTGTGGTGTCAGCTCCTCTCCTCCCCCGAGGAGAAAATTAAACAAATAAGCTCGCACATTCTTCTGGAAATTACCAAGGGTGATTAATGTGCTGAACGAAGAGCAAAGAATCCGCTTCCACCACGGGGTCAGGAGAAAGGCAAGCTAGAGGGAGATCATTTGGTCCCAAAGATCAAAAGTAAGTGGCGGCCTAAGGGCTAGGATCCGTTGGGGAAGGCCACATGCGCTATCTCCACTAGTTCTGCAAGTCCCAGCTCCCTTGCTTAACGGTTCAGGTAACTAATCGAGTACCCTGACTGCCGAGTTAACTGGTTCAGGTAACTAATCGAGTACCCTGACTGCCGAGTTAACTGGTTCAGGTAACTAATCGAGTACCCTGACTGCCGAGTTAACTGGTTCAGGTAACTAATCGAGTACCCTGACTGCCGAGTTAACTGGTTCAGGTAACTAATCGAGTACCCTGACTGCCGAGGAACAATACTTTCTTGTTTGTTCATCTGTTTCTGTTCTTTTTTTCTTTATACTATTCAGTGAACTCTCAGTGCAGGTTTTATCTTATGAGTGTAAAATTAACTGAAAAGTGACCTTTGTTAAAAAATAAGGATGGTAAAGGGAGAGGGAGGAGGAAGAAGGGCTGGGGTATGGGGGAGAGGGGAGAATCACCATGTTCCCAAATTTGGTAAAATGCATGAAATTTGTATTCCTTAAATAATTTTTTTTTTTAAAAAAGGGATGGGACAAGGTAAGCTTATTTCTAAGGTCTTCCTACCTCCAGTAGACTATGTACTTGCTAATCTCTCAGACATCATCGAATAGTTTCCTATTTTCTGATCCCAATATGAATCACTGACAAAAAACAATAGTGATGATTCCACTAGGGGGTTTCTTATATACACACATGTGCATATATATGCTATATATGTGGGGAGGCATTTCAAAAAGTCATGGAAAACAGAATTAAAAGATAAGCTTATCTTGGTATAATTTTTTAAAGAAATCCATGGATTTGAATTTTCTTGTGCAGCTTGCAAACTGTGTTCTTCTACAGGTGATTTGACCCTGAAATGGAACTTTGTATTAACAGGTGCATACATAAAACAACTGGCTGAAAATCTATGAGGATGAAATTTTGGGGAAAGAACAGTAGAGTCAGGACATGCTTGTTTCAGTATCTGTATAATCAGCATCTATATGCAGAAGAGATTTCTGAAGCATTCTCAAATATTCTACATTTCCTTACATAGTGGGGTCAATAGAACAAAGTCTCTTCACAGAACAGGTTCCCTGCAATCTGCAATTAATTATGCAAAGGGGCAAATTGTATTTAAAGATCTATTGAAAGGACATCAACACTATTGTTCTTTTAATACAAAGTACTTTTCCCATAATGCACTTCATCCCTTTTTTCCCTCTACAGCATGTGGCTGCAAAGAAACTCTTAAAATAGGCAGAGTCCTTATAATACAAGTCTACTTATCAGAGGAATGTGTCTCACATCCCCCAGTATTGTGTTCTTCTACTGACTGTACTCTGAGATTTCAATGCGCTAGTTTTATTCTTTGCAGCTAAGGCTTTCTTTCTTTTATTTATTTGTAAAACTTTAATTTTATTTATTTATCTTAAAGAGGGGAGAAAGAGAGAGAGAGAGAAAGAGAGATCCCATTTCCTATTTGGTGGTTCATTCCCCTAAATACTTGCAATGGCTGGGACTGGACCAGGCTGAAACCAGCAGGTTGGAACTCAATCTGAGCCTCTCATGGGGGTAGCAGGGACCCAGATATTTGAGCTATTATTTGCTGCCTCCCGTGGTACACATTAGCAGGCAGCTTGGCTAGGGCTTAAAACCAGGCACTGTGATTTGGGAGGCAAAGCTTCCAAGGGGAGTCTTAAGTGCCAATACCCCCCAACCCCCCAACCCCCAGCCAAGGCTTTTTTTTAAAAATTGGACAGACTGTCCCTAGTAGAAGTAATTCACATGTTTCCTGCCTCCTTCCTTCCCTTCATTCCTTCTTTCCTCCATCCTGTTTTTCTTCTTTCTTCTTATCTAATTTCTTATTTTTCCATCCCTATCTCTCTCCCACCGAAGACATCAAAACTTGTCACCAGCATTTCTGGTTGGAATAGGAATAGGGAGCTCAATGAACCATCACTGCATTTTTCATTCTCTTCTCCACTCAGTGTGGGCAAAACTACTGCAGGACTCAGGGTAACTCAGGGGCTCCCACTCACCTGGACAATAGGGCAGCCACAGAGGCGGTCTAAGTCACTCTGTTGCCTCTATACAGTGCATAGAAGAGTTCCTGGTACCCTGTAGTTGCATGAGGATAATTGAACTATATTAAACTCTACTTGCTGGCTGGGAATTAAGGAACTTAAGCCTATTCACGCTGTACTTATCTGGATGACAAGAAAATATTTCTTCAAGTGGAAATGAGGGTTTGCTTTTCTTAATCTGATGAAAAGTGTCAGAGAAACATGGGTTCAAACCCTGACTTTACAACATAAAAATGGAGGGACTTTGGGCAAATCCTTTAGCTGCCATAGCCTCTGAGTCTTCGTCCTCCAAAGGGGTATATATCACAGCATTGGGTTGCTGTGGGGATTGGAGATTAGATCGTTATCAGGTCTCCTGTAGAGTCTGACATATGCTCTTTGCCCAATACCAGATCATTGGCAGCTCCACTGACTAAGGGTGAAGTCAGTCAGTTTGGAGTCCAGGCTCTCTGACACACGTTTGCTGAATGAATGAAATTCCACCTGCATATTTGTTAAGCAGCAATACTACCTGCACAGGTGTGCTGCTGTGCAGGAAACTGCAGAAAACCAAGACAGGGATCTGGTCTTTAAGGAAGCAACAGTTTTGTTTGAATAGATGATTTAATCCATCTAATTATTTGATAGCAAACTGAGCCAGCTGCAAACTCCTCTGGATGCCAATGAAAGGAAGAACTTAAGCCGTTTAGTCCAACAACCCCCCTTTTCTGTACATAACATTGGTTATGCTGACCTGGACTCTAATCTCCAAGCAGAGGACTCTGGTAAGCCATGCAAGTCCAAGTGTCCTCAAGTGGTGTCTGAGAGGCCTTCTTGTACCACCTCGCCCCCAACCAGGTTGCCAATCATATCACCCCTTGACCAAGACATGTAAGTCAAGCCAAGAGGGTCTCTTGTTACTGCTTCAGTCAAACAAGGGAGCAGGAGGGAGAATCTCATTCATCAAGGAAGAGAGAGAAGAAATGGGGTCACACTCTGGTTTTTACCTTTAGGGTACAGTGAATTAGCAATCTGTAGAATCTGACCAGTCCAATTAGTGGGCTCTCCTCCCTCAAAGAGGGGAAGGCACAAAGAGATTCCTGTGGCCCTCAGGCCTCAGTTTCTTAGTGAATACACACACTTTCTACTGTTTTTTGCACTTCATATAAGTACAAGTATTTCCCATACTATTAAAGGCTACATAAGCAGTAAGTATAACAGCTCTCTAACGGCCCACCCTAAGGGATGGGGGATTTTTGCTGGACTAGAGAGGAGCCATCACTGGGTGATAACAGGCAAGCTCTGCCTCAGCCTCACAGCCCTGTGCAAGGACTGCATTAAAAATGGTTTACTAGGAGCCGGCACTGTGGTGTAGAAGGTTAAACCTCTGCCTGCAGTGTGTCATACTATATACACACTGATTCAAGTCACAGCTTGAGTCTACTTCCAATCCAGCTCCCCCTTAATGTGCCTGGGAAAGCAGGGGAAGATGTCCAAAGTCTTTGGGCCCCTGCACTCATGTGGGATACCTGGAAGCAAAGAACAAAGCTAGGCCCAAACACAACTTTTCTATAAACCCTCTCATGAGAACACAAGAGGTCAAATGAGAACTAGTTTCTTTTTTTTTAAGATTTTATTTATTTATTTGAAAGATAGAGTCAGAGAGAGAGAGTGAGTGAGCGAAAGGGAGAGAGAGAGCACTTCCATCCACTGGTTTACTCTCCAAATGACCGCAACAGCCAGAGATGCGCTGATCTGAAGCCAGGAGCCAGGAGCTTCTTCTTCTACGTGGGTGCAGGGACCCAAGCACTTAGACCACCTTCCACTGCTTTCTCAGGTGCATTAGAATGGAGCTGGATTGGAAGAGGAGCAGCTGGAACATGAACCAGTACCCATATGGAATGCCGGCACCACAAGTGGAGGCTTAGACTACACAGGCTTAGCCACTACAATGCCGGGCCCCTGAGAACAACCTTCTGAGAGTATAACCCCAACGACCTGAGGATCTCCCTCTGGGCCTAGGGAGATCATAATGTTTCCACCACCTCCTCACAGTATCACCCTCAGGATCAAGTCTTTAACACATAGGCTGTGAAAGGGCCTACCTCTTAATACTAGTACAATGACAAAGTTTCACATGGGCACCGATGCTGTGGCCCAGCAGGTTAAGCTACTGCATACAACTCCAGCATCCTTTATGGGCACCAATTCAAATCCTAACTTTTCTCCCAATCTGACTCCTTGCTAATGTGCCTAGGAAAGCAGCAGAGGATGGCCCAATTGCTTGCACACTTACAACCACGTGGGAGACCTGAAGGCAGTTCTTAGCTCCTGGCTTCAACCTGTTGCAGTCATTTGGGGAGTGAACCAGCATATGGAAGATCTCTCTCTCTCTCTCTCTCTCTCTCTCTCTCTCTCTCCCCCTGCAATTTTGTCTCTCAAATAAATAAATAAATCCAAAAAAGTTTTTGACATGAGTTCTGGAGGGACATTCAAACTATAGCAGTGTGTCTGTGGAGAGATGGGGAAGGAACTTGCTTTCATATTGGGGTCATCATGGATGAGGACAGAAACAGCACCTGGGCTAAGAGCCTGAAAGACTACAAAAGCTCTGAGGAACAGGTCCTCCTGGCCTTAGCAAAAGTTGTGCAAGCAAGTGCTGGGTTTCTATGGGGCCCAAGAAGCATAAAGACTGTAATCCTGGTCTGACAGGGGCAGGAAACACAGCTGACATCTGAGTGACTTGAATAGAGGGGCAGTACTGATGTTCAGAGTTAGTATGGACACTTGCACAAGGAATGAGTATATGCTCACAGAGCTATAGTCCCAGGACAATGAGGGCTGAGTGGGCGTAGCTGGAGCAGAGCAAAGACTACAAGTGCTTGGGGGTCTGGAGAGAAGCACTGCCTGAGAAGAGGGGCCTCTTTCCTTGGCTGTCACCCCTCACTGAGATCCCTGTTCTCAAAACAGATGCAGAGTCACATTCATCTCTGTGTTTCCAGGGTCTATTATACTGTGTAGTGGCATCAATACACTAATAAATGTTTGGTGAATGAACAAATTAATGGAGATGTTTTTGCATATAAAACATGATATGTTGCTTAAAAATTCTATTTGCACTCATTCTGCAGATGCACATCTGTTTCAGTAGTTGGTTGTTTTAATTAATTTGGCTTTTTCTGTGCAACATTTATGAAGTGGACTGTGGCAGTAATGTGATTAAACTGATATATGTAGAAAGTAAATAGGATTATCCAGGATGGCATTTGACCCTCTGTTACATGATATGACTACCATGATTTGGAACAAATTAAGAGGCAGAATGTTCTAATGCAATCATCAAGTCCTTTGCAACCATCTAGGTTTCAATTCTAGCTCTGTTCCTTACTATCTCCATGAACATCAGCAAGAATTAACTTCTTGCCTGATACATGAGAAAAGTTATATTCACTGCTTAGGATGTAAGCATCAAAAGTGATGGCATGTGTGTGTGTGTCCAAATGGTATAATCAGTAAGATTACTCTAATTTGAAGTAATGCTACTCTTGAATCCAAATCTTTAGTGGTTGTGAACCGAGGTGGGGAGGAGTGAGCTGCTTTAGGAATCAGCACTCAGCTCTGAATCCAAGCTTTATGAATGACAGGAACCCTGACTCCATCTGGCTTTAATCCAAATCCAGTGAACCAGGGTCTGTCTAGATTCAATACAAAGTCTGATCCCAAGGACTGAACTAATATTGAATATCAGCTCATTGTGTATTGAGTTCTGCCATAATCTGTTTTCAGATTTGCTGAGGTTTTCTTTATGATTTTATCAGCAATTATTTCAAATGAAATTGGCACCAAGCAATTGGATTACTGGATCGTTGACTCTCATATCCTGGTAGATGGTGAAAAGCAAATGCAATTTTTAGTTTGGTGTCAACTAATCCATGTTGCTATGGGGAAAGAAGCTTTGGCCTAGAGAGCCGTAGCAGGGAAGAATCTGAATGGAGGGGAAACCTGGATTCTAGCCTTCTCATCAAGCACAGCTTTATGTTCATAAGAGACACAGGACCTGAGAATTTTCATAAATTGCCTTTTTGTTGTTTTTGCAGTACATATCCATATTAATCAAACTTTCCATCGTCAGCAATAATTCGTGCTTATCTAGTAAATGCCTATCCTTTATGACTATTTTAGCATACCTTGTCCTCCCAATATTTTTTCAGGGAAGAAAGAACAGATGAAGGTCATGAATTTTAGGGCCAGAGAGACTCAGATTTCATTTTCATCTCAACACACAGTTCCTTCATCTATCAAATAGAAACTGCAAATCATTCTTGGAAATTCATTATGAAGATTAAACCAGATGAAAATAAATAACCAAGCCCAACTCTTAATTCTTATACAGAAGTAGCTAATCTATTCATCTAATCAATGAACAATGTTTGTGGCAGGTAGACTATATTATTATTAATTATTGGGTTTTTCATCATCAGAGAATTATGCATCTCTCTCATTGTCTAGATCTTTGAAGACGAACACACATGGAATAGACCTGAATCCAACCTGACGTGCTGTCTTAGGAATGTAACTCACTGAGTTCTGGAACTGTTGTGGCCCACAGCAAAATTCTGGGGATTGAGCAAGACAGACTCCACTTTTGGCCTCATGGAAGTTACAACTGAAGAGGAACACTGATGTTAGACAATTATAATAAATTACTTAATTGTGTTAGTGAGGATTTTCCAAAGAAACAGAACCAATAATGTGGTGGAATGAGAAGGCCATGCCAAGATGGCCACTGGCAAACGAAGGTCAGTTACTCAGGAATGGCTTTGAAACCCACCGCAATGGAGCCTGTCTGGCAACATGCTGTGATTGGTTAGGGCATAGACCTCCCCTTGACCGAATTGGCTGCCTTGGCTATATAAGATGTTGTTCCAACTGAAATAAACGAGTCTGCGGGCTGCTCGCCTCAGGCCTGCTTTCACCCGACTCCTGGGGTCTGTGTGGTGACTCCGCGCCTCTTGCCCCCACCATGCTCCTCCTCTCAGAACGAATCCTCTCAGAAAGAAATCAATCTCAACAGAATAAGGGGTGTGTGTGTGTGTGTGTGTGTGTGTGTGTGTGTTTCTTGATTTCTTTTAAGGAATTGGTTCATGCAACTGTTGAGTCCTGATGGATCCACCACCTGACCTGAGAGGCCAGCAGCTAGATACTCAGGAATGAGCTGTAGCGCAAGTCCACAGGCAGCCTGGTGGCATATGCTGAGGAATCCTACTCTTCCTGGGGAAGGGAAAGGTGAGGTTTTGTTCTACCCAGGCTTGCTCACAGAGAGCTATCTGCTTTACTCAAATATAAATGCAAATCTCACCAAAAACAGTCTCACAGGAGTTTCCAAACTAATGTTTGTCCAAATATCTAGGCACCATGGCCTAGCCAATGACAGAAAGTTAACCACCTCAGGGGTTCTTTGATAGGCAAGAGAGGTCCTCCTCAGCCTATGGGGTCAGTGGTCACAAAGGAGGCCACAGCCTGGGCAATTTCTTGACTGATCCAATGAATAGCCTGTGGGGATCTGTATGGTGCATTGGAATAACACCCACTTGAGGCTGCCCATGTATTAATTTCCGAAATCTGTGGATATGCTATGTTAGAGCGTCTTGAAAAGCCCTGCATCTTAATTTCTAGAATGTGTGGATAATTGTGTTATAGGGAAGGGAGAATTTAGATGGATAATCAGCTGCACTTAAAGAAATTGTCTTGGAACCCAGTGGAACCACAGAGGTTCTTTGGAAGACAGGGACCCAAGCATGATAATCGGAGTTAGAGAGAGAGACTGGAAGATGCTAGATTGTGGCCTTGGAAGCTACGGGGAGTAGCCGCAAGCTGAAGAAGGCAATGGGCTTTGAGAAAGACAAAGCAACAGCCTCTCTCTCAGAGCCTCAAGAAGGAATCCAGCCCTACTGGAACCTCCACTTTAACCTGGAGACAGTCATTTCAGGCTTCAGACCCTTTGAAATCGTGAGATAACAAATTCATGCTGTTTTAGGTCACTAAGTTTGTGACCATTTGCTATAGCAGCAATAGAAAACTAATGGAACTCTGCTTCTCTCTGGCCCCAGAGTGCTCACTTTTGATTTCAGAGGAGTGATTTTCTATTTTCACTACAATATGTCATCATTTGCTGTGAGTCCTTTTATAATAATCATTCTAATTTGCCTTTAATACCAAGCCTAGAAGAGGAACCTGACACCCAGTTTCTGGTGGTGGGACCGTGGTGAGGGAATAACTGGACTGGGAGAAGCAAAGGCAGCCCAGGACACTCGCAGCTCACCTCTCCTCCTGTGGATGGGCAACTGAGACTCAATGCAGGGAGACCCTAGCCTGCAGCAGTAGAGTCAGACCCCGTCTGGACGAGGTGGGTGCAGACCCTGCCCTTTCCCACCAGAGGCACATGCAAGAAACCAGGCATTTGAAAAGACAGCACAGGGCAGGAAAGCAAGAGGTTTAGACACTGCCTCGGTCTGGCTGAAGGGCTGCAGAGGACAGCGAGTTCCAGCAAAGCTTTGGGGTTTGTACCTTAGGAAGCAATGGTCCCCTTTGTGAAGGATCCAGACAGAGACCCAGCAGGGTAGGTAGCAGGACCTTGGGTGACAAGATTGCACAAGCCAACTAAGGTCTCTTTGACCCTGTGCTTCCATGCCTCAGTGAACCATGGCTGTAGGAAGCTCACCTTCCTGATGGTGTCTATAGAGCTTAGGGATGTCTCTGTCCCTCAACCTCCCCTCCCTCCCTTTTGCCAAACCGGTAGGAGCAGCCCTCCGGTTTGTGCTTTGTCATTCCATCTTTGTACCTTTTCCTCCTCCATTCCAGGCCGCTGGGAGATATATTTGTCTGACTTCAAAAAGCCCCTGACAGTGGGTTGCTGTTGGGAGACAGGCACCACACCAGGGCTGAGCTCATTTGCGAACAGCCCTCTCTGAGGGTCAAATCTGGTCTGCGAAGCTCCAGCCAGAGCCTCCTGTGGCTCATGGCCAACTGCTGTGCCGTCCTCACCCGCTGCCTGCAGTCACCACCTTTCTCTCCCGTGGAAGAAAGACTCAGCGATGCCCCTGACCGTGGTGCTGGTACAAAACTCAGTGATCACTGAACTGGGCTCCAAAGCCAGTTCTCTGAGCTTCTGCAAAAAGCCTCCAAGCCACCCTGAGCACTCTGTGATGTTCTTCCATGGAAGAGGGTGGTCTCGGCCTGGGGGGACATCACAGAGAATATGTGATTAGCATGCACTCCTCTCGTCAGGCCCTCCAGCTCCATCTCCCTTCCCCTGTTACCTGTTACACATTTAATATGTTTTACTTAGTGGGAGAATCACAATATGGCCTTATTATCTTGTTTTTCTGCATGAGAAATGCTTTTGTAGGGTGTTGGCCAGACTGGGGGTGGCTAATAATGGTATGTGGTTCCCAGAGGCCAGAGCAAATTGCCACAGAGCGGCTCCCTCCGATTTTTGCCCAATTTGGAAGGAAGCCAAGGACCCCTAGTTTGGGTTGCCGTGTGTCTGTTTTCTGTTTTGCATTCGGGCCTTTCTCAATGTGTAATTTTCCTTCCCTTTCTGTGTCACCTGTGAGAGAGAAAAGAAGACAAAGACAGAAGGAGGACACAGCAGGGCCCTCATTCCTTCTTATTCCTAAACAAAGTCTCCAGGAGGGGCATGCCTTCTGGGTTCTTTTCACTTTTGTAAATTGCAACTGAAGAAGAAGAAGCCCTGATGGGAAGAGAGGGTGTGAATATGGCTCAGGAGTAAAATGGAAGGAAAGGGGAGCTTTTTTTTCCTCTAGGTGTTTTGAGTAAAAAAAAAATCGAAAATTAACCTAAGACCTGGTTGCTACAATTTTAGAAATTGCATTTTGTCTTAGGACATTGTCATTTCTGTGGTGTTTCCCTAGACCATTGTAGTGTAGAGAGCAGTTTTTCTTTCTCCATTTATACCACGCTGGGCCACGAGACTTTTCAGAGCCTCTGTTTTATGCTGCCTCTGTGTCCTTCCTAGAGGAAGGAGCCACCGTGGAACACTTTTGTCCCAGCAGTGCTGGTTCCTGACAACTCTTCGTTTTCTGAGTGAAGAAAGTGAGGATCAGAGAGGTGAAACATCTCTCCCAAGCCCACATCTTGAATAAATGAATGAATGAATGAGCTGGATCCAAGCAAGTCTGACCGAGTGTGCAAGTCGACACTTTCCCTGAGCCCCAGCTGGCTGATAGGGTTCCTGGCTCTTGCATTGCCTCTCTCTGAAGCCAGCTCCAGCCTCCTTTCTCTCATGACCTTGTTGACAACATCGGTAACTTCAAGCCCAACAGCTTTGCAAGTGAACTCTCCTGATTGTCTTCCCAGTCATTTCATTTCAAAAAGCGGCTTTCTCCCCAGAGCTATGATTATCTACTGCCATGGAACAGACAATCCACAACTTTAACAGTTTAAAACCACCACCATGTTATTATAACTTTGTGGCCTGGACATTGGAACTGGACTCAGCCGAAGGATGCTGCTCCTCCATGTGGCATCGATGGACTTCAATAGGTGATATCCAGCTAGATGGCCTGCTCTGGAGGGTCTCAGGTGGGGCAAGGGGATTCACAGGTCTCGTGCTTTGATGGGAATAGCTGGAAGCAGGCCACAACAGGATTGTTCACTAATGTCCACTGTGGCCTCTCTAGCCTGAAGATATTCGATAGTTAGACTCCTTACCTGGCCATGGTTGTGTCCTTCTTTTTTTTTTTTTTTTTGACAGGCAGAGTAGACAGTGAGAGAGAGAGACAGAGAGAAAGGTCTTCCTTTGCCATTGGTTCACCCTCCAATGGCCGCCGCGGCTGGCGCGCTGCGCCCGGCGCACCGTGCTCATCCAATGGCAGGAGCCAGGTGCCAGGTGCTTTTCCTGGTCTCCCACGGGGTGCAGGGCCCAAGCACTTGGGCCATCCTCCACTGCACTCCGGGGCCACAGCAGAGAGCTGGCCTGGAAGAGGGGCAACCGGGACAGAATCTGGCGCCCCAACCGGGACTAGAACCCTGTGTGCCAGCGCCGCAAGGCGGAGGATTAGCCTGTTGAGCCACGGCGCTGGCCGGTTGTGTCCTTCTTACATATGCTCCCTAAGAGGAACACTCTGATTTGCATTAATCAGCATTAATCACCTCAATAAATGACAATGACTGCTTAAGCCAGAAAACTAAGAGTCGCTCCCTCTCCCTCACACCCACATCCAATCCACCAACAGTCAGCAAACCTGGATGAGTCCTCCTCCAAAGCATTCACGAAGTGCTCCATGTCTCCCTCCACCACCCCACCCCACCCCACCCATCTCCATCCTATTTCCCTTCTCAGAGCCACCGCCGTCTTCTACATGGGGTCCTCCCAACAGCTCCACCCTCAATCCCTGCAGCACTTTCCACACATCGCCAGAGGGGTTCTTCAAAAATTATTAATTGCATCCTATCACTGCCCTACTGAAATCTATCAGCACCTTTCCACTCCAGTGAGACACCTTCTAAACTCATTACTGTGGCTTACGAGGACTTAAACGCTCTGCTTCTTGTTTACATCTCTAATCTCGTGACATGTCACAAGCTTTTTCTCACCCTAGAGCCATTTTTCATGTTGTTCTTTTTGGCCTGGAATCTGGTTTTCTAGGCTCTTTGTGTGTCTGGCTTCTTCTCACCCTTTAGGTCACAGCTTAAATGTCACCATCTCAATAAGACTTGCCCCGACCACATTTTCTCTCCCAACATCTTTTTCTTGCTATTGTTAATGCAGAAGCAATGAAATCTATACTCTAACTATGATATGCAAAAATGGTAGCTTAACTTTTTTCTTTGTTGGCGACATCTTGCAGCCCGAGAGCCCTCCTTGTTATGGCTGTTGGAGACAGTAATGGGTAGTGGGTGGTGGGAAGGATATCTGCTCAGCCTATTTCTAGATAAAAAAAAAAAAGTGTAAAATGCCCATTTCAGGTAAATGCAGACTCTTTGGGAAAAATGCTTCATCCAGTCTCAATTCAAATGCCATCAGAACCATTTTGCCCCACTTTTCTTCTCTTTTTTATTTTTTTGTTCTCTCTCTCCACCCATTCTCCAAGTACTGTCTAGGTGCCTGGGAAGCTTATACCTCCCTCAGGCTTGTGAGAAGTGAGTCTGATGTCTTCACTGTGGTGCCACCAGTTTGACCCAATACTGGGTCATCAACGTGTGTGCTAAAGGCCTCTGAGGTACAGCCAGTCCTCCCCAGAGGTCATCATGGTACCTGCTGCAAATCCCCTATCTTTTGCCCTTGCTGTGATAGCCCAACTCTTCATGAACTCCTCTGGCTCCCAGTCTTAGTCTGCCTATTGTTCACTCAGGGTCTCATTGACCAGCCCCTCTACAGCATGTGAGGAAACTCCTGCATCTCCGAAAAGTCAAGAGATTGAACAGCACCTCAAGGCCACCCGTCCATCTGTTTCCCTCGGCCCCCGTGGGCCTGTTGGCTCTATTTCAGAGTGAGCACAGTGGAGCAGAGGAGCTGCTAGATCCCTAGGGACTGGGTTGCAGGGCCCCATCCCGGCTAAGGTTCAGGGTGTATGCACAAAGGGTGCTCCACAGAGACCCAGGTAGTGTCTCTGTCCTGGATGAAGGCCCTCCGACCTCTTTGTCCCCTCTTGCACAGAGAGGAAACCACTTCTCCTTCTTTTGTGCTGGGGACTTCCCTAGCCTGACATCGTCCAGCCTCTTCCTACTGCAGTGACTGCTCGGAAAATCACAAGTTCGGTGTGGTTTCTTTGTCAGCATTCCTGCTTTAAGAATCCAAGTCCCCCATAGGGCAGTAAATGACTCTGTCTGAGCCAAGTAAGGGTCCTGTAAAAGGAGATACCAAAAGAATGCTTGTGAGAGGCCGTTTGTGCGATTTGCATGTGAGTGTGCAGGTGTGTGCTGTGTGATTGCATATACATTTGTACACTCAGGCAGATTGACAAGTGGAGAGATTTAAAACCATCCTTGCTATATCTATTTTTTAAAGAAGATTTTATTTATTTACTTGAGAGGTAGAGTTACAGACAATGAGAGGGAGAGAGACAGAGAGAAAGGTCTTTCTTCCGTTGGTTCACTCCCCAGATGGCCACAATGGCTGGAGCTGTGCCGATCTGAAGCCAGGAGCCAGGAGCTTTTTCCAGGTCTCCCACGTGGGTGTAGGGGCCCAAGGACTTGGGCCATCTTCTACTGCTTTCCCAGGCCACAGCAGAGAGCTGGATTAGAAGAACGGCAGCCGGGACTAGAACCAGTGCCCATATGGGATGCTGGAGGCAGAGGATTAACCCACTGTGCCACAGAGCCAGCCCCTGCTAAATCTATTTCAGCACACTTAACGTACCTTGTTTACCTGTTTATTGTCAGTTTCTCTTACTAGATTCCACGATTACCTGGAAAAGCAAAGATCACAGTGCTGCTGTGAGCGTTAAACACATGCGTCTGGGATGGGGCTGGGCACAGACAGGTGCCAGGAGGTTAACGATTGTTACGGTTCCTTTATCGACCCACCAACTCACCCTCTTCATTTTCCCTCCAGGAAATTTCTGAGTTTCACATCTCACGGACTACAGGGCACTCTCAGGTAACTTTTTTCTACCTTACCTTCTCTCTTTCTTTCTCTTCTGTTTCTCCTACACAGACACGGGGAAACCAGGTAGGAGCTTCCAGGCAGGTGTTACAGACAAACTTGGAGGAGCCACCTGTCACTGCCAATGCTTATATCAGAGGTAGAGACTGAGAAGGACTGAGGTCTGGAGCCTTGTGGTGGGTAGGCCCTACTGGACAGCAAGGATGGGGCCAGGCTTCAGCAGCAGGGAGAGCTCAGAGCAGAGCAGAGGTTGGGGATCTGGGATAGAGGCCGTGCCTAGAAGGAGACACAGAATAGCTAGCTTACCCAGTGCCCAGGACAAGTCTCCTACCTCTGCAGGACCTGGGCCTCAGATCTGATGAGATGCAGGCTGGAACCACCCCGCACAGAGCAGACACAGGAGTCCAGAACAAGATGGAGTTGAGAATCAAGCAGACCCTGCAGCTGATACAAGAGAGCAAAGGGAAAGATGGAGGTAGAGGAAAGAAGTCAAGATACACGTGGGGTTTGGAGAGGAGGACCAGAGACAGGATGCATCACTGTCAGGAGACCCAGGAGTGTCTGTGGACCCTCCTACAGGTGAGGAGGGAGGGCCTCCCCTTCTCTCATGCTTTTTCTTATTCTTCCACCAAGTAGAGGGTTTAACATTCCTTAGCTAAGCTACAAGTGTTATCTTCTCTCCCCTTCTGTGGGGAGAGAAAGGGGGGTAGACTCTCTTCCCAGTCCCTTGAAAGAAAAGAACCCCATCCTTGGATCTGATACAACCTCTGTTGGAGGACAAACGCCGTGAGGTTGGTCACGTGGCTGCTGCACGTCTCTCCTGATCATTTCATCTGTTTCAGCCTGAACATTTCTATGTTAACATTTTTTATGTTGGATTTCTGCATGAGAGTTTGCTTGAAAAATAGATTCTGCTGTTGCTGCACAGAATGTGCAAAGCACTCTCTGTTCCCATTCGCCTGTGTGCACAGGAGGAAAGATTGCTCCAGAGAGCAGGGACCTCTCAAAGCACACAGCTGGTTTAAGGCAGAAAATGGACGCAAGCCCAGCGTCCTACCCTTAGTGCCCATGAGGGAACAAGTGGGCCGAGTCCCCTTCAGGAACAGTGTTGCTCCATGGCAATGCAGTTATTTCCTGAGTCAGAGCAAGTGGCCCGGCAGGAGCTCGCAAGCTGCCCTAACCCACATCACGCTGACCTGCCACGCTGTCTCCATTAAACGTGGCAGCTGATTAATGGCCCTGGGACAGGACCAGGTTGCTTCAAGTGTTTATTATCTCAGCAACAGAGGGTCTGACCTGGAGAGGCAAACACTTCTTCACACATTTGCATCAAAATGCTCTGCAGGGCTTTGGGCCAGAGCCGCCATTGCTAGCCCCAGAGCTCTATCACCAACTTTCTGTAAGTCTGGCAGTGGCATTCCATCTGCCCAGGACCTCGTAGACCCTGCAGGCTTCGGAAGGTTTCTAGGCTGTCACGACATGCGATGAGGTGAGGCAGGGATCAGATGCCACCTGGACCGCAGTTGAGTCTCTCTCATCTGTGCTCCTGCCCTGGCCTCTGTGTGGGTGCAGGTCAGAGGAGGGAGGGGAGGCAGCAAAGCAGAAACTGCGACCTCAGTGGTTTGGTGTAATGAAAGGTTATTGGGCACACAATCTGGCTGGATAGCGATGGGGTGAAGTGTGTGGTGTCTTCTCCCTTGACTATAGCTAAGTCTCTCCCAGCCTATCTAAAATCAAACCCCTTTTTGCTACCTATAGGAGAGACTCTGTCCTTGTGGTCTGGCACACACACAAGCCTTCATGATTTCCTATGAGTCAGAACTGTGTAGTTTTAGGAAGTAATACAACAGCCTCATGATGCTTAGGGGAACACAACCCCTTCTCACCCAGAATTTGATTATAAAGCACCATACATTGTGAATGGAATTTAAAAATATCAGCTGAATTCCTTCTTCTTAACATCTGGGAGAGATTAGAAGTACCATTTTACTCAGACACAAACATAGCTCTTTTGTGAAAAATGACAATAATGATTTCATTCATAACACATTAAGGGAGTGAAAAACAAATTCTTTTGAAGTATAAATTATAAGGCTTAGTAGGTTTGGTAAAACATTTATTATTAGCTATAAACAATCAGGTTTAATGAAGCAACACATCTGCTCATGAAAAGTATAAGCGATTATTAGAACTGTAGACAAAACATTCCTCCTCGCAGAAGGCCTAATGGAATGAAAACAGTAATTATAATGCCAAAAATATTGTTTAAGTGTTAAAATTGACACCGGGAAAATGAAACACTTTGCTTAATTTTTGATAACAGTACATGTTGAGATGTGACAGGCTTGGCATTTCGATTGACACAAAATCTTGCTTTTTTAGCTGAAACACATCTCATACTTTCACACTCTGCTTTGCAATATAATTTCACAAAAGTTGACCTTCTTCCAGATGATTGCAAAGTGCCACAGGCCCAGGTTGTAGCTGCTTTCTTCCTGCACATTGCCTCCACTGAAGAGTTTGATTTTGCTGTTATGGTTACTGCTGTTTTCCTTGGGAATGCAAGCGAGTATTGGATCCTGCAATCCGATCTCTTGAAAGTGTAGCTCTCTTCCCAAGAGAATCACCATGGTTCCAGACAGAAACTCAGGACCCACAGAGACCTCTTGAACCTTATTTCACACAGCACCCACGTGATACCTGCAACAAAGCAAAATGTAAAGTGAGGCCCTCTCTATATTTTGTCTGACATTTCTGGACAATCGGGAGATTGCCTAGTACTGGTTTGTCATGTCTATTTTAAAACACTCCCTGTCATATACACAGGGCTCCACAAACAAAAGGAGCCCCACAAATTTTAACAGTGCGACAGTCTGAAAGGGCCATCTCCTTGGAGCGCTGAGATCAGCACCGTTTGAACAAAGCAGCCTGTCCTTTTAAGAAAAAATCCCTCTATGGAAACGCTATAATTTCCCTGTTACAAAGGAGCCCTTTTCCAAGCACGTAAAGTGCCAGTTTGTTCAGTGTGACCTCTGCTTTCATTCCATCAAGGTTGTATCTGATTACAATGTAAGACAGATGAAGGGGATGCCGTCCCAGGCAAAGAAGAAAGTTGCAGTCTTGGGTCACTTGCGAAAGTGGCTCATCACTTTTATTGGCAATGTTTTCAATACCATTCTGGGGAGGTTCTCCTGTGTCAGTTGAAAAGATCTGCCTGGGACATGTTTCCAGGTGCTTTGATATGCTTATTGAAGGTTGACCACATGGGTGAACCCCGGGCTGGGCTGTTGCTTTCTTTCTGGAAAATGGTGTGTGTGTGTGGGGGGGGGGAGCAGACAAAGAGGAGTCCCAGCAGATAGGTATCCATGTTAGTCCGCCTCCTCTTTCTATAGGCCCTTTGGTTGTCTAGGCCCAAGCTGGTCCACCGTCCAAAGCCTCCAGCAGTTGATGTGACTTTAGCCAAAGCATCAGCCATAGTAAAAGACAATACAAATTTTATTCATGCACCCCTGAAAACAGGATACCGTGATGGTTGAAGTGTCAAGCCACGCTGGGTTTACAAACCTGGCTCTAATAGTTAGTGATTCTTGCAAGTGTTCTGAAGTGCTTGCATCGTGCAAGATCACTTTAAAGTGACCTTGGGCAAAGAGGTTGTCTCTGTAAGTCTCAGTTTTGTCAACTGTGCGTGGAGTGGAAATGAAACATTGTATGTCACTCTCAGGATGCAGTACTCTGTGCACAGCACATGTTCAGGATATGGAAGGTCTGCTTAGTATTTGTAGTTACAGTACTTTTAACAGGGATATAAAGTACTGGCAGTTTCTAGTTCACTGAGAACTGGGGGAGCAATTATAGCTTGGTGTAATGGAAATGGCATGGACATTGGAGTTAGATTTGTCTCCTGTTCCTCATTCAGAGACCTTGGCTAAATCCCTTTCTAACCTGGAGTTTCCCAGGTGTTGAAATAATTCCTACTTCCTAGCGCCTGACCACCTGTAGAATGATCCATAAATGCTGTATAAATACAAGGGTGTGGTAACACAAATAAAGCTCTGGACCTACTGTAGATGCCTCACAAATACTGCATGGTTTTCAGGGCTGGTTTATCTTTACCTCTGTGGTTAGCTCCACCTGGAAGTGCATCCCAGCCCCACCACTGTGCCTTCATCCAAAGTCCTGGCCCCTGCTGGAGCATGTGGTCTCTCCGTAGCTGCTCTGAGCACCACCATCTACTCCCGCTCAGCAGCCTGGAGAGACTGCTCTAGAAATAAGAACTAAATCATGTTGTTTCCCTGTCTAGGCAGTCCAGTGGCTTCTCATCATACTCGGAATGAATTCATGGCTCCCACCCTGGTCTGGACTCAGCTGCCAGTGTGGCCTCATCTGCTGCTGCTCTTCCCACCGTGAGTGCTGATCTGTGATGTCCTTGCTGTTTATCTAATGCATCCAGGACTCGGGTCATTCCCTCATCCTGCAATTTTCTTCATCCAGATCTTTCTTGCTCTCCCTTTCTTTGCGTTCAAGGTCCAGTCTCCCAACAAAGAGTACCTTACTCATCTGCTTTCCCTCCACTCCTATTCATCTTTGACAATTACCGTGTTGGTGTCTCCTTGGCCATTGTCAGTACTGAGCATGCTCTTTTTTGTTTTTTAATATGTTCCCTGCCTGTCTGCCCCCATGAATTAAACCTTTCCAAGACAGGGTGCTTTGTGTGAATCTTTTACCCTTGTGTCAACCGTACCTAGAACAGGCCCTGGCAAATAGCAGGTGCACAATCAATGTTGAATTAATGAATATTGATTGCTTGCTGTGTGCCGGGCACTGGGTGAAGTGTCCGGGATTCAGAGATGAATGGTTGTTTTGTTCTCAAAACAGATAAATCTTGCAAGGACGATGAACTTTGGATATTATGGTCACACAAAGGAAAGATAAAGGCATCTAAATAGAATGAGGGTTATAGTGGGGGCGGCAGAGTTTTCCCAGGATGACCAATAAAACCTGAATCCTGAAGACTATATACCCAATTATAACACCTCCTCCCCCAAACTGTTGTAACAGGTAGAAATGGATTATATCTGAAACAAATGCTTGCTATTAGCAGTAGCTTTGCCAGTAGCCTGTGTACATGACTATGCATTTATTCATTCTCGTTCCTCTGAACAGAGCCTGTTCAGGATGGTTCTTTTCTTTTCTCTCCTCTCTGCAATGCAAAGGAAAGCTCAAACTTTCAAACTCCAACCGCAAGCCTTTCTATTCATGCGGAGACCATGGGTTGAAAAGGGCAGGGAAGCCAGCTGTGGGCACAGCCCTGGGAAACAGCTAGTGCTGCAGCAAGGATTCTTCCGGCTGTCAGTCCTCAGCCCCTCACAGTGTCGCCAGGGGAGATGCTGGCGAGAGGCTCTCACAGCCAAACACGAGAAGAATTGCTGTTAAAAATATTGTGACAAGTTATATGAAGCACTGGGGGATACTCCCAAGTTTCTCAGGAGTGAGGCGATCGTTCCCACAGTCGTAAAAGCGCCTTGGCAAGCGAGGACAGTAACTGTAATAAAAGGGGGAAATGTTGTTTGAGCTCATAAAGGGGGAGGGTGATTGTGTAGTTACAGCCCTTCATAAAATCCTTCCACGCAGCAGAGGGAGAGGAACTGGGTCAGCAGACGATGCCTCTGTTGTGCTTGCTGACCTAGACGAGATTGGTCGGCAGAAAAACAACAGGTCCATGTCATTATTCTAGTGCATAAAGGCAGGCCTCGAGGGAGTGACCTGCCATTTTAAATGCAGCACAAGACATATTCCAAGAGCAGAAAACTTACTAAACTAGGGTCAAGAGACCTGGGCTCAGGCCCGTTTCTTCTGAGTTGCTGAACGGCTTCAAGTAGTCACTCAATGTATTAATCAGGCTAATTAACTATAGTGGCTGTAACAAACAACTCCATTGTGTTGTTGTCCTAACTCATCAGATGTTTCTTTATTTTTTATATCACCAAGCTGCTTGAGTCAATGGAGGGCTTTGCTCCACCTGGTCACTCAAGGACCCAGGCTAAGGGGCCTGGCCATTCTCCAGGCCAACCTAGGTGATAGACTCCAACCCACAGGACAGAAGAGAGAAAGGGAGTAGATGATTACATGGGCTATCTTAGGGATCTGGGGTTTGCAAAGTAAAATTACAAATTATTTCTTTCCCCAGATGTAAAAGGTGGAGCAGGGTTAGAAACTCCACAGTGAAATCTCCCCATCACAAAAGGAGAGAGAAAGGAGTGGAACACTCGGGACACACGGCCCTGTGAGAACCCTAAGGGAGAACTCCTTTGCCCAAGCAGGGGTGTGTGAGTGTGTGTGTGTGTGTTGTGCAGAAGGGCTCTGGACTTCATTCTGACCTTAGGGTAGAAACACCTGGCCTTCTCCCTCAATGGTCCCAGTTTTGGCTTCTGGGAACCCCTCCTTGCTCACTTCCATCCATAACCGCATCTAAATCAGGTGTTGGAGAGCAGCTCTCCTTGGCATGTGGGCTTTTTGGAGCTTACTACGTAAGGGTGGGTGATAGATGGTTGTTTTAGGCTGCAAATTGTCAAACATCTTTTTGGTCTGAATTTGTGGTTTCTTGGGTAACACAATCCTTCCAAAAGGGATTTTAGTGGACTGGAGATCTCTTTGCTCCCAGTCAGTTCCATGTACCAATAACCATACCTGAAATACTTCCCTGGTTGTATTTCCCAAATCTATCTTATTTTTCAGCTTCCTCACTTCCATCTTCCATGTGTTTTTCTGTTGACGTCATGGTACATGAAGGTTGAGTTCAATGGAAAGGCCACATTCTTAATCTGATATTTGTTGCAGGGATTTGGTCTGACTCTTGGTTTGCTTTTTTTTTTTTTTTTTGATTGTTTAGATAAAATACTTTTTTTCAATTTTACATTCTGCTATTTGGAGTCTAGGATCAACTTTTTAAAAATATTTATTTGTTTTTATTTGAAAGCCGGAGGGAGGGAGAAACAGAGAGAAATCTTCCATTCACTGGTTCACCCCTCAAATGGCCACAACAGCAAGGACCGGGCCAGGCTGAAGGTAAGAGTCAGGAAATTCTCCATATGGGTGAAGGATCCCAAGGACTTGGGCCATCTTCCACTACTTTCCCAGGTGCATTAGCAGGGAGCTGGATTGGAAGAGGAGCAGCCGGGACTCAAACTGGCACGCATGTGGGATGCTGGCATTGCACGTGGCAGCTTAAGCTGCTGTGCCTGTCTCTGATCCCACAAGATTCAACATTTCTTGACTCCATTATCTTTCATTTTTGCTTATAAATCAGCTAATGCCCCTCTGAGAACATCTTGATTTTGTAATGCCTGGTCCAACAGCCACTATGGGCCATCCACTACCAACATTCGATTTCCCACCAGAAGTAAGGCCATCACAACTTTCAAATCCAATCCATAGCACGTGTCTTGTTTCCTGGGTCCATTCCTGTACAAATAATGAGATGGGATATGTTTTAGACAAATAGAAACATCCTCCAACCCCACCAGGTATTCTGTCCAGGTAGCGATTTAATATAAAAAATCAGAATCTTGCTCAGTCATTGAAAGTGCTGAGGAAGAGTTTAGAGAAGCCACTGCCTTCTCCTTGGAAGCAAGGTGGACAGACATAGAGTTATGGTGCATCTTATACAAGGAGCAGTCCTGGAGCACCCTGGCCGTGACAGCTTGACAGGCTAGTATGACATGCAGAATGAGGAAAATGGTCCCCTCAGCCATTCTTTTCCTTAGGATTCCACTGCCTGGCAGGGATTGGCATCCCACATTCCCCACAATGGGGCATTGTGATAATGGGCCTTTGTCAGTCACGCTCTTAGACACGAGGTAGTGAAACTTGCAGGTGACACAGCTGCTACGGTTTGAACCTGGCTTTTGCCCTCTGAAACTCATACTGGAGTTTTAATCAAAATCACGTGTTATTAAGAGCATGGACATTTAATCTGATTATAGTAATTAGGGGTGGAGCTTTAAGAGGTAACTAGGATTATTTAAAGTCATTGGGGTATAACCTCCATGATTGAGTATTGTGGCTTTAAGACATGAAAGAGAGACAGACCAGAGCAGACACACGTGTGTTTCCTGGTTCTTACCATGTTATGCTTTGCACTGTTTCTCAAGACTGTACTGACACGAAGGCAATCAACAGATGCAAGTCTTGGGCCTTGGAGCTCTAGAACCGTGTGTACATATACACATGCAAAAGTTAGAGCAACTTTCTTCATACCTGCCCAAAGTGAGAAGCAGTCAAGATGTTCGACGGGTAGCTGAATAACCAGACCCCGATAGAGCCATACAACAGACTATTATTTAGCGGTAAGAAGTCATGGAGGCCTGGAAAGACATGGAAGAAATTTCAATGTGTGTTGCTATGTGAAAGACGCCAGTCTGTGCACTGCCTGATTCCATCGTATAACATTGTGGGACAGGAAAATCTATAGGGAAGACTAATTGATCAGTGACTGCTGGAAGTTTTGATAGGGAGGGACAAGTGAAGGTTAGGCAAAGCATAGGGAATTTTTTAGGGCTGGAATTAAAATTCTATTTTCTATTGTAATGATGAATCCATGACACTGCATTTGTCAAAACTCAGAGCAGTTTACTGCACAAAAGTTTATTTTAAGACTGGAGAGCATGACAAAGTAGCTAGCTGAATTACAGATATGTGAGATAATAAATTGAAGGTGGTAGGGAAGGTTGCTGACCTAATAGCTTCAGAAATGAGTGGACTCCATCAGACTAAACACAAAAGAGACTGTACAGAAGCACTGTATTCTAACTGATTGTTTCCTATGGGAGTACAGGTTAGCATTCTTATTCCACCTCCATGAATATTGGAACCTTGTGTGAAGCAAAGGGATAGTGGATGGCGCAAGTCAGGTTTCTCAGTGTTGGGGTGGGAGTTTACAGATAAGTAAGCGCAGGTGGCTAGAACATTGATGTTGTCACTGTGCACTTGTGTTCAGTTTAATGTAGATACAGAGGGTTATGTTATAAATGTTTATAGACGTGTGTGCATTTACAGGGATTATGCATTTCCTTGTGTGGTCAACTGAGAACACCGAGAAGCAATAGCACCCTGATGGCAACAAGCACATCCTGGACCCACATTTCATTCTCTAATAAAAGGATCCGAGCTCCCTGGAGAATTAGCTATCTTAAGACTGGGAGAAACACATACGATTAGCCTCATCATGCCATACAGTGTTATCCAAAAGTTCACAATTGGGGTTGGTGCTGTGGCATATTGGGTTAAGCCTCTGCCTATGGCATTGGCATCCCACATGGGAGCTGGTTTGAGTCCCAGCTGCTCTACTTCTGATCCAGCTCCCTGTAAATTGCCTGGGAAAGGAGCAGAAGATGGGCCAAGTGCTTGGGCCCCTGCATCCAAATGGGAGACCTGGAAGAAGCTCCTGGTTCTTGGCTTCAGAACGGCCCAGCTCTGGCCATTGTGGCCATCTGGGGAGAGAACCAGTGGGTGGAAATCCTTTCTCTCTGCCTCTCCATCCCTCTATCTAATTCTGCCTCTCAAATAAATACATAAATCTTAAAACAAC
This sequence comes from Sylvilagus floridanus, assembly GCA_949820135.1. Taxonomy (NCBI): domain Eukaryota; kingdom Metazoa; phylum Chordata; class Mammalia; order Lagomorpha; family Leporidae; genus Sylvilagus; species Sylvilagus floridanus. The sequence continues at coordinate 161,624,038 of OX463241.1, read as the reverse complement.
GTTTACAATTACAAGGCTCTACCAAAGGGACATAGGAGACAACTAAAAGAGCTGCCAGTGTCCAAAAATGAGAGAGGTTGGGCAAACTAATAAAATACTACTGGCTCATAATCCAAAGTATAAAGAAAATATTTTATGGGTACATAATGATAAAAATAATGATTGAATAATAAAATAAGTGGGGGAGAATGGATACATCTTCAGTACAGAATTATGAATAATTTCTGTAGACTCTCTGCCCTCAATGAAGCTGAGCATAACACCTGCTCCATACATATGGGTCAAGCATTCTGACCTCCTTCCAAGCAGGGTAGACGAGAAAGGGGAAAATGTTGGTGGAGCCATCTGACTAGCACTGCCTGAGCAAGGGCTTCATCAACAGCAACTGCAGCCCTGCACCCATGAAAATGACACTGTGCCTCTGCAGCCTCGTCTCCCACACCCAGGGCTTTAGTTTAATTATGAGGAAAATACTAGAAAAATCCCATTAATGGACTTCCTAAAAATACCTCAAAATACTCTTCAAAAACTGTGATGGTCATCAAAAACAAGGACAGTCTAATAAATGATAACAGCCAACAGGAGTACAAGGAGCAGTAAGTGTCATGTGGTGCCTGCGTGGGCTCTGGGTGGAGGGAAGGTCTTTGGGCAGAAACTAAGGAAACATGAACACAGCATGAAATTCATTAATAATACTATATCATCACAAAGCCCATTCTTTAATAAGTTTTTGCAGGGGAGATTCTACTTAAAAAGGAGCCCAGAGAGTGCTCTGCTTAGAGAGTAAGGCTCTTGAGAAGATAGGGAGGTCTCCCCATCTGCAAAGCACAAGTTGAAGTTTCTGGTCCAGATGGTTCCTACATTCCCTAGGAGCCCTGCAGACAGAATTGAAACACTAAAAGGGACTGCAGTCTTCCATGCAATCTTTCCATTTATGTCCCAAACATTTTCTTCTAATCTGTGGGGGAAATGAGAAAGTAAGGGCAAAACCAGGACAGTACTTGTGAAAGGCGCGCCTGACACTGGTGAGGGAGGGGCTTGTGTTCAGGATACTTCCTGCACAGTCCTTCCCGAAAGCCCTAGAATGGATTGTACATCCATTTATGGCTCCACCATACCCATCTAGAGGGAATGTCCTTTGTCTCATATTGAACAGTTTCTACTTTGTGGGGAGGTGTAGGAAAAATACTGAGATATGCTCTGTTTGTGTTATTATATGGTAGAGTTTCCTTATTTGTTTTATATGGCCACACATTGCAAAGAATAAAATCAGAAACTTTGTGTTTGTCTTTACATTATTTTTTGGAGGTGGGTGTAGTTGAACAGTGGGTTAAGCAAAGGCTTGGGTTACCTTTATCCCATATCAGAGTGTCTAGTTTGAATCTTGTCTTTACTTCCAGTCCAGCTTCCTATTAATGAGCCTGGGAGGCATCAGATGAAGGCCCAAGGTCTTGGGTTCCACTCACATGTGATACTTGGGTGGAGTTTCTGGCTATTGGCTTTTGTCTGGCCCAGCACTGACTGTTGCAAGCATTTGGGTGAGTTAACTACCTGATGGAAGATCTCTATCTCTGTCTTTGTCACTTTCCTCTTTGTGTTCAACCTGTGTGAACTTGGTTCTTGTCTGTATCTCAGGACTAATCAGAAAGGGAGAAATAGATTCATAGTAAAAAGATTTTTGATCTGAGAGGTGGAGAATCTTGGAAGATTTGACACTAAGCTGGTCATGTTCTGGTCCTCAGTTTACAAATCAATGATTTAAGGAAAATAAAACCACTTCCTGTTCATCTCCAAGGGCACAGAGAGGTGCAAATAAACAGATGACCAAGAGTGCCACTGAACATAAAACTATGTAGAAATGCAAGTGAGACTCTACCCAAAGACGTACTGGGGACCTTCCTGTGGATTTCAGGGTCACCTGCTGCTGGGAGCCTCTGGAGAGGGTCCTCTGCAGTGGTGTCAACTCTGAGATCCGCTTGGTGCCCTTGTCTCCTTCCGCAAAGTCAAATGTTAATATGCCCAGCTCCTTTGTGCTCCTTGTTAATAGAAGTCCTTGTCTTTCAGCTGTGGCCTTGCTTGCTGTCATCAGAAAGGGACATGTGGGGACGTTTTGCATTACTCCAAGTGACAGGCTAGAAGTACAGTCCTCTCATCACTAGCCTTGGATTCACATTCTGGTGTGAACAGATCAAAATACGAACTTCAGAGCTTACATAGCTCCATCTTTCACCCATATGGTCCTGGAATACAAAAGTACATGATGCAAATGAATTAACCAGATCCATCCACCATGAAACCCCACCCAGTTGAGCTGATGCCAGCATCATGCTCTGGAACTTCCAGAGTTTTGAGCTACATAAATCTCTTCTGTTTATAAAGATACCCAACCTCAGCTATTTTATAACAGTAATAGAAAATAGCTCAATATGCAGGCATACACAAGAGACCAAGAAAATTGATTTCTCAGGGATAGAAGTGGAGATGCAAAGTAAAAGAAGCTCCAGTAGTATCCCAGGTAATAGGGTGGGGAGGCATAAGAGAAGAGGCCAGCACTATGGGAGAAAGTCCTAGTGGTAATAATAACACAAATTCTTGGTAGGTACAATAATGCAGGTCTGCTGAAGACCAACATATTGTGTAGCAGAGAAAGCACAGGGCTGGGATTGAGGAGACCTGCTCTAACACTGGGTGGCTGTAGGCAAGCCTATGAATTCTCTATGCCTGACCCCACCTGCTCTCATCTGCCCAATGGGGACTTGGAATTGGTGGCTGCTATGGACTTAATATTTGTGTCTCCCTAAATTCATGTGCTGAAACTCTAACACTCAATGTGATAGTATTTCGAGATGGAAACTTCGGAAGGCAATTAGGTCATGGTGATGGATCCCTAAGATGGGTGGATGAGAGTCCTAACAAGAGGAGACACCCAAAAAGTTCATCTCAATTTCTCTCTTTCTTCACGCAGGTGCTGAGAAAGGCCATGGATCACATTTTGAGGAAGTGACCTTCTCTAAGCCAGAATGAAGCCCCTTGCTAAAACCCCTACCGTGCCATCACCATGATCTCAGTCTTCTAGCCTTCAGAATTGTGGAAAGATACATTTTCATTTGTGGTATTTTGTTGTTGCAGCCTTAGATGGCTAAACCAGCAGTCCAGCTTCTTTTATGGCTTTCTGTAGCTTGCTTTTTTCTCTCAGCAGCAAATTTTGAAGCATAGCTCTGAATCCATTTGCGTATCAGTGCTTTTATTTTGTCTTCTATGAATCATTTCACTTCACAAGACCACAAGCCACTGACACATTCCCTTAAGAAGGGGAGGTAGAAGTTTCCAGTGTGCTTGGTTTTACACAATCTGTGGCAATGGACTTGTATGTGAATATCTCTGTGTATGCTTGGGAACATTTCTCTGAGGATTATGCCTGCCAGTGGGTGGCTGTGAATAGTTTGTTCATATTCTCTGAGGTTGATAAATAGTTCCCTCAATTGGTTGCATCAATTTAAACCCTCAATCTGATTATTAGACATCTTTGAACACTGATGCTCTGCAAACTTATCTCTCCCGAGCCCCATTACAACTTTGCATTCTGCAGGGAGGGAGACAAGCATCCTGAGCCTTCGTAATTGTACGTTGAGTGACTTCTTAATCAGAGCCAGGGGTGGACATGGCTTAGGAAGCACAGTCATGGCTAATGGAAAAGGCTTCATTTCCTAGTCCATCAGAATCACTGTTACTTTGAGCATGTGTTCACCTCTCATTGCCTGGGTAAGTTGGACAGCTTTTGCTTTAATTGTCAGGTGCCATGTGGAAAGAGTTGCCAAGCAGTTGGACACACATTCTCTGAGTCCTTTTCATGTGTCTCTAACTGTTCCGAGTGCTGAGAGAGTCATAATGATGCCATTTTCAAACTCTCTTGCATGGATAATTTATGGTGTCAACTTGACTGGATTAAGGAATGCTCGGAAACCTGGAAAAATGTCATTCAGAGAGTGTGCGGCTGTTGCCAGCTGAGCTTAGCCTGTGAGTTCAGTGCAGAGGACTGGCCCTCGATGTGGTGGGCACCACCCTAGAATACAGGAGATGAGACATTGAGAGCTGGGACACACTTGTCTCCTGTATGGGACATCAGGACTCCAGGTGTGCTGGCCTTTGAACTCCAGGACTCACACCAGTGACCTCCCTGTTGGTACTCAGGCTTTTGGAATTAAATTGAGTTTCACCCTTAACTTCCCTGGTTCTGAGGCCTTTGTGCTTGGACTGAGTCCTACTGTTGGGATCCAGAAGTCTCCACTATGTACTCAACCTGTTGTGGAAATTCTCAGCTGCCAAGATGGTGTAAGCCAATTTTCCTAATAAATCCCCTTCAAACATCTCTATACAAATACAATTCTGTCTCTTCATAGAACCCTGACTTATATGCTGCTTTAACTAGGATTTGAAGAGCAGTTAGACAAATTCTGAATTTTGTAAGAGATTACCAGCGTGGGCTTTGGTCTTCACAGGAGCCATCAGGAGCTTAGAATCTTTTATCTTCCTGATCTACCAATCGACTTTCTAATTTCATTCTTCTTACTTCATGATTGCAACATGGCTGACTTATCTCTAGGAATCAAAGCCATCCTTGAGGCAATAAAAAGAGAGCAGAAGACCTTCTAAATGGTGATGTCCCTTTTATGAGAAAAGTAAAGTCTTTTCCAGAAATCCCAGCAATATTCCCTTGATATCCTTTCTAGCATTGTATCTCTTTGTGGGTACTCATTCGAAGGGAGGCTGGAGGAGTGCCTGGTTTTCCAGCCTCCAAGTTGGAAGATGGTGAGGAAAAGGGGAGCTGGAAACAGCTATTGGAGTGGCCGGAATAAAACAACTGCCATATATGCTGTAATAGCATCTGTACTTCCTCTGTGCAGCACTGACTACAGTAGAATCTAGAGGTGATTTGCGTTAATATTTTAAATGGGATGTTCCATGAGGGTGGAACTAAGTCCATACTTACACATTTCCTTGCATAGCGTATGGTTCAGATTGTGTGGTTGACGAGTGTCTTTCTCTGTTCTTTCAATTCCTCTTTCAGATTCTACAGCCCACTTATTCCCTGCTGAGTAGTAATTAGCTACCTCTTCACATTCCTCTATGGGGTACACATTACCCATCTTTCTTTCATGGTCCCTCCACTCAAGGCTACCCCATACAACAATCAACTGCAACCCCATAATGCGGGAAGGGAATGGGCTCTGGTCGGTCCAGGTGGACACTGAGAAGCTGGAAAGTAAATTTGATTTCTCTTAGCTTGGCTGAGAAAAGGGGAAAATTGGGAGCTGGAAGGGCATAGTGGAGAGGTGAGGTCTGAAGTTTAGGGGAGAAGAGATGCACTGTTACTTTTGGGGGAAGGGAGTTGAGGAAGCAGACCTAGACTGTGACTATAGATTCACACATCTAGTGACAGGTGAGGTTTAACTACAAACTTATTGAGAATAGGTTAGAGGTTTGGGGAAGGTTATCAGGAACACCATTTTACTTTGTGGGCCAGTGAGTGCTTGGAGCTAAGAGATATCAAGCTTGGTTAATGATCAGGAACAGTGCAGATGATGCCTGATATGGGCCCTGCCCTCATGGGACTAATGGAAAATGAGAGAAGGAAGATGATGATAGGCAACCACAGTGTGCTCTGGGTACTTAGAGGAGTGCAGTTCTTCCACAATCACTAGTATTTCTCTGGAAATCACTAGTGTTTCCACCAAAAGGGCAGAAGCCCTGGAAACTTTGGGACCAAAGGTTCTGTGTTAAGTGCACATAAAAGTGAGGAGCTGCACATTGTTAATGTATGGGGCTCTATCCACATAGGCTGGTCTTGGAACAAACTCAGGATTCTGCTGGGCTGACTTACACATTACTACAAGTCATGAACCAAATCATCATGTCTGTCTGGACACACTCAAAGGTGCAGTCAGATAGTATCAGGCAGAAATTGATGAAGTGATCCTGAAATTCACAAGAAAATTCAAAGTCCCCAGAATAGCCAAAACAATATTGAAAGGAAACAAAGTTGAAGGACTCAACACTTTCTGATCTCAAAACTTACTAAAGATCTTTGGTACTTAAGACTTTGTGGTATTAGCATAAGAATAGACACAGCCATCTGTGTCTAGAACTGGGATTGCAGAAATACACTCAGATGTTCATGATTAATTGATATTTGATAGAATGTCATGACAATCCAGTATTGGAAAAATAGTCTTTTAAAAAAATGTGATGATGGGACAACCGGATATCCATACTCAAAAGAATTAATTTTGACTTCAACTTCATGCTACACACTGAAAATTAACTCAAAATGGATCATATATTGATATTGAATCAAAGATCAAAATGTAAAAACTAAAGCTATAAAACTTTTAGAAGAAAAATATATATGTAAGTCTTTGTGATCTTCCTCAACTCTTTAATTTCTTAGGGCACCAAATGCACAATGAGAAAACTGAAAAAATAAATAAAGTCCATCAAAATTAAAGACTTATACATTAAGGAGGCACTGTCAAGAAAATGAAGACAGCACACAGAAAAGGAGAAAATTATATATCTTTTTTTTTTTTTTACAGGCAGAGTGGACAGTGAGAGAGAGAGACAGAGAGAAAGGTCTTCCTTTGCCGTTGGTTCACCCTCCAATGGCCGCCGCGGCCGGCGCGCTGCGGCCGGCGCACCGCGCTCCTCCGATGGCAGGAGCCAGGAGCCAGGTGCTTTTCCTGGTCTCCCCATGGGGTGCAGGGCCCAAGCACCTGGGCCATCCTCCACTGCACTCCTGGGCCACAGCAGAGGGCTGGCCTGGAAGAGGGGCAACCGGGACAGAATCCGGCGCCCCGACCGGGACTAGAACCCGGTGTGCCGGCGCCGCAAGGCGGAGGATTAGCCTGTTGAGCTACGGCGCCGGCCAAAATTATATATCTTATATAATTTAGTATTCAGAAAACATAAAACTCCTATATTTCAAAATGATTTATTTATTTATTTGAAAGTCAGAGTTACAGAGAGAGAGAAGGAGAGGCAGAAAGTCTTCCATTCACTGGTTCACTCCCCAATTGGCTGCAATGGCTGGAGCTGTACCAATCTGAAGCCAGGAACCAAGAGTTTCTTCCAGGTCTCCCATGCAGGTTCAGGGGCCCAAGGACTTGGGCCATCTTCTACCACTTTCCCAGGCCTTGGCAGAGAGCTGGATTGGAAGTGGAGCAGCCGGGACTCAAACCGGTGCCCATATGGGATGCTGGCACTGTAGGTGGCAGCTCTACCTGCTACACAACAGAGCTGGTCCCTCAATTCAAAAATTGACAAAGGATTTAAATGGAGATTTCTCCAAAGAAGATGCACAAATGGCCAAAACGCACCTAATGCTTTAACACCATTACCATTGAGGGAATGCAAATCAAAACCACAGTGAGCATTCACATGGATGGCAATAATTGATAACAATATGTGTTGGTGAGGATGTAGAAAAATTTGAATGTAACTATTGTTAGGAATGTAAAATGGTGACTCTATAGAAATAAGTTTGAAAATTCTTCAAGTAATTAAGCATAGAGCATTTAAGATAACATAGACATTCTATTCAAAAGAACATAAAGGTCTTCAAACAAAAATTTCTGCATGAATATTTATAAAAGTATTATTCATTATATTCAAAATGTGGAAACAACCCAACTGATAAATAGCTAAACAGAATGTGGTACATACATATAGCGGAATATTATTCAGTCATAGAAAGGAATAAAGCAGTGGTACATGGTACAATATGGATGAACCTTGAAAACAGTCCATGAATTGAAAGAAAGAAGATACAAAAGGCCACTTAGTCTATGATCTCATTACATAAACTGTCCGGAAGACACAAATACATGTAGACAGAAAATAAAATAGTGATTATCAGAGCTGGGGAGACCGAGAAATCAAGAATGAAAATTAAAGGGTATTTTTTGGGTATTCATATTTTTCTTTTCAAATTTCTTTAAGGTATACAAGCTTCATGTATTTCATATATACGAATTTAGGAACAGAGTGGTCTGTCTGCACTCCCACCCTCCTCCTGTCTCTCCTATTCGTACTCTTGATTTCTACAATGATCTATATTCATTTTTCTTTATACTCATAAGATTAACCCTGCAGTAAGTTACAAGTTCAACAAACAGTATAAGGGGGAAAAACACCATTCCTCAATAGTAAAGACAAGGGCTGTAATGGGTTTTAGTAGGAGTGATGGAAATGTTGTAGAATTAGTGGTACTGGTTGTACAACACTATGAATATACTAAAAAGCACTAAATCATACTCTTTAAAATGAGGAACTTATAGTACATGAACTATATCTTAGTAATAATGTTAATGAAAAATTTTGTATTTCAGAGGCTCCTTGAATTTGATGAACTTTCAATGTTCCAAAAGAATTTTAAGACTTATTATTCAAAAAGTTATTTAAAAGGAATAAAATGCTTCTATCTGTTAAAACCATCATTTTTAAAGAATATCTTGACATCTAAAGTGAGAAAGATGCAATTTTTAAATTGTTGGTTTTATGAACAAAATTGCTGCATTCATTTATTTACCCCCAGTTAGCTTACAAGGGGAGCTATACTTGACCTTGGGCAGGAATGGCAGTCAGCTGTAACCCACTGGAAAGCACAATGTCCATGAGGGTGACTGAGACCTGCCATACCTTACCAGCATGATCCTTCCTCCATGGAAAGTACAAACTTCTAGGGAGACAAGGGCCAGAAAAAAGGGAGATACACTTACAGTGGCAGCACCAGGTAAGGGATCTCAAATTATTTTTCTCACTTCACCTTGGACTAATGAAAACTTTGCAGGCCAACAACTGTTGCAGATCTGTACTGTTCCAGGTCTGAGAAATGCTGGAGTAGGTGAATGGACTCCAAGAAAAATGTGTGACATGTCAAGTGTCAGATGAGAATGTGGGATTGCGCCTGAAGCTGTTTCACTAGCACGAAGAGGTGTCTCTTTGTCCTGTTCTGTCTGCCCGGGGAATTTTCCAATGTGAGAAGCCAATCTGGTGGGAACAGTTGGACAAGAAGGTGTGATCTGTGAGCTCATTACATTTCTTCTCACTCTCCCAGGGAAGCCAAGAAACCTTACCTAAAAGCCATCTCTATTCTCTCATCAGCACATCTCCTTGGCAGGCGACTGTTCTTCCAACTAACAACGGAACTAAAAACAAGAGAAAAGGGAAGGTTGTCACAGAGGTAACTGCTATGTGTCAGGCACCTTATGACTGTTGTTTCTTTGCTCTCTGCCTCTCTCTTGATTATACTTCCCTGAGCTCTCCTTTCATGGTAACGGACAGGGAACTGGATCTGAGATAAGGAGTCACAGGAGGTTTAGTTTCTCTGAGCTGAAGCTTTGCCACAGAGTTGCTTCCTGAGTAAAGAGGAAAGCTAAGAGCTACAAGAATGAGCCAAGGCCAGATGTATATGGAAAACGCAAGTCTCTGGGATGGTTAGGTACAGAGGGACACCACTTTTTTTCTCTAGTTTTCCCAAAGAATCTTTTTATTTCATAAGTACAACTTTAGGAATATATTGATTCTTCCTGCCATACCTCCCCTCCCAGCAACACTCCCACCCCACCTCCTCCACCCTCTCCCATTCCCAGTCCCATTCTCCATTAAGGTTCATTTTCAATTAACTTTATACACAAAAGACCAACTCTATACTAAGTAATGATATAACAATTTGCACACACATACACACAAAATATAAAAAACTGAGAAAAAATTTTACAGTTAATTATCATAGTACAACTTTTTGAGGACAGAGGTCCTGCATGGTAAGAAAGTGCACAGTGACTCATGTTGTTAATTTGAAAACTAACACTATAATGTATGATGTCAGTGATCACTCAGGCTCTGGACATGAGCTGCCAAGGCTATATAATAGTCTTTTGAGTCCACAATCTCCACCAGTATTTAGACAAGGCCATAAGCAAACTGGAAGTTCTTTCCTCCCTTCAGAGAAAAGTACATCCTTCTTTGATGGCCCTTTCTTTCCAGTAGGGTCTCATTCACAGAGATCCTTCATGTAGAATTTTTTTTGTCACAGTGTATTGGCTTTCCATGCCAGAAATACTATGATGGGCTTTTAAGCCAGACCAGAATGACTTAAGGGCTGATTCTGTGTTCAGAGTGCTATTTAGAGAGATTGTCTTTCTATGAGTCTGTTGTGTGGACTACTTTCCATGCTGGAACATTTTCTCCTTAATTCTTAATTCTATCTGTTGTTATTACCAGACACTTGATGCTATTTATATGATCACTTTGACACTTAATCCTATCTATATGATCAATTTAACACTTAATATGATCACTTTAACACATAAGATGGCATTATTACCACACAGCTTAATGGCATTTGGAGTCCCATGGCAAGTTTTTAGCTGTACTCTTAAAAGTAAGTCTGTAAGAATGTATGCAGAACTATACAGATTTACAGGTATAAACCTCTTCCTCCCTCTCTTATTCCCACCCTTATTTTTTACTGGGATCTATTTTCAATTGACTTTATACACACATGATTAGTTCTATGTTAAATAAAGAGTTCAAAAAAAAGTTCATAAAAGAAGGAAAAATACTATTCCTCAACAGTCAAGATAAGAGTTATTTAAGTTATTGCTTCTCAAAATATCAATTTCACTTCTACAGGTTTCCTTTAGGTGCTCTGTTAGTTCTCACAGATCAGGGGGAACGTAAGGTATTTGTCCCTTTGGGACTGGCTTATTTCACTAAGTATGATGTTTTCCAGATTCAACCATTTTGTTGCAAATGATTGGATTTCATTTTTAACCACTGTGTAGTATTCCATAAAGTACATATTCCACAATTTCTTTATCCAGTCTTCAGTCGATGGGCATTTAGTTTGATTCCATGTCTTTAGCGATTGTGAATTCAGCTACAGTAAACATGGGGGTGCAGATAACCCTTTTATTTGCTGATTTCATTTTCCTTGGATAAATTCCCAGGAGTATGATGACTGGGTCATATTGTAGTTCTATATTTAGATTTCTGAGGTATCTCCAAACTGTCTTCCATAATGTTTTCACCAGTTTACAATCTCACCAACAGTGGGTTAGGGTACATTTTTCCCCACATCCTTGCTGGCCTTTGTTGTTTGTTGATTTCTGTATGCAAACCATTCTAACTGGAGTGAGGTGAAATCTCATTGTGGTTTTGATTCTCATTTCCCTGACAGATAGTGATCCTGTGTTTGTTGGCCATTTGGATTTCCTCTTCTGAAAAATGTCTGTTTAAATCCTTTGCCCATTTCTTCACTGGGTTGCTTGTTTTGTTGTTGTGGAATTTCTTGATATCTTTATACATTCTAGTTATTAATCCTTCAGCAGTTGCATAGTTTGCAAATACTTTCTCCCATTCTATCAGTTGCCTCTTCACTTTTCTGATGTTTCTATGCAGTACAGAAGCTTCTCAATTTGATGTAATCCCATTTGTTAATTTTGGCATTTATTGACTGTATTCTGGGATCTTTTCCAAGAAATCTTTGTGCCAATGTCTTCCAGGGTTTCCCAAGTGCTCCCTAATAATTTGATTATGAAGATGGCGGAATAGGAAGGGAGCACACTGATAGTCCAGGGAGAGACAGTTTAATAAAAGTGGAGATACTGCAGGTTCAAGGAAGAGTAGGGGAAGAAACAGCAGAGGAAACTCTTCCAGAACTAGTGATTCACAGTAGACCTTTGAGGAGAGCGTGGGAGCCCGCAGTTTGGGACACCAGCGGCAGACTCAACGCACCAGCGCTGGAACGCCAGGTGAGCTGATCCTCAATAGCCCGAGACACCAGAAGGGAAGTGGAAAGAGGAAACTAGAGCGAACAAGGCTTGAAAACCTGTGGGGAAAAGTTCACCAGGCTAACTAGAAGAGAGAGAGAAAGGAAAAAGTGACCGATACGGACACGGGTTTCTCTCTCTCCGCCCACCTCTCAAAGGTGAGCAAGACAAAGAGCAGGCGCCATTTTGGACATACGTCATAAGCAGGGCGACCTCAGGTCTGCACCGGCCCTGAGCCTAGCAGAAAAACCTGACTCTGGGCGTGGGGGTGAAATAACAGGAGATTAGAACCTAATGAATGTGTGGTGCTAATGAACTGAGACTGTGAAAAAATAGACTGTGGGGGAGAGAACTCACGGAATTCACCACGTGAGTACTCTCCAGAGACGCAACAGTTCAGTAGCCTTGGTAGCCCAGTGGTGAGACTGCAGGAGAATTTGAACCCACACTGAAGGCTGCAGAGATTCCCTCTGTGGTCCTTGGGAAAGAGCTTCCGATCTCTGGCTCCTGTGGGTATATCATTTGCCTGCTAACCACCCCCAATTCCATTCAGCTGTGTGGAATTACTTCCCTTTTGAATCAAACATAAAGAAAGAAACAGAGATAAATTTACCACACCTAACCTGGGAGTGTCACCTTTGGCACACCCTCAACCCTGAGGAACCAAACAGAGCTATCAGGCCACACCCATCTCAAGCCTCTAAGGCTCCATGAAAACAGACAGTCCACTTATCTAGAGTCATAGTATAACAAGAAAAAAAACACCACAGTGAAGAAACCAATATGCCAAACAACAAACGCAAAAACCAAGGTAACAAGAACAAGGAAGACACTATGACACCCCCAAATGAAAAAGACACCCCAATTCAAGATTACGAAGATGATGAGATAGAAGAAATGCAAGAAGCAGATCTCAAAAAATTGATAAGAACACTAAGAAGTACTCAAAAACAAATTCTTGAACTACAGAAATCCTTAATGGACAAGGTAGAAAATCTCTCTCATGAAAATGAAATATTAAGGAGGAATCAAGCTGAAATGAAACAACTAGTAGAACATGAAACAGTGATAGAGATGAGAAATCATAATGAAGTGAAGAATTCAATAGATCAAATGAAAAACACACTAGAGAGCCTTACAAACAGAATGGGTGAGGCAGAAGAGAGAATATCGGACTTAGAATACAGAGCACAGGAAAATATACAGTCAAACCAAAGACAAGAAGAGGAAATTAGAAATCTAAAAAATATTGTTAGGAATCTACAGGATACTATTAAAAAACCCAACATTCGAGTTCTAGGAGTTCCTGAAGGCATGGAGAGGGAGAAAGGATTAGAATGCCTTTTTAGTGAGATAATAGCAGAAAATTTCCCAGTTTTGGAGAAGGACAGAGACATCCTAGTACAGGAAGCTCATAGAACCCCCAATAAACATGACCAAAAGAGATCCTCATCACGACACATTGTAATTAAATTCACCACAGTGAAACAGAAAGAAAAGATCCTAAAATGTGCAAGAGAGAAACGTCAGATTACTCTCAGAGGATCTCCAATTAGATTCACAGCAGACTTCTCATCAGAAACCCTACAAGCTAGAAGGGAATGGCGAGACATAGCCCAGGTACTAAGAGAGAAAAACTGCCAGCCCAGAATATTATATCCTGCAAAGCTCTCATTTATGAACGAAGGTGAAATAAAGACCTTTCACTACAAAAAGAAATTGAAAGAATTTGTTGTCCAGCCCTGCAAAAGATGCTTAAAGATGTGTTACACACAGAAACACGGCCATCAACAGGAAAGTAGGTAAACGAAGGGAACCTCACAGCAAAAGATCACAGGGAATTCAAAGCATACATTTGGATAAAGAAATTATGGGACATGTACTCTATAGAATACTATACAGCAGTCAAAAACAATGAAATCCGGTCATTTGCAACAAGATGGAGGAATCTGGAAAACATCATTCTGCGTGAATTAAGCCAGTCCCAAAGGGACAAATATCATATGTTCTCCCTGATCAGTGACAACTAGTTGAGCACCAAAGGGGAAACCTGTTGAAGTGAAATGGACACCATGAGAAACAGTAACTTGATCAGCTCTTGTGCTGACTGTTGTTGTACAATGTAATACTTTATCCATTTTAGTTTTTTTTTATTCTAGTAATATTGGTTGAACTCTGTAATTAACAAACAATTATTCTTAGGTGTTTAAATTTTAACTAAAAAGTGATCCCTGTGAAATATAAGAGTGGGAATAAGAGAGGGAGGAGATGTACAGTTTGGGACATGCTCAATTGGAACTGCCCCAAATGATGGAGTTAGAATTGCGCCAGGGAATTCCAATACAATCCCATCAAGGTGGCATGTACCAAGGCCATCTCACTAGTCCAAGTGATCAATTTCAGTTCACAATTGATCACACTGATAGGTATAAGAGTCAAAGGGATCGCACAAACAAGACTAGTGTCTGCTAATACTAACTGATAGAATGAAAAATGGAGAGAATGATCCAACATGGGAAGCGAGATACACAGCAGACTCATAGAATGGCAGAAGTCTTAAATAGCACTCTGGCCTCAGAATCAGCCCTTAAGGCATTCAGATCTGGCTCAAGAGCCCATGAGAATATTTTATGCATGGAAAGCCAAGACACTGTGGCAAAAAAAAGAAGACCTAAATGAAAGATCTCTTCAAGTGAGATCCCAGTGGAACGAATGGGGCCATCAAAGAAGGAGGTACCTTTCTCTGAAGGGAGGAGAGAACCTCCACTTTGACTATGACCCTGCTGGAATAAGATTGAAGTCAGCAAACCCTAAAGGCTTCCATAGCCTCGGCAACTCATGACTAGACCCTAGGGAGATTCCTGACGCCATAAACAAGAGTGTCAAATTGTTAAAGCAACTTCAGGAGTCACTGTGTACTTACGTCTCATGTGGGATCTGTCCTTAATGTGCTGTCCAATGTGAAGTAATGCTATAACTAGTACTGAAATAGTATTTTTACACTTTGTGTTTCTATGTGGGTGCAAACTGATGAAATCTTTATTTAGTATATACTGAATATCAATCTTCTGTATATAAAGATAATTGAAAATGATTAAAAAAACTTGGTGTTAAATTGGAAATTGCATAGAAAATTAATCAATTTTAAAAAAAATATCATGTAGAATCTCTGTCCTTAATGTGCTATACATTGTGAATTAATACTATAACTAGTACTCCAACAGTATTTTTCACTTTGTGTTGCTATGTGAGGGCAAACTGTTGAAATCTTTACTTAATATATACTAAACTGATCTTCTGTATATAAAGAGAATTGAAAATGAACCTTGATGTGAATGCAAGGGGAGAGGGAGTGGGAAAGGGGAGGGTTGCGGGTGGGAGGGAAGTTTTGGGGGGGGGAAGCCATTGTAATCTATAAGCTGTATTTTGGAAATTTATATTCTTTAAATAAAAGCATTATAAAAAATTAAAAAAAATAATTTGATTATATCCAGTCATAGGTTTAGGTCTTTAATCCATTTTGAATGTATTTTTGTGTAAGGTGTAAGGTAGGAGTCCTGCTTCATACTTCTGCATATAGAAATCCAGATTTCCCAGCACCACTTGTGGAAGAAACTGTCCTTGCTCCAGGGTTTGGTTTTAGCTCCTAGGTCAACTATAAGTTGGTTATAGACGCTTGGGTTGAATTCTGGCACTTCTATTCTGTTCCATTGGTTTATCCATCTGTTTCTGTACCAGTATCAGGCTGTTTTGATTATTACTGCCTTGTGTTGTATCATGAAAACTGTTATTGAGATGCCTTTGGCTTTGTTTTTGTTGTATAAGATGTCTTTAGCTATTCAAGGTCTCCTGTGCCTCCATATGAATTTCAGCATCATTTTTTCTAGATTGGAGAAGAATATCATTAGTATTTTGATTGATTTCATATTGAATTTGTAAATTGCTTTTGGAAGAATGGATGTTTTGATAACATTGATTTTTCCAATCCATGAACATGTGAGATTTTTCTTTTTTTGTACCTTTTTCTATTTCTTTCTTTAATGTTTTGCAATTCTCATCATAGAGATCTTTGACAGACTTGGTTAAATTTATTCCAAGGTATTTGATTTTTTTTTTGTACTTATAGTGAATGGGATTGATCTTAGGAGTTCTTTCTCAGCCATGGCATTGTCTGTATTTATAAAGGCTATTGATTTTTATGTATTTATTTTATAGCCTGCTACTTTACCAAACTCTTCTATGAGTTCCAATAGTCTCTTGGTGGAGTCTTTTGGACCCACTATATATAGAATCATGTCATCTGAAAATGAGGATAGTTTGACTTCTTCTTTCGTGATCTGAATCCCTTTGATTTTTTTCTTGCCTAATGGCTCTGAAACTTCCAGGACTATATTGAGTAGAAATGCTGGGAATGGGCCTCCTTGCCTGGTTCCAGATCTCAGTGGGAATGCTTCCAACTTTTCCCCATTCAATAGGATGCTGGCTGTGAATTTGTCATAAATTGCCTTGAATGTTGAGGAATGTTATTTAGTTTGCTTAGGATTTTTCTCATGAAAGTGTGTTGTTTTTTAGCAAATTATTTCTCTGTATCTATTGATATAATCATATTGGTTTTGTTCTTCAACTTGTTAATGTGGTGTATCACATTGATTGATTTGCGAATTGAACCATCCCTGCATAAAAGGGATAAATACCAGTTGGTCTGGGTGAATAATCTTTCTGATGTGTTATTGGATTCGATTGGCTAGGATTTTATTGGGGATTTTTGTGTCTATGTTCATCACGAAAATTGGTCTATAATTTCTCTTTCTCTGTTGCATTTTTTAGAAGTTAAGGTAGTGATGGCTTCATAGAAAGAATTTGGGAGAATCCCTTCCCTTTCCATTGTTATTAATAACTTGAGAAGAATTGGAGTTAGTTCTTTTTTAAATATCTGGTAGAATCCAGAGGTGATCCTATCCCATCCTGGGCTTTTCTTTGTTGGGAAGGTCTTTATTACTGATTCAATTTTTGTCTTGGTAATGGGTATGTTTAGGTTTTATATGTCTTCATGCCTCAATTTAGGTATGTTATGTGTCCAGGAATCTAATCATTTCTTCTAGGTTTCCCAGTTTGTTGGCATACAGCTCTTTGTAGTAAATTTCTGATGATTCTTTTTATTTCTGTGGTGTCAATTGTTACATTTCATTTTTCATCTCTAATTTTATTGATTTGTATCTTTTTTCTTTTTTTCAGTTAGTTGGGCCAATGGTGAGTCAATTTTTTAAATTTTTTTTTAAAAAAAGCTCTTCATTTTTTTCTGATCTTTTTTATTGTCTTTTTAATTCAATATTGTTGATTTCTTCTCTAATTTTAATTACTTATTTTCTCCTATTAGTTTTGGGTTTGGTTTTCTGTTGTTTTTCTAGAACTTTGAGATGCATTGATAGCTCATTTACTTGGTGCCTTTCTGATTTCTTCATGTAGGCACCAATTGCTATAAACTTTCCCCCTTAATACTGCTTTTGCTTATCCCATAAGTTTTGATATGTTGATTGTCATCTTAATTTGTTTCTATAAAGTTTTTGATTTCTCTTTTGATCTCGTCTATGACTGTTCTATAAAGTTTTTGATTTCTCTTTTGATCTCGTCTATGACTGTTCATTCAGGAGCATGTTGTTCAGTCTCCACGTGTCTGTGTATGTTCTAGAGATTCCTGAGTTGCTGATTTCCAGCTTTGTTACATTGTAGTATGGGAAGATGCATGGTGTGATTTTGATTCTTTTTAATTTGCTGAGATTTGCTTTATGGTTTAGCATGTGGTCAATCTTAGAGAAAGTTCCATGCAGTCATAAGAAAAATGTGTATTCTGTGGGTAGGATGTAAGGCTCTGTAGATATCTGCTAGGTCTATTTGGTCTGTAGTTTCAATTAACTCTATGTTTCCTTGTTGAATATCTGTCTGGTTGATCTGTCTATTGCTAATAGTGGGTTATTGAGGTCCCCCACTACTATTGTACTTGAGTCTGTATCTCCCTTTAAATCAATTAAAATTTCTTTTAGATAGCCTGGTGTCCTGTAATTAGGTGCATATACATTTATATTAGTTACATCTTCCTGTTGAATTGATCCTTTTATCATTATATAGTGCCTTTGTCTCTTTTAATAGCTTTTGTGTTAAGGTTTATTTTTTCTGATGTTAGGATGGCTACACCAGCTCTTTTTTGGTGTCTGTTAGCATGGATTATCTTTTTCCATCCTTTCCCTTTCAGTCTACATGCATCTTTTTTTGTTATATGTGTTTCTTGTAGGCAGAAAATCGATTTCTTTTTAAATCCATTCAGCCAATATGTGTCTTTTAACTGGGGAGTTGAAACCATTTACATTCAGGGTTACTATTGTTAAGTACTGATTTTGTCCTGATATGTTTCCATAAATTGCCATAATTTTGTATTTTGTATTTCCATTGTACTTTTACTGGGTCATTTTCTGTGTTCATCTTCTTTCATATTGGTGTTCCTGTTTCTGTATTTCTGTATGTAGCACATCCTTGAGCATCTTTTGTAGGATGGGTGAGTAGTTTCAAATTCTTTCAATTTCTGTTTGTTGTGGAAGACCTTTATTTCTCCTTCATTCATAGATGAGAGCTTTACAGAGTACAGTATTCTGGGTTGACAGTTTTTTCCTCTTAGGATTTGGAATATATCTCACCATTCTATCCTTGCCTGTAGGGTTTCTGATGAGAAGTCTGCAGTCTGTCTCATTGGGTTTCCTCTGAATGTGATTTGGCATTTCTCTCAAGCACATTTTAAGATCTTTTCTTTATGTTTTATTGTGGAGAATTTTACCACAATGTGTCATGGTGAAGATCTTTTCTGGTCATTTCTACTCAGAGTTCTGTGTAATTCATGTACTTGGGTATCTCTTTCTTTCTCCAGATTGGAGAAATTTTCTGTTATTATTTCATTAAGAAGGACTTCTAATCCTTTCTCTCTTTCCACGCCTTCCAGAACTCCAAGAATATGTATGTTGGGTTATTTGATAGTATCTTGTAGAGTATCTTGTAGATCTCCAATCATTTTTTTAGTTTTCTAATTTCTTCTTCTATTTTGTTCTGACTGTAATATTTCCAGAAATTTGTCTTCTAGTTATGATAATTTTTCTTTTGTCTCACCTATTCTGCTGTTAAGTCTTTACACTGCATTTTAAAATTTGATCTATTGAATTCTGCATTTCTAGTATTTCATTTTGACTTCTCTTTCATATCTTAGTTTCTTGGGAGAACTTTTCATTTAGATTGTGAATTTGCTTCTGATTGTTTCTTAGTAATCTGATGATTAATTTTCTGAATTCCATTTCAGGTATATCCTCAATCTCTTTATCTTCACCTTCTGTTATTGAAAAGTTGTAGTGTTTCTTTAGGGGGCACTTTTTCAGCATTTGTGTATTTTTTAATTTTTTGTATGGTTTCTTTTCTCTTTCTTTTGTGTCTTTGTGATTTAGTGGGACATCCATTCTTTTAGTGAGTTCCAAGAGGTGTGTGCTGGATGTGGCCTAGGTGCTCTGTTCAGTATTCTGTGGTGGAGAAGGTATGCACTTCTGCTGATATACCTTCACTTTTCCTCACAGATGGGGACACCCCTGTTGTTAGTCTCTGGTCTGTTCAGGGTTATATCACCTTGCATAACAAACTGCACCTCTGATGTGTGGAGATTTTCATGTGGTGAGGTTTCCCTCTGTTATGAGCTGCTATGTATCTGTGCACTGCAAGTGGAAGCACGGAGCCCCGCCTACTGGAGCCCAGCTCGTTCCTCAATCATGGTGAAGTTGGTATGAGCTCCAGTGTATAGAACTCCACCTATTTGGTACCCAGCTGGCTTCTCAATGGTGGATGGAACAGGCTGGAGTTTTCGATATTCAGGACTTCTCCTTGTTGTACAGCTTGTGTGGTGGGGAAGAAATTTCTCATTCCTGGGTGGGGAGTATCACTTTCTTTTGAGGTTGTCTGAGGTTGTCTGAGGTTGAATTAAAAGGTATTAAGTAAATGGGCCTTGTTTGTTGAAAATGGATTCATCTATTATATAAGCATATATAAATTATATATATTTTTAATATGAAGTATATATAAGTAATCCTTGTAGTCCTGATATAGTTTAGCAAATTAACTGGTTAATATTATAAAGTACAAAACACAAATAACCAAACTTGACAATTGCTTTAATTAACAATTCTCTAGGTTGGCAAATTATGGCCTTTGGATCAAATTCAACCCACTCCTTGTCCCAGTGTTGTTGGACCCCAACCACATCTTTTATATACAAGTAATTATATCTAAGGATGCTTACATGTTACAAGGTAAGATTTGCATGGTTACTACACAGACCACATGACTCACAAAACCTAAAATATTTACTATTTGACCTTTCATGTGTACAAGCTTGCTGACTCTTGTTATAAGCATTTGGTGCACTTAATTTTACCTACACAGGCATGTTGCTATTCATTCATTCAACATGCTAATGGAAATCTTGCAATGAAATGTGCAAAGGGCCAGAAGAGTGGGCTGGAAGATCCAATTCTTGTCTTCATTGAGCTCTAATTTAGGGAGGAGATAAAGATGATTGCTATGTGTGTGGTAATGAATATGAAATTGGTAAGCAGAGTGGACTGTGAACCAAAATTGTGTGGACGTGGAAGGTCAGGGTACTGAATTCACCTGAGAGTAAGATATAGTACTTCCTGTCTGTTCAAAGCAAGGACCTTGGACCAGTATCTTATGTTACTACTCTCTGAGAGCCTGTGACATTTATAGAATCTCTGCTATCCACTCTGACCTCAGGACCACCCCTTAAGGCATTCTGGTCTGGCTGAAAAGCCCACAAGTGCATTTCAGGCATGGAAAGCCAAGACAATGTAGCATCTCTGTGACTGAGACCCCAGTGGAGAGAAATGGTCATCAAAGAAGGATGTACTTTTCTCTGAAGGGAAGAGAGAACTTCAACTTTGCTTATCGCCTTATCTAAATATTGAAGGCATTTGTGGGTTCAAAAGGTTTCCATAGCCTTGGCAGCTCATGTCAAGAGCCTTGGGTGATTACTGACATCAAACATAAGAGTGTTTGTTGTCAAATTAACAACAGGAGTCACTGTGCATTAACTTCTCATGTAGGACCTCTGTCCTCAAAGAGAGGTATGAAATTAATAGTAAAACTTGCTCTCAAAGATTTACCTTTTTTTTAGTGTATTAAGTGGAGGATATCCTTACATTTCATAAGTTTTAGATAAGCCTAAGTGCCCAACTTCATTGCCTGTTTCCTTAGGTGCTTCTTCAATTAATGATAAAACTTGTTCTCAAAGAAAAGTAAAATATATTATCATAAAAATTAAAAGATAAATAAGAAAGGAAGCAGGAGGAAGGTTGGGAATGTGGGAGGGATGGGGGGAGGATGGGTTGGGAAGTGTCATTATGTACTTAAAACTATATATGAAATACATGAAATTTCTTCTATTTATATAAATGAAAAATTTAAATACAAAAAGAATCTCTGCTACTTGCTCACTCCATTTCCAGATAAAAATGCATTTAGGGGGCAGGGCCATGGCTTAGAAGGTTAAGCCCCTGCTTGAAGTTCTGGCATCCTGTATGAGCACTGGTTCAAGTCATAGCTGCTTCACTTCTGATCCAGCACCCTGCTAATGCACCTGGGAAAGAAGTGGAAGAAAGCAGTGGAAGATGGCCCAAGCACTTGGGTCCCTGTATCCATGTGGGAGACCCAGAAGAAGCTCTTGGATCCTGGCTTCATTCTGGCACAAGCTCCACAGATGCTGCCATTTGGGAAGTGAACTAGCAAATGGAAGATGAAAGATCTTTCTGTCTCTCTCTCTCTCTCTCTCTCTCTCCCCCCCCCTCTCTCTCCTTTTCTCTCTGTATTGTATTTGCATGTGAAAATGTAAGATGTTTTGATTTAGGCAAAGCACATGTTAATTACATTCATCATGTTCCCAATAAATAGTTGAAACAATTGACCTTCAGAAAAAGCATTGGGTCCATAGCTCCCAATAGGAACTGGAATGTCCATGTCAGGGGCGCTGGTGGTGTGGGCAGAGCTCAGGGTGGGCTCCTCAATGGGAGAAAGCAGAGGGCCATGTCGGAACCAAAGTCCTTACAGATTTTTCAGTTCCAGCTGAGAAGACCCCAACCTATTGTCAAGGCTAGAGGACAGGAATGAGGTCAGACATGAGAGATAGAATTAAGAGTGAGGATCCTGCAGGACATGATTAGGACTGAAGAAGAACATAGAGAAAAGAGGGGCAGGTTGGCCTTTGTCAACCAAACCCCAGCGACTTCAGGGGTCCTCTCTGATGTCCAACAATAATACCAGGGGGGGGGGTGAGGGAGAGACAACCTTAAGGAGACTGTAGAGTTCAACAGTGAGACACAACCTCTGACATTCATGGGCAGTGAGCTTGATTATGCCTAGAAAGACAGGAGTCCATCCTCAGTAGAACTGATGCAGTTCATAAGGTCCTACACTCCCAGGGAAGACCCAGGAGTCTCCCTACACGGAGTGGTACCCTAGCTCTTATTGCACCTGCTGCTCTGAAGCTCTGGGCATTTGCAGTGATGACTGCAGTGTGATTGATGACTCTTCCCTGCCTTTAGTGAAACTCATTTGTCTCACGTCTTGGAGGGAGGCTTGATCTCTGGCAGAGGAGGAGTCTGTATCTGCCTTCACTCTCTCCCACCTCTGCCAGGACTTGCACATCTCCCCAGTCCTTTTCTACACTGTCACTTCTCTTCCAGTTTCTTTACAAGTATTCATTATTTCCTGATGTTTTCCAAACTTCCCTGAAGATAGGAACCACCTGGGGCTCATCCCATAACTAACAGACTAGTACAGTCTGGCAGCCTGCGGGCCCAGCTGCGACCTCCTGGTAATCTGTAGGTTTAATGAGCCCCTTGGGCAGCTTTCATCAGGGAGCTTGGGGCACACTGGACCTGAGAGGTTAGGACTGTGGGTGCCTAAAACCAGCCCTTCAGGTCAGATCCCAGCCTTGCCACTTTCTCACTCTGCAGACTTGTGTGAATTATTGAACCCAGCTAGCTAAGCATTAGCTTTCTCCCCAGCAGAATGAGAATAAGCAGAGTCTCTCTCCCCTAGGCTCCCTTTGAAGATAAAGTGGGGCATGTTTATCAAGCTCCTGGCAGAGTATGAGGCATGGAGTCACCCTTCAGTAAATATTAGCATTTCGACATTTGCTAATGAGCTCAGGAATAATTGGACACGAATTGTGCAAACTGCTGGTGGTGAGAAGTAAATAAAATGGATTTTTTTTCTCCAGCTCAGCCGTGTGTTGAAGGCCATGGTCTTTCTAAACCTGTTGTTTTACCACCCCCTGCTTAAAGCCCTCCTATGGCTCTGGCCTGGCTCAGTCTTACAGTCGCATTTCCTACCTGTGTCCCTTAAAACATATTAACAGTTTCCTACTAGCATGCTTGCCCAACCCCCTTGCTTTCCAGACTTGTATTCCCATTGTTGCTTCTGCCTGGAATATCTACAGCTCCTTCCAGTCACCCACTCAATGGGAAGCCCTGTGTCAAGTGTTAATGTTCAGTTTGGCTGATTCCTTTCCCCGGAAGGCACGGCACATTTGTAGGGGTTGCGTGCCTGGGAAAGGAAGGGAAAACTCTGCCAAGGAGAGCTCACTGTTGGCAAAGGCGTGAGCATGGAGGCAGCAGAGGGAACAGTTGATGATGGACATCACATACCGTGCACTAGTGTATTTGATGGAAAGCAGAAACTTTCAGGTAAGAAATGGATGCCTCCCAGGATGGAGTTCCCAGAGACAGGATATCTCACTGGATGGAGTTCCCATAAGGAACACCCTGGACAAGGGTTGAAAGTGGTGAGACCAACTTTATTCAGACTGCTGCAGTTGGAGAGAAAGACTTACAAGCTGAGCTCAAACATAATTCAGTGGAAGGGGGCTGATGCTAGCAAAGGCAGGATAGAGAAGTAAAAGTATCCATGGGAAGTGACAAAAGGGACTGGGGGCTCCAGGGAAACTGAAAAGGTAGGCATGTGGGTAAAGGATTAATAAAGATATTTGGCCACATGGGTTTAGATGATGAACACTTTGTGGTTTGTCTGCATTGTAGTTTCTTGAGAAAAGGCTTGGCTTGGGGATACTTTAAGGTCATAGCTCAGCGGAGGTGGAAGCCAGGTTAGAGTTTGGCTGAGTTTCCTAGCAGTGTTCAGACAAGTCCGTTATGCCATCTTGGAGCTCACAGGTCAAACTGAAACTTCTATATTATCTATAGGTCTAGAGCTGAGAATGGAGCCACTGGGGAGAGCTCAGTGTGGTTTCCACCTATGGGCAGGATTAGAAACCAGCGACAAGCTAGGTGAGCCTATTTAAAAAGTAAAGAGACTCTTTGGAGTAGGCTAGTGGCAGGGGCCACTTCAGCTGAAGTCAGGAGCTGAGTTGGGCATCAGCTGGCGTGTGTTTGGGGAGTGTTATATTCTGTCATTTTTTACAGCAAATGGCTTCTGCATGTGTGATCAAATCCCCAAGGTTCCCTGT
Organism: Sylvilagus floridanus; assembly: GCA_949820135.1. Lineage (NCBI taxonomy): Eukaryota > Metazoa > Chordata > Mammalia > Lagomorpha > Leporidae > Sylvilagus > Sylvilagus floridanus. The sequence goes on along the minus strand of OX463241.1, from coordinate 161,599,645 downwards.
AACTGGTAGGTACTGGAATTACAATAATTCTGCACAAACTAACAACCCCTAACTCCCAGCAGCTCATAATAGTAAGACTCAAGTCTCATTTCTGCTGTCCACATGTTGCACCAGCTCAGACCTTGTTCTGGTTGCTGCTCTCTTACCTGGTCTCTGCTCTGGAAACCAGAAGGGATGGCTACTCTAGGGCAACAGGAATGGAGTAGGTGCCCAGGCACAGATGTGGTCCGGTTCTATTGGCCACAGCCAGTCCTGTGCCAGGCCTGATGCCAATGCAGCAGAGGACTTTTCCTGCCCTGTTTTACATAATGCACAACTGTTTCCACAATTCTAGGTCAGATATCACAGACCTGCTCCTGTCTACATGGACGGAGTCTTGAGGTTGACAACAGTACTGTCAAATGGCTCTTGTCATTCCTGTGTCTACAGTGACAGATCTAGTACTGAAAACACTGGGTGCCAGTGAGACCCAGGAAACTAGCAGAGAATTGCAGATAGCTAGATCCACGATGGCTGGAGGAGTGTGCTCAATCCCTTAATTTTCCCTTTTATCCTCCTTTCTCTTCCTCCTTTCCCTCTTTCTTTCCTTCTCCTTCTTCCCTTCCCCTTCCTATCTTCTCCCCCATCTTGCCTTTCTCCTCTGTCTTCTTCTCTGGTCTCCCTCTTCATCTTCTTTCTTTTTTCCTTTTAAAATGAGGATCCCTCCTGTCAGCATGGGGAATTATTGCTCCTAGACTCTTGGTACTCTTGCAAGGCTGAAATTTGAGAACATTAAACAAAAGCATTCAAAAACAAAACAGAACAAAAGGACCCTCCAAAATCACAAAACAGAAAGAACAAAAGCTACCAAAAAACCCTGACACCGTGTCCAGCAAATATTTTCCAGTAAAAATTCAATACATAGCTCTACACACAGTGAGGGTCACCTGGGCAGGGTTGTGCCCCACGTTCACGCTGAGGTCAGAGCTGCATGTAGGCAGCTCTTCAGCCTGGTGAAGATGTTAACTCAGGCAGCTCTTCTGCCTGGTGAAGGTGTTGAGCATGTGTGATGTTGGCTAAAGAAAATTTGTGTCACTGTAGCAGCTATTATAAAACAATCACAATTTCTGTCAGATTCGAGGGGAAATAATTTCAGAAGAACTGCTTTCAGTGAGTTCATTAATCATGTGTGTGCTCTGGGAGCTGATAATCCAAGGAACAAAATGACAGCCATCTCTTCTTACCAATTGCCTTTTCTCTAAATGTAACTACTCTTGCTATTCTTGCCAAAAACTCAGGAGAGGTTGTTAGGGGAGATCCTGTGTCGGCATGAATGATAAATGAGAACAGATTGGTGCTACCCAGTGGCGCTCTGGTAAGAAAGGCCCTAGGGAGGCAGATGGGGCTGTGGAATCAGGGGATGTGATGCTGCTACTAATGGTTGTGAGACCTTGGGTGCTTCTCTCAGCCCCAGTGCTCTCAGCTCATAGGGATAAGCCACCACTTCAGACCACTCTTGTGATGAACAAGAGGAAACCATTGGTGCACAGGTTCAGCACAGGGTCTGCCATGCTGTGGCCAGTACAGAGGGGAGCATCCAGATTGGCTCAAACAGCTGCCACCCAAGGATCCACATTATGCCTTCCTACCATACACACAATGGGATGAAAGATGGATGAAGAAAGTCAGGGCCATATTACAGGCTAGATATATCTCAGTAACTCACACAATCAGCACACATTTCTTCTCTAAGGAAAAGGCATCAATTAATTTGTCTGGTTAGTCTAGGAACAGGAATTAATGCTAATTACCTTCTAGTTTAATCACCATTGCATGCACATACCCCCTCTCCCTAAAGCACCCAGGCCAGTGATATGCAGCATCACCTTGAATTCTCTTAGTGATCAAGAAATTGTTCATTGGGGCCGGTGCCATGGCTCAACTGGTTAATCCTCTGCCTGCGACACCAGCATCCCATATGGGCTCTGGTTCTAGTCCTGGTTGCTCCTCTTCCAGTCCAGTTCTCTGCTGTGGCCTGGGAAGGCAGTGGAGGATGGCCCAAGTGCTTGGGCCCTGCACCCACATGGGAGAGCAGGAGAAGCACCTGGCTCCTGGCTTTGGATTGGTGCAGTGCACCAGCCATGGTGGCCATTTGTGGAGTGAACCAACAGAAGGAAAACCTTTCTCTCTGCCTCTCTCTCTCTCTTTCTCATTGTGTAACTCTACATGTCAAATAAACAAATAAAAAAATCTTAAAATAAAAAAGAAATTGTTCAAGCAACCTGTTTTTATTGTTGCACATTTCTCTTTTTCTTTTCAGATGTTTTTTCTTGTGAATTTTGCTCTCTATCTGTCCCTCTGTCTGTGTAACTCTGACTTTCAAATAAACAAATGAATCTTAAAAACAGAAAGAAGTCAGAGCCATATTTGAGGTGTTTACATAGCTAGCTAGCTGACAGATGGATTTATCCAAATAATACATTTATCCTTTATCTCTTGAATTTTAGTATCTTGAATTTATCTACAGTGAATTTAAAACCTAGGGTTACTGTATTTCCTTTAATAGTTAGTAGTTACACTTTGGTAGGAAGTTAGTGTTTTGCCGAACAAAATGGGATCTGGTCATAAAACCTAGGTTCAAATCCAACTCTGCCATCCACAGACTGTGTAACCTCGCTTATTCTCATCTTCCTCATCCATACAAGGAAGATGATAATATCTACTCAGGAAGATTGTTGTAAAGATTAAATGAGTTAACATACATATGACATTTACAATGTCTTTTTCATACTGTAGGTGCTCAACAGATAGACGTTTCTGTTCTTGAGTATCTACTATGTGGTAGAGAGAATGGTGCTGGTTTTATGGACCCCTCCATGAGATTATCTTAGAATAGCTCTCAGGGCAGCCACTTGGGCATTCATTACACCAATGAGGGAATTGAAGCCCAATTATCAAGCTAGGAAATATCTTATTTTCTACCTATTATGGACATGTTTAAAATTAAATGAATGTGTGTTGTAAGCTATGGAGAAGACAAATTTCAGACAGGAGCAGAATGGCATCCTTCCCACATGAGGGACTTAGAAAAGTCACTGAAGGGTACATTGTTGAGTCAACTACCATAGCAGACCCTGGAGCTTAACCCCACGGAAACACCCTGAAAAATGATGGGGATCAGATGCCTCAATATTATTCCATCATTAGGAGGGTGTACTAGGATATTTATACCCTAAATACAGCAGGCACACCCCTACAAAGGCCTAGAAAGCAATATCTCTGTACAGACTCTGGCAATGGAAGCTGTCTTATATACCCCCTGTCAAGGCCACTGGGCCTCCACTGCAAACTTCTTGCAATAATTTTTAGCTTTTTGGAGATAGGGCTGAAAGTAGTGTCTGGATGGGGCAGGCTTTGTGACACTCTGGGCCCAACCAGAATGACTATAGGATCTACCTTCAAAATCAGTATTATTTCCCTCTACCCAGAAGGCAGAACAATGGAACCATTGGGACTTTTAACCACCAGCTGTTACTGTGGACATTCAGGTGCTCAGGAAGTTCAGTGGGCTTCTCTGGTATCTTTGCCAGCGTTGTACACATGCAAGTGGAAACAAAGGATACAATGAGCTCTAGGTATTTCAGCGCTCTGTTGCTCTATGACAAACCATCACAACGTACAATAACCGTTTACTACCTCTCACAATCCTGTTATGACTGAGCTCACTAGGATGGTTCTTCTGCATGTGCTGCCAGCTAGGGCTGCAGTCACAAGAGGGCTCTGCTGGACTGGAAGATCCTGGATGGCTCGCTCATAGGCTTAGCAGTGGGTGTGGGGTGTCACCTGAGAGCAGAGCTGGGGCTGATGATGAGATGTCCTTGGTCCTCTTCCATGTGGCCTCTTTGTGGGATGTAGGCTTATCATAACATGCTCAGTAGTCCCTAAGAGAGAATATGTCAGCAATTAAACGGGAAACTGGAGGTATCTGAATGTCCAACCTGGGAAGCTACACCAATCACTTCCTGCACATTTGATTGGTCAGTGGCTCACATTGCAAGCCCAGACTCAGTTCTAGAGGGGACTGTATCAAATGGTCTGGGTTAGGAGAAAATATGAATATCCTTCCTATAGGAAACAATTTTCCTGTAGAAGTTGGGAAAGAGGTCCTAGGCACAATGGCCATGAACGTGGGTGCCACTGAGCCAGTGGACATGGCTTCAGTATAAAGGGTTATATATTTCTTTTCATCCCCCCCCCCCTTTTCTCTGCTTGGCACACATTATAAATGGCTGTTTGCTGAAAAACAACTGATAGCAAGAACATTTCTTCAAGACACTTGCTAGCCCAAAGATACGTTAGCATTTTTCAAATACTCTCTGGGTACTAAGTTCTTCGTATCCATTATTTCATTTAAATCTCATTTTGTGTGGCAGATACTATTTCATCCCCATTATTCAGGGGAAACGATAAGATTCAGAGGGGCTGGCTGACGTTTTGAAGGTCACACAACTGAACAATGTCTAAGCTAACATCTGAATGTGATCTCAGGATCCAGGATTTTCCCCAGTCCAACATTCTCTCCTTTATGGTATTTGTGGTAATAATATGATCATATGTAGAATAGCTTTTGTAGGGGTAGAAATTATCTAATAGAAATTACACTTAGAATGAAGATATAAGACTATAAAATTCTCCATTTGTGATTGAATATAATGAGAGTAAGGAAGCAAAAATCTAGAAAGGTATGATGTAGAGAAGATGTGTCTGTTGATATTAATATGCAGAGAGATGTGGCTCTGTAAGTCTCTGCTTGTTGAATAAATGGATGAGTAAATTCATGGAAAACTCATGGAAGTCAGCAAAGTATTTGTTTCTGGCTCTTTGGGACTGTCCTTTCCTTGCTACCCCTGCCTCATTGTAATGTGCTCCAACTCTGTACACACTCTGCTATGAGCAGCACCCACCCCTGCCAAGTCTTGAGACTTTTGTTGGGTTAATTGGTTTTGTTTGCTCCTTTAACCCTGGTAACTCAAATGATTCTCAGCAGGTAATAGTTGCTCAACACAGCATTGTTGAATGAGTGAATAAATATACCATCTACAACACAGCCAGGTGGCTTTGCAATGTTTTTCAAGCCTCCCAGGTAAACTGAAAATGGATGCCTTATATTAAAAAATTTTCTTAAAGCATTTGCTCCCAAGGACAGATCTGTACTTATATGAATGAAGTTCCCCTTTAGTTTTACCCATTGCATGAAAATGAGTCAAATGGTAATTTGGGGGCTGGTGTACGTGCCTCTGCCTTTAGAAACATCAGTGCATGCTGCTAAGAAATAAGTTTGTGGTCCAAATGAAATAACCAGACAACTTCACAGCATGTTTTTCTGTTGATGACTTTTTAAAATTTTGTTTTCATCTTAATATTCCAGCTTATTTTCTCTTTGCCCCAGTTTTCTAATTTATTTTTATTTTTTATCTTGCTGTGCTTTGTATAAGGACTTCCTCAAATTATTTTCAGAATGAGACTGGGTTTAAACAAACACAACAGACGTGTCCTTCTGAATGCACAATAGCAAGAAATGACGTGTTGTCAGCTTTATGTCCCGTTGTTTCCTCTCTCTCTCTCTCTCTCTCTCTCTCCAAGACATTAGTTAACCTGTCATTGCAAGTGGGCTTTATTCCAGCCATCACCACTGTGGCTTTTAAGGTCTGTGACCACATAGCAGCCATGAATCGGTTTATGCCTATACCAGAAAGTGTCAGTGGAGGTCTTTGTTCCCTATTTCTACAACATCTACTCCCAGATGCCTGAAGAAATTATTCAGTTCTGAATGCAAATGAAGGGACTTTGATTCATTAATAATTCTCTTAATGGGGCCAGCACTGTGGCATGGCAGGAAAAGCTGCTGCCTGCTTCAGCAGTATCCCATGTGGGGGCTGGTCTGAGTTGCAGCTGCTACATTTCTGATCCAGCTCCCTGCCAATGCACCTGGGAATGCAACAGAAGATGAACAAAATGCTTGGGCCCTTGCACCCACATGGAGATCCAAAAGAAACCTGTGGATTCAGATTGGTCGAGTTCTGGCTGTTGCAGCCATTTGAGGAGCAAATCAGGGTGGAAGACCCTTCTCTCTCTCTCTCTCTCTCTCTCTCTCTCTCTCTCTCTCTCTAACTCTACCTTTCAAATGAAGCTTTAAAAATAATTATCTTAATGAATGATAATTATAAGTCTTTCATCAATAATTTTATAATATATTGGAATTTTTATTAAACTGATATATCAACATTTTTTCTTTGAATTTCTTTGGAACCAAAATAATAAACATCACTGATAAAAGTTAATTTTTTATGGTTTGGCACCCATGCTAATAAGCCCAGGTGTAAGCACTCTGGTCAACGGATCCAAGGAGGCCCAACTTTTTTTTTTAAGATTTTATTTATTTGAGAGGTAGAGTTACAGACAGTGAGAGGGAAAGACAGAGAGAAAGGTCTTCCTTCATTGGTTCACTCCCCAAATTGCTACAACATCCAGAACTGTGTCGATCCGAAGCCAGGTATTTCTTCCCGGTCTCCCATGTAGGTGCAGGGGCCCAAGAACTTGGACCATCTTCTACTGCTTTCCCAGGCCACAGCAGAGAGCTGGATTGGATGAGGAGCAGCTGGGACTAGAACCGGTACCCATATGGGATGCCGGCACCACAGGTGAAGGATTAACCTACTGTGCCATGGCACCGGCCCCTAAAAGTTAAATATTTTATGATTATTTTTGCTGCTTCTTCTGCAACTGTAGTCTGGCACTTTCTATCATGGAAAAAAGGATTCTGTCCCATCATCAAACAATGTCACTGTCTGCCTGTCAATCATGAAAGGAATAGAGGAAAAATTCTTTATCTGTCAGGGGAGTCTCTCCTCTCTGGAATCTCTTGTGTATTACCTCTGCTAAAGGCTTAAGTCTGCTTAACTTCTTTGTTATTCTCCCTTCTTGCCAAGACCCGAAATACTCATCTTCTGGCATAGCATGCCGTTGTTCAGCAAGCATAAAGTGGGTAGGGGGTTTTCAAATTTCTAGGTGCAGAGGGGGTGCCCAGCCAAGCCTTTGGTCTGGTTCTAGACTTAGGAATGAAAAACACTCAGGCTTTTCACATCACCGCAATAAGCATTTCACAAAATTTTCCTTCATTATTCAAAAATTTTTTTCTTTTCTTTTCTTAAAGATTTATTCATTTATTTGAAAGAGTTACACAGAGAGAGAAGGAGAGGCAGAGAGAGAGGTCTTCCATCCTTTAGTTCACTCCCCAGTCGGCCAGAACAGCTGGAGCTGTGCCAGGAGCCAGGAGCTTCTTCTGGGTCTCCCACATGGGTGCAGGGGCCCAAGGACTTGGGCCATCTTCTACTGCTTTCCCAGGCCATAGCAGAGAGCTGGATAGGAAGTAGGGCAGCCAGGAATCAAATCAGCACCCATATGAGATGCCGGCACTGCAGGCATCTTTTGTTCTAATAAATTTATACAGGCAGGAAATGTGGAGACAAAGGGAGAGGAGAAAATCCATACTTAAAATTTAATTTCCTTATCTTCTGAATTTTGTATATTATTATGAGAGTTTTAATTAAAAGCTCATCTCAGATACAATTTCTCTATTAAATGAGGTAAAGGGAGATGAAAAGGGTAAACAATATCACTTAAGTTTATGAAGATAAGAGTTTCATTAACTATTCCTGTATCAACCAAGAGATGGTAAACAACACACGTCAGAGAGCTCTGGAGGGACCCTGGCTTTCTTTCAGGGGACTTGAAAGGACGGAATGGTTTGCTAATGAGTTCAGCTGGACTGTGAAATACTTCGAAAGGGAGAAAACCCAGGACCTGAAATCCCTATGGTCCCATCCCGTGCTGGCTGGGTCCTGCCTGCCTTCTTCACGTGAGGATACTGGGTGCTTTCCCACTGTAGGTCTCCTATTACCTGCTGAGGTGGGCAGTGCCCACACTGCAGCTTTCCCTGAGGAGGTCAGCACCTCTTGGGGAGAAGGGAGGATGCTCATCTCTTTAACTCACCATCCCAAAGCATGCAGTTTTACGGTGTTCAATCACGTAACTTAGAGTTTGAGTGTAACACCGAGGAATTCCAGTTCAGGGGCTCTAGACTGGGAACTCACCATCACATCCTGCTGGCAGAGCCTTTACCCCTTCTTGTATCAAGAGCCTTGTGGCCACTCCTGGCCCCCTTCATGACTCAGAAATTGGCCTGCCTGTTCACAGCACCTCTGTGAAATGCTGAGAACAACTCCGCCCTTCCTCAAGACCATGTTCCCTCTTTTCCTGGTGTGGGACTGCCTGCAGATGCTTTTCTGTTTCAGAGGGCCCTTTCCAGAAAAAGCCCATTTCCCCTGGAAGCCTCACTCCCTCCTCATACGGGTTGACTCCATGCTGTGTCCTCTAAGCCTGTCAGAATGCAGTGGTCCCAGAACAGTCCAGGGCTCCTTGCTGGTGATCCTCATGCTGGAGCTGCCTGACTCCAGTTTATTCCTTAGGGACATCAGCTGTCTAACACAGATTCGTTCAGGTTATTGCACAACTGGATATGGTGGTCAGGCCCACACATTATCCTTGAATCATAAGGGTCTCAGTTTCCGATGCCACACACAACCAAAGACAAACGAGAAGTTTTAATTCTAAAAGTCCTACAGGAAGGACGTTTTCTCAAGAACAGGCAAGTTGTGCACATTCAGTTTTGCCTGTGATGCAGGCACATTTGCTTAGAGATTCAGTTAGCTGCTGGATCCAGAGCTGCTTGAACCGCCCCACATGAGAAGAGGGCCTTTGCTCTGCACACACACATCCATGGGCAGCCAGGGGAGGCGGATTTGGAAGGACAGGGCTCTTTTCCTACTTCCAAAGTAGTTTTCCTACAGCAAAAAATAAATAAATAAATAAAAACCAGCATTCTCCAGAGGTAAACTCATTTGTCTACCACTTATACAGGATCTCTCAAAGCTTGAAAGTCAGGGCTTTCATGGGCCGGTGCCGTGGCTCACTTGGCTAATCCTCTGCCTGCAGTGCTAGCATCCCATATGGCACTGGTTCTAGTCCTGGTTGCTTCTCTTCCAGTCCAGCTCTCTGCTGCTGCCCCAGAAGGCAGTGGAGGATGGCCCAAGTGCTTGAGCCCTGCACCTGCATGGGAGACCTGGAAGAAACACCTGGCTCCTGGCTTTGGATCGGCATAGCACTGGCCATGGCGGCCATTTGGGGGGTGAACCAACGGAAGGAAGACCTTTCTCTCTGTCACTCTCTCTCTCACTGTCTAACTCTGTCAAATAAAAAAAAAAAAAGAAAGTCAGAGATTTCAAAGACCTTAAGACAATGATTTAGGCAAAACTCCTTGTATAGATGCCTCTTCATTTCTGCCCCTACATTACAGGTTCTACAGGAAGGGGCCTCCCCTCACACACTGGCCCAGGAGTGGGCGATCAGTCATGAGAAGTGGGAGACAGGTGGGTGGGAGTATGCTTCCTCTTTCCTTGGTTTTGCTCAGGGGTCTCTCTCTCTCTCTCTCTCTCTCTCTCACACACACACACACGCACACACAGTTCTTCTCAGTATGGAAATGTGTATATGAATAAGAGAGTAAACAGAATATAAATTTAATCAAGAACACAGATGTTTTCAGAAATCTGTCATCGTATGCTTGATTGGAAGACATTTTCACTCAACACCTGGGTTTTGGTTTTGTGTCAACTCAGGGCAGCCTGAATCAAGTTTCTAGAACTAAAAGGGAACACTTACGCTCAAATGCTTTGAGTCAATCCAGGGCTATTTGCCACATTGAAGGTATTAGACTCCTCCATACCCAGGTTTCAATCCTCTCTGTGGTCCCCGCTTTGGTGTAGTGAACAGTGTCATGCAGGCTTGTATGCCCCTCAGGCAGGTGCTTCTTATAACAAGTTCACTTCATTTTTGTCCTTCCCTTTGATACCTGAAACTGGTATATTTCTACTCAGTAAGCCCCTATGTGCAGCCGGTAAATGTAGAGGTATCAATGCCCACAAGGCATTTGCGAGGGCATCTCTCAAACATTGCTCCTGGAGAGTCCCTGGGTGAGAAGCTCTGAGAGGCGTTCTGGACATCATGCAGCAATGCCTGGGGAATGGAGCCCCATGTGTCCACAGCAGGCACCTCAGTGACACTCTCTTGTATTGTTACCTCTTCCTTCTCTTCTTTCACTGGCGTTTCACCGTGCAACTTCTGATTCTCTCTCAAACTGTCTATTCACATGTCCTTGTCTCAGGCCCAGATTTTGTTGGAGAAGCTCCAACAAATAGTTGGTACTGACGTTCTTTTTTTTTAAACTCTTTTTTTGTTTGTTTGACAGGCAGAGTTAGACAGTGAGAGAGAGAGAGAGAAAGGTCTTCCTTTTTGCCGTTGGTTCACCCCCTAAGTGGCCGCTATGGCTGGCGCGTTGCAGCTGGTGCACTGTGCTGATCTGAAGCCAGGAACCAGGTGCTTCTCCTGGTCTCCCATGGGGTGCAGGGCCCAAGGACCTGGGCCATCCTCCACTGCACTCCCCGGCCACAGCAGAGAGATGGACTGGAAGAGGAGCAATCAGGACATAATCCAGCACCCCAACCAGGAATAGAACCTGGGGTGCCAGCACCACACATGGAGGATTAGCCTAGTGAGCTGCGGCGCCGTACTTTTGATGCCATTCTTTTGATGCTGTCTCAGAAAGGGAATCTGGAGCTGCATAGCTTGTTGGTGAAATGGAGATATGGATGCCCTTGGGGGCAGCAATTAAAATGACACTAACTTCTGGACAGCAGTAATGCTATACTCCCCAACATTCCAGAGGGCATAGTTAGAATGTGAGTTTGTGAATTCTCTAAGAGCCAAGGAGTCAATGGTAATTTCAAGGGCTAGTGTTTAACTGCATCTCTTAGATGCATTGTAGCCTTCAAGAGAGGAAATGATAAGCTCAGACAGCCGCCTCTCAACCCAAGAATCACCTTGAAACTAGGAGAATCACGCTTGCTTTTCAAAGACACTGTTATCTCCTACAGCTGCAGGTAATATCGTACTGAAGGTCAGACCTAGGATTTAATTGTAAGGATGACAGTTCTGCAGATAAAATTCCATTCACAGCCCCCAAAGGATCTCTCACACCAATTTCAGGACCTTGAAATCTGGATTTGGCAGATAATTCCAGGAACTTCAAACCTCCAAATTTCCATGAGACCCCTGGACTGTCAGAAGCATCCTCCTCTCCTTGTTAGAAGAAATAATTCTTGTTTGTTGTGTAGAGACCCTGCAATCATTACACTTGGGGCTATTGCCTTACAGAATGATGCTCCTACTCATCAATATCCACATGCCCCACTTCATTGTCCACAGATTAATAACTAGAAATATTCAGTCCAGTATTAGGCTAGGAGGAAAGAACAATATGAAAACAATATGTGGGCTGGTGCCGCAGCTCAATAGGTTAATCCTCTGCCTGCGGCGCTGGCACACCGGGTTCTAGTCCCGGTCCGGGCACTGGATTCTGTCCCGGTTGCTCCTCTTCCAGGCCAGCTCTCTGCTGTGGCCTGGGAGTGCAGTGGAGGATGTCACAAGTCCTTGGGCCCTGTACCCTCATGGGAGACCAGGAGAAGCACCTGGCTCCTGGCTTCGGATAAGTGCGGTGCGCCGGCCACAGCGCACCGGCCGTGGCGGCCATTGGAGGGTGAACAAATGGCAAAAGGAAGACCTTTCTCTCTGTCTCTCTCTCTCTCTCTCACTGTCCACTCCGCCTGTCAAAAAAAAAAAAAAGAAAACAATATGTGGGTGCTAGCGAATATATCAAATTTGCAAAAATCTGGGGAATACAAACAGTAAGGTTGAATAGGGAGGAGTTGTTGGAATAAGAGTTCTCTTTTATGAATCAGTGTGAAACACCTTGATAAAGATACCTGAAACTAGTCCTGACACACTGCTGGGATGGCTACATGAAGTTTGGACAACAAAATGGGTTATAGTAAAAGGGAGGGGAATATTGAGGAAGGGTCCATAAGGGACAGAGAGTATGGGTGTTAGAGTTTCTAGAGGGACATCTGCTAGAGAACACACACGTGATGATATTTCTTGGAAGAGCCCTAGGGGACACAGTTTCATTTCTGCAATTAAAAAAAAAAAAACTCTGTGGAGTTTTGTTGATTATCTTGGTGGTAGCTGTCTTCAGGGTTGGAGTTCACCATATGCAATGCCATTATGGGATAAGGCTCCATTGAGTCAATGGGTGATTAAATTCTGGAATAGAACTCAGAGGGCAGCCCTTAAATATCTGATACAAAGTAGTCACAACCACTGCCATGAACAGAAAGAGCAGAGTAGAGCCAGGGTGCTCTGATTCTCAAGGACATGGGACAATAGGAACTTACCAAGGTAGTTCTAGTTCACAGAAAGATTGATAACCAATGAGTCAATAGATGGCAAGCACGATAGAAAAATCAGGATCCCTCATCTAGTTTCCAGAGTAAGCCATACTTTAGATTCAGTGGTACACACATACTTGTGAATATTATCACTAGTACATACAATCCATATTCCCCTGACCCTTCCCCCAAAGGACATTGCAGAAATATGAACACCAAGTTTCTTGAGGACTAGTCGTATCAGGAGACCCGATGTACAGTCATATCTCATTCCTCAGTTAAATGTGAGACTCAAGGAAACCAAATGATGAAAAAGTCTTGGTCTTATTGCATTTCATAGCAGTATAGTAAGTCTGCATGGCAACTAACTTGTTTATTTCTCTGCCCTTGGTATAATCGTAGAGATCCATGGTCACTGGCAGAACTCTCCATTCATTCCCTACCTGCATAACAAGAGTCATTAAGAAGGGGTAGTCAAGTTAATGCCATTAAGATTATCCCACAGAAGTGAAACTCCCTGAAACTCCTCTCCAAGAGGAAGCTCATGAAATCATTATCCCTTCTTACATAAGAGTAAATCAGAAGCAATATCATTTCCCACATGAATGATGAAAGGGTGGTATTTCCCATGACATATCCACATTTAATTTACCAATAAGATCCATGTAAGCTGAAAAACAAATAACACATGGATTCAATGTCCAGAGATAGTAATTTATCTAGTGGGTAATCCCCATAACATCAACTGTGTCAGATAGGATATCTTTACTGGAATAGGAACAGTTCTGATACTCAGCATGTGACTATTAACCTGTCGTGCACATTTTAAAGTCCTACTAATAAAAAGGATGAAGAGCAATTCACTATAATATATTCTACTTTGATCTCTGTCATATTGGCAGTCCTTAGAAAACTATACAGTTTCGCTAATTTGAGGTAGCAATAGACTTGAAAGCAGGAATTAGCCATTCATCTGAACCCCTTGATAGGATACATAATAGTAAGAGAGTGGGAGAGAAACCTATGAAGATCCAGGTATCTCCCACATCAGTAAAGTTTCATAGGCTAAATGGTCCAAGGCTTTCCAGCATCTCCTCTAAGGTAAAAGTACCACCAGTCCCTAAGAATTCAACACAGCACATGGGGTCTCATTGGGTCTGGGAGGTAGCTTGGAAAGATCACACTCCCTCTATTATTGCATGACTCAGAGATGCCAAGTTTCAATTAGTGCAACAATTCTAAGCTAATGAGTGAGTTTCCCTGCTGGGCTATATGATCCAGAAGACTTAGTAGTACTAGAGATCGCAGAGTATTAAGTTGGAAGCCTCTTGAAAGCCTAAGTTTAAGAATCATGGCTCATACCAGTGAGGTTCTTGAGTAAGGCCATGACTTGTATGTCAGAAAACTATTTGGCATTTGAGAAAGCATTTTCTGATGCACTGTTAGGACCTATTAGAGGCTGAGTAGTCAACCACAGGACTTAAGTGACCATGGGAAGTGGACATTGTCAAATTCATGAAGTTTAAGGTAGGCATACCTAAAAAATGCAATCGAAGCAATTAATTTAAGAGTGGATTTAGAATGAATTGTGGAGCAGAAAGAAGACAAAATCAAGTACAGCTTCAGAACTGGTTTCAGCAGTGGAGACTCTAGTTAATTCCACTACCCTTCACATGGGAAGACTTTCTTATCAGCTCACAGCTGACTACTACTTGGTTGGCTCAGTGATAGATTGGACTTAATGTAGTACACAAGGAAATAGAAATACTGCAAGAGGTGGACTGAACAGCATTCCCCATACATGGAACCACATTCTCTGGCCTCTGGTTTCAACTTTAATGACAACAGAAGTTTCCTGTAAGTTCCTGCTCACTTCAAGCTGATAACCAGCCATCCCAAGTATGGACAGTATTTCTTCTATTTGTTACTTCAGGATCTCTCTGGTGCTATAGATGGTGGGAGAAAATTGCAGGCAACAGAAGGTTGATGCACATAGCCAAATGTTTCTCTCGCTGAACAATCAGAGGTGTAATACCTACAGCAGGGCTATGTCTTTCTCAAAGGGTCCCAGACAGTTCCAACCCAATTGCCACAGAGGTACCTCATTCATTCATTCATTCATCCTATGTCAGATTTTCCTCCTTTGTCACTTTCGCATTTCTTCCCTCATGAAATCTTAAAAACATGACCTGAACAGAATTCTTCTCTTGACCCTCCTTTGTGAGAACTTAAGCTAAGATAATAAATGATAATTTAATAAAAAGAAAGACAAAGCTAACTCTACCCCAGACAGTATGAAGTACTCTCAGAGATGCAAGAGTGTTCTGGGAGTCTAGCAGATGGAGCCGTGATTCAGCTTAGCACAAGCAACAGGAAATCTCCATGGAGGAGAAGCCATCTGGACCCTGAAATGTAAGACCATGACGGTGGGGGAAGGGAGTACCTATGAAGTGAACAAAGGCATTCTGAATAAAGTGTCTAGAGAATCACTTAAGATTCTGCTGGTTATAAGTGACCCTCTGTCCATTCCACCTCACTCCCACACACAGAAAATATGTTACAGAAAGAGGAGAAAGAGAAAGAGAACAATTGGTTCACAGAATCCCCCAAAATGGTTTATTATCCAAGGAAAGGAAGCTGCTGTAGAATAACTGGAACCAAAGAGGTAAACCTAGGGTGCTCTTGAACTTAGAACCTTAATTACAGATTTATATAAACAAGCCCATGAACCACATTCTGAAAAATTCCAGAGAGTCCAACTCTAATTGAATCGTCTTGAGGCATGTGTTCATCTTTGAACATATCAGCTCTGACCAGAGGCTTGGACCAAGTTGCACAAACACAGCTTGTTCCTTAGTAACTGCTGATGGTATGAGTGAGAGTAAGTTCCTGAGAAAGGGGCACTGGGCCGGTGATCTAAAGGGTCTCACTCCGACTTGTCTGAAGAGTCACTGGAAACCACAGGTGAGCTGGGATGTGGGACACAAAGGGATGTAGAATTGGTTGAAGACATTAATGGAGAAGGAAATGGATAGCAAAGGACCCTAAGTGTCACAGAAAGGAACATGACCTCCACATTTAAGTCATTACATATTTTGACATAAGACTGTATACTGGTTGGGTATTGATTATAAAAGAATAGGTCCCAGCAGGTTAAGCTGCCACCTGCAGCGCCAGCATCCCATATGAGTGTCAGTTCATGTCCAGCTGCTTCACTTCTAATTCAGCTGTCTGCTAATGGACTGACAAAGCAGCAAAAGATGACCCAAGTGCTTGGGCCCCTGAACCCATTGGGACAACTGGATGAAGCTGTTGGCTCCTGACTTCAACTTGGCCCAATCTTGGGCACTGCAGCCATTTGGAAAGTGAACCAGCAAATGGAAGACCTCTCTCTCTCTCTCTCTCTCTCTCTCTCTCTCTCTCTGTGTGTGTGTGTGTGTGTGTGTGTGTGTTTCTCTCTCTCTCTCTCTCTCTCTCTCTCTCTCTCTTCTTGTCTCCCTGTAACTCTGACTTTCAAGTAAATAAATAAGCTCCCCCCTTTAAAAAAAGGTAAATTTTATGGGCCAGGGAGACCACATAAGTAGTTGTTAATATTCACATAAAAGGGAGTAAGAGCTTCAATTAAGGCAGAAGTTAAGGGAATTGAACAAAGGAAACATTTCACTTGTGAGTCAAGGGTGATTCTTAGGTTACATTGAAAACTCCAATTGATTAATTTCTCATTTCCACACCCTTTACTTTACAATGTGACTTTGTAGCTCCTCCAACCAGAAATGGAGTCTGTTCTTACACTCCTTGAATCTGGTGGTTTTGTGGCTTGTTTTGGCGGACTAGAGTAATCAGTAACTCCAAGTCAAATCTTCAAGGGCCATATATGCTGCTTCTCCCTTTCTTGGAACCTCCCACTGCTGCATCAACCAGCCTGGTTGCCTGCTGGAGGGTGGGGGACATAGGAGCAGAGCAGGTGTGTTGCAACCCATAGGAAGAGGCTACCTTATCAGCTTGCAGCCTACTACAGACACAAGAAAGAGCTCACCTCACACCAGAAGAAACACTCAATTCAGTGAGGCCAAAACCACTGACCCACAGCAACATGTACTAAACACATCAACTGTTGTTTCAAGCTACTACATTTGAAGGTATTTATGTAGCAAATACACTTGTCCTCATTTTTCAGATGAGGAAATTGAGATTTCTAGAAGATTAAATACCCAACCCCTATTAGGAGAAGGATCAGGACTCAAACTCAGGATTCCTCTTCTTGGGCCATGTTCTTCCCACTGTGGAAACCAAAGAGGCTGATGTTAATCCCCATGATGGCCTTGTACTGACTGTGTGCTGGGCTCTCAGCCTGGTACTTTCTGGTGTATTATTTTGGGTATATTATTAATTTAATTTTCACCTGAACACTATGAGGAGGATTTTATGAAGCCCATTTTAAAGATTCAGTATAAAGTGGGAAGAAGCTTGCAAAACTGAAATATGCTTCTGTATATAAAGAAAATTGAAAATGAACCTCAATGTGAATGGAAAGGGAGAAGGAGTGAGAAAGGGGAGGGTTGTGGGTGGGAGGGAAGTTATTGGGGGGGGCATTGTAATCCATAAGCTGTACTTTGGAAATTTATATTCATTAAATAAAAGTTTTAAAAAAAACCTGGAATATGTATGAGTCTGCAGAATCCATCATTTTCTGCTTTTCACCTAGAGAGTCCATTTTTTCATTAGCAGCTATTTTGGTTATTATTGAGGAACACAATGTGGCACCATTGCATTCTTCTACTAAAAACCATTGCTTCATTACATATTCCATGTTTAATCCTTGTATATAATAGTAACAATATACTTATTACAGGAAAGAACATGGGTTGATGTTTTCCCTAAATTATGCTTTTTGTTTCCCATGGCAATCCTAAGAGATTAGTACTATTATTGACCAAAATTAGCAGATAAGAAATCTGAAATTGAAAGTGTTTAAGTCTAGGGCCAGTGCTGTGTTATAGAAGGTTAAGCCCCTGCCTACAGTACTGGCATCCTGGATGGGCACCGGTTCGAGTCCTGGCTGCTCCACTTCTGATCCAGCTCCCTGCTAATGTGCCTGGAAAAAAAGCAACAGAAAA
This sequence comes from Sylvilagus floridanus, assembly GCA_949820135.1. Classification (NCBI taxonomy): domain Eukaryota; kingdom Metazoa; phylum Chordata; class Mammalia; order Lagomorpha; family Leporidae; genus Sylvilagus; species Sylvilagus floridanus. The sequence goes on along the minus strand of OX463241.1, from coordinate 161,582,148 downwards.
TGGCCCAAGTATTTGGGCCTCTGTATCTACATGAGAGACCCAGAAGAAGCTCCTGGCTCCTGGTTTCAGCCTGGCCCAGCCCTGGCCATTGTCGCCATTTGGGCAGTGAACCAGCAGGTAGATTCTCTTTCTTTATCTCCTTCTCTCTATGGATCTATACCTTTTAAATAAATAAATATATCTGAAAAAGAAAATTCTAAAGTTTAGAGTCATGATGGTTGCACATATGCTTTAAAGCAATTGAAATGTACACATTCATAGGTTAAATAACACATAAATAAATTTAAATATAACATAATAAACAGAAAGTGTTTAAATCACTAACCAACATAATCTGATTATAAGCTATGTATTTTTATCGAGGGTTGTACAGCATCCTTACAAGCCTCTCTCACTGAAAGGAGAGTAGAATCTCAGAGTAAGAGCTGAAGACCAGACAAGGAACATGTAGCCTCCTGACGCTTGACCTACAGAACCATGATTTATCCCATTCCCACGTGATAAATTGTGCTTCAATGTCACGGTTTTGTCATTCTTGTTTCCATCAGAAACTGCTTTCATCTCCCTCTTGCTGTTTTCCCAGGACCCATTGTTTGAGCTCAAATCAGATCTGAGCAGGGAGAGTTACAGAGGGCACCCAGAGCGTTTTGTTATGTAGACAGTTGTAGTTGGAGGTGACATCTATTAGAAAGAAACATATTTTCTAGATGGAGCATTTGCTGTTGTTGTTGTTCAAAGAGAATTACAAAATTGCAAAAATAAGACATCCAGCTATTTCACCTTGCTGACACGTTTCCAGACATGATTGATGATTCTAGCTGGGGCCCTCCATACTCCTGTGCCAATACTGTAAATTCTATTTTAGCCATACATCTCAATTAAATTCCTGATGCTGTTGAAATACTTGGTGAACAAATATCAAGCACAAAGTCTCAGGGAAAGGAGGAATCCTAGGGAAGCAAATTGAGTTCACATTAAATGAATTGGGCAAATGCCCCAAGAAAGGGCCTCCATGATGTCCATCACTATTGAGAGATGAAACATGGGTCGGAGAACCCCAGGGACCTCAGAAAACTTAAGAGGAAGAGGAGCCTCATGGTTCAAGTAATGCAAGGTGCAGGTTCCCTTTCCAGTGTCTTTCACATTAGCTCTATCTCTGCTTCCTTCATGAATGAACCATGCACTGAGCACCCAGCCCTGTGACTGATGCCATGCTAGGCCAGTAGAATAGTTTGCAAGGAGTGTCCATCTCTGTCCCTAAGGGGAGAAAGCTCCAGAAGCAAAGATCAACTCAAATTCTATCACAAAAGCATAATCAAAATACTGCAGAGGAGCAGGGCATTCTCACAGATGATGAGGTTGGTGCCCTGAAAAATAAGCAAAGTTGACCAAGAACAGAGGGAAGAAGGGAGTTCCACAGTGGGACAGCAGGCAATGCTGTTTAGGATTGTCTAGGGCTTTGGGACTTGTAGGAGAATGGGGCTGATGAAGCTGGCAGTCAGAAAGGCAAGGAAAAGGATATGACTGTGATTCACTCTAAAGATGTGGACTTTATCAAAACAGCATTTTTAAAACTTCTTTGCATTCACAGACACTAAAATGTCATGTTAACATGTGTGTTTGCATGGAAGTTAAGATGTTGGTTCAGTTACCCACATCCCAAGTCAGAGTGTTGGGGTTCGAGGTCTGGCTTCCTATAAAAGCAGACCCTGGCCGGCGCCGTGGCTCAACAGGCTAATCCTCCGCCTTGCGGCGCCGGCACACTGGGTTCTAGTCCCGGTCGGGGCGCCGGATTCTGTCCCGGTTGCCCCTCTTCCAGGCCAGCCCTCTGCTGTGGCCCAGGAGTGCAGTGGAGGATGGCCCAAGTGCTTGGGCCCTGCACCCCATGGGAGACCAGGAAAAAGCACCTGGCACCTGGCTCCTGCCATCGGATGAGCGCAGTGCGTTGGCCGCAGCGCGCCATCCGCGGCAGCCATTGGAGGGTGAACCAACGGCAAAAGGAAGACCTTTCTCTCTGTCTCTCTCTCTCACTGTCCACTCTGCCTGTCAAAAAAATAAAAATAAAATAAAAGCAGACCCTGGGTGATGTCAGCAGTTATGGCTCAAGTAGTTAGGTCTTTGCTACCCACATTGGAAACCTGGATTGAGTTTATGGCTCTCAGCTTGGTCCTGTCCAGCATAGGCCATCGTTAGCATTTGAGGAGTGGACTAGCTGTCTCTTTGCTGTCCCTTGCTGTCTCTCTGCTATCACATTTTAGAATAACTTCCTTTCCTTTAATACCCTTAAAAATTTCAACACAACTTATGAACTGTTACCAAAATAAAATGGGATCAATGGTGAGAAGTATAGTTTTGCTTTCCGAGACAATTTTAAATAATATTGTAAGAAATTAGAGGGTATGAAGCTGAGACAATTGTGCACACGGGGACTCGCTGACCTGGAACAGAGGAAGTTCCAACCTTTAGTGCCCAGCCCCTAAAAATCATGGCAATTACGCTAACAAAACACATAGAAAAGGGAGAGACTGGTGTGGAGGGCTTCGACACGAGAGAGGCCCTGAGCAGAGGCCACCACACACAAAGGTTGGTCTCAGGTCAGCTCTGTTTCTAATTTGCTAGGAACCCCACAGAGTCCATCCATTCTTGGGGGATTGATGGCCACTAACAAATCCTAGACAAACAGAAGCTGCTCCAGGGTGCTTGGAGGTTCTGCCTGACCTTTGTTTTTCTATGAGAAAGGTGATCATTGGAAAGTGAATTATTCTCAGGAATTTTGTGGTGGACGTTCATCCACTTAGCCAAGAACTCTGTGAGGTGTGTGTGTGTGTGTGTGTGTGTGTGTGTAACACATGCGACGATGGCTGATAGAACCTCTGCACCGCTGTTGTCCATGGGCTGGTGGGGAAGATGAGCTGATACACTGATATACATTGTTAAATACAAGTAGGTTCTGAACAGATCAGAGGAAAGCATAATCCTAACTTCTATTACCCAGAAACTATATTTCTGCTGGGAACTCGTTGTTTGTTTCTTTAGTACAGCCCTCGACAAGAAAGTGATGGTGTTTTAAAATGATATCATTAATGAAAATCTGATATCAAGGGGTTTCCAATGCAGTGGCTAATAGGTGAACTACTTACGTGAGATGAGTAAGTAATCTCAGTATCTCTATCAGGACTCCCGGAATATCCATAACAAAATACCATAGCCAGGGTGACTTAGCCATAATTCCAAGATAAAGCTGTATTCTTTTTGTTTCAAGAGATTTATTTTATTTATTTGAAAGACGAGTTACAGAGAGAGGTCTTCCATCTGCAGGTTTGCTCCCCAAATGACCACAACAGCCAGAGCTGAGCAGATCCAAAGCCAGGAGCCAGGAGCCTCTTCTGGGTCTCCCATATGGATGCAGGGACCCAAGGACTTGGGCCATCTTCTACTGTTTCCCAGGCCACAGCAGAGAGCTGGATCAGAAATGAAGCAGCCTGGACACGAATTAGCACCCATATGGAATGCCAGCACTGCAGGCCGGAACTTTAACCCACTGCACCACAGTGCCGGCCCCAAAGCTGTAGTCTTATTTGGTTTCTCCTGAGGCATCTCTTCCAGGATTTGAGAAGAACATAACCTTTCCTAAGTGTGCACCTTTGTGTCTAAATTTCCTCTTTGAATAAAGACATCAGTCATACAAGGACATCAGTAGATTAGGGTGCACTCCTGCAACTTAATCTAATCTTATTACCCCTTTAAAGACATTATTTTCAACTATTGTAATAATGCTGGAGGTTAGGTTTTCAACTCCTGAATTTTGGGAGTGTGAGTTCAGCCCACAGCAGAGCCATGTGGTTTGCACATTGAAGTTGAGATGGGCAAAATGTGTGGCCAGATCACTGCTATGACTGAACTGGAATTAAGATGCTCGAGAAAAGACAAGTTGATGTGATACAAATCTAACTGTAGGGTCAGGCATTAGGCCTAGCCACGAAGACAATGATTAAGATGCCCGTGTCCCATATCAGAGTTCTTAGGTTCAAGTCTCAGCTTTGAGTCCTGATCCCAGTTTCCTGCAGACTCTGGGAGATACATTTATATCTCAAGTTATTGGGTTTCTGCCACCCATGTGAGAGACCAGGATTGAGTTCCTGGTGCTGGGCTTCACCCCAGCTAGGGGCAATTGTAGGCATTTGGGGAGTAAACCAGACAGTGAGAGATTACTCTCTATCTATCCCACTTCCCTAACAAACAGATAAATGATTTTAAAACATCTAACTACACAAGAGAACAATTCAAAATGTCTTGATCCACATATGGGTTATTGGATGGTGGGCTTAGTCAACACTATGGTGCTCTACCTCATGTTTCCCATGGCCTGAAATCTGTGGCTCTGACTACGGGGGAAGAGGTTGAGCTTCAGGGCGGCAAGCTCCAGACATTGACCTCAGCTGATCTTCTTTAGTCTTGAGTCTTTTAGTCAGCTGGAATGATTGTAAGACATCTGTGATTCCAGTGTGGTGAGTCACGTCATCCATCTTGGCAATATCTTTTTTTTTGTTTATTTATTTATTTATTTATTTTTATATAAAGCTTTTATTTAAAGAATATAAATTTCAAAGAACAGCTTATGGATCACAATGGCTCCCCCCCCACCCACAACTTCTCTCCCTCCCCCTACCCTCCCCTTTCCCGCTCCCTCTCCCCTTCTGTTCACATCAAGATTCATTTTCAATTCTCTTTATACACAGAAGATCAATTTAGTACATATTACTTAAGATTTCAACGGTTTGCCCTCGCATAGAGATACAAAATGATAATACTGTTGGAGTGCTAGTTATAGTATTAATTCACAATGTACAGCACATTAAGGACAGAGATCCTACATGATTTTTTTTTTAAAAATTGATTAATTGTCTATGCAATTTCCAGTTTAACACCAAGATTTTTTAATCATTTGCAATTATCTTTATATAAAGAAGATCGATTCAATATATACTATGTAAAGATTTCATCAGTTTGCACCCACTCAGAAACACAAAGTGTAAAAATACTGTTTCAGTACTAGTAATAGCATTATTTCACATTGGATAACACATTAAGGACAGATCCCTCATGAGACGTAAGTACACAGTGACTCCTGATGTTGATTTAACAATTTGACACTCTTGTTTATGGCGTCAGTAATCTCCCTAGGCTCTGGTCATGAGTTGCCGAGGCTATGGAAGCCTTTAGGTTTCGACGACTTCGATCTTATTCCGACAGGGTCATAGTCAAAGTGGAAGTTCTCTCCTCCCTTCAGAGAAAGGTACCTCCTTCTTTGATGGCCCCGTTCTTTCCACTGGGATCTCACTCGCAGAGATCTTTCATTTAGGTCTTCTGTTTTTTCCAGAATGTCTTGGCTTTCCATGCCTAAACTATTCTCATGGGCTCTTCAGCCAGATCCGAATGCCTTAAGGGCTGATTCTGAGGCCAGAGTGCTATTTAGGACATCTGTCATTCTATGAGTCTGCTGTGTATCCTGCTTCCCATGTTGGATCATTCTCTCCCTTTTTCATTCTATCAGTTAGTATTAGCAGACACTAGTCTTGCTTGTGCGATCCCTTTGACTCTTAGACCTATCAGTGTGATCAATTGTGAGCTGAAATTGATCACTTGGACTAATGAGATGGCCTTGGTACATGCCACCTTGATGGGATTGTATTGGAATCCCCTGGCACAATTCTAACTCCATCATTTGGGGCCGTTCCGATTGAGCATGTCCCAAATTTTACATCTCCTCCCTCTCTTATTCCCACTCTTATATTTCACAGAGATCACTTTTCAGTTAAAATTTAAACACCTAAGAATAATTGTGTGTTAATTACAGAGTTCAACCACTAGTACTAGGATAAAAAAAAAATACTACCATGGATAAAGTATTACATTGTATAACAACAGTCAGCACAAGAGCTGATCGAGTCACTGTTTCTCATAGTGTCCATTTCACTTCTACAGGTTTCCCCTTTGGTGCTCAGTTAGTCATCGCCAATCAAGGGAATCAAATGATATTTGTCTCTTTGGGACTGACTTAATTCACTCAGCATGATGTTTTCCAGATTCCTCCATTTTGTTGCAAGTGACCGGATTTCATTGTTTTTGACTGCTGTATAGTATTCTGTAGAGTACATGTCCCATAATTTCCTAATCCAGTCTACTGTTGATGGGCATTTGGGTTGGTTCCAAGTCTTAGCTATTGTGAATTGAGCCGCAATAAACATTACTGTGCAGACGGCTTTTTTGTTTGCCCATTTAATTTCCTTTGGGTAAATTCCAAGGAGTGGGATGGCTGGGTTGAATGGTACGGTTATAATCATGTTTCTGAGGAATCTCCAGACTGACTTCCATAGTGGCTTCACCAGTTTGCATTCCCACCAACAGTGGATTAGTGTCCCTTTTTCCCCACATCCTCTCCAGCATCTATTGTTGGTGGATTTCTGAATGTGAGCCATTCTCACCGGGGTGAGGTGAAACCTCATTGTGGTTTTGATTTGCATTTCCCTGATTGCTAGGGATCTTGAACATTTTTTCATGTGTCTGTTGGCCATTTGGATTTCCTCTTTGGAAAAATGTCTATTGAGGTCCTTGGCCCATCTCTTAAGTGGGTTGTTTGTTTTGATGTTGTGGAGTTTCTTAATTTCTTTGTAGATTCTGGTTATCAACCCTTTATCTGTTGCATAGTTTGCAAATATATTTTCCCATTCTGTCGGTTTCCTATTCACTTTCCTGACTGTTTCTTTTGCAGTACAGAAACTTTTCAATTTGATGCAATCCCAGTAGTTAATTTTGGTTTTCAGTGCCTGTGCTTCTGGGGTCTTTTCCAAGAAGTCTTTGCCAGTACCTATGTCTTGCAGGGTTTCTCCTATGCTCTCTAGTAATTTGATGGTGTCGGGTCGTAGGTTTAAATTTTTAATCCATGTTGAATGAATTTTTGTGTAAGGTGAAAGGTAGGGGTCTTGCTTCATGGTTCTGCACGTGGAAATCCAGTTTTCCCAGCACCATTTATTAAACAGACTGACCTTACTCCAGGGACTGGTTTTGGATCGTTGATCAAATATAAGTTGGCTGTAGGTGTTTGGATTGATTTCTGGAGTTTCTATTCTGTTCCATTGGTCTATCCATCTGTTTCTGTACCAGTACCATGCTGTTTTGGTAACTACTGCCCTGTAGTATGTCCTGAAATCTGGTATTGTGATGCCTCTGGCTTTGTTTTTGTTGTACAAGATTGCTTTAGCTATTCGAGGTCTCCTGTGTCTCCATATGAATTTCAGCATCATTTTTTCCAGATCTGAGAAGAATGTCCTCGGTATCTTGATTGGTATTGCGTTGAATCTGTAAATTGCTTTTGGGAGAATGGACATTTTGATGATATTGATTCTTCCAATCCATGAGCATGTGAGATTTTTCCATTTTTTGGTATCCTCTTCTATTTCTTTCTTTAAGGTTTTGTAATTTTCATTGTAGAGATCTTTAATGTCCTTAGTTAAATTTATTCCAAGGTATTTGATTGTTTTTGTAGCTATTTTGAATGGGATTGATCTTAGCAGTTCTTCCTCAGCCGTGGCATTGTCTGTGTATACAAAGGCTGTTGATTTTTGTGCATTGATTTTATATCCTGCTACTTTGCCAAACTCTTCTATGAGTTCCAATAGTCTCTTAGTAGAGTTCTTTGGGTCCCCTAAATAAAGAATCATGTCATCTGCAAAGAGGGATAGTTTGAGTTCTTCCTTCCCAACTTGTATCCCTTTAATTTCTTTTTCTTGCCTAATAGCTCTGGCTAAGACTTCCAGCACTATATTGAATAGCAGTGGTGAGAGTGGGCATCCCTGTCTGGTACCAGATCTCAGTGGAAATGCTTCCAACTTTTCCCCATTCAATAGGATATTGGCCGTGGGTTTTTCATAAATTGCTTTGATTGTATTGAGGAATGTGCCTTCTATACCCAGTTTGCTTAGGGTTTTCATCATGAAAGGGTGTTGAATTTTATCGAATGCTTTCTCTGTGTCTAGTGAGATAATCATATGGTTTTTCTTCTGCAGTCTGTTAATGTGGTGTATCACGTTGATTGTTTTGCGAATATTGAACCATCCCTGCATACCAGGGATGAATCCCACTTGGTCTGGGTGGATGATCTTTCTGATGTGTTGTTGCAGTCTATTGGCCAGAATTTTGTTGAGGATTTTTGCATCTATGTTCATGAGGGATATTGGTCTGTAATTCTCTTTCAATGCTGCATCTTTTTCTGGCTTAGGAATTAAGGTGATGCTGGCTTCATAGAAAGAATTTGGGAGAATTCCCTCTTTTTCGATTGTTCTGAAAAGTTTGAGAAGAATTGGGGTTAGTTCTTCTTTAAATGTCTGGTAGAATTCAGCAGTGAATCCATCTGGTCCTGGGCTTTTCTTTGTTGGGAGGGCCTTTATTACTGATTCAATTTCTGACTCACTTATGGGTCTGTTTAGGTTTTCTATGTCTTCCTGGTTCATTTTTGGTAGGTTGCATGTGTCCAGGAATCTATCCATTGCTGATAGGTTTCCCTGTTTACTGGCATACAAGTCCTTGTAGTAATTTCTGATGATTCTTTTGATTTCTGTGGTGTCTGTTGTTATATTTCCTTTTTCATCTCTGATTTTACTGATTTGGGTCTTTTCTCTTCTTTTTTTAGTTAGTTGGGCCAATGGGGTGTCAATCTTGTTTATTTTTTCAAAAAACCAGCTCCTCGTTTGGCTGATTTTTTGTAATGTTTTTTTGGATTCAATCCTGTTGATTTCTTCTCTGATTTTGATTATTTCTCTTTTTCTACTAGATTTGGGTCTAGTTTGCTGCAAATTTTCTAGATCCTTGAGATGCATTGAAAGCTCATCTATTTGGTGCCTTTCCAGTTTCTTGATGTAGGCACCTATTGATATAAACTTTCCTCTTAACACTGCTTTTGCTGTATCCCATAAGTTTTGGTATGTTGTGCTGTTATCCTCATTTACTTCCAGAAAATTTTTGATTTCTCTTTTGATTTCTTCAGTGACCCATTGTTCATTCAGGAGCATGTTGTTCAATCTCCATGTGTTTGCATATGCTCTAGGGATTCCTGAGTTGCTAATTTCCAACTTCAATCCCTTATGGTCTGAGAAGTTGCATCATATGATTCTAATTCTTTTGAATTTGCTGAGACTTGCTTTATGGCCTAATATGTGATCAATCCTAGAGTAGGTTCCATGTACTGCTGAGAAGAATGTGAATGCTTTACGTGTAGGATGAAAAGTTCTGTAGATATCTGTTAGATCCATTTGGGCTATAGTGTTGTTTAAATCTACTGTCTCCTTGTTGATCTTCTGTTCTGTCGATCTGTCAATATCTGTGAGTGGAGTATTGAAGTCCCCCAGTACTATTGTGTTGGGGTCTAAGTCTCCCTTTAAGTTTCTTAACAAATTTTTTAAATAAACCTGTGGCCTGTAATTAGGTGCATATACATTGAGAATTGTTATATCTTCCTGTAGTATTGATCCCTTAATCATTATATAGTGCCCCTCTTTGTCTCTCTTAACAGTTTTTGTGTTAAAGTTTATGTAGTCCGATATTAAGATGGTTACACCCGCTCTTTTTTCATTTCTGTTGGCGTGGTATATCTTGTTCCATCCTTTTATTTTCAGTCTGTATGGATCTTCGTTGGAAAGATGTGTTTCTTGTAGGCAGCAAATAGATGGTTTTTGTTCCTTAACCCAGTCAGCCAATCTCTGTCTTTTAACAGGACAGTTTAGACCTTTAACGTTCAATGTGACTATTGATAAGTGGTAAGTTTGCCCTGCCATTTGCCAGATATTTTCTAATGTATGCTTTGAATTCCCTGTGATCTTTTGCCGTGAGGTTCCCTTCGTTTACCTTCTTTCATGTTGATGGTCGTGTTTCTGCGTTTCTGTGTGTAACACGTCTTTAAGTATCTTTTGCAGGGCTGGACGAGTGGCAACAAATTCTTTCAATTTTTGTTTGTTATGAAAGGTCTTTATTTCGCCTTCATTCACAAATGAGAGCTTTGCAGGGTATAATATTCTGGGCTGGCAGTTTTTCTCTCTTAGTACCTGGGCTATGTCACGCCATTCCCTTCTAGCTTGTAGGGTTTCTGTTGAGAAGTCAGCTGTGAGTCTAATTGGAGATCCTCTGAGAGTAATCTGACGTTTCTCTCTTGCACATTTTAGGATCTTTTCTTTTTGCTTCACTGTGGTGAGTTTAATTACAATATGTCGTGCAGAGGATCTCTTTTGGTCATGTTTATTAGGGGTTCTATGAGCTTCCTGGATTAGGATTTCTCTGTCTTTCTCCAAGCCTGGAAAATTTTCTGCTAGTATCTCACTAAAAAGGCCTTCTAATCCTTTCTCCCTCTCCATACCTTCAGGAACACCTAGAACCCGAATGTTGGGTTTTTTAATAGTATCCTGTAAATTCCCGACGATATCTTTTAGTTTTCTAATTTCCTCTTCTTGTCTTTGGTTTGACTGTTTCCTCTCCTGTTCACTGTCTTCTAGGTCCGATATTCTCTCTTCTGCTTCACCCATTCTGGTTTTAAGGCCCTCAAGATTGCTTGTCACTTGATCTATTGAATTCTTCAATTCATTAAGAATTTTTGTCACTATCGTAGCTTCTTGTTCTACTAGTTGTTTCATTTCGTTTTGATTTCTCCATAGTACTTCATTCTCGTGAGAGAGATTTTCTATCTTATCCATTAAAGATTTCTGTAGTTCAAGAATTTGTTTTTGAGAACTTCTTAATGTTCTTATCAATTCTTTGAGATCTGCTTCTTGCATTTCTTCTATCTCATTATCTTCATAATCCTGACTTGGGGTGTCTTTTCCGTTTGGGGTCATCATAGCGTCTTCCTTGATCTTGCTCCCTCAGAATCTGTTTTTGTTTGACATTATTTTTTTTCCCCACACTCTTTCTCTGGGTTGTCAAGGTAACAGAGTTTGTGTGCGCGGTGTGTTCCCAGTTTTTGGATCCCCTTCAGGTTTCTACAACCTCGGGTTTTTGGTTCCGTCTGCCTCAGTGATGGGCGGGCGCACCTTGTCCCACTGCGTTTAATCAAATTCGACTTCGCAAGGTGGGCGGCGAGAGGGGCTAGTGTCCGTGCGGGCTCGCCTCAACTGTGCTGTTTCCCCCGTGGGGGTCTGCTTCCCCCCGCCAGTGTCTCGGGATCCCTGTATCGGCTCCCGTTCAGGCGCACAGATCCTGCGGCGATTGTGTTCCGCCCGGCTCCTGTCTCAGCCGGCGGGCGCAGGCCGTGCCACTGCGTTTAATCTAGCTCGACTTAGCAGGGTGGGTGACGAGAGAGGCTAGTGTCCGTGTGGGCTCGCCTCAATTGTGCTGTTTCCCCCTGGGGTCTGCTTCCCCCCGCCAGTGTCTCGGGATCCCTGTATCGGCTCCCGTTTAAGCGCTCAATTCCAATTGCGACTGTGTTCCGTCCGGTTCCCGTCCCTCCCGGCAGCTCCCGTGCCACTATGGCACGATTTGCCATTCGCAAACTTACTTTCCCCTAGGTCCTCTGCGTCTCATTCACTGGGTCCGGAAGAATTTCCACTGCATTTTTTTCCCTGAGATTTTTCCTGAGGCTACAGTAACTCTGTTTTTATTAAACTATCTTTTTGTGGACTGCTAGTGCGCGTCCTCACTATTCCGCCATCTTGGCTCTGCCCAGAGCTGTTTATTTTTGAGATGAACAAAGTAGATGAAACTTCAGCCAGACTCTAAGATCTTTAAGGTCCTATGGTTCTAGAATTCCATGTGTCTCTGAGCACTAAACATATGGGATCCTATCTTAGATCAGGCTCCATGATGTAATTTTTATCCTCACTTGTCTGTCAAACCTGAAGGAGCATTTGTTCTCTTTCTTTTCTTGCTTGATTCCCCTCCATTCTCAATGAGGCCTTCTGTGACCAGAGGGCCACTGGCACTACCAAACTGCAGGGGCTCGTTGTTGTTGGCAGGGTCAAAGGGCAGCTGGTTCAATCCACCACACTTCTTTGTTTTCTTCAAGAATTGATTTCAAATCAGGTTCTCCTCCAGCTCCCCGGCTACCGAAGCGCTACTCCTTATAGAGCCGCGGGAAATCGGGCAGGCGCGACAGCTCCCGGGCGCAGAGTGCCTTCGCGGCACCTCACGCGGCGCAATTGTCTTCTGAACTCTCCGCCTCGCGCTAGCCGGCCTCATCTTGGCAATATCTTAATAGAGAAAATCTATCAAGGCCGCCTGAGGGCATATGGATGCCCCTGCCAGTTAAGTCGTCTTCCTTGCTGATACAACAGGAAGTAAACTAAAACCCACAGTTGTTTTCCTCATGTACTTCTGTTAAGTTCTGTCTCCTGTAGGCTTTAGAATTATATTTTTGGATTCCAAATGAAGAGTTATGTTGGTCTGAATTGAATTTATATTGTCATGTTTATCCCATTACTCAAGAATCCTGGTTTTCATCAATTCTAAGCTCTCTGACCTTGGCCAAGTCATTTAAATACTCTTTGAGTAGGCTTTCTAATATGAAAATTAAGGTAATACTTTCTTCTCAAGGTTGCAGAGGGGAATAAATAAAATGTTACAAATGACAATGGCTGTCATCATTGCACACTGCCAAGGTCATATTGCAGCAAGTTCACTGAGATCTCAAGTCCAAGGGAAGAGTCAGGAAGGAGGAGACCTTGCTTATTTATGAGCAGATCTGCAGAGGTCCCCATCCTAGTGCTAGACATGCAGTCTCCAGAGACATGCTGTGCACAAGGCCTGGACTTTGAAGTGATCTGCACTCTGGCCTCAATGCTGTCATAGCCACTTGGGCTCGGCCTCTTATGGTTTTGCTTGGATTGAAACCCCTCTCCCTCTTTTGTTACTCTGTTATATCTCGATTGTATCCCAGGCTATAAAATCTTTCTGAATGCCAATTTGGTCACTCAAATTACTCAATACTCTTCCAAGTTTTATGTCATCTGCTTGTTTAATTTGTATCATATATGTCTTTATCAAAGTCAACCTGTTGCACTTATTTGTATACTCCTCCTTGTACAAAAAATAAACACCCTGAATCCTCATGGTCTCCTAATTCCTCCTCCTTATCTGTCTCCAGTCTCTACCAGTTCACTTAAGTTTTCAGGGTAGGATTAGGAAAGGGGAAAAGTGGGGTTCACAGAATCAAGTTCTCTGTCCACATGTAGGCATTTGCAATCTGGGGCCTTGTCCTGCTTTCCAGAGATGTTCTGAGATTTATTTCTTTATATGAATCTTGAGGGAAAGTAATAAAGAAAAATTTGTTCTACACTGTTTCAGAACTGGAATTTTATTATTGTACATTAAAAATATAATACTAGTTATAATGAAAGTGAGGTAAAGGAACACAATGGAGGAATAATTTTCCAAAGTATCAGAGTAGTCTTCTCAGAGAGTGGTCAAGATATGTCTTTAAGACATACTCTCAATGTCAAATGAATATCTGTTTTGTATGTAAGCATCCAACTTTCTCACCTATTCAGTGAAACTGAGTGATCAAGATTAGTATTCACTGACTTCATCCCATTACCTACAATGATGCTGCTGCAAAGCCACTGTCTCACAGAGGCATCGCTCCAACACAGCTCTGTGGGTACAGGACTGATCTGTAACAAGGGACAGCATTGCCTGCAGATTACAGCCCACTGGCCATGGGTGCATGTGCAGAGAACCACTATTGCACACTGTAGTGGAGCTGAGTTATTCTAGTCATCCTGGGTAGTTTCACAAGAGTGGCCTCATTTTAGGTGGGCTCTGTATTCTTTCCTTTCCTCCATAGTTTCCTTTCTCCTGAAACATACTATTTTTAGGCATTGAGCTATATAATCTTCTGTCACTTACAGCAATTCAAACACGACACTCTTCAGCTTCTTTCTCATAAATGATAGGGATACCTTGCTTCACTATAATTCCCAGCCAGTGGTCCTAATTGTGTCACCTAAGAAAGTGGAGTCAAAATATGACTTCACATTCTGAAGTCATATTCCACATCTCACTGACATCCTTGTGAAAGGCCTTCCAAGCTCTTCCCTCTTCCTTCCCTACCTCTGTCTTCCTTTGTTTCATCTTTCTGTGCCCGTTCCTTTTTCAACCATTTGTTAGAAGACTTTGTGCTACAAACTCAGAATGCAATGCCAAGTAAAGCCAGAAGTTCCATGAGGGCAGGGACCATGTCTAGCTTGTCTTCTACCATATCTGCAATGCCTGAAACAGTGCTATGTCTGTGCTGTTAGTGGCAGTCAAGCCGGAAGGCACATGGTCTTTCTGCCCTCAAGGGACTCACTGTACAGTAAAGGCACAGATAATTTCTGTTCAGTGTGGTAGGTCTAAAATGGGGGTGTTTCTACAGTACAGGATATACCACAGGAAGGACCTGAATCTACATAGGGGAGTCAGAGAATGCTTTGTAGAGGAGATTATCCTTGAACTCATATCTGTGTTTGGCACAGAGAAAAATGGGGTCACTTCAACAGAAGTAGCAAGTGAAAAGTTACAAGGACCAGCAAGAACATCAAATATTGGTGAAACCATTAGCATGCTAGTGTTTACTTGGTCCCATTAAGTGTCAGGAATACTCCACCTGCCTCTGGGAGGAGTGATTATAGAATGCCCGTCACTACCTGTGGTGCTCAGTTCCAGAAGCAGGAGTGAATCCAGAAAACCCAAGCTGGATTTCCACCACGACTGTGATCTGTTGGTAACCTGTCATCCATTATTCTTCCATTTTACACATCATAGTCAACCACACAGCTATGAAGAACGGCATGATAAAATAGCAAGTGAAGAAATAATTACACATTCCTAAAATTGCTCGGTGGTTATCGTTGAAATATCAAATCATTCCAATGAATTACTTGGTAATACAACCTTTCTTTTTTAATTTCATGATAATGTTCCAATTTACTAGTCACAGAACTCCCTGACATTACTGTGGTCCCAGCAGGGTGGATATTTTAAGCAGTTTTGACAATATAATTATGGTTATTAGATGGATATTTGTTTCTCATCAACTAAATAATAACACCTTGTCTCAAGAATCTGGTTTTCTAGAAAGAATCTCAAAGCACTTTACCAAGAAGCATTTTTCAGAAGGTGGAGCACGGCGGTCCCCATGCTAAGGAACTCACAGAAACCGTTGTGTGTGAAGCCAGGGTTGGTCAAGGAGACAAGGGACAGAGTTCAGAAGGAGCAAGTGGCAAGACTGCGTCATCATGGTCTCATTGGCTGCTGGGAGTGTGGTCCCTGGACCAGAGCATCATGGAATGTGATATCCCCTTCCGAGCTGGCCATAAATTTGGGCTGACACAATTGCTTATGGGATATTTCTGAGACCCTGACCCCAGTACAACACTTAGATAAGTTCCTGTAAGCCCAGGGCAGGTGTCCCCAGACTGAAGTCATGGTAGGAGTTCATGCCCAATGTGTCTTTTTGCAGTAAAACATCACCACTACCACCACCACCAACAAAACTCTTTTTTAAAGTGCATAGACTCATTAGAGATTAAGGTAACATAAAATAAAAGCAAGTTCTGTCTTACTAGTGAACATCTATTGAATAAATAATAGCAAACAAATGCTGTCAGAGAGGCAAAGAAATGCAAATTTTATATGACTTGAACTTTTTTTTGGAAAAAAGATGCTTCAACCACACCTATAAAAGTATTTTCTTTTACTCATGAACTACTTCACATTATCTGAAATGAAATTAAGTAAGTGATGAACAGAGTATATTGCATGGCACTTCGTAGGCCAGCAAGGAAGCTATGTATCTTTCCCTTTGGGTAATATTTTAGCCCAATTTTACTAGAAATGTGGAACCCAAGGCACAGCTTTTGATCTCATGTTCATTGGTGGATAAAATTCCAGAAAAGCAAGAGGTAGGTGTTTCAAAGTATAGATGTTATTATAATTCAGATAGAATGAGGACAATAGATCAGAAAATGAATGTCATTGAAAAGATTATTACTCTTGATCCTAAGAGGAGACACACTGTGCCATGAGGGACCACACAGAAAAATATTAGGGGTGGTCAGGAGGTAGAAGGAGAAATGAGGGTAAAAACCTTTACTGTGGTTTTTATTGTGAGGAGGAACAGGTGAGGAAGAATAAACAGATTTGGGATTGTGTAGTTTAAATAAACTTAGCAGGTTCTACAGTGAGAAGCTGCTCCTAGCTCTCTAGTATCTAGCACTGGTATAATTAGGGCAGGTGAGTAGCAGTCCTGAATGTAAGAGTCCAACAGAACGGAATATGGGTGAACAGGCTCCCAAGTAGCTGATTTGCATTGGAAAACACACTTACAAGCCAGCCATTTGCCATCTCTAGACAATGATGAGCCCTAAGAGGGACCTACGAGGGACCCAGATATTAACAAAAGCATATGGCTAGTACATCAGGGAGTGGAAAAAACACATACTGACAAATTACTGAGATAGAATTTTTACAAGGAAAGGAATTGCTTATGTGAGATGTCCCCATACTCTGCATCTTGGACTCACTTACTGGACTAGGAATAAAGACGAATTTCTCTACCAGGACCTTCACATCTCCTGCTGCTCCCTGGGCAAGAGTTGCCTTTGGTATGCGTGTACAGATCTTCAAAAGTGCATGGGAAATGTGTGTTATGAAAAATCTACGCAAGGATTTAAATTTTTTCACCAAAATAAACTCATACTACATGTCTGAACAGATCTAGTTTGAGGCACCAAGAAGGAGAAGACATCCCTTTAAATAGAGGCTCTATTAGTGAAACTTGGAGTCTGTTAAAATTGAAACAGGCAAAAAACATTACATTTGTGATAAAGATGGAGTGGAAGAATAGTAAAATCATTGATTCAATGCATATTATATGTAAATGAGGACAATTCTCCAAAGTAAACAGCAGTTTAAAAGCGGTTAACTCATTTTAGGATGGGTCAAGATGATATTGAAGATGAAATCCACAGCAGCAGATCACCCACATCAGTTTGTGAGCAAAAAATTAACCTTATTTGTGCTCGAATTGCAGAGGGCCAACAATTAACTGCACAAGCAACAACCAATATCACAGGTATCTCGACTGACTCAGGTCACGTAATTCTGACTAAAAAGGTGGACCAAACTTTCTGCTATGTTGGTTGCACCCAAATCAGGTGGAAATAAGAACAGCATTTTTTAATTTTAAACAAATGCGATCCTAAGCATTTCTTCAAAGGATTGTAACTGGAGATGAACTTGGTTCTACCAGTGCAATCCTTAAGATAAAACACAATCAAACAACGGCTACCAAGGGGTGGGAGCTATCCAGTCAAAGCAAGAGCGGGCCTGCTAAAAGCGAAGGTCATGCTGACAGTTTTGTGAGATGCTCAGAACATCTTCCTTGTTGAATTTCTGGAGGGACAAATGATAATGAATCTGTTTATCAGGAAAGTGCTTTGAGATAGTTATCCAAAATTTTAGCAGAACAATGCCCAGAAAGCTTCACCGAGAGTCCTGAGAGTCCTTCTCCAATGTGGCAATGCTCCCACTCATTCCCCTCGTCAAACAAAGGCAGTTTGTGAGCATTCCCAAAGGAAATCCTCACACATCCACTATACAGTCCTAATTTGGATTCTTCTGATTTCTTTTTGTTTCTTCATCATAAATAATCTTAATTGTCTTCAGTTTATAATGTAAAAGAGACCACATGGTCACAGCTAACTCCCAAGGACCCTCAGTTATTTAGGAATGAATTGAATAGCTGGTTATTATTGCTTATACATTGGTTAGAATGTTATGAAGATTATATTGAGAAATAGTCTGCATTTTATGTTTCTTTTAATTCCATTTTCAATGAATTTTTGGAGTTCCTTCATACTTCTATATCATATCATAGAAACACTAACATGCAGAAATCAAGACATTGAGAGAAAGGATGCTACATGAGGTTCACTCAAAGCCTGAAAACAAAGAGAATAAACTCAAGTGAGGAATGAGCTCTTATCGCTGGAATTGTTTCCAATTCCCTGCCCATCTAATACACTGAAGTACTAACATCTAGAACATCAGAGGTGACCCAATTTAAAGATAAAGCCTTTAGAGAAATAATGAAGCCAAAATGACTGGGAACCCTATAAAGAAGATGATATTTGGAAAAGGACAGAGAGAAATGCATGCAAAGACCCAAGGAAACTATGATCACCTACCAGCGACAACACTGCTAACACCTGGATCTCAAAATTCTGGCCTCTAGAATTGTGATCAACTGCATTTCTGATGGTTAAATCATTCAGTCTAAGGCCCTTTGTTATGATAACCTTAGCAAGCCATTTGAACAAAGTTGTACACAAGCTAGGTAGTTTATATCAGCAGAGTTTGTAAAGAGTGATCACAGAGCCAAATTTGGTATAGCAAGGTCATGAACTAATGAAAAATTGTTAAAACCAAAATTCTCCAGAGAAAGCACACATTTGCATGTTTTGAAAGGTGATGAGTAGAGAAGGCAGCAGAGAAATTTGAATGTACACTGATTACAATTCAGCAAAATAAAATTAAATTTGTATGTCTATGAAGATCAGAGAAGATTTGGAAGTGAAAGAAAGTTACTTAAACCTTTTTAAACCAAGAGTCTATTTGCTTATATGAAAAATGAAAACACCTTCCCAATGGGGTTTTGAGAAGGATTCTGGGGCTCTGCCTAGACTCAGCAGGTCAGAAATGCCCTGTAGGTAGCACAGGAAGGAAAGTGACACTACACACGTGTCCTGGGTGATCTCTATGTGCCTATTCAGAATGTACTCTGTGATTTCAGGATAATACCAGCAAGTCTGTGCAGGCTGGAGTAAAATTGATTTCTGTGTGCTTATTGGATACATAAATAAATTGAGAATTTTCATGTGTGTGTCACAGAAATACACATACCTTTGTTGCAAAGTATATCTGCTCCTGGCTCCTAGATAAGCCAAGTTGACAGCTGGAGAAAATAACCTTCAGCCTTTTCATTAACCGGACTTTGTTCCTCATTTGGATTTAGAGTTTTCCTCTCAGGGATTAGCATCTCTGTTATCACCAGGCTTCTATTGTTTCCTGATGGATCTTATGTAGTTTGTGTTTTCTAAAGTCAATAGTGTGTCAAACACACAGACAAAACTGAAACCGTGTTTCTTGAGCTATGTGAAAAATAAGTTAATGCTATCGTTTCTGTAGCCTTTTTGCCATTTGATAAGCATTTCTCATGCATTCATTTCATCCACATACATCAATTTCCAAGAAAGATACACTATCAGATCATTACCCATGATCTATGGAAGGGTGTCACCATTCTACTGGGGTTACACCAGTGTATTTTTTTGTCCTGGGCTTGGGGCAGATTGACTCCAGCTTCAGGCTCTTTAAAGAACCTAGCATCACTCCTTCGTAAGTTCCTTCAGCCATGCATTTTTTCCCATTGCTTTTTTATTCATTTTCAATTAACTTTATACACAGAAGACCAAACCTATACTAAGCAAACATTTCAACAAATTGCACACACACACACACACACACACACACACACACAACTGAGAACAAGTTTTACAGTTAATTCTCATAATACAACTTTTTGAGGACAGAGGTTCTACATGGAGAGTAAGTGCACAATGACTCCTATTGTTAATTTAACAATTAACATTCTTATGTATGACGTGAGTGATCACCTGAGGCCCTTGACATGAGTTTCTAAGACTATGGAAGCCTTTTGAATCTACAGTCTCTGTCAGTATTTAGACAAAACCAAAAGCAAAATGGAAGTTCTCTCCTCCCTTCAGAGAAAAATACTTCCTTCTTTGATGGCCAGTTCTTCCTGGGGTTTCACACACAGAAATCCTTCATGTAAGACATTTTTTTTGCCACAGTGTCTTGGTGTTCCATGTCTAAAATGCTCTCCTGGGCTTATCAGCCATACAAGAATGCTTTAGGGCTGATTCTGAGTTCAGAGTGTTACTTAAAGTGATTGTCATTCTATGAGTCTGCTGTGTAGATTGTTTCCCATGTTGGAATGTTCTCTCCTTTTTAATTCTATTTATTATTATTATGACATTTCATCTTATTTATATGATCCCTTTAACACTTAATCCTATCTATATGTTCAATTTAATACTTAATATGATCACTTTAACACTTAAGATGACATTTTTACCACCCAGCTTAATGGGATTTGGTGCTCATGGGAAGTTTTTAAACTATAGCCTTAGAAGTCCATAGGAGTGTATTCAGAAGTACACAGTCTTACAGTTATAAACTTCCTCCTCCCTCTCTTATTCCCAATCTTATTTTTCACTGAGATCTATTTTCAATTGACTTTATATACATATGATTAACTCTTGTTAAGAAGGAGTTCAACAAAGAGTACAAAGAAAAAAAAACTGTTCCTCAACATCCAAGACAAGGGCTGTTCAATTCACTGCTTCTCAAAGAGTCAACCTCAGGTCTACAGATTTTCTTTTAGGTGCTCTATTAGTTATTACAGATCAATGAGAACATATGGTATTTGTTCCTTAGGGCCTGGCTTATTTCACTAAGCATGAGTTTTCCAGATTCATCCATTTAGTTGCAAGTGACAAGATTTCATTTTTTTTTACTGTGTGTAATATTCCATAGAGTACATATTCCATAATTCCTTATCCAATATTCAGTTGACAGGCATTTAAGTTGATTCCATGTCTTAGCTACTGTGAATTAAGCTGCAATAAACATGGGGATGCAGATAACAATTTATTTGCTGATTTCATTTCCCTTGGGTAAATTCCCAGGAATGGGATGGCTGGGTCATATGGTAGGACAGTATTCAGATTTCTGAGGTATCTCCAAAACAAATGTTTTCTCTGCATCTATTGAGATAATTATATTGTTTTTATTCTTCAGTTTGTTAATGTGATGTATCATATTGATAGATTTGCAAATGTTGAGCTATACCTGCATACCAGGGATAAATACCACTTGATCTGGGTGAATGATCTTTCACATGTGTTGTTGGATTCAGTTCACTAGTATTTTGTTGCATCTATGTTCATCAAAGAAATTGGTATGTAGTTCTCTTTCTCTTGCATCTTTTTCAGGTTTAAGAATTAAGGTGATGCTGAATTTATAGAAAGAATTTGGGATTATTCCTTCCCTTTCCGTTGTTTTGAATAACTTGAGAATAATTGGAGTTCTTCTTTAAATGTCTTCTTTAAATTCAGCAATGAAGCCAACTGGTTCTGGGCTTTTTTTTTTGTTGGGAGGGTCTTTAATGCTGATTCAATTTCTTTCTTGGTTATGAGTCTGTTTAGGTTTTCTGTGTCTTCATGGCTCAATTTAAGTAAGTTGTATGTATCCAGGAATCTATCCACTTCTTCTAGGTTTCTCTGCTTGTTGGCATTCAGCTCTCTGTAGTAATTTCTGATGATTCATTTTATTTTTGTGGTGTCTATTGTTACATTTCCTTTTTCACCTCTAATTTTATTGATTTTTGCATTCTCTCTCCTTTTCTTTTTGGTTAGTTGGGCCAATTGTGTGTCAATTTGGTTTGTTTTTTCAAAAAACAGCTCTTTGTTTTCCTGATCTTCTGTATTATCTTTTTGAATTCAATTTTGTTTATTTCTTCTCTAATTTTAATTACTTTTTTCTCCTACTAGTTTTGGGTTTGTTTTTCTGTTGTTTTTCTAGATCCATTAAATGAATTGATAGCTCATTTATTTGGTGCCTTTCCAATTTATTGATGTAGGCACCAATTGCTGTAAACTTTCCTCTTACCACTGCTTTTTCTGTATCCCATAGGTTTTGATATGTTGTATTATCATCTTCATTTGTTTTCAAAAGTTTTTGATTTCTCTTTTGGTTTCTTCAGTGACCCACTATTCATTCAGAAGCATGTTGTTCAGGCTCCATGTGTTTGCATACGCTCTAGGGATTCCTGCGTTGCTGATTTCTAGCTTCATTCCATTGTTTTCCAAGAAGATACTTGGTATGATTTTGATTTTTTAAAAATTTTTTGACACTTGCTTTATGGTTTAGCATGTGGTCAATCTTTGAGAAAGTTCCATGAACTGTTGAGAAAATGTGTATTATGCTACTTTAGGATGGAATGTTCTTTAGATATCTGTTAGGTTCATTTGGTCTATGGTGCTGATAAACTCTGCTGTTTTCTTGCTGATTTTCTGTCTGGTTGAGCTGTCCATTGCTGAAAGTTAGGTATTGCAATCCCTCATACTATTGCATTTGAGTCTATGTCTCCCTTTAAGTACCTTAATATTTCTTTTAAATAGCCAGTTGCCCTGTGTTTAGGTACATAACATTTATAATAGTTACATCTTTCTATTGAATTGATCCTTTAATCATTATATAGTGCCATTCTTTTCTCTTTAACAGTTTTTGTGTTAAAGTCTATTTTGTCTGATGTTAGGATGGCTACAACAGATCTTTTTTGGTTTCTATTTGCATGGAGTATCTTTTTTCATCCTTTCACTTTCAGTCTGCATACATCTTTGCTTGGTGAGATGTGTTTCTTGTAGGTAGCAAATAAATGAGTTTTGTTGTATCCATTCATCCAGTCTGTTTATTTTAACTGGAGAGCTGAGGTCATCTATATTCAAGATGACTATTAGTAAGTAATGACTTTGCCCTACCATATTTTGCCAAAATATTTCTATATTTTACTTTGGATATCCTTTGTACTTTTACCAGGAGATTTCTTTCCTTTACCTTCTTTTGTAGTGTTGACTATGTTTCTGTGTTTCTGTGTGCAGCACATACTTAAGCATCTTCTGTGGAGCTAGATGGTTGGTGACAAATTCTTTCAATTCCTGTTTGTCTCAGAAGGTCTTTATTTCACCTTCATTCATAAAGGAGAGCTTTGCAGGGTATAGTATTCTGGGTTGATAGCTCTTTTCTCTTATGACTTGGAATGTATCTTGCCATTCTCTCCTACCCTGTAGTGTTTCAGATGAGACATCTGCTGTGAGTCTAATTGGAGATCCTCTGAAACTAATCTGGAATTTCTCTCATGCACATTTCATAATCTTTTCTTTATGTTTTACTGTGGAGAGTTTGATTAAAATGTATTGTGGTGATAATCTTTTCTGGTTGTGTCTATTAGGAGTTCTATGTGTTTCCTATACTTGGATATCCCTTTCTTTCTTCAAATTGTGGAAATTTTCTGTTATGATTTCACTAAAAAGGTCTTTTAATCCTTTCTCTCTTTCAATGCCTTCAGGAACTCCTAGAACCCATATGTTGGGTCATTTGATAGTATCCTGTAGATTCCCAATAGTGATTTTTAGTTTTATAATTTCTTCTTCTTATGTTTGATCTGACTGTATAATTTCCTGTGCTTTGTTGTCTAAGTAAAATATTCTTTCTTATGCTTCACAAATTCTGTTGTTAACTTTTCCGCTGCATTTTTTATTTTTTCTATTGAATTCCTCATTTTCAAGATTTCATTTTAATTTCTCTTTAAGGTATCAATTTTGTGGGAGAAATTTTCTTTCATGTCATGTACGGATTTCATTAGTTCTTGCATTTGCTTCTGATTACTTTTAAGTAATCCTATGATCAATATTTTGAATTCCATTTCTGGCGTTTCTTCAATCTCATCATCTTCACAATCTAGTATTGAGGTATTGTGTTCTTTTGGGGGCATCATGTTATCTTCCTTATTCTTGTTTCTTGAATTGGTGCATTTGTTATTCAGCATTTGTGGAAATAGTTTTGGTTTCTTCTTTTCTTTAACCTTTGTTCCATGCCCCTGTAGATTAGTGGAGTGTCTGCTTTCAGTGAATACCTAGAGCCATGTGGTGGGTATCAACAGGAAGCTCCGTTCAGTTCTCTAGTGTGAAGGGTGTGTCTGAGGTGACACACCCAGGCTTGGCATGGTAAATCTCTTTTATTTTTTTTTATCATAGGGGAGGTTTGTTCTTGTCTGTTGGTGTAGACTCAGCTGAGCTCCTCTCCTCAAAGGAGACGAGTGCTTGGGTGCTAGCCCCAGTGGGTATGTTATTCGTCTGCTCTGCCACAAGGACCACACAAAGGATCTGTGCAGTCCTCAGTGTAAGCTCACACTGCTCAGCAATGTCCCTCACCAGGTAACCAGGGAACCCTGAGCATATGGATCCTCCCACAGTGACTGCCACACCAAATCCTAGCCACACCCTGAGTCTTCCCAAGCACTTCAGTGTTTTCACAGACCCAGCAAACAAGTCTTCCACAGTCACAAGCACCCTGCCCCTCATCTGTTCTCCCCACCAGACTCAGTAGTCTCTACTTTACTGGTTGCTGGGTGCAGACACAGGCTGGTGCAGCAGTTATATATGTTTAAATTGGTACACGCTCTCTATCAGCTTATTATAGGCTGCCATTGCAGGGTGATAGGGGAGAGAGAAAACGTGTTCCCCTTTCATGTTTTCTCCTATAGTTTGGCAGGAAGAACCCTCTAGGCTCTTCAAGCAGCATTTTTGCCAGTTGCTTGGGCTGCTGCTGTTTGTTCTCACCTCACATTCCAATGCTGGTGCAGAGGCTCTTGGCTGCTGGGGTCTGAGTTATGGGCATCCACACCCTCCACATAAGTCTATTGTTTCCCTCCAGTTTACATAAGTTTTCCTCTGCTGTTTTATCCCTAGCTCTTTCCTGAGACTGTACTCTTTCCACTTTTTTAAAAGTATCTTCTCCTAGACTAGTGCAGCAAGCTCCCTCCCTACTCTGCCATCTTAATCCAATTCCCCCATGTACTCTTCTCTAGGTTTAGAATCAACCAGTGCCATTCTCCACTGTACACGGCCTGGCCTGTGTCCCCATGCAGCATTTCCTCATTGCTCTTACATCTTCTACTTATATGTCCAAGGGGACTGCTTGACCTCCATACCTCCATCCTGGAGAGGTTTAGGGACGAGTGGTTTCCCAGGCACTGGAAATTGTCATTGCTAAAGCCCAGAAAGTGCCAAGCAAAGAAGGACAAGTTGACCACCCTGCCTGTGGAAGTGTGAGGTCAACACTGAGATGGTGAGTGGGGTGGAGGCCACTTTTTGCCAGTTGACAGTGCTCAAACAGTTTGACAGGATCAGCTGAAGCTCATGGAGTCCTACCCTGTTTCTTGGAGAGACAACTGAGGCTATAAAAGAAGGGCTTTATCAAAGAGTCCCCATGCATACAGTTCCAATCCAGGCCTCTGATACTAATTTTTATCATTATTTTTTTCTTCCCACTCAATCTGAGACTCCCTAGAGTATAATGTTTCAGCATGTAGCAAAGAGTCCTGATGGCCTGCCTCAAAGACCTGCACATCTGTTTCTCTCTCACATCATGGCTCAGAGGAAAGCAGTCCAGAGATATAGGCAGTCCTTGCACATGTTCATTCAGAAGTCCAAATTGTTCATATGCAGTGACTCTTTCCCAGTACATTGACATCAGTTGAATGAATGAAGCTGAATCACTTTAGGCCAACTAGCAGCAAGTGGCCAGAGGTAGACCCTGAGGTAGGATTCTATTGCTAAAGAAACAATTTTGGGAAAATAGACAAGGAAAAATGAGCAATATAATGTGTGTTCATTCATCTACCACTGTCTAATGCAGTTACTCTCACCATCATGATGATCCCCCAAATCTTGGAGCCCATGTGAAACATACATCTCAGAATTATCTCACACCAGGACCTCAAGAGCTGGGGTGTTAATACACTGGATCATGCCAATCATTGGCTAAGTACTAATCCCAGGGACATGCCAATTCACTGTGATTCTGCCTTCCATGCCAGCAGCAAATAAGGCTCCAGCAGCAAGAGAAATCCCTAGGAAAGGAGATGCAGATGCTGGCATTTGTAAAATATGCTGATTTGAACAGGGAAGATAAATGGGAAATTGATATGGGAGTGAGACTGGCATCATCTGGTACAGTGGGCAGCTAGCACTGGTTTCCAGCAAGGAAAAGCTGAAATCCTGGTCCCCTCTTTGCATTTCTGAGCAATTGTCTTCATAGAGGATGAGTGACAAAATGAGTGATTGATGAGTACATTAGCTTGTCCTGTGATTATTTAACTATAATGATGGTGGAAAAAACCCCAAGCATTTATTTGTGTCTGTCTATAGCCATGCTGATAGCTATTTCTATATCATATCTACATAATCTGTTTATCATTATATTGCTCATCTATGTAGTATTAGATATAGGTATCAATAGGATCTAGGTAGGTAAATGTATACATACATCGTTGGAATTGTGCTGGTTACTATATATATATATATATATATCATATTCAGTTTAATTTTCATAGCAACACTGTGGAAAATGAATTTATATGTATTTACTGGTGTGGAACTTGAGAAAAAGAATGACTAAGTCACTTGCCAAGTTGCATCGTTAGTTAGGCAACCACAGAATAACAATTGAAATCAGTTTCATTGGACTATTAAGTAGACATACTTATGGCTACATCTTTCTGTGTTCTGTGTCTGTACTCTCCAACACATTAGCCAGACCATCAAGTTGATTTGACCTTTGAGAAATTCTCTTGGAAAGTCTTCACATTTGATATTTTTACAGATATTTGGAGGAAGGATTCTCAACATTGACCTGTTCTCCTTGATAATTAGGTAATATTGTGTCTGGTCCCAGCTGGAAACCGGGATAATAAAATAAAATAAATTTTAAACATTGTGGTTCTGTTTGCTAGCTGGAATTCCTAGGGAAGGATCTATTAAAATAAGTTAACAGTATAACTCCAATTTAAAGGTAAGATGGAAAAATGTGTCTACCTGAGTAAATCCAGAATAAACAATGGGAAGAAGATTCATTGCAGAGAGAAAAATAGAAACTATTAAAAAGAAGAGGTCCTGGTGTTACAGGGTTATTTGAAGCCATGTGTATCTGCTGGCAGATTCATGTTAAAAGGTTTTGAAGATTTACAAAAATAGCACCACTTTTCCCTAAAGGTTGAAAGAGCAATAAGAGATACAGCAATTTATATTTGGTAAAATGAAACTTCAAGATCCATTTCACACAAGACTCAAGGAGAGAAGAATCTGGTTTGTCACACAGTCATATTGGGTGTGTGCTGAAAACTTAATGCACCTCTTGATGCAGGAGTAGACTCTTCCCCGGCTAAAGCAGCCAGTGATGTACCACCTACTACTGGGGCAGCATCTCAGGGGATTTACCAAGGAAACAGTGTTCACAGAGCCCAGACTTCAGACCATCAAGATGATCCCCCAGATCCAACCACCCTCTACTGCTCAGTTCCTGTTTCTGGACCCTGGGCTAGATGTTTTCTAATGTTTAATGTAATCACAGCAGCAACTCCATCAGGCATGCGTCCTTATCCCAGTTTTAAGAAGACCAAACCTCAGAGGGGTAGGGATTTAGCAGGCCCCAAGGATATCCAGGTTTAAACTCCAAGCCTGTGATTGCTACTTCTGTGGTGAATAGGTCTTTGAAAATGTGAATTAATTCAGCCTTTTTATATGAAAAGACTATCTTGGATCATTTGGGTGACCCTATATGTAATCATGGGGATCCTTGCCTGAGGGAGTCAGAGGGAGATTTGACAACTGATAAGCAGCCGGTGTAATGACTGATACCAGAGGGCACACTGCTGACTTTGAAGAAGGAAGAAGGGGCCAAGAGCCAAAGAAAGTATCTCTAGAGGCTGGGAAATGCAAGGAACAGACTCTTCCCTGGCCTCCAGAGGGAGCACATCCCTGCAGACCCCTTGATTTCATCCCATAAAACTTGTGCACTTCTGACCTCCAGAAATACAAGAAAATAAATGTGTGTTCTTTTAAGCCACCGTGTTTGCGGTAATCTGTTATGGTAGCCATTGGAAACAAAGGCAAGTGTCTTACCTGATGGCACACAGCCAGCAAACCCCACAACGTGGACTTGAATCTCAGTGTTTTAACTCCAAATCTAGGACCACTCTATGAACTACCTGCTGCCTCTCTCCATGTGGCATCAACGGCTCTCTTTGGCACCATAGCCTCCACCTTTTCACGGTGATTCCCAGCTCAACTGTGCAACAGATTCCTTGGGCTATTATCTCCTGGATCTCCTGTCCTCAAAATAGAGGGAGCCCTAAAATTTCCTGTACTAAAATAAACAAATTTGATGACCATCCTACATTTCAACTGGGGAGTCATTGCTGTAGTACTTTCTAAAATGCATTTTTATCTACTTGTTAATGAAGAGAAAATGCTGAGTCAAACTGGATATTCCCTGTTTCATCCAAGAACACTTGATGGGAGCACACATTCTCAGAGAGGCTACTCTGCGGGAGGTACCTTGCACCTAACCTAACAATGCACCTGCTTTCTCACCACTCCTGGAAGGGAGGGGGCGCTGCCGGATAATGACTGAGGGAACTGAGCCTCTTCAGGTGACTTGCTGTGTATGAAGGGCTGCTGGAAAAACAACCGCAAACACAATAGCTTCAAACAACAGGAATATGTGCCTTGCAGTCTGGCCAGAAGTCTGAAATCAAGGTGTCAGGAGAAACGTGTGTCTCAGAGATCTGTGAGGCAAAACCTCCCTGGTCTGTTCCAACGTCTAGTGCTTGCCAGCAGCCCTGGGAAGTCCTTGGCTTGTACATGTGTCATTCCCATCTCACCTGTTCGTTCCAGGCAATCCTTTTCCTAGGCCTCTCTAGTTTCTTTTTCACTTCTTGTAAAGACGTGAGTTATCTTGATCCATCCCCATGTTATCCCACGGCACCCTCTGTCATATTACCTCATATTAATTGAACTAATTGCCAGTTCAATGGCCCTGTTTCTCTCTCTCTTTTTTTTAAAAGATTTATTTATTTGAAAGGCAAAGTTACAGAGAGGGAGGGAGGGAGGGAGGGAGGGAGGGAGGGAGGGAGGGAGGGAGAGAGAGAGAGAGAGAGAGATCTTCCATCAGCTGGTTCAATTCCCAAATAGCTGTAATGGCCAGAGGTGGGCAGATCTGAGCTTCCTCTGGGTCTCTCATGTGGGTGCAGGGTCCCAAGATCTTGGGCCATCTTCTACTGCTTTCCCAGCCCATAACAGAGAGCTGGATTGGAAGCGGGGCATCCAGGACTTGAACTGGCACCCACATGGGATGCTGGCACTGCAGAC
This sequence comes from Sylvilagus floridanus, assembly GCA_949820135.1. Classification (NCBI taxonomy): domain Eukaryota; kingdom Metazoa; phylum Chordata; class Mammalia; order Lagomorpha; family Leporidae; genus Sylvilagus; species Sylvilagus floridanus. Next base: position 161,553,055 of record OX463241.1, on the reverse strand, counting down.
GGAGTCTTCACTTGCTACACCACAGTGCTTGGGCCCTGCACCTCATGGGAGACCAGGAGAAGCACCTGGCTCCTGGCTTAGGATCAGCGTGGTGCGCCAGCCATGGCAGCCATTGGAGGGTGAACCAATGACAAAGGAAGACCTTTCTCTCTGTCTCTCTCTCTCACTGTCCACTCTGGCTGTCAAAAAAAAAAAAAAAAGAACAATGGAAATGCTTTATCTAACTCATCTGCTTCTTCAGCTGGCATTTAATGTGAAAGAGATCTTAACAAGGAGTTTAAAATCCTGGTTTGAGCTCTGGCTCTGGCTTGAGCTTGCAAAGTGGGTTGAAACCCATGAAAAGTGGGTTTACTCCCATTTTTACTCCCATTACAGAGTTGACACAGTAAGTAACTGAGATACTTTCTGTGTCCTGATGAGTTGTGTACATGTTGGATTTTTTTATTGTATTAGATGATTATCATATATGAGTATTATATATCATAGCATATGTTCTGCAATGGTATATTAGTAATATATCATATATTATTAATTTTTTTTCATTTTCAATTCTCTTTATACACAGAAGATCAGTTTAGTACATATTACGTAAAGATTTCAACAGTTTGCCCTCACATAGAGACACAAAGTGAAAATACTGTTGGAGTACTAGTTATAGTATTAATTCACAATGTACAGCACATTAAGGACAGAGATCCTACATGATTTCTTTTAAAGAATTGATTAATTATCTATGCAATTTCCAATTTAACACCAAGATTTTTTAATCATTTCCAATTATCTTTATATACAGAAGATCGATTCAGTATATACTATGTAAAGATTTCATCAGTTTGCACCCACACAGAAACACGAGTTAGAATTGTGCCAGGGGATTCCAATTCAATGCCATCAAGGTGGTATGTACCAGTGCCATCTCACTAGTCCAAATGATCAATTTCAGTTCACAGTTGATCACACTGATAGGTCTAAGAGTCAAAGGGATCATACAAACAAGACTAGTGTCTGCTAATACTAACTGATAGAATGAAAAAGGGAGAGAATGGTCCAACATGGGAAGCGAGATACACAGCAGACTCATAGAATGGCAGATGTCCTAAATAGCACTCTGGCCTCAGAATCAGCCCTTAAGGCATTCAGATCTGGCTCAAGAGCCCATGAGAATATTTTAGGCATGGAAAGCTAAGACACTCTGAAAAAAAAAAAAAGAAGAAGAAGACCTAAATGAAAGATCTCTGCAAGTGAGATCCCAGTGGAAAGAACAGGGCCATCAAAGAAGGAGGTACCTTTCTCTGAAGGGAGGAGAGAACTTCCACTTTGACTATGACCCTGTCGGAATAAGATTGAAGTCGGCGAACCCTAAAGGCTTCCATAGCCTCTGCAACTCATGACTAAAGCCTAGGGAGATTACTGACGCCATAAACAAGAGTGTCAAATTGTTAAATCAACATCAGGAGTCACTGTGTACTTACGTTTCATGAGGGATCTGTCCATATATTATTAAATTTGATGTTATCATCAATAAAATACTTTCCCAAGCATGATGTAGTTATAAGGCATTGAATGGAACAATACAACCTAGCTGGGAGATCGTCAAAACACTTGGTCATAATTTGTTACTATGTCCTGAAAACAATTCAGCATTTTTTTTAAAATGTGAAACAATACAATTCCTGGTCAAGAACAATAGTGGGTTATGGTGTAAAATTCTACTATTTTTATACTATTAGAAATAAGAGAAGGAGTAAGAGGGGTGAGAGTGTGGGTGGGATGGTGGGTATGGTGGGAAGATTTGCTATGTTCCTAAAGTTGTATTTATGAAATAAATACATAAATATATAAATATATATTATATATTTATATATTATATAAATATATAAATATTTTAAAAATTTATTATTTTTAGAAGACCATGATCAAAAAACTCCCAGGAACTCTATTATCAGAAGAAAAACCTAGGTGCCAGCATTGTGGTACAGCTGGCTAAGCTCCTGCTTATGAAATTAGCATCCCACATCTGAGAGCCAGTTCCAGACCCAGGTATTCTGCATCCTAGCCAGCTTCCTGCTAATGTTCCTGGGAAAGCAGCAGATGATGGCTGAGTGCTTGGGTCCCACCTCTCATGTCAGAGATCAGGATGGAGTTCCTGGGTCCTGCCTTTCACCAGCCCAATTTTTATGGCCATTTGGGAAATGAACCAGTGGGTGTAAAATTCTTAATATCTATTTTCTCTCTCTCTCTCTCTTTCTCATAAATAAATATTTTTAAAAGTAGAAGAAGAAAAACCTAGAGCTATTAGAGACTACTGCCTGTGGAATATTAGCTATTATTCGATTTAAAAGGACTTTAGAGATGATTAGTTCCAATCAATGTCATTGGTTCATAGAAATCTGAAGTCCAGAGGGAAAGAGTTGGGGTGATTTTAACAGGATCTCTCAGCTGTACAGTAACAGAGGCAAGCCTCAAAGCACAGATCCCAGGTAAGGCAGCCAATCCTTGGCCCTAACCCAAAACAGAGGGGCTGAGGACTGAGATCTCCTGCCTTCTGGGAAGTTCATTCCAACATTGAACAAGGATTTACTGAGCAACAAATCTGTGCTTAGCACCAGACCTAACTTCAAGAAGCTGCTTACATTTCAGTGGGAGAGAGAAAAATATTAACACAAACTGTAGACTGAGGATAGAATGAAGCTGTTGCTCATTGAAACAAGTTCAATGAAAGAACTAAACAAATGGGGAGATAAGGAAGAGTGCTGTGGGGTCAGGGAAGCCTGCATCAGTAAGTGGCCCTGAAATTGAAACCTAAAGGAGGAGGCTTCTGAGTTCATATTGGTCTCTTCTTTGTGATCACAAGAGGGCTGACCCAATGCCAGGCATTGTGGTCTTGTTCAAGTCAGGAAGAACAGATAAAATATGGAAAAATGGTGATGCCATGTGCTTACTTCCCCCCCCCCTTTTTTAGAAAAAAATGCACCATTAGAGGGGAGGCTTTTTATTAATTACACACAAATCTTGTACATGGTTATGTCCAGTTGTAACAGAAGCTAGAAAAGCACCTATCTGAACTGATCAGGTAGCTTCCAGACAAAACTGAACTCTCATTATCAAAGAAGGGACAATGTGCACAGTGTAGGTGGTCAGCAGTGGTGGCGCCACACACCGCTGCACATGTTCTCATGTCATTCCTTCTGCTCAGCACCTACTTTCTCATCTGTGCACACTGCAACACCATTTCCTTCCTCTGCCCCCTCCTTGTGACTTATACAAACAACAGTGCCCCAGACAGGGGCAGCTGTCTGTGGTCACAAAGGAAAGACCAGGACAAGCTCCAAGAGCTGGAAATCTGATGTCCACATGTAGCTCAATTGATGCAGAAATAGGCAAATTCAGATGTTTAGTTTCACGAGAGAAATGAGATACATGCAGATGTGAGCCACTCTGTTCAACTTCTCTTACTTGCAGCCCAACAGAAGCCCAACTGACATGAGGCACGGTGAGGTTTGACCAGCTTCACAGGGTGCCCACCTGTTGGCCCCCTTATATGGTGCACCTTTGCTGACCTGCAGACCTAAGGGATGGAAGGGTGTCAGTATCCTCCTGGGACTCCTACTCTGATCAGCAGGGCGTGAAGTCAGAGACATGTCAGATCCTGGGTGTCTGTGACACTACCGCTGCCTGGCTCAGTGCCTGCTGATGAGCCCAATCTGAATGAACACACGATGTTGTTGGACTCCTACCACAAAGGTCCTGAAACCCCACCAATCAGCTGAACACCAAGTCTCATTCCTAACTACTCTGCCTCGAGTGACCTAGCTTTGGACTTCTGCTTTGTCTCAGGAAGGGTACTGAAATAACCTGATCCTGATCCTGATTTATCCATGGCCTGTAAGACAATGGTCTTTGTTTTTCTAATAAGATGTGCGTTTCTTGATTTGTAACTTATTATGTATTATTAGCCTCAGCTTTTTGTTGGCATGATTAGTTCACAAATTTAAGGCTCCCACTTTAAATTAACGCTGATTATGACTCTCCCAGGTGCATTATCTTACATTTATCTATATTAAATCTCATCTCATTTGCTTCCAGAATCTCACATTATTCTCTGTTTTTTAACTTCTTCAGTACTCATTGTTATTTGGAATTTGGTAGCATCTGAAATGTAATCAAATTGTTTTTCTTTCTAAATCAGAAATAAGCTTAGAATAAATGCCTCAAATTGTAGAAGACCAACTGTTTCTTGCCCACTGACTTAGGATTTGAGCTGAGATTGCTCCCCAAACCACCATAAATTGAGAATATGGTGCCTGTTTTCTCTGTGAAAGGCCAGGGGGCAAACAGAGCAAGGCAGTGTGAGTGCTGGGGAATGAAGGAAAAGCGATAATGGGTGTGTAGCTGAGTGGGTTTTTAAGGCTGACTGCTGGTGTTCAGCCTACCAAAGACCCTCTGAGAGACATCATAAAGCACACCTCACCGACTCCTACCCAACCCTGCTTGATGGTGTCTCCTGGGGGAGGGGAGAAATGATCTGCACTTGCAACTGAGCATGAGTTACAACTGAGCCTGGCAAGCTCCTGAAGCCAGAAAAAGCTTCTGGACAGGCAAAGATGCAGATGTAAGAATGAGAAGGTTCTGTTTGTGCAAGATTCATCCACAGAGGTGCAGGTGCCTCCTCAGCTAAGGGTCGATGAGGAGGCGTATGCTGCTGTCCTCCTTCACCCAATTCAGGGCTGCTGTCGCTGCACAGTGAGATCACTTTGCCCTCTCACCTGCTCTTCCAGGTGTTGTCCTCATGCTCCTCATCTCCTTCTTCTAGTATCACTTGGGACTGTTTCCTGCCCTGGTCTGTGCTTATGTTGTTCTAAGTTGCTTTCTCAGCACAGTAACTCTGAGATCACAACGTCCTGTCACACAAAGGCAGATGGATTACCCATGCACAGCTATCAAGAGGCAGGGCAGCAGCAAGAAGCACCCCAGTCAATAAACTGAGTAACACACTTACTTCTCTCTGCTCTGATTCTGGTCAGGAGGCCCAGTGAGCCATTCCACCTCTCCATGTATGGTTACCCCTTTCTCTCCACTATGTCTCCTCCTCCCCCTCCTTCTTCCCTCTCCCCCACATTTTCCTCTCCCCACCTTCTGCTCTAGAACGAGAGTCCAATGTAACCAGGCACAAACAAGAACTTTAGGCTTAGCAGATCTCTTAATGTGTATTACCTGGGAAAAACTTTTGTCCTGCCAACTAAAATCCCTAGTCCAGCAGAGCCAAGAGTTGTAGGTTAGGCTATGCAGGTATCCTAAAGTTTACTGGAAGTGGTGACAGGGCCAACAGGACCAGTACTTTCTGTGGCCATTCCACATGCCTCGCTGCTGGACTTCCTTATCTCCAATCTTCTAGTCCCGTTCCAACAGGTTAAGCCATTCACTACTGCATGTCTCCTTTTACCAGTCTACTTCTTTTTTTTAAGGGAAAGGGTTTATTGGGGGAATCCTGACAGACTGGAGGAAGGGGCAAAGAAGGAAAAGAGGCAGAAGGAGAGCATAAGAGAGACAGAGACAGACAGAGAGAGAGAGAGGTCAGGAGAGAGAGAAAGAGAGAGAGAGAGGTGTTCAGGAGCAGGTGCTTTTAAAACTTTGCCAGGGGGCGGGCAGAAAGGTAGGAGAGTGAATCCCATTAGGATGGGCATGGAGCTTGACACTGGTGGTTGGGCCATGTGGTCACCTGGTTTCCAGCAATGATGACAAGGGCTAGAGCCTAGGATGGTGTCGGGGTGTAGATAGCACCATAGATAAGGCTGCACCATTTTCCTAACATTCCCCCCTTGTGTGTTTTATAAAGCAGGAGTTGTATGGGATTACATTAGTCCCAAAAGTCCAGGAGGGGTAGAGGGATGATGATCTGTCTTTAGAGCTACCTCCTGCTGACATGGGGTGATGTCTCAAGCCGCTGTCTCCTAGGTTCACCAGTCTACTTCTACCTCCACACAGAGGTCATGATGGAGCCTGCTCAAAGCACTTTGTGCTGAGATGCCCCTGAAGCACCACATGGGCACTCCTGAGTGGGGGTGGACTGCAGCAGAAGACCATATCACCACCAGAACTAACCAAGCTGGCCACTCAGAAGCAGGACTATTGTATCCAATCTCCATCAGTGACCACAAGGAGCCCTAGAGGATGTCACAGGTGTGAGTAGGGGAAAGCCTCTGGTACAAGAGGAGTAGATGACAGAGGATCACCTGTTTGTAATTTACATAGTCCCTTTATGTCCCATGATCAGATAGTCAGTGTTTATTAAGTGTCTGTGGGATCTCTGTCCTTAATGTGTTGCCCAATGAGAATTTTTTTTTTTTTTGACAGGCAGAGTGGACAGTGAGAGACAGAGACAGAGAGAAAGGTCTTCCTTTGCCGTTGGTTCACCCTCCAATGGCCGCCGCGGATGGCGCGCTGCGGCCGGCGCACCGCGCTCGTCTGATGGCAGGAGCCAGGTGCTAGGTGCTTACCCTGGTCTCCCATGGGGTGCAGGGCCCAAGCACTTGGGCCATCCTCCACTGCACTCCTGGGCCACAGCAGAGGGCTGGCCTGGAAGAGGGGCAACCGGGACAGAATCCGGCGCCCCGACCGGGACTAGAACCCGGTATGCCGGCGCCGCAAGGCAGAGGATTAGCCTGTTGAGCCACGGCGCCGGCCTGCCCAATGAGAATTAATGCTATAACTAGTACTCAAGTAGTACTTTACACTTTATGTTCTGTGTGGGTGCAAACTGATGAAATCTTTACTTAATATATACTAAATTGATCCTCTGTAAATAAAGATAATTGAAAATTAATCTTGATGTGAATGGAATGGGAGAGGGTGTAGGAGATGGGAGGGTTGCTGGTGGAAGGGAAGTTATGGAGGGGGGAAGCCAATGTAATCCATAAACTCTACTTTGGAAATTTATATTTACTAAATAAAAGTTAAAAAAATAAAAAAAGAGTCTGTCATATGTCAAAGTGTTAATTTAATTCCTGTAATACCTTAGATGTACTCTATTAGTCACCATAGATCAGTACATATGGTATTTGTCCTGTGGTGACTGGCTTATTTCACTAAGTATAATGGTTTCCAGTTGCATCCGTTTTGTGGCAAATGATAGGCCTTTTATTACCTTTAGATTCTACTCTTTTTGCCCAATCATGTTTCTCCACAACAATCCACAGCTCTCATCAGACTTAGCATAAAACCACACAGTTTTTCATGTGTCTTTGAGTCTATTTCGGAAACCTCCTGTGTCTTAAAATTTTGTTAGATAAATTTGTTGTGCTTTCCTCTTACTAATCTGTCTTCTGTAAAAGCAGTCTCATCCATGACCCTTATAAAAGGAATAAACAAGATATTATCTTTTCACCTTTATAGCAGCTATGTGTGTTTGAGTGAACATGTAAGCAGTGTCTGGCATATGCATGCATTCATGAATGTGTATGTCTATGCACTTGTGTGGTTTTGTTCAGCCATGTATATCAAGTTTCACAAAGGGAACTAGGAGAGCAGAAAATGGAAGAATGGGGCTGTCCAAGTACATACCACTTCAGTTCACTCACAGGTACACTAACACTGGCGTGCTCAAGAGTGTGGATTCCATGAAGTAAGGACCCATTCACTGAAATCTAGAAATTCTGTAGAACCATACAGACCAAATAACAAGACTATGGTACAATTAATCTGGTTAGTGGAACCATCAGCTTCCCAATCATTTGCAACTTCTGAATTCAAGGCAAGAAAAGGGCAAAAAATCAGGGAGGACATAGGTATCACCAAGGTGCTCTGAGAGAATTTTGTAAACAAGACTGGAAGCCCAGAGGTGGGCATTTGGTGCAGCAGTTAAGACAACTTTTGGAATTCCTGAATCCCATACCAGAGTGTCTGGTTCGAGTCCTGGCCCTACTTCCAAACCAGCTTTCTCCTGATGAAAACCCTGGATGTCAAGCATGGGGCCATCCACAAGGGATACCTAGATAGAGTCCCAGGCTTCTTGCTGGAAGCTGGTCCAGCCCTACCAGTTGTGGATATGTGGGGAGTAATCCAGCCGCTAGAAGATACTTCCCTCCTCTCTCTCTCTCTTTCTCTCTCTTTGCCTTTCCAAATGAATTTTAGACATCCAAATAAATGAAACCAAAAAATCCAAGAATCCCATAAGGCATAAGGAAAGAAAAGGAGAGAGGTAGGCCACAGAAGAATGACCATTTGTATGTGAGAAGAGAGTACTTGGCAAAGTCAGCAGACAGATGATAGATCAAGGAAAACATTTACAACTCTCATGGTAGATAAAGGCTAATACTGAAAGAACTCTTACAGATTCATAAGAAAAATGCCAGCAACCCAAAAGGAAAAGAGAAGGATAGGCATGGTTAGTTCATGGCAGAGATTATCCAAAAGGGCAATAGATATAACAGTTCCTGGGTAGAAAATTGATCCATTGCAATAAAAAGCCTCCTCTTCTGCACATTGGAGAACAATTTCATGCCAAATGGAATGGAAATAAAATGGCTAAGCTTTTTGAAACAGAAGCAAGAGAGTTACAAGCACAAGCTCCGTGTGTCTTGTGCTCAGTGGAGCAAAACAGAGCTCCCAAGCGAAGGTAACTGAGACTTCCAGTCATCCAGAACTTGCTGGAAGGGCTTAGGAAGACACAGAAAAGCCATGCTCCTCAATTCAGGCTAATAAGTAAGCTCCATTTATATGCCCACTGTGTCCAGTGGGGAAACCATCTCTGCCCTGTGCCACATAAATGGCCTGAGCAAGTGGTGTGGATTGAATTCTGTTGCTCAAAAAGAGACACTAAAGTACTTACTCCAGTACTTCACAGCATGCCCTTGCTTGGAAATAGGGCCTGGCCTGGAAGAGGGGCAACTGGGAGAGAATCCGGTGCCCGGACCGGGACTAGAACCTGGTGTGCAGGTGCCGCAAGGCGGAGGATTAACCTATTGAGCTGCGGCGCCGGCCATTTCCATTGTTCTGGACATTGTGTGTGCTGTAGCACCTTCTTTAATCAGCTCATGTAATTACAATCACAAGCTATCAGGACAGAGACCTAGAAGCTTGAGAAACATGAGCAGCTCCATTCCATATCATTGAATAGACTGAAAACCCTTGTCACAAAGTCTGCAAACCAGGTTCCACCACTCCTCAAATGGCTTTGAGAACTGAGTCTCAGTATCCTCATCTGTACACTGGGCAGATGAGTAACTGCTCTACCAGATTCAGGGGCTCGTTGTGCGAGTGCTAGTGGGGATCCTTTAGCAGCTAGAGCCTGCGAGTTGTACAGATCTGCCTCCACGATGGATGTCTACCTTTCAGCTTGGTACAAACTGAGCATCTCTTAAAACCCATTCACATGCCTCCTCTTGGGATGTCCTTCAGTCCTCTCCTTGCACTCTTGCTGAATATTATTCTCACTTTGATGGTGACTCTTCCATTGCCCCATTAACATTTGCATTCCATATACATCATAGTGCCTGTCACACAGTGGGTGGCCACTAGCTCATTTACCAAACAAATATTTACTGGACTCTGTTCCAGGCATGGCTCTGCTCTGAGCAGTTATTGAGTAGCAGACTGAACTGCCTGCGACAATGTCAGTATTCCTCATCAGCTGTCAATTTTTACATATTCGTTGTCTGTCCTCCATTATTAGAAGACAAGCTCTATGAGGTGCAAGGACTTGGGATTTCCTAACCAGAACTGAGTCTGCAGTGAGTGAATGCTGGGGGGAGGAGGGATGGAGAAGGAAGAGAAGAACCAGCCAGGGTCCAGAGTGTCCTCAGTATGTCTCTCACCACACTGTATCTCTTGATAAACTCTGCATGCTCTGTGCAGTCTGATCCTGGCTGCCATAGACACAGCATCAGAGAAATAGTCTCTGAATGTGAGAGTCTTTGCCAGCTCACAAATCCAAACGGCTGCCCTCCTCCCTCCCCATATGATGAGCCCCCCCGAGCATGCAGCCTTAAGTCCACCTGATTGCAAAATCCTATCTACTGTCCTTATGCAGCAAGCACAGGGATGAGTGGCACTTTGGGTACCCCGCTACCTATGGGCCCTGTGGAAATTCATCGCAGCATTGGGACATCATGGAACACTCTCTCTGCTGAATGAGTGTGTTGATTCCTCCTGAAAAATTGATAGCTCAGTTTGTCAACACAGGAATCTCAGACAAGTATGATGACTATGGAGAAAGTAAAAGAGGGTGATGGGAGAGAGCCAACCAGGCACAGTAAGAGTCTTCCCTGGATGCAGTGGTCAAAGATGACCTGGCTAGAGAGATGGCCCTGAAGCTGAGACTTGAATGTTGGGAAGAAAGCAGCATACATCTTCAGGAACCACATTTTAGGCTGAGGCAATAGGAAAAGCAGAGCCCCTGATAAAGGCACAACCCTGTGTATTTGAAGAACAGTGAGGGGACTAGAGTCATTAGAGGAGAAGGAGAAGAGACAAAGTGATAAGGTAAGGAAAGAATGGGATCCACCGTTCTAGACAGGACCAGCTAAACAACTCACAGTGCCCACTGCAGGGCCTCTTGTTTAAAATTATTGAAAATTCCAAGATACTCACAGGAAGCGTTCAACTAAGCTCAGTGCCCTTGTGAGATGACAGTCATGAAGCTAAACCCCTGTAGAGCCAAGTGAGCCACCACGTAGCACTGAATCTCCTCTGTGAGAAGCCACTGGAGGTTAGTAAGAATGTCACTGCAATCACTGACCTTTGTGTGCCCTTAGATAGAGATGGAAGCAGGGGGGCCAGCAGGAAGGTGTCACTGTCATCTGAGGAAGAGGTGATGGTGGCATGGAATGGGATATGGTGGTGGGCTAGTGAGCCGTCAGACCCACCGCCTCTGTTGCACTGAGAGTCTTTAGGGCTTGCTGATGGGTTGGATAGAACTTGAGGAGCAAACAGGACTGACGGTGTCTTCTAAGTGTTGGTTGTGTCTTCTGAGTGGATGCGGATGCCTTTTACTGAAGCAGGAAAGATCAGGGGAGAAGCAGTTTGTGAAAGAAAAGGGTCTTGAAGCTCATGATGAATTCAACACATGCATTACACACCCAACTGGGTCGGTGAGAGAGGAGTGTGGAAATTGGAAGTGATAAGAAAAAAAATAACATTTGTCTCAGAATATGGACAGTAACAACAGGCATGACTCAAAATGGGTCTGCACACATGGGGTTAATCCTCAGAACATACACACAAGGCCCTGCAATGGTGTTGACTCTCAGCTCCGCTACTCACCAGAGTTCCTTAGACACATTCTTCACTTCTTTGTATCTGTAAAATAAGAATAAGCTTATACATCTCCTAGAGAGTTGTAGAAGTTAAATGGGATCATGGGAAGAATTTCTAGTGCATATCTAGCAAGTAAGAAGGACAATACCAACAGCCACTGTTATTCATCATGTGCAAGATGAGACTAGTCATACTGAGAATATCATCCAATATCATGCTTACAGACATTCAGTGTTCAGACAGGAGGGATTAAGATTTGCAGATAGGCAGGAAGCATTTGGGGACCCCCTCCTGTGTCCCTCATAGTGTCAGAGACATGAACATGAAGTTGTGCAGACACAACTTCATAGAAAGGTAGAATAAGTGAAGGGAGCAAACATTGACATAAAAACTTTTCATTTTTCATTTTATTATTTTTCACAAATTGTGACAGAGCCCCTTTTTTGTGTTCCCTTATTTGTCTTATCTGCAAACTTTTAATGCCCAGGCTATGAATCTAGATATCCTAGTATATAAAAGTATTCAAAGTAAGATCTTTAGAAGCCGATCTTAGCTCTATTAAGTGTAAGATGGTCAGAAGGACTTAAGGTTTGATGTGGAGATACTGATTGCCTTTTAACCCTTAAAGATGAGACCCAAGGAAATGAGACTCATTGAACCAGGGGAAGGGGCCCAACCTCACTCCTTGGAAAGCCTGGAGTCCTCTTTCTGCCAGCTGGGGACAAAGGTTTTACCCATTATGTCAGTCTCTGACAGCCATCATGCAAGCATCTGCATTTCTTCTTTAATTGTTTAAGGTATGACATGTATGAGAAAGTACAGAGAATGATAAATGGAAACCCTATATCCAGATATTTGCTTCATGCTACTATTGAAAAGCAAGAAAAAATAAGCAGATAGAATGGCAGCCCCTCCACTCCACTGTTCATCTCCCCTGAGCCAATCCAGACCTAACAACTGAGCACACATTTTTAGACATGGTTGACTATATACATGTGCTCCAGAGGCAATGCATACTTTTTGTGTATGATAAAACATTGGCATGTATATTTTGTGATTCTAAACTTATGAGTAATTTTACTATTTGCTTTTGGCTTTTAATATCATATTGACACATGTATGTCTCATATATTTTAATTGCAAAGTGTCATATTTCACAGTGTCACAATTTATATAATTCGTAGTGATACATAAGTAGAGTTCTCTTCCCCTCCCCTCTATTCTTTCTCACTTTTTACAAACTAGACTGGCTTGACCATAGAGGGTATGATAGCTTGGGCATACCTGCAGCATCTTCTCATTGCACTGCATACAATGCAGTTGCAGGATGGTGGAGCATGTTCATTTAAACATGATTGGATAGCAACCCATTGCTTTCCCTCATGGTTTTCCTACTTTACGTTGCCTCCAGTGCCATACACAAGTTCCAGTTTCTCCATGGTCTCACAAATATCAACTTTTTATTAGTCTACTGAACACAAAAGGCAAATCCACGGTGCTTTAGCTTTATTATTCCAATTTCGGTGAGCTGTATCTCTTTAGGACCTCATTTGTCTGTGTTTTCCTGGCTGGGTTTTTATTCCTGCAATCAAACGTCACCCCTAACAGAAACTGGAAATTTTGACTGTTACTAGCTCGCTTGTAATGGAGTGAGTGCCTCATAAGACTAACTTCATTGGCCTTGCTATTTTGCCCAGTGATGCCAGGGAGTCTTGCAATTCAATTGTGTACTTAGTTGTTCAAGACAAAACCTAACAAAACTGTATTTTGACAAGTTTGGATCTGTTTTGTCTCTGATCTGTGGATCCTCCACAGGGCTCACCTCCATATCACGTCCTTGGAGAAACTCTCAGAGCTCACACATCTGGCCCTGGACTTCTGGAGAGTCATGCTGAACTTCTCAGAAAACTCCAAGCAGTTCTGTCCTGCAGGTGGTCATCAGGTACGTGTTATGAACAAGACACTGTGTTTTCCATAGACATGTTCCCTTTGAGGCCCAATTAACAAAATCATTAAAGAAAGAAACAAATGTGTTCTGCCCCTCTCTCCCTCTGAGGAACCCAGATCCTTAAGCCATGGCAGTGTCTTGTCAGTTTCCCAGCCCGAGTGGACCCCATAGTAGAGGTTCCAGATTTTGCAGCCTTCCATCCCCAGTACCAGCCATATATTTCCCCAGGATCCCTCTCTGATGTCCTCCTGCCTGCCTCTGCACATCATCAGGAGAGCTCCAGCCATCAGCTTCCACCACATTCGGGCATTAAAAAAACACAGATGGCATTGTGGTTCCAGGCTAATTGTAACATATTTATCTGATAAGCAATTCTCATTATGTGCTCATCAAATGATTATGGAAACAAGTAGCGGCTCCATCCTTGTGCCTGTCAGGTCTGGTTAATAAAAAATTGGGGAAAAATTAAAGAGAGGAAAATTGCTAGCTAAGAGTGGTCTTGGGACCAGGAGGCAGGAGGTAAAAAGTAAAGACCACTTTCAGGCAATTAGTTAGGATGGCTCAGTGCCCATCTGGCTGTGCTTGTCCAGGAATGTTCTGTCTCTACTCACAGCCTGAAGCTCCCCAGATACAGATGGGGGAACAAAGAAGAGCTGCCTTCTAGTCTCTGGACTTTCCTCCTCATTTACTTGAATATCCTCAGATGGCCTTTGCTCTTGTGCCTTGGGCTATTATACAGCTTTTGCTGTGGCTCTCATAGCTACCTGGGATTCTCCAACATGGGGCCCACTCCAATCAAGAGGTTACAAAAGCAGGCTGAAGACAGACTCCGCAAGTTCAACTGACGCTCCAAGAGCAGGTCTATCACCTTTAGTCCTACACTGATGGCTGGGTAATTCTGCATCTTAGTGAGAACAATTGCAGTGGTAGCAAGGAATAGTAGTAGCATGGGTTCCGCATGGCTCCTGTGAATTTTCAATGAGATGTTATACATATAGCCCTTAGCATGGTGCATGCATCCACCAACCTCTACATCAAGGTTGACTCCACAGGGTCATTGCCACAGAGTCATTTTCTTGCCTGCTTGTTGCTTTTGTTCTTTTCGACCAGTAAGCTCAAAGGGAGCAGAAACCATCTGGTCAGACAATGTCCCAACACCTAGCATGTAGTAGACACTGAATAAACATGTGTCAAAAGAGGAGGAAAGGCATGCAAATCAACCCTGAGAACTGGGGACACCCTTGGTTGGGAGGGTGTAGTGATGAGTGTTCAGTGACTCTTTGGGGAGGAAGGATGGCATGAGTGAGGACCATATATATTTTATAAAGTAGTATTAAAGATTATCACCTAAATTTATATTTAGAAACCTAGCACACATTTTTGTGGCAATTTAAAACACAGCAGAGCAATTCTGGATAAATATTTTGTGATAGGTGGAGCAACAGCTTAAAAAATCATAAACTCTGTTCATTTTCTTGTTATACTTTTAAATTTTTTACATATTTGAGAGACCAAAAGAGAGAGAAAACCAGATGCTAATTCACTTGCCAAATGCCCACAGAAGTTGAGTCTGGGCCAGGTTCAGAGCCGAGAACTGTATCTCAATACAGGTCTTTCATACAGGTGACAAGAAACCAGTTATTTGAGCCATCACCTGCTGTTTCCCAGGGTTGGCATTAGCAGGAAACTGGAGTCAGGAATTCAAATCAAGCACTCCAGTGTGGGATACAGACATCTGAAATGACCTCTTAACTGCCTAGGCTAAATGCTTTCTTCCCATTTTCTTACTTTATATATGAGAAAACAGACTATTCTGGCTACTGATCATTGGCTCTAAAATCCATTAACTCACTCATGTATTTGTTAAATCCATGACCAATTAGCCACCGTGTGCTTTGGCTTGTATCCAGGGAGCTACCATTCTAAAGAGGGCCAAGATCACAGCCACACAATTTGAGAAGCCCATTGAGGGAGGGGTACACAGTCCTAGTGGAGTACTGAGGTGCTCCTCCTGGTGCTCAACACAGTTTGTCAGGTGGAGGCAGCAGGGTGTGGACCACCAATAAAGACTCCAGCAGCTGGTTCTGCATTATGTGTACCTCTGATTCATCTACATGACCTGACCCAAACCCAGTACCCACCTTTACTCTTCTTTGTGGAGGATCTTGGCCCTGAGCTCCTTGGATTTCTTTTTCCAACACCTACACTCTCTTCTCCCTACTACCTTTTTACATACCCACCCTGTTTCCTCTCCACCACCTCTGTTTTGTCATTGACCTTGGGATTAAAATGGTCCTCCTTTTGATTCAAACTCTCCCTCTTTGATCCTGAGGTTTATCCAGGCAGATGGCTGTCCTACAGTCTGGGGAAGCTTGATATTTCACTGCTGCATGGCTCAGTTTTATAGCTGGTTTGATTTATGGATGCACTAATAAATCTATTCATTCATCAAGTATGTTTCTATGCTACTGTTATTTTTTCCAGAGTGGATCTTGGAAGTTAGGATTTTTGTTAGTAACTTGGAAATGAAAGTATCTGGAGAAGCAGGAACTTCACAACTGGTATAAAAAGAAAATCACAGAAAGAAATAATATACAAGTAGCTCTAAAATTCTTTATGTAGAATAGCTAATATTTCTATTATCCAAGGTGACTTAGTCATAATTATAATTGAATTTTTATAAAAGCAGCATCTGATCTTTGGAGAGACTAAGTGAATTTCAAAAGATGTACAGCTATTCATTCATTACCAAAAGTGAGAAGTAAGCTCAGATCCTTTGAATCTCAAATCTGTGCCATTATTCCACTAAAAGAAGAGTCTACAGTTAGAAAAGTAGGGACCATCCTTGGGCTGGCAGTAACCATTGTTGCCATTTGAAATGGGAAAAGCCACACGGACCCTGTTGACCCTAACTTTTGCATTAGGCAGAGTTTGGAATAAATCAGTTCTTGTAAACCTTACAATCGCTCACTCTTGTGCATTGATCTGACAAAGTTTCTGGAATCTTTGCATGTCAAGGGCTCAGGGCATCACTTTGAGCAATCCATAAAAGAAGATGCTTCATGATCAGAGGGCATGAACAGACCAAGGAAAACAGGAAAATTGGGAGGCAAAGGACAGTGTGATCAGAAATAGTCTTGGGGGCTGGGCAGAGCAGGGAGGTGCTGGGTACAGCCTTTTATTGACAGTACCCTAAGAATTCCATGTCAGTGAGCCCATTCCTCATTCCCTCATTCTCATCTCCTTGGTGTGAAGCACCATGAAAAGATGTTTCTTGGTTGTAGAAAAATGAATTCTGATCCCATGGGTAGTAAGCACTGGAATCTGTTGGTCCTGTCTAGGAATGAACCTGTCTCAGATAGTTTAGTATTGTCAAGCACGCAGGACCATTTCTGAGCCTGAGTTCTGGGCCTGGCTGGCTTCCATACCAACAGCTCAGCCCTGCAGACCTCTCTCCTCAATATTTCTCTCTTCCAGAATGAGACAGCAAGGGGTGCCACCCCCTGTCCTGACCCTGTTGTGTTCAAGGGCAGAGCCATAGGCCTTCTGGTCCACAGGATCACACTTTCTAGTGGAGAGGCAGATTAGGGAAGGTGGACTGCTACAGGAAGTCTAACTCCATGACACACACTTAGAAAGCAGTAGATTGAGGATGTCACCCAGGCATGCTGGGAGAAGAGTTCTGTATCCCACGTCATGGGCCTACTTGAGACTCATAGATTTGATTTCACAACTTGCAGCCATTAGTCTTATCCTAAAGGTAGCCTCCAGTTCAGCAGAAGCATGTGGAATCACGTGGTCAATAGCTCCTGTGTGGTAAAGCTGTATAAGACACAAAGAGGCAGGCGATACAAAGACTTGAAACTCTGCTTCACTGTCCAGGTGCTCGTGGTGTGCAGCGCTGAGATTGTTTTGCAGGGGAAACTCCAGAGAGGTTCTCCAGACTTGAGAAAATGTCATGCTAGGACACTGCACCAGGATCCACCACACGGTCTCTCTTAGCCTTTCAATGAAGCTACCCCCCCCCCCAGCAGTCAAAGAACATTGAGCAAGAATGGGATCAAATCAAAGCACCTAGAGCCACTTTCCTGCCGGGTTCAAATCCCCCAGAGCCCTGTCCAAGTGTGAGTCCCCTTGACAGAGGATGCAATGCTGGTAGTTTCTTAAGGAGCTAACCCAAGGAAGCACTTATGGCAGAGGAGAGCCAGAGAAGGGAAAAAGCCCATTCATGGTGCTTCCATGAGCCAGTCACCATTGCAGGCAACTGCCAGCTACCCCCTTGGGGACCTTTTCCACACATGACTGATCATATCTCAAGCATGTCCCAGCTGCAAGACAAGGAAGTAACACTATCTGCCAACTGCCACTGGCATTGGCTGAGGGCTGCTCCAAGGATCTTTCAGTTCTTCCTGCCCTCTGTGTAGGAACCCAGGCACTGAGGCCAGAAGACTCCCTCAAGAGGAGGGTCTCAAGGCTTGGAACAAGAGGCTGCCCATGGGAAAATGAGAGCCAATGGACACGGATTTGGCCCCAACAACATATGCTGTGATCCTTGCTGTAGACATGGTGGGACTGCCACCGTGAGCTGCTAACATGGGGAGGTCTAGGGAGGCCCCAGTCTTATCATAGCCCCACTGGGACCAGGTGTGTGACCTCAGATGAGTTACTTCACTTCTCTCATCTTTAACTGAGTCATCTAGAAATGGAGTATAAAATCAAAGACCAGATTGTGTCACATAAGCCACAAACCAACTAGGAATTCAGAAAAGAAAGCGAATGATGATGATCTGAGGGATTATTTTGGATAGATTATAAAATGGAAGTTGGAACTTATTTTGAACTTTGAGATGCTGCAGAATAAAATAAGTATAAAATTATCAAATACACAAGTAGGAATACTCAAATACTCAAGTAGGAAATCTGCAGATATAACGTAGGACATTATATGAGCTCCCACCTCAACAGCCTCAGAAGAGGGGGTGCAGAGGAGGAGAGGGCCAAGTGGGTGAAGGTCTGTGAGGGAAAGGACTTGGGGTTTTCCAGAAACTGAAAGAACAGGGAGTGGGAGATGTGAAGGGCCCTTGTTACATTCAGCTTTAGTCTCCCTGTTCTACAAAAGTAGCAGGAACACTGAGTAACTTGCCCAATGTCACACCTAAAGCAGCAAAGTCACAGAGAGCTCCAAGCAGACCTTACGGCTGCCCTCTGTGACCTGTTAGGAGGCTCAGGGTGCAGGGATGACTTATCTGTCTGAGGTGCAGCGGCAGCAGAAGAGAATGAGTGGGCACATCCAGCCCTCTGTCTCCGTCCCCCCACCCTGCGGAGCCCCCCTTGCCTGCTCTAGTTCTTTCTTGGAGCACAAAAGCTGCCCGAGTACATGGATGCGACTGAGCAGACACAGTTATAAATAAAGTGACAGATACCATAGCAACAGGGGAAGAACATGAAATACATCATCTCATTGTAAAGGGCAACCCTTGCGCTATATACAAAACAAGCAGCGTCTCCTTCCTGTTTCTGCTGCTTTCTCACACAAACACTTCAGTCTGCATGTGCAACGGACCTGCCTCTCAGCAGTCAATTCTGTTGCACAATTTATACCTGTTTCAGACATGTCGCTGTGTCCCTGTGTGTGTGCTCATGTTTTTAGTCTTATAAAGTGTACCTATACCTTGGGCTATGGAGACTTAATTTACATTATGGATGTACAAATTTTATATCAGCAGAATATTACAATGTATAAGTATAGGATCTATGGCAGATCGTCCAAAGATGACAACAACAACATTTTGGATCTATCGGCTTATCTACCATACATGTGGAAACGCTTCTTCTGGAGTTGGGGATTTATATCTCCTTCCTTGACTCTGGAAGTGCTTATTTCTATTTCACTCAATGAAGTGTGGTCAAATTGATGCTCTGTGATTTGTATGGATCAATTGTCAAAGGTCTGTCAGCTTCTACTAGTTTCTCTTGGGACACTTGCTCCAGGGGACGCCAACTTTTGTGTA
Source organism: Sylvilagus floridanus (assembly GCA_949820135.1). NCBI lineage: Eukaryota > Metazoa > Chordata > Mammalia > Lagomorpha > Leporidae > Sylvilagus > Sylvilagus floridanus. The sequence continues at coordinate 161,533,843 of OX463241.1, read as the reverse complement.
AAATGTGCAGTTACACTGAAATTGCCACTCTGGAGAGCACATATATTGGTGCTGTAGTCAAGTTCTCACCTGAACCCAGCCTTCTAGGCATGCACACCAAGGTTCCAGACACGTGAAGGAAGTGTTTCTGGATACTCCAGCCAGCACATCCACCCAAATCACCCCAGTTGATGTCGCAGAGAAAAAGATCAGCCAAGCCCTGAATTAATTTAGAAGCTATTGGGTCTGTGAGATGAAATAAAATGGTTATGAGTTAACGCCACTAATATTGAAAGCAGCTCCTTATAGAACCCAAGACACCTGGAAAAGGTATCTATTTAAATATCAAAAGCACTACCATTCCCTGAGTGTCCACATACCACAGTCTAGGCTGAGAGATGACATTCATCATCTCATTTCACCCTCGTCAGTGCCATCAGCAAGAACAGGAATGCTCACTCTTCAAATGTGTATGGAGGCTACAAGATTCGCCCACAAGCACGAGCTGAGAATGGGATCCTAACTCCTCAGTTCAAGGCCCTGTCACCTCTCACAAAGCTGACTGCCTCATTGCTGAGATTTGATTTCTGAATCCTCTTAGCCTTTTCCCATGCACATGTACCCACACATTTTATTTATTCAGAGAAATGGGTTGCCATTATGCGTAGTCTTAATTAACCTGCCAGTGTGAGTTAACATATTTCTAAGTCAACACACAGAGAGCTGTATTATCATTGTAAATGATCATGGTGCAGTGTGTCAGATGGATGGACTCTAAGGATGCCTGTTTAAGTTGTTTAAATTATATGCCTACTGTTACAAATAATGCACTCTTAGAGAATTACTATGCACACATATCTTTGTGCCATGGTAGAACAAATTCCTACACTTCAATGAATTGAGCTCTGTAAATCTCAACCACCAACTTTACAGACTCCTGTCTGCTCATGCCCTTGACAGCATGAGGTTCCTTCACTGTTTTTAGTTTCTGTCATGGAGCCTTGTCTATGTTGATTGAAAAGTCCTATGGGAGTTGCTTTGAGGATTAGAGTGTACACCTCATCCTACCCTCTAACAGGTGTTAAACCCATTTCAAGATTACTTCCAGAGTAGTGAGATTGAAGGTATAAACTCTGCCCTACAGTGCAAGGATTGAATCCCAAATCTGCCATCTGCTATTCTTATAACTCTTAACAGGTTGTTAAACCTTTCAGAAATATTTATTTATCAATAAAATGTGGATAAAATTAGGGACTCCTAGGGTCATTGTTTAGTCTAGCAATTAAGACATTGGGAAAGGCACTCATGTCCCACAGTACAGTACCTGGGTTCGACGCCTAGCTCAATTCCTAATGTCATCTTTCTGCTAATGCAGACCTTGGAGGCAGCAATGATGGCTCAAGTTGTTGAGTTCCAATTTCTTATATAGGAGACTTAGATTGAGTTCCTTGCTCCTATGTCCAGGCCTGGCCCAGCCCTGGCTATTGTGAGCATTTGGGGAAAGAATCAACAGACTGGAATTCTATTTCTCTCTACCTCTGGCCTCTTTGTCTCCCTGGTTTTCAAATAAATAAGCAAAAATTAACAAAAAATAATACTTCCTCATAGGATTCAGTAGGATGGTACAAATAAAGCTTGTAGCATTGTGCCTGATACACAGTTAAATTACGGCAGAATATTGTTTTATATATGGAGAAAGCCCTTCAACATATCAGATGAGGTTTTCTGAAGTTTAAAAAGAAGAGCAATGTCTGGCTGTGAAAACAGGTGACTCAAGCAACAGTTGCTTCACCCCATGAAGTTCATTTTCCTTGCATTCCCTCTACAGTAACTAATACATTCCCTGATACCCACTGCACTGCCCCTTGGGTCTAAGGCAGTATGATTCATAACATCATGCCAATTTACAGCAGTTTGCAAACTGAGGAATTAAAGGAAGAGAGAAGGCAGGGCTGGAGAATGAACATCCGATGAGGGAACACACCTGGGCTTCCTCGTGCCTCTCCCTGGGAACAGAGCTTGCTCTTCCTGAACTACAGGGGCAGCACTTGTCCCGGGAACTCTCCTGTCGGGGAGCAGCATGTGCAGGGCCTTAATAGTTCTTCCTCCACTGAGCTGCTGAAAGTGGAAATTTGAGCTGAGAAGGAAAATCTTTCACCCCAACACTCTGGGGATTCAGATTCCGATGGGATCCAGCCATCCCTTTTTAGAGGAGGAGACCTGAGAAGCATCACGCCCACCTTCATGGCTGCCTCCCAACTCCTTTTCCCTTCTTCCTCCAGGAACTGCTGGCAGAAAAACCCAAAATGAGATTCCTTGAACTCTAGGTTAAAAAACTTAGTCCCTATGATTCAGTCCGGATCTCCAAATATGCTCAGCTTTTGTCCACTGAAAACCCCCAGAGGTTCCGCAGCAAGATTAACTGGTCACTCACAGATCCCTCAAGGAATAGAATTTGGCATAAGAACCCCAGTCTTCAGCCTCCTGGGCAGGCTCTGAACAGTCTTTCACTAGCATGGGTACAGGCAGAGCCTTGAAGAGCTCCATATTAAAACCAAAGAGAGAAAACCAACTCTTTTCAAAAATATGTCTTTTTTGTTTTTGACTGGCAGAGTTAGACAGAGAGAGAGAGAGAGAGAAAGAGAGAGTGAAAGGTCTTCCTTTTTCTGTTGGCTCACCTCCCAAATGGCTGCCACGGCCGGTGCATTGCGCTGATCCAACGCCAGGAGCCACGTGCTTCCTCCTGGTCTCTCATGCAGGTGCAGGGCCCACGCACCTGAGGCATCCTCCACTGCCTTCCTGGGCCACAGCAGAGAGCTGGACTGGAAGAGGAGCAGCCGGGACAGAACCAGCACCCCAAATTGGACTAGAACCTGGGGTGCCTGTGCCGCAGGTGGAGGATTAGCCCTGTGTGCCAGCGCCGTACACGGAGGATTAGCCTAGTGAGCCACAGCACCGGCCAAAAACATGTGTTGTCATTTAAAGAGCCTAAAGCATACAATAACAATATCACACTGCCAATCTTTCCTCCACTACTCCTTCCCTGCCTCACAATCAGTTTAGATGACCTTAACCTCTCAACCAGTTATCTTTGGAAAAATGATGTTCACAAGGACTGGTTCCTAATGCAGACCGCACATTCACTGTCATCAAAGACTTGAGCCAAATACAGAAGGCAAAGAAACACTTGGCTTCTGGATGCCAGCTAGTTGAAGTCAGTTGTCTGGATTGCTCTGCTGTTACTGAAGAACTCTCATGTGGGGAGGTTAATTTTGATGCTGTGCACACCAACTCTGCTCTTAGAAGGTGGCAGGTGAGGCATTTCCTTTTGCTTGTGAAGTTGAGTGACTGCAGTGGTGACCCTGGGTTATAATCTTCCTTTTGAAGGCCACCTTCTGAGACCCTCCTCTTCCCCACACTGCTTTCAGAGGCTCATAATGGCCACACCACCCTGTCAGTTCTGGGGTGACCCCTGGCTCCTGGCACAATGAATGGGAGGTCTGTCCAGCATCACAGACCTGTGCTGCAGCAGCTGCTGCCCCAGCCTCGAGCTGTGAGCTTGCTTTGGCCCAGGATGCAGCTGGAGAAGCTTCCTCGGCAGATCCCTGAGCTGCAGATACCGGTAAGGACCCTCAGGCCCCAGGAGTTCGCTTGCCTCTGCAGGGGTCTCATCCCCTGGTGATGCTGTTGCCCAACTTTGCTAGGGTCCTGGTTTAGGGCATTGCTGTGACTTCAGGGACAGCTCAGTGTGCCGTCCACCATGTGTTTCCCTGTGGTCACAGTTTGTGCCTCTGAGGTTCTGCTTCCTACTTGTTTCTAAACTGATCTCAAAATCATGTGGCTGGATATCTAACTCTTCACTTGCTCCTTAGTGTTTTCCTTCTCTTTTATGCTCCCTTAGAGAAGTGCTTTCTTTTCTTTTCTTTTTGTGTGTGTGTGTGTGTGTGTGTGATTGATGAGGGAATTTGGTTTTCAAACACTGTCTAGATTTTATCTTGAGAGCAAAGCACAGCAAAACAGATGAAGTCAAGAAGAGCCGAGCCTCCCAGGATCCTGCATTGTTTAAACCTTGGTGGTATGTGTCCCTCTGAGTTGGACATTTCCCCCAGGAATGGTTCTTCCATTAGGACAACATCTAGGTCAAGCGCTGACAGGATCTGTGGTTGTTTTATGGTTCTCCTGCAAGAACCATACCTTCCCTGCATCTTCATCCCACAAGTCATTTTGCTGTGCACCTTCAGAGCACATTTTTCTATGCAGTCTCCCCTTGAGCTTAGACAACACTGCCGACGTCCTCAGTTTAGCCCCTCTTGAGTCTGTGTGGTCACTTTGCATGGCTCTCCTGGGGTCCAAGAAGGGGTGTCAAGTTGCTCCAATTATGGTTTCTACCAGCAGCTTTGAGAATAAACTTACAATGTTTCCTTGACTTGGAGGCTTTTTCAGTAAGCCGCTCACCTCTGCTCTCTCTGTTCTTGACTCCTTCTCTCTGTATTAGATTTATTAGACCCTTACTGCTTCCTATGACAAAGTGACACCTGAGCCTTTACTTTTCCATTGGTTCCACCCTCACAGATGTTGGGAACAGCTGTATCTCTGTCCCCTTCACACACCGGTCCAGACTGCTCTCTGGAACTGTCTACACTGGATCCAGTCCTCAACCCTTGTTTTGCTTTGCTGTAACATCTACTTTCTCCCTGTTTATTACCCTGACCTCCTTTACTGCTCTTTCCTGCTTTGATAATAAATCTGACATTTATTACCAATCAATTGACTTCTTCTGTTCCATGCTAGAACTTTTAAATAGCTTTCTTATCCATCATATTTGTAGAACTGTTATCACACTGCTTTCTGACCCTACCTGAGAAGTTGACATTAACCTTGTGCCAAAGGGATCTTGCTCTTTTTTAACACTCACTAGTTAGTGGGAGGAGCAACAATATGGTCTCGGAAATCCAATTCTTGGCCAGGCTCACCTACAAGGAGTCATCAGAAAGTTCATGGAAAATGAGTATTATGAAAAACTGCATGGATTTCAAAACATTTTACAGCAAAACAAATCCGCGCTTTTAAATTTAAAAATGTATTATCAATAATTGCACATATTTATGGGCTGTAGTTCACCATTTCAATACATGTGTACAATCAATGCTGATCAAAACAGGGTAATCAACATTTACCCTTCTTTGACATTACTCTATAATTTGAGGTTTGAGGCTCCCTTCTTTGTTCATAAAATACATACTAGGTTATTATTATGTAACACTAGGAATATAGTCACTCATTTTTTAAACATTTTTTTATTTCATTGAAAGGTAGAGAGACGGAGACATGCATGCACCCCCCCTACACACACACACAGAGTGAGTGGGTACATGCAAAAGAGAGAGAGAGAGAGAGAGAGAGAGAGAGAGAGAGATATCCTCCATTTGCTAGTTCACTCTCAAAATGGCCACAACAGCCAGGAACTATATTCAGGTTTCTCACATGGGGAGCAGGGACCCAAGTACTTGATCCATCAGCTGCTGCTTTCTCAGGCCCATTAGCAGGAATCTGGATCAGGAATGGAGTAGCTGATACTTGACTTGAACAGCATTCTGATGTAGGATGCTGGCATTGTAGGCATGTTAACCTGCTATTCCACAACACCAGCCCCAGGAGCTTACTCCTTCTATCCAACTCTGATTTGGTGACTGTTACCCAAGCTTGCTCTATATCTGCCTCCTCAACACACTCCCCAGCCTCTAGCAGTCACTACGTTGTGTTCAGATTGATCTTTGTAACCTCCAGGCATGAATGGGAACATTATGCATTTGTGTTCCTGTGTCTGGTTTATTTCACATAACATGAACAGATAAAATGATTTATGTAAATTCATTTTTTTATTTGAAAAGCATACAGAAGGAGATGGGGCTTTGCTTTGCTTTACCACACAAATACTCAACAATGGTTGGGCCTGGACCAGGTCACAGCTAGCCCAAGACTCAATATAGGTTCCCTCTTTGGGTGGTAGGGACCCAGCCGCTTAAGCCATCTCCTGTTGTCTACCAGAGATGCACCAGCAGAAAGCTGGATTGGAAGCTGAACTTAAATTTTAACCCAGGCATTCTGATACAGGATGCTGTTGTCCCAAGCAGCATCCTACTCATGTATCAAACACTAATTCTATTTTTCTATGTATCTTTCGAGATACCCTGGTTTCAGTATAAAGGAGCAACTGATGCTAAGGACGTGGAACAGCCAAACGACTCATCTTCAGCATTTCCATTTTAAGGTCTAACTCTCATACATCAGTGCCTCTGTCGTCCACATATAATTTAGCAACTTTTCCAATTTTAACTCCTGGCTTACAGTGATTGCTGAGAAACAGTAGAAGAAAAAAAATTCCTCCTACTGCTGATGAAAAAGCCCAGAAACTGCAGCTCTGCTTATATTGGTATAGGCCTTCACTGGTCCTAAAAGACTCCCCTTTTCCCATGAGCCGGTGCCTCCTCAGTGGTACTTGCTCAAGGCAGAACCAGCTAGCAAAACTCCGAAGGATTCAATATCAGACTGAACTGATGCTATTAACAGTCATTTGTGCCCCTACAGTAGAAAGTATTGCAAACCACAGGTGAAGATCCTGTAGGGTCTAAGATTTTCAAAGAACTGAAGCCTCCCATCTCTGTCATGCTGGGAACAGTGTCACTATGCCCAATTTGAAAATGCCAATAATCATCTCCTAAGGTTCTAGGGAGCCCTTTAATAGGTGGGATATTAAGGAGATAATAAATAACACCTGGGTGTTCTCAGTATTTGAATAAATAGAGAAATGACACACAGAGAAATGAAAATGAAAATACCAGCCCTGGGGCTGGCACTGTGGTATAGTGAGCTAAGCCTTTGCCTGTGGCACCGGCATCCCATATGGGCACTGGTTCTAGTCCTAGTTGCTCCTCTTCTGATCCAGCTCGCAACTTATGGCTTGGGAAAGCAATAGAAAATGGCCCCAATGCTTGGGCCCCTGCACCCATGTGGGAGACCCAGAAGAAGCTCCAGACTCCTTGCTTCAGATAGGCTCAGCTCCAGCCACTGCAGCCATTTGGGGAATGAACCAGCGGATGGATGGCCTTTCTATTCTTCTCTCTCCCTCTCTGTCTTAACTTTACCACTCAAATAAATAAATAAATAAATAAATAAAGTCTTTTAAAAGTATTGGCTCTTGACATTGTGGCATCGTGGATAAAGCTGCTACCTGTTATATGGGCATCCCACAAGAGCACTGGCTTATGTCCCAGCTGCTCCACTTCTGTTGCAACTCCCTACAAATGGCCCGGGAAAAGCAACAGAGGATGGGCCAAGTGATTGGGCCTCTGCCACCCATGCAGGAAACCTGGAAGAAGCTCCTGGCCTCAGCCTGGCCCATTGCTAGCCATAGTAGCCATCTGAGAAATGAACAACTATATAAAATCTCTCTCTCTCTCTCTCTCTCTCTCTCTTTCTCTCTGTAATTCTTTCAAATAAATAAATAAATAAACAAATCTTTAAAAAACAACACCAACAACAACAGCCCCATGACTGAACTACCTGGGGTGATACTGTGGCATACTTTCTGTCTCCCACCAAACAACTCTGTCAGCCCAACCTCCAGGTCTCCCCATTGCATGGCCAACGAGTTTTCTCTCCTCTGAGCTTATCCCATGGACAAGTGAGAAGTCTATACCTCCTGAGGCTGTTGAGAGGCTCACAGTCTTCTCCCCATTTCACCCATCAAACTCCCAACTTCCCCTCCTGAGTTCCCTTGAGGAGGAGCTTGGAACTGGAGGTTTATCAGAGAAAGGCCGCAAGTAGAAATTTCTGGAATCAGAGTCTGTGCTCTTCCAACCCCATCCCAGGGTATTGCTGGTCTGTCTTCAAAGCTCTGTGCTTACAAAGAACTCCATCTCTGTGTTCAGAGAACAGTTGAGCCACAATGGACTGTTCCCAAAACCTCCAACAAGGAATATGTTAAACAAAAAGAAAATGAATCAAAAAATTGAGGAGTATATAAAAATTCTCTGGAGCACAGTCATTACTTCTGCTCATACCATAGCTGCATTCTTCCAGGAAGGTGCCTGAACTCTGACTACAAAGAACTGGCACAACTGCAGGGGAGATTCCAGAAGATGGTGAAATCTGGGGCTGGGAAGAGCATCAACCCAGGACGGGCAAGAAACCTCTAAGGCTCAGCATCAGGCAGGGGTATTCCAGTGAGGTCTCATCAGGATAAGAATTGAAGTAGGACAGAAGTGGGAGAGGATTTTAGAATGGCTACATCACAGGGTCTATTTTTTATTGAACACCGTGGACATAGAAGTGAGGTCACTGACATCTGATGGATGAGGAGATGGAGGTCTATAAAAGTGAAGGAAGTTAGGCAAGGTCACTGTGGCTGTACTAGGATTGGAACCCCTGTCTCCAGACTCCCAGGCCCTTGGCCATTACTAACAGGAGGAGCAAACTTGACAAAGTTGGCAAAGTCCAATGTGACTCCTCTGCATCTCCCCATCACATGGAGACATGCTGGGGCCTCCTGTGATTCTCTGTAACTGGCACTTAAGGCATCTCCCACTCAGCCTTAGGGGGCACACACATTCTTCAAGAGCAGTCCCAGGTACACACAAACACTCCCCCGTGTTTGGAGTAGGTAAGAATCTTTCTGGCTTAAGCTAAAAAGGAATAAACAAATATATGACATACAGCCTCAGTGGTAATGGAAAAACAATTTCTGAGTTGTATTGAAGAAGAACAAAATCTTAGAACAGAAAGCAAAACCACTTGAAGAAAATGTCATAAAAGCAGCATCCACCCACAGCTTGCTGCTTCCCCCCTCCTTCCTTGTCAGCTCCGGCCAGCTGGTATCTCTTTCAGCTCCACCTGCCGCAGTTCCAAGACTGTTTGCAATTCTTTGTCAAATCCACTACTCAGTCCTGAAGCCCTGGACCTGGAAGGCTGCACATTCTTGGCATTGCCTTTCCCCTGATGCTCATGTGACTGGCTCCCCTTTTCGTTCACATCTCGAGTTTAAATATCATTTCCTCTGAGCAGGCACAACTGCTTATCCAGAAATATCCTATGACATGGAATTCTATACATGTGTGTAAGCGTGTGCCTGTGTGTGTGTGTGTGTGTGTGTGTGTGTGTGTGTGTGAGAGAGAGAGAGAGAGAGAGAGAGACAGAGAGAGGGAGAGGAAGTATATTGAAGAACTGATGATTGCCAGGAGACAGTGCAATCCCTCGGTGTCAGCTAATTCCCATATTGACACTGTCACAGATGTGCATGCAGGGAATGGTCACAAATCATTTTCAAGGCCAGTCCACGATTCACAATGCATTGGCATGGACTCAGACTTAGATGAACACTTGTGCTCCTGAGTATTAACAGATCCATTGCAACCTAGATAGACTGCACGCATTGTGTCTCAAATAGCATCCAGATAGGGGCTGAGCAGACGTACTTGCCTGACCAATATTTGGAGAAGAGATCACATTTCCGAGGCTGTAGTAAGCTTTAAAGAACAATATGGTCCTGTGAACATGGATTCACTGTAGTAGGGTTGTATGTAATAAGGGGAAGAGAGTAACTCAGTGTGCTAAATGAACCTAGTCATAAAAAACAATGACACAAAATAATTTAACAGCAACTCATATGCAAAGTAATTGAAAAACTTCAAAATCATATATATTGGAAACATATTTTTCAAAAATGTTATTAATATACATTTTAACCAGCTTCAGGATTTTTACCTACTATTCCACTTTTAGAATAGTCTCCCAGATAAATAATAAGAAATTTTGACAGATATATGTGCATATAAAAGTATTGAATTGGTACAGCATTGAAGTATGAAATATAGAAACATAATACTCAATAGAACATTATATATTCATTAAATATCATATTTACAAAGAACTTTAATGAGATAGAATGATATTTTCCCTTCATAATACTCTCAACACAAGTTGTGTATTTCATGACATTTAGGCCCCATAGATGAACTGTGGCAAAAACTGGGGTTCAATCACATCAAGCAGCAAATTGTTTTCTCTGCTTGCATTTGAGGTCATCCCCCAGGACACCTCCACGGTCTCTAGAGGAGGTTAGGACAGTGTATAAGGAGTCTTGGATCCAGCCTTATCCACATAGGCAGGTTGCCCCTGCATCATCTAGATGTTGGCCCAGCTATGCCATTTTCATAGTCAATGAATATTCTCACAGGAAAGATGCTCTTACAAATAATTTCCTTTAATATTCATTCCTCAAATTCCCACAATGTAAAAAATTAACCTAAAAGGCTATCAGTGTTTTGGACACTGTTATTTTCTGCTTCAGGTTGTATCAATAATGTGGTGCTCTTGACTCTCTCTGCTTTCATAGTCCACAACTCTGCAAACTGGGACCCCCACTTTTTCTTCTTGGTCTTTCTTATGGCCACCTGGAGGTCTGCTTATGGGAAAGGACTTTAAGTTGAGGAACCCCAATTGCATCCTCTGCTTCCATTTCCAACCACAAAAGACACATGGAGTTCAAGACGGCACAGAGCCTGTTATGGCAAAACACCTAGGGGTTCCCCAGAACTGTAAATCACAAAATGTAGTCAGCCCTGGGACCATGTTTATAGCCACAAGAATCAAGACATTTTCAAAATGAAAGAGGAAACTTCAGGATCATGTCCTTTGGGGTTGGTTATGGAACTACTGAGAAATGTTAAGAGCAAGGATAGGGCTTGTTTAAATCCAAGTTGAGCTGCTCACTATGCAGTAGGTACTACCTCTAGCAGTGTAGAAGTGTAAACTTAGACAAGAACTTTCCTGTTCTGCTTCTCGGATTGTTTGAAAGTGTCATGTGAATAATAAGAGTGCTACATTCTAAAGACATTGGCAGGATTGAATGGGGCATGCATGTAATGTTTAGTGTACTGCTATGCTAGTCGGTCTATAATAAGTACGAATCATTTCATTATTATAGAGAAAATCTCAGGGCCTTTACAGTCACATTCTTGTTCTATTTAGTAGGTGTGCTTCTGTGTGCACAGTGTACTGAATCTCCCAAACCTTGCTTGTCTCACCTGTGAAATGGTAATAAATGTATGCCTCTTTTTTTGAGGTTACTCTATGGATTAACTGGAGATGAACACAATCGTATAATGTGGTGGTAATTCAGTATCTATTAAATTCCTTTCTGCATTGCTCTGATGAGAACTCATATACTCTGCATGTACTGTGCTGTCTTACTTGGTGTGAATGCTTGTTCAGTGTGTCTTGAATTAAAGTAGACCCCCTTTCATTGACCAAGACACTATCCTTAAGGTTATTTTCCATGCCCACCTTGAAATTTTGGGGAAAATTTCAAAACAGTATAAATGAGAGTTTTTGGGGATACTTGCTTTAGGGTAGAAAACAGAAAGATATTTTAGAGAGGGAGCAGTCATTTACTAGAAACTCATTCAGGACAAGTCTTAGGTAAAGCTATAGAGAGATACAATATGTGCTATTCACTCTAGTTTTTTTTTTCCTTTCACTTTCTGAAATTCCCGACTCCTATTTCCCCAAGAGACACAGGTATTCCTGCATAGGAAAACCATATGTATGAGATCTTGTTTCATTGTTTCATGCACAAGTTACACAAGGCTCAGAAGAAAGTATAGGAAACACACGCACACACGAGATATTTTATTACATCACTACAGGCCTGTTATACAAGACTTGACTCAGATGAAAAGACTTACACAACAAGAGTAGGACTGACTAGACAGAGAAGCATTAGCATACTTGCTCAATAAAGTTCTTTTACCAAAATTAAATTGACTACCAATTTCATGCTAAGTCGTGACTAGCATGCAACCTCCGCCTTCTGTAGATTCTGGTGGTTAAGAATAGCCACAGAATAGGGGCAGGTAGGAGGGTCTCAGCAAAAGCAGAGTCTTGGCAGGAAAGGTGCCAGAGGGCCTTTGTCAGCACCATGGAGAGCCTCAAGAATACCACAGGATTCTAGCTTATTCTGTGAAACGTGGTTAGATGTTCCTGGGAAGAAAGATAGTTACAGGTTTAAAAAGGTTTAAAAGCTTGGGTCTTCTAGGACTGTGAGTTTTCTTTCTTTTTAGGATGTATGCTACTTCTGTTAATAGAGTCTTGCAAGATTTTACATTTAATTCATTCTCTTTGCTAGATTGGGTCTAAGCTGAGAATAATTGCCCCCCCCACCCCACCCCACAATCTGGGAATGTGTCTGGTGTGGAGAGTGGAGAGGACAGATATGCTCAGCAAACTCCTAGAGGTGTGAAGCTGCTTTTACCAAGCTGGGAATGGATGGGATTCCCTTATGCTTGCAACAATCCCTAAAATTAAGGCCAAAGTCAGATAACACATTAGTTCATACCACATTGGCCTCATCATCTAGTTCAAGATCCCATCCTTGTTTATTTTCTTTCCTCTCTTGTTCTTCAATCTCCTCATATGCTTCCCACTGTTAAAGTCGCTCATCTTAATGTGTGATTCACAAGGTCCATGCAAAATGGAATTAAAAATAAGTTCCTTTTCTTAGATAAAGTTTTGAAATCCATGCATACTTCTTCCTAAAATGTATTTTTCATGAACTTCATGAAGACCTCCACTATGCATGAATTTCAAAATCATTTTGCACCAAAAATACACTTACTTTTAAATTCCCTTTCCACAAATATTTTTGAAATACCCCTGCAAGTTCCTTAATTATCTTTGCATCCTAGTGAAAATATGTATCATTTTCAGTGTACATATTTTAAATACATAAGTGGTATTATACAGTAAATCCTGCTTTCCTTTTATTTTTTTCATACCTTCCATGTTATTATAAGCCCACCAAGCTCATTGCTTCTTACTATCATACACAGTTTTGAAGTATGTGTCCACTATATTCAATTATTCTGTTTTATTAGTAAAAGAGACTAAGGTTGGATTTAACTTCCCATTAGCACAACATTGCCAAAATACTGATGTGACAGATGTATGTTGAATTTTGATAAATATTTCTGGATTGTTAAATCATGATTAAGTTTAAAAAGTAAAACTATTTATATGTATCAGCAACAACCATACCCAAAATGTAATATGTTCAGGAGATACAGATAAGAGCCCAGCAGGAAAATTTCAGCTTTTATGGGGGGGGGGGCCTTCAGTTCTACCAGGGTCAGGGCCTTCATTTTCATTGACATATCTTTCTGCAGCCCCTTGGCTGTTACCACTGCACTATTCAACTCAATACATCCCTCCTTCTAGGATCATCAACTTTCTTCTTCTCTCACCTGTGTTGTATCCCTGGCCCTCAGAGCTTCAATCATTAGTTAAAACTAAAAAAAAAAAAAATAGATTCTTAGCCCTTCATCTCACAAACATTTATTCAATGCCAGATGTTGTACACAGTGCTAGAGGTATAAGATGATCCAGGAATGATCCCAGCCCTGTAGGATTTGGCAACGATGTAAACAAAAATGTGCAAGAATAGAGGTGTGCACAGGCAGAACAGGGCATAAAGAAGTTGAGGAAGAGATCTCAGGAAAAGCATCACTTAGGAAGGGAGATAGAAGCATCTTTTTCTGCCTAGAAGATTCCAAAGTATCTGCACCCATGTTTGTCGTGTTTGCTACTGTGCCTCTCATGCCTGGTGCAAGCTCTGGCATTCAGTAGATGGTCAGAAAGTATTTAGGGCTGGCGCCACAGCTCAATTGGCTAATCCTCCACCTGCGGCACTGGCACACTGGGTTCTAGTCCCGGTTGGGGTCCCGGATTCTGTCCCAGTTGCTCCCCTTCCAGTCCAGCTCTCTGCTGTGGCCAGGTAGTGCAGTGGAGGATGGCCCAAGTCCTTGTGCCCTGCACCTGCATAGGAGACCAGAAGCACCCGGCTCCGGCTTCGGATCAGTGTGGTGCGCCCGCCGCAGCATGCCAGCTGCAGCGGCCATTGAGGGGTGAACCAACGGCAAAAGGAAGACCTTTCTCTCTGTGTCTCTCTCTCACTGTCCACTCTGCCTGTCAAAAAGAAAAAAAAGTATTTGTATAATGAAAAGGAAAGATGAATCCTTGAAGAAAATCTTTGGTCAGGACACAGAAAGAAAGATAGGCAAAGCCCAATTCAAGCAGAAAAATCCATATCTTAATAACCACAAGAAAACCCTAGAGTGTATGGGAATGGATGAGGGATTCAAAATCTAAAAATGAGCTATGAAACAGGTGGAAACTATTTGTGTGCTTTGTTGGTGTGGTTAGATTCTATCCTGATGACAATGGCATCTACAGAAGGATTTGAATGAAAAAAGAGAAATGATGGAATCTGCATTTTAGAATGAGATACAGAGGCACAAGAATGTCTCTTAGAGAGGAAGTCAGACACACTGAAGACAAGAAAACATTTTGTGAGGGTGTTGTAATAGTGGTTTGGTTAAAAGATAATGAGTCTCTGCTGAGTCGACTGCAATGGGATTTGAGGAGTAATTAAGGTTGAATAGGAACTGGGCATTTGGTATACTGGTTAAGATCCTGCTTGGGATGCCCACATTCCATATCAGAGTGCCCGGGTTCAAATCCCAGCTCTGCTTGCAATTCCAACTCTCTGGTAAATTATAACCTTGGATATAGTAAGTGATGGATCAGGTGAATGAGTCCCTGTTGCCTCATGGGACACACCACTTAAGTTGCAGGATTCTGGAGTCAGCCTAAATCAGTCCTGGCTATTGCGGACATTTAGGGAGTGAACCAAAAATAGATCTCTCTTTCCCCTTCCCCCTCTCTCTAATTTTCAAATATAAGGATTGAGTAGACTTTGGCCTCACTTTATATTGAGAGATCAGGAGGAGACTTAGCATTTAACACATATTTGCTGAGGGTCTGCTCCAGTTATGAAGACAGAATTATGGGGCAGACAGACAAGAATCATCCTCTTATGGCAATTACCAACCAGTACAGATGTCAGTCATAAGAAGTAGATGTCTTCTAAGTTCTATGCAGAGGAAACACAGAGGATATGAAAGCAATTCACAGATATTTCCAAACCACACTCTATGTGGATAATTTCTAGATAAGGCACAATTCACCAAGAACCCTGAACAATGGGAGAAATTATTCAGGAGACGTATTGACAGAAAAGAAGACATCACCATGACCACAGCTGTAGAGCTGAGGAGAGTATGGAGTCTTTCAGAAACAGAGAGTATGCTGTCCTGTGAGCACCAACATGGGAGGGGCTGAGGAAGGCTGAGGCTTCACAGGTACAAGGAGCTGTTCTTTTTTTCTTTTTATAAATTTTTATTTAATAAATATACATTTCCAAAGTACAGATTTTGGATTACAGTGGCTTTTCCTCCCATAACCTCACTCCCACCCACAATCCTCCCATCTCTCACTCCCTCTCCCATCCCATTCACATCAAGATACATTTTCAATTATCTTTATACACAGAAGATCAATTGACTATATACTAAGTAAAGATTTTAACAGTTTGCACCCACACAGAAACACAAAGTATAAAGTACTGTTTGAGTACTAGTTATACCATTGATTCACATAGTACAACACATTAAAGACAGAGATCCTACATGGGGAGTAAGTGCACCGCGACTCCTATTGTTGATTTAACAATTGACACTCTTGTTTATGGTGTCAGCAATCACCCTAGGCTCTTGTCATGAGCTGCCAAGGCTATGGAAGCATTTTCAGTTCACCAACTCTGATCTTATTTAGACAAGGCCACAGTCAAAATGGAAGTTCTGTCCTCCCCTCAGAGAAAGGTACCTCCTTCTTTGATGGCTCGTTCTTTCTGCTGGCATCTCACTCACAGAGATCTTCCATTTAGGTCGTTTTTTTGCCACAGTGTCTTGGCTTTCCATGCCTAAAATACTCTCATGGCTCTTCAGACATATTTGAATGCTTTAAAGGCTGATTCTGGGGCCAGAGTGCTATTTAGGACATCTGCTATTCTATGAGTCTTTTGTTTATCCAACCCCATGTTGGATCATTCATTCCTTTTTAATTCTATTAGTTAGTATTAGCAGACACTAGTCTTGTTTATGTGGTCCCTTTGACTCTTAATCCTATCATTATGATCAATTATGAACTGAAACTGATCACTTGGACTAGTGAGATGGCATTGTTACAGGCCACCTTGATGGGATTGAATTGGAATCCCCTGGCATGTTTCTAACTCTACCATTTGGGGCAAGTCTGATTGAGCATATGCCAAACTGTACATCTCTTTCCACTCATATTTAACAGGTATCACTTTGCAATTAAATTTAAACACCTAAGAATAATTGTGTGTTAATTGCAGAGTTCAACCAATAGTATTAACTAGAACAAAAAATACTAAAAGGGATAAAGTATTAAGTTGTTCCTCGACAATCAGGACAAGGGCTGATCAAGCCATTGTTTCTCATAGTGTCCATTTCACTTCAACAGGTTTCCCCTTTGGTGCTCGGTTAGTTGTCAAAGATCAGGGAGAACATATGATATTTGTCCCTTTTGGACTGGCTTAATTCACTAACCAAGATGTTTTCCAGATTCCTCCATTTTGTTGCAAATGACCAGATTTCATTGTTTTTTCACTGATGTACAGTATTCTATAGAGTACATGTCCCATAATTTCTTTATCCACACTACTGTTGATGGGCATGTAGGTTGATCCCAAGCCTTAGCTATTGTGAATTGAGCTGCAATAAACATTAAGGTGCAGACCGCTCTTTTATTTGCCAATTTAATTTCCTTTGGGTAAATTCCAAGGAGTGGTATGGCTGGGTTGTATGGCAGGGTTATATTCAGGTTTCTGAGGAATCTCCAGACTGACTTTCATAGTGGCTTAACCAGTTTGAATTACCACCAACAGTGGATTAGTGTCCCTTTTCCCCCATATCCTTGCCAGCATCTGTTGTTGGTAGATTTCTGAATGTGAGCCATTCTCACCGGGGTGAGGTGAAACCTCATTATGGTTTTGATGTGCATTTCCATGATTGATAGAGATCCTGAACATTTTTTTCATGTGTCTGTTGGCCATTTGGATTTCCTGTTTTGACAAATGTCTATTGAGGTCCTTGGCCCATATCTTAAGTGGGTTGTTTGTTTTGTTGTTGTGGAGTTTCTTGATTTCTTTGTAGATTCTAGTTATTAACCCTTTATCAGTTGCATAGTTTGCAAATATTTTTTCCATTGTGTTGGCTGCCTCTTCACTTTCCTGACTGATTCTTTTACAGTACAGAAACTTCTCAATTTGATTTAACCCCAATTGTTATTTTTGGCTTTGACTACCTGTGCCTCCAGGGACTTTTCCAAAAAGTCTTTGCATGTGCCTATATCTTGCAGGGTATCTCCAATGTTCTCTAATAATTTGATGTTGTCGAGTCATAGATTTAAGTTTTTAATCCATTTGAGTGAATTTTTGTGTAAGGTGTAAGGTAGGGGTCTTGCTTCATGCTTCTGCTCTTGGAAATCCAGTTTTCCCAGAACCATTTGTTGAATAGACTATCCTCCCTCCAGGGATTGGTTTTAGGTCCTTGATCAAATATAAGTTGGCTGTAGATGTTTGGATTGAATTCTGGTGTTTCTATTCTGTTCCATTGGTCTATCCATCTGTTTCTGCACCAGTACCATGCTGTTTTGATTATAACTGCCCTGTAGGATGTCCTGAAATCTGGTATTGTGATGCCTCCGGCTTTGTTTTGTTGTACAAGATTGCTTTAGCTATTCGAGGTCTCTCCTGTGCCTCCATATGAATTTCAGCATTATGTTTTCCAGATCTGAGAAGAATTTCTTTGGTTTTTTGATTGGTATCACATTGAATCTGTAAATTGCTTTTGGAAGAATAGACATTTTGATGATATTGATTCTTCCAATCCATGAGCATGGATTTTCCATTGTTTGGTGTCCTCTTATATTTCTTTCTTTAAGATTTGTAATTCTCATCATAGAGATCTTTAATGTCCTTAGTTAAGTTTATTCCAAGGTATTTGATTGTCTTGTAGCTATTGTGAATGAGATTGATCTTAGAAGTTCTTTCTCAGCCATGGCATTGCCTGTGTATACAAAGGCTGTTGATTTTTGTGCATTGATTTTATATCCTGCTACTTTGCCAAACTCTTTTATGAGTTCCAATAGTCTCTTAGTAGAGTTCTTTGGATCCCCTAAATAAAGAATCATATCATCTGCAAAAAGGGATATTTTGACTTCTTCCTTCCCAATTTGTATCCCTTTAATTTATTTTTCTTGCCTGATGGCTCTGGCTAAAACTTCCAGAACTATATTGAATATCACTGTTGAGAATGGGCATCCCTGTCTGGTACCAGATCTCAGTGGAAATGTTTCCAACTTTTCCCCATTCAATAGGATGCTGGCCGTGGGTTTTTCATAAATTGCTTTGATTGTATTGAGGCATGTTCCTTCTATACCCTGTTTGATTAGAGTTTTCATCATGAAATGATGTTGTATTTTATCAAATGCTTTCTCTGCATCTATTGAGATAATCATATAGTTTTTCTTCTGAAGTCTGTTAATGTGGTGTATCACATTGATTGATTTACAGACATTGAAGCATCCCTGCATACCAGGGATAAATCCCACTTGGTCTGGGTGGATGATCTTTCTGGTGTGTTGTTGCATTCTATTGGCCAGAATTTTATTGAGGATTTTTGCGTCTATGTTCATCAGGGATATTGGTCTGTAATTTTCTTTCAATGCTGCATCTTTTTCCAGCTTAGGAATTAAGGTAATGCTGGCTTCACAGAAAGAATTTGGGAGGATTCCCTCTTTTTCGATTGTTCTGAATAGTTTGAGAAGAATTGGAGTTAGTTCTTCTTTAAATGTCTGGTAGAATTCAGCAGTGAATCCATCGGATCCTGGGCTTTTCTCTCTTGGGAGGGACTTTATTACTGATTCAATTTCTGCCTCAGTTATGGATCTGTTTAGGTTTTCTATATCTTCCTGGTTCAATTTAGATAGGTTGCATGTGTCCAGGAATCTATCCATTTCTGATAGATTTCCCTTTTTGCTGGCATACAACTCTTTTTAGTAAGGAATCCTCCTAGAAGGCAAACTGATAAACTTGGGCTTTATCTTGGATACATGGGAATCCATGGAAATGTCTGAAGGAAAAGAGTGATATAACCAGACTTTCACTCCAGACACATCACCACACCCATGAGAAGTGTGGATTGGAGGGTCTTAAGACTAGGGCAGTACAAGGAGACTGGGGTTGTGTTCTGGATGACAGGGGGCAAGGTCTGAGCTAACACAATGACTAGGAAAATGCTTTGAAGTGAGGGACATTCGTCCTTTAGTAGCAGATGTCAAACAATTCATTACCAGGAGAAAGGGTATGGCCAAGGATGAGGACCAAGTTTTGAGGAGTGATTGAAGGATGAATAGTTGCAACTTTCTCTGAAGGGCAATAAGGGAGGGAGCACAAGTTCTATCAAGTGTGAATGTGTGCATATGCAAGTGTGTGCATGGGTGTCTATGTGTGTATAACAAGAACACCACAGTGTTTAGGTCATTTTGGATGTTCAGGAATTGGATAGCATGAATCAGGAACTTTTACCCAGTCCAGACACACAGATTTGTGCACCATTAGAATAAAGACATAAATAGACCAATGAAAATGAGATGGACTAGAGTAAGAACAAAAGAACCAGAAGTTAGAGTAGGGTGGAAATAAGTAGACTAACCCTATGCAGAATTCCAGAATTCCCTTGCCTTTCACTTTGCCCTCCATCACAACCAGTATCTTATTCTTGGAAGAACCAGGAGATCTCTGGTCCACAGCTTGATAACAGTGAGGGAATATGAACAGAGCCTATAAGTTAAAAAGGAAAATTGTTTCTTACAGTGCTCCTATAGGTGAGATTCAGAGATTTATGTAACCTTTTCAAGGCATAGCAGCAATGACTGCCAGACTCAAGGCTCACATCTAAGTCTCAGATGGCCCAGAATTTTCCACCTCTATCCCTATGCCTTTGGCATAGGGACTGTGGCCCTTCCCATAGATTTAGGAGTGGGAGAAAGAAATTTGGGTAGATAAATAGCTTGAATGATAAATATAGGCAAATAGCATCAGTCTAAGGTTTAAGAAGAAAGTTCCTGAGAAAAGTTTGCATCTTGGCTCCACTTACTGCTTTTTTAGCATGACTCAATTTTAGTGAGAAATAAGAGTCTTGGCTGCTCCTCAGGAACAGAGCCTGTTGTCAATGAGGACTTGGGACAACGTGCTCTCCTTCTCTTTAAGACGCGCTGTCCTCTCTTCCCAAATCCGTCTGCTTTGGCTCAGAAAGGAACGCCAAGCCCAACACGTATGTGTCAGATATGCGGCATTGTGTCGGCAACAGCCCAGCCATCTGCAGGAGGCCGGATCTGCCAACTTGTCACCAGGCAGGGAAATCCATTTCACACTTGGTGAAAATGTTCGCATCCTCCCCCACATTCCAGTTAGAAGTTCTCCTTTCTGTGATGAAGCTTTCTGGGAGTTTTATGACCAAAGTAACCATATCTGTAATGTTAAGGTGAAAATTTCTTATTTTAAAAATCAGTCCCTTTGTGTGACAGTTGTGTATTTACTGAGGATAATACACATAGGTCAGAGGTAAGAGGAAATTTGATAAGGAAGCAGCTTTCACCTTTGGAGTTCCAAAATTAATTACATCTGGAACTGCCTCAGAGAGTCTGCTGTAATTGGGATAAGGGTAGGCTGGGCACTCAAAATCTCCCCCAAGTGATTCTAATGTGCAACAGGGTTTGAAAGCCATTGGTTGAGAAAACTGCTTCTCAGATTTTAATTTGCATAGAAGTCATCTGCTTATTTATTAAAATGAGGATTCTGATCCCATGGGCTCCAGGGCCAGCCTGAGATTCTTGATTGCTAGTAAGGTCCCAGGTGATGCTGATGTAGCTGATCAGTGCACAGACCACACTTCAAGTAGCAAGGTCTAGATTAGAAGATCCTTCAACATGGGTCACAGCCCCCCTCCTTGTACACTTAGGCAATGAATTTGTGGCTAAACTTAAGTGTCTGCTGCTTCTCAAAAGCCTTCTTATAGCACTTGTTTACCCTTGGTAGAAGTGACTACTCCATTCTTTTGGCCTTACTTGACTTGGCACAGAACTCTATGGCAGCCCACTGTGTCCTGCCCTCCCAGTCCCTGAACTTGAAGTACAGATGAGCTTCTGTTTCCTTGTGAGTGCCCTGTGTAGTCAGTGCTCACAACTATTCATTGAACGAATAAGCCTGACCTGCTCTACTTATCCTGCTTTACTTCACCTCATAATGCTATATTCATTTGTCCTACTCCAGTAGAATCAAAGTTCCAAAAAGAAGTGGACTTTCATCTTTGTGTTCACTGATCTAGCTGCAGTAAACTGGTACGTGGTGGGTATTCAGTAAGTATTTTTTTGAATGAATAAATGCATAAATGAATAAGTGTTAGTCAAGGCACTAGGCAATGTTTAACCACAGAAGTCAGACATTGTCATTCATAGGACTGGAGGACAGGGGGAATGTAATGGAGCTGGAGGTTCAGGATATAACAGAAAGGGAAGATCCAACGCAGAGGATTCTAGGCCCACTTGTAAATTTTGAGAGCTTTCCACATGCTACAGCACTTGGCTGTCTAAAATACAGGTTATAAACTGGCTAGCAGAGGCTTTTATCTGAGAAACAGTGCAGATTCCTCAAGTAAAGACTTTGAGTAAGAATCAAGGTGAGAGGTGGTTACAGAGAGACCAGATGCCTTTTAACAGATTAGCATAGAAGTGCATCACTTATGTGTTCATTTGCTTCTCTATCATTTCTACTCACATTTATCCAGCTCACTGGAGATGTGACTGTGGGACCTGCAGGCTCCTTGATGGCAGGAGAGTACATGAATACTTCGGGCGTTAGTCTTCTCTTGATACCTGGCTGTTGTGGTGGCTATGTATTATCACACTTTGCATTAGTTATCAATAGAGAATGTGTGAATGTCTCTTCAATATCAGCCCTTCTGTTCCAACTTTCAAATTTGTAGGATAAAGAGGGTCCCATGTTCTCTCTGGAACCAATAATCATTGACTGGCACTCAATGTTGTGTGATAGTCATGACCACTAGATTTTCATTTGATGTGAGAACTTACATATCTTTAAGTTCTAAAATCATCCAATGAATGAGAAATTCTCAACCTGTTTCTCAAGTAACATTCAGTCTGACAGGACATTATTAAAGCAGAACTTACAATAAGCCATGCTAAATACAGCTTTATAGTAAATATAAATAATTTGTGTCTGCTTTTATGATGTTTTCTGTGGTGGCTTTTTGATTATACATTCACTAGTACTAAGAGATTCAAAGGAGCCATGTAGATATGAGGGGAGCCATGTAATCATTCCAACTATTGAGCTTTATTCTTCCTATTGAGCCCACAGGGTCGAAGACATGAGCTTACTGGGGATTTCTGCCAGGATAGGGGTGAAAAGTAGGGCAATCACAACCTCAAATATAAACGTGGTACTTAAAACCATTATCTACTCTTGAGTTTCCTAGAATAAAGAGCTGAGACAAGAATTAAATACTAATGCTTAATTACTTGGAAGTTGCAAATGCAGAACAGTAAAAGTGAGGAAAGAAGACAAATGTAGAAATGATAGAAGTAACACAAGTTATGCACAGCAAAATGGCTATTGCATCCCAATGAACTGCACAGAGATGCAGTGTGCTGCTTGGAAGGGGATCGGAGCTGCACTAGGGTCAAATTGGAATGATGGGCCATGTAGAGATGTCCCCCACTGTGGAGCAACCCATTGCAGAGAGAACGCAGGGGTAATTTATCACTTTTGTCTGCCTTGTCTCTTCACATTAAGTCAAAATGCACATCTCCAGAAGTGCCTCTGAGTTATCCTCTGGCGTCTTTTGTGGCTGTTCAAAATGCCAGATCACTCATTCTAAGACATAGTAGCATTTCCTTCAGTCTAGAAATGGAAGAAGAAAACAGAACTCAATGAGTGTAAGTAATCAGTCTGGTTGTGTGGTGAAGGCCAAGGCAAGGGGTGGGGGCTGTCCCAGTGACTGGTTGATCCTGGAGCCATAGCATGGTCCAAGAGGCAGGAAGCCAAGGGCAGTCAGTGGCTGTATGAGATCTGACTGAGCACATGTGTTCAAACAGAAAAGATCATAGAGAGCTTCCAATTCAATTCCTTCAGCTCACAGTGGGGCAAAATCAAATCTCAGTAAGAGTATGGCAAGTCCAAGATCCCAAAACTTGTAAGAAACACAACAGGGATGTGGCTATAATGATTAATGGGTGTGAGTTTCATGCTTTTTTTTTTTTTCATTAAACAAAGAGCTCTGACTGTACAATGAGTAAAATCCACTGTATGTCATCAGAATAGATACCTATTGTGAACCAAATGATGACTGCAGAGGCTTAAGTCAGCCAAGATATCCATGTCCTGCAGCTGGCATCCGGGTCACCATGACCTTTCAACCAAGACAACTTTGGTCATGGGAAAGGAAACATCTACTGTGCCTTAAGAAGGAGTGAGCTTTCTTTTTTCTTTTCAGAAAGCTTCTATTTGATGAATACAATTTTCATAAGTACAGCTTTAGGAATATAGCATGAGTAATTAACCACCCATGGCTTGTCTCTCCATACACATAGATCATGTGTAACGTAGGAATGAGTGTGGTAACATCAAGTACCTTCTGATTCAATAATCAAGTCTGTTGGCTATTATCAGATGTTATTCAATTTCTAAAAAGGTAGTCTTTGATTTTCAATGTAATTGATAATCACACATAAATCTGTATTGTTTAAACTTGAGTCAATGTGTGTACTCTCCCTGTGAGAAAACGTGTAACCAAATGCATGTCTGTGGAAGAGTCAGCTCAAGCAACTGACTAATTGTTTCTGGGTAGAAATTCTCAATTTGGTTAGTCAAATAAACTTTCATTTTTATTTTTCATCCAGACTCTGACTCTTTGTGTTAGCACTACTACCACTTGAAAAAATGGAACAACTTTGTGGTTAACAGGTTGTGCCTGGGTGGAGTAGGTATAGAGTAAGGTGAGATTCTGGCACTGCCACCTACTTGCTTTGCAATTTTGAAGAAGTTATTCAACATGTTTGAACCTACGTTTCTTCACCTTTATGAATTTCCCAGGGTTATTAAGAAGCTCGTGAGGCTCTATGGATAGTGCTCAGCACATAATAAACATTCAATAAATCCTAAAAATAATTCTAGTTTAGTGACATTGTAATCATTTTTACTACAATTCAGCATCAGCCTTCAATGTCTCTATAAACCTCAACCTCAAGATATAAGGGGGTTTCAGAAATTTTCTGAGAAATGGAATTTTAATAATGCAGTTTTCCATGAACACTCTGAAGGTCCCTCATACACATATCCCTACATCTACCCACCATCCATGCATCCATGAACTCACTCACCATGTATTCATCCATCCATCCACCCATCAATCCACATGTATATTTTGATAAACGTCCAATGATGGAGAAAAGATATTTTTGTTTAAATTAAGCAGGGGAATCTACTAGTGTTCTTTGCTCAACTGTCAAACAAAAACAATAAATTTATTTTATTTTTGACAGGCAGAGTTACACAGTGAGAGAGAGAGAGAAAGATCTTCCTTTGTTGGCTCATCCCCCAAATGGCTGGTATGGCTGGAGTGCTGCAGCCAGCATGCCACAGCTGGCGCACCACAGCGATCCAAAGCCAGGAGCCAGGAGCTTCCTCCTGGTCTCCCATGCGGGTGCAGGGCCCAAGCACTTGGGCCATCATCCATTGCTTTCCCGGGCCACAGCAGAGAGCTGGACTGGAAGAGGAGCAACCAGGACAGAATCTGGCACCCTAACTGAGACTAGAACCCAGGGTGCCAGCGCCGCAGGTGGAGGATTAGCCTAGTGAGCCATGGTACTGGCCAATAAATTTATTTTTAAAAACTCTCTCCAGAGTAAGTGAAAATGTAAGTTCCAAGGTTCAGTTAGGAAAAACATGTTTTCAGTGTCAAGGACACAGAAACAATTCCTCGCTTCCTGTATTTTCCCATCGGTATTAACATCATCATGCATAGCTTTTTGTTTTTAAAATGAACCAGAGTCTGTCAGAAATGAAGTGATTTTTTCATTGCAGAAATTATCATGGAGTTTTCCTGGAGAAAATGGGAGGCATGAGGAAGCTGAGAAAGGAAAGGGGATTAACTCCTCAGACAAGATCCAACATAGGACCCTGTTGAGAGATGATATTGACTAGAGGGCTCTATAGACAGTTGCCAAAAATAGGATTGGAGTTAATAGGGATGGACAAGGCTTAGCCAAACAATCATCCTGTATTGCCTACTGGTCTGAAATTGTTCTCTGGGATGTGCTATCCAGTGTTTTTGTCCAGATTTCTATGACCTTAACAGATTGCTCCTAGATAGAAAATAGCCTGACTTTCCAAGCTCTGACTTAATTCAGCCTCTTTAATTCTTCTGAAGCCAGAATGGGTCCCAGGGGGTAACACACTTATCTGGCTGTCTGCTTTGGTGGCTGATTTCTCCAGGATGGCCACAGAAGCTGTACTTGAGGAATTCTAATGCTATAGCATTGCAAAGGCAAAGACTTGTGCTTCTCATGAGTGCTTAGCCTATGTAAAACAACAAACCCATTCTGACAGTATTTCCAGCCATCCACAGTCTCACCCACAGGGGCTGCCAGCCCAGGGATCGGGGATGGTGCAAGAAGATGAACATCAACTGAGTCCAACAGGGGACAGTGATTTGGAATTTCCAGTAGTGAGTAGATGCTGATCCAACCACCGTGACAGATGTCTTCATATGCCACCCAAAACTTCCTAAAATGTTTATTTTCAAGAATAAAGATTGTTTGATTGTTTTGGCTGATGAGTCAGAGAAACTGAAAATTTACGCTTACTCCAGAATCAACCAGTGATGCTGCTGAGCCTATTGCTTCGTCTCTGTGGGAGAGAGCAACGAGCAGCAATTATGCGCGGACCATCTTCATGCTCAGTCCTGTCCTTTAGTGGTTGTGTGACCTCTAGAAGTTTCCCAGTCTAGTTTTTTCATCTGCAAAGTGGGAGTCATAGTGGCACCTGCCTCATGGGTTCACAAGGATTACATGTATGGTTATGTGCAAAGTATTTAGCACCTGGTGCATGGTAAATATTATGTAAAATTTGTCATTTTTGAAACCTTAGGTGCTAATTTAAAATCTCAGATTTTGTGAGTGTGACATCACCTTCATGGATATTTTTGGTTGCCTACCCAGCATGCATTTCCTTATTTTTCCTTTCCCAAAGCTCTCAAACATCCTTTGAGAAAACACCTTCAAGTTCTCTTCCATATTACAAAGGAATAATTATAGACCACACCAGTCCTGCTCTGATATCAGAAAAATGGTTCAGGGGTGCACTGTGATATAACAGGTAAAGCTACTGCCTGCAGTGCCAATATCCCATATGGGTGCCAGTTCTAGTCCTGGCTGCTCCTCTTCTGATCCAACTCTCTGCTATGGCCTGGGAAAGCAGTGTAAGGTGGCCCAAGTTCTTGTGCCCTTGTACCTGTGTGGGATACCTGGAAAAAGCTCCCAGTTCCTGGGTTTGGATCGGCACAGCTCCAGCCTTTGCAGCCATCTGGGGAGTGAACCAGTGGATGGAAGACCTCTCTCTCTGCCTCTCCTTCTATCTGTGTAACTCTGACTTTTAAATAAGTAAATAAATCTTAGAAAAAAAGGAAAATGGTTCATGTAGTGAATCTATTTTTTTTAATTACAGTAAACTTTTGCCAAGGTAACAGTTTTTATTTGACAGGTAGAGTTACAGACAGTGAGAGGGAGAGACAGAGAGAAGGTCTTCCTTCCATTGGTTCACCCCCCAAATGGCCGCTACGGCTGGCATGCTGCACCGATCCAAAGCCAGGAGCCAGGTGCTTCTTCCTGGTCTCTCATGTGGGGGCAGGGGCCCAAGCACTTGGGCCATCCTCCACTGCCCTCCCAGGCCACAGCAGAGAGCTGGACTGGAAGAGGAGCAACCGAGACTAGAACCTGGTGCCCATATGGTGCCGCAGGCGGAGGATTAACAAGTGAGCCACGGTGCCAGCCCCCAAGGTAACCTTAACAATGTTGGAAAAATATCCTCCCCTCCTCTCCTTTATCAGATTATTTCTGATGCATACTGCAAGATTTGTCACATCAAAAGTTCTCTCCTTGTCCTCATCGAGACTCCCTTTGTATGGTTTCAAATAGGAAAAAAAATTTCCAGGAAACCAAAGTCTAGGCAAACAAGTTTCCTGGAGGACATCTCTTTCATTCATATAGCAATTTGCAAACAGGGTCCATGATAATTCACTGATTTATTTTCATAAAAACTTTAAGGGTCCTATTTTTTAGGAGCATAATTTGTGCCTCTGGAGTTAAACTCAAATTCTTGGAGTCTAAGACCCATTTCCCTGGAGGGTGGTGATGAAGTCAGAATCTATGACCATGTCTTCTGACACAGTGGGTCACTCACTTATTATTTTTTTAAAGCTTTTATTTAATGAATATAAATTTCCAAAGTACAGCTTATGGATTACAATGGCTCCCCCCCATAACTTCCCTCCCACCCGCAACCCTCCCCTTTCCCGCTCCCTCTCCCCTTCCATTCACATCAAGATTCATTTTCAATTCTCTTTATATACAGAAGATCAGTTTAGTATATATTACGTAAAGATTTCAACAGTTTGCCCCCACATAGCAACACAAAGTGAAAAATACTGTTTGAGTACTAGTTATAGCATTAAATCACAATGTACAGCACATTAAGGACAGAGATCCTACATGATATTTTTAAAAATTGATTGATTTTCTATGCAATTTCCAATTTAACACCAAGTTTTTTTTTTCATGTTCAATTATATTTATATGCAGAAGATCGATTCAGCATATACTAAGTAAAGATTTCATCAGTTTGCACCCACACAGAAACACAAAGTGTAAAAATACTGTTTCAGTGCTAGTTATAGCATTACTTCACATTGGACAACACATTAAGGACAGATCCCACATGAGACGTAAGTACACAGTGACTCCTGTTAAAATCATTTTTCATTGAGTTTCTAGGAAACCCACATTCTCTCGTTCTTCCTATCTCATGGCTCCTCTACAATCCATTTATGAATCTTGTTTCTTCTTCTAATCTCTAAAAATTGAAGGTTTTGGACTGTCCTGTGCATTGTACAATGTTGACAGTATCCCTGACTTCTATCTACTAGACGCCAGTAGAAGTTCCCTGGTTGTGACAACCAAAAAGCTCCAGAAACATCACCAAACATGCTTGCAGTGGCGGGGAGTCACCCTTCATTAACTAGGCTAGTAGACAATCAACTTACTAGAAACAAAAAATCTAGATTCTAGTTTCAGCTGTTTGACAAGTCGTTTGTTGTTTCAAGCCTTAGATTCTCATCTACACATCAAGGTTTAGAGTCCCTACTCCACAGATACAGCTGTGAGGATTCCATTAATCCATGTATCCAAATATAACCAGCTACTGTTCCCTTTTATCTCTGTGACTGACCTGCCATGTGTCATGATCCCTTTCCTGATTTCAACATATCAACTCACTTCGGCCAGTAGATTTGTCCTACTGCTATTGGCTGTTTTCACAATTGTAGGTACTCTGTCTTTGCCTTTGGCAGTATCTGAGTCTTCCTATTTGCTTCTGCCTTTTGTCCTTCCCCTTATTACCATCCTGCTGGCCACACCATGTACCTCATTCTGAATTCTTCATCTGGTTTGAAATGGCAGCTCTATCTTCACTATTTTCCCCCAGACCTTTCCCATGCTTAAACTAATCCAATCCTATCACCTTTCCAGCCACTTGAGCTTCAACAAGGACTTCCTATGGCAGCAACTCAAGCCATATCCACAGCTGCGGGGATGAGAAGCAAATCAACAGGCCATTCATGGCCATCAGCCACATACAAAGCATTACCTCTCTGGGCTCTGAATTTCTCATCCGGTAAATTAGAGGGTAGGATTGATTGGTTGTTAGTTGGAGCTGTCTTTCCCACTGGCTTTGAGATAAATGTATTTGCCTTCCTCATACCTGATGATCTCCAAATTCCCTTCCAATTTTAACATCATCCATAGTTTTGAAACATGAGCATAAGAAATAGTTAAAGGGGGATATAACTTCTCAAAAAGAATTCTGATTCCCTGTTCTGCCCCCATCTGGTTGCTTTCTGGTGATAGTGTGATGTCATGAACTGGACCCAGGTGTAGGAGCAGAATTCTCACTTTGGAACTCACTAATACTAGCAGTGGAAGTTTCCATAGATCAGTTTTACTCATCTAAGCCTTGGCACTCTCCCGTCTTCTACCAGAAGAGGCTCTTAGGAGGCCTCTACATGATGATGCATGGAAGGTACCAGTCAACAGCATCTGGCTACATCTGGTATGAGAGGGGCCTTTGTTACATGTTCCTGCTCTTCTTTTCAGCTTCCCAGTCTACTACCTCCATTTACTCCTCACTCCATGTAGCATAAAACTGTCCACTCCCTTTAGGCAAGGATTCAGCTTTATTACCCCTGACATTTCCCTATCACCTATTCCAGTATGTTGTTTTTACATAGTTACAACTCAACGCAACATCCATTGCGTTAAATTGAACTTGAAATTTGACACACTATAGGATAGGAAATAAAAAATAAATCATTTAAAAATGTAGTTGAGCATGATAGAAAACTGTCCATCAGAAGGGATAACAAAGAGAAAATGGCTTGAGAGTTGATTCCATCTTGTTTTCTTCTGAATGTCACATGGTTGAGCAAGGATTTGGGATAAGACAGAGCTGGGTTTGGAGTCAGACCCATCTAGTATCTCCTAGAGTATCTGGCAGAACAGCAAATTTAAAATAATAATTACTAGACATAAGTTTTTTAGTGTTTCAATGTAGCTGAATTCTAATTATATGACTTACAAGGCATTATTTTGTTTCTTGGACACTTATTTTCTTAACTTGTAAAATGGGAAAAGTAATTAGCATGAAACGAAGTAATGCAAGCAAAGGAAGTGGCACATAGTCCTTGCTTTACATATCTCTTGACTTGATATTGGTGCCCCAGAGTTTCTGCTTTAGCTTGGATTAACTGACATTGTTGTTTGTGAATATGGTCAGTGAACACTCCTGGATGCTGACAAGCAATCCCACATTTTGCACTTCAGTCAAGCTGAAGAAACAGCATTGATTATGGCATCAGTGATAGAATATAATTCAGATCAGCTCTGATGCCTAGATGCAGTGCAACAGTAAGCAAGTCACCTTACCTTTCTAATCCTTCATGTGTGTAAATGTATGGATAGTTTGACTTGGGATCTTTTACATTTCTAAAAATATCTAAGCAGGATTAATTGATCTTGAAGAGCTTTTCCATTCTTGAGGGTACACGAGTAGATTAGGTTCTGTTTCCCTAAATGTTGGTCAATGAAATTTAAGTGTGTGCATCCAGGGGTGGAAGTACACACAAGAGTGTGTAGGTGATGGAAGGGAAGACTACTGCATCAGACACATATGAGTACACTTTCTGCATTTTATAAATCCCCCCTGCAAACAAAACAAAGCTGGGAGAAGTATTCTTAGTTCTGCTGTTCTAGTAAGGAAACTAAGACTGAACGATGTAAAATAACTTGCATTAAGTCAGAGAAAATCAAACTCTTCCTTCTGTGTAGCCTCTTCTTCAATCCAAACCCTCATCAATTAAGGCCTAGATGATTCACTCACCTGGTGTGGCAGGTCTCTGTGCTTCCCAGCCCATGCCCTCCATGACAGCTTGTGCACGGCTACAGGCCAGATCCTCTCACTCCCTTACAGGCACCTAGGCTCACTCTTACAAGGTTTCAGGGCATCTGGCTCCTGCCTATTTCTCTAGCCACATCGTCAATATTCACTCTCTTAACTTCCATATATTGTATAGTTTATCCCTTTCAGACATTTGCTAGGCTGCATCCATAATGGGAACAAGTGTTCCTACCCTTTATTTAAAACGTCAAAGGGTAGACATACCTTGATTGACAAATCATGCAAGTTTTCTTTTTTTATGATTTTTTATGATTATTTCTACTCCTTATTTTTTTTTGACAGGCAGAGTGGACAGTGAGAGAGAAAGAGAGACAGAGAGAAAGGTCTTCCTTTTGCCGTTGATTCACCCTCCAATGGCCGCCGCGGCCAGTGCGCTGCGGCTGGCACACCGCGCTGATCCAATGGCAGGAGCCAGATGCTTATCCTGGTCTCCCGTGGGGTGCAGGACCCAAGCACTTGGGTCATCCTCCACTGCACTCCCTGGCCACAGCAGAGAGCTGGCCTGGAAGAGGGGCAACCGGGAAAGAATCCAGCGCCCCAACCAGGACTAGAACCCGGTGTGCAGGTGCTGCAAGGCTGAGGATTAGCCTAGTGAGCCACGGTGCTGGCCTCTACTCCTTACTTTTTTAAATATTTTATTTATTTATTTGAGAGGTAGAGTTACAGATAGTGAGAGGTAGAGACAGAGAGAGAGGTCTTCCATCTGCTGGTTCACTCTCCAAATGGCCACAATGACTGGAACTGCACCCATCTGAAGCTAGGAGCCAAGTGCTTCTTCCTGGTCTCCCACATGGGTGTGGGAGCCCAAAGACTTGGACCATCTTCTACTACTTTTCTGAGCCACATCAGAGGGCTGGATTGGAAGAAAGGCAGCCAGGACTAGAACTGGTGCCTATATGGAATGCCGGCACTGCAGGCAGAGGATTAACCTACTGCACCATGGTACCGGACTCCACACAGGTTTTCAATCATCTATCTAACATCTACCTAAGTAATCTATTTGTCCATATATCTACTTAATAATTGTCAACATTCATTAAGCACGATTGACCAAGACTATTTTGATCACTTTAAATCAATTTATTTTTTCATCTAATTTCCCAACAAGACTGTGAAACAGACTTCTCTATTTCTAGTTTTCAGAAGAGTCCTAGAGGATTAAGTGAATTGCCCAAACTTACACAGTTAGAAAGTGGGAGGGCCAGGACTTGTGCCCTGGAAGTAAGCCTTTTGCTCTATCAACTATGTACTACTTCCCAGTTAAGTGGTTTCCAGTTCCATATAGGTTCTATAAAAGAAAGGCTTGAATTATTAGCATTGCACACCGTGAGAAGCTTGGAGGAGGCTGTGGCATTTGGGAAACTACATTTGAATGGTGATCTTCTCATCTAACTGCCCCCACTCCACACTGATCTAGTCTTCTTGATGTTCTTTCATCTGCTTAGAAGGCCTACCACCCCTCTTCATCATGGGAGCACCTGCTCATTCACTTATTTGCCAAGCAATTATGTTATTGTGTCAGACCCTGCTGAAGTTTGAGTCTATAGGGATAAACTGACATAACCTCTGTCCTCTGGAATTCATCATATGTAGTAGAGATGGACATGTAAGCAAGACAAAAATGGGCAAGGCACCTTCATACTGGGGTGTATATATAAGAGAATTACAGGCATAGAAAGCCAAGACACTATGGCAAAAAGATGTTCTGTATAAAGGACCTCTGTGGGTGAGACCCCAGTGGAAAGAAGGGGCCATCAAAGAAAGATGTGCTTTTCTCTGAAAGGAAGAGAAAACTTCCACTATGCCCGTGGCCTTGTCGAGTTAGTGGATCCAAAAGCCTTCTATAGCCTAGGCAGCTCATGTCAAGAGCCTTGGGTGATCACTGATGTCATACATAAAAGTGTCAATTGTTAAATAAACAAGAGTCACTGTGCACTAACTTCACATGCAGGACCTTTGTCCTCAAAGAGTTGTATCATGAGACTTAATAGTAAAACTTGTAATCAAGAATCACTTCCTTTTAGTGTATTAAGTGGAGGGTATTCTTATGTCTCATAAATTATAGTTATGTCTAATAGCTTGCAAAAGATGTATCACTCTTGGGTTCTTCTTTAAAGGTAATTAAGTTTCTAAAAAGAAACAAAAGGGAGAAGAAAGGGAAAAGAGGAAGGAAAAGAGGAAGAGAAAAGAAAATCACCTTCGAGATACATTAACTTTGAACAGCACCTGTCTGGACTGCTAAGGAACAGTTTTTTGTTTTTTGGGTTTTTTCCTGTCTTTTTCTTTTTCTTTCTCATGCAAAGTGTTAGCTCTTTACCTAGAATAGAGTTAATCCTCTGTATATAAAGTTAAATGAAAATAGATCTTAGTGAAAAACAGGACAGGGAACAGGAGAGGGAAGAGGAAGAGGAGTGGGAGAGTGGGTGGGAGCGTGTATGGTGGGAAGAATTACTGTGTTCCTAATGTTGGATTTATGAAATGCATGCAAGTAAAATAAATAAAAAAGAAGGGTATAGGAAGATAGAAACATAGCCTGTTAATTCCATGGAACATCACCCCCATTTTTCAATCATAAAAATTTGTAGATACTATATTTTCTTAGGACTAAAGTTAATTTTTATTGTTCCCAAGTCAGCAGTCTGAAAGCCTTTAGTGAATGTTTCTCAGTTCAGTGAATTAATTTTCCTTCCTGCTCCCTTTCCTCCTGCCTCACTTCCTTCCTTTGCTTCCTCTTTGTCTGTTGCTTATCCTTCTAAACTCACCACGGGACTCTAAAAGAGAAGGCTCTTTTAGAATCATAAGATCAGAGTTGGCAAACTCAAAAGGCTTCCATAGCCTTGGCAGCTCATGACAAGAGCCTAGGGTGATTAGTGACGCCATTAAACAAGAGTGTCAATTGGTTAAGTCAACAACAGAAGTCACTGTGCATTTACTCCCCATGTAGGATCTCTGTCCTTAATGTGTTGTTCAATGTGAATTAATGCTATAACTAGTACTCAAAAGTACTTTACACTTTGTGTTTCTGTGTGGGTGCAAACTGATGAAATCTTTACTTAATATACACTAAATTGATCTTCTGCATATAAAGATAATTGGAAATGAAAAAAAAAAAAAAAAGAATCACAAGTTTCCCAATGAGGCCTAGTGGAGTTCCCTTCTTTCTTTTGCCACTGTCGCCTGTAAGAATTGATCATCCTCTGTAGGATGGTCTGTTATCTGCCTCCCACTAGTCTATGCACTTCAGAGCTGTAATCTAGTGTCTGCACAGATAGTAGATATAGTTGCCCAGTAAATATCCATTCTATTTATAAATAAAATGAATTCAGAAAAAAAAACACAGTACAGGTTATAGGAGGATTTATGCAAAATGGGGGATTCAATTATATAACCCCTGAGTTCTGTTGCAACCTAAGATTCTATTAAACATTCCAAGCTTTTAAATTCTGTGGCTTGTAAGTGCAGCCTGTAAGCATACTCCTGTTTATTTAGCATAGCTGTTGTGATAGTGGTAAGCTCCAACCACTTATTTACTTAGGATTCATATAGAATACCTGGTTTTGGCAACTTTTCTTCATTATTTTGATCTTCCTAAATATAAGACTCAGCATCTTTAGTGGAGCTTGTGTACCCAGAACAAAATCTGCATCTGTGGAGGTGTTTATTTGAGCTAAGCGGTGAAAAGAGAACAGTCATGTAAAGAGTAGGGAAAAAGATGGTCCAGGCAGAGCAACAAGCTGAGCAAAGACCCCAAGAAGGGAAGAGCTGGAGTATTCAAAGCTGGGTAAAAGCTCACTGTGAGCAGTTGGGTAGCTAAACACAAGGTTGCGATATAAACCAGAAAAAGACCTCTCAATGGCCCCTTATCATACTTCAACTTTACCTTAGTTACAATGAGAAGCCACTGAAAGATTCCCTAGCCTTCTTTCCAGAGAGGTGATGGGATTCCAGGTTTTCATTGGTTTAAAGATTTATTTCTTTGTTTATTTGAAAGGCAGAGTGGGAGGAGGAGGAGGGAGGGAGGGAGTAGAGAGAGATTTATTTTTCATCTGCTGATTCACTCCCCAAATGACCACAACAGTCAGGTCTAGGGCCGGCTGAAGCCAGGATTCAGGAACTCCATCATTGTCTCCCACTTTGGTGGCAGGGACCCAAGTCCTTGGGCCATTTCCACTGCTTTCCCAGGTCCATTAGCAGGAAGCTGGGATTGGCAGTGGAGTAGCTGGGACTTGAATTGGCACTCTGATATATGGATGGTGGTATTGCAGGTGGTGGCTTAACCTGCTGTACTACAACACCAGTTCAGATTCTGCGTTTTCAAAAGGCTCCCATGGCTGCTATATATGTGGAAGTGAATCAGGATGGTGGATAAGAACAGATGCAAGGATACTCTTTGAAAGGCTACAGTTGTAGTCTAGGCCATGGACAGTGGGTTATAGAGGTGAATTTGAAAGGCATTTAGAGTGCCGGATGCATTTTGACTTGGCAGGAGACTGATTGTAGAGCCTGGGGAAGAAAGACAAACTAGAGAAGAACGCATAGGTTTCTTGCAAACGTTAAAGGATTAATGGTAAAGGATTCTATAGAAATGTTAAAGGATTATATAGAATCCTCTAGCAAAGAAAGCCCAGACTTACTTGGATGTTGTTGGAGGATCCTTCGCAAAGTCATTGACACCTGCTTCCTAGGAAAATAGGAAGTTGTACATTCAGAACAAAGTTAGAGAGGATTTCCTTCATTTCCCTTTGATAAAATTGTTCCACAAAGCTCACTTATTTGATCTGGAGGGTAACAAGTTACGTGGTACAGTTTTTTGACTTATGCTAGTGTGAACTGAGTATAAAGGTAGATATTTAGAACTTTAATTCAAGAAGATTTGAGAAAATATTTTCACTTAATTACTCATAATTACTTTTCTATGGCAACAACAGTGTTTCAGTGATGAGAATAAATATGACAGTTGATCACTTTGGTTGTGAGCGACAGATGGGTGAAAGTGGTGTTGATTTTCCCTTCTACCCTCTTTTTCAGTCAGGAAAGCTCTCCTTCCCTTATGAGTCCAGAACTTACAAGCTTGCTGGGAAATCGAAGCTCTGTCTACCCTCCCTGCCACTCCATCAGATCTTACCGCTGAGTAATTGTGCATACATCAATGTATGGTGGTTTCCACAACAACCTGCAGGCTTTATTACCTCTACTTTGGAGGAAACAGGTTCGGAGAATGTGACAGGGTCCACAATGAGTAATAGAGTAAAGCAGGACTACTCTTATGCATATTTGTAGTTTAACTCACTTCTTGAGTTTTTACTGGTTGTGATGTAAAATAACACTCAAAATATTCCCATAAAGCACTGTATTCTCAGCGACACTTGGTTCTTAAATAGTTTTAATAACTTTGTAACTTAGATTTATTGGGCCTTTCATCTTTTTGCTCATGTCATGCCCTTTTCCCCATTATTTCAACATTCCTCTCACTAGACGAGTAGGTATTTCCCTTGACTGCAGACTTGACCACATGAGCTGCATTGCTCAGTGAGATGCTACCATTCACGAAACCAAAAAAGTCATGCGGTCTGTGGTTATATTTGCCCACTGTGATTCTGCTGTTATCTGAAAAGTGTTCCCCAGCATTGTCATTGCTCCTTGGCCTTGGGTCCCAGAATGAGGCTGGATGGCAGCAAGGAGCCAAGCCCAGCTGACCAGTATCTTAAAGCAGAATCACCCAGAGCAGTCCAGCTGAGAATCTCTAGAGGCTAAGTGGTGTTTGCTGTTAGACTTTGGTTTGGGGGTAGCTTGTTTCACACCATCAGTGGGATAATACTTGATCACTGTAGCTCATGACAGTTGCCCTCATCTTCCAGTTTCTTTTTAATTTTAGAGTGGCTATCATCTAAATATTTAGAGACTGGGGCTGAAAGAGAATAAGTAACTTGTCTCAGATCACACCTGTAATGGGTGTGGAGCAAGGATAAAGAGTGACTACAGTGGCCAGTCTCCAAGATGGCCCTGTATGGTCCACATCTCCCAGTATTAACCCTTGGGGCACTGTCCTCCATCTCGTTCCAGGGCTGGCTGATGTGAGCAACAGACTACTGCAGAAATGCTGCACACCGCTTCCAAGACTACAGGGTACAGGACATTGCCGCTTCCATTTTGGTCTTGTGCACTTTCTTTTGGGTCCCTCGTGTTGGAGAAAGCCAGTTGCCATATCATGTGGACACTGGGCACTCTTTGGAGATTCCCACTGTGTAAGGAGCTGGTGAGCCTCTCCCCAAAACCAGTGAGGAACTGAATCAGATCAGCAAACCCCAGTGAGAGTGGAAGTGGATTGTTCAGCCATACTAGTAAGTGTGTTGTGATGCCTCGCTGTGGATGTAACTAGACTTTTCTGATGACTAGTGATGGTGAATCTCTCCATAAACTCATTCCCCATCAGTATATCTTCTTTGGTGAAGTATCTAAATATCTGGCCTGTTATTATGACATTGTTTTCTTAACATGATTGATTTGTAGGGATTATTTTATATATAATGGATATGAATCTTTAATAAGATATATGTACTAGGATTAATTACTCCAAGTCTGTGATTTGTCTTTTTAATTCATCAACAGAATATTACATTTTATTTATTTATTTGAAAGAGAGATAGAGGAGAAATAAAGTATGCTTATGATGTCTAATTTATCAGTTTTGTTTGCTTGGAGTTATTTTTGTGTATTTTCTAATAAATCTTAGCCTACCCAGAGTTTGAAAATGTTCTTCTTTTGCTTAAAGAAGATTGATAGTCTTGGCTCCTGCATATACTTTCATTATCCATCTTAAGTTAATTTTATATTTGATTAGAGAAGTGTTGAAATTCCTCCCCCATTTGTTGAATAGAATTTCCTTTCCCTGTTAAACTGCTAGCATAAATTATTTTCTGAAATTCCATGGATCCAGATGTGTGTGTCTACTTGTAGACCCTCTCATTCCCTTCTATTGATTGATTTGTAGGCTAATACAATGCTGTGGTTATGGCTATGGACTTATAGTGAGACCAGAAACCAGACAATATGAATCTTACAAGTTTTTCCTATTCAAGATTATTTGGTTTACTAGGTCCTGTGATTTCTAGATAAATTTTAGAATAAAATCTTTAATTTCTGAAGATATTGTGTAACTTGTGTTGTTTTGCTGTTTAATCCATTGGTCTATTACATCTAAGTTTTTGAACTTGCTGACAAAAATACATCTATAATATCCTCTTATTACCTCTTTAATGTCTTTAAGAAATGTACTCCTATCCTGTCTTCCACTTGTTCTAATGTTTCTTTGTATTTATCCTGCTTCATGTTTTCAGAGATATTTGGACCTATAGACATATTTTCATAAAATTTGTGACATTCTAATAATCACTTTGAAGGATTGCCTCTGCCCTGTTCTCTCTGTCCTCTTCTTTGGGGACTTCATCAGCTGGTGTTAACCAGATGCTTGATTTGATCCCAGGTGCCACTGAGGTTCTTTCCCTTTTCTTCAAGTTTTATCTGCACATATTGTTCAGCTTGGATAACTTCTGTTGATTTGTTTCAAACTTATTGAAAGTTCCTTCTGTAATCTTTTTTAAACTTTTATTTAATAAATATAGATTTCCAAAGTACAGCTTATGGATTACAATGGCTTTTTCTCCCCATAACTTCCCTCCCACCCACAACCATTCCATCTTCCACTCCCTCTCCCCTTCCATTCACATCAAGATTCATTTTCAATTATCTTTATATACAGAAGATCAATTTAGTACATATTAAGTAAAGATTTCAACAGTTTGCACCCACATAGAAACAGAAAGTGTAAATAAAGTACTGTTTGAGTACTAGTTATAGCATTAATTCACGTTGAACAACACATTAAGGACAGAGATCCTACATGGGGAGTAAATGCACAGTGACTCCTGTTGTTGATTTAACAATTTGACACTCTTGTTTATGGCGTCAGTAATCACCCTAGGCTCTTGTCATGAGTTGCCGAGGCTATGGAGGCCTTTTGAGTTCGCCGACTTCAATCTTATTTAGACAAGGTCATAGTCAAAGTGGAAGTTATTCCCTCCCTTCAGAGAAAAGTACCTCCTTCTTTGATGGCCTGTTCTTTCCACTGGGATCTCACTTGCAGAGATCTTTCATTTAGGTCCTCTTTTTTTTTTGCCAAAGTGTCTTGCTTTCCATGCCTAAAATACTCTCATGGGCTCTGTAATCTTTAACATGGTGTTGTTATCAAATAAATCTCAATTAATTGCTATAATTTTCAGTTTTAGAATTTCCGAATCAATCCTTTCACTTCTAGTACTCTTACTTCTCCTGAGATTCCCTACCTTTTTTTTTTTTTTTATAAATCATACCTAATTTTCCCTTTAAATTCTTGGTTACATTTATAGTAGCTATTTTTAAGATTTATTCATTTATTTGCAAGGCAGAGTTACACAGTGGGAGACAGAGAAAGAAAGAGATCGTCCATCCACTAGTTCACTGCCCAAAAGGCTGCAATGGCCAGAATTGACTCAGGCCAAAGCCAGGAGACTAGAATTCCATTCAGGTCTCCCACATCAGTGGCAGAGTCCCAACTACTTGGGTCATCTTCTGCTGTGTTCCCTGGCACATAACAGGATACTGGCTCAGAAGCAGACCAGCTAGGACTTGAATTGGCACTCCGCTATGGGTGCCAATGTTGCAAGTAGTAGCTCAACCTACTCATCACAATGCAGGCCCCAAATAGCTATTTTTGAAAGTCTGCCTGCTAATTCTAATGTTTGGGTCATCAGTATCTATTGACTCATTTTTAATTTTTAATTTATTTTTAATTGATACATCATTGTATGTATTAATGGGATAGGTAAAGTGTGATAATTCAGTATATGTATATGATATGTAATGATGAAATTAAGTTAACTAGTGCTGCCATCTCCTTCATCAGAATGACAGAGAGGGAGAGGAAGAGAGAGAGTTAGCTTCCATCTGCTGGTTCACTCCCCAGATAGACACAACAGCCAGGTCTGGCTGGCCCAAAGGCAGGAACCTGGAAATACGATGGGGTCTCCCACTCAGGTGGCAGGGGCCCAGGCACTTGGGCCATCCTCCAGTGCCTCCCAAGCTCATGAACAGAAGGCTGGATTGCAAGCAGAGCAGCTGGGACTCCAGCTGTTGCTTTGATAGCGGGATGATGGTATCACAAGGGGCCGCTTAACCCACTGTGCCACAACACTGGCCCCAAACGTTCCTTATTGAAATAAGTTTAGCTATTCCCTCAGGGTACTTTTTAATGAATAAAAATTCCAGTTTTACTTCAATACTTAAGTTATTAGGAGATTTTTTCAAACATAAGTAACCTATTTTATTAGTCATAGATTTTGTTTAGTTTTATGTGGTTTTTAAAAAATTACTAATTTTTAATATTCAGTATGGTTTTTATATAATTCTAAGAACATGATGATATTTTCTTCCTCCCTCCATCCCTCCCTTTTGCTCTCTCTTTCCCACCTTCCTTTCCTCTCACTGTCTTTTTTTTAGTTTTTGAAATAACATATTTTAAACTTACAATAGTTAACTTTTTATTTTTTTTATTTTTTTATTTATTTGACATATAGAGTTAGTGAGAGAGAGAGAGAGAGACAGGTCTTCCTTCTGTTGGTTCACCCCCTAAATGGCCACCACAGCCTGAGCTATGCCAATCTGAAGCCCGGAGCCAGGTGCTTCCTCCTGGACTCCCATGTGGGTGTAGGGACCCAAGCACTTGGGCCATCCTCTACTGCACTCCTGGGCCACAGCAGAGAGCTGGACTGGAAGAGAAGCAACCTAGACTAGAATCGGTGCCCATATGGGATGCCAGTGCCACAGGTGGAAGATTAGCCAAGTGAGCCACGGCGCCAGCCCCAACAATTAGAAGTCTTAATGCCTCACTGGGGGCCAACACTGTGGTATAGTGAGTAAGGCCGCTGCCTACAGTGTTGGCATCCCATGTGGATTCAAGTTCGAGTCTTAGCTGCTCCACTTTTGATCTAGCTCTCTGCTATGGCCTGGGAAAGCAGTAGAAGATGGCCCAAGTCCTTGGGCACCTGCACCCATATGGGAAACCTGGAGCCTGGCTCCTGGCTTCGGATTGGTGCAGCTCTGTCCACTGCGGCCAATTAGGAGTAATTAAAGTTTTCTTTAGGATTGAAGCTCTGTGCTGTTGGATGTTCAAAGCTTGCAAATAGTTGTTTTATACAAATTATACATTGCTATCATTGTGTCAGAAAGTCAAGTTCATAATAACTACTTCATTGTATCCATAGACAGACTAGCTTTTGATCCCTTGACCTGACTTCTCTGTCCATTATTTGACCTTGGGCAAGTTAATTCATCTTCTTTGTTCTCATTTTTAAAAAATTACCAAATAGGGATCATGCTACTTAAACTGTAATCTCAGTGGCAGTAGCTGCCTTGACCATTTTGCTCATTTCTGAATCTCCCATATTTAACACAGTTTAAATGTTAAGCACTTAAACTGACCATACAACAAATGTTCATTTTTAACTGTATTAATTTACTATGTTGTTCATTCTTTCAGGAAATGTTGCTACAAGAACACCTGCTTCACAGAGATGCTGCAATAGGGTGTATTAAATGAAGTCATTTATGTAATACGTCTACTACAAAACTTGCTCAGAGTAGAGATGAAGACAGAGACATTTCAAAGAAATGAATACTGAATCTAATTATGTTTACAGATTCTAGGGTCGATAGATATTATATGTAAGGGGAAAAATCAATGATGTCTTAGGAAAAAATATAAACACGTCTCATGGGAGAACTTCCCAGAATAGTCCATGAATGTCATTGTTGATCTAAAAGGATATGAGATCAGTTTCTCCTACAGTTAGTTGGTCCTATCCTTGGAGCACTTGTGAGTGCTGTGCTCACTGTTCACTGGGAAAAGCTCTGTTGACTGACAAGTTAGTTGGCCAATGAATGTCAGCATTAGGGCTTTAGCCCAGGTTGGGGTGGGTGGGCTGGATGGGCTTATTCGGCTGAATGTCTGCAGCAGTCCCTGAGGAGGGATGTCATTGCTGACACTAATGAGTCTCTGCCCTCCAATAGCTTGTAAACAAGCCATGATTTCTGGTCCGGCATGAGTTACAGCTGCAGAGGGGAGGCCATGGGAACAGGGAGAAGGAGGACACCAGATTTATGAAGCCCTCGGGTAGGATACACACCTCTGTTCTCTGGCTGTGCAATGGCCACCTGATTAACAGTCCCTTTTATGCATTCTGTTTTACTTTCTAAAGTGCTTTTCACATCTGTAACCTCATTTGATCCTCATAGCAGCTTCTCAGTGGATAAAGGGTAGAATTTCATGCCGTCATTTCCCAGACAACGAAGCATAGACTGGGTGAGATAATGTGACTTGGTCAGGGCTGTACAGCTTACTAATCCTTGAGACAGGGAGCAAGTATTACTTCCGTGATCTGATCTCTTTACCCAAATGGTGGTCATTTCAGGGCACACTGCTGAAATCAAGGCCCTTCTGCCTCCACACAGATTCTGCTTCAAAGCTCAGTGGTGCTTTAGACACCAACAGGTCCAGCTGTCTGAGAACAGCTAGGCACCCTTGGAAGTGCAGCAGCATCTACTTAGCACTGGGCCCAGCACTCATATCCTAACATCCATTGTCACTTTTCCCTCACACCATGCCGTTTTTGTAGAAACCTATCTGGCCTCAGATTCATGGAGTCAAACCCAACAGGCAATGAGAACTGTGGGGCTTGGGTGGAGCTCAGGCCCTGACTCCACTAGGAGGCTGGATCCATTACCAGGTCACCATCAAGGGAGCCTTTATGAAGAAGCTGCTCTGAAGCACCCACTTGGCCCCATGGTTAGTTTCTCTAAGCTGAATCGAGTCAAGCTGTGTTGATCAGGACCCGTTGGGAAATGACTTAGAAGGGCTGGCCTATGAGGATACTATTCAGTCTGCAGACTGAGCAAACTATTGTCGGGGTTTCTTATTAGGCACAATATACCACAAGCTACATAAAACAAACACACATACCCACACACACAACGGGCAAATGGTTTTGGAGGATGAAAACGACAGTGTGGTTGGAGGATACAGGTCTACCTAATCCCATGGTAACTGACCATTTTTTTAATAACTAACAAATCAATCCTTTTCTAACAATGCTTCCAAGAAGAGAAAATAAGAAGGGGCTATGTTAACAAAGAAGGAGGCAAATGAAATGAAGTCCCCAGCTCAGCCTTTTCAGTGTCCACGAGATGAGAGTGTGATTTTGTCAGAAACTGCTTTATCCAAAGAATCCAAGAACAGTTACCTCATTTAATTAGTGAGAGGGAAATGTGTGGGGAGAGAGGGAGGCTGCTGGATGAGGGGAAGCCAGCAAAGAGATCGAACCCTCAATTTCAAAAATTGCTTAGCAAAAGCACCTTTAATTGCTGCCTTTGTTATAAAAGATTAAAGGTAGTTATGTCCCAGTGTACCTCACTTAGAGCAATCAATATGTTCCTGAATAGTTATGTGCAAATCAAATTTTTGTAAATCAAATCCAATTTTAAATATCCTCAGAGAGATTGCTGTTTCAAGCAACCCTTCGGTGAATTCCTTTGTAAGGTCTAAAGCTATCCTCAAATTTACTGGATTGGTAGATTTAGATTTTTATAGATGATGATATATCTGGTCAATAGAATTTTGTCCCTCCTTCCTATATTTAGAAGAAAGAACTTAAAAATAAAAGTGATATGACTTAATGAAAACAGTACAAAAACCAATGGTACTTGCTTTTATTGGTTAATAAGTGCTGAGACTGCCTCTTGAGACTTCTCTGTTTGCAGCTGTGACAGACATTGAACAAGGATGACCGATGTTTAGCACTGGGACAATACGATAGG
Source organism: Sylvilagus floridanus (assembly GCA_949820135.1). Lineage (NCBI taxonomy): Eukaryota > Metazoa > Chordata > Mammalia > Lagomorpha > Leporidae > Sylvilagus > Sylvilagus floridanus. Next base: position 161,490,111 of record OX463241.1, on the reverse strand, counting down.
ACAGTGTCTACATGTTGCTTGAGAGGAGTTCTGAGAATTACCTACACTAACCTTCACAGCAGACATGTATCTTTGTAGGCTTCCAGAGTGATGAATATTTAGGCTCTGCTTAGACAATGCTCAAATTAACTGAGTCTTCACTTATAAATTTAGTCATCACATTTTTCATGCATCTAGGAGGGCAGATATGAAATAAGTAGTAGCATAAATAATTAGCCCATTCCAGTTGTGGTAGATGAATATGAATATTAAATAGAAATGTGCTTTGGTCTGAATGTATCTCCTGAAGTTCATATGTTAGAAACTTAATCCCCAGTATATAGTGTTGGGAGGTGCGACCTTTGAGAGGTGATTAGGGCGTGAGGGCAGAGCCCTCATGAAGGAAGTAGTGCCATTATTGTAAGAGTGAGTTAAAGACCATAAGAGCGGGTTGTTGATAAAGGATGGATTGGGTATATTTCCTGCTCTCTCTCACCATGGGATGCCTTGCGTCATGTTATGTTGCAGCAAGTAGTTCCTCACAAGATATGAGCATTTGATCTTGGATGTTCCAGTTTCCAGAACTGTGAGCCAAACATACATCTATCATGTGAACAGAGACTAAGACAGGATCTACGAAAATAATCAGAAAAACTGACCTACGGAGGTTGCATTTAATCTAAGATGTAGAGCATGAATGTAGAGGCTAAGACAAAAATGGAGCAACCGGAGGATGTTTTGAAGGGGTCACTCTGGCTGCCATGTGAAAAAATGGACTGGAGCAAGAATGGAAACAGAGACCTATAGTCTCAGGTGAAAGATGCTAGTGGCAGGACTGGCATTGTGGCACAGCAGGTTAAGCTGCAACTTGCTACACCAGCATCCCATATTGCAGCACCAGTTAGAGTCCTGGTTGTACCGCTTCTGATCCAGCTCCCTGCTAATGCACATCAGACAGTAGCAGAAGATAGTGAAAGTACTTTGACCCTGCCACCCTTGAGAGGATGGAGATCCAGATGAAGTTCTTGGCTCCTGGCTTTGGCCTGGAGCAGACCTCACAGCCATCTAGGAAGTGAATCAGAAGATGGAAGGTCTCTGTCCATGTCTGTCTCTCCTTCTCTCTTTGTGACTCTGCCTTTCAAATAGATCTTTAAAAAATGTTGGTGGTTTGGGTGAACATGCCAGCAGCTGACAACAAAACAAGTAGATGGTCCTAGAAATTGTTGGAAGTGGAATCTGTAGGACTGAGTGGTTGACTGGATATGGGACTAAAGGACAGCAAAGAGTCAGGGATGTCCTCTACATGAATGGATTGGGGAGGTTGCAAGATAATTATATCGTCCACTAGAACTGAGTCCATTGAGGAAGAGCAGGTTGGAGAGAAGAGATTTGGTGTTATTAAGGCGGGGCGTGTTGTTCTGGAGTTGGCATTTCTGGAAATGTTCAGTAACTGAGTTTGGGGCTTGATGACTTTCATCTCTGGCAGACTATGATTATCTTGCAAAAATGTCAACACACAGGATCCTTCTAACTCTGGCTGGAGGTTCAAGGATGCAGCTTCAATTTCCAGGGGAACAGATTTCTAAGGGCAGTAATAAAACTATAACTAATTGGATTTGATTTCTAAGGGCAGCAAGTAAAACTATAACTAAAATATATGACCTATTAAAGGGGCAAATGATAAGAATGGGGGCCTAGATGATAGGAATGCAGCAGAAGCTTCATTATTAATGTTACCTTTCAATATTTTTCTTTTACTTTTCCTGGGTCATTGAGATAATGAAAGCAATTCCCAGGAGACTGTTCAGACCTTTGATCCTAACATTATGGTAGAAGCAAAATGGTATTATTCTCAGCATGAGAGTAAATTTCCAGAGAATGTTTAAACCCTAGATCTATTTGACAATCGTGGAGAGACATGTGCCATACCAGGCAGTTGCACTATTTGACAGAGCTTGTCCCACACACTACATCAGGTAACCAGTGACTTGTCTGGAAAGATAAGGGAAGAGAGTTGGTATTGAATTCTGACTTGTTTACCATCTTCCCAAATTCAGATCTATTTAGCCTTGCTGTGCCTTCCTTTGGCTTTATCTTCTTCCTGTGGGTTGTTTGTCAAAAGTTTATCAGAAAGGAAGCCCTGGGTGGGTTTTGGCCTGTGGTTGAGAAGTCCACATCCCAGTTAAGAAGACCTGGGTTCAATTCCTGGCTCCATCCCCTGACGCTGATGCAAGGAGGATGCAGGTTACTGGAATTGCGTTTCCATCTCAGCTTCCACCTGGCCCAGTCACTGCAGGTATTTGGGTGTTAACCAAGTAGGAGCTCTCTGTCTGTCTCTGTCTCTTAAAGAAAAAAATTAAATAAACTTCTATTTGAGTCTGTCTCCTCCAGTTTTATATGATAGAACTCTGATTAAAAATAGCCTAAGCTATTTGGGGGATTAATAATAGGCCTATGACACTAGCAGGCCAATGAGAATCCATCAGGTACTGAATCAGTTGGAAAAGAAGGGCCCTACTTGCTCCAGGTCATCAGTATGAGTAGGAACTAAGCCTGGGACTGTCGATGGAGGCCTTTGCTACTACCCCGAGAGTGATGCCTAATGGAGAATATAGGGACCTGGAAGTGGGGTAGAGGAAAGTCACAAGTCACTGGGGAGAGGCCTGTACCTAAGGATATCATTTGAAGTCCTTGCTTTAACTATTTCTGGATTCAATCCACTCTTGGCTTTCAGTTTTCATAAGCCTAAATGCTCTGTTTTCTACTTAAACAGGTTGGGATTAGAGATTTTGTCGTTTGAAACTTGAAAACTTCTGACCAATTCCATCCATGTGATTTGATTACTCTCGTTGTAGTCCTGTGTCCATCCCTTGGAACTCTTCCTGTTGTCTGATTCCAGATCCAGCATTGCACTTTGAGGTGCAGGAGCATGGGTTTCTGTAATGGGCATTCCCAGCAGAATGGCATGGGATGAGAGAAACACAGCACAGGAGAAAAGGCAATATCACTAGAATGCTGGCAAAACCAGGAGAGGAGTGTTGGGTAGATGCCCTTAGTGAATCAGGGAGCCCTCTCTATGGCACTGAGAGATTCTTCTCTAGCAGTGCACTTCCTTCCTCGAGCTGGGGCGTCAGGGGTATGCAGGCTCTCTATTGTCAAATCAAATGGAACACACAGTACTACCACAAAATTAAATCTTTCCCAGGTGCCCGAGGCCATATTTGGGGAACATAAAAACACAGGAAAAATTATTTAGATGGATTTGAAACATCTAAGGCAGACTTTTGTGTTAGTGATTTGTGCAACAGAAGGAAAGACTCGATATTTATTTGTGCTTTCCCAGTAAGACTTCCAAAGCAATGTGAACCTTTCCACAAACCCAGAGATAAATGAAGCAAATATCTGAGTTTTGCTAGGATTTTCAGAACCCCTCCACTTGGGACAGGATTGGCTCTCAGGTGAGGTTGGTGTCTGGGCTGCCTGTCATGTTCAGGATGAGGAAAGTGGTCCAGCAGCCCTTACTGTGAGAAAAGAAAGAAAGTAGAGGCAGGCAGCCTGGTCTCACCTGGCAGAGCAGACAGAGAGTCAGCATCCAAGAGTCCAAAACTATAGTCCAGTTCGTGCTTTGGGGATCCCATGATGAAAGACTGGAGATCCGCCTCACTGTGGTTATCCATCTTATTTTGTTAATCATATAAAATGCAAAAGATAACATCCATTGTAGAAAAACCAGCACGAAAGTCGAGTTATCCAATATATCGTGTCTCCCTTCCCTTCTGCCACTTGTCTTTAATCACATCTTACCAGAGCTATTTCTGTCTATGGGGAGTTAGCAGGAAGATCACATATTGTACAGAGAGCGGGTGTTAAATTTATGCAAAAGGAAGGAATGTGTTATGGCAAAAATTATTTATTGCATGGCATCTCCCTTGAGGGTTAGTCTCTTGTTAGAGCTTTAAGGACAGCAACTCTATATTTGTCGCATGGCAGAACCACACTCCTTCCCGCCTCCCACTGTCACTGCCAAGAGCATTTATGTAAAGTCGTGATGCAAACCTGCCACCTTTAGGAGGCATGATCTGGTCTAACGCAGAGTGTCTCGCCTTGTAGGCATCTGTGTTCTGAGATGAGTCTTCACCAGCAAGATGGAGGAGAGACAAGCATAGGAAGGTGTTGGCTATCCTGGAATTGGGCCTAGGGATGACAAAACAACCAGTTGAACAGTAAGCTATTTGATGGAGCCCCGAGAATTGTAGAAGGTGGCATGCTGTAGTGTAGGCTCAAGAGTTTATCAGACCCGAGACTGCCTTAACTATCTACGAATGTCCGGAAGAGTAAGTGGGCATTTCTGAGCCTTCATCTTGTCTGTGAAACACTGCATGCATTTGGATTGTGTTGTGAGTGAAACGGTGTGTTTAATGGTAAGTGCTGAGATAATACCATTGTTCTCCTTCCTTCTTATTGAGTTAAATATTAGTTCAGTGCTTTTCCATGGGTCATAGGGGTGGTCGTCCCTTATGCAGAAGTGATGAGTGCTCAGAACACATAGCACAGCTTCCTCTGCCTTTCTTTTATCAGACTGTGCTAACTGATTATACCACTCTTGCTCAAGGATTCCTCACAGCACTGTGCTTAAGGTGGTCACTTTGGAAAGTCAGAATCGACATAGAAGTAACGTGACAATTCCGTCTGTGTCCCAGATCATGCCCATACTTTACTCAGTTGATTATTGTACCCGGCTGTACAGATGGTTTTAATGTTCATTAAATGCATAAATGGGTCTCCAGGAGCTTGGAGGACACTGCACTTCTGAAATATGTGCCAACATATTCTAATTCTTCACTCAAATGTTGAATCCCAGAGCGTATGTTCTTAAAAGGAGAAAGGTATCAATTCAGCTTCAGCTTCTCATATCTAACCTGGAAACAGCTATACAGGGAGGTGGGGCATGTGCTAGAAGTTAAGAGCTGGGCTTGATAATCAGACAGTTTCTGCCTTGGTTAAGTTAACTAATCTTACAAAACATCAATTTCCCCATCTGTAATCTGTACAATGTGTATAATGAATGCCTATTCCCTGGCCTCTTGTGGGATTTACAAAAGATGATGCTTTCAATAAGCTTACATGCAGCAGTCATTGTTATCAGTGTAAGTGAAATGTATCAGGGAGGGGAAGTACCAAGAAGCTAAAAACTTCTATAGAAGAATAGAAAAGGATTTGGAAATTAGAGAAACTGAGGAAGACAAGGCTTGCAACACTTGGTAGCAACCTTCAAATACCTCTGACAGAGACTTGACCTTGTGATTGATTAGAATAAAATTCCCATATATAGGCTGCTCTGTTCTTGGAAGGATCATATAGGAGTCAGCATTGTGGCTTAGCAGGTAAAGCCACTCTCTGTGATTCTGTTATCCCAAATGCGTGCTGGTTTGAGATCCAGCTGCTCCACTTCTGATCCAGCTCCCTGTTAATGCTCCTGGGAAAGCAGCAGAAGATGGCCCAAGTGCTTAGGTCTCTGCACCTACATGGGAGACCCTCAGAAAGTGCCTGACTCCTGGCTTCGGTCTGGCCCAGCCTCAGCCGTTCAGGCCATTTGGAGAGTGAACCAGTGAATAGAAGATCTCTCTCTCTCTCTCTCTCTCTCTCTCTCTCTATCCTCTCTCTCTCTCTCTCTCTCTCTCTCTCTCTCTCTCTGTGTGTGTGTGTGCGTGTGTGTGTGTTTGTATGTGTAATTCTTTCAAAAAATAAATAAACCTTTAATACATTGTGTGTGTGTGTGTGTGTGTGTGTGTGTGTACGTTATCATCTCTGATGATCAGCTGGGCCATGTGACTTGCTGTGACTGAAGAAACATGAGAGATAGAAACAATTGTCACATATAAGAACCATGTGAGGCTCCTGCATTCACTTTATTTTTGGTCACAGCATGAAGACAGAAGATGTTTCTTCAACATCTGTCCTGAAATGAAGATCAAAGAATAGGGGTTCAGCTGATCTCTGGTGGACACATACATGTGCCAGAAAAAAAATTATTCTGTTAACCACTGAAATCTAGCATTCACTTATTACTGTAGCATAGTTCGTGCCAATGGGTAGGAGATGAAACACTTTCCTTCCATATAAAAAAGTGTCTTGATAAAACTGCTTGAAAATGAAGAGGCCCACCTGCGTGGGCAGCAGTTCTTAACAGTGGAAGTATGAAAGCAAATTGCATAGGTCTGTGATGCTCACTCTTCTGAAGATCAATAGTTCTTGGTATTTGGGAAGACATGGGTTCTGGGCTCAAGCAGATGTCTTTATTCCAGACTTACTGGAAATTAGGACTCATTGATATTTACTGTTTTCATACAGAAAGCTGTAGCTAAATGAATATCGTTTTTCCAAACCACTCCTCTGTTTGGATAGTTGCATTTGAGGGTTGTTTCTATGTTAAAGATTCCATGAATTAGTCATGATTGGGGTCTTCGAGGAGAACAGCAAGGATTTGTGTGCAGTATGGAGGAGCTGGTTTAAGGGACGAGCTAAGCACTTAGTGGAGCTGATCTGAATCTGAGTCTGCTGCTTATTAGTTATTTTGCCCTGAGAAGGTGATCAAACCCTTCTTGCTCAGGACTTATTTTCTGAGAATTTATGTACTAATCACTTTGAAAAGTTCACAGTTACATTACTGAACATCACTTCCCAGTAATATTATTTTCAGATTCTAAAACTCTCAAATGAATTGAGGGATTTTCTCATTCTGTCTTCCAGCTCTCCTTACACTTCCTTCATATGCTTTACCTCTTGATTCCATGCTCTGTAATCTTCAGATTAATCTTCCTTCTCTTCTTCACCAATCATCTCTTCAGCTATTTCTAGTCTGATTGATCTATTAAATCTTTAATTCCAGAATTCAATTTTTAATGTCTATCCTTGAACTTTTCCTCTTTACAAAGGAATCTGGCCTTTCCTTATATTGTTCTCTCCTGTGGTTCCTATTTTTCTGTTTATTCATTAATACTTTTAAAGCATTCTTTTTTCTAATTCCCTTTTGAGCTTTTTTATTGTCTTAATTCTTGGAAGCCTTGGTTATCCCAAAAATGTGATCATTAAAGTTCCCTTGTGCTGAGTCACTTCCTCATATATTTTATATGAATTTATTATTAATTCATCCTCAGCGAGAGCTAATTTTCTGTCTTATGGGAAACTCATGTGTTTGGGGAGTGGAACTGTACTTCTAAGCACTTTGTTTTTGCTCTTGTCAAGGGCTCCAGGAATACGACAAACTAGGGATCAATTTTTATATTAACCTGCTGAGTTGGGATTTATGAACTATTTGTATTGTGTAGTTCAGTTTCCAAATTCATCCACAGTGAAGTATTTTAATTTTCCATAGATCCCTGGGCAGAGAAAAACGTCTTTGTAAATTCCCAATGTTGGTGGTTAAAATTTTTTCTAATTGCATTTTCACTAAGAATTTAAGTTTTATGTGTGTGTGTGTGTGTGTGTGTGTGTGGTCCCAGCTTTACACAACCTAACTTCCAGTGTTCTCCTGACCACAGAGTGCAGATCTGATCTCTTATGGCTATGTGAGATTAAAACTCGAACCCGTAAACATTCCTCCTATTCATCATGGCTGTCACAGTAGGAGATTTTCTATTTGCCATTTTATCTTTCAATGCCCTCATTTTGTCTCTACTTGATGATTTCTTTTGCTTGAAAACTCAGCTCTGTGCATGTATTTTTGTTTCTAATTTATTATATTTTTTGCGCCATTTCTATTTGTATGTACTACTGTGTAGCAAGAAGTGTTCTGGGTTACTCAGATGACCAAGAATCCAGCAGTAGAACAAATTTACAAATAAACATTTCAGTCTCACCATTTATAAAACTGACATACAGCATCCACCTCATGGTTCAATGTAAAACCAAGTAGATAATGAATCAAATTAACTCAACATACTGTTAAGCATATTGCAAATGCCCAATAAGTATTGGATATTATATTTTTCTTATTGAAACAGGACATGAGAATTTAGAAAAACATTTCTAAATATGTTAAAAGATCCCAGAAAGGGATAATGTCCCTCCAGTTAACATTTTTGGGCTTTTTACGTAAACACATGTGGGCTTCTGGAAAAAGGTATTAACAGACTTTGTAATTGGTTATTGCGCTAGGAACAGGATCCAGAATTTCAAATCAGTGAGCAACAGAACAAAGTCCACTCAGTGGTGTCCTAGTGGGCCAAAGAAGATGACTGCGATTCTTTTTCTTTATCTCATGATCTGACCCATGGTGTAAGAAGAGGGGCACTTTAATGTCCTGTATTTTGCTGGGTTTCCCTGCCTGCACTACAGGGGGCTTGACTGAAAGCCTTTGAGAGAAGAGCATACATGGTGGTAATGTTTGCAATAATCATAGATAACACTCACTGAATCCTGACCCCATGCTGGGCTGTGTTCGATACACTATCTCATTCAGTCCTTACCAGGAACTTGACTCAGGTACCATTATTGCCATATTATCACAGTGCCTGTTTACAGTTAACTATAGTGTTGCATTCGTTGAGAAGGGTGACAAATGAAAGCGTTAGTTCACCTTGTTAAGACAATTAACAATGGCTGCATTGTTGATGGTGTACAACAAAGAAGCAGGAACCAATGATGTCCACAGGGCAATGACTAACCCTAAAGTTCTGTCAGTGTTAGCCCAGGGAGCAGAGCAGAGGAAGAGAGAAGGTGAATGGAGAATTGACCTTCACTGCACACTTCCTGTGAATAAAACACTTTGCATATTAGCTGCTTGATTTTAATACATTATCTAACTTAACCTCCATTAGCAATTATATGATAGAAAGATTGACCTATCCTTTCATATTCTGTCTCAGGGAGGTAATCTGCCCTGGATTACCAAATAGTGAGTACTGCATGGATGTCCCAATTTAAGTCCGCAAAATCTGTCCTGTATCCAGTTTCCCAGTCCCTAAGCCTCTGAAGAGAGAAGCTTAAATAGCCAAGGGGAGCATGTAATACTTCTAGTTGTCTACAAAGAAAAGACAGACTTAGGGACTCTGTTAGTAATAATCAAACATAGAAAGGATATGGAAGCTGGAGAAAAAATGCACCCAACTCACGTTCCAACTGCTGCTCCTAATCCAGGGGTTTGGCTGTGATTCCCTGGACAGCAGTTACACAAATGCCACTGCTCCCCAGAGGGCGGTCTCCAGAATTCTGAGCTCTCTCTTCAAGGCTCCATCTTCAGAGCCCGACACGTGGGTAAGTTTGCCTTTCTCTGGAAACTCTGACTTATCCACCTCACTGGTGCTTTGGTAACTGTTTTTCTGACTTTTTAATTCCCATCTTCCAGATGTCCACCTTTCAGCGCCTCCAACGTGAGTGCAAAGAATCCCTGTTAATAAATTCCTTATTTCTATAAGACTTTGAGTGATTCCCCTTCCCAGACTGAACCCTGGAAGGCACAGCTGGGCCACGAAGCCTCACACAGTCAGGGCTCCATCTGCCTCTCCAGCCTCTCTCTGAGCCATTTTCCCCACGCGTGTTCCATCCCACTCTTCCATCCCACTCTTCGCCCACGTAGTCATGATGTTATCTTTCTATGAGCAAGAAAAAGGCAGGATTAAGGCAAAAGTTTGGCCAAAGAAGGAATTCACCCTTTGGCTCTCAGCATCAACACCCTCACTGCATGGACCTTCCTAACCACCCGCCTAGGGAAGTTTCTCATTTTTCCTATCACAGAATGGTTTCTTGGCAGTCACTGAAGTCTGTGCTTATTGTTGTGTGTGTGTGTGTGTGTGTGTGTTTCCATGCGCCAGAATATGAGATCCTGGTAGCCATGTGCTGTTTACAATGTACCAGTGACTAGCAGAGTGTCTGACATAGATTAGGGCTCCAGTATGTGTCTGTGCAGTAAATGGATAATTAGCAGACCTGGGTGTCATATCCTCCTGTTGTCTATGTTGTGAGGACTCTGGTGGCGACACCAGTGATAGAACAGGTGGTAAAGCTGGGTCAGAATGCTTTTTTCTTTTCTTCTTGCTGTTTTCTTGGGCTGAATCCTTAAAAATAGAAAAGAGAATGATTTTCTCACAAAGACCAAGAATTTAGGAAGAAAGGACTAAATTGCTCTGGATGATAAAGCAAGATAAATTCAAAGGATCTGGAAACACCTTGAAGGAATGATAAAGGATGAAGGGAGCTTGAATATAGTTGGGGGAGATAGGAGAAGGCAATTCTCCCAGAGACCCTGGGAAGATGGGAATCAGAAAAGAGATGTCTAATAGGGGCTCTCTATACAGTTTTAATTTTGCTGAGGGTTATGCTATGTAAATTTTCTCTATTCCACAATTGGCAGTTAATCCACATTGCTCGCTAATGCTTTAGTACAAGTGGATTCTTTGGAGGAATGCAGCAGCTGTTAAAGTTTGCAGCCAGGTGGGTAATGAGATAAACTCAGAGGCAGTCCATGTGGGCAGTGGATTTGACGGATGAGCTGATAATTGACATACAGTTTACACTCCATCATGTTGTATACTGGGGAGGAGTTTGGAGAAATCTCACATTGAGATACACCCAGTCTTTTACTCTAACTTTTACCTTAAAAAAAATCTAATTGCTTTCCCTTTCTATACATCCTTTGTTTTTCTAAACCAGAAGAGGCCAGGAGGGTTGCAGTTATCAGATCTCAATGGCAGGAAAAACAACCAAAGATTCCTTTCCTTTACCGCTGGGTGCTGGCACCCACTGCTTCTTGATATTCCCCTTCAAATCCCCAGAATTACAGGCATAGTACCAATGCAAGTTTTCACATTAGGACACAGCCCTCGAAGTCAGCTGCCATGTGAAGACTTGATCTAGATCCCTGCTTGATAAGAACCTGCTATGATGTACATGTAATGTTTCTACCAAATGCTATGAGCTGGCAGCATGGTCTCAAGTCAATGTTAAGAATCAGAGGGACCTTTAGGAGAAAGGCCCTGTGAGTAGGTCATTGGAGGCGATGCCCTCAGAAGGGATTAGTGCTCATGTCATGGAAGAGGGGTAGGTCACATGATTGAGTTGGTTACTGTGAGAATGTAGTTATTATATGGCAAATGTGATTCTCTTCTTTCACTTGCTTCTTCTCTTGTGTGATCAGTATCTCCTTCTTTTGCGTGCACTGCTCACTGTTCTCACACGGGCTCCTGCTGTGCGATGCCATCTACCATGCTGTGACACAACATGAGGAGCAGCTTGGACTTTCAGCTTTCAAAACTGTGAGCTAAATAAGCCTCCTTTCTCTATCAGTTACACAGCCTCAGCTATTTTGTTATAGCAACACTGAAGAAAGTAATGCAGAGGCATCTGGAGGGAATAGCCAGAGTGAAAACCAGACATGTGAGGGAGGCAGAATTGAGTCTTCTGATCCCAGTTAAGCTGCCTGAGTCAACACTATGTGGGGCAGGCATGAACCACTGCTGCTGAGCCTGGCTGAACTCTTTATCCAGGAAAGCCTGGGCAAAAAATGCAGCTGCTGCTTAAAATAATTAAGAAAAGAAGAAAGCAAGAAAACTACATAATAATGCAACAAATGTCAGAAGGCCACACGTGCCTTTTCCCTGGGCATCTGTCATTGTCTGAGTCCCTTTACATCAATTTACTTTACTATCATTGGCCTCTTGCCTTTTGAGAAGAGGGCCCTGAAAAGTTTCGCAAAAATCAAATGTTCTGTTCATCGGGCCAGATAATCAAGAGTTCAAAGATCCCCCCAGATAATGAGCTTGAGGAAATTGAAATAAGGAAAGACCAAGTCCAGACAGTTGACCAGATTGTGGAGCCAGCCCCTGGTTGGGGGTCTCTTTCTCCTTTCCTCCCGAGAGTAATTAGCACCAGAAGTTGTGGCGTGCCATTCACACAAGGATGCTGGGCAAGAACATTCTCAAGCTACTACCGAGGAGGTGGTCTCCAAGGAAGTCCAATTAAAAAAGAGTTTGGTTGTGCAAGCACCAGGGATTCAGTCCCTGAGATGCCTGACAGCACCCATGACTGTGTCGTCACAATGCAGTTTTCCATCAGGAAGATTTCCCACAGCACCAAGGACTTCAGGTTTCAGGTGACTGCAGGTGCAGATACCTTGGGACAAACAACTCATGCTGAAGACATTATGGACAACATTCTAAATGATTATTTACAAGGTTACGTGTGGGGTGACACTAGTATAGTGAGAAGAAAATGCAGTGGCCAAAATTCTTTCACATAAGGAAGCCTGTTTGTCATAGAGTTACACAACCTGCTTGTACCAGAAGGAATCTTTGGCCTTGTTGCTTCAGGCCTGTCCTGACTATCCTTGGTGTGGATTCTTGGAGTACAGTGTTGGAAAAGGTTCTGGGGCTCCATCTGGCCTTGGTGGATTAGAGTGATTGGATCACATAGTGATGTCTGTCTGCCACAGGAGCACAAGTGCAGGAATCTTTGCTATTCATCTGCCATATCTTTTTTAAAATTATTTTTAAAATTATTATTTTTTAAAAGTTTGGAAAACATTGATTCTTAATCTTATTTTTTTTAAAGATTTATTTATTTATTTGAAAGGCAGAGTTACAGACAGAGGGGGAGAGAGGTCTTCCATCTACTGGTTCACTCCCTAAATGACTGCAGTAGCCAGACCTGGGCTGATCTGAAGCCAGGATCCAGGAGCTTCTTCCAGGTCTCCCATGTGGGTGCAGGGGTCCAAGCACTAGTTGCTAGATACAATTCTGAGAATAAAATGAAATTCCCTTCCCCCCTTCCCACTCTCTCTCCCACCCTCATTTCTTCTCCCTTTCTTTTTTTTTTTAGTTTTTAAGAAAACATCTTTTAAATTTACATTACAGCAAAAAACCTTAATGTTTCACCAAATAAGAAAGTTTAACAACTAAAAAGCAAGACAATCTAAATTTAGTGAGAATACTGTCAAACTTTGTCTTGTACTTTGATCAAATCAGTGGTTAAGAATGCTATACTACTATCGATTTAATGACCTGTGATTACTTTAAAATTTACTATTTATGGGTGAAATGGCCTGAAGGTTTGAAGAGGGAGTTTGGACATCTCTTTTGGAAGCCGTTTTATCTATATGTTTAGGTTTAATATTTTTGGTCACATCATTTATAAGTACTTATGTGTCAGCTCCTTTGGCCGAAGAAGGCACGATGCTGCTTGCAGTTAATCGGTCTTCAAGAGACTTTTACTTAGAAGGAATGGGAAAGAGAGGGGGGGAACCGGGAGAAGGGGTAGAGATGGCACGCACGTTCCTTAAGGGGGAAAGCTGGCGAGCCCCCTTCTCTCTCTCGCTCTCTGCTTATATCCAGAATTCAACCAATCACAGTCAATCAATTACAGTCCATGCACAGAGCTCTCCAATCCGGCACTTGATCACGATCAGCTGTGGAGTCACGCAGCAGGCAGGGCATCAGCGCCATCTTGTTTTCCACGATCCTCAGCTAGATGAAAAGTTCAATCAGCTGCTACATCCGCATTACTGCTATAAGCCACGCCCACCATGGGGGGGTCCCATGGCTGGCCTATCCATGGGTCCCCACACTTATGGTTGGACTCTTATCTTTAGATGTATTTGGTATGTCACTTACATGATTAATAGACACAAAGACAGAGTGTTGTAGATTGAGCTGCTTTGTTTCAGTGTTCTACTTCTCTTCCACCACAATGGGCTCACTACTGACCATTTCGAGGGTGTGGGTAGCTGATTTCGAGCACACGTGTCCTAGACTTGTGATGGGGTTACATCCCAGCAACCTGCTCTGTACGTTGAAAGTATCCCAAGTGGGACAAGCGTTCCACACACTTACTCTGCCTCACATTCTAATTCAGCAGCGCAGCACTGTGGAGTACAATCACTTACTCTCACAACCAAACATCTGACAAGGACTGGGGCTTACTGCTGCTCAGTGCCATTACAGCGTGTGGCCCCCCATTTAGGGAGCCCGGGAAAGGAATCAAAATTGGAAATGCCAAGTATGGCTCCTATTGAATACCTGTCACTTGTGCACAATCCTTGGTGGAAACAGTTAAGATGGAACCATCTGAATCTGATTTCTCAGGAACACTAGGCAGCATTTGGAGAGGCAGGCGCTTCCCCCTCCCTTCCATTCTGAGTGCTACACAACCAGGCAGATCGGTTGACATTCTAGCTCTGGGCTGTTGACACACACTTGACCTTTGGGGACCTGCTTCTCATTACAGATGGAAATGATCTTGCAGAGGAATGGACCCTCAAGCTGCTGACCCCATTGCCTTCCTTGAAGAAAGAGACTCCTTGCTTTCTCTGAGGTCCCCCTGCTCGCCTGCTGTCTCACACACGGTCAAGCTCTTGCAACACACTAGCGATTCGCAAAAGTCATGGAAATGCATACTGTAAGAAAAAAAAGACTATGCACGAATTTCAATTTTTTGCACCAAAAAAGCCTGATCTTTTAATTCTTTTTTTCCATGAATTTTTGAAGTGCCCTCATGTTGCTTTTTGGCCCTAACACACACAGTTTTACGTCTGTGTATTGCGGGGGGGGGGGGGGGTAGCTATGTAAAGAATACTGAGGCTAGAGACTCCATAGGATAAAGTATCTCCAGTCATTCTCTCTTTCGAGAGTCTGATTTAAGTGGAGCATTTGTCACTGGTTTGTAGATATTAGGACAGGGACTACTAAAACAGTGCACAGACCAAGTGAACAATAGGTATGGGCTGGGATGGGGAAGTTCCACTTAGGTATTAAGGAAATACTTCCTTTCCTCATTATATATCATTAGGCTGGGACCAGATCCAGGCTTTTTGAATCCCACCTGAGTGCTCATTCCACATGTCCACCACCATGACATTATTCTCAGGACTGGAATTTAATTAACATGGCCGAAGAGGTGGGTTGTAGTTAATTATTTAAAATGAATCATTAATAATTATGATCACATAAATGAAGGTCGGATGTTAATGTGGAGTAACTAACTGTATCAGTGATTGAAATAAGAATTATGAGTTAAATATTTATGGTGATTAAATTATTATAGTAATGAATTGGTGGCTGTAGATCTGTATTCCCCAAAGCCTGTCTAACCAGAGAAAGAGTTCTGCAGCCAAATACATTTGGGAAATACTCTAAGTCCCTCTAGGAAGTTCACTACCAAATTGAGGGCTCTAAGAAATTCTTTAGTGAAGTACTAGTGTGCTTCTTTGCTCCCCCCTCTCCCCAGTAAGCTCAGGGATATCACCTGTTAAAATTTAGTGTAAGTGTTTGTGAAACAAATTTTGACATAGACACACATAGACACCAGGTAACAGGTGGTGAGCCCACACAAGCTGTTTTTGCAGAAATAATCTGGGGACGGGGGCGGAGCCAAGATGGCGGAATAGTGAGGACGCGCACTAGCAGTCCACGAAAAGATAGTTTAATAAAAACAGAGCTACTGTTGCCTCAGGAAAATTCCCAGGGAAAAAATGCAGAGGAAATTCTTCTGGACCCAGTGAATGAGACACAGAGGACCTAGGGGAAAGTAAGTTTGCTGACGGCAAATCATGCCACAGTGGGACGGGAGCTGCCGGGTGGGAAGGGAGCCGGGCGGAACAAAGTCACCAAAGGAACTGAGCGCTTGAACGGGAGCCGATACAAAGATCCCGAGACACTGGAGGGGGGAAACAGACCCCACGGGGGAAACAGCACAATTGAGGGGAGCCCGCACGGACACTAGCCTCTCTCATTGCCCATCTTGTGAAGTCGAACTAGATTGAACGCAGTGGGATGGCGCGCGCCCGCCAGCTGGGACGGGAGCCGGGCGGAACAAAGTCGCTGTAGGAACTGCGCACTTGAACAGGAGCTGATACAAAGATCCCGAGGCACTGGCGGGGGGAAACAGACCCCACGGGGGAAACAGCACAATTGAGGGGAGCACGCACGGTCACTGGCCTCTCTCGTCGCCCACCTTGCGAAGTCGAACTTAATTGAACGCAGTGGGACGGCGCGCCCATCACTGAGGCAGATGGAACCAAAAACCCGAGGCTGTATAAATCTGAGGGGGGATCCAAAATCGGGGAACACACCGCACACACAAACTCCGTTACCTTGACAACCCGGAGAAAGAGTATGGAAAAAAAAATGCCAAACAAAAACAGATTCCGAGGGAGCAAGATCAAGGAAGACGCTATGATGACCTCAAACGGAAAAGACACCCCAAGTCAGGATTATGAAGATAATGAGATAGAAGAAATGCAAGAAGCAGATCTCAAAAAATTGATAAGAACACTAAGAAGTATTCAAAAACAAATTCTTGAACTACACAAATCCTTAATGGACAAGGTAGAAAATCTCTCTCATGAAAATGAAATATTAAGGAGGAATCAAAATGAAATGAAACAACTAGTAGAACAAGAAGCTACAATAGTGACAAAAATTCTTAATGAATTGAAGAATTCAATAGATCAAGTGACAAGCAATCTTGAGGGCCTTAAAACCAGAATGGGTGAAGCAGAAGAGAGGATATCGGACCTAGAAGACAGAGAACAGGAGAGGAAACAGTCAAACCAAAGACAAAAAGAAGAAATTAGAAATCTAAAAAATATCGTCGGGAATTTACAGGATACTATTAAAAAAACACAACATTCGGGTTCTAGGTGTTCCTGAAGGCATGGAGAGGGAGAAAGGATTAAAAGGCCTTTTTAGTGAGATACTAGCAGAAAATTTTCCAGGTTTGGAGAAGGACAGAGAAATCCTAATCCAGGAAGCTCATAGAACCCCTAATAAACGTGACCAAAAGAGATCCTCTGCACAACATGTTGTAATTAAACTCACCACAGTGAAACAAAAAGAAATGATCCTAAAATGTGCAAGAGAGAAACGTCAGATTACTCTCAGAGGATCTCCAATTAGACTCACAGCTGACTTCTCATCAGAAACCCTGCAAGCTAGGAGGGAATGGCAAGACATAGCCCAAGTACTAAGAGAGAAAAACTGTCAACCCAGAATACTATATCCTGCAAAGCTCTCATTTGTGAATGAAGGTGAAATTAGGATCTTTCACAGCAAACAGAAACTGAGAGAATTTGTCGCCACACGTCCAGCCCTACAAAAGATACTTAAAGATGTGCTATACACAGAAACACAGAAACATGGTGGTCAACTTGAAAGAAGCTAAAGGAAGGAAACCTTGCAACAAAAGACCATATGAAACTCAAAGCATATATAAGAAACTATTTTTGGCAAATGGCAGGGCAAAGCTACTATTTATCAATAGTCACATTGAACGTGAATGGTTTGAATTGCCCAGTCAAACTAAACAGATTGGAAGCCTGGATTAGGGAACAAAACCCATCTATATGCTGCTTACAAGAAACACATCTTTCTAACAAAGATCCATACAGATTGAAAGTGAAAGGTTGGAAAAAAGTATACCATGCCAGCAGAAACAAAAAAAGGCGGGTGTAGCCATCCTAATATCAGATAATATAAATTTTACCACAAAAACTATTAGAAGAGACAAAAAGGGACACTATATAATGATTAAGGGATCCATCCAACAAGAAGATATAACGATTATCAATGTGTATGCACCTAATTACAAGGCACCGGCTTATTTAAAAGACTTGTTAAAGGACTTAAAAAGAGACTTAGACCCCAATACATTAGTACTAGGGGACTTCAATACCCCACTCTCAGAGATAGACAGATCACCAAGACAGAGGATCAACAAGGAGACAGAAAATTTAAATGACGCTATAGCCCAAATGGACCTAACAGATATCTACAGAACTTTTCATCCTACAGAGAAACAATTTACATTCTTCTCAGCAGTACATGGAACCTTCTCCAGGATAGACCACATACTAGGCCATAAAGCAAATCTCAGCAAATTCAAAAGAATTAGAATCATACGATGCAACTTCTCAGACCATGAAGCAATGAAGGTGGAAATTAGCAACTCAGGAATCCTTAGAGCATATACAAACACATGGAGACTGAACAACATGCTCCTGAATGAACAATGGGTCATAGAACAAATCAAGAGAGAAATCAAAAATTTCCTGGAAGTAAATGAGGATAACAGCACATCATACCAAAATCTATGGGATAAAGCAAAAGCAGTATTTAGAGGAAAGTTTATATCAATAGGTGCCTACATCAAGAAATTAGAAAGACACCAAATAGAAGTGCTTTCAGCTCAGCCAAGGATCTAGAAAATCAACAGCAAACCAGATCCAAAGCTATTAGGAGAAGTGAAATAATTAAAATCAGAGAATAAATCAACAGGATTGAATCCAAAAAAAATTACAAAAAATCAGCCAAACGAGGAGCTGGTTTTTTGAAAAAATAAACAAGATTGACACACCATTGGCCAAACTAACAAAAACAAGAAGGGAAAAGACCCAAATCAATAAAATCAGAGATGAAAAAGGAAATGTAACAACAGACACCACAGAAATAAAAAGAATCATCAGAAACTACTACAAGGATTTGTATGCCAGCAAACAGGGGAATCTATCAGAAATGGACAGATTCCTGGACACATACAACCTGCCTAAATTGGACCAGGAAGAAATAGAAAACCTAAATAGACCCATAACAGAGACAGAAATTGAAACAGTAATAAAGGCCCTCCCAACAAAGAAAAGCCCAGGACCAGATGGATTCACTGCTGAATTCTACCAGACATTTAAAGAAGAACTAACTCCAATTCTTCTCAAACTATTCAGAACAATTGAAAAAGAGGGAATCCTCCCAAATTCTTTCTATGAAGCCAGCATTACTTTAATTCCTAAGCCGGAAAAAGATGCAACATTGAAAGAGAATTACAGACCAGTATGCCTAATGAACATAGATGCAAAACTCCTCAATAAAATTCTGGCCAATAGACTACAACAACACATCAGAAAGATCATCCACCCAGACCAAGTGGGATTTATCCCTGGAATGCAGGGATGGTTCAATACTCGCAAAACAATCAACGTGATACACCACATTAACAGACTGCAGAAGAAGAACCATATGATTATCTCAATTGACGCGGAGAAGGCATTTGACAAAATACAACACCTAAGCAAACTTGGTATAGAAGGCACATTCCTCAATATAATCAAAGCAATTTATGAAAAACCCACGGCCAACATCCTACTGAATGGAGAAAAGCTGGAAGCATTTCCACTGAGATCAGGTACCAGACAGGGATGCCCACTGTCACCACTGTTATTCAATATAGTTCTGGAAGTCAGCCAGAGCTGTTAGGCAAGAAAAATAAATTAAAGGGATACAAATTGGGAAGGAAGAACTCAAAATATCCCTTTTTGCAGATGATATTATTCTTTATTTAGGGGACCCAAAGAACTCTACTAAGAGACTATTGGAACTCATAGAAGAGTTTGGCAAAGTAGCAGGATATAAAATCAATGCACAAAAATCAGCAGCCTTCATATACACAAGGAATGCCATGGCGGAGAAAGAACTTCTAAGAGCAATCCCATTCACAATAGCTACAAAAACAATCAAATACCTTGGAATAAACTTAACCAAGGACGTTAAAGAGCTCTACAATGAAAATTACAAAACCTTAAAGAAAGAAATAGAAGAGGATACCAAAAAATGGAAAAATCTTCCATGCTCATGGATTGGAAGAATCAATATCATCAAAATGTCCATTCTGCCAAAAGCAATTTACAGATTCAACACAATACCAATCAAGATACCAAGGACATTCTTCTCAGATCTGGAAAAAATGATGCTGAGATTCATATGGAAGCACAGGAGACCTCAAATAGCTAAAGCAATCTTGTACAACAAAAACAAAGCCGGAGGCATCACAATACCAGATTTTAGGACATATTACAGGGCAGTAGTTACCAAAACAGCATGGTACTGGTACAGAAACAGATGGATAGACCAATGGAACAGAATAGAAACACCAGAAATAAATCCAAACATCTACAGCCAACTTATATTCGATCAAAGATCCAAAACCAATCCCTGGAGTAATGACAGTCTATTTAATAAATGGTGCTGGGAAAACTGGATTTCCACATGCAGAATCATAAAGCAAGACCCACACCTTTCACCCTGCACAAAAATCCATTCAACATGGATTAAAAACTTAAACCTACGACCCGACACCACCAAATTATTAGAGAGCATTGGAAGAACCATGCAAGATATAGGTACTGGCAAAGACTTCCTGGAAAAGACCCCAGAAGCACAGGCACTTAAAGCCAAAATTAACTACTAGGATAACATCAAACTGAGAAGTTTCTGTATGTCAAAAGAAACAGTCAAGAAAGTGAATAGGCAACTGACAGAATGGGAAAAAATATTTGCAAACTATGCAACAGATAAAGGGTTGATAACCAGAATCTACAAAGAAATCAAGAAGAGCCACAACATCAAAACAAACAACCCACTTAAGAGATGGGCCAAGGACCTCAATAGACACTTTTCCAGAGAGGAAATCCAAATGGCCAACAGGCACATGAAAAAATGTTAAAGATCACTAGCAATCAGGGAAATGCAAATCAAAACCACAATGAGGTTTCACCTCACCCCGGTGAGAATGGCTCATATTCAGAAATCCACCAACAATAGATGCTGGAGAGGATGTGGGGAAAAAGGGACACTAACCCACTGTTGGTGGGAATGCAAGCTTGTTAAATCACTGTGGAAGTCAGTCTGGAGATTCCTCAGAAACCTGAATATAACCTTACCATACAACCCAGCCATCCCACTCCTTGGAATTTACCCAAAGGAAGTCAAATTGACAAACAAAAATCTGTCTGCACACTAATGTTTATTGCAGCTCAATTCACCATAGCTAAGACCTGGAACCAACCCAAATGCCCATCAACAGTAGACTGGATAAAGAAATTATGGGACATGTACTCTACAGAATACTATACAGCAGTTAAAAACAATGAAATCCGGTCATTTGCAACAAGATGGAGGAATCTGGAAAACATCATGCTGAGTGAATTAAGCCAGTCCCAAAAAGACAAATATCATTTGTTTTCCCTGATTGGCGACAACTAACTGAACACCAAAGGGGAAACCTGTTCAAGTGAAATGAACTCTATGAGAAACTATGATTGGATCAAATCTTTTCTGGACGGTTGACATACAATGTAAATCTTTTCCCATTTTAGTATTTCTTGACGTTGTTTGTTATTGTTCTAGTACTATTGGTTGAACTCTGCAATTAACACACAATTATTCCTAGGTGTTTAAATTTCAACTGAAAAGTATCCCTGTTAATTTATTAGAGAGGGAAAAAGAAAGGGAGGATATGTACAATTTGGGCAAACTCAATCGAACTTGCCCCAAACGATGGAGTTAGAAAAGTGCCAGGGGACCCTAATACAATCCCATCAAGGTGGCATGTACCAAGCCATCTCACTGGCCCAAGTGATCAATTTCAGTTCACAATTGATCACACTGATAGGTCTAGGAGTCAAAGGGATCACACAAGCAAGACTAGTGACTGCTAATACTAACAGATAGAACTAAAAAAGGGAGAGTGATCCAACATGGGAAGTAGAATACACAGCAGACTCATAGAATGGCAGATATCCTAATCAATCACTCTGGCCTCAGAATCAGCCCTTAAGGCATTAGGATCTGGCTCAAGAACCCATGAGAGTATTTTAGGCATGGAAAGCCAAGACACTCTGGGAAAAAAGAAGAGGAGGAAGAAGAAGAAGAAGAAGAAGGAGAAGAAGGAGAAGGAGAAGGAGAAGAAGAAGAAGAAGACATAAATGAAAGATCTCTGCGAGTAAGATCCCAACAGAAGGAACAGGGCCACCAGAGAAGGTGGTACCTTTCTCTGAAGGGAGGAGAGAACCTCCACTTTGACTATGACCCTGTCAGAACAAGATCCAAGTCAGCGAACACCTAAGGCTTCCATAGCCTCAGCAACTCATGACTATAGCCTAGGGAGCCATAAACAAGAGTGGCAAATTGTTAAATCAACAACAGTAGTCACTGTGTACTTACGGCCCATGTATGATCTGTGCTTAATGTGTTGTCCAAGGTGAAGTAATGCAATAACTAGGACTGAAACAGTATTTTTGCACCTTGTGTCTCTGCGCGGGTGCAAACTGACAAAATCTTTGCTTAGTATATACTGAATCAATCTTCTGTATAGAAAGATAATTGGAAAAGATTAAAAAAATTGGAAGTTACATAAAAATCAATCAATTAAAAAATAATAATATCATGTAGGATCTCTGTCCTTAATGTGTTGTACAACGTGATTTAAAGCTACAACTAGTACTCAAAGAGTATATTTTACTCTATGATGCTATGTGAGGGCAAATGGTTTAAAATCTTCTCTTAACACATACTAAACTGAGCTCCTGTATACAAAGAGAATTGAAAATGAATCTGGATGTGAATGAAAGGGGAGAGGGAGTGGGTAAAGGGGGAAGGGTAGCGGGGGGGAGGGGAGGTATGAGTGGGGAAGCCATTGCAATCCACAAGTTGTACCTTGGAAATTTATATTCTAAATAAAAAAATAAAAATTTTTAAAAAATTTTTAAAAAATAAATAATCTGGGGACAGGGCACAGGGCAAGTTAACATTGTGGTACTATGTGTTAAATTGCTGAGTGCAACATTGGCATCCCACATCAGAAAGCCAGTTGAACTCTCAGGTCCTTGTTTCAGTCTGCCAAGACCTAACTGTTATGGCCATTTCCCTCAATCTCTGTAACTCTGCCCTTCAAATAAACAAAAAAAATTTTTTTAAGTAACAACTTGGAGATTCCACAGCCCCCTGGGGCAGGAGTTACGCTCTGGAAAAATTAAGAGAATATTGATAGAGACAGGAGACTCTTACTCTTAATAAGACTCTTACGACAGAGAGTGGAAGATAAAATTCACTTCTGCTTCCAAGAACTGACTCATTCGGAATTTAACCCAGGCAGATAGCCAGGGTTAAAGGGCAAGACACTCGAGCCTGATGTGCAGAGGGACATACCTGGAACAAAATGCCCCCACTACTCAAAAACAAGATAGAGAAGCTAAACACAAAACAGAATGCGGGCACAGCAGGACCTGTCCAGCTCCAGAAATCGACTCCCCAGCAACTGGAAGGTCATTGGTGACCGACATGTTGGCAAAACCCTGCACAATCTTCCACATGGTGCAAAGTATCTAAACCCCTAGACAAATTCCCCCACAAAGTCCACCGCTTCTGGGACCCCGCTCCATGTTGCTGGGATCTTTTACTTTTGCTTTCTATTTTCATCTAATAAACTTTCCTTCCCATTCACCCTCCATTGTCTGTGTGGCTCATTCTTCCTGTCTGTGAGACAAAAAATCTAGTAGGGAAAAAAAGAACTGTAGGAGTTCTAAAAATTCTGTGAAAAGAAAAACCTGTATCAACATCACAGAGGGAGGAGCAGACATGGGCAATGTGGGGTCTCAGTCCCTTTTGTCTGCTAGGACCAAAGATGTTCAGTTTTTTTTCTGCATTGGACATTGAGATTCTGCGTTAAGAAATTCAGTTCTTTCTTAAGTAAATGCCGACCACCTGTCTGCCCCATGCCAGGCCTGTTGAGGCACTTGAGTTTCAATTTCCACATTTAGAATTTAATGTGGGGGAATTAGCTGCACAAGAGGTGGATGAATTGAGAAAAAGGGGGCCCGAGCAGTGATGGGGAGAAGCGACATCACGGAGCACAAAGGCAATGGGTTGCTGGTAAACCAGAAGCACAGATAGTCCCCATGTGGGTAACAAAACCACTCAAGAGAGGCAGCTTCTGCCCTCCTGCCTCTTGGTCTCCTTCCAGGGGCTTGCTCTGGCCACACTCTGTCTGGTAACACAGAGTTAGCAGACTGGATATGGATGGCTGGGGTCAGCCATCCCGGAACTGTGTAAAGGGGTACTCCCATGGTCTCTTGCTGTGTCACAAGTGACCCATAGCTGTGTGGCTAAATCCTGCTGCCTTCTCTGTTCATTATTTTATAAGCAGGGGAGGACTCCATGTGACAGCTGAGTGCTGCAGCTGCTCAGCTACGTTTGCTCACTGGGTCTACTTTCAAGAAGGCTCACTCATGGCTGGCACACTGGTAAAGGGTGTGGACTGGGAGCTGCACCGACACTGTCTGCCCGGGTTCCCCTTGTGGCTGGACCTCTAGATTTCCCTCAGGGAGGCCACTCCTGCTCACTAGTTTGGTCTTTCTCACAGCATGGTGGTCCAGCATTAGAGGGATTTCTCATGTGGCAGCTGAATTTCTTGATTGTGAGAACAAAAACGCCAAGCCTTCTTAAGGCTTATTTCTAAACTTTGCACAGCATCACATCCACTCTTCCTCTCAGCTAAAGTGAGCCAAGAACTAGTTTACATTCAAAGGGAGGATTTGGTTGACAAGGGAGGCACCAAAGTAGCCCATATCAGACAGGGGAGACTCAAAAAAGGAGCTGAGGTCAAACAGGCTTAGGATCAGAGCAGTCTTTCGCTTTTGTGACTTAGCATCCTTTCTCACATTTCCATCAGCTTCCATCACATGATAGCATTGCTCTCTCATGGAAGGCAGAGAATCCCCCATGGGGGGATGGTGGGGACACAAACTCCTGGCTCACCACACCCCTCTCGAGCCCCAGGGTGGGTGAGGCTCCTCCAAAATTGGGGATTTAGGCTGTTAAGGTAAGCATCTGCCACTGTCTTCAAACAAAAATGTAAAAGAAGAAGAATGAAACAGGTCACTATTGGTTATTTTATACCTATCAATGATATGCACAACATCTTGCATTCCTGTTTCTATAACTGGTCTCAAAGCTGTGGTTTATATCTGTAATTTGCTTCTTCAGCTCTTCCATTCTGTGTACACCCTGCATTGAAACAAAATTTCATTTTTTTTTTAATTTTCTTCTAGAGGAAAATGATGCACACTTTTATTCTTCAAGAACTGATTCCTTAGTAAACCTTCCTTTATTAGGTTGGTATAGTTTTGGATTCATTTTTACTATTGGATAATGGAGTTCTAAAAGATATCTCAGCGACTCCCTTGGTGCAGAGCATAGCCGTCCCTGCTCTAGATTTGTAACAAACACCCAATGTTGGGGGCAGGTGCTATGGCGCAGTGGGTCAATGCCCTGGCCTGAAGTATGGGCCCCAGTTCTAGTCCCGGCTGCTCCTCTTCCTATCCAGCTCTCTGCTATGGCTTGGGAAAGCAGTATAAGATGGCCCAAGTCCTTGGGCCCCTGCACCCTTGTGGGAGACCTGGAAGAAGCTCCTGGCTTCGGATTGGCACAGCTCTGGCCATTGCAACCATCTGGGGAGTGAACCAGTGAATAGAAGACCTCTCTCTATCTCTGCCTCTCCTCTCTCTGTGTAACTCTGACTTTCAAATAAATAAATAAATCTTAAAAAAAAACAATGTCCCCTTGGTAATCAGGAGCTGTCATCCATCCAGAGTGGTGACCCCTTCTTTGCCTACTGATTTAGTGGCAAGAGGAGTCCCAACAGAGTCTGTCTTCACTTCCAGCTTATATTCAGTAGTGTTTTGTCCCCTGGGAGAAGTACGTTTCCCTGGGAATTAAGATATTTAGACAAACAGAGGCCAAGCTGGAGAGGCAAAAATTACAGACCCCTGAGAGGATGGCAAGATAGAGTAGTGAGAGGGCCCACTCTCAACTCCATTGCTCAATTTTATGGTCAAAGTAACATCAGTTATTTGTCACTGACCAAAGCAGATAGCTCCAATAATGACCTGAATGAGTAGGGAGCAGGGGGTTTTACATCACAACTCTGCACATCTTTAGCTGATTTTAGAAGAATCCTTTTTGAGAGTGACTTCAGATGATCATAAACGTAATCAGACACCTTAATAAGACTCTTACGACAGAGGGTGGAAGATAAACCTCACTTCTACTTCCAAGAACTGAATCATTCAGGATTTAACTAAGAAAAGAGGGACTACTTTGCATATTTACAACAGTAGGCATTTTTAAACCACTCTATGTAGATATGATTAATACTCAAAAGGCTATAGATATTTAAGGCACACTACTTGATGTGCTTAAAGTCTATGCTCATAGAATCATCACCAAATCAACACCGTACTCTTGTTCATCACCTCCAGAAGTCCAACCTCTTCCTGCTGTGACCTTCTAAAACCAAGAACTCTAGGATCCTGCCTGCCCTTAAGGCAGAGTGCACCCTCTGTCATGATTCACCTCTGTCTGCCCCTGGGAGCTTTCTGGAAGGACACTAGTCTGCTGGCTTAATTGTCCTCCTGCCCTCTTCTGGGAACGATTCTCAGATTCTCCTTTGGAAACACCCTTCCCCCAGTTTCAGTCTCTGTGGTTAAGGTGTTACTTATGCCATGTTTGGCCTCAGAATAGTCACATGATCCAGTCCCAGCCAATCAAAATAATGAATCCCTCCGGCCACAGTGATTGGTTCAGAAATGCTGAAGTGCACAAGTAGGATAGATAATTTTAGAACTTCTGCCAGTGAAATCAATCTTGTCTTGAACCTAGAGTGCCAAGAGAGGAGAGATCTTGCATGGAAATAACATGGTTAGGAGTGAATCCAATGCAGAATAAAGGAGAGTCACAGACCGACAGGGACAGCCTCTTGCAGCATTGCTTATGGAGCCAAACCCAACATTCCCTAGACTTCTCAGTTACTTCTCTCTGTTCAGAGCGATTGGGGGTGGCTTTTTTTTCACTTGTGCTGGAGTGAGTCCTAATTCACAAATTGTGAATTCACTACAGTACTACTGAGCACTCATAGTTCTGGTGGGTTTCATGTCCATCTATACCTTTGTTCCTGTCACTTTCCTGTGCAGCAAAAGCCTTCACACAGGTTGTTCACAGGTATCTCTCAAGCATCTAAGATGAAAAATTTGATACATATTTCTTAAGGTTATGAATGCATGACAATTAATTTATGAATGAGTTTTATCTCAGGTTCTAGCATTATCTTGGCAGTCCTCTATCCATGAACAAACTATTTGATTATCTTGTCCCACTATCACTTTGGGAAAATGTGTTAATATTAGCAAAGTCATACCCAACATTGAGTGGGAGTTTTTCTGTTACCTCAGAACTGGATACTAGAACTCAATTCAAAGCTAAGGGAATAGGTGGGTAAAAGAGAGTCTTTAGAAAGCCAAAGATAATGGGAAGAGTATATACTGCTTCTAAAAATGATTGAGACACAGCTGACCTATCTCTGCTTCACCAACTATCACCCCACTCCCCCTCCATCCTGTAGAAGTGGAAGATATTAAGGGAATTCTCCCAGGAAAGCATAGTTGGAGTTCAGTGCAGCTGGCAAGAGATGAGTCCCAAAGCCAGGAGAAAGGTACTCCATGAGAATCTCTCACAAAGTTTGGAGATGAGTTTAAGAGACAGAAACTAGTATCTCACTCCAAGGTTGATAACAACATTTGCAGTGAATGCTGAGTGTCTGGGCAAGGAGGAGGGGGGGGGAGCAATTAAAATGTTGAGATAGTAAATCATGTCCACATCTCAGCAATTTATAACAATAGTCGCTGATTTCTCACTAAAATTACAATTAACTTTAGACTAACCATAGCTTTGAACTTAGTAGGTCAGCTATGGCTCTGCTTCATGTGGCTCCTCCTTCTAGAAACATGAAGATAGTGCTCCCTGTTCCTTAATGCCATTCTCCGTGGTAGAGGAAAGCAGTGAGAATTGTTGAAAATGTGTCTCTGAAAGCTCCTTTTTGGTAGAAGCACACTCTCACTTTGGGTAACAATTGATGGCTCAAGAAAGTCACATAATCAACTCTGACCACAGAGTGGGAAAGTCACCTGTGCCTGAGGGATGACAGCAATCACAAGTCCACAGGTGGGAGGTGTAGTCTTCTTAGGGAGGGACTGTTGGAAACACTTAGGGCACTCGACCAAGCGACAGGTCATCATACATGAGTAACAGGAGCAACACAGCCAGGTGTGGCTGAGATGTGTGCATTCCTCCTGGACCAAGTAGATGCTGCAGGATTCTGCTGTACTTGCAAGGCTGTGCTGGTGCCCCAGCTAGATGATTGATCACCAGGCAAAGAACTCTCAGATGCCCCAGGAGGACAGTGTTTCCAATGAGACTGCAATGAGAGCAGAGAAGCAGTGGAAGAGGCTAACCCAAGGTGCTCACCCAAACCATTGTACCACACATCTCAGAAGCCCACCTATGAGGACTGCTCAACCTTCAGCGTTGTTAGAGAGACAACAATGAAAGAAGCACACAGGCTCTGCCAGAGGCCAGAGAAAGCCAAGTCATGGGCTTGGCAGTACCAGTTGGTAGCTTTGGGATTCGCATAGAAGGAAGGCTATACTTCCGGGAATGGAGAAGTCCCTACCTGTACTTCTGGGGAAGAAAAATCCTTGTCAAGGTCCCCGCGGGTGCCTAAAGGTCAACCAGTGAGGATCAGTGAGGATCAACCTTTAACCCCCATACTCTGATTCTATAAAAAGAGCCCTCCCAATCTCTGACACGCGACTTCCCCAGCCCCTGCTCTGTTGCTCTGTTGGGACAGGTGAACCTTGCCAGGGAGCGGAATCCCAATTAAAGCCTGTGAATTAATTGATTTGTCTGCCTGGGAAGATTTGTTACGTGCTGGACACCTTGCATCAGTTAGAGACTGTCTTAGTTGCTTCATTCAGCCATAACAGAATACCTAGTCTGGTTGGCTAAAACAATACACATTTATTTTCTCCCAGTTCTGGAAGCTAGAAAGCCCAGATCAAGGTTCAGTAGGGTACAGTTCCAGATGAAGGCTCCCTTTCTGGTTTGTATATAGCTACCTTTTTGCTGCATGCTCATACAATGGAGAGATCATATAAATGTAGATAAAGAAATAAGTATAGATATATAGATATAGGTACAGTTATAGATAGCTATAGATAGGTGGGTGGGAGAGATTCTGGTGTCTCCCACTACCACCTTTTTAAAAGATGTATTTATTTATTTGAAAGGCAGAGTTATATAGAGAGAGGAACCTTCTATCTGCTGGTTCCCTCCCCAAATGACCACAGTAGCCAGGACTGGGCCAACCTGAAGCCAGGAACCAAGAGCTTCTTCTGGATTTCCCATGTAGATGCAGGGGCCCAAGCACTTGGATCATCTTCCCCTGCTTTTCCTGGGCACATTAGCAGGGAACAAGCTGGATGGTAAAACAGCTGGAACACAAACCAGTGCATGCTTCTAAGAGAGGCATAATCACACTTATCTTGCTAAGCAATTTGAGCACGGAATGAGACACTGGCCAAAGCACAGGACCTGCACTAAGTAAATGATTATGCTCTTGGCCTCTTTTTCCCCACTAGCTGCACCAGTCAGAATAAACTGAAGAGGTCAGAAAACCTATTTTTTTCTGTTAACACTCTGCAACAATACAGAGTAAAGAGAAGGAAAAAGGGACCAGGGAGGCAGGAGAGGAAGGATGCAAGAACTGTGTCAGCTACACAGCTTTGCTTGACTAGCCTGTCAACTTCTTTACTTGGATTACTCTCAATCTCCCACATCAATCTGTACCTCAAGGAAAACTTGCTTTAGGCTGGAAGAGCCAGAACTCCAGTCTGGACTCTGAGCTGAGAAAGTGCAGGAATGGGATCCCTAGGGGAGACATTGCACTTTCTGTCCTCCACTCTCCACACTTACATCTGTGCCTGTTTCCTCCCTCTCAGGCTTCTTTGCAAATTGAGTGAGATAATATATGTTCAAGTGCTTTGCAAAGACAGATAAAAATGTAAAGGATTCATTAAAATTTCTATTACTCTCACCATTACCATTTTGGACTTTGATTCCTAGACCTCCTTTTGTCTTCTGGGATGCTCCCTGCTTTGCCCAGAAAAACTCATTCATTAGGCATTGAGGACAATTCCCAGATGGCCAAAGGATCTGCAGCTTCCAGATCAGCTAAATTAGAAACATTTAAATTTTTCATCTATTCCCTTGTCTGCTCTTTGGTCAATAGCTTATTCTGACAACTTCATTACCTCCTAATTACTCTAAGTTCCTTTGCTCATTTTCTGTGTGTGATAAAAAACCTGCCCAAGAAAGGAATTTGACACACCCTGGTGCGCCTTTCTGACAACCCTACCTTCCCTGTCTACTTGAAGGGGGATTCTTTTTTCTTGCCCAGAGCACATCTGCAACAGCGCCTCTGGTGTCCTGCCTGCTGGTTGCCAGCCATGGCTCTCCTTCTCTGTACACCTCTTCTGCTGCAAGATGTGAGCTATAAGATGTATTTTCTTCCTCCTAATCTGAGCTGATTCATCCCATGCCTATAAATCTTTGAGCAGAAGAAGCTGTCTCAGATATGCCTTAATCGTTGTATTACTCATTTCTTAAAGGAATTTTAATCTACTGGGCTTTAATTATATATCCCTTAGGATATGCCAGCCTTTTCTTAGCAAGGCACTTTGTTCTTGTGATTTGATAATCACATTCGCACTCACTGTCTCAGAAGGCTATTCTTAGAAAATTAGAGGTAGAAGGGTCCACAGAGGTCACCCCACCTGCTGTGGTGTCCAAACCAGGTAGCTCATCCTTGTCCCAGGGCAGCCTATGAAATCTCAGATTCCCGGTTAACCCTCATGAAGCCTTGGAACTTGGTCCAATATATGTTTAAGAAGCTACCCAGTGATGTCAGTGAATAGACAGAGGAGGAATTGTGCACCTGCTCCACAGATTTTCAATCAGAGATGGCTTCAAGTGGAATTCAGGGACATAGGTTCCAGTACTATAACCTCTTCAAGTTCCTAACCCTCTTGGCCGTATTTTCCTGACACATGAAAGTGGAAAATCACATTTTATTTTATTTGTGGACGTTAATAGAGTATAAAAATTATCTGGGTGTCATATTATTTGGTATATAGCTATAAATATTGCTTCGCTGAATTATACCATGTACATGAAATATAACCTTCTTTCCCTATGTTAGGATCATTGGCATGAATCCTTCACTTTGTGATACTAATGCCTCTGTTTTCAAGGAAAATACTAAGTATATGTATGAAAATAATATCTACATATGAAGAGAATGTGGCAAATGTTAAAAATTATATTTTCAAACTAAAACAAATTTAAAAAATAACCTTAAACCAAGGAGAGAGAAAGAAAGTGGGGCTCATAGACCCATAGAGAATGACTTTAGGCCTTAACCTAGAAACACATATAAAAGGTACCTAGCTTAGAATCGGGCATCTGGTAGGATTTCTTTCTCCATCACTAGGATCTCTGTTAGATCTAGTGTAGCACAGTCCAGTGAAGACCACGCTTCCTGCTGCTCCTTGGGTCACACTAATGCAGTCCCTGACTTCATCCTCATGGTGCCACTATCGATGAAGGCAGGCAGGTGGGATTAAACTGATTAGATCTGTGAGCTGAAGACCACGCCTTCACCCTGCCCCCTTTTGTGATCTCATGCTCCTACCTGACCTCACCTGTAGGCCCACCTGCCAATCAAACCATGTAACAACACCCCTTTGGAAGCTCGGAGCACAGTGGGCCCTTCCCTTATTCTGCACCTCTGGGTGCACAGCTTTCTGGACGACCACTCCCTGCTTTCCTGCCCATGCGACACTACCTGTGGCTGAACCTAACTTCACGCTTTGTTCCATGTGGCTCCTGGCCTGCTCTCTGCCTGGTATGGACCCAACGTATGCTTCTAGACTTCTTGCTCCCCTAAATGAAGCCCTCACTTTCCTGCATATTTCTCTCACTGAATAAATGCTAAAAAGTATACCATGTTCCCTGTTTCATTCATAAGCAGCCAATATTTAGAATTCTTATCTAAATATACAGCAAGGACCCTCAAAATATTGATATAAAAATTATCAATAATGCTAGCTGATTTTACAATAAGGATAGCACCATTATTATTTTCTATTGACAGATGAGGAGCAATATTATAGTTATAACTAAGCTCCACAACATAAGGCTGGTATCAGAATTTGAATTCAGAAGTCCTGACTTCAAAGCCCACCCCTGAAATGCTCCTGTTCAACACTTCCCACTTTTACTCAATTCCTTCTACACTTGCCAGGGCCAGAGTGAGGACTAGGCAAGCAGGAAGTGATAGTGAGCCCCTCAGTTTCAAGTCCACAATGACAGGACTCTGAGAATGAAGGCCTCCTTAAAATTCTGTGTCCCAGGAGTCTCCTCTGATTCACTTTAGTAAGGTTCTGATAGGATCCATGGAGACAAAAACACAACCATGCTGTCATGAAGAGAATCCTGAGATGCACTCAGGTTTGATTAGTGATGTCTGCATGGGACTGGAGCCACTGCTATCCCTGTCCCACAGTGCTCACCTGGAAGCCAATGAACAGAACATCTCCAGGAATAAAATTATACACTTCGATTGTCTTGGGATTTCTGTAGCTCAGGGCTTACTATCAACAGAAGTGTGATGCATGTTACTCATGACATTCCCCAGAGAGATACCTTCACCTGAACTGAGTGCATGGTGGAGGAGAGGACTGGACGGAGGGAGAAACTGAGGCAGAATGGACGGCACAGGAACTACCACTCACGTGCAGAACTGTGAGCTCTACTCGGTGTCCTCAACAGGGGAGTGGGTCCAGTGTGCTGAGGAAGAAGAGGAGGGGGAAGGAAGCAGGGAGTGACAGTTGTTAGGGGGCAAGGGGTGCAGTAATCAAGTAGGGTCTGTTTGTTCACACTCTTCTCCAAATAAGGGCAGTGTCTCTCAGCACATAGACAGCACAACTGCCTCAGCAGGGTGGGATAGAGATGTTAGTGCGAGGGGCGTCACCTGCAGGGTCACAGGAGGAGGATACACCCAGTAGACCTGAACTGGTGCGAGAAGCCTGCCCAAGGCTGGGACCCAGGGGCTAGAATGGGCTTTTTGGAGAAGCTGACTCCCCTCTCTCTTCCCCACTCCTCTCTTCTACCCTGTTTATTGATATTTGACTCTGAACAAATTTTTAACTGTACAAAGGAAGAGATTTGTGATTCCAGCATCCCTAAGAGGCAGAAAATGTAGGGCCAGGTTCATACTAATGTGTAAATGATTCATGGAAACAACTTATCTCTGAAGCTTCTCATTTACCACTCTGAGAGCAGCAATCTGCAGTTTTGCTTGGCCCCCACCATGGATAGCTTTCACATCCTTAAGTAGTTCACAACCACAGTGCATGTGCAAGTTATCTGTTCTCTCCTCTGAGCCTGCACAGCCCCTGCTATAAAGATCTCGTTTCATATTCCTAGAGCCCAGAGTACTGTGCCTGCCCATTGCTGTGGTGTTCACAGTCTCCCCAGGACCTCGGGACGGAAAGTGAGCACCACTGCCTGTTAACTAAAGGAAGGTAGCCCAAGCATGTGAGAGGGATGAGCCCCCCTGATAGGAGCAGGCAGAAAGCTCAACAGCAGAAGGGACCCCTGACGAGGTTTTAAAGGTCAAGGGTGACACAGGTTCAAGCAAGGAAAGTGAAGAAGGGCATCAGAAATGGGAAACAGCACGTGCAGGCACGGGCTGTCTTCTTCAAAGTCAAATTGTTGTGGGAACATAGGTAGCCAGGGGCGGAGCTAAGGTCTGACATCGCGGGTTGATGATCGACAGCTGCGACCAAACAGAGGTTTGGCAACTCCATTTGAACCATGTGACCATGTGGGTCTGTAAATGACATCCCCAGTCAACTACATTGACAGCTTCTCCATGTCTTTGATTGATAGCTGCAGATAATTTGGGTTTCCCGTGGCCACAGCTGAACCACTGCATGATGGCTAGAGCATCCTGTGCACCTTGCAGGCCCAGCTCCCAAGCTCTAGCAAGCCCCGCCCCTTTGTGAACAGTGAAACCCAGGTTCTGCAACTTATCGAACTTGCAACCAGTGTTACCTAGAAATATCCAAAATGGCTGCAGGGTGTGTCCTCCATGACCTTTAAGTCATTATAATGTTATTATAATGAAATTACCATAGGGGCATGCCCACTACCTTCACATACCTGAAGCCATGACAAAGTCGCACATTTCCTAAAATGGCCACTGAAATAATAGGTGTTTGAGAACTGCCCCAACTCCGCCCCCTTTTGAATATTCAAACAGGCTTCACCCTAGACATCATCCTATATGCTTCTGGAGGATAGGCGGCCCTAACCTCATTGGCTGGGAATTTTTCTTAAGGATTTTTCCTTCCTGGAGAGCTTTCTGACTGTTACAAGTTTTCCCTGGAGAGGGGTTTTCCTTTGGGGCCTTTTGCATTTTTGGCTGTTTTGTTCATGAATGACCTGGTTCTTGAGCTGGCACTTTTGTTTTGTTCCAAATAAATCCTGCTCTCCTGTACATCTCTATTCCTTGACCACTGAATTCCTTCAAGCAGGAGGGAAGAACCTATAAGAAGTCCAGCTGAGAGCTGCCATCCCACAGCAAAACCATAGACAGTGTCAAACTAAAGCTTTTTTTTTTTTTTTTTTTGGACAGGCAGAGTTAGATAGTGAGAGAGAGAAAGGTCTTCCTTCCATTGGTTCACCCCACCAAATGGCCGCTATGGCCAGCACGCTGTGCTGATCCAAAGCCAGGAGCCAGGTGCTTCTCCTGGTCTCCCATGTGGGTGCAGGGCCCAAGCACTTGGGCCATCCTCCACTGCCTTTTCGGGCCACAGCAGAGAGCTGGACTAGAAGAGGAGCAACCGGGACAGAACCCGGCACCCCAACTGGGACTAGAACACAGGGTGCCGGTGCCACAGGCGGAGGATTAGCCTAGTGAGCCACGGTGCCAGCCAAACTAAAGCTTTAAACTCAGCTCCATTTGCCTCCCAAGCAAATGCAATGGGGAACTCTCCCAAAACAGAGAGAAGCTGGGGAAGAACAGGGGCTGGGTGGCTGTCACGTGGAAGTTCATCCTTCTTAGAACTTCCTACTGCACAAACTGGCTGCCCACCCCCAAGCCAGCTGTGTGACCTTAGGCTGGTCACTTTGTCTCTCATGACCTTTTTCCCATCAAGGAAAGGAGATGTTTGGTCTTCTTGGTGCCCACAAAGGCCTCCCGTTTGACTGGGACAGCAGTATTGGTCACACAAAATTCTTACCACGTCTGACCAGGCTCTGCCACCACCTGCACAGCAGCTGAGAAGCTCTCCCTACGCTAGCTGGAGACAGGAAGTTTGAGCTCTTCAACAACAGATAACTGAGGGTTTATTCTTTAGGAATTCTTGTTTTCTCTGCTACCAATATGTGTTTTTGACTTCCAGTGTTCCTTAACTGCCTTGAGATACTGATCATCATGACTGAATGAGGTCTTAAAGGGTCTCTGTGCATGTGGTCATTTGTGGAAACTGAGGCTCGGAGAGGGGTGCATCCCCAGGCCAGCACCAAGCCAGGCTGTGCTGTGCTACCCTCGGCCCTCACCACTTCAGAAAGAAGAAAATAAAGTCCTTTTGCTGTAAATGACCTCTTTGGCAGCTCATCTGGCAGCAGAGAAGAAATGGTTTCAGAAGCCAATTTTCATCTGAAAGGAGAAAAACAAAAAAGACCTTATGAGAGAAATAAACTTGAAGGTTAAGTTCTGTCTAGGAAAACAAATCAAAGAAAAGTTGCCAATTGCTAGCAAGAAATAAAAAAGGGGGGGAACCTGTAGATTTGGAAAGAATAGATGAGTAAAATAAGATAGAACAAAACCAAGGACTGTGTGTTCCAGAATTCCTGTAATAATGACCTCAAAAAACATCCATAGCTCCCCATTGCCTAGAGGATGAAATCAGACACTAGGAATATTTGAATTACAAGCATGTCTCCTTGGTGCATGTATAGTTCAACTAATCATTTAAGTTGAAACTGTTATTTTTAAAGTTCCTAGGAAATATACACTGGGCTGGGCATTTAGCCAAGTGGTTAAGACATTGGTTTAGATACCTGGATTGGATTTTCACCCCCTGGCTTTGGTGCTACCCAATTCTAGTTGACATAAGCTTTTGGGGCAGGAACCAGCAGATGAGTGCTAGCTTGTTCACACTTTTTCTCCATGCACCCTCCCCCCTCCCCACACACACAGGAAAGAAGAAAGAAAGGAAGAGGGGCTGGCACAGTGCCAGAGTAGGTTAATCTTCTGCCTGCGCTGCTGGCATCCCATATGGGCACTGGTTCTGGTCCTAGCTCCTCCTCTTCCAATCCAGCTCTCTGCTGTGGCCTGGGAAAACAGTGGAGGATGGCCCACATCCTTGGGCCCCTGCACCCACATGGGAGACCAGGAAGAAGCACTTGGCTCCTGGCTTTGGATTAGCACAGCTCCGGCCATTGTGGCCATTTGGGGAGTGAACCAATGGAAGGAAGACCTTTCTCTCTATCTCTCTCTCTCACTGTCTGTAACTCTACCTCTCAAATAAATAAAATCAGAAAGAAAGAAAGAAAGAAAGAAAGAAAGAAAGAAAGAAAGAAAGAAAGAAAGAAAGAAAGAAAGAAAGAAAGGAGGGAGGGAGGGAGGGAGGGAGGGAGGGAGGGAAAAGGAAAACAGAGTTGTAGAAAATACAAATACTACAGAAAGTAAACTTTTAAGTGTCAACCCACCCTTTCTCCAAAAGTAACTACTATAAACAGTCTAGTGTGATTCTTTTCAGAAAATTGTCAATCGATGCACAAATATAATTAAAATGGTTTCCAAAAATTGTGCTATTCAAATTGTTCTCTTTTTTTGTTTTTGTTATAATAACTCTTCCATTTCAGTAAATAGAGACCTAGTGCACGCTAATCAATGGCTGTGTAAAATTCTGTAATGCAGAGGTAGTCAAAACTTATGAGACTCCTCTCTTTTTAATTATCATCTTAGTTTTTTTCTAAAATTTACCATTAAAATGTTTGCATGGATATTCTTGTAAAAAGAAGTTTATGCTCTTTGGTAGTAGTAGTAGTAGTAGTATTCATTCTTATAAATGAATTTTATGTGCATTTCTAATTTTGATGCTTTCACTGAAAGAGAGAAAATAAAAGCCAATCATCATTGAGCCCTCACTATGTACAAGGCTGTATTCTTAGCATGTGTCGTTGGTTATTAAGTTTAATCTCACAACAACCCTATAATGTAGGCACTGTTACAGATGAGGAAAGCAGAGGAAAGGGAGGTTACTGACTTTCCTGCAGTCAAGCAGAACAAGCTATGGGTCCAGACGGGCTTGCTGCACAGCCCATGCTCCCGACAAGCTTGACTTTTCTGTAACTTAATGAGAATGTTCATTGTCAAACTACCTAATCAATACTAGAGTTAGCTAACTAGATTTTATTTTTGTACCATTTTAATACAAATAATATTTTTTATTTCAATATGCATGTGCCTAATATTTTCTGAGGTTGAGAGCTTTTTCAGATATCTATTAACTTTTTATATATTTTGTGTTGATTTTTCTTTTTATATTATATGCTGATTTTCTATGAATATTTTAAAAAATTGATTTAGGTAGTTCTTTGAATGCTCTTATTAATCATGTGTTATAAATATATTTCAATATCTTTCTTACTTTACTACTTGTCTTTAGAATTCATTTTGCTCTCACAAAAAAGAAATTTAAAAAATATATAATCAAACATTAGCATTTTCTTAATGGTGTCAAAAGTTTTAAATCTACTGGATTTTCTCAACCTACATTAGCAAAACTATTCCTCTATATTTATTAAAATACTTTGAAGATTTTGTTTATAACATATATATTTAATACATCAGGATGTTATTTTTATTCACAGAGTGACTAGAGAGATCATTATTTCAATGTTTATTCTTCTATCTTGCACAACGTCTTGAGTTACTGCTCGTTTCTGACTGATTTGTAATGAAACTCTTATCATAAATTCTCAAATATCACAGATTGGATTCTGAACTCTTTTTCGTTCCTTTATTGATTTGGCGAGTCTTTAGACAATGTCAAGTTTTAAGTAAAAGTAATTCTTATATCTCCATAATATGGCTTTATTTTTGATAGGGAAATTGATCTTATGGTATTTCTTATTCAAAGGACCCTTAGCTATTCTTACTAATTTACTCTCCTCGGCAATTTGCATAATTGGATTGCTGAGTTCTGTTTTTTTAAAGTGGGATTTTGATTATAACCCCTTTGTTTTTGAAGGACGGATTGTGATCTGAAAGCAGAATGCCCTACTCGAGGTCACAGGAGTCTAACTAATGTGCCAACAATTCATTTCTGGGACAGGCATCCTGTTCACCAGAGAAGGGCCTGACACATGTCATCCAGGACCCTGTCTTCCCAGCCCTTGTCAAGTACAGTGGCTAAATGGTCCTTCCAGGCTTTCCCCAAACACCATCTCTTCCTTGACCCCATCCCATCTGTCTTCTGTTGCCACCTGCTGAGATCCACAGCACCCAATACCCTCTCCGTTGCACCCTTTCCACACTCTCCTGCCCTGGCTCATGGACATGCTTGATGCATGGCCCTAATCACAGGGAAAGTGTGCACTGCTCCCTTCATTGTCTGTTTACCTATGTCAGTTTGAAACACCAGATTCTTTCATTATGAAGCATCTGTGGAGAAACGCCTGAATTGAGCTAACTAAAGTCAAATTCCATTGTCGATGCACTGGTGAGGTTTGTTAGGTAGACGATGCTGGCGCATTTTGAAATCTGAAGGTCCTGTCTCAAAACCACTATTTGTAGTCATCACTTGTTTGTTCACAAGTATGCCATGCTTCTCTCTCCTGGCACAAGGAAGAACCATCCTATTGAAGTCAGGCTTGGCAACATGACCTGCTTTAGCCAGCTCAATGGGAGCCCAAATGATGTATGTCCCTTCCAGATGGCAGTTTTAACAGCCATTGTGTGGGCCACAGAGTCCCTTTACCCTGCCCAAGTCATCAGAGAAGCCCAAGTGGAGATGGAGCGTTGGCTGGCACAGTTCCCTGAGTAACAGACGTGAATCCACCACCCTCTGCCCATCAGTAAATGTTTGCTAGTAAGCCACTTGGAGGTGGAGATTGCTACCCAAGTCCAGCCTGGCCTGTCTTGACTAAAACTAAAGAATTCAATTGGTCGACATGGACGCTCCTTCATTAGGAAGCTAGGGAATTTGTCCGGCTCCCCTGCTGCCTGCGTCCCCTTGTTCCTTTAAACACACATCTTCAAACAAGTTTGACTTGGATTCACTTATACTTTAAACAACTTTCTATTTGCTTTATAAGCTGCTTGCCCTGGAGCCAAAAGAAACTCCTTAGAAACAAGACAGAATGTTGGTGATTATAAAGTCGTCTTTGGAGAATATGCCAAACAGAGAATCATAAATTTGATTCTACACAAACTACAAATAATGTTAAATTTATTCTCCGAAGCTCAGCCAGGATGTCTATTCAGCTGCTTCCTTTATTTATCACAGGTGTTAGGGCCCTGCCATGTGCCCTACCCAAGGGGTGGGTATGGGAAGTGTGTGGTCACTTTGTAGCAGTACAAGCAGTTTTTACCCAAAAATGGTGATGGCTACAATGGTAAGATCCCAGTGAAGATGCTGATTGAAGTCTCAAGGAGCCTAGTACAAAGTGGGTCTGGTTCATGGAGAGAAACATGGGTGGTTGCACAGAACCAGAGGCATTTAGTTTGGATTTTTTGAAGAATGGGCAGAGGATCAGGAAATGTCTAAGAGGTGTGAGCACAGTGGTCAGCATTGTGGTACAGTGGGTTAAGCCACTGCCTGCAACGCCAGTATCCTATATGAACACTGGTTCAAGTGTCAGCTGTGGCACTTCTGATCCAGCGGCCTGCTAATGTACCTGGGAAAGCAGAGGAAGATGACTCCAGTCATCTTGGGCCCCTGCCACCTGCCACCCACATGAGAGCCTGGATGGAGTTCCTAGCTCCTGGCTTTGACCTTGCCCACTCCAAGCCATTGCAGCCAGACCATCTGGGGAGTAGTTGGAACATCTGTCTATCTCTGTGTGTTTTTCTGTGTGTAACTCTACCTTCTAATAAACACATAATTTTTTTAAAAAGATGCCATTGTAAAAAGCAAAAAAAAAAAAAGAATGAGAAAGGAAAGAGGAAAGAAAGAGGGAGGGTGGGAGCATGGAAGAGAGGGGAGGGTGGGAAGTATCACTATGCTCCTGAATTTGTGTTTGTGAAATACATGAAATTTTGTTTAGCTTATAGAAATAAAAATTATAAAAAATAAATAAATCTTGCTTTCCTTACCAAAAAAAGAAAGTGTACATTCCAGGCAATGGCACCAAAATGTATAAAAATCTGACGGTGCATGGTCACACCCATCAGGCAGGTGTTAGCCAGTGTGACACACTCACAGTCAAATTCCTTTAAGATCAGAAGAGTGTATACATGGGCGAGGGGAACACGCACACACCTGGCAGTGATGTGAC
The DNA here is from genome assembly GCA_949820135.1 of Sylvilagus floridanus. Classification (NCBI taxonomy): domain Eukaryota; kingdom Metazoa; phylum Chordata; class Mammalia; order Lagomorpha; family Leporidae; genus Sylvilagus; species Sylvilagus floridanus. The sequence goes on along the minus strand of OX463241.1, from coordinate 161,449,849 downwards.
CGTGGTGAACTGGCATCCTGCGTCCCTTCTGAGCAGCACTCATTTCCCAGCTCCAGCTTGTTCTTGCCCAACCCCTGTCCAATATTCCCAAATATTCCTCCTTCATTTTTGGAGAATTTCCTTGGAAAATTGGCTGGTTTATACTTTGAGGATATGATAAAACTTATTCACAGAACAAGGACTGAGACTAAAAACATTTAACAGTGTAGTAGGACAGGGGTACTGCAAAAATCAGATGCACCCTGGGCATAAAAACAAGTAGGATCTTTACAGAGAACCTTGACTGAACATAAGCTCTTGCGTGGAGCACATATAGTCTGCCCCGGGCTACTGTGCATGAGCCCTGACTCCGAATGGAACGAGAAGGAAAAAAGCTCTAAGGCGAGAAATTTGCAAGAAGGTGACTAGAGTCTGGGCACAATGAATTGAAAATACACTATGTCAGTTAAATTTTTATTTGTTATAAAACACCCTAAAATGTAGTAGCTTAAAGAAACCATTTCTTTAGCATGTGGTTCTATAGAGCAGCAGTTGGGCTGGGCTCAGCTGGGCTCACTCCATCATGCATCTGTAATGAGTTGCCAAGTTCCACCAGCTGTCAGAGCTAGGGAAGAGCGGTTCTCTCTTGACTGCATGGTGCTTCATGCTCCAGCCAGCTAGCCCAGGGTGTTCACGTGCCACAGGGTTCCAACAGCAATGAGAGGAGACAATTGCTACTGCCAGTGCTTTCCCAACCCTCTCTTATGTCATGATGTCTAACACCCAAGACAACTTGCATGGCTGAGCTCAGAGGCAGATTAGAATATAGGGTGGGGAACAGGGACAAGAAATGAAGGAAGAACAATAATTTGTAACCCCTTTTGCCTTCTACCACATTTGCTATTGAAATCATCCAGGAGTTGGAATTATCACATCAGAACCACCAGAATCAGAGAGCATACTCAATTCCAAATATTCCTGACAATGCAAAGGACAGAGGTAATTCCGGCATGTAAGCCATCACCAGTGTGCCCCAATGTAAAGTGTAAGGACTATAAGGATGCATGAAGAGAATGACTTACCCTAAGGGAGATCTTCGCCATAAAATATTTTCAACTTCTACTCTGATAATCAGATACTAGAAACTGACATTTTCTGGAAGGCTCTGCCCCAGAAATATATAGATTCCAGGTTTTCTACCATATGCAACCTAAACCAACCAAGTATGTCCAGGTAAAGGGATTCTGTTGAAAAGCATTCTCTGGTCATCATTCCACCAGTAAAGATTATCAGGAGTTCCAATAGAATTTTCCAGTATTTGATATTTAACCAGGATTGTCTTCATTTCTTTTTACTTATGAGAGAGAGAGAGAGAGAGAGAGTTCCATCCACTGGTTCACTCCACAACATCCAGAGCTACTCCAAGACCAGAGCTAGGATTCAGAAATTCGATCCAGATTGCTCATGTGGGAGGCACAAAGCCATCTACTGAGTCATCACCACTGTGCCCAGGGTCTTCATTCGTAGGAAGCTTGCATCAGGACCCAGAGCTGGAATTGAGCCCAGGTACTCATATGTGAGACATTAGCACTTGGAAAATGCCAAATTTTAAAATGTGGTTGACTTAACTTGAATTGAAATGAAAACTTTTAGTAACAGAGCAAGATGTAGATGAACACCATAAAAGCTGGTAACTAGGAAGATAGGACCATGGTTCAGTTTTTGTATTTCACAGGACATGAGAATGAGTCCCAAAGAGCCGAAGGGACACCTCACTAGCCCCCACTGGCGTACATGCAGACCTGAACTAGGACCCGGTCCCTAGACCTGGATCAGGCTCACAACCCATGCACATGTGCAGCCCAGAACCCACGCTATTACACACAGGACTCCTCTCCTTCCCGCACTTGGGAGCATCCTGGTTTCTCAATTCACAGAGGCTTCAATTACCAGCCAGGGCTTTCATTCCAAATAACTTTGAAAAGACAAACTTACTTTCCTGAGGTTTTCAGTTTTGTCTTCAAACTTGGATAGCAATGAACAGGATAGCACGAGGCCCTTATATCATAGATACCCTGTCTTTCATGAATGGAGCCTTCTCACAGCCAAGGAACAAGATGTCTCATGAATGTAGGAGTCCTAGAAAGATTAGTTTGGATAGTTTAATTCTTTAGGAAACAGCACGTGCCAGCCTAGCAGTGACACCCTCCTTCTCTGAGAGTGGCATCGAGCACCCCAACCTGCAGCTTGGGAGAACGGTTGTCTTCTGAACATGTCTCATCAGCCCAACTTAGGAGGCCTGTAATTAGTCTGATCTGAGATTCAAGTCTTCCTTCCTTTACATTTTAGAAATCAAATTTGGAACCCAGGAGACTTATCACTTTCCATTAACTACCAATGGAAGCATTCCCAGAGGCACTCAGCTGTGTAACCCAGAATGAAAGGACACCTGTCCATGTAGGAGGAAAGGTTCTGCAGTAGGAAAGAGGCTGGATGAGAGGGTCCTGGGTTCTATCCTGAGCTATTTACTGAGCGGGTTGACAAGAAGAAGCATCCCCAGAAGAGGGAGGGACCTGTGTGCAGCTGTTGGATGCACAGCTCTCTAGACAGAGGGTATGAGCGCTGTCTAGTGGCAGGGGAGGCTCACTTGATGCTAATAGTGGACGCTGGATTTTATCTGGGAGGCAGTGTCGCAGAAGGAGTAGGGCACAGGCATGCAGTCTCATAGGCCTGCATTGCAGGTCAAACTCTTCTGTCTAGCTGTGAAATTGAGATAAAAAAGCTTCCAATGTGAAGTTATTTTGAGGATCAGAGCGATTGCGTGCAAAGGCTGTGGCACCATGCCTGGCACAGAAGTGTTCTGTCATAAAGAATTGCTTCCTTAGGAAATGAGAAGCCATTGAAGGTATTCATTGTGGTGTTGAAATATCATCTCACTGGTGTGTTGAGCACAGGTGTAGAAGAAACTCCTCAGAGAGGCAACCAGCTAGAGATCACAGAACTTCATTGGCCAGAAAGCTCCTGAGACAGTATGCTGGATGGGGTGGGCAGAGGAGGGGCAGAGGCAAAGAGTGCTTGAAAAGCCAAAGTCATGGAGCTTGGGGCTGGCTGTGAGTGTTGAGAGGAGCTGGTGAATCTGTGTAGTAGTAAGCCTTTAAGATGATTATCAGTTTTTTACTAGGATGATGGGTCAATAGTGGAACACCCATAGAGATGTAGACCAACAGAAGAAGGGAACAGTTTCCTAGGGAAGACCTTGTCTCCTAGCTATAAACAAAGCTGAAATCTGAAAGTAAAACCCAAAGCCAAAACCAGAAATAAAAACATAATTAAACCCCTTAAATGAAAGTACAATTAAAATATAATTAAAGGCTCGGCCAAAAATTCAAATATTTCTGAACACACGGAGGCAAATCCCATAATAAAAGGGCACTGAGTTTGGACTCTGAATCCCAGGTCAGTAATCCATGTTCAACTAACACTCGCTGTGTAATTTTGGGGAAATCACATCTGAGTTTCAGTTTCCTGAGCCATAAAGCAGGGGTAATGATCTTCACTCCTGCCACCTCCACGAACTGAAGCGCAGAGCACAAAGTGAAGACTGTCACCAGCCACCTGCTCATCCTCAGTGCCTTGGTCCCTGACTTTTCAGACCATGTAAATGGTCCCTCCAAACTTTGTTATTTTGAGGGCCATGGATTCTTCTGGGGCTTGAAAAATCAGATGAAGAGTTCCAGATTGTTCTGGATGTCTTCCATGGCAGGGCCTGCTGGGAGACTCAGAGCAAGGACAGTGAGCTCCTTTGTGGAACACACAACACTCCCTGCCATCTGCCCAAGGCAGAGAGGAATGAAGGCACTGTTCTGTCCTCAGCAGGAACTGGCACTGGCACAGAGAGATGGGAACAAGGATGTCTGTCCCAGTTCAAGCCTGAGCGAAAGCACCCATTCACTGAGGCCAAGATGAAGGGAATACGGGAATTTTAGAATGAAAGAAGGAAAAAACATGGAGGCTTGGGCAGGGTGGAGGATGTGAAGAGAGGAGGGAAGAGGAGAGACAGGAAGGGAGGGAGGGAGAGAAGGGTGGGAGGAATGAAGAGGAGGGAGGAAGACGGAAAGGAAAGGGAGGAATGAAAAAAGGAAGGAGGGAGAGCAGGGAAAGGAGAAAGGGAAGGAAGGGAGAGAGGGGTAGAGGAACTCAACATTTACTGCACTGATTTGATGTATCAGATAGAGTAATACCTTCTCATTTAATCCACACAACAAGTCCTATTTTACAGGTAAGTAAAATTATGAGGCTTAGACTGAGAAAGATAAATATCTTACCCAAGGTCACGCTGATTTTCTGAGCCACAGCCCATGTTTTCCACTGAAACACACCACTTCCCTATCTTCCCCTCTATGTGCTGGGTGTGTACGTGGCTATGAGAGAACTGCAAGGTTAGACCCCATGTGGAGGGACACAGCACCCTGTTGAGGAGAAGAGCTACTCCATGGTCTTCTGAGAGGCCCCTGTAAGCTGGTGTGATCAGTTCTGGCTGTGCGCGTTGAGGGGAGCCCTGAGAACTTGGCATTGGGAGGGGGCAACCATATGTCAGAGGAGCTGGGGTGCTTGACTGCAGAAATGGCACTAAGTAAGGAGAGACAGCTGTCCTAGGCCATGGAGGGGTTGTGGGGATGGGTACCATGGTGGCTCTACAGGCCTGGGACCCTGGACAGCTACTGCTTTTGTCTTTCAGGGGCTGGGCAACTCACCATGGACTCATAGTCTGGCCTCTCATGATAGTAATTTTGAGGGCTGAGAGGAGCACAGCACAGCCAGGAGATCCGTGGCTCTTCTGAATCCTAGTGAGTATCTGTGGGCTCAATTGTGTGTACCTCCCTTGGCAAAACGAAACCAAGGCAGATTGGAAGCAGATAGACATAGTGATTCGAGCTCACACCATATCATTAGTGCATTACTAAGGGTTCTGTTCAGTCCAGTTGAACAAACTACTCACCCCCCAGGAGTTCTGATTAATAAGCTGACTTCTATCTCCCTGTGTTCTCGGTGAGCAGAGCCTAGACATTCTCAGGCAAATGCTAGTGCCTGCCCCTTGATAGAATTGTACCTGCACATTCTTCATGCTTTAACTCAAACGACATCTTTAGTGGTGCCATTCTCAACTGTCTTGGGTGGAAAAGTGGATCTCCTTGGTGATCCCCTACGACTCTCTCTCAACATCCTCCATTCTATCTGTTGCATTGCAGTGATCTGTTTATGTTCTTGCTTTTTTCACTTGCTGGGAGATAAAATGTCAAAAATACCTTCCAATTCTGCCCCTGGTCAGCAGACAAAATTGTTGTGCCTCATAGGATTGGGCAACTCCCAAGATTACAGAGCTAATATGTCCTAAATCCAAGATTTAAGTCTACCATACCTTGGTTTTACTCCAAAGGATGTAATTTTACTTTTTGTTTCAAACTGCTTTCTACAACACAGAGATTTCTCAAATGCCCTCATAGAAAATATGTTTTCTTCAAAATTGATCCTCAAGCTGGACACTCAGAACTGGTCTCGAGAGTCTGAGAGTGATGGAATATTCTGCTTTTCAAAGAGAATGATCTTATAATGCACAACTCTGCCTTCCAATTAACTGAGCACTGTGAATCTTTATTTAATGTTATTTCTACATAATCCAATTTCAGCTTCAGGTTAATGGACCCATAGGGAGTTACTGCTAGTTTGGTTTCAAATGAATTCAGCAGCATTCCCAGATTATTGGTTGTTAATGGGATCACCCAGCTGTTTTGACTTTGTCCCAGTACTTCTTGAGGTGACTGTAAAGGAGAGCACACAAAAAGAGTAAGACTCACTTTTAGGTCACGGGAGCTGCTGAGGTCTCCCTCTGCCCGTTTCTTCGCCACACGTGCTTCCAGACCCAGGATAACCAGACCCAGCATTCCCCCACACTATTTTTTTGCAAAAACTTTACTGAGAAACCAGTTCATCCAAGGAACTGTGCTGGTGCTGTTGGAGACACAAAGATAAATCAAGTATGGTTAAAGGGGAAAAAAGTTTTGTTTGGTGGGATTAAATCCTCCAAAATCTTTGAGCCTCAGTTTCTTTATGGGCAGTGTTCATTGTCCAGGTATTTATTATCACTTGTTTGTGTATTCATGCAAATAATATCGACTGATAATCTGCTATGCACCAAGTACTTTTCTAATGATTCCCACCTTATAAGGGCTTGTGCTCAAAAAAGAGAGATAGCTAAGTTAACAGGCAACAGAAGTTCATGGTGACAGGGCAATAATGGGGGATGTTATAGGGATCATGAGAATATAAAGTAATCATTCCTACTCAGGAATGATCGGACAAATCTTCATAGAGAATTGTAGCATTTAGTCAGTGTTTAGGCTTGAACATAAATAAGAATTACCCACAAGAACCAGCAGAGGTGGGTGAGAGCAGAACATCAGTCAGTGAGACTGGCACAAACAGCGAGGCAGGATGAGACAGAGTAAGTCATCCTGGTAGAAGTATGGGATTTGGATGCGTTGAGTAGAGTTTAGAGCAAGGAGAATGGCAGAGATGGACAATAAGGGGAAGTGGGCTTATGAAAACACAGAGGGCCTTGAAAGCCTGACCAAAGAAGTAGGACTTCATCCTGTAGATAAAGGAGAGTGTGAGGGTCCTTGTGGGTGAGCAAAGTTGGACTTGCTGACAAATCATCCAGTTTTACTATGTAGACTTGGCTTGGGCATGGCACTGTTGGAGAGAAATGGACCAAGATGATGGCAAGAACCATCAAGGAGGCAATAAAGATAGATCAAAAATAGGAACAAAATCAAAGGAAAATTGGGAATAAGTGCCTATAGAACTTAATATAAGTGAAATGACTGCAATCATTTGACTTTTATAAAAGTACAAAGTAGAAAGTCAACGTTAGTCCATTTAAATCACAGATTTCCACATTTTATGAATCAATGACACCTAAGTTAATGAGGTTTTTTTATATTGGAATATACATTCTACTTAGCATTATATAAATTTAATACTATTTAAGGAAGAAAGCATTCAGAAGACTAATAGCACAAGATGGCTTTGAGTGTAGGCTTTGGGGTGATTCAAGTCCCAGTAGGTCATGGGACACTTTCCCAGATTATGCCAAAGTAAATGAGTGGCTTTCAGTTTAATGAGAGCCAGAGCCTCATTTTCATAGTTTTTTTTTTTTACAGTTATGCTTCACAGGTGGAATATTTAATTTGCTTTAGAGAGGGAGAAAAATCTTAGTTACTCAACAGCATAGAGAGCAAAGGTTGGTGATCTTCTGCATACTGTTCCACTTGTGAGATGGCCTTGGGGCGATAGAGAAGCTATAAGGGGCAGAATGCTACACATTTTTTTAAACATGAGAAGTCTTCATTCTGGGGAAAATGATGTTTCATGTTTTATGGAAATCGCTCCTAAGCTTTTGTACTGCCAATATGTAAGCAGAAGTGGAAGGACACGTGTCTGGAGGCACCCAGTATGGCTTGGAACACCTGCTTCCACCCTAGCCAGTGGCACAAGTTATGGGAAATAACTCAGTCTTCCTAGGGTGCTGTTTTCTCTGTGAAGTGAGGGTGCTGATTAAAACCTACCTCTCAGGGCAACTGCAGTGCTCAGTGAGAACATTTCTTCCTGACTTCCCTGACACTCAGGTCTGTGATCTGCAAGAGGAACAGAGTACAGCCTGCTTTGCGCACCTTGCAGGTTGCTGAGAGATCAAAGGAAGACAGAGTTCTCGGGGTCTCAGAACAGATTGGAGGCAGAACAGTGACTAGGAACAAGCTGTTCTAAATCGCAGGGCCTCGCCCTCATGCCTTGCTAGCACCCATGTCCCCGAGGAACAAGGAGACATGTTTCTGTGGTAGCATCCTCTGGCTTTCTCATTTGTGCCATTGCCTACTTCAGGAAGCCCTACTTCAGAACACCTCCCGCTCCAACATTCTTTGATTCTGAAACCCAATCTCCCCTCAAGCTTCAAGCCCCATGGGGAATCTCCCTTCAATCTTGTCTCAGTTTCCTCTTCTGTGTCCATATTGTTCAATCTCCCAACCCTCAAAAGCACTTCTGTCATTCAGTGGGTCTAAAGGACCCATCTGGACTTTTTCTGCTTGCCTTTAAGTGCTGAATGCCTGGAGGGAAGCCACCTGATCTTACCCCCAACAGCAAGCCCTCCTGACACATGGCACCTGCCTGGATCCACAAGCCTCTGTACGGCTGCCAGAATTAAATATTTCAAAAGAAAGTTGACTGCTATATTGTTAACTTTGTGAAGCTTAAAATGAATTATGTTTGGGGGAAAGACAAGCAGGAAGGCACAGTGAACGGTTTCTCGTTATCCAGAGTGAGTCGGTGCTGTAATTTGGAAGAGCAGTCTTTCTCAATGACTTAGGACATCCATCTTACCCACACAGTGGGTTCTTCCACTCCACTCCTCTGGGCCTGGATCTCGATCATCAGGAGTGGTTTAATGAAGAGGAAGCAGAGAAAAGAAATCAAATATTAACAACCTGACTTTAATTCTTTTAGATATTCTCAGGCAGTAGTTGAAGGTGAGAGGCATTTCTTGGCTTGTTACAGGACAGATGCCTCTTCTGTCTCTAGAGCCCATCCCTACACACATACTGCCCCTGAACTGGCTAGAACTTCTCACCAGAACCAGTTGTCTAATGCTTCCCTCCTTCACAGCTCACCTGGGTTTCTATTTCACACACAGGTTTGAGTATTCCACATTGCCTCAAGCACTTCCATCACATGTGAGTGTATGTAGGCTTTCTAGAGCAAAACTCAAGCCCCAGCTCTGCCCCTAGATACTGCAGTCCTTGCCTAGCAGATTTGCGGCAAAGGGAAGAAATAATACAGGTGGGGCACCAAGTAGTTATCCAGGAAACCATAGCTAATGCTTTTCAAAGTGTATAGACAGGGGGCCGGCGCTGTGGCACAGTAGGTTAATCCTCCGCCTGCAGCACCAGCATCCCATATGGGCACCATTTCCAGTCCCAGCTGCTCCTCTTCCCATCCTGCTCTCTGCTATGGCCTGGGAAAGCAGTGGAAGATGGCCCAAGTCCTTAGACTCCTGCACCCATGTCGGAGATCTGGAAGAAGCTCCTGGCTCCTGGCTTTGGATTGGTGCAGCTCCGGCTGTTGCAGCCATTTGGGGAGTGAACCAGTGGACAGAAGACCTTTCTGTCTGTCTCTCCTTCTCACTCTTCTGTAACTCTACCTTGCAAATAAATAAATCTTTTTTTTTAAAAAAAGAAAGAGTACAGTCAGAAGACTCTGCCCAACACCTGAAGTTTTCCATGTTCAGCCTTTCTGCCTCATTCCCAGCATCCCCTCTCCCTCCACTCACTCTGATCCCTTGTCAACCATCAGTTCATGATCTTGTCATGATGACATAAAATGCTACAGCTCTCACACTCAACATCTCACAAGCTCCTTCCCATCACAGTCAAGGCTCTCCTAGTTGTCCAGGTCTGTGTGACCAGAGCTGATCAATGGACCTCAGAGAAGTGACTTGTACTCTCTCAGGCTGAACCATGGAAGGGTAGGTGCATATCCTTCCAATTGTTTCTTTCTCTACCACATCAATGCCTATTCAAAGGAAACCACAAGACCTAAGCAGCCTGCCTCTTCTTGTGCCACAAACACTGCATGTAAGGAAGCTGCCCAAAGGAGTTTCTCAGACTCTTCATGATTAAACACTCACCCTTCACTGTTTTAAGATACTTAGATTAGTGGGTTATTTGTTGCTATGGCATAACATAACCTATTCTAGCTAACATGTAAGGGAAACTGTTGATTCAGCATCTTCTACTGCTGGCCTTACCCAAGGTATTTAGGATAATTGATGACAAAGACACTTATGGGCCCTGTTTTCATTTAGCAAACTAATGAAGTAGAGAAGTAAACAGACAATTATAGTGCAGTATGTTAAGTACTCAGCTACAAGTTGCTCTAGAGACTAGAACAGGAACATTTAATGTAGTCTCAGGTCAGGAAATTTTTCTAGAAAAAGGAACATCTAATCAAAATGTGAACAATGAATGCAAGATAGGAGATTGGCATATTTGTTTTGAAAATTGAATGATATGCTGTATGTGAATATGAGAATCTTCCTTGGGACACAGGTCCTTAATAAATAATAGCACTATTTTACCTGGAACTAGCTACTGTCTTCCCCAAATAATACAAAAGTGTGTTCCTTTAATACTTAGCATGAGAAAAGATTATCTCCTCTTTCTGAATTCCTTTTACTTGGAATCCTAGAATGCTGACTTCTTTTAACACACCCAGCCATTATTTAGGGTTTAAGAGGGTACACACCAGGTGTGAGTCATTTCTGTCTTGTGACTTTGTGAGTCTTAGATACTAAGTCATGAAACCATAAAGACACAGAAGTTTTGGATGGGAAACCAAAGAAAGAAGAAAGAAAAGCTCTTGTTGGCGCACAAATTATATTGAAACTGAACCCTCTGATAAGCACCATGAAGTAATAGATGAGAAATTCACATCCTATGTGAGCCATCTCCAAGGGATATTCAAGGACCCGCCTCTTCATCGTGTTGTTGGAGAGTGTCAAGAGGATGCAAGAAGGAAGATTGCTGAGGCGATTTCTTCAGACTGCATTGCATTCTGGGTGCCTCCTCAAGTTTGGTGGCAGAGTCTATGATGAGCTTTGGAGCATGTGCCTTGTAGTTAAGCTTTGAATCCTGACCAGGAGATGCAGCACAACGAGGAGGACCCATGTGCTACTTTGGAGTGAAACCTGAGAAAGTTTGGGGATAGGGGACTGAATGAATTCATTTCCTGTTGCTGCAACAGAATATCTGAGGCAGGCTACTCTCTAAAGAAAAGAAGTTTATTTAGCTCACAGTTTTGGAAGTTCAAGGTCATGGTGCCAGTATCAGCTCAGGTCTGGTGAAAGCACTTGCAGGGAGCAATGGATCATAACAAGGGACGGGAAGCCAATAAGAGCAACTCAGGCTCAGGCTTGCTCTGCTAACAATTCACTCCAGCTCCACAATTAGCTGCCAATGCTTTATGAGGCCACTCGGTAAACTAAGGACCCCCCAAGTAGACCCCACCTCTTAAAGGTTCCATCACCTCTTTTATCACCACACTGAAAACCAAGCCTCCAACACTGTTGGTGGTGGAGAGGGGGTGGGGGAATCACATCCAAACCACAACATTCCATCACTTGTCCCCAAGGTTCATGTCCATCTCAGAATGCAAAATGCATCAGTCCATCCCCCCAGGCCCACACTCTCATTTCCCTTCAATATCACTCAAAAGTCCAACAGTCTCTTCTGAAACTCGAGACAACCTCTTTCAGTGGTTGAGTCCCTACAAAATAAGAAAATAAGGTCCGTGCTTCCAAAACACAATGGTAGAACAGGCACTGGGTAAACATTTCTATTCCATTAGGAAGAAATAGACAGGAGCAACCAGCCCAAAGTAAGACCAAAACACTGCAGGCTGCTTCCCGAGTCCCCTTATCTTCAGAGACCTCACCACAATCACACATAACACTTCATTTACAGCATTCTCTTGTCTTTTTCTAGCTACATCCCCCCAACTCTTCCAACCTTTGCCTGTTAGCCAATTCTAAAGCTGCTTTTTTAGGTATAGTTATGGTAATGGCCCCTCTCTCAGCACCAATTTCCTGTATTAGAACATTTTCTGTGGCTATAACACAATGCTTAAGGCAGGCTACTTTCTAAAGAAAGGGGGTTTATTTAGCTCACAGTTCTGGAAGTTCAAGCTTATGATGCTGGCATCAGTATGCCTCTGGTGATTGCTCATTCTTACTTTTGGAGGTACATTGCAGGAGTGAGGGATGAGTCCCCAGACAAGAAGTCAAACAGTAACTCAGGGACCAGGCTCACTTTTGGAACGACTGACTGCTGTGAGAAGTCACTCATGATCCACAGAGAACTGCGTTGATCCCTTCCAAGGTGATGGCCTCAAAGACCCCTCTTCTTAAAGTCCCTACCACCTTCCGACACCACCACAATGGGCACCAACGTCCCAACACATGAGCCCTAGGGGAAACACACCCAAATCATGTCCTAATCACAGCAGATAGCCAGTATGGGTGTGTTTTCTAAAGGCAATATGGGACTCTGGGTTGAGAGAGAGCCATGGCTACCCTAAGCAATGGTAGGAGCCCACCACCGAGGACCTGGATTTGCAGGGACTGAGGAAGGAGATTACAGAGTAACAGAAGTGGGTAGTTGCATCCTTCTGTGTTGGGAAACTTCTGTTTCTGCATAATAGGGTTGTTGAGGCACCCGATAGTGCCAGCCCTGGGTTGCTAGGGCAGCTGAGGGTGTTGCCATCCAAAGACGACTTCCCCAATTATCCTACCTCCATGGTTCAGGCAACTAATGAAGCACAGGACTGAGAAATAGAGAGGTGCACCCCATAGCCATCCCTGTTTCCTCCATAGGTTTCCACCCTAAACCACCTGAGTTGGGGATGATAGAGACTCACTTCCAGATATTTTTAGATTTTTAACTAACATCTATGCCTGGGCGTCTGTTACTGAATCAAGACTATATTGAGCTGAAAATGATCGTGGATCTGTCAGTTACCTGAGAGTTATTAGAAAAGTCTTGGACTTGCCTTGTTTTCATCCAGAAAAAGGAAAAAATCCTCCTGTTAAATACATTTAAATATAGGTTACAAAAGCACCATGAGGGCACATCTTAATCACTTCACTGGCTGTGCTTTTTCAACCTGTATTTTACAAAATGAACTGACCAGCTCTTTGAAGATGCAAGGAATGAAAGCCTTAAAAATTACTGAAAAACATAAAATATATGTTGTTGTTCTATGCCCCTATCATTCACTCAGGATGTGCAAAATGCTGCTTGTGTTTCTTGACATAGTATCCTGTCCTGTTTTTTTTTAAAGAATTGTGAGATAATTGTATCTTCATGATCATCTTGTGTCACTAACTCTCATTTTGTCCCTTTGATATAGGCAGGCAGATAGGATTAAATCAATTAGACTTATGAACTGGAGCCCATGCCTTCGCCCTGCCCTGATTCATGATCTCACCTGTATGCCCACCTGCCCATCAGAGTACGTAACCACCCCCCTTTGGAAGTGCATAAAAGGCCAGGAGCACGGTGGGCCCTTCGCTTGTACCACTCCCTTCTCTTCCCTGCATGTGCTGTGTTACCTGTGGCTGCACCTTACTGCACGTTTGCTCTACGTGGCTCCTGCCCTGCTCTCTGCCTGGTATGGACCCAGCTTAGTTTCCAGACTTCTCTCTCCCCTAAATAAAACTCTCATTTTCCTGTGTATTTCTTTCACTAAATAAATGCTAGAAACCTTATCATGCCGCCTGTTTTATTTGAGCTGATATTCAGAATTCTTATCTGAATAGACAGCAAGGACCCTCAATATTAACATTAAAATTATTAATAAAGCGAGCCTATTTTACCTATACTTTGTTGATCTGAGCTGCTCATGCAAGAGAGTGTTTTAGGAAGAGTCCTAAGGATGGAGGTTGGAAAGGTGAAGGAAGCAGATTCATGGCTGCCCACTGTCCAGCTTCATCCTGTACCATTTTAAGGGTTCTGAGCTCTGTCAGAGGCTGTAGGTTGCTCCTGTCTACACACACATGCACACACACACACACACACACACACACTGTTTCCCCTTCTATCACACCACAAATCTGTTCCTAAGACCTGGGAGGAAGAGGGATATTTCTTTTCTTTGTTTTTTTTTAAGATTTATTTATTCATTTGAAAGTCAAAGTTACAGAGACAGAGAGACAGACAGAGAGAAAAGAGAGAGGTCTTCCATCCACTAGTTCACTCTCCAGATAGCTACAATGCCCAAGGATGGGCCAGGCTGAAGCAAGAGCATGGCCACTAGAGGATTATTTCCTTAAAAAATATCATCTTTGTGAAACCAAAGGTTAAGAATGTTATACTACTATAGTTTTAGTGATCTGCGATTACTTTAAAATTTACTATATATGGGTGAAATGGTCATTTTCCTGTTTCCTTTTTTTTAAAGGCTTATTTATTTGAAAGGCAAACTTACAGAGAGGATAGGCAAAGGCAGAGAGAGAAAGAGGTCTTCCATCTGATGACTTCCATCTGAAGACTCTCCAAATGGCTGCAACGGCCTGAGCTGGGCCGACCCAAAACAAGGAGCCAGGAGCTTCTTCCTGCATTGGGGCCATCTGCCATTGCTTTCCCAGGCCCTAGCAGAGAGCTGGGTTGGAAGTGGAGGAGCCGGGTCTTGAACCAGTGCTCATCCAGGATGCTGGCCCTGCAGACGGTGGCTTTACCCTCTACGCCACAGCTCCAATCTTGGTCATTTTTCCATTTAATTATTGTTTATAGTTGTTTCCTATATTCCCACTAAATTAGGGTCTTTTTGCTTATCACTTGTTAAACTTATTCAGTGAAATAGTAAGCCTTTTTACTGTAATGTAAATTTAAAATGTTATCTCAAAACTGAAGAAAAAAGGGAGAAGGAAGAAAGATGGGGGGAGGGAGAAGGAAAGGAAATAGTATATTCTTAGAACTGTATCTACAAAGCACAATGAATTTGTAAAACTGATTAAAAATTAAAATAAAAAATTACAAAATATGTTATCTATGAAGGTTATTTAAGGTTACAAAGTAAAAGAATACATCACAGATGGCAACACCAAATTTCTTCTTTAAATGTATCTTTCTGTTCTCAAATGTTTTCTGTTCCTCCCCTCTCTCCATTGCCTGAACCTTTCTCCTCATTCTCTATCCCGTCTGCTCATCCCTTCTACCTTGTTCCTTGATCAGCCAAACAGAGGCCCAGCCTTTGCCCCTCCTGACCAGCTCCCCCTGCACTTGCTTTGTCTTTTGTCAGTCCCAATACAGATGATGCAGGCTGTATCTTGCAGGGTGGGGTGGCTTAGGGTTTTTTTCTTTTTTTAAGTTTTTATTTAAAAGAAAGAGTGTCAACTGGCGCTGTGGCACAGCAGGTTAAAGCCCTGGCCTGAGGTGCTGGCATCCCATATGGGCTCTGGTTCTAGTCCCAGGTGCTCCTCTTCCGATCCAGCTCTCTGCTATAGCCTGGGAAAGCAGTAGAAGATGATCCAAGTCCTTGGGCCCCTGCACCCACGTGGGAGACCTGGAAGAAGCTCCTGGCTCCTGGCTTCAGATCAACTCAACTCCGACTGTTGCAGCCATCTGGGGAGTGAACTAGCAGATGGAAGACCTCTTTTTCTGTTTCTACCTCTCTCTGTAACTCTGTCTTTCAAATAAATAAAATAAATCTTTAAAAAAAAAAGGGAAGTGTGTGTGTGTGTGTGTGAGAGAGAGAGAGAAGAAGAAGAAGAAGAAGAAGAAGAAGAAGAAGAAGAAGAAGAAGAAGAAGAGGAGGAGGAGGAGAGACTAGCAGAGAGAAACAGAGATGTCCCATCAACTGGTTCACTCCCCCAAATGCCAGGAACAGCTAGGGGCGGGCCAGGCTGAAGCTAGCAGTCTGGAAATTAATGCAGTCTTCCACTTGGGTGGCAGGGTCTCAAGTACTCGGGCCATCATCTGCTACGTCCCAGAGGGGACATTAATAGGAAGCTGGATCAGAAATGGAGCAGTCAGGACTCAAGCTTAAACACTCCTGTATGGGATGCAGCTGTCCCAAGCAGCATCTTAACTACTGCACCAAAGGCCAGCCCCCTTCTTTATTTATTGATTTTTATTTGAAATGCAGAGACAGGGAGGGAGAAACAGAGATGGGATTGGTTGCTTTTGACTCTTTCCGGAGGCACTGGCTTTTCCGTGTCTCCGTCCCTGTACCCCTCCCCTGGCACTGGCCAGCTAGGCTGGAACTGCAGAAAGCCTGCCGCAGCATGCTGTGAAGACTTCGTGTAGACCGAGGCTACGGCAAGAAAAGCGGCAATAGGACAAATCCCCTCTCCCTGCATCTCACAGGCAAATTAGCCTCCCGTACTCTACGCTCCAGGAATGTTAGCTGCCTCCTCCTTTTCTGCAAGCACAGAATTGCAGACAATTTTACCAATCCTGTGTAAGAATCTTGCTAGCTGCTCCGACAGTGATCCTGCTAACAGCCCATCCCTTCCTCCATCCTCCTCACTGGAACACTGCACACACACACAAAGCTGCCCACAGCTGAAATCCATGAACACACAGAAAGCACAGAGGCTAGCAAGTCATTTTTAATGTGCGAATTGCTTTCAAGAATTGAGAACACCTTGGCATTTTCAGAAGTCACGCTCTCTTGTCATCTGCTGGAAGAAGAGGGCCAATTTATAAATTAAAGCCAGCTCCACATATAGATGTTTTTTCATAAGTGCATCCAAATTGAGGGCCTCATCATGGAGGCCAACAGCAAAAAAATGTCCGAAAGCTCTTAAGAAAGCAAGAGACTGGGAAAAATAGGATATGTTTAGAGATATAAAATTAATTATATGTCATTACAAATGGCAATTGGAATAAAATGTGTGAAGGAGACATAGTTCTCTTGGGACTTCAAAGATGGTAATAAAAGCAAATAAAATATCCATATCTCCATATCCATTCAAAAACACATGACATTAAAAAATATCATTTCCCTTATGAGCAATGACAAATTCAATTCCTGTGCAGCTCTGTGGAGAAAGCTACCATAGATGGCATTTTGCATGAAGGATGCAATTTTCCAAATCTCTGTATCTCGTTCTTATTATTTAATTTTACTTGGTGAAACTCCATCCTGCCACCTCTGTCCAGGAAGCCAGTGTAGCACAGAGAGAGAGGCAGCGGAATATCTTCTGCCTTAAAATTGCTGTCAGGACCAATCTCTTCACCAACAGAAACTGGTAGCAAAGGTGTACTAGACTAGGGGTCCTGATGGGAAGCAGGGGGGCTGGGGTCCAGGCATTTGCTTCACCTCAAATGGCTTCAAGTCCATCTGGAAAGCAGAGCATACTGGAAACAATTCTACCAAGCTCTTCATTCTTTTGTCTGCTGAACCCATGCTCCTTGAAACAGAGGTGATGTTATGACACTGTTTGGGTGAACCCAAAGGGTAGGAGCTGCGATAGGAGGGAGGACCCTGAAGGAAGACTGACAAAGCCCAGAGAAAGAAACATCTTTCTGAACATCAGAACAGCTCAGCAATGGAGTGAGCTTGCTGGGGAGGGTGCAGTTGAGCAAGCTCTGTAGGTATTCATGCAGAGGTTGGTCACATAGGCACCTGGTACATGTGCAGTCCAGAGGACTGAGCAGTGTAATAGAGAATCAAAATGAGCAGTGAGCATCTCAAATCCACAAAAGAGCCAAAGGAATAGAAGACTTAGAGACACACAATAGTTTCCTGGGGGAAAGAAAGGGAACCTCATTGCAGGTCAAGAGGGCAGAAGTATGTCCAATGCAGGTGTAAAAAGGTAAGACACATTTCAGTCCAATTGAGGGGGAAACCTCTGGCCAGCTAGATCCAGTTTAAGGGAATACTTTACAAGAAAATGACCTGAACCTCATCTGCCAGAATGTTTTAGGAGGCAACATGATGATTCCATGTCAGTCTCCACAAAAGGACTTTTCACCCACGGTGAAAATGTGAATTGAATACTTCAAGTCCATTCTTCCTACCTCTGAACATCACTTTCCCCAGCCCTTTGTGAGGTGGTGAATACATGGCACACAGGATGCATCCCTCTCCTTGCATCCCACAACAGACATCCCTAATCAGTACCTGCTCCCTTTCCTGATGTGTTCTTAATAGCTTCCCCTAGAAAACTCCTATTCATCATTCTATTTTGCAGTTTAGTTGGCACAACATCTAAATGCATTTGATACAAATTCCAGCTCAGCCTGGAAACGCATGTCCTGTGAGTTTACTCAGTTGCCTAGAACACCCAACCCCAGACAGACACACCACACACACCCTTCTCTCTTCGTGGCATGTTTTCCATGATGTTCATCTTTTGGTTAATGGAAATTCACATGAATCTCCACTTTCCAACTCTTCCCTCATCCGGCTCTGTGGTCTCTCCTCTGGCCTCAGGATATTTGATGTTTGCAGGCATTCTGAGGTGGCCTAGGAGTTTATCTTTGCTCTTGTTGTCCCAATTATTTTCCTAAATAAAACACACAGCAGAATGCTGACAGCCAGGCCATAGCAAAGGGAACACACATGTTGCACAACTCTGTGGTATGTTTCAAGGGAGAAAATAAAGACAGAACCTCAAGAAAAGTGGCTAAGATGATGTGAGAGTCAGGAGGCATTCTGAGTACCTAGTCCTGGGTGTAGACAGAAGGTCAAGGATTAGATCTGACTGGAATTATGTTCAGTGAAGTGATTCGACCCAGGTGGGAGCAAGGGAGCCTGTCCAGGGCTCTGGCACTCAGGGGAGGCTGGGTGAGAGGGCAGGCAGGAAAGATTCAGGGGTGATGAGTTTGGCCAGATCCCTAGATCTTGGCTTTCCCTAACACCTGCACCAAATCCTCCTCCTTGTTGGATTTACAGGCCTGGATTGCCCCAGTGTGGGCAGGACTTGCTGGGATGGCATGATTGATGTAAACTCCTTATGGGACCTGAGAATGATGGTTTTGCACGTCTCTCCCAAGTCGTCCCTGAAACAGTGCCTTTCTCTTGTTGCTAGCTCTGTCCAGAAAACTTTCCTGACTACCAAAAAAAAAAAAAAAAACACCAAAGGATGAAGTCCAAGCTCCATAACTTGTCTTTCCATCTATCTAATATCATATACATCTTTCCATGCATTCGGCCATTAAGCTAACATTTATGGAACTTCTGTTACACCTCAGGAATCAGAGATGAGTGAAATGCAGGGTGTACTGCCAAGAAGTTCATGGTCATCCTTAAATAAATCACTATCTGGCCTCAATTTTCCTTTCCAAGCATATCTTCCTCCAGCCCTTGTGAACTGTACATTGCAGGCTGACAGGTGCACTCAAATTACCCCAGTGTGGTGGCTGAAGTTCAGAGGCAGGTAAATCACGGCTTGAAAACCACTTTTGTTGCTTTCTAGCAAGTCTCTTAGCCTGAGATGCCTCGTAAGGTTGCAGTCAGGATTAAATGATTTAGTGTCAAGCTCATAGTGAGTGCTCCCCTCCAGCAATTCTGTGTGTTGCTGTTGTTTGTTTTTCTCTCTGAACCTTGCTTACAGATATTTCCTGCAGCTGCAAGGGACTGACCCCTGTCCTACCCTTCCCAGGCCTTGCAATGCTGGCTGGCTCCTTCCAGCAACCTCTCCCTCTGCTTACATTCCACAGGGCACCTGCAACCTGGGCGGGACTCCACTGATCCTGTAGGTTACAAACTCCAGCAAGATGAGACAAGGTTTGAAAGTCGTGTAAGCCTAGGATGCTACAACTTCTGAAATTTGAGACCTAGTGTGAAGTCACCAGTAAGTAATGGCACCCCTGTGGCATGTATCTGCTTTGCCTAGTGAATTCCCTGGGCGTAAATTCTGAATATGCTGTCATTTTATTTTTTTGTTATTTATTTTAAAGGTAGAAAGTCAGAGATCTTCCATTCACTGTTTCACTCCCTAAATACTCACAGCTGTTGGAGCTGAGCCAGACCAAACTCAGGAGCCTGGAACTCAGTCCAGGTCTCTCACATGAGTGGCAGGGACCCAAGCACTTGCGCCATCCCTGCTGCCCCCCAGGGTGTATATTAGCAGGAAGCTGGGACTGGGAGCAGAGCTGAAACCAGGTGCTTTGTATGAGCGTCTGCATATGAGCATCTTAACCACTACCACGACGCCTGCCCCTACTGCCTCACATTTCAGTTTCCCAGCTCAGTCCTGGTCTAGGGGACAGTGGAGGAAGTGCAGTGCTTCATACATGCTTTAGGTGAGGTGGATACCTGTCACCCAGAGAGATGGGGAGCTCTCTCACAACAGTCAGACATGGTTACACTTTTTCTACTGCAAAGGAATCCATTTTATGCAATTGTCATTATTTTCTACAGGACAGAGTGTTTTTCTTTTTTTTTTTTTTAACAGGCAGAGTTAGACAGACAGAGAGAGAGAGAGAGAGAAAGGTCTTCCTTCTGTTGGTTCACCCCCCAAATGGCCACTACAGTAGGCCTGCTGCACTGATCCGATGCCAGGAGCCAGGTGCTTCCTCTTGGTCTCCCATGTGGGTACAGGGCCCAAGCACTTGGTCCATCCTCCACTGCACTCCCAGCCCACAGCAGAGAACTGGACTGGAAGAGGAGCAACCGGGACAGAATCCGGTGCCCCAACCGGGACTAGAACCCGGGATGCGGGGTGCCACAAATGGAGGATTAGCCTATTGAGCCGCAGCACCGGCGCGAGTGTTTTTCTCACTATCCACAGTACCTAGCTTGACATGAAGGAGATTCTAAGTAGATATGCATAAATCAAATAAACGACGGACTCTCAGTTTTGAAAGTGCTTCCACCAAACAAATTTTATCTCTTAAGTAATAAGTAGTGGTTTCCTGTTCTTAAATTAACCATAGATGCATATAAATCAGCAGAAAGTACAAGCAACAGAGCAAGCAGCAGCAAAACACTATTTAGGAGTGTTCTGTGGCAAATGCTGCTGGCTGCAGACCCTCCTCTCTCTTCTTGGCCAGAGCCCACTTCTGATGGGAGTGAAAACACATGGTCCTTGCCTATTCAGCAGATGTGGGGCTACAATACACAAAGATAAGGATCCTGTGCTTGGGGGGACTTACAGAAAACTTCCCCACTTCATCACACACACACCAAAAAGCCAAAGCACTTGCCCTCCCTTTTGCTTTTGGTGTCTCACTTTGGGACTGCAGATAGGAGTGATGAACTGATTCTGGCAGCTCAGAAAGAGGGAGAATGTGGGTCCTTGATGATACCGTTGAGCTGTAGAATCAGTACTGGCTGGGTTAGTAATGGGATTGCCTGCTCTGGACTGCTGATTATTATTAGTTAAAAAGAACAAAACTGGAACCAGCATTGTGCGTAGCAGATAGAGCCACTGTCTACGATGCCAGCATCCCATATGGGTATCAGTTTGAGTACTGGCTGCTCCACTGCTGATCCAGGTCCCTGCCAATGTGCAGAGGATGATCCAAGCACTTGGGCCCCTGCACCCAAATGGGAGACCTGGAAGAAGCTCCTGACACCTGGCTTCAGACTGGCTCAGCTCCGGCCATTTGTGGAATGAGCAGTGGATGGAAGACCTGTGTGTGTGTGTGTGTGTGTGTGTGTGTGTGTGTGTGTGTGTGTGTGTGTGAAACTCTCATCTAAGCCACATGTAGCTGGCTATGCTGTTGCCCTTTAGCTGGGTGCAGCCTAACTTGTGTACCTACTTGGGCTGGCTGATGCGTGGGTTCACCTGTGAGATCTCACCTGTGCAGCCGCCACGAAGCTTTTGGTGATGTTGGGGGGTTACTTGTGTGAGTAAATCCGTAAGACAAACCTATGCTCTTACTTTACAGAGAGACAAAAGGGGGTATGGGCTGTTGTGTTGGGCCTAAAGGGACTGAATCCTGTCTGAACTACTGTCTAGCTATAAATGTGCATTAGTCAGCCTGGGTTGCTGTAGCCTAATACCATGGGTCCAATGACTTAAGCACAGGAATTTGTTTCTCACAGTTCTGGAGACTGGGAATTCTAAGCTCAACTCATCCCCCATGAGGGCACCCTTTCTGACTTGTAGACGGCTACCTGCTCACTGCCTACCCTCAGAAAGAAGAAAGCTGGAAGGGGGACAAGCTCTCTGGTGTCCCTTACTGGGGCACCCCATCCCCACAGCCTCATCTAAACCTCTTGGCCTACTAAAGACCCCTTCTCAAAATACCATCACATTGAGGACTTGGGTCGTTTGCCATCGTCAGTCTGCAGCGGTGGCCTTGGTTCAGGGCTTCATACCCTAGACCCAATGTCCTCATCTGTAATGTGAGGCACTGGAGCAGGACTCAGCCCCTGGCTGTTGGGGAGTTGAGATAAAGAATGTGAGGCAATGCACACAGCTCTCGGCCTGTGGTGGGCACTCGATCACAGTGTCCCAGCTTTTCTGCCCTCCCCCTGTGCAGGTGCAGGGAAGTTGAACAGTTGTTAGTTGCTTGAGATTGTTTTATTCTCACTTTGGGGAAGGTAACACTTGCAGGCGTGGGCCCAGCCACCGAGGGAGCAGCGAGTCCTTGGAGACATTGGAGGCCCTGAGTAAAAGTGAGGTGCAGCTTACCAGCCATCACTTTGAAAGCCAGTACTAACTGAAACCTTGTTTTTCTGATTTGATCACTCAACACTGCTGAAAATTGGCTCAGAACGCTAGCTTTTCTTGCCTGAAGTGCACAGAATGGGCATTCTCTGTGCATTTGCCCAGGCTGATCTCAGGCCTGGACAACCAGTCTCCACTCTTGGGTAGACTTCTGCTTCTTTCTGAAGGTACAGTCCAGCCCTGGGCTCACGTCTCATTTCCAGCAAACTCTCTGGATGGGCATGTGCCCCTTTGCTACTCACCCCATAAGCCCTCTGCTGGCTTGCCACAGAATCACTCACAAGTTTGATTTGGTATCCTAATGAAATGCATCCTCAGGGCCAACTCTACCCCTTGCATGATTGCATAGTAGCTGAGGTTTGGATGAATGATACATACCCAGAAAAAATAAGGTTTAGCCTAGTGGTAAGTAAACAGTTTTATGCTTAATCTATGAGATAAAGGTATTTTTGTTTTTTCTTTAATGTGAACCTGATATAGCTGCTACCTCCCCTATATTTTTTCTAGGAGCCTTCTGCTTTATTGCTGAAAGAGAATAGACTGCAACCATCTTACTTGATTGAAATCATACAAAGTGACAAATAAAACATATGTTTAGAAATCGAAAAGCACAATCAATAATTCATGAGTTAAAGTAGAACCATAACGGGAATTTAGAAGTGAATGATAATAAAGGCATTACACATTAAAAATTGAGCAATGCAATTTAAAGGATACTTAGGGGGAAATATATTGTTTTAAATATATGTCTCAGCAAAAAATAAGCCATAAGAAGTTATGTATTTAATGGAAAAGCTAGGGAAAACACAGAATAAACTAAGTAGGAATATAAAATCAAAAAGTAATTAAATAGCAAATAAGTATACTGTCAAGATGTTTATGTTTGAAAAGGTAGCTCCTTAAAACACTGATGCAGTAGCTCCCTGGCAAGATTACTGGAGAAAGAAGAAAAGAGGCAAATAATATAAATAATGACACTAACTGCAGAGGCAGGATACATTTTTGCAGTCATCAAACAATACTGAGAATGGTGTCATGACAACAATTTTTGTAACCTAAATGCAATTCATATTTTCAGAAATTAAAATGACCAAAATTGACTCCCAAGGAAATAGGAGCCCTGAACTGACCATTCAGTAAATTAAATTGATGGTCAAAAACCTGCTCTCTACCCCACAAAAGAAAAACGACAGCAGAAGGTAATTTCATGGGCAAATTTTACCACCCCTTCTAGAAATGAATATTTCCAATCTTACACGAGCTCTCCTAGGGACTAGAAAGAAGAAAAGTAGCTCTGGGCAGAAGGTTAAAATGATAAAAACTTCTTTTAAGAAGGGTAAATCTGAGTGTGGGTCAAACCTGGATGCCTGGTAAACACACAGCAGGACTTCCGCTCCAGGAAACACAGCCTTGGCTAGGAAGACTGCAAGCGCCTCCTGGCTGGTGAGCTGTGTCCCGCTCAGGAACATTGTGTGGACCACATCCTTCTGGCAGGGGCCAGGACTTGGGGCTTGCTCTAAGTGGTGACTCTGTGATTGGGCACATCCTTTGTGGGGATCTGGAAGCTCTGCCCCTAGAGCTGGTTCTTATTTTAGGCAGCACTTCTAAACCATGGTGTTTCCTGCATCTGCTCAAGTGACTTCTTTTCCTGTACCATAGCTGCCAGGGTGGTCTGAGCTTAGCTCCTGACTGCTGTGTGAACTGCTAGAAACAATATCACCAGTGACAGAAGCCGTGCCACCTACTGGGTATCCTGCTGCCGCTGTGGCTTGCACAGATCTAGATCCAAGAGTCTAAGGGAGACAAAGGCCACCATGGTGGGCATTATGAGACCCAGGTCATGAGACTGATGTAAATGACCTCACTCGGGTGGGGAAAGATCAGGAAAGAAACTGCTGGCAATATCACATTTGAACAAAAAATTCAAAGATCTTAATATAAGCCAATTGGTTCTAGCAAGGTATTTAAACACACACATACAGAGAACAACAATGGGAAGAGTGACTCATTATTAGAAAAATCTATTAATCAAATTCCACACACTAATGGAATAGAGAGCAAACCTTCTAAGTTGGCTAATGCATCAGTCGTTATCACCCTTCTCCCTTGGGGCCACTACAACACTGAGATGTGGCCATTTTTGCAAACCATCTGCTGCATAAATCAAGGAAAGAGAGGAGAAATCCCAGAAGGAAATCCATCCAGGCATAGCAACTTTGGAAATAGAGTTACAAATCAGTGGACAAGAAAGGACTGTTCAATTAATGGTGTTAAGCAATTGATTAACCGTAAGAAAGACAAAGAAAGTAAATCTCTACCTCATATTGTTAGAATCATCTAAGCAGGGTAGGGTCAGTTAATGCAAATTAAAAATGTGTAAAAATAATAGAAAAGAGACTGTGATATTTGGGCTAAGTCGGATTTCCTTAATAAGACAAAAAGAAGTGCAGTTTAGAAAATATAACAATGAACACTTCTGTTCTTATCACAGCAGAAAGTCTTTGCTCAACACAAACACCACAAACAAAAGTTAAGATACAGAGATGAACACGTGGAGCAGTGTTTCAGGCACTTGGAATGTGGGTATCCCATATTGGAGTGCCTCCAACCTCAACTTTAGCCTCTAGCTGATGTGCACCCCGGGAGGCAGCAGGTGACAGCTCAGGTGTTAGAGGCCCTTCTGCTCACATGGGAGGCCTGGGCTGAGTTCCTGGCTCCTGGCTTTGGTCCGGCCCAGCCCTGGCTGTTGCAGCCATTTGGGGAGTGAACCACCAGATGGTAAATCTCTTTCTCTCTGCTTCTCTAAAAATAAAAATGAGTCAGACCAAGGGAGATAATTTAACAAATGTAACAGAAAAAAGGCTAATGACCAAAGTAGAACAGTTTACAAATCATGAAGTAAAAAACCAATTAAGAGAAAATAGTCCTAACAAAAGAAAGAATAGGCAAATCTGAAAAACCAATATAGTGGCCAATACCTATTGAACAAAAAACACATGAAAACATGTTCATTGTCCCCAGCTCTATGTAAAGCACTAAGAAAACTCACAGTGTGATGCCATTTTCAGTATTGCTGATGAGGTGCCACAGGAGGTCTTATGTGTGGTACAACCTGAG
This sequence comes from Sylvilagus floridanus, assembly GCA_949820135.1. Lineage (NCBI taxonomy): Eukaryota > Metazoa > Chordata > Mammalia > Lagomorpha > Leporidae > Sylvilagus > Sylvilagus floridanus. The sequence goes on along the minus strand of OX463241.1, from coordinate 161,424,516 downwards.
GCAATGTGTGGTGAAAATGACCATGCACACACCTAGTTGATACGTTTGAATTTCTGAAAATACTTCACAACAAAGCTCTTACACTTGAGCACATGAAAACATGTTCAAGCTACTTAGTGAAATTTCATTTTTAATAAAAACTATAAACCACTTAAATTTTTACCCACAGTAAAATATTTAGATTGTGATCTATATATACTCCTCTTCAAAAATGTTTTTTAATTTACTTGCAAGTCAGAGTCCAGAGAGAGAGAGAGAGAGAGAGATCTTTCATCTTCTGGATTACTCCCCAGATGACCACAATGGCCTGGGCTGGGCCGGGCTGAAGGCAGGAGCTTCTTCTAGGCCTTTTACACGGGCTACAAGGGCCCAAGCACTTGGGCCTCTTCTGCTGATTTTCCCAGGCCATTAGTAAGGAGCTGGATTGGAAGTGGAGCAGCTGGGACTTGAGCTGGTACTCCTATGGGATGCCAGCACCACAGGTGGCCGCTTTTCCTGCTCTGCCACAGTGGACCCTGTTTATACATTTATACCCTCTATTAGTTATAAAGGAGCTAGAGTTACCTGTATCAACATTGACAGAAATGGAAACACTAACATAGTGTGAAGAATACTTTGTGGTAAAATGCAACATACAGAATATTAGCATTCAAGTAAATTGAAAACTCACACAAGGTGTCTGATATGGAAACACAGAAATTGGAACAGTTGTCAAGCGCCCAGTTGGAAGGTCCACCTTAATTGGACATCAATTAGAGTGTTGGACCTGGGGAGAGGAGAGACAACCAAAGCATTCAGCAGAGGACCTCAACTCTAATTCTGATGCTTTTACAACCCACTTCTCCCTATTACTTTCTGAAGGACTTTGCTCAAGTCATGGACCTCAGAAAAGTGAGAGTAATAAGAGCGTCTTTTTTTGTTTTCTATTTGAAAGACAGAGTTACCGAGAGATCTGCCATCTCCTGGTTCACCCTGCAAATGGCTGCAATGACAGGGGCTAGGCCGGGCCAAAGCCAGGAGCCAGCAGCCAGGAGACTCCTCTGGGTCTCCCACATGGATGCAGGGGCACAAGCACTTGGACCACCTTCTGCTGCCTCCCAGGCCCATTAACAAGGGAGCTGGATCGGAAGTGGAGCAGCTGAACTCCAGTATCCGTATGGGATGCCAGTGTCACAGCAGAGGCTTAACCTTCTACATCCCAACGCCAGCCACATAAGAGCATCTTTGAGAATTATTGTGAAGGTTCCTTGCACTGAAATCCTATGAAGCTTACAGCACCTGGCGAATGTGTTCTAAATCATTAAACTAGGTTTGGCTGGTACTCAATATAGGCTGATGAATAAACATCAGGTCCTAATGACCAGGCTTTGAGGGTTCTGCCTGAAACCAATTAAAGAGATGAAATTTGAGTAATGCTTTTTAGAAAGAAATGAAGATATTCATGTTGGAAAGTAACTGCAAAGGATTTCCAAACCAAGAGAAAGGGCATTTACATAAGTCCTCTTGCAAGGAGCTAAGGAATTTACAGAGATTTAATTGTCTGTTCTCAGCAGCATTAGTTTTGAGAGGAGGCAGGAGCTGATAAATGGCTGTGGAGTCTATGGAACCCTTGGGTGGTGGGAGACCACACACTGAAGCTGGCGCGAGCAAGGTGGGAAACACTGTAGGAATATCAGGCTTTGTCAGGTAGCAGGAGACTTTACCTGCAAATGTAATTCCTTCTTCACACAATGGAAATAAACTGTCTCACAGACTTGTTGGGAGGATTAAAGCTCACATGTATAAGGAACCACCACAGCTCCTGGTCACGGTGGGACTTTAAAATTAGTGTATTGCCATTATTACTACTACTGCTGCTGCTGTGGTATGGTTCACCTGCAACATATGGTTTCCATGTGTCTGAGTCCCATCCCCTATAAAGATATTCAAACCCAAATGTAGCTCACCCAGCATGTAAGCTCTCTGAAAGAGAGAGCTCACAACTTTTCATGTGTCTTTGAATTCTTGCAGAGCTTTTCAAATTTGTTATTGTTTTATTTATTTAAAGGATAGAGAAACAGAAAGAGAGATCTATCTTTTGATGCGCTCCCCAGACGTCTACAATGGCATGGGCCAGGCTAAAGTCAGGAGCGCCAAATTCAATCTGTGTCTCCCTCATGGATAGCGGGGCCCCAAGTATTTGAGCCAGCACCCCTACTTCCAAAATTCACATTTAGCAGAAAGTGGAGCCAGAGCCCAAACTCAGGCACTGCAATATGGAACATGGGATACAGCAGTGGTGACCCACTCAGACTTACTAAACCAGAGTCCCTGCAGGGGAACCTGCCTCCCTTTTCTGATCTTGAAACCAAGACAGTTCCAGTACAAGGTGAGGGCTGAGACGCTGGCTATGACCAGTGGATGGAGACATCCTTTTCCACGCCTCTCTGCTAGGAGACAGATAACACCTGGGACAGGAAAAAATGACGCTGCAGCCAAGCTTTCACATCTAGGATGAACTCACTGATGGGATTATTTGGTAGCAGAAGAGGGAGCTGAGGAGAGATTATTGAGATGCTGTGGAGAAAAGGAAAGTGGACTCCGATACGTTCTCATTTTGGGGGTGGGATGGCTAACGCAACCACACTTCACGGAGCTGCTGGTAGACTGAATTGGATGAAATGCAGTTTCTCAGGATATTCGCTCTCCTGTCAGGCTGTGGAACATAGACGGTGGGAGGGGAGGAACAGTCCATGTAGGACACCTGTCTAGGTAGTGCATGGGGCCAGCACTGTTTCCTGTGTGGACGGGAGCCTTGCGCAGCAGCGTCATTTTGAGGCCATGGAGCTGGAGGGCTGGATATTAGTGCAGGAAACAAGCCTGGAAACATGAGGCAGCCTTATGTCAAGGCTAGAACTGCCCTCCGGCCATTCCTTCATAACCTACAGGATAAAACCAAGACCCTCAGCTGGGTGATGGTCCTAGGTTGCATCAAACAGCATGGCTAAAACACAGGAGTGTGTTCTTTCAATGTCGTAGGGACCAGAAGGCTGAAATCAAGGTGGCCTTTGGGATCTATTCATGCCTTCCTCCCCACTTCTGGCAGTTGCTAGGCATACCAGGTGGCTTGCACATGCACCCCTTTGAGCTATGCCTGTCTTTACATGCCTTACATGCCGGTGTCTCCACTTAGCCTTCTCATAAGGACACAGCAATTAGATTTAGGGTCCATTCTAACCCCATATGACCACATTTTAACTAATCACAATTGCCAAGACCCCAATTCCAATGAAGGTCCCATTCTGACATCCTGGGTAGATGTGAATTTTACTGTACAACAATGACCGATGTTGAGGATCCCTCATGGTTTTCCTCTGTATTTGGATGAAATGTTCATCTTTGGCTGGGGTTTGCATGGTGTGTAATAGTTGATCATTTACCACACTAACTTGTTTTTTGTTTGTTTTTTGTTTTGTTTTGTTTTGTTTTTTTGACAGGCAGAGTTAGACAGTGAGAGAGAGAGAGACAGAGAGAAAGGTCTTCCTTCTGTTGGTTCACCCCCCAAATGGCCGCTACAGTCGGCACGCTGTGCCCATCCGAAGCCAGGAGCCGGAGCTTCCTCTTGGTCTCCCATGCAGGTGCAGGGCCCAAGCACTTGGGCCATCCTCCACTGCACTCCTGGGCCACAGCGAGAGCTGGACTGGAAGAGGGGCAACCAGGACAGAACCAGCGCCCCAACCGGGACCAGAGTACCAGTGCCACAGGAGGAGGATTAGCCTAGTGAGCCTAGTGAGCCTCGGTACCGGCCTACCACACCAACTTGTAATGTCTTGAGGACATGTTACCTGTCTTCACACAAGAAAGAATTCAGGCATGAGACAGAGAGTAGTGGAAAGTAAAATAGCAAGGTTTATTAGGGCAGGGACATCCGAAAGAACGGATGTGCACCTTTCCAGACAGAACCTGAGAGAGAGTGCCCAGTCGCTCAGACTGGGGGAGAGTGAGGTTACATGGTTGAGTGGAGAGAATATGCCTGGGCAGGCCAGGTGGGCGGCTCAGCAGCGAGGCAGAGGGCTGAGCGCCCCATCTGGTTGAGGCTGGGGGCTTTTAAGGGAATCGGTCTTGCCTCCCCACTTCTGCTCCTCCTGGAACAAAGATATGAGGAATTCCTATCTGAGTTTTCCCCCCTGAAGTTATCAGACAGGAGGAAGCCTGTCTAGCGTCACCCCAGTTAGAGGAAGGATGGGCAGGACCCCCTGGAAAATTGGTAGGATATTTGAAGTGCAGATACTGGGCTGCACCAGGAAGGTTATCAGGCAGAGGGGCGGGACCCCCACCTGGCAGGTTATCAGGCAGAAGGGGCTGGACCCCCACGTGGCAGGTTATGGGGCAGAAGGGGCAGGGCAGGATATTTCAAGTGCAGATACTGGGCTGCCCCTGGAAGGTTATTGGGATGACTTTGAGATGCATATGCTGGACCTAGATGTCACTCTTTAGGCCTTTGTCACACACACACATGAGCTCATATCTGACTTCCTACCTATCAGAGAGAAGTGATTTTTTTGTGTGCTGGTTTTTGTTGTGTTTTCCTTTTTTTACACCTTTCGTTATCCAGGGTGTCACAGAGAGGTTTGTGGCTGGCAGTAAGTGTATGTGTAATATAATTGATAGACAGCAATTATTTCCGTAAGTCTGCCATTGGTATGTGTATACTTGAAGACATTAGAATCTGAGAGAATATCTGGAAGCCTCCAGAAGAAATGAATCAGCCAAAGCTGCCACCCTGCCCCTTGCCTTTGGGACAGTGAAGGGAGAGCCAGGTCTGCTGTTTGCTTGTGTGCCCTGTGACCTGGGCCAGTTGTTTCCTGGCTTTGACCTCAAGTGGCCCCTGTAAATGTGGTTTCGAAGTATAGTCCCACTCTCCCCTCATTTCTGAAGCTCCCTTATCTTTAAAGGGACATGGGTCAAATTCAGTCAGAACAGAGGTTATTAAGAGTCAAGCATCAGAGAAGCCCTTAGGGCGGCTGCCCCAAGTGCCCCAGAGCTTCGCTCCCTGCTCCTGTGTGAGCACCAGTGATGTCTACGGCTCTGTGAGAAGCAGCCCCAGCTGCCTAGCAGGCAGCAAGCAGGCGCTGCCATCCCCCTAGCGAAGATTACAAGATTGCGAGGGTGCCAGAGAGCAACAATAAACACTGCCTTTTGCCTCCAACCCCTCATTTAGATCTGCTTCCTCCTTGAATCTCAATGGGTTACAGCAGGCTTTTGGGTACCTTGCTGAAGAAGTATTTGGCAAATCATGAAAGGGCAAGGGCTCCCCAGAGGGGATATTTTCCCTGCATATCAGAGCTTCTCAAAACAGCAGGAGGAGCCAGGAAGTGCTGATGGCCTCCAATCAGCCCCTCTCCCGCAGAGAGGAGGCGGGGAACACAGCCCTCACCTCCAGGTTCCGCATGATTTTCTGTCTTGAGAAACACAATTTCCTTCTGAAAAAGCTCAGACCTGGATGTCCTATTCTCCAAAGAGCCTTTCCCAGCCCACCGCACAACCCAGGCTGGGCTGCCCCCTCTCCTGTGTTCCAGAGGCCCCTGGTACCCTGGTGCCCCAGATGTGCTGAGAGGATCAAGCACATCTCATGGGTCACCCTGGGTTCAGACGCTTGTTCCCCTTAGATGTGCACTTCCAGACCACTCTCCCTGCATCATCGTCCAGTTTTCCTGCCAAGAGACCTCAGGACAAGGTGTAGGTGGAAGGTAACCCATTTGGGAAGCATGCTTGAGGCATGAGGAAACTGAGAAAGTGGGAAAAGGAAGTTGTAACTGGAATGCTGTCCCACTCACCACTACCTGAAACACTTCGCCAAATAAGCTTCAGCATGCTCCCACTGAGGCAAGACTGCAAAGCTGTGACATGTACCTGGGGATCCTCTCCCCTGGTGGTTAGGGCTCACTTTTGAGAGCAGAAAGTGCTCTGGACATAGGGGTTGCCCTGTGTTCATATCAAGGCCAGGAAGTTCCCACGAAGCCATGCAAAGTCCTCACGCAGGGAAGCAGAGGTCGGCCCCCCTACACATGAACTTGGAATTGGGCTGAGTGTGGAGCAAGGCATGGGCGGCAGCATCCTTCACCCAGTCGTCCCCCTGGCTCACCTGTGGAGCCTGCATCCCAAGTGCCCTTGCCATCTTTCTGGCTGGCTTCCCTTGGGCTCTGCCAAAGGAGCATGCACAGGACAGCAGGGGGCACTGGAGAGAGCCCTTGGTGCTGCTCTCCTGTTTCCCTCTCACTGCAATTCTCAGTGGCCTGTGTCCTCCCTCATAGGCACTGCTCATGCTGGGTGGTCTCTCCAGACTGCTCTCCTTGCCTAGGATCTGGTAACTTTTCCCTCCCCTTTTCCACCTTGCAGAGGAGAGCTAACGCCCCCCTCCCCCCCCAGATTTCATCAGCTCAAGGCCACTGTGCCACTCCCTGTAGTAATTGCACACCTCTATCATCAGGACTTTCCTTTCCCGGGCCTCCCGGTGTCAGTGCCGCAGCCCCGTTCTATTCACCTGCCCCAGCCCCAGGATCCCTCTCATGTTCTCTGGTTTCCCTGGCAGGGGGGGAAGGTACAAGGATGTTGCTCCTCATTTCTTGTTCTTAATTCCTGGCTCCACCGCACAGGTGCACTGTCTTGGCTGAACTTTCTAGCACTCTCTGCATAACCCTGCTATTCTTTCGTTTTCCATAAGGTAGGCTCTGCAGCCAGCTGTTGCTGACAATTCAGAGCAACAGAGAAGTTTCCTCTGCGGAGCTACAACCTAGAATGGGAAATTAGACATTTCTCTCCTTCAAGGATCTCCAGCCTCCCCTGAGCCCCCCTACACACACACACACACTGGGTATTATTCAGGGTTCTTTCTCTTTGGGTTCAAGTTGGCATGGCCCTAACTGCCATGATCATTGCTTATCACAATCCCCCAGAGTCTACTGATTTTCTTGGAGCCATAAAGTTGCCTTTTAGTTACCCCCTTCTTGAAAAGTTAGATATTCTATTGCCACCAGACTCAGGTAAACAGAACCATGAGTACCTTATCCCATAAGGAGCATTGCCTCCCCACAGTGAGCCCTGCCGCCTTCTGGTCCACATCACTTGTTGTTCACCTCCCATATCTTCATCCTGGCAGGAGGGCACTGCTGAACACTATCTTTGTGTGTTTGTGTTGAACTGAAGGAGGACACAGTAGGAGTGATAGGACTGTGGGACACCTGCCAGGAAGTTCCAGGACAATCCAGCTGTAGCTATATACAACAGGTGGAGATGTGAAAAAGACACTGGTTACTGAGATGTGTTGAAAGGATCATGAGGCTAAAAATGGATCAGTCAGGGATATTTCAAGACATTTTACCACAAAGCAGAGAGTACATGGAACTGACACGAGCCGAGCCATCTTATTCCCCTACAGGTACTCTGCTGGCAACCCCACACAGGCCACTGCTACTCTCACAAGGAGCCCACTCTGCCTGTCACAGTTTACTTGTCACACAGAGTAATTACCTGAGCTTGACTCAGAGGCTGAGTAACTGGCTCAGGTTGACAACCAAGAACTGGCAGAGCTGGGAGCTAACCCCAAGTGGCCCCAAAACCTGGCTCCCTCTGTCATGCTGGAGGCCACAATTTGGAGGCAAAGCAGGAAGGGTTAATATGGTGGAAACAGACCATAAAGGGAGTGAACTAGGCAAAAGCCCAATCAGGAAGAATCTCAGATTCACGGAGTCTTGGCCCCATCGTCACATCCTAAGGCAAAATGGCCCCTGTGCCCTGGAATGGTGACAGGTACATGAAAGGAATGCTGGGAAATCACCAGGATAAATGACGTGGACGTGCCCAGACAACGCCCATCACACGTTCTGGAGCAGAGACTCAGGAGATCCTCGGTCAGTCCCCTGGGGGTGAGAACAACCACAACAAGTCTCTCAGGAGTGGTGTCACAAGGCCAGGGGGACCCTGGGTTTTGAGATTTCAAGGTTTCACCTGCTGATCCCTTACAGGGATGGCTGCCTCCCTCTCCGAATTGCAGCATTCTCATGCACAAAATGTGGCTGCTAATACTCACCTTACTGTCTGACAGCCTTTGTTCCCTGGTCCTAGCTTGACCACACTGAACCCTGACAAGCCCTCTGGGAGCGACACCACCCCAGATGCTCCCCAGGCAGTCATGTGCTCAGGACTCACAGTGACTCTGCAGGGAGATGAGCCCAGGGTGTCTGGGTCTACAGCCTGTGTGCTTGGCCACCACGCCTTTCTGCTCAACTCATTCGTTCCTGTGTCTAAACTGTGACAAAGGTGGGCAGCTAAATGTGAGTGAGTGTGCTGGGACTGGAGGTAGAAAGGGAAATGGGAAGAGAGAGCATCCACACAGAGACTTTCAGTTGAGAGGAAGTGGAACAAGCTGATGTTATCAGCGTGGACAGAGTGGGCAACTGGTTCAGCACAGAACCCTTGAGGAGCCCACAGAAAGAGACTCCTATGCTGTGTGGGAGTTTGATTTGTGAGACATTAATTCATCAGCTCCTATTCCCCACTGGCCAACAAGGCTGATAGAGAGGGGAACTCTCTCAGTTCTGGGTTGTACATGCACAAGTGCCTGAAGATCCCTACCAGGAGTCAGAGAGACCAGGATAGAGGCAAGATGTACATAGAAGACACCTAAGGTTAACCCTGTCAAGTTATACCTGTGTGAACCTGGCCAAAGCCCTGACTAGGATAATGGTAAGGTCATACAGAAGGATGCAAGGCCCCTTCGCACCCCAATGCCCAGCATCCCGAGTCATGCCCAGAAGGAACTACTCATATTCATCTCTGACTCCATGAATCCCCCTTGGTTCCACCCACTTGTCTCCAATTCCTACCTAATGGGGCATTCAGAACCCACAATGTTTATTGAAGCATCATTCATGTGGGGTAAATTAGTGTTTCCTAGAGTATGTTCCAAATTAACAGTCACACGGTCAAAAGAAAAGAGAAAGGAGGTAACCTGGGGTCCAATAAGCTTGGGAAAGAGGAAAAGCAGCCCAGTGAACTAGCTGAGGAAGGCTGATCTGTCAATCAGAAAGGGAGTGGAGACACTACTCTGAATTCAGACAAGAAAAGTGGTCCAGCTTTATTAACTCAAACACACACACACACAGTTTTGAGACATCATGATGGATGCAGAGTAGAAGCATCCAAAGGGGTGAATGGTAAATGCATCGTGGGTTGTACTAATGCTTGTGGCACTCATGTTCCCTGCCCTTGGGAGGAGTATGCTTGATTCAAAGGCACTGTGCCACTTCCAAGCAGGAGCTTCAGTGGATGGCTTGGCCTGGTCTGACCTCCTTCACTCACTCGGCAGGGGGGTGACCCACACTGGGGCTGCTCCTGCAGCCACGACCCCAGAACAAGGAGACACGTGGAGCAGAGCCAATCAGAGCCTGAGCAGCCATGATCCAACCACACTTCCAAACCAACGCATCTCCGGGATCCAGAAACAAGAGCCTGATCTGGAAGAGGCTGAGATTTGGGGATTTTTGGTCCCTTACCAAAGCTACAAAGCATGCCATGGATGCTTCTTTTAACAGTGAAAAATAGTAGTTAGGATTTTGAATCAAATAACAAAAGATATTTTCTCTTTCAAACAAAATGTATTATTTATTTGAAGGGGAGAGAGAGAGAGAGAGAGAGAGAGAGAGAGAGAGAGATTTCATCCATTACTTCAATCCCCATATAGCTGCAATGGCCAGTTCTGAGCAGCCTGAATCTAGGAGTCAGAAACTCCATTCTCATCTCCCTTGTGGGTGGCAGGGACCCAAATACTTGGGCTATCTTCCACTGTCTTCCCAGGTGCATTAGCAGGGAGCTGGATCAGAAATGGGATAGCCAGGGCTTGAACTGGTATTCATATGGGATGCCAGGGTTGCAAGCATCAGCTTCAATCAGGGTAGCTTAACCCACTGTACTATAAAGTTGACCCCAAAAGATATTTTCCTAAGAGAAGTCTTGGCATTATCTGGTCTTTTGGAGAAACGCTTGCTAAAATTGGAATCCAAAATAAGCAAATATTCACCTTCAGTGGAAGAAATAATACTAGGTGACCATTTACATTTTAGAAGCTTTTCACATATGATCTTACACTCTTAACAAAACTACTTAGGGAATATTTTTATTTCCATGAATAGAGGAAGCTGAGACTCACAAAGAGTTTGACCAGCCTGCCCAAGGTCACACAAAGAATGACGAGGATTTTTGAAGCCAGACTGGAGTCCATACAAAATCGGAAGACTTTCTTCATCATTCTGCCCAAGCAGAAACTCCTGGGTGCTGGAAGTGCCAGCCCAGGTTTCCTGTGAGAACTTGCAATGAGCCACGTTTGGTACAAAGGGCAGATTTTCCCAATGACATGAAAATATTTCTCATAAAATAGTTTAGTGAAAACAATTTCCTCCATCCTAAAACAAAATTGCAAATACGTCTCCTAACCAAAATGAAAAGAGCTTCCTGCATGTTTTTTTTTAAATAATTGAGTTCTTTGGGTACTTCCTTGGTAGTATAATCTTGAAACAAGGGATCTTTGAGTTTCATCAGACAGCAAAAATAAAGGAGCGTCTCTGTGATTGTCAATGATCCTTGGGAGCATCCACTCAAAGAGAAAAATTTCCACTGACCGCTGCCAGCCTTGATTCTAGTCTTTTAAAAGATGCCCTGCTGACCTTCTGCTTACATGGGTCTCAGTCAATCAACAGAAACAGCTTTCTGTGTGCCAAAGCCAAGCTGGGCCCAAGGGTGAAAGAAGCCATGCACTGTGCCAGCCACTAGACACACGTCCTCCTGTTTAACTCCCAGAAGCACCCACAATGTCATCGTGCTCATCCCCAGCATCAGAGATCTGGCATTGCTGTGACTTCAGAAAGTCTGTTACTGGCTAAACCCCAGCTGGGATTCTAACCCAAATCATAATGGCTCTGGACGCCCCCCTTGTCTATTTCACTTTATTTCTTCTTACGTGGGGTAGATCTCTATAGCAATGACAAAGGCCAGACTGCAGAGAAGTGTTACCATGGCATACCTGAGTCTGTTCATCCTTGCAAAGTCCTGCTTTCCAACCGGCCCCTATTTAGTGTCTGGGAACTTGGAAAGTGCTGTGTTCCCACCAATCTTTAACTGCAAAGGGTGACTCCCTGTGCCTCAACAGTGTTGTGCAAACAACATGTGTTAGCTCAGTCATCTGCCTTCCTCCTGGGAGCCTGGAATCTCGACGCACTCCAGGCAGAGGGTGCCTGACCAGGTCCCAGTGAATACTAGGAATGGAGTTCTAGTGAGCTTTCCTGGTTGCCAACATTTCACATGTGTTGTCTCTACCTGTTGCTGGAGAAATCATGTGTTTTCTGTGGGACTCCACTGAGACCTATCCCCTTATTTATAAACTGTATTCTAATATATAATGTATAACACAAAATATACACCCAAGAGGCAGCGGCAAGATGGCGGAATAAGAAGGGAGCATACCGATAGTCTGGGGAGAGACAGTTTAATAAAAGTGGAGATACTGCAGGTTCAAGGAAGAGTAGGGGAAGAAACAGCAGAGGAAACCCTTCCGGAACTGGTGATTCACAGTGGACCTGCGTGGAGAGCGTGGGAGCCCGCAGTCTGGGACACCAGCAGCAGATTCAACACACCAGCGCTGGAACGCGAGGTGAGCAGAACCTCATTAGCCAGAGATACCAGAAGGGAAGCAGAAAGAGGAGACTAGAGCTTGACAAGGCTTGAAACCCTGCGGGGAAAAGTTCACCAGGCTAACTAGAAGAGAGAGAGGGAAAAAAAAAAAGTGACCCATACGGACACGAGCTTCTCTCTCTCTGCTCACCTCTCAAAGGTGAGCAAGACAAAGCAGGCGCCATTTTGGAATACGTCATAAGCAGGGCGACCTCGGGTCGGCACCAGCCCTGAGCCTAGCAGAAAAACCTGACTCTGGGTGGGAGGGGTGAAATAACAGGAGATTAGAACCTGATGAATGTGTGGTGTTAATGAACTGAGACTGTGAAAAAAGAGACAGTGGGGGAGAGAACTCACAGAAATCACGAATTCATGTGAGTACTCTCCAGAGACGCTACAGTTCAGTAGCATTGGCAGCCCAGTGGGAGACTATAGGAGAATCTCAGCCCACACTAAGGGCTGCAAAGATTCCCTCTCTGGTCCTTGGGAAAGAGCTTCCGATCTCTGGCTCCTGTGGGTATATCATTTGCCTGCTAACCACCCCCAATTCCATTCAGCTCTGTGGAATTACTTCCCTTTTGAACCAAAAAAAAAAAGTAACAGAGAGAGATTTACCACGCCTAACCTGGGAGTGTCACCTTTGACACACCCTCATCCCTGAGGAACCAAACAGAGCTCTCAGGCCACACCCATCTCAAGCCTCTAAGGCTCCATCAAAAGCAGACAGCCCACTTAATCTAGAGTCATAGTATAACAAGAAAAACACACCACAGTGAAGAAACCAATATGCCAAACAACAAACGCAAAAACTGAGGTAATAAGAACAAGGAAGACACTATGACACCCCCAAATGAAAAAGACACCCCAATTCAAGATTACGAAGATGATGAGATAGAAATGCAAGAAGCAGATCTCAAAAAATTGATAAGAACACTAAGAAGTACTCAAAAACAAATTCTTGAACTACAGAAATCCTTAATGGACAAGGTAGAAAATCTCTCTCGTGAAAATGAAATATTAAGGAGAAATCAAGCTGAAATGAAACAACTAGTAGAACATGAAACTGTGATAGTGATGAGAAATCATAATGAAGTGGATGGGGAGTGGGCAAGATGGTGGAATCAGAAGGGAGCACACCGACAGTCTGGGGAGAGACAGTTTAATAAAAGTGGAGATACTGCAGGTTCAAGGAAGAGTAGGGGAAGAAACAGCAGAGGAAACCCTTCCGGAACTGGTGATTCACAGTGGACCTCCATGGAGAGCGTGGGAGCCCGCAGTTTGGGACACCAGCAGCAGATTCAACACACCAGCGCTGAAACGCGAGGTGAGCAGAACCTCAATAGCCCAAGATACCAGGAGGGAAGCAGAAAAGGGAGCCTAGAGCGAACAAGGCTTGAAACCCTGCAGGGAAAAGTTCACCAGGCTAACTAGAAGAGAGAGAGAGAGAGAGGGAAAAAAAAAAGTGACCCATACGGACACGAGCTTCTCTCTCTCTGCTCACCTCTCAAAGGTGAGCAAGACAAAGAGCAGGCACCATTTTGGAATACGTCATAAGCAGGGCGACCTCGGGTCGGCACTGGCCCCGAGCCTAGCAGAAAAACCTGACTCTGGGTGGGAGGGGTGAAATAACAGGAGATTAGAACCTAATGAATGTGTGGTGCTAATGAACTGAGACTGTGAAAAGAGACGGTGGGGGAGAGAACTCACAGAAATCACGAATTCATGTGAGTACTCTCCAGAGACGCTACAGTTCAGTAGCATTGGCAGCCCAGTGGGAGACTACAGGAGAATCTCAGCCCACACAAAGGGCTGCAAAGATTCCCTCTCTGGTCCTTGGGAAAAAGCTTCTGATCTCTGGCTCCTGTGGGTATATCATTCGCCTGCTAACCACCCCCAATTCCATTCAGCTGTGTGGAATTACTTCCCTTTTGAACCAAAAAAAAAAAAAAGTAACAGAGAGGGATTTACCACGCCTAACCTGGGAGTGTCACCTTTGACACACCATCAACACTGAGGAACCAAACTGAGCTCTCAGGCCACACCCATCCAAAGCCTCTAAGGCTCCATCAAAAGCAGACAGTCCACTTAATCTAGAGTCATAGTATAACAAGAAAAAAACACCACAGTGAAGAAACCAATATGCCAAACAACAAACGCAAAAACCGAGGTAATAAGAACAAGGAAGACACTATGACATCCCCAAATGAAAAAGACACCCCAATTCAAGATTACGAAGATGATGAGATAGAAGAAATGCAAGAAGCAGATCTCAAAAAATTGATAAGAACACTAAGAAGTACTCAAAAACAAATTCTTGAACTACAGAAATCCTTAATGGACAAGGTAGAAAATCTCTCTCGTGAAAATGAAATATTAAGGAGGAATCAAGCTGAAATGAGACAACTAGTAGAACATGAAACTGTGATAGTGACGAGAAATCATAATGATGTGAAGAATTCAATAGATCAAATGAAAAACACATTAGAGAGCCTTACAAACAGAATGGGTGAGGCAGAAGAGAGAATATCGGGCTTAGAAGACAGAGCACAGGAAACTATACAGTCAAACCAAAGAAAAGAAGAGGAAATTAGAAATCTAAAAAATATTGTTGGGAATCTACAGGATACTATCAAAAAACCCAACATTCGAGTTCTAGGAGTTCCTGAAGGCAAGGAGAGAGAGAAAGGATTAGAAGGCCTTTTTAGTGAGATAATAGCAGAACATTTCCCAGGTTTGGAGAAGGACAGAGACATCCTAGTACAGGAAGCTCATAGAACCCCTAGTAAACATGACCAAAAGAGATCCTCACCACGACACGTTGTAATTAAACTCACCACGGTGAAACAGAAAGAAAAGATCCTAAAATGCACAAGAGAGAAATGTCAAATTACACTCAGAGGATCTCCAATTAGACTCACAGCAGACTTCTCATCAGAAACCCTACAAGCTAGAAGGGAATGGCGAGACATAGCCCAAGTACTAAGAGAGAAAAACTGCCAGCCCAGAATATTATATCCTGCAAAGCTCTCATTTGTGAATGAAGGTGAAATAAAGACCTTTCATAACAAACAAAAATTGAAAGAATTTGTTGCCACTCGTCCAGCCCTGTAAAAGATGCTTAAAAATGTGTTACACACAGAAACAGAGAAACAGCGGCCATCAACATGAAAGAAGGTAAACGAAGGGAACCTCACAGCAAAAGATCACAGGGAATTCAAAGCATACATTTGGATAAAGGAATTATGGGACATGTACTCTATAGAATACAATACAGCAGTCAAAAACAATGAAATCCGGTCATTTGCAACAAGATGGAGGAATCTGGAAAACATCATGCTGAGTGAATTAAGCCAGTCCCAAAGGGACAAATATCATATGTTCTCCCTGATTGGTGACAACTAATTGAGCACCAAAGGGGGAACCTGTTGAAGTGAAATGGACACTATGAGAAACAGTAACTTGATCAGCTCTTGTGCTGACTGTTGTTGTACAATGTAATACTTTATCCATTTTAGTATTTTTTTATTCTAGTACTATTGGTTGAACTCTGTAATTAACAAACAATTATTCTTAGGTGTTTAAATTTAACTGAAAAGTGATCCCTGTGAAATATAAGAGTGGGGATAAGAGAGGGAGGAGATGTACAATTTGGGACATGCTCAATCAGTCGTGCCCCAAATGATGGAGTTAGAAATGTGCCAGGGGATTCCAATACAATCCCATCAAGGTGGCATGTACCAAGGCCATCTCATTAGTCCAAGTGATCAATTTCAGTTCACAATTGATCACACTGATAGGTCTAAGACTCAAAGGGATCACACAAACAAGACTAGTGTCTGCTAATACTAACTGATAGAATCAAAAAGGGAGAGAATGATCCAACATGGGATGCGAGATACACAGCAGCAGACTCATAGAATGGCAGATGTCCTAAATAGCACTCTGGCCTCAGAATCAGCCCTTAAAGCATTCAGATCTGGCTCAAGAGCCCATGAGAATATTCTAGGCATGGAAAGCCAAGACACTCTGGAAAAAAAAGAAGACCTAAATGAAAGATCTCTGTGAGTGAGATCCCAGTAGAACGAATGGGGCCATCAAATAAGGAGGTACCTTTCTCTGAAGGGAGGAGAGAACCTCCACTTTGACTATGACCCTGTCAGAATAAGATCGAAGTTGGCGAACTCAGAAGGCTTCCATAGCCTTGGCAACTCATGACTAGAGTCTAGGGAGATTACTGACGCCATAAACAAGAGTGTCAAATTGTTAAATCAACTTCAGGAGTCACTGTGTACTTAAGTCTCATGAGGGATCTGTCCTTAATGTGTTGTCCAATGTGAAGTAATGCTATTACTAGTACTGAAACAGTATTTTACACTTTGTTTTTCTGTGTGGGTGCAAACTGATGAAATCTTTACTTAGTATATACTGAATCAATCTTCTGTATGTAGATAATTTAAAATGAAAAAAAATCTCAGTGTTAAATTGGAAATTGCATAGAAAATTAATCAATTTTTTTAAAAAAAAATCATGTAGGATCTCTGTCCTTAATGTGCTGTACATTGTGAATTAATACTATAACTAGTACTCCAACAGTTTTTCACTTTGTGTTGCTATGTGAGGTCAAACTGTTGAAATCTTTACTTAATATATAGTAAACTGATCTTCTGTATATAAAGAGAATTGAAAATGAATCTTGATGTGAAGCAAGGGGAGACGGAGTGGGAAAGGGGAGGGTTGCGGGTGGGAGGGAAGTTATGGGGGGGGGAAGCCATTGTAATCCATAAGCTGTATTTTGGAAATTTATATTCTTTAAATAAAAGCGTTATAAAAAATACACCCAAATACAAATTTTAAGATACAAGCAAAAAATTTAAAAATAGGATATGAGAAACCCTATACAACTTTCTCACAGTGAAAGGGGTCATCTGTGTGTGGTTTGAGTGCAGCGTTCTCTGGAGACCTCCAGCCCACCCCGAGGGGCCCGTCTTCCCTGAGCACCTGAGACCAGGGTTGCACTACCTTTCGGAATTGTCTGTTTACCTGCGTATCTTCTCACCTGGATCGCGGGACCTCATTCACCTCTGTTGATCCAATGCTTGAGGCTCATTCATATTTCAATCTTTGAAAAATGCCTGTTCATATCTTTTGTCTATCTCGTAACTGAATTGTTTGTCTTGTTGCTGTTGAATTTCTTGAGCTCCTTATACATTCAGAATATTAATCCTTAATTGGATACATAGTTTGCAAATAACTTCCCTCATTCTGTGTGTGGCATCTCCACTTTGATAATTGCTCTTTTGCTATCCAAAAGCTTCTTAGCTTGATATAATCCCATTTATCTTTTTTTTTTTTTCATTTATTGCCTATGGTTCTGAGGTCTTACCCAGAAAGTCTTTGCCTAAGCTAATGTCTTGTAGCATTTCTCCTATGTTTTCCTTTTTTGATTTGATGATTTCAGGTGTTAAGTTTAGATCTTTGGTATACCATGAGTTATTTTTTTGTATAAGTAAGGGTCTTGTTTCAAAGTTCTGCATGTGGAAATCCAATTTCCTCAATGTCATTTGTTTAAGAAACTGTCCTTTCTCCAGGGAATGATTTGGGCTGTTTGTCAAAGATCAGTTGGTTATAGATATGTTGGTAGGTTTCTGGGGGTTCTATTCTGTTCCATTTGTCTACATGTCTGTTTTTATGCAAGTACCTGGCAGTTTTGATTATAACAGTCTTGTTGTGTTTTGAAATCTGCTAGTGTGGTGCCTCTGGCTTTGTTTTTATTGTGTAAGATTACTTTGGCTATTCAGGGTCCATATGAATTTTAAGATTGTTTTTTCTGGCCGACACCACCGCTCAATAGGCTAATCCTCCACCTGCGGCACCGGCACACAGGATTCTAGTCCCGGTCAGGGCGCCGGATTCTGTCCTGGTTGCTCCTCTTCCAGTCCAGCTCTCTGCTGTGGCCCGGGAAGGCAGTGGAGGATACCCCAAGTGCTTGGGCCCTGCACCCACATGAGAGACCAGAAGGAAGTACTTGGCTCCTGGCTTTGGATCAGCGCAGTGCGCCAGCCATTGGGGGGTGAACCAACGGAAAAGGAAGACCTTTCTCTCTGTCTCTCTCTCTCACTGTCCACTCTGCCTGTCAAAAAAAAAAGGAAAAAAAATATTGTTTTTTCTTACTCTGTGGAGAATGCCCTTAGTATTTTGATTGGGATTGCATTGAATCTATAAATTGCTTTGGGTTCTATGGATACTTTGATGATATTAATCCTTCCAATCCATGAACATGGGAGATTTTTCTATTTTGAGTGCCTTGTATTTCTTTCATACTTTTGTGATTTTCATCATTGGGATCTTTCACACACTTCATTAAATTTATCACAAAATATTTACATTTTTATAGCTATTGTGAATAGAAATGATCTTATAAGGTCTCTTTTATCAAGAGCAGTTAGTGTATAAGAATACTATCTTTTTTTTTTTTTTTTTTTTGGACAGGCAGAGTGAACAGTGAGAGAGAGAGACAGAGAGAAAGGTCTTCCTTTTCCGTTGGTTCACCCCCCAATGGCTGCTGTTGCCAGCACGCTGTGGCCGGCGCACCATGTTGATCCGAAGTCAGGAGCCAGGTGCTTCCTCCAGGTCTCCCATGCGGGTGCAGGGCCCAAGCCCTTGGGCCATCCTCCACCACACTCCTGGGCCACAGCAGAGAGCTGGACTGGAAGAGGAGCAACTGGGACAGAATCCAGTACCTTGACGGCGTCTAGAACCCTGTGTGCCAGTGCCACAGGTGGAGGATTAGCCTAGTGAGCCGTGGCTCCGGCCAACTACTGGTTTTTATGTGTTGATTTTACATCCTGCAAATTTGCCCAATTGTCTTATCAGTTCCAACCATTTATTAGTGGAGTCTTTTTATTCTTCTACATGAAGAATCATGTCATCTGCAAACAGGAATCCTATCACCTCCTCTTTTCTGATTTGTATCATTTTGATTTCTTTTTATTACCTAATGTCTCTGGCTAAAGCTTCCAGAACTATATTGAATAATATCAGTGAGAGTGGACACCCTTGTCTGGTGGCTGATCTTAGAAATTCTTTCAGCTTTTCCCATTCAAAATGCTACTGGCTGTGTGTTTGTCACATATTGCCTCAACTGTTTTGAGGTATATTTCTTCTATATTCAATTTGTAAAGTTTTTTTATCATGAAAGAATATTGTATTTTATCAGATGCTTTCTTGGCATCTATTTAGAAAATGATATGGATTAAATCCTTTGTTTTATTGATGTGATGCATCACGTGGCATAGCGGGTTAATGCCCTGGCCTCAAGTGCCAGCATCCCATATGGACACTCGTTTAAGACCTGGCTGCTTCACTTCTGATCCAGCTCTCTGCTATGGCTTGGGAAAGCAATAGAAGATGGCCCAAGTCCTTAGGCCCCTGCACCTGCGTGGGAGACCCGGAGGAAGCTCCTGGCTCCTGGCTTCAGATCGGTGCAGCTCCGCCATTGCAGCCATCTGGGGAGTGAACCATCGGATGAAAAACTTCTCTCTTTCTCTCTCTCTCTGCCTCTCTTCTCTCATGTAACTCTGACTTTCCAATAAATAAATAACTCTTAAAAAAAGAGAAGTTTGGTAGAATTCAGCAGTGAAACCATCCAGTTCTGGGCTTTTCTTTGTTGGGTGGGTCTTTTTATACTGAATCAATCTATGACTTGGTTATTGGTCTACTTATGTTTGTTATGCTTTTGTGCCTCAATGTTGGTAAATTGTATGCATCCAGAAGTCTATTCACTTATTCTATATTTTCCAATTTGTTGGCATACAGCTGTTTGCAATCACTCCTAATAGTTTCTATTTCAGTGGTATCAGCAGTAGC
Organism: Sylvilagus floridanus; assembly: GCA_949820135.1. NCBI lineage: Eukaryota > Metazoa > Chordata > Mammalia > Lagomorpha > Leporidae > Sylvilagus > Sylvilagus floridanus. The sequence continues at coordinate 161,404,947 of OX463241.1, read as the reverse complement.
ATCTTGTTTTTCATGTCTGATTTTATTAATTTGGGTCTTCTTCCCTTTTTTTAATTGGGCCAAAGGTTTAACAATTTTGTTCACTGTCTCACAAAATCCAGCTCTTCATTTTACTGATTTTTTATATAGATTTTTGATTTCTATTTTGCTTATTTTTTCTCTAGCTTTTATTATTTCCTTTCTTCTATTATTTTGGAGTTTGATTTATTCTTGTTTTTTCAATATGCATTGTTAAATAATTTATTTGATGCCTTTTGAATTTTTTATGTAGGCACTTATTGCTATAAATTTTTCTTTTAACACTGTTGTTGCAGTATCCCATAAGTTTTGGTATATTCTGTTTTCATTTTCATTCATTTCAAGGATTTTTTTTCTATTTTGCCTTTGATATCTTCTATGACACACTGTTCATTCAAGAGGATGCTGTTCAGTTCTAGGAGTATTTTTTGTTATTAATTTCCATCTTCATACCATTGTGGTCAGAAAAGACATGTGATTTCATTTTTTCAGAATTTGTCAAGACTTGTTTTATGGCCTAGTGCATGGTCTATCCTAGAGAATGTTCCATGCACTGATGAAAAGAATGTGTATTCTGCAATTATGGAATAAAATTGTAGTAGATTATAATTAGATCTATTCTGTCTATAGTATAGCTTTGTGGTTTGTTTTTTTAAGATTTATTTTTATTTACTTGAAGGACAGAGTTACAGAGAGAAGTAGAGACAGAGACAGAGACAGAGAGAGACACAGAAGTATTCCATCCACGGGTTCAATCCTCAAATGGCTGCAATGGCTGGAGCTGGGCCAATCTGAAGCAGAAGCCAGGAGCTCCTTCCAATTCTCCCACATGGGTGCAAGGACCTGAAGACTTGGGCCATCCTCTGATGCATTCCCAGGCACATTACAGGGAGCTTGATCAGAAGTGGAGCATCCAGGACTAAAACTGGCGTCCTAATGAGATGCCTGCACTGCAGGCCAGGGCTTTAACACACTGTGCCACAGTGCCAACCCCGAGCTCTGTTGTTTCCCTGTTGATTTTTTGTCTGCTTGATCTGTCCATTGATGAAAGTGGGGTGTCGAAGCCCCCCAGTATTGTTGCATTGAAGCTTATATCTGGACTCATTCACATTTGTCTTATAAAACTGGGTGCCCAAGCATTGGGTGCATATACATTACGATAGTCATATCTTCTTGTTAAATTTATCCCTTAGTTATTACTTAACGACCTTCTTTGACTCTTTCAGCAGTTTTTGTCCTGAAGTCCGTTTTGTCTGATATGAGTATGGCTACTCCTGCTTGCTTTTGATATCCATATTCATAGATATGTATGTCTTTATTGATGTAAATATACATGTATCTTTATTGGTGAAGTGTGTTTCTTAGAGACTGCATATAGATGGGTCTTGTCTTTTTCTATCAATTCAGCCAGCGTGTACTTTTTACTGGAGTTACATTCAAGGTTATTATTGATAACTAATGACTTGGACCTGCTGTTTTCAGTAAATATTCCTACTCTCTGTTTTGAATCTCCTTTGTTCTTTTACTATGAGGTTTTCTGCCTTTACATTTTTTAATGACGCTAAATATCATTCTGTTTTTGTGTGTAGTACTTCCTTAAGTATCATTTGTAAGACTGGCCTGATGGTGACAAATTCTTTCAATTTTTGCTTGTCTTGGAAGATCTTTATTTCACCCTCATTTATGAGCGAGAGCTTCACTGGATAAAATCTTCTGGGTTAGCACTTTTTTCCTTTTAGGACTTAGACAACATCTCTCCATTCTTTCCTGGCTATAGGTTTTCTGTTGAGAATTCTGCTGTCAATTTGATGAGAGTTTCTTTAGCGGTGACTTGGCACTTCCCTCTTGCAAGTTTTAGGATATTCTCTTTGTTTTATGTTTGAAAGTTTGACTATCATGTGTCATGGTGAGGATCTTTTCTGATCATGTCTATTTGGCTTTCTATGCACTTCCTATATTTGGATGTCTATATCTTTCTCCAAATTAGGGGAATTTTCTGCTTTTATTCTACTCAATAGGTTTTCTAAGCCATTCTTTATTTCCATACATTCAGGAACGCCTAAGATTCATATATTTGGCCATTTGATGGTATCCTGTAGATCCCAGATATTATACTCAGTCTTTCAAATTTTCTTCTTTTTTTATCTGACTGTGATATTTCAAAAGACCTGTCTTCTAGATCAGATATTCTTTCCTCTGTTTCACCAAGTCTGTTGTTAAGTCTTTCCACTGCACTTTTTACTTGACTTATTGAATAGTTCATTTCTAATATTTCTGGTTTCTTTAAATATCTCTAGCTCTTTGCAGAATTTCTCATCCATGTTATGTGACAATCCCTTTTTTTCATTTAACTGTTTCTCTGTGCTTTTGAGTGACCTTACAATCATTCTTTTGACTCACTTTTCAGGCATTTTGTCAATCTCCCCTTCTTCACAGTCCAATATTAAGGCATTATTGTGTTCCTTTCGGGGAGTCATATTGCCTCCCTTGTTCACGTTTCTTGGTTCTGCATTGGTTTCGTGCATTTATGGATTTCTTGTTACTGTCTTCTCTTGAGGATTTTTATTACTTAATTTATTTTTTAGTGAAGGCAGAAATTTGCCTCTGGAGCTCAATGGAGTGCCTAAGGCTCACATCTGATTTCCAGGAGTGTGTGCTGGATGGGGCTGTGGAGCTCTACACTTTGATTTGGAGCAGAGCTAGAGTTCTTAGTGACACAGTTGGGTGTGATGGAGCACCTCTGGCTATAGTCAGTGGGCAATGATGTTGGAGCCAGGTAATGTGTTCACAATCCAAGCCCTTTCCTTTGCCAGGGTAAACCAATTGATCCACAGCCTGGGGTAAGCCCACAGCAGCAGAGCACCGCACCCACCCAGACATGTGTACTGTCCAGATCACTGACCCCTCTGCAAAATCTGTCCCCAATGTGCAGGGAGATCCAAGTCTCCACAGCCAGACTTGGCAGGTGCATGGGAACTCAGCAGCAACCTGTAACCCTCTCAGCTCCGCGGCCCATGCCCAGAACTCCCACCGTCGCAGGGTGAAAGGGTCCACTCTCCACCCTGAAGGGTGCCCTTCCCCAGCCCTGCCAGCTTCTGCCAGCAGCAGAACTGCCTGCTGGTCCCTGAATCAGAACAGAGTTCAGCTGAGAAAGCAGCGCTCAAATTGGGTCTAGTGTTTTGGTGGTGGCCTCCCTTCACAGAGCAAAGTAGTCACCCAGACCCCCACCAGCTCCCCAGCCAGATTCAAAGCCAGTGGGGACCAAAGAATCCTCCCTCAAAGCCACCAATGGCAGAGGCCACAGCAGCCTCCTCTCCCCTGGCCTTGGGACGATGGTGCCACCCAGCACTGTAGATGCAGAAGTGGGAAGTGGCTGGTGGTGCAGCCAGGAGCAGCGTGTCTCACTGCCCCCATGGAGTCTCTCTCTGTTCTGTCCATTCCCAGATGAAAGTGTCTCTCAGTCCCCTGGAAATGGGGTCCTTCCTTTATTTTTCTGGTATCTTCCTGTAGCTGGCCTAGTGTGCCTGCTCACTGTTCAGCCATCTTGGCTGTCTCATTGGGGTAGTATTTTCACATGCAGGAAACGATGGGATGGCAGGGCTACAGGGTGAGAACATACGGGGTGACTGGACCCCAGTGGGAGCTCCAGTACTCAGGTCTGTTGGCTCTTATCTCGAGATGACTCAGCTGGCCAGAATTAGGTCCAGACCTCAGATGGAGGCCCACTGACTCACACCACTGTCTCCCCACGCACTGTTCTACTCCCAGGAAATAGTGTATAGTATCATTGTTACAAGAAAATGTCCCCAATTCCGTCCTGAAACTGCTCCAGGAGGCAGGGCCCTGGGAGACACACTCAAGCAGCCACTGACCTTTAGCTGCCGTCCTCCGACTGCGACCCAATCAAGCATAATGAGCGCAGAAGAGGACTTCGAGCTGTTTTCTCCTCTCCGCTTCCCTTTTCTCCCAGACTCTATCGGTATTTTAGCAGAAGCCTGTTTTTTCTTCTGCACTTATTTATATTTAGCCTGAGCATCCTGTTAATTACAGCGCAGTTACAGGAGAATTAGGGACACTATATATAAATTTGCCATTTATGCAAATTGCAAAGAGAGAACAAAGAAAAATTAGCTTAATTAGTCTAATTGCTAAAAAAGTGGGAGGTGAGGCAAACACAGCTTTAATCAAAGGAAAGGCGGAGCAAGTCTCAAGGAAATGGTGACCCAAATCAGCGCAGACAGCAGGGCTCCGACCTTCGCAACCCGGAGACCTTGCCCAGACCTGGGAGACGCTTGCAGCCATGGAGGGGAGGGACTGGGAGTTCTCAGCCTAAGAATCTCACATGGCTGTTCAGAAATCAAACAAAACCGGTGCTCTTGGAACGTTGTTAATATGGGTGCGAGTGTGGGCACCTGAGGTGGGGCGGAGACAGCGAGCCCTAAATGACACTCCTCCTGTCTTGTACTGTTTGCCTGGCCAGCACTTACTGAGAAGACTGGAAATGAATCTCACTGTGCTCGTGGAGCTGGGAAGACAGAGAAATCAAGAGGCTCTAAGCAAATGACGCATGAAGAGCACAGTAGAAGGACCCAGGGATGTGGTTGCCAGCTTGAGCACACAAGAATACAAGTCCCAGTTAAATTTTGATTTTAAACATTTTAAAAACTTATTATTTATTTACTTATTTGACAAGCACAGGGACAGAGAGAGAAAACAGAGATACAGTGAGAGACACACAGAGAGAGAGAGAGAGAGAGAGAGAGAGAAACAAAACTTCTGTTTGCCAGTCCACTCCCAAAATGCCCACAAAGGCTGGATAGGGGTGGGACATATGGAAGCTGAGAACTGGGAATTTAACCCAAGTCCTCCATGTGGATGGCAGGGACCTAAACACTTGAGCTGTCTTTTACTTACCAGGGTCAGCATTAACAGGAAGCTGGAATTGGCACAGCCAGATTTGAACCCAGGCACTCTAAAATGAGAAGCAGGTGTCCCAGCTGGAGACTTAGCTGCTAGGCTAAATAACACCCAAAACTGTAATTTTACAGAAACAAAAATATATACTTTTAATATAAGTATTCAGCTTGCACTATTTAGAACATAATTACATCAAAAAATGTGCTTTGCTGTTCATCTGAAATTCAAATTAACTGAGTGTCCTACACTTGTATTTTTTCTGGAAATCTCCTGAGGAAGCACAGAGGAGAATCCTCCCTGAGTCTGCCCAGGACCACAGAAAAATCCAGCGTTTCCCACTGACAACAAAAAGTATCCCCCAGCCAAAAGCAGGTTCCCTCGGCTTAGCACTGTGTCAATGGAAAGAGAAAGAAATCTGAAATGAAAGGGAACTGGAACATCTGGGGTGAGTGAGGAACAAAGGACTCCTGGAAACACTGAGTTCTGGGGTCCCACCTCAGCCTGTGTTTGCCCCAACTCCTTAGATCTACAGTGAAACACCACACCAAACAGATCAACGCCCTGTGTGCAGGAGGGCTCTGGTTCTGCAGAAACTGGGGAGAGGGAAGGGTTCTGTGCACACATGGTGTGCATTGATCCAAAAGCTTGTGTGTTTTAACTTATTGACCCTTCCCCATAACCCAGCGGAGGTGGATCATTTTGTCCTCATTTCAGAGCTGTGAGGACAGGCACAGAGACATCAAAGATTCCAGAAAAAGTGGATAATAAGCCCTAGAGCTGAGATTTAGCCCTACAGTTTGGCCCTAGGGCCTGTGATCCCAGGCATGCAAGAAGCCATCCACCCATGGGATTTGCAGGCTGACATCAAGATAAACAGAAACCAGCTCAGTTATTCAGTGTAATTCTGCTCAAAAGATAGCAAACCCCAAGGTAGCCTTGTGTGCAGGAGGTGTTCTGCAGAAATAGGAGGACAAATTGAGTTGTGAATTTCCAGTCGCACATTTGTTGTTGTGGCCTAGAGGGAAGAAAGGAACTCGATGTTTGGTTCCTGTCTCCATGCTGGGTGAGCAACCATGTAAGAACCTACACCAAGGCTGCACACACTAAGGAGCTGCTGTTTCCCAGTCTGGGCCCCACAGGAATGATTGTAGGGTTGCACCCAGCCGCACCCCATATCAGAGTGCCTGATCATCTCCTTTGGATTCAGTTTCCTGCTAGTGACACCCGGGAGGAAGCAGGTGATGGGTCCCTGTCACCCACATGGGAGACCTGGACTGAGTTCCTGGTTTCTGGCTTCAGCCTAGACCAGCTTTGGCTATTGCAGGCATTTGGGGAGTGAACTAGTGGTTGGAAGATTCTCTCTCTCTCTCTCTCTCTCTCTCTCAGTGTGTGTGTATGTCTATGCCTTTCAAATAAAAATAAATAAAAATGGAGGAATCTGGAAAACATCATGCTGAGTGAATTAAGCTAGTCCCAAAGGGACAAATATCATATGTTCTCCCTGATCGGTGACAACTAACTGAGCACCAAAGGGGGAACCTGTTGAAGTGAAATGGACACCATGAGAAACAGTGATTTGATCAGCCCTTGTCCTGACTGTTGATGTACAATTTAATACTTTAGACCTTTTAGTATTTTTTTTTGTTCTAGTTAATACTATTGGTTGAACTCTGAAATTAACACACAATTATTCTTAGGTGTTTAAATTTTAACTGAAAAGTGATCCCTGTTAAATGTCACAGTGGGAATAAGAGAGGGAGGAAATGTACAATTTGGGACATGCTCAATCAGACTTGCCCCAAATGGTGGAGTTAGAAACGTGCCAAGGGATTCCAATACAATCCCATCAAGGTGGCATGTACCAAGGCCATCTCACTAGGCCAAGTGATCAATTTCAGTTCACAATTGATCACACTGATAAGTCTAAGAGTCAAAGGGATCACACAAACAAGACTAGTGTCTGCTAATACTAACTGATAGAATCAAAAAGGGAGAACAATCCAACATGGGAAGCGGGAGATACAGCAGACTCATAGAACGGCAGATGTCCTAAATAGCACTCTGGCCTCAGAATCAGCCCTTAAGGCATTAGGATCTGGCTCAAGAGCCCGTGAGAATATTTTAGGCATGGAAAGCCAAGACACTCTGGAAAAAACAAAAAAAAAGAAGACCTAAATGAAAGATCTCTGCAAGTGAGATCCCAGTGGGAAGAATAGATCATCTAAGAAGGAGGTACCTTTCTCTGAAGGGAGGAGAGAACTTCCACTTTGACTATGACCCTGTCAGAATAAGATCAAAGTTGGCGAACTCAGAAGGCTTCCATAGCCTTGGCAACTCATGACTAGAGCCTAGGGAGATTACTGACACCATAAACAAGAGTGTCAAATTGTTAAGTCAACAACAGGAGTCACTCTGTACTTTCTTCTCATGTGACATCTGTCTTTAATGTGTTGTCCAATGTGAAGTAATGCTATAACTAGTACTGAAACAATATTTTACACTTTGTTTTTCTGTGTAGGTGCAAACTGATGAAATCTTTACTTAATATATACTAAATCAATCTTCTGTATATAAAGATAATTGAAAATGAATCTTGATGTGAATGGAATGGGAGAGGGAGTGGGAGTTGGGAGGGGTGCGAGTGGGAGGGAAGTTATGGGGGGGGGGCTCCATAATCCATAAGCTGTACTTTGGAAATTTATATTTACTAAATAAGAGTTAAAAAAATTTTGAAAAGAATGTTTATTAGAAAAAAATGGGGGGAGATGCTTGGAAAAAAATAGCATTTCTGTCCTCACTTTTTTCACCGCCCCCCCCGCCACTTACTCCTTCTCTCCATTCTTCCTTTATTTTTGCCCAGTTCTGCCCTCTGATCTCTCTCCTGATTTTCCACCCTCGCAGGGACTCTCAGTTTCTCTCTCTGCTGAGCTCTTGTAAGCCCTGTGCAAGCTGAGGATTGTTCTGGCTATAAGCAGGCCTGCTCCCTCAGCCTTTGGCTCAGACCAGCATGGACATGTGGGACATATGTCTCTTGATATGTGAAAAACCCAGAAACTCTCACCAGGGCTCAGAAGTATCTGCACCACGCTTGTGTGCAAGACAGGGCTTCCAGCAATCTCCTTGGACTTAGTCAAGCAACAGACTTTCCCCCTTAACTGCAGGCTGCTCGAGACAAATAAAACCACCCGAAGAGAAGGGAATCCAAGGTTGCAAGAATGATGGAAGTGGCTACAAGAAGAGCAGATGAATGGACCAGAATTTCTGCACTGGAGAACACAGAATATGGTGGGGGAGATGTAGTCACTGACGTCCAGAGTCTGAAGGCTGAGTTCTTCAAAGGTGGAACTTGACTGTCTCCAGTGGGCAGGAGCAGCACTGTTAGATATGAGCCACACACTGTATTTATTAATTTATTTATTTATTTTTAAAAGTTTTTATTTATTTGAAATCAGAGCTACAGAGAGGGGGTAGGTGAAGAGACAGAAAGAGGGATCTTCCATCTGCTTGTTCCAGGGCCAGACCAAAGCCAAGAGCCAGAAGCTTCATCCAGGTCTCCCGCATGGGTATCAGGGGTCCAAACACTGGGGCCATCTTTTGCCGCTTTTCCCAGGCAATTAACAGGGAGCTGGATTGGAAGTGGAGCAGTCGGGACATGAACCAGCACTCATATGGGATGCCAGAATTGCAGGGAACAGCTTCACCCGCTACACCACAAAGCTGGCCCCAAGCCACACATTTTAAATGTATTTATTTATTTAAGAGGCAGAGAGAGAGAGAGAGAGAGAGAGAGAGAGAGAGAGAGCACAACTCCCATCAATAGTTCATTCTCCATATGCTCGCAGTGGCTGGGGCTAGGCAGAGACTGAAGCGAGGAGGTGGGAACTCAATCCAGGTCTCTCACATGTATGGCAGGAGCCCAATTACTTGAGCCATCATGGCTGCCTTCCAGGGTCTGTATTAGCAGGAAGCTGGAGTTGGAAGCTGGAGCCAGAAATTGAACCCAGGCGTTCTGAAGTGGGATGTGTTTTAACCATCAGCATAAATGACTGCTCTGAGCCACATATTTTAATGGCTGTGCTAATATCATTCTTTAGTTTTCAGTCATTTGTAGATTATAATGATTGACTTCCTCTGCCAGTGACCATGGTCTCTAGAGGACACATTGGATAAGTCATGGAATACGGTGAATGAATCCAAAGTGACCATTATGCTGAGGTTACTCTTAGTACCTTCCTTTCCAATGCATTCCGTTTCTCCATCTTACCCTGTTTCCCTGAAGGACTGTTTCCTGAACACTTAACATTGACTTGGGCACTTTGGGGAGGAGGACTATACACCAACCGTATGTGTCCCAGATTTATTGGAAAAGTCACAGACAAATGAGCACAAGGGTGAATTTGAGGTTCTTTTGATGCCTGAGTTTACCTCCCAGTTCTTTAAGGAGAAGCCGTTGTCCTAGACCTCAGTGGAAAAGTAACACAGAGGCTATGGGGCCTTGCCAAAGCTTTCTGAGCCTCTGATAAACCATGTATGCTCAGAGCTTAGGGCCCAGGACAGGTAGAGCCAGCTTCCCACAAGCCAGAGAACAACTTGGAGCTGTGTGTGGGTTCATATCTCCTTTTCTCAAAGTGGCAGTAAGAAATGTGTAAGGAAAAGCCACTTGCCCCTGGCAACAGCGAGGCCACAGGAGATACCCACCCTTGTGTCCATGGCAGCAGTTGGATACACACACACAAAGAGGCATGTACACACATCCACAAGCAGCTGCATCCCACCAAGAGCTGATGCAGCACTCACCAACAGCCACATGCAGCCACACATCCGCAGCACCTGCATCTAGCTGTGCTCCCCATGTGCTTATGTGGGCTTGCAGATAATGGTGGCCAGGAGCCAGATCGTTGCATAACAGACTTGTGGGCAGCTAGCCAAGCAGGTGGAACCATTGGTTACCATGACACCAGTTACTATAGAGAGCACAGAGATAACAGGGTAAGAGGCATTGGCACTTGACAAATACCATCTTCCCAAACTCATCTCAGCATCCCTTTGGATCAGCCCAAGGACTAAGGGAGACAAGGTGACCATTTTATCTGTTTTCAGATGAAGGGATGGAGGTTCAGAGATGTCACAACCCCTACCCATACATCAAGGAAGCCCCAGGGCCAGTACTTCAGGTCCTAAATCCTATGACAACTCTTTCCCCTTCCCTCAGGCTTGTTTTAGGTGGAACTGGGGTCAGGGGAGAGGGCGGGTGGCAGGGAGTAGCTCACCTTGCTCTATCAATTACATACAGTTTAGGAAAATAAGTGTGATTTCTAGAGATGGATTGGTAAAACCTCTGCAAAACAAGTCACTGTGAAAACCAAATGCCTTCACAGAATGAAAGAGGTGGATAAACAAGAGAGCACACCATGAAAGCACACAACACATGTCCAGCCCTGGGGAACTCACGAGCACATAAAGCAAGGAAGGCAGGTACACAATTACTATAGAGCAGCAAATATTTGGAGCATTTTGGGAGATGCTTAAGTAAAAATGTGCTAGGTTGGGGTCTTAAAATTAGCTTATTGAGAGCAAATTGCTGTGTTCTGTGGACTGCAGCCAAAGGATAATGTGTCCCCCACCAACTTATTCACACCAGGATCTGGCTCACGGAGCACACCTCAGCACTGCACAGAGTAAATGACATTTACAGAATGAGATTTCTGAACAGAGAACCTGCTGGTCTGGAGTAGGGGAGACTTGCACAGGAAGAAATCGGAGGGCTCTGGCCTTTTTGTGCTGACTCTACCAAGAGGTGCCTCTCAGCTACACCATAAGTGGACAAAAGGGGATTGTTGCTAATCAGGAAATGTAGGTGTTTTCAGAGTTGACTGGGAAGGGATCCCAAATTACTTCATTAGGAATAGCAGAGTTGCCCTGGGAAGGAAACTTTAAATCAGGCTTGTTTACAATTTACATTGCAAGGTGGTTTCAGGGAATGATTGCACTTATCTGTTATGGTATAAAAAATAACTATGAAATTGATGGTTAATGTAGAAATTATCACCCTGATTCTGTGGATGATTCTCACTTGGGGATTTATCATCTGGGGCAGTAAGAGTGGCTGGGACTGCCATCCATCTGAAGACCTAAATGTCCAGGAAGGCCACACTTTTGACTGGCAGGTGTAGCTGGCTGTCAGTTGGGAGCTCAGTTGAACTCTTCAGCACAACACCCACAAGGGGCTGCTCTATGGGCTTTGGGCCTCCTATGGATGATAGATGAACTTGGGATGAAGTGCGTTAAGAGCAAGAACCCCAAGACAACAAGGTGGATGCTTCCGAGGATCCTTATGGCCTAACTTCAGAAGACTTGAAAGCTTGCTTCTTCTATCAATAAAGGCCAGCCTTCTGTGTGAGGCAGAGAGCTGCACCCCAGGCACATGAGGATCGAATGATTTAGCCCAGGCCTTTGGAAAGCTACAACTCATTAGGAAAATAGGCATATGATTCTATACCTAGAGTCAATTAAATAGGAAGCCCTGATACACATCTGTGCAGCCCACGATGGGGGACACAAAAAAGAAAAGTGTAGTTTAGGAGGGTGAAGCATGGGAGTGGGACTCTTTGGCTACAAGCAGGAATGAGATGTAGGTGTTTGCTCTGGACAGTGTGTGTGTGTGTGTGTGTGTGTGTGTGTGTGTGTGGTATAGGGTAGAAAGATGCATTTGGTAATTCAAGAGAGTGAAAAGAACTCTACGAAACGGAAGAATTCACTGGATGCATTCTGGAAGTTGTGAAAGACCTGGTATATCAAAAAATCCACAAACCAGAACTATCATTGCTCAGAAACAAAATTAAATCTATATAACACTTAGGAAATAATAATATTAAATAATAATAATTAGGAAAAGTATTTTTGTTGTCTTTCATAGTAAGGTAATTTATTTTTATTTTTATTGACAATTTGATTTTTAATAAATCTAAGTAAAGTTTCATGGTACAGTCAAATGCTAGGGTCTTTTCCAGATGTTTAAGTATATCAGAAAAATTCAAACAAAAAGAAAATAGTGATTATAATATTATTTTCAGTCAAAAAAAATTCAAAACTAAAAATTACTGTTGAAGTGAAAGGTACACTATGAGAAACAGTGACTTGATCAGCCCTTGTCCTGACTGTTGATGTACAATTTAATACTTTAGACCTTTTAGTCTTTTTTTGTTCCAGTTAATACTATTGGTTGAACTCTGAAATTAACACACAATTATTCTTAGGTGTTTAAATTTAACTGAAAAGTGATCCCTGTTGAATATAAAAGTAGGAATCAGAGAGGGAGGAGATGTACAATTTGGGACATGCTCAATCGGCACTTGCCCCAAATGGTGGAGTTAGAAATGTGCCAGGGGATTCCAATACAATCCCATCAAGGTTGCATGTACCAATGCCATCTCACTAGGCCAAGTGATCAATTCGATCTGGCTGAAGAGCCCATGAGAGTATTTTAGGCATGGAAAGCCAAGACACTCTGGAAAAAAAAAAAAGAAGACCTAAATGAAAGATCTCTGTGAGTGAGATCCCAGTGGAAAGAACAGATCATCAAAGAAGGAGGTGCTTTTCTCTGAAGGGAGGAGAGAACTTCCACTTTTATTATGACCTTGTCTAAATAAGATTGAAGTCGGCGAACTCAGAAGGCTTCCATAGTCTTGGCAACTCATGACTAGAGCCTAGGGAGATTACTGATGCCATAAACAAGAGTGTCAAATTGTTAAGTCAACAACAAGAGTCACTGTGTACTTACTCCTCATGTGGGATCTCTGTCCTTAATGTGTTGTCCAATGTGAATTAATGCTATAACTAGTACTCAAACAGTATTTTACACTTTTTGTTTCTGTGTGGGTGCAAACTGATGAAATCTTTACTTAATATATGCTAAATCAATCTTCTGTATATAAAGATAATTGAAAATGAATCTTGATGTGAATGGAATGGTAGAGGGAGTGGGAGATGGGAGGGTTGTGGGTGGGAGGGAAGTTATGGTAGGGTAAAGCCATTGTAATGCATAAACTGTACCTTGGAAATTTATATTTACTAAATAAAAGTTTTTAAAAAATTCAAGACAAAAACATACTGGGATAATAACATAATAACAATGGGACATTTTATGTTAATAAATATAAAATAAATAAAAATATTAAGTACTAAAAGTATGTTTTAAATAAAATATATAAAGTAAAAAGTTAAGCAAAATATTCTTCAGTGTCTTTTCTTTGCTGCAAAGCCCATAGGAAGCATATCAGGCATGGAAAGCCAAGACGGACCGGTGCCACAGCTCACTAGGCTAATCCTCCACCTTGTGGCGCTGGCACACCGGGTTCTAGTCCTGGTCGGGGTGCTGGATTCTGTCCCGGTTGCCCCTCTTCCAGGTCAGCTCTCTGCTGTGGCCAGGGAGTGCAGTGGTGGATGGCCCAAGTACTTGGGTCTTGCACCCCATGGGAGACCAGGAGAAGCACCTGGCTCCTGGCTTCGGATCAATGTGGTGTGCCAGCTGCAGCGCGCCAGCCACGGCGGCCATTGGAGGTTGAACAGCAAAGGAAGACCTTTCTCTCTGTCTCTCTCTCACTGTCCACTCTGCCTGTCAAAAAAAGAAGAGAAAAGAAAAGAAAAGAAAGCCAAGACACTCTGGCAAAAGATGTCTTACATAATGGACCCCTGTGGGTGAGACCCAAGTGGAAAGAAGGGGCCACCAGATAAGGATGTACTTTCCTCTGAAGGGAGGAGAGAATTTCTACTTTGCTTAAGACCTTGTAGAGCTAGAGAATCCAAAAGGCTTCTACAGCTGAGGCAGATCATGTAAAGATCCTTGGGCAATTACTGATGTCATACTTAAGAGTTTTATTTGTTAAATAAACAAGAGTCACTATGCATTAACTTCCCACACAGGACCTCTTTCTCCAAAGAGTGGTACCATGAAACTTCTTGGATTTTACAATATCCGATGTGTTATGAATCTCAACCAATTTGGTAAAGTGGCAGGTGGGACTAGAATATGAAGTATTTTCCAAACTTTTATTAGAAATATATATACCTGTAGAATTGGCATTGTCCAAATTGTTACTTGGTGAATGTTGTGTAAGAATCAAGAAGGTTCTAAGATAAAATGGCAATCAAAGAGCCTGCATAAATAGATAGAGGCTGGGCTGAAGATTTAGCCATTATCCTTAGGGCAATTTGCAAGTATACATCAAATACCTACTGCATCTCCAGCACATTTCAAGGCACTGAGGATCCATCCATGAACAGGTAGCAAGAAAAATCCCTGTCCCTATAAAGCTGACCTGCTCCTGATAGAGGCAGACAATCCACAAAATAAAGGCGAATGACCTATTGTGTGTTCGGTGGTGATAAGCATCATGGTTAAAAAATAAGGCAAGGAGAGGTGAGGGGGAGAGTGTAGATTTTGCATCAGCTTTTCTGTGAGTGGAGACTTGAAGAATGGAGACTGTCCTGCAGATCTGTGGGCAGAGGGCTCCATGCTAAGGGAATAGCAAAGACCTGAATACAGAGAACTCTGTGTATTCCACGAAGAGAAAATAGTGACTTATAGAGTGATCCCTGGGGGTGGAGATGGGGGGCTGGAAGAAGAGTTTTCCCATAGTGGGACCTACTGGTGACCAGATTGTGGAGGGCTTGTGGGGTCCTGAGGTCTTCGGTTATACTTAGTGAGATGTTGAGATAATGCAGGCGTGGGGGTGGTGCTGAGCACTTGAGTGATAAGATTGACTTACCTATGAAATGATCTCTCCTGTGGACCTGATGAAATAGAGGGAAAGAGGCAGAAGTAGACGCAGGGGAGTAATTAGAAGGCTTTTGCATTAATCCAGGTGAAATAGCTTTGTGGCTGGTATCTGAACAGGAGCAGAGAGCTAGTGAGAATTCACTGCTTTCTGGAAATGTTTTAAAAGTAAAGTCAATATTTTCTGATGGACAGGATATAAAAGGTGAGAAAAAGAGCAGAGCCAAGGGTGACTTCAAGGTTTGACTGAGAGGAATGGGGCTCCTTCACCTGAGAGGGAGGAACAGATTGGAGACAGGAGATAAAAAGTAAGATTTTTGAGTTTAAGAAGGCTATAGACATAAAAGATATTTAAACAAGAATGTTGTGTGATTGTATTAACACATGAGGAGAAACAGCCAAAATCTGCCCTGACAGCCTTAGGGAGGATAAATTAGAGAACATGTAGCAAGAGGTGGCAAGAGAAAGAGGAGAAGAGAAAGAGGAGAAGAGGAAGAGGAGCCACTGCAGAGCCTAAAACAAAAATCCAATAAAGAGATAAGAAGCAAATCTAGACCCTTGGGTTGCAAATAGACGAGTAGATTTAGATATTTTTTTGAAAGGCAGAGTGGACAGTGAGAGAGAGAGAGACAGAGAGAAAGGTCTTCCTTTGCCATTGGTTCAACCTCCAATGGCCGCCGCAGCTGGCACTCTGCAGCTGGCACACCACATTGATCCGAAGGCAGGAGCCAGGTGCTTCTCCTGGTCTCCCATGCGGGTGCAGGGCCCAGGGACCTGGGTCATCCTCCACTGCACTCCCTGGCCACAGCAGAGAGCTGGACAGGAAGAGAAGCGACCAGGACAGAATCTGGCGCCTCAACCGGGACTAGAACCTAGGGTGACAGCACCGCAGGCGGCGGATTAGCCTTTTGAGCCTCAGCGCTGGCCTAGATTTAGATTTAAAGAAGTCATGGGCAAGAGAAGTCACGGAGTTGAAATCAGTAACTCTTCACAATGGAGTGATGCAGGGGAGAAGAGATAAATGTCAGAGGGTTACCTATCTGGACACAGCGTTGAGACTGGCTAAGACTGGGAGTATAGAAGATGGAGACTGAAGTATGGAAGATAGAGTTTGCAGAAGAAGATAGTGGCTTCTGTGAGAAATCTGCTGCATGCGAACTGCTTCCTACACACTGGGTAGCGATGTCCAGGAGCCAGTTGAGTGACAGAGGCACTTACTGCTCACTAACTGTGCATAGCTCTTTGACATTTCCCTGTGCCCTTGCAGCCTAGCAGGAACGCTGGACTCATTCTTGCTAATGGAGTAGAGGCAGAAGTGATCTGTGTCCCTTTGGGCCAAAGCATTTAACAGTGCACAGCCCTCAAGCTCACCATTTCCACACCACAGAGACTAAGGGGGCCCTGTATTCAGGGTGGCAGAACACCTCCTAGCCTGACCTCTGAAGGACTGTATGGAGCTCCTTCCCACAACCTAAGCAGGGCGTGTATCATGAGTAGGAAGTTCACCATTGATATGTTACATCCTTGAGATGTGGGGTCTATTGGTTACTGACACATGGCCTACCCTGTCCTTACTAAAGCATTTGGATATATGTGTCTGAAACTTGGGGAAAAACCGTGGGGACTTTAACTGTACATGCATGGCAGATAAATCCAGGAAATGAATTCAGGACTTGGTAAGAGATTAATTACATAGTGAGGGCTAAGAAAGAAGGAGGAAAAGGCTCTGCAGAACAGCAACATTTAAGAGGCTAGGTGAAGTGTGGGAAGGAACACTCAGATGTGCAGAAGAACTAAGAGACTCATGGGAATCAAGACAGAAAGCAGTTTCAAGAAAAAGAAGGAGAGAGGGCTGGAACCATGGCTCAATAGGCTAATCCTCTACCTGCGGCACCGGCACACCGGGTTCTAGTCCCGGTCGGGGCACAGGATTCTGTCTTGGTTGCCCCTCTTCCAGTCCAGCTCTCTGCTATGGCCCAGGAGTGCAGTGGAGGATGGCCCAAGTGCTTGGGCCCTGCACCCACATGGGAGACCAGGAGAAGCACCTGGCTCCTGGCTTTGGATCAGCACAGTGCACCGGCTGCAGCAGCCATTAGAGGGTGAACCTACGGTAAAGGAAGACCTTTCTCTCTGTCTCTCTCTCTCTCTCTCTCTCTCTCTCACTGTCCACTCTGCCTGTCAAAAATAAAAAAAATTAAAAAACAAGGAGAGAGGTCAGAAGTATAAAATGCCCTAGAACTGATTCTGATTCAATTCTTTTCCATTTGTTTTCATTTAACAACCACAGATAGATTACCTGTTATAGTCCAGGGAAAGAGAATGTAGGCCATGGGGAGATCAATGGGTAGGACAGTTCATAGGTCGCTTGGTGACCTTTGATTAGAATGCTTTCTCAGCTAAGCGAAGGGCAGAGGCAAGGCTGGGACAGGCTGGGAGTGAATGGAAGGATAACAGGTGGAGACCACCTCATATGAGTCTTTGCAGCTCTTGTATGTAAAGAGGAAAAGCTGCAAATGGGCAAGAGTGCAAGAGCAAGTTGCACAGTATAGTGGTGTGTGGTTAGACTGTAGGGTTGGGCTGCCTGCTTGTACTACTCACTTGCTATATGGACTTGGGTGGGTTGCTTAATTAACCTCTTGCACCTCAGTTCCCTCATCTGTGAGTTGGAAGAACAATGCTTTTTTCCTCTTTTTTTATGGAAATCAAGTAGAGGGGACAATTGTCCTGGTTTGCTCAGGACATGGGACTTCCAGTGCAGAACCCAGGGCAGTCCTAGGCAAATTGGCTCACACCCAGCATACTACAGTGTTGATTCTCTATGAGTGTCAGTTTCTTTGTGGATCAAAGATGTTAGAGCTCATGTGATGGAGTTTTGTGGGGATTAAAAAGATGATGCATGTGTGTGTTTATACTGGGACATGGTAAACACTCAGGAAGAGTCACCTTTGTGATGATGATCGCTGTTATAATGATGAAAAAACAGGCTGAAAGATGTTCAACACACAGCTAATAAGTAAAGGAACTGGGGTATGATAAGCTGGCCAGACTCCTAGGCTCTTGATTTTTTTTTTCCTTTGTACTGTGTTGTAAGCAGGATGGAGAAAGATTAAGTGATGATGGGAATTTGAGTTAGACTTTAGAGGATGAATTGCATTTGGTATTCATTTATTTATTAACTTCATCAACAAGTATTTATCAAACAGTAGCCATGTGCCAGACATTATAGGAGGAATAAAAGAGATGTTGAATTGCAATCCAGCAGATTGTGGAAACTGGGAGATGAGGAAGCAGAAGGGCCCCGTGCAGAGAGAGAGCTCCTACCTGCCCCACTCCCAGGATCCGACTGAGTATTCACCCAGGCAAAGATTCTTTGAAACATACTCTGTAAGTCCCGAGGGCAAAGCTGACATCTGATTAGAATTTCTTGTTTATTAGATGTGAATGAGACAGGACAGTTTTCGCATCGTCGTCAGGTTCAATCTCCACCGTCACGTCAGGCCCACCTCCATTCCAGGTGATGTTCTTCATGCCAACAGCTAATAACACACCCAGAGAGGCCACCAGTGAATACTCACTGCATTTATTTTCAGCCCCTTTGCTATGGAGTTTGGCAGCTCTTCACTCTGAAACCCAAGGGTAACCTCTGCACTTTCCTTGAAGAATAAACACTCTTCTGAAATGCTACTTTAACAAATGTAAACAGACAACAGATCCACTGTGTGATTTGAATCTGATGAGAAGAGGTGCACATTGAGCTCCCAGCTAACAAATCCTTTGATAACACATGGATCCCCATCATCAAAATCTCGCAGTCCACAGAGGCAGCAGTGGGCTGGCAGGAGGGGTGGGCTGGAAGGCTGCATTCCCAGATGCTGAGTCTGAGCGAGTCTCTAGGGAGGAGTTTATCTCAACAAAGATTCTTTTAAGGATCTCTCTGCTCTAGATAAACCAAAGAAACACAGGCCAAAACAGGTTTGGTCAACAATAAAAGGATGAGCAGGCAAACATGAGAATTCCTCAGTAAATGTGCCAGGAAGTTACCCAAGTACACACCATTCCTCAGCACCTCACTGGCCAATGGCCTGAGAATACATATGCAGGCATCCTCAGGCTCTGTGCGCAGAGATGGCCAGCTCCAGGCCTGCAGGCACAGCACTTGGTGCAGGAGAATCTGTCAGTCTACAGAATGAGTCCTTAAGATGCAGGGTCTGAATGGCTTCCACCTGTGACTCAGAAGGTCCCTCGTCACCCCCAGGGCCTGGATCCTTCCCATCATGCCAAGAGTGGAAGGACCCAAGATTCAAGTCTGATTTTATGCTCTTAGATATCATAGGGAACAAACCAAAGAAGTCAAGATTGGTTTAAAAAAAATCCTAATGATAAGAATAGGCTCAGACCTGGGGGCAAACTCCATCCATAGAATGAGATGCAAAGCGGGTACTTGAGTGAAAGCATGGATGGCAGTGAGGGCTCTGAGCACCTCCTGGGGGAGCAGGACAGGGCTGCACGGAAGCTGTGGCGCTGGCGTGGAGACGGGGCAACCTCAAGAGAGAAAGATTCCCGGCGACTGCATCTCCCCATCAGACCCACCATTCAGCCAGCCAGCCAGACTCTCCTTCACTGCAGTTACTTGAGTCTTTCCTTGTTTTAGACAGCCATTGTTCAGCCAGCTAATTCACACTCATAGAGTCAGTAAATTCACAAATCTCTTAATCCACTCACTCAGTCATTCATTCCTTTGTTCACTTATTCACTCATTCAGTTTCTCAGCCAACAATTTCGTTACACAAATATTGTCAACCATTTATCCTTTCATCCATTCACTGCATTTTTTAAATTCAGCCAATTCACACAAATTCTGTCCCGGGCAGTCATTTCACTCTTCCAGTCACCTGCATTGATCCAGTTAGTCTTTGTTTCAGTCAACTAATTGGTCATTGTGTAATTGGTTGTTTAATTAATCCACTTGCTTATTTAAACATTCTTTTTAATTTTCTATGTTTATTCATTTATCCATCAGTCAGTCAAGCAGTTAGGTCATACTGAACTGGTCCACCAGAGCTAGAAGGAGCAACTTTTAATCTGCTTTCTTCAACTAGTTAGATTTGCAAAAAGGCTCAGATTGTGAGGTTTGGCTCTAACACAAATGCACTCTTTTTACTAAAAATAGTAATAATAATGAAATCCACAGCCTGATATAAGAAACAACAGTGCAAAAACTGGTTCATTAAATAGGTTCCTCATGCATGCCCCATGAGGTCTGCTGTGTGACTGTGTGGGCTTGAAAAGGAGGCTACAAAAGGGGTCTGGGCATCCCGGGACCACCCCATAGGACCAAGCAAGGGACCCACTCAGAGCAGACACTTACAAAATGCTTTTCAAATTATATCTTTCCTTGGACTAAAAAGCTATACATTTAGAAAATGAAGAAAGGTTTGATCATGAAAATAAAAATCAGGCAAAATCCTACTACCCAGATTAATAGCTGTTAACATTTCAGTATATATACTTACATAATTTTCGAATACACTGTTGCCAAAAATGAAACAATCATATGTGATTTTATTAATTTATTTTTGTTACAAAAGTAATGCATGATTCAGATAGAAATACTTTAAAAATACAAATGTAGTTGAGAGTCAGAGAAACAAAGACAGAGAGACTGAGACAGAGTTAGGAAACCTGTCCAGTGTCCACAATGGTCCCCTGGCCAAGACTAAAGCTGGAAGCGTGGAACTCAACCCAGATTTTCCACACGGGTTGCAGGAACCCAATCACGGGGCCGTCGCCACCACCGCTCAGGAGATGCAGCAGCAGGAAGCTGGACCCAGGAGCTGGAACTGGAAGCTGACAGAGGAACTCTGATGTAGAACAATGCCAAACACCCACTCACCCCTCATATAGAAATGTTTACACTGAAGAGATTTTGGTTATTGGAAGAGCAATTAAACTGTGATTACAATTAAAATGAGGCATTTAGTAATTGATTTAAATTTGTCTCAAGTTGAATTCTCACTAGATTTATATATGTAGAATATGAAAATGTACAATACCATAATAATCACCTTATGTTTATAAATAATCTTTTTAAAAGTATGTATCAAAATTATACAGAGAACTGAAAATCTCTTAAGTTTATAAGTGGGATTAGGTATTAATCAAGGTCTCCTTATTAACGGTTGTATTAACTTGCTAGACTTACCAACAGAAGAATAAAATTGATAAGCTGAATGTAAAAGCTTATAAACTTAGTACATCTAGCATTAACTGTGAAAACCAAGGTAGCTTGAGTAATATTTCAAGTACAAATGTTTCCCTTGAGGACATTAAATAAAACCTACTTAATCTTACAGCTGTATCAACAAGGAGAGAGGTGGCATCTGGTGTCTTCCACATGGACTGCCTGCCTCGTCTCACAGGTGTGTCCTGGGCTGCTGGTCCCTCCCTAGCCAGGAGGGTCTAAAGTTGCCAACCAATCTTTCTGATTTGCAGTGGGTGCTCTTTCCACTCAGCAAAGATGCGCCTTGTGCCTACACGTGTTTGTGTGGTTGTTTACCCCGACAGGGGCTAAGCCCAGGCAGAGAGGACACCATCTTTCTGAGCTTCACTTCTCCGGAGCCTGCCCAGAGCCCAACACACAACAGCTCCTCGGCCAAGATGCTGAGGTACGTCAGGCACAGCAGCAAGCCTACGCTTTGTTGGGCTATAAATCTGCAGAGGTCTTGCTTTGCACCAAGCCTGTCTTGGCTTCCAGGGTCTCCTACTCCTACCACTTCCCCTGATGATCCCTAGTGTGAGTTCTGACTGGCTAGGAATGGGTTAGTCACAGTGAAGTTCCTGAGCCGGTTCTTAGAAGGTCCAAGGTTACCTATCAGAGAAAGGTGTTGTGGAAAGTGCCTTAAAGCTGATGTCTAAAGAGCCCAGGCAGTGAGGTTGCCTGCTCTGTTGCAAAAACAGCAAACTTGGAGACAGAACGGGCTGCTTTTCACCCATGGAAACTCGGTGTGAGCGGCTCCTGAGGGAAGGGCTGAGGCAGCTCACAGAGCTCTGGACAGGCGGAGGGCAGGCACTCTGGAGCCAGAGCCGCAGCTGCTGCCTGCACACCTCCTCCAGGGCCGTCCTCAGATGCAGCTCTGGCCCATGCCCCTGCTGGAAGCTTTCCTGTGGTTGGGGTGTGGGAGCCTCACCTGCACTGAACGTGCTCCTGCACCACTGGGGGCTGTACCCGCAGATGAGGACGTGGAAGCCCGGATGGTACGTGAATTACTATGGGTGAGTGGTCTGCCTGGGATTTGAACCCATAGTTGCTCTGACTTCAACTCTGAGGCTCTGGCTCCCACACTGTTCGTCCTGGGAATTCCCCAGCCAGACAAGTGTTTTCCTTTGGGGCCCTTCCCCACATATTCAGGAAAAGGCTCTAGAGAGCCCTGGGGTCTTGTCTTGGGTGAGAAAGCTCTCTTTCTGCCTCCTTTCTCTGACCAGGAAACCTTACTCCAGATTCCAAACCTCCTTGAGGTCTTGAGATCAAATTTCAAAATGCTAGTTGAAGTTCCACTGTTTTTTGGAGTTGTACACAATTTTGCCCCAAAACTGTTTGTCAATCCAAGAACAAAAGCTAATACCCTGTTTCTGCAAAAATTGCTTGTTGTTGCTTTCTTCATCTCCATTTCCCAAGAATAAAAAGAGAAGAGCAAACAGGGTCTTCTCTTGCCCTTGGCAGATCATTTTGAGTGATGTCCTGGGCCTGCAGGTAAGTGAGCTGGTGGCAAGAATGTTCTCAAATGACCCATGCAGCATCCCACCCTCACGTAGCTGTGACTCAGGAAGTGACCGCCAGCAACATGACCTAAAGAGAACACCTGTGTCCTCCAGTCAGGGTTCCCCCATGTCATGGTCCACTGCTTCTCTGGACCCTTTGTCTTCTTACTTAGCAAATGGCTCTTAATACAGGGAATTGTCTTCTTGGCCCTGTTTCGACCTTAACTGGAGCTTCACGGTACCATGCGCTTCTTCTTGGCCCTGTTTCAACCCTAACTGGAGCTTCACAGTAACATGCCCTTCAGCCATTCTCCTGGGAGGGTGGCAGGGGTGGATTTATTCCCTGCGAGTGTGAATTCTGATGAATGCAAAAGCTATATGACTTCATGATTTCCAGACTCATTACCCTATCCCAGAACACTCCTGAGCCAGAGTTGGATCCTGGACTGAAGGGGGTGGGAGTGGGATGCCAGAATGACAGAGGTTTGCCAATCATGGCCATCTGGAGCTTACCTTCTCCAGGGTCAAAATTAATACCTCTCTTCACTATTCTCCCCAAGTGTTGTATTTGTATTGCATGTTTATATCTAGAGCGATAGCTAGAGATTGTTGAATGGCTTAGATTTTACCCTCTTTCACACACATCTGCAACCTGGATGGCTGCAGTCCTGTAATCAGAAACTGCACCAGGTTAAATGAAAGAATCTCTGTCTTTCCTGAGCACCCAAGACATTTTCTGGTTATATATCCACCTGCCCATGTGCACATATGCTAGTAACTCAGTTCTGTCACCCCCTAGGTAGGGTAAAATATTGTAGAAAACAAATTGGAAGATCTCATTGGAACAACAGAAACACATGGAAGCTTTCTCCAGTGAAATCTCTTATGTCTACAAACAGGATCAATCCTTCAGCATTGGGAAGAAATAGTATCATTTATCTGTCCCAAGCACAGAAATTATCCTAAAGCAGCTTTATCCTTCTCACCCCCTATGTTTTCATCACTGTTCTCCTACTCCTCTAAGCTAGAGACTTTAATTATGTTTGATTTTTTTCTGCTTCCTCTGTCCCCAGCATTTCATGAATTGCCAGCTTCAATCAATTCTTCTTTTTTCTAATTTTT
This sequence comes from Sylvilagus floridanus, assembly GCA_949820135.1. Classification (NCBI taxonomy): domain Eukaryota; kingdom Metazoa; phylum Chordata; class Mammalia; order Lagomorpha; family Leporidae; genus Sylvilagus; species Sylvilagus floridanus. The sequence continues at coordinate 161,381,357 of OX463241.1, read as the reverse complement.
TTAACTTTCTTTTTTTTATTTATTTATTTTTTGACAGGCAGAGTGGACAGTGAGAGAGACAGAGAGAAAGGACTTCCTTTGCCGTTGGTTCACCCTCCAATGGCCGCCGTGGCTGAAGCTCTGCGGCCGGCGCACAGCGCTGATCCGATGGCAAGAGCCAGGTGCTTCTTCTGGTCTCCCATGGGGTGCAGTGCCCAAGCACTTGGGCCATCCTCCACTGTACTCCCTGGCCACAGCAGAGAGCTGGGCTGGAAGAGGGACAACCAGGAACTTCAATCAATTCTAATTCCATGTTCCTCCTGCCCCCTTTCTGGCCTCCTTCTCATCTACTCATCCATCCATCCAACCACCCATCCACCCATCCACCCATCCACCCATCCACCTCTCCATCTATTCACCTACTTAGTCATCCTTTTTCACTTCTCCCATTTCTATCTGTTGAGACCCTGGATATCTAATGCTTGAATTGAACTTTCAAATGTAGGAAAAAGAACTTCTATATGGACTTGAACAGACCTATAAAGAAGAAACACAGTATGTAAAGGTTTGGACTTATTTATTATCAATGGCATGCATTGGAAGATGCTACAAGATCAGTCACTTCTACTTCTTTTGGGTTCTTAGTATCCTCAACATCATAGCTTGAGTTCAATATCAAGGTGGAATCCACCCATGGCAGAATGACTTCCTTTTCCTCAGGAGGCTTCCCTGTAGCCCCTCCAAAGGGCCTCCATCCACTGCATTCAAGTCGATTCTAATTGTTCCCTAGGTGACCTCTAACAATGACTGTGGTTTTCAGAGGTCCAGAGTGTTGCTTCGGTCACAGAGGTTCATTAAAGTCCATTGATGAAGAGAATGGGCTTTGTAGCACAGAGATGTTTTTATATCATCTTTTTGGGTTATCTTTAGCCTACAGCCTCATTTATTTACTTGTTCATTCAACAACTGTCTAATATGCAAGGCATGGTCACATTAACTGAAGAAACAGTGATGAAGAGCAAGTCCAGCCCCGAAGGAGATTCTTATTTAGAATGAGAGAAAAGGAAAGAATTGAGTTATAGCATAGGATGATGAGTTCTGTAATAGAAATATAGGCAAAGAATGTTTGAGAGGACTTAAAGGGACATGCATCTGAGCTGAATCCTAAAGGAATTGTGAAGTGAGAAACAGAATGAGCAAGTTGAAAGGGTCACAGAAATGTGACAGGTTCAGGGTTCTTGAAGGTGTGAGATTCAAAAGTGCCAAGAGTTCATCTGGGGGAGTTTCCCTAAGGCAAGGTGTGATGAACATTGATTGCCAGGCTAAGATATTTGACTTTTTTCCTGAGGATGATCAAGGCCTACTAAAGCATTTCCTGGGAGAATTGAGAGTTTCTAAGGTCAACACTGTTAAAACAAGCTGTGTTGGCAGTTTGTTATACCAGATATCAAGACTTTAATAGCACATACGAATTGGTCTCAGTGTGAGTGAGCCCTAGAGAATGCCAGGTTGACTACAGAGGAACATCAGACCAAAAAGTTACAAAGGAAAACTGCAGAGTTGGAATTCATGTATAGGCACTTCAGGCATCATTATTCCAACAGACATTCCTTACCCAGACATGCAGTCATTCCTTCTTTGTACCTGGTATCACCCCAGCTGCTGTAAAAGACAAAAAAATGAAGCACAAATGACACAGTTCCTGCCCATAGGGAGCATATAAATGAAAAGCCTCATCAGAGCATCAGTATTTCTCCAGGTCACCTCTCTTGTGCCTCTTCTCCACTATCTGTCAACTCTCCATGGCTCAATTAATTTTGTTTCTGATCCCAGGCATCTCAGCAGGTGCTGATCACAGCCAGAACCACTTAAGTATTTGAGCCCCTCAGATCTCTAGCTTGCACAGAGCACTCTGTCTTTAATGATCTTTAAGCTGAAAGGATGTCTCAAAACCCACTCACGTACACGAAGTACTAATGGGGTAATGGTTAGGGTGTTTGGAGGGTTTAGAATGCATACTCGAAAGGCTTGGTGCTTCCCAACTTGGGGGAACCAACCCACTTGTCCAGGGTCTCCATCTAGGAGCAGTAAAATCTCCATTTGAGCATCTCAATCATTTTCTCAGCTGAGTGCATCTTTTTTTATACTTTTTTCCCGCTTTTCCCTTAAGAATGTTCACTTTATTTAGGTCTAGAGGTCTGAGCATCATTTATTCATCCTCTTTTGTGACCTTATTAATTTCTAGTATTCAGCAATATCTTTTTTCATTGATCTTAACATGATTTTTCACCCCTGCTCTTTCTGGCCTTTCTGGCCTCCAGAAGACGGAACAAAAGTTGAAGTTCTCCTGGCATATTACCAGTGCCGGAGGGCTGGGTAGACGAGTTGAAGGCAGGTTTACCCAGTGAGAGAGCAGGTTAAACTGGAGGTTAGCAAATTGCAAGGCTCATTGAATGGCAGGATTCGAAAGGACTGCAAAAATAATTGAACACACTGTGTTCATTCCTCATACAATGAAAACAAAGGGAGGTGTTTCCTTGAATGACACAGCCAATCACCAAAAGCTACCTGAATCCTCATCCTTATCACATGTTCACTTCTGTCTCCTGTTTTGGAAATCACTGGAGTCTGTCTAGACGCCAAACAACTCTTTTCTCTGGGCCAGTCCCCAGGTTCCCCGTCACTGTTTTCCAAGTTTCACCTTATAGTCTCACTATCCTGGCCACTGCCAACTGGACCAGTGAGGAACACTTGGCACAAACTGAAATAATTCCATCGTTCATTCTGAAATATGGGAACAGGTCCAAGACAGACTTGCATGTGTTGCAGGATAGACCTGCAACTTGCAGATGTGGGAACGGCAATTATCCCTAACTAGTAGACATAGCGGATAAAGCTGGGAAGCTGAGCTGCAAAGAACAGATTGAATTGGACAAGTAGGGGAGCAGCAGAGACAAGAATGAGCAGAGAGAGACAGAGGAAGAGTTCACTGGCTTATTCTGACTCTTCATTTCCTGGTTACTATTCCTTTCTGATGCCTCTTTACATTTCAGCCCTTAATGTTAACCCATAATTATTGAGAACTTGCCATATCCCAGGCATTCTTGCAGCCACTGGGGTTGTGCTCTGGGCCATAAAGAGCCCCTCTTCTTGTAAAGCTTAAATTCTAGTGTGCGCAGGTAGACAATAAACAAATAAATAAGTAAATTTATTGATTTTTGGAGAATGTTAAGTACACTGGAAAGGGTTAAAATGGTGAAAACATAAAATGACTAGAATAGGATTGTGGGTTTATTAAGTCAGAGAAGACAAGGCCCACCCAAGATGGCTGTGCTGATTATGCCTACACAACTCTAGCAGATACATTGGCATAAACTGTGATGGGGACTGTATCCCTTTGACTTGAACAGTGCACAGCATAGACAACCACAGACAACAGTTCCTGGACAGGGCTCTCTGAGTAAGGAATTGTTGTATTTAAATCTGTGAAAATGTGGGAGAGGAGCATGTCCAGCAGGGGGAATAATTAGTGCAATGGAACAAAGCTGAAAATGAGCTTAGTTTGCTCAAAGGACCAGAGGAGAGACAATGGGATTAAAGGATATTGGCTGAGGGAAATAGAACAAGATGAAGAAGCAAAGGTAGAAGGAGGCAGATATGTGGGCTTCTGAGTCAGGAAGAGGCAGAGCTTTACGTGTGGAGAGAACCCAGTGGAGTTGTAGGCAGCCCTATCTCACGAGGATGGAGAGAGCACCGCTCTTCCTTCAGAGCCCCTCTTCTGTCTTGCTCACCCTCGTGTCAGTGGTCACAAGCTGACACTGCACACAGAGGGTGTTCAGTAAGCTGAAGTTGCTACCTGACTCTGACTGCCTTTGGAGTTCACTTTTGCAGAGCATAGCCCAGTGCTTCTGTTGTCCTCTCAAGCTTGACTGTGGGCCTACTTAGGAAAATCTTGAGGGTCTCATTTACTGGAGAGATAACATTCCACAAAGACTTACTAAACTTTGCTACCTACTTTAAATGGCTGCATGTTTAATTCTCACAGTGAGGCAGAATTATGTGGAAGCTCACAGAGGTTGAGTATCATGCTCAAACTCACAGAGCCAGTAAATGCAATATCTTGGATTTGGAGGCAAACCCATCCCCTTCCTGAACCAGCTGTCTATATTATGACCAGACTATCAGGTACAGAGGAGTCTTAGTACATGTGCTAGGACATTCAAAACTCTGAATACATGTATTATTCCTAGGATTAATGGTAATTACTACTATTGAAAGAAAATGAAAGCCCCAATGTGCCAAGAACCAAAGCTGAAACTCAGGAAAAGTTAACAAAAATAATTAAAAAGATGACACTGGGTTCTGATGGATTTTTAAGCTGAAGTTTTTCAAGACTTCAGTGAGCAGATATCACTCAGGTTTTCTAAAGTATTTCAAAATATCCCTAATCCTTTTTTAAGTATGAAACACTAACTGTCCACTGCATCTATTCCCATTCTATAGTTACATCCTCAGAGACATGTGGTATTCTTTTAAGAAGCAAGAGCAGGTCTGAATCATAAAAGAAGAATGACCTCTTGAAAATTAAATATATTGTAGTAGAAAAAACCAATAAATGTGTGGAAGACACAATTAAGTCAACACAGGGAAAGTAGAAAAATAAGTCAAGAATTAAAAATGGAAAAGAGAACTAGAAGAACAATGAAGGAGGCACAGCATTTCACAAGAGAACAATTAAGAAAACACAGTGAATAAACTAAAAAGAAGAAGGCATGAGAGTTCAGGGAACTAAATTCAACACACAAGAACCAGGAGCTTGCAGGAAGCAAGAGGAAGGAGTCAAGAGATGGTCAGACCATGTGTCTGCACACGCAGGTCCACACAGAGGGATCAACTCTGGATGTCAGAGTTGATGGCTGGATTTGTGAGATGGGCATAGAAACCAAAAAACAAACAAACAAAGGAATTAACACAACTATTAATCCTAAGGAAAAAAAAAGTGGTTGATGGCAGAGGTATAATAATATATCCCACCACTCAAGTGTGAAATTTTTCATGACAATGCAGTGGATCTGGAAATAGATCTTATGATGTGGTACATGACTGAACCAGAGGGCCTGGGACTGTACTGGCTAGAGCTGAGGCCAGGGAGGTGCATCTTTTGATGATTTGAAGAAGGGATATGCAAAAGGCCAGATGGTTAATACTGTGGGCTTTGAAAGTCTGTTACAATTTGCTTCTACCATGTAACACAAAATCAGTCACAGCCAACAGGTGCATAAATGGATACAGCAACATCCCAACAAAATTTTATCTACAAGAGTAGGTTGAGGACTGGATTTGCCTAGTGAGGCCATTATTTGCCAATCCCTGGTCTTCAGGAGTGGTTCTCAATCTTAATGTTAATGTAGAAACACCTAGGAAGGTTTGAAAATTCCTGGTACCCAGGCTGAGCCCCCTACAAATTAAATCAGTGTTTAGAGAAATGAACCACGCACCAAGTGGCTCTGCTGTACAGCCAGGCTTGAGGAATCATAGAATAGATCTGACTCACTCAGGATTTAGAACTCAGATGCTAAATTCAGCTGCTATAGCCATTTGTTTATTCATTCAACTGGCCAGTCAGTAATGTGTTTCTGCTGGGGTCATAGAACCCAATCCTTTGAGTATTGGCATAAAAATTTCAAATAAACCATAATGACCATTATTCATTTATTCATTTGATATAAACCTTTATATATTTGGTCCCTGTGATTGGGACACTGAGGGGATTAATTAATTATTCTCAATAATCAGGAATCCCCAAATCAGTTGGTGATATAAACACTTAAACATGATAACTACTCCCCCTTACTGAGCATTCTATGGTAGAATCTGTCCTTAGCATATTATTTACATTATTTCATTTTATCTTTACAAAGACCACTGATAAAAATAACACTGGACCCATTATATAGATAGTGAAGCTGTGAGTAGCTCATCCAAGGTCATACAACCAATGAGTGAAACAAAATTTGGGATTATAAATCAGGAATTATCTTACTAGAAACTCAATCTCTGTGGTCAGTACTCTGGTAGGGGTAAACCCAGATTACCTTCCACTCGCTATTGCTGTATATCAAACTTCCACAAATTCATTGGTTTTAAACAACTGTTATTTATTTGTTCACAATTCTGAAATTTAACTGGTCTCAACTGGGCAGGCTAGTCTGACCCAGGGTCACTCATATGGCTACATCTGTCCCAAGGCTCAGTAGGGGCTGATGCTGAGGAAGGATCCACTCACATCTATCAGATAGTGTGGGCTGGCTCCTCAGGTTTCTCTACCAAGATTGCCTGAGTTGCCTACATCACAGCAGCACAGGCAGGGCAGGATCTGACCCACATGCACTTATCAAGCCTCTGCCTGGGCAGAGCTTACTGATGGTGTATTTTTCAAATGAAATTCACAATATCAAGGCCAGAGTTAGAGCAGAAAGGGCTTGTACAATGGTGTGGCTATTGGCAGGGAGACCATTCATCCAATAGTCAACCACAGTAGCTGAGCCAAAGTCCACAGAACTAGCACAGTGACAAAATAATAGATTCTCATTAGGTCTTGGCTTTCTACAAACCCCAACCATGTGGAATGTGCTCTGATGGAAGTAACCTCATGTTAGTAGGAGCACACTGATGAGGGGATAGGGGTGGCTTCATGGAAGATTCATGCTGAATCCAGACAAGTGAGATGGAATCAGCCCAAAGTCAAGGTCAGCATGGACTCTGCAGGAAGTGTGAGAGAGAACACCAAAGGAGAAAGCAGGACAGAATTCCTGATGACCATCATGGTGGTGCTTCAGAGTTGGATTTTGTTCCTAAAAGTGTTCAGCACAGGAGGACCCACAGAGTAGGCTGGGGACTCAGCACTCTTCCATGCACGGAGGCTCCATGCCTTCAAGGGTAGCTGGATAGCCTGTAGAGGTACATGGGCATCACACAAATAAAATTCATAGGTTACATTAAATTCTGAGTTAGGCAACACTAAAAAAGTCTCCTCACAGAGGAGGAAGACTCTGTGCTACGTGCCACGTTGTCAGTACTGCTAAGCTAGTTGAATCTACATTTCTGAATCAGCTGGGCATCATTCCAAATGCAAGAACAAAAAGGTTCAGAAAGTCTAATAATCAGGGAAACTTCCCCCACTAGCTACGTTGTCTGGAGGAACTGGAAATGTAAACGATTACCACTGAGTTGGAAACTTGGATCTCAAAGTTTCTGAGTGGGTTGCAGTTTTGGCAAAAGACATTTTTCTGCCCCAAGGATTTTATTATGGCAGATTTTTCTGATTGTTGCCAAGATGGGATGAACTAGTTTTGTTTGTTCCTCAGTGAGAACTTAGATTTCTTTAGAAGATTTGGTTGCAGGGCACCACAGAGCCATTAACAGCAGCAGGTGAGAAAGAAATAATAATGTATACATCTACAGCACCACATGACTTACAAAATAGAGTCACGTATTTCATCTCACTTGGGTTTGCCAGCCAGACCGTGAGGGGAGCTGGACTGGAAAGGTCACCCCATTCTATAGGCATGCAGATCTTACCCAGGATCCCCAGCTCAGTAAATGGTCCGTGCCACCTGGCTGGGCAGGCCAGAATCTACGTGTCCTCCTTGCCCCTGCTATGATTTCATGTGTCCCCAGATTTCATGTTTTGGAAACTTAATCCCCGAAGCCTTATGTTAATGATATTGGAGAGGTGGGGCCTTTGGGAGGTGGTTGGCTTATGAGGCTTAGTGGGTTGTTTCAGGGATGGTTTGGTTATAAAAGTTAGCTTTCTCTGACTACTTGCTGTGTCTTGTCGTGTGATACCCCAGCACAAAGGCCTTCCCTGGATATAGATCAGCCACCAGAACCATGCCTTTGGGCTTCTCAGCCTCCAGAATTGTGAGTTAAATAAACCTTTATTTTTTGTCATTTAGCCAGTCTCTGGTAGTCAGTTAAAGCAACAGGAAATGGACCACGACAATACTTCTCTCCCCTTCAACAATCCATACTTAAGCCCTGACCATTTTATCTTCGAAGTATTTCTCACATTCCTCCACTCCATTTTACTTCTTTTCCCATTGTTCCAGGTTAGATGATGACTGTTTCTCATCACACTGTAAAGCTTCCTACACCTGACTCCCAGCTGGCCTCCTCCGCACAGTTTCCAAAATGTGTCACTATTGCTTTCACCTCTCTGCTTAATACGCCTAGATGGCTTCCCATTACGCCTATGGTAAATGCAAATATATTTAGCATGGTCTGCAGCATTTCATGGGATTTGGTTCTTTTTTTTTTTTGTCTATACATTTCCCACAATCCTTTCCTTTACTCTCTTGGCTTGAGCCACCCTGGTCTCATTTCTGTTTCTAGTAAGCACTAGGCTCCCTCCAGCTACAGCACCTCTGCACGTGCTCCTCTTTCCACATGGAGGTCGTTCCCCATGACCTTCACCTGGTCAGTTCCTTCCCACGCTGTAGATCTCAGCTCAGTTGTCATTTCCTTGACTCCCCATTATACATTCTTGAGGAACAATGTCCTCTCAGCCTAATCATGTATCATATATCATTCCTCAGATGTACAAGCATTCTCTGCCTTCCCCGAGTCAAGGTGCTCTGTGAGCTGCCTAGAAATCATGACATTCTTCTGTCAAAACCCTACAGAGACTCCTGACAGAGAGCTCTTTCTTGCCCATATTGGACTCTGGCTCCTCTGAACCCTCTTCTTGACATGGTCTTGACCTTGGCCTGCCACCCTGCTCTTGGCCTGCCAAGCCCAGTTTTCAGCTGTGAGAATCCCTAGCTCTTGGTAACTGTTGACATTTCACCTCCCACTCCTTATATCAAGTCCTTGAGTGATTTTCTGCAAGAATCCTATCCAAAAAGTCATCAGGAGTCCAGCTACCTCTGATGTACAACCAGGTTCCTCTCAATAATTTCCATCCATCAAACACCCTACACACAGACACACACACACTGTACTGTTCCTTGGCCCCCAAATCCTGGCAATATTTTCTGTATTTGGAAGTGAGTTCATTTCTATCCAACATGCTATACCATGAGTCCCTTTACTCTACTTTAGAAACTCAAGTAAATAAGTTATCAGTTTTTAAATGAATGTCTGATGCAACATCTTTCTTCCACACACAGAATGCAACCTGAATTTATTAACCTGGGTCCCATCTCCCACTCTACCTGTCTCTCATGAGCTCTACCACACCAGCCTTCCTTTGGTTCCTTATTCATGTCAGATCCTCCCACTCTGGGGCCTTCATACTAGGTCTTCCCATTACTGGGACCTTCTCACATGTGACTCACACCTGATTGATTCTCTCTTATTACTTAGGTCTCAGTGTAAGCATCATGGCTCTAGAACGACCCATTCTCTCATCCAACCCAATGTCACCACTCCTGTACAAGCTATCTCATTGCTGGTTTAATTTGGTGCATCAGGGATTGCACACTTCAGTTGCAGACTGAATCCAGCCTCCCCACCCTTGTAGATAAAGTTTATTGTAACACAGCCCCAGTTGATCAGTCTTTGGCTGCTTTCATGCTGTATCTGTAAGAGAAACAGTTACAGCAGAGACTTGTGGCCTTTAGAACCTAAAATATTTGCTGCCTGACCCTTCATAGGAGATTTCTACCTCTTGGTCTACATTGTCTATATCACGATTCAACGTTTTGAAGTTATTTCCTACCTCTCTTCACTAAAAGTAAAACTCTATGACAACGGAAACTTGTTTTATTCATACTTCTCCTAGTACATCTGTGATGCTATAACGGAATACCACAAGTAGGGTGATTTATAAAGAACAGACAGTTATTTCCTCACAGCTTTGGAGGCTGGAAAGTGCAAGAACAAACCACCAGTATATGGTGTGGGCTGCTTTCTGCTTCCAAGAGGACACCATGGACACTGTCCTCCAGAGGAGAGGGCACTGTTTCCTCATACAACAGAAGGCACATACTCCCTCCTCCAAGGCCCCTTAGGATCACATTAATGCATAGGGCAGAGCCCTCATGACCCAAACACCTCCCAAAAGACCTCCCAACACAGCTGCACTGAGCATTATGTTTCCAACACATTATGTTTGGTGAGTCACACCCAGACCATAGCACTGCTCTGATCCTGTTATTTTTAAAATGTTCCTGGCATATTGTGGGTAGTTTGTATCGTGAAAAGGTAAAGAATTTGGAGCAAACTCTGGTTAGGCTGTTTCTTCTTCCTGTGTGACAACAGTAGATTCCTCTGTTGGCCACAGTGCTTCATCCCCCCTAGATGTATAACTCTCATCATGTGACTTGGCAATTCCTCCCACTAAAGGCAGCAGAACATATTTCCCTATAGTTTAGCTATAGGACTCCTATTGACCAAGAGAGAGAAATGTAAGGAACAGCATGTCAGCTCCAGCTCTAGGCTCTAGTGTTTCTGCTTCACCATGAGAACATCATACCCAGGTCAGCAGTCTCCCAGGAGAAGAATAAGAGATTCACAGAGCAGAACCATTCTCACCAACAAAACTCACTGGATGCAATTGGTTCACAGCTCATGAATAGACAGGTGAGTGAAATAAATACCCCTTGCTGAATGCATTGAGTGTTAGGTTGGTGTGTTATGCATCACAATTGTAGCAATTAGACACTTGATGCAGGGGACTTGCATAATTGACATGTCTAAGTATCAGTTTTCTCCTCTGCTAAATGGAGATTATAATAATTATTGTCTTCAGCAGTTCATCACAACAGGTGTGAAAGTCATTTTGCAAATGATGATAGCACGTGTGAGCTCTTGCTTGTCACTAATTAGAGAACAACATGAGTGGGTCTACAGCAGAAAGCTGAACTGAGTCGAATCAGTGGTGAGCTGGGGTGTGGTCACCAGTATCAGTGACTATAACTCTTTGGGGTTAGTTATAGTCACTAACCTCATGAGCTAATGAGTCTGTGACTTTGTTCTGAGCCACAGCCTGCTTTGATCCACTCACAATAGACAAGGAGGGGATGATCCCGATGCTGCTCAGGAACCTGCCATGATCATTTCCTGAGTGGGAAGTGTACAGCAGGATAGAGCTCAAAGGGCAGGACATCGGGAGAGACCCCAACAGGGAGAGACCAGGGGTTTCCCAGGGATAGTGCCTTGCCTGTAACGTCCAATGCTAAACTAATTGGATGCAGAGGCAAATGAGGAAGGCTTCAACATTTGATAAATTAATCAGCGAGTTCTGTACCAAATTGCCCACTCACATCATTAATTAGACATCCTGAAAAGGCAAGAGGAAGGCTTTTTTAAAGTGTTGATTCTGCAGCTTTTATTTTTTGGTAACTGATGGGCCAAGACTTTGATCAGATGTCAGTAGGTGGAGAGGAAAACATCTTCACTGGCAGATTCAGGTCCCAGCTGCTGCCAGGCCCCAGAGAGAAGAGGGAAGCACTCAGTGCCATTCCCAGAAGACCTGGTGCTGAGTTCAGACATAATCAAAGGATCAAATTGACATCTGAGCACACCACATCCCAGGTATTTAATGCAAGAATGCCAAGTAAGGGGATGACTTCCAATTAGCCATTTGGACCAGTCATCAAGACTCCATCTTTTCAAGGTAACTGACAATACAGGGAATGAGGTTTTGATTGTGATGTGAGTTTCTGTTGGAGACCTTTCCTCCTTCTTGTCCTTTAGTCACTGCTGTGTTTTGAACAGTGGCCCCCGAAGTACCTTAGAGACCCCGCTAAAGAAAAGAATCCAATTTCTTTCAAAGTAAGGGGTAGAGAAGAGAGCTCCACCTCCTTGGCAGGTAAGGGGCAGTCAGCAAGTTCTTTCTGGTCCCCTGTCCCTGTCCGTGTTAAGCCACCACTTACAAAGAGCCGGAGGCAGTGTTATAGGGCACTCAAGAGTCAAGGCGAAGTGCCACTCCTGTGCTCTCAGCTGCACTCCCTGGCCTGCCACTAAATATGGCAGGCTTAGCAGTTCTCATTTCAGATGAGCCTGGAAGCATCCCTGGAGCCTCCACCCCCTCTCCCCTCCCCACCTTACCCTGTGCCTCTACAGTGACAAATGAGACAAGGTCAGCAAATCTGCCTTTATGACAGAAGCCTATTTACCCTGCAGAAAATGAAGACAGAGTTTCGGGAAGCTGGGTGACAGCAATGCCATGCAGAACCCCAGGCTCCCAAGTGCCCCTTCAACCTTCCCTTTTGGGTGCCCAAAGCACCAAGCCAGGATGGGTGGGAAGGACAGAGTTTCACCATGGAAAGGCTCTGACAAAGGGAGCCGCTGTGGTCTGGGCTCTGATCTGCATCCATCTGCTCATGGTTTCAGACTTCTTGCCCCCACCCCCTGACTCTGCCTTCCAGAAGTTTTCCTGGATTCTACTCCCACAGCTTGGGTCAGAGTCTGAATTCCCTCAGAGTCCCAGGTCCCCTCTTTTCCTCTTAGCATTGACCATTGGAGTGGCCAGTTTATTTGCTGCCTGCCCTCAAGACTCTGATCTACTCAAAGCTAACGGCTTGTGTCGTTTTCAGCCCTTCCCTGATATGACATCAGGCATGGAAGCGTGGGCATTGCAATATCGGGTGGAGCACCTGAACTATGAGATCGGAGCCTGCGTTGGATTTTGGTTCTACTGCTTGGTAGATATGTGAGTTTCTCAAGCTCTCTGAGATTCATTTTGATTGTCATTGCAGGCAAGATAGTAATAATAGGACTTTCAGAGTGGCTATTGCAGGAAGAAAAGGAGATAATGTGCACAAATTCTTGGGAAATAACTAATTCATGGTAGATATCCAATAAATTATCCCCAAAGCTTTGGTACAAAAGGTCTTCAACAAGTTGAATCAAATGCATATTAGGAAAACATGCTCATAAATAAATAAAACACAAAAATGTATATTAATTCCATTGTTTCATGAACTTTTTCAAGTACCTTCATATTCAATCCAATAGAAATGTTTGCCTCACCATTGTATTTCACATTTCCTAATAATTAATACAACGTCTCATCATAGGGGTATATTGGCTTGGGAACAAACACAGCTGACTCTTAATAAGCATAAAACACAGCTGGTAGGAAAAACGGCACACTGGAAAGCAATTTCTCGCTCCCCGCGCAGTTCAGTGTGTCTGGTCCCAGAAAGTAGGTGAATGCATGCTCTCTGACCTACAGCATAGCCCAGCTAGGACCTGGTGCAGAGGACTCACTAACTGGTAGTGAGAGTAATCACTACTATTTTTTCCAATTACTTCCATTATTAGTATGGCTGTTATTTGAGTTCTGGTTCAAACAGTGCCTCTCGTTTAGAAGTTTCTCATTATATCAAAAAGATGGAAAAATTCCCAACCGCCTAACAAATGTTGTGGCCAGTTTTAAGAGGCGAGATTTAATAAATTAATTCAATAATAAATACCTAAATTTTAGCATGCAAAACAAATGCAAAGCATTATAATTGTGCGCTCTCTCTTTCTCTCTCTCTCTCCTACACACACACATACACACACACACATACACACACGATCTGTGGGACTGTGGTTTTGCCCAGCTCCATCTCTGTCTTAGGAGCTGCTCATCCTGGCTTTAATATTAAACACTGCATGCTCCAGATCCGAGTTTTCCCCTGGAATTAAACTTTCATGAAAGCTCCTGAGTTCTTGGTTCAGTTAACCCTTTCCTCTCTGCCCCGAGTGGGCACATTCCCGTGGCAGCAGAGGCAGCTGCCTTGAAGCCTGTCTCATCAGCTTGGAGCCAGCCACTCCCTTGAGGGGGTTTGCAGCATGAGTACGTGCTGGTTTCCACCAGGGGTTTCTTCCCATACAATTTTGCTTGAGCAAATAGAGCTTACTACTTAAAATCGCTTTTGTCTGCCCAAACCGACTTTTTCCTTCAGAACTATCTTTGGGGAGCAGATTAGTTTCTTACAGATTCAAACAAATGTGCTAAATTCTTCCCCCTGTTTCCAACATGCTGCATGTTTTCAACACGAAATATGAGGCACTAGACTGATATCTTTATTACCCGGAAAATGCCTCCCCATCTCACTGCTCCCCTCCCCCATTCTACTCCTGACTGCAGTCGCAGGAACATTCACAGGTAAGAAATGCCAGCGAATGATTGGAAAAGTCAACCAATTCTCAGTTCTCAGTAAGACAAAAACCACTGTGACACAAAGTCACTTTGAAAGTACAGAAATCACCTGCTTGTGATGTCAAACTTGGACGAATAATTAGAATGGAAAACCTTCTGAAATAGTAGCAACGTCTTGATGGAAGAAGGTGTGGTTAACTAACAAACAAATCGTGGCTAGGTGACTGGATGGGAGCTGTATTTGAAAGGAGAGGAGAAGTGTACCCTAGAGACAGATCCATGAGCTTTTTAGATCAATGGGAAATGTCATGCAGTGCCCACAAAGCCATGGGAGACTGGAGGAGTAAACACCCAAAGTCGCAGTCAACAGAATTTAACATCCTGACAAGCATTCCCAGGTGTGGCCTCCTGGGCTGCAACATTGAACATGTGGGTAGCAAATGAATGGAAATAGCTGGGGAGAGTGGCTGCTGGATCTCTACTGCCTGCAGGTAGAAGGCATTCTCTGCAAATGGCGAAACACAGCATTCCTGACCCAAGACAGGATAGTGGAAATGCAAGCTGTGCAAGAACATGAGAAAGACTGGACCAAGGAGAAGATAAAACAGCACTGCGGAGGCAGAACAGCTGAAGAAGGAGGGCCTGAGGGTCAGGGCAGAGGAGCTTTTCCTTGTCCATACAAGGAGAAATGACAACAGTTCACGGTGTGTGGGAGTGTGTGTGTGTGCTTTACTCTCTACAGATTCAACTAGATCTCTCTAAGTGACTTATTTCCTGATATCCAGTTAGCAGAACCCCTCTGTGTACTTTTAAAGGTATCTGTAAAGGGGTCCATTTGATCTTCTGTTAAATGGAAGCCTTTTTTAAACTTTTATTTAATAGGCTTTTGGATTACAGTGGTTCCCCCCCCATAACTTCCCTCCCACCCGCAACCCTCCCATCTCCCACTTCCTCTCCCATTCCATTCACATCAAGATTCATTTCCAATTCTCTTTATATACAGAAGATCAATTTAGAATATATTAAGTAAAGATTTCAACAGTTTGCACCCACACAGAAACACAAAGTGAAAAATACTGTTTCAGTACTAGTTATAGCATTAATTCACATTGGACAACACATTAAGGACAGAGATCCTACATGGGGAGTAAGTACACAGTGACTCCTGATGTTGACTTAACAATTTGACACTCTTGTTTATGGTGTCAGTAATCTCCCTAGGTTCTTGTCATGAGTTTCCAAGGCTATGGAAGCCTTTTGAGTTCACCAACTCTGATCTTATTTAGACAAGGTCATAGTCAAAGTGGAAGTTTTCTCCTCCCTTCAGAGAAAGGTACCTCCTTCTTTGATGGCCCGTTCTTTCCACTGGGATCTCACTCACAGAGATCTTTCATTTAGCGTTTTTTTTTTTCCCAGAGTGTCTTGCTTTCCATGCCTAAAACACTCTCATGGGCTCTTGAGCCAGATCCTAATGCCTTAAGGGCTGATTCTGAGGCCAGAGTGCTATTTAGGACATCTGTCATTCTATGAGTCTGCTGTGTATCCTGCTTCCCATGTTGGATCATTCTCTCCTTTTTAATTCTATCAACCTGTTAACAATTAAGACACTATTTTAGACTCCCAAACATCCCAAATAGGAATACCTAAGATTGATCCAAGTCGCCAGCTCCTAACTCCAGCTTCCCACCAATACAGACCTTTGCAAGAGAGTGTTGGTGCAAGTAGTTAGATTCTTGCCACCCAGTTGTTCACGCCATTGAGTTCCAGGTTCCCAACTTCGCCTCTGTCGGGCCTTCAAGGTGTGGGAGTTTGGGGATTGAGCCAGTGGGTGGGAACATGTGCTTGTTTTCTTTCTCCCTCTCAAATAAATAAAACATTTTTAAAAAGTATCTGTAAGGAGGACTCACTAGAAAATAAAACCAATAAAGCAAAGTTCAATACTCCCCAAGCATCTTATAATAATTTACAACTTCTGACTCAGAAATGCTGTTCACGAGAAGGCAACTTTGGGAAAGAAGCCAGAATGTGGAGCCCAGGTTTGAACACAAAGATTCTCATTATGGTTTTAGTATGCCTGGAATGGCCCTGAGTGTCCAGCAATAGAGAATTTCTTGCTGAAGATATGAGACAGAATACTATGCTCCTTTCAAAACTGATGTTTGTAAAAAATATTTACTGTTTGGCCGGTGCCATGGCTCATTTGGCTAATCATCCACCTGTGGCACCAGCACCTCGGGTTCTAGTCCCGGATAGGGTGCCGGATTCTGTCCTGGTTGCTCCTCTTCCAGTCCAGCTCTTTGATGTGGCCCGGGAAGGCAGTGGTCATCCTCCAAGCACTTGGGCCCTGCACCCCAAGGATGACCAGGAAGAAGCACTTGGCTCTTGGCTTCGGATCAGCACAGCGCGCCAGCCACAGTATACTGGCTGTAGTGGCCATTTGGGGGGTGAACCAATGGAAAAGGAAGATCTTTCTCTCTGTCTCTCTCTCTCTCTCTCTCTCACTGTCTAACTCTGCCTGTCAAAAGAATATTTACTGTATAAAGTGGGAAAATGTAGAATTATAAATAAACATAATCCTGTGAGTGAGCATAAACTAGCAGTGTGAATGTGCTCTGTAAATGGCACAGCCTCCTGCAAGTGTCAAAAATAGTTCTGTGTTACCATTGGCTGAGGCCATCAGAAGCATGAGTGTAGGCAGTGAAAGCCACAGAGGGAGACCCATGCCTGCCTGTGTGTACTCAACTGGCTTCTTCAGGAGGGCAGAGATTGACTTAGTTCTCAAAGGGGCAGCAGGGATGGGCTAAGGGTCATATATGTCATTTTGGAATAATTAATGAGCTTGTGAACATCCAGGGAATTAAAAGCTGGGTGGTTCACAGGATGACAGAATACACGGCCATTGGAAACTTGGCAAACCAGGTGTAAAAGGAACTAGAGGAGAGCTGGAAACAAAATCAGGGGCAAAAAGGAGCCATAAAAGTAGAAACAAGATGTTCCAAAGGCAAAATTTAGGCTAAAATAATATTGCTTAATTTTTTTAAAGATTTATTTTATTTATTTGAAATACAGAGTTACAGAGAGAGGTAGAGACAGAGAGGTCTTCCATCTGCTGGTTCTCTCCCCAAATGGCCACAACAGCTGTAGCTGAGACAATCAGAAGCCAGGAGCCAGGAGATTCTTCTGGGTCTGCTACGTGGGTGCAGAGGCCCAAGGACTTAGGCCGTTCTCCACTGTTTTCCCAGGCCATAGCAGGGAGCTGGATTAGAAGTAGAGCTGCCAGGTACCCGTATGGGATTCTGGCACTGCTGGACAGAGCTTTCACCCACTGCACCACAGCACCAGCTCTTGCTTAACTTTGATTAAATTCTTTGTTACATACACATGCACACACACACATACACAGTGTGTGCGTGTGCTGCCCATGATGGTAGCACACGTCCTGGCTACACACATACACACAATGTTTGCATGTGTCATCCATGAAGACAGCACTTTTCCTGACTCCCTCTTTGGCTTGGTGATGCTTATGAAGGGCCTGAACACAGTAGCCAGGAGTCATGGCACGCACAGTAATGAATTGTGTGAATCCAAGGTTAGCTTTCTTCCAGAAGGACTGGCAAGTAGGCTTTCAGCCGACAAAGGGAAGGACTGCACTCACCATGCTCTACACACACTGTTGCCTTGGCTGCCAGGAAACACAGCTGAATTTAGGGCTCAGTTGCAATCTGAGTTGCAAGCACTAAAATGGCACTAAATGACTTTCTGTCTTTCCTTGGATAATAGTTTCTTGGGAGGCAGAGACTGTCTGACCCCTGTCTTTCTTTATCGTTGATATTGAAAAGGTGGTCAATGCATGCTGAAAGTTTTGATGAGGAAAGGAATGTCAGCTTACATTCTTAGTCCAGTTCTTTCTCTTCTCTTAGAACATTCCAAGTCTCCTTACTATATAAGCCATATCACCGCATGCTTGTTTTTATGGTGCAACTTCCTCAACTTTCTTTTTTACATAAAAGAAGTGTTATAGATGAATAAAAGACAAAAATAAAGAAAATGGAAAGGAAGGAAGGAAGGGAGAGAGGGAGGGAGGGAGGGAGGAAGAAAGAGTGGGAGAGGGGAGGGTGAAAGAGAGAAGGGGAGAAAGGGTGAAGAGAAAGAAAGGAGGGAGGCAAAAAGAGAGGAAGGAGGGAGGAAGAGGAAGCCAAGGTTGAACTCCCCTCAATAAACCAACTGTTTAAGAGAACTCTCTCTATAAGAACAAGAGAATGAAGTTAGCAGAGCAAGGCTTGGTTTTACTCTAATATATATTTATATATACACACATATATATGTGTATATATAGTATAGTATATATATGGTGTAGTTCTAAATATATATATTGTGTAGTACTAAATATAGTCATTGAATGGGCTAATTCATACTCATCTCAAAGTTTGGGAAAATGCAGAAAAAGTAGTGACAATAATGACAGCTGTAATTTAATGCTTATCTGAGCCAGCTCCTTTGACGGAAGTTTTATGTCCATGATAATCTCATTTCCAACTATCCTGAAAAGTAGACATGACAATCCCCATTTTTTGAGATGGAAAGCAAAGTCTTGCTATCGTTAATTCCGCACCTGAGGTCATATACCTGACTTTGAATCTCAGACTGCTGACTCTAGGTGCTCTGCCCATTTCTCTCTTTTTGCTGCAATGGTGAGGCTGAACATGAAAATATGGTGTTACCTCTTTCAAACTGTTCCTGCGCTACCCTTGAAGGAATCATCAAAGATGGCAAAAGACTTAGACCCTGAAAGGCGGGAGAGGGGTCCTTGAATCCTGGATTCAGAATCAGGCCAACTCGGCTCTTTTCTCACTCTAATCTTCCTGCCAGATTATGGGATCTAGGGCAGGAAGAGTGGCTCCTCTTGGGTTGGCCCTCCTCTGTTCAGACTTTTCAATGAGGAGAGAGAGGACCACAAGGGCTCTGGACTCATGGTTACCTGTCTGCACACAAAAATGGTCTTTTATATCCTTTGTGTTCAATGGGAAAAGTGAAAAGAGAGAAGACACTGATGGACCCTGGATAGAGCAGGTGCTTAAAGAATCCTAAATCCCATTCATTTACTTATGTTTTGACCCCATAATCACAACTGGTATTGTGATCTCAGTTCAGTACTATCTTTGAGTTGCAGACACTCAGCAGATAGAAGTGGGTCTTGGAATTCCAGAAGAGAGATTTCAGATGGATGAGGCATGATCAGGGTCACATGCCACCAGAGAGGTAAAGGTGTCTCCAGGACCCCAGAGGTGAAGGGAAGAAGCATTTCAGAGGGGACCCTGGGAGTGATGGCACAGAAGCAGATGTGAGTGTAGCTTCCACAGAGCAAAACTTCCTGGAAAATCACCACTCTGTCATTAACACAGAAGAGAGGGAGCTTGGGGCTGGGAATTCAGAGAATTCTGAGACACTGAGGCCTTTGGCTGGGGCCCCTGACCTATTGAAGCTCCACTTGGCTTGTCTGTAAAATGAAAGGATGAGTTAGATGCACCTCAACGCAGCTATCCTTCCATCCTCGCCATGTCCTCATAGTAACTAATCACATAATTAGGGAGTGGCAAGATGGCAGAATAGGAAGGGAGCACACCGATAGTCTGGGGAGAGACAGTTTAATAAAAGTGGAGATACTGCAGGTTCAAGGAAGAGTAGGGGAAGAAACAGCAGAGGAAATGCTTCCGGAACTAGTGATTCACAGTGGACCTGTGGGGAGAGCGTGGGAGCCCGCAGTCTGGGACACCAGCAGCAGATTCAACACACCAGCGCTGGAACGCGAGGTGAGCCGAAACTCAATAGCCCGAGACACCGGCAGTGAAGCGGAGAGAGGAGACTAGAGTGAACAAGGCTTGAAACCCTGTGGGGAAAAGTTCACCAGGCTAACTAGAAGAGAGAGAGAAAGAAAAAAGTGACCGATACAGATACGAGTTTCTCTCCGCCCACCTCCCAAAGGTGAGCAAGACAAAGAGCAGGCGCCATTTTGGACATACATCATAAGCAGGGCAACCTCAGGTCTGCACCGGCCCTCAGCCTAGCAGAAAAACCTGACTCTGGGCGTGGGGGTGAAATAACAGGAGATTAGAACCTAATGAATGTGTGGTGCTAATGAACTGAGACTGTGAAAAAAAGAGACGGTGGGGGAGAGAACTCATGGATTTCACCACGTGAGTACTATCCAGAGACGCTACAGTTCGGTAGCCTTGGTAGCCCAGTGGTGAGACTTCAGGAGAATTTGAACCCACACTGAGGGCTGCAGAGATTCCCTCTGTGGTCCTTGGGAAAGAGCTTCCAATCTCTGGCTCCTGTGGGTATATCATTTGCCTGCTAACCACCCCCAATTCCATTCAGCTGTGCGGAATTACTTCCCTTTTGAATCAAAAATAAAGAAACAGAGAGAGATTTACCACACCTAACCTGGGAGTGTCACCTTTGGCACACCCTCAACCCTGAGGAACCAAACAGAGCTATCAGGCCACACCCATCTCAAGCCTCTAAGGCTCCATTGAAAGCAGACAGTCCACTTATCTAGAGTCATAGTATAACAAGAAAAAACACCACAGTGAAGAAACCAATATGCCAAACAACAAACGCAAAAACCGAGGTAACAAGAACAAGGAAGACACTATGACACCCCCAAATGAAAAAGACACCCCAATTCAAGACTACGAAGATGATGAGATAGAAGAAATGCAAGAAGCAGATCTCAAAAAACTGATAAGAACACTAAGAAGTATTCAAAAACAAATTCTTGAACTACAGAAATCCTTAATGGACAAGGTAGAAAATCTCTCTTGTGAAAATGAAATATTAAGGAGGAATCAAGCTGAAATGAAACAACTAGTAGAACTTGAAACTGTGATAGTGACAAGAAATCATAATGAAGTGAAGAATTCAATAGATCAAATGAAAAACACATTAGAGAGCCTTACAAACAGAATGGGTGAGGCAGAAGAGAGAATATCGGACTTAGAAGACAGAGCACAGGAAACTATACAGTCAAACCAAAGACAGGAAGAGGAAATTAGAAATCTAAAAAATATTGTTGGGAATCTACAGGATACTATTTAAAAAACCCAACATTCAAGTTCTAGGAGTTCCTGAAGGCATGGAGAGGGAGAGAGGATTAGAATGCCTTTTTAGTGAGATACTAGCAGAAAATTTCCAAGGTTTGGAGAAGGACAGAGACATCCTAGTACAGGAAGCTCATAGAACCCCTAGGAAACATGACCAAAAGAGATCCTCATCACGACACATTGTAATTAAACTCACCACAGTGAAACAGAAAGAAAAGATCCTAAAATGTGCAAGAGAGAAATGTCAGATTACTCTCAGAGGAGCTCCAATTAGACTCACAGCAGACTTCTCACCAGAAACCCTACAAGCTAGAATGGATTGGAGAGACATAGCCCAGGTACTAAGAGAGAAAAACTGCCAGCTCAGAATATTATATCCAGCAAAGCTCTCATTTGTGAATGAAGGTGAAATAAAGATGCTTCATTGTGAACAGAAATTGAAAGAATTTGTTGCCACTCGTCCAGCCCTGCAAAAGATGCTTAAAGATGTGTTACACACAGAAACACAGAAACAGGGCCATCAACATGAAAGAAGGTAAACGAAGGGAACCTCACAGCAAAAGATCACAGGGAATTCAAAGCATACATTTGGATGGAGAGATTATGGGACATGTACTCTATAGAATACTATACAGCAGTCAAAAACAATGAAATCCAGTCATTTGCAACAAGATGGAGGAATCTGGAAAACATCATTCTGCGTGAATTAAGACAGTCCCAAAGGGACAAATATATGCTCTCCCTGATTGCTGACAACTAACTGAGCACCAAAGGGGAAACCTGTTGAAGTGAAATGGACATTATGAGAAGCAGTAACTTGATCAGCTCTTGTGCTGACTGTTGTTGTACAATGTAATACTTTATCCATTTTAGTATTTTTTATTCTAGTACTAGTGGTTGAACATTGTAATTGACACACAATTATTCTTAGGTGTTTAATTTTTAACTGAAAAGTGATCCCTGTGAAATATAAGAGTGGGAATAAGAGAGGGAGGAGATGTACAATTTGGGACATGCTCAATCAGACATGCCCCAAATGATGGAGTTAGAAACATGCCAGGGATTCCAATACAATCCCATCAAGGTGGTATGTACCAAGGCCATCTCACTAGGCCAAGTGATCAATTTCAGTTCACAAAAGATCACACTGATAAGTCTAAGAGTCAAAGGGATCACACAAACAAGACTAGTGTCTGCTAATACTAACTGATAGAATCAAAAAGGGAGAGAACAATCCAACATGGGAAGCGAGATACACAGCAGACTCATAGAAGGGCAGATGTCCTAAATAGCACTCTGGCCTCAGAATCAGCCCGTAAGGCATTCAGATCTGGCTCAAGAGCCCATGAGAATATTTTAGGCATGGAAAGCTAAGACACTCTGAAAAACAAAAAAAAAGAAGACCTAAATGAAAGATCTCTGCGAGTGAGATCGCAGTGGAAAGAACGAGGCCATCAAAGAAGGAGGTACCTTTCTCTGAAGGGAGGAGAGAACCTCCACTTTGACTATGACCCTGTTGGAATAAGATTGAAGTTGGCAAACCCTAAAGGCTTCCATAGCCTTGGCAACTCATGACTAGAGCCTAGGGAGATTACTGACGCCATAAACAAGAGTGTCAAATTGTTAAATCAACATCAGGAGTCACTGTGTACTTACGTCTCATGAGGGATCTGTCCTTAATGTGTTATCCAATGTGAAGTAATGCTATAACTAGCACTGTAACAGTATTTTTTACACTTTGTGTTTCTGTGTGGGTGCAAACTGATGAAATCTTTACTTAGTATATACTGAATCGATCTTCTGTATATAAAGATAATTGTAAATAAAAAAAAAAACCTTGGTGTTAAATTGGAAATTGCATAGAAAATTAATCAATTTAAAAAAATATATATCATGTAGGATCTCTGTCCTTAATGTGCTATACATTGTGAATTAATACTATAACTAGTACTCCAACAGTATTTTTCACTTTGTGTTGCCATGTGAGGGCAAACTGTTGAAATCTTTATGTAATATGTACTAAACTGATCTTCTATATATAAAGAGAATTGAAAATGAATCTTGATGTGAATGGAAGGGGAGAGGGAGCGGGAAAGGGGAGGGTTGCGGGTGGGAGGGAAGTTATGGATGGGGAGAAGCTATTGTAATGCATAAGCTGTATTTTGGAAATTTATATTCTTTAAATAAAAGCTTTATAAAATAAAGGAAAAAAATCACATAATTAATTAATCCATTGAATATTTGTTGAGGACCTATTATGAGCTTCCAGAGACCTTACTGCAAACATAGGTTGCAATGTGGAGATGCCGTCTCTTTTGAATGCAATGTAAAAGAATTTTCTTGGAAAAAAAAAAAACTCTGAATTTAAGATTGACTAATGATCTCTAGAGACATCAGAGCCAGGACCGGTCCAGGTTTGTCCTCTGACTTTGGTCACCTGTGTAGCTTTCACCTGCTGGATCAGAGGGATCCTCAGCTCTTAAACGAGGGCAGACTTTCTAAGGTGATCAATGAGCAGCCGAGATGTCACGGGGGCAAAATCACAGGTGCTTGTAATGAATGCACATTTGAGTATTGTGACCTTCAGCTTGTTCTCCCTTTTTTGAGTTTTAAGCAGAGACCCTTTCGTCACATTTTCTCTTCAATTAGCTTAATATCACCAGGCCTGCTGGCCCTACCATCCCTTTTCAAGTCTGCTACGTATGGGCAACTGACACAACCCACTTTGCATCCTCACCTGTCATAGTTCTACCAAGAACAGAATAGAATCAGTTGTGTTAGCTCTTCCTGTGCAAAGGCAATGCTTTTCTTCTTCCTTAGCCATAGAGATCATCACTAGATAATTACTGAGTGTCCCTTACACATCAGACATCACACTGGGTCTTGGAGGTGGAGTATACCATTCTTAACCTGCTTGGATTTATAAATCTGTGACTTAAAGGAAGTGAATTCTACATGGACTCCTCTGAGAAAATGAGTGGAACAGATATTGCTGAAATATGCAAATTTTAGAATCCTATTCCATGGAGAATGTTACACCACCCCACCCCACCCCCGCCAGCTCAGTTCCCTTTGGTAGTAGTGGAAGTGTTCTCGGTACAGGGCTGGCTGGCTGGACTACAATGGACGTGATGTGCCATTTATAGTCTGGTGCTTTCTTCCAGCCTTGGCCACCTCCTCTCATCTTCCTCCACACTGACTCGGACTGAGACATGAGGGTGCCCCAGACGATTGAGGCAGTTGAGCACATGTTGTAAGAAGTGAAGGAACCACAAGATGGAAGGACACAGATTCCTGACCACTCTAAGAGCAGGGTACCATTGAATAGAAAGCTTTCTTGGGCAGTTATAGGAGAGAAGCATGAATCTTTATTCTGTAAGCCATGTTATTATTGTCCTTCTGCTTACTTTAGAAGAACATTTTACAGTAAACTATTAAAAAAAGAGAAATATGAAGCACAACTCTTGTAAATTGTAGCTATTTCTTAATTTAAAAAGCATAGCAACAGAGAACCTTGAAGAGAGAGAAATAGAGAGAGAGATCTTGCACTTGCTGGTTCATTCCCTAAGTGGCTGCAGCAGTGAGGGCCAGGCTAGGTTGAAGCCAGGAGCCAGGTCTCCCATGTGGGTGTCAGGGATCCAAGCACTTGGGCCATCACCTGATGCCTTTCCAGGCACATTAGTTGGGAGCAGGATTGAAGGTGGAATAGCCAGGATTCAAACGGGCACGCTGATATGGGATGCTGATGTGTCAAGTGGTAGATTGACCCACGTGCCACAACACCAGCCCCAGCACAACTGTTTTAATGATAAAAATGAAAATAATACTAGCCATCATTTATTAACTTGTGGGATTGTTTCCAAAGCTACGGAGCTGATCTCTTTTCTTGAATTGGTGATGCTTTCTTCAGGAGCTCTGGATAAGAGTTGGACAGCATCTTCAACTTCTCAAACTTTAGTTTTCTCATTCATAAAATGGCATTACTCTAATTATACAAAAATGGCAACAGTATTCTGTGAAGAACACCTGATATACATTTGTAAATTATTTGGTACGTAGAAGATATTCACTATAGCCCACTACTTAGAAGTTTGGAAGAAAAAAATTCTGTCAACAATAAGTGTAATCAATTTATCTGAGTCCCCCCCAAAAAAGGTGATTGTCAAGTGCCCAAGCTCCCTCAGCCTTCAGGAGGTTTCTGCAGCACCATCAAGAACTCTTCTCGTAAATCAATCCTATGATGACTGCCACAAAGCAAAGGTTCCTGGGTAAGACACATGTCAGAGCACAAAGAAGGTGTGTTCATACCCATGTCACCACATATAACCGAGACAAAATCCTGGTCCGTTCCCAAACAACTTGGTGTCAAGAACAAAGGAAAACTAAGACATCCCTGTTTGAAGAGATGATGTTGTGTTGTCAAATTCAAAGAAAAATCGTGTGACAGAGAAGAAGGACCAGTGCAGACAAGCTGGTTTTGACACTTCAGGAAAAGCAGCCCTAGGTTTCATTTCTGAAATGAAATTACTCTTAAGCTAAATGTGACCGTGAGCAAGCTCTTAGGGATATAAAAGAACAGAGACATAAAACAATTGTCAGGGGTCAGGCAAGTAGGGACAGAATTCTCTCAGCTACAGAACAAGAATCTGAAATGAAATCATCCATTTCCAATCACAGACATGCCTCTTTAGAAACAGGACATGATAGGAGCGTTCCCAGCATGGGATCCCAAATGGATAAGGGATGTGAAGAGCAGCTTTCCTAGATGGTCCTGCAAGAACCTCAACCAAAAATCAGACAGAAAGCAATGATGCTTGCTCTAATGAATCTATACTATTTATAACCTTTACCTGCTAAATATTTTTGGCCATTTTATTTTCTAACACTTCAATAAGTTTCAAAATGTAAAACTTGCCTGGCACTTCATAGACAACACCCATATGAAGAAGGCCTTCTCTTTACCTACATCTAGCCTTGTTCCCCTTAGTTACTGCCTAATGTTCTTCATTTATGCCTTGGCTTCTGCCTGTGCTTCTCAGGACCCAATGAGGCCCCAGGTTTGTGGAGCAACTTGCATGCTTGACATGAAAAGTGCATTGAGAAACAACTTGGAACTGTCAAAATCTCTAGGAAATGCCCAATGCCAAAACCAAAATGAAGATACACTTTTAGTTCCTAAATTGCCATGATGGAGCTTTTATTTTGCAAGTGTATTGATATGATACCCACTTGTAAGAATTATCTCCAATAGGAGGAGCTTGCAAATAAGAGCTGTTGAAACTCAAGTTCATGAAAAAGGTGGATCTGAGGTTTAAATTAGATGATAGGTTCATAAGTGATTCATATACCCAACATCCTAATTTAAAAGCATAAGTCAAAGTGTCCCCATTTGCAAATTTATCCCCAAAGACACATAAAACTGAATTGTTCCCCCAAATTGGGATTTTCATCCCATTAGTCATTGATCCTTGTTAGCTTGGTTTTTTAAGGCAGAGTTTTTATCTTATATTTGTGTTTTGGATGTAGGTCTTTGGAGGCCATTCTATATATTATACTGTGTTTCCTTGGTTTTAAGACCCATGGAGGATTCAAAAATACTAAAACATGAAAAACATGTATCAGAAATTGCAGAAAACGGCCAATCACCGCCCCAGGAGTCACATAGCAGGCCATGCTGTTAATACCTCTGGGCCTTTACAAGAGCTGCTCCTCTGCCTGTAACTTCTGCCTTCCTTCATCCGCTTGGCAAATTACAACCCAACCCTTGAGAGGTAGCCGAGCACTGCCTCCTCTGGGAAGCCTTCCTTCCCTCCCCCATTGCAATGCCCTTCTCCCTATCTGCATTGCACCTTGCAAAAGTCTCTGGTGTGAATCTGTGAGTTCTCTCCATTGACTAGGAAGCCACTTCAGCTGAAGACCCAGGTCTGCTCACCTTCTGTAATTGCAGCATCGGTCAAAGAGTACAGCAAGTAGCAGATGTACCAGCCGGGCTTATGGCAATTCAGTCCTAGCAGTGGCCTTTCACAAGAATGACTGCAAAACGCTATGAAACAGCACCAGACCACCTCAGAGGTTATCCTGCAGCTTCAATCCCTAAACCTGGCACACTTCACATGGTCAGCAAGATGTGGCATCATCAGGCATTCTTTTCCAAGGAAGACTTCAACTTGAAAGGGCGATCAAGGAATAATATAGGCCTTCTGTTCTTCTAAATAGTAACAAGGTGCTTGGATGGAGGCTGGGTCAATGGAGTGGGGTGGCATAGATGTGGAGTAAACTTGTGGCAGTTGAAGCAGGCCACAGGAGGCTCAGCTGATCAGGAATTCATCCCTCTGTGTGTGCTTATTTGTCCATCCATAACCTGTTGATGGATTGCCTCACAGGCTGTAGCAAACATGTGTGTATGTACTGTGCTTATGTGTGTATATAGCAAATGTCAATGTGTTTGTGTCCATACTGCAGGTGTGTGTCTATACACAAGGTGTCTTTGTGTGTGTACAAACTTGTCTCAGAGTTATCTGTGCTTGCACATGTGGGTTGAAGTGTATGTGTTAGTCAAGATAGGCAACCTCTTCCTGCCACAACAAACCTTAACATATCCTGTCTTAACTTAGCATACATGAAGTCTGATAAGGCAGGAGATTTTGGAGCACAAATCTCATGTAAGAAATTCAAGTTCTCCTATGTTGTAATGTCATCATTTCAGTATATACCTTATGATTCCCTTTATCAAGGAGGAAAGAACAAGGAGAGCTGGCGGGGGTGACTTCTAAGGGCCAGGCTGAGAAATAGCTCCCATCATTTCTGTACATCACATTAGATGAGACACAATCACATACTTTTAATTTTATTTTATTTTATTTTTAATTTCTTCAATTTCTTTATTTCCCCAAAGAAACCTTTTACTTAAGGAATACAAACTTTATGCATTTCCTATGTATAACTTTAGGAATATAGTGATTCTTCCCACCATACCTGCACTTACCTTCTACCCACATTCCCACCCCACCCCCTCCTTCTTTCTCTCCCCCAGTCCCAGTCCCATTCTCCACTAAGATCCATTTTTGATAAACTTTATGCACAAAAGTCCAATTCAATACTAGGTAAAGAGTTCAACAATTTGCAAGGAAAAAAAACAAACTCTTACTCAACAGTTGAGACAAGAGCTGTTCAAAGTCATTGCATTTTGAAGTTAACCTCACTTATTTTTTTTAGAAACATAATTAACTTTATAGAAGCACCCAAGAATGCTACATCTTTTGTGAGCAACTAGACAGAGTTATAATACAACTCTTTGAGGACAGAGGCCCTGCGTGGGAAGCTAGTGCATGTAAGTGATCACCCGAGGCTCTTGACATAAGCTCCCTAGGGTCTGGAAGTCTTTTGAATCCACAAACTGACAGTATTTAGACAAGGCCATATGCAAGGTGGAAGATCTCTTCTCCCTTCAGAGAAAAGTACCTCCTTCTTTGATGACCACTTCTTGCCACTGGGGTCTCACCCACCGAGGTCCTTCATGTAGGACATTTTTTGTCACAGTGTCTTGACTTTCCAAATCACAGACTTCTCTTTTTTTTGACAGGTGTAGTTATAGACAGTGAGAGAGAGACAGAGAGAAAGGTCTTCCTTCCGTTGGTTCACTCTTCTAATGGCCACTACAGCCGGTGCTGTGCCGATCCGAAGCCAGGAGCCGGGTGCCTCCTTCCAGTCTCCCATGCGGGTGCAGGGACCCAAGCACTTGGGCCATCCTCTGCTGCCCTCCTGGACCACAGCAGAGAGCTGGACTGGAAGAGGAGCAACCAGGACTAGTACCCGGCACCCCAACTGGAACTAGAACCCGGGGTGCCAGCACCGCAGGCGGAGAATTAGCCAAATGAGCCAAGGCACCAGCCCCAAATCACAGACTTCTAACTTAACTTCAAAGGATATTGAGAAATGTGTGTGCCAAGGCATAGGATAATGAAGGGATTTGGAGATCAATTAGCATTATCTAGAGACACAATGTCTCTTCCCCTTGGACCCCTCACACACACACACACACATGCACATGTATGCACACACATGTGCCCACAGAAAAGCCTAATCTCCTATAGAATTTATTCATACCCTCCCACCCAAACACACTGGCAGCAAAAAGCCCCTGGTCTCACTGATTGCCTGTATTCCCAAATGGCTATTTACAGGAATCAGACCCTAGCCCAGGCATTGTTTAGCAATTCTCTTGGAGCTAAAGCAGATCCCCTGGGGGAAGAAGAACCACTCCCTTGCTAAGGAACCATCCAAGAAGGAAAAAAAAGAGCAGGGAAAACTCCCTCCCCAGTTAATAAGAGGAGAGGGACCCAAAGCTCACTGAGAGTGCAATGATGATTGGTCCCTCAGGAGACTAAGGGCTGCACTAATGCATCCCTCATGTCCTTTGTTCTTTTTGCTCCTCCACCTTCTTGTCAAGTTAATGCCAGGCTAAAACCAAACACTTCCCCTCCCTGGCCTCTTTTGTGTGATAGCAAAGCACCTACAATTCATCTATTTCAACGGAACCTTGACATTGCCTGTTTCCAGGTCCAGTTCCCATTATGTGAAATGTTCTTTCTGATGGAAAGAGCAGGACTCTAGGAGATGGAACTGGCACCCTTGGTTGAAGTCCTATACAAGAACTAGCTCTGCAAACTTTGGAAATCTATTCCTCTCCTCTAATATTCAATCGTACACATCCCTACAATTGGTATACCCCACTTTAAAGTTGTTGGAAGTGTAGAATGGTAGCTCTCAATCAAGCTGCAGATTAGGCAATATTGGTGTCTCAATTCCCACCTTACCCTCCGCCCCGGGATTCTGATTTAGTTGATCTGAAGTGTGCCTGTGTATCAAAATTTTCAACCAATCCCCAGATGACTCTGGCATTTATCCAGGATTAAGAACTGCCAACGTGAGGAGAAGTGCAGCCTATGACACCTGAGATCCTCAATGAGCCAGATTACCTTCAGTATTTTCCTCTTGGAGACAAGGCAGATGAGTGTAGTCTGCGCTGGCTCCCACTGAAGAAAACAAAATATGTAACTACAGTATCCCTACTGCTCCTACTGTCATTGGGTGGAGATCTGAGCATGATGAGTGTTTGATTAAGCAAACCATAGTGTCCTCTTTCTTACAGGCAGTGGAGCACCATGATGGCTTCAATGGCGATGATTTTTTTAAAGAAGAAAATGCAATACCACTGTATGATAATACAAAATGGATATGTGAGCTATCCTCTGTCTGTTCCAGAGGATGAAATTTACCAGAGCCAGAAAACTCAAAAAGAAGAGGAGAGCAGAAGAAGGAGAGTAGACAAGAGGAGAGGAGAAAATGATTATCACTGGAGGAGGGGATATAGGTAGCAGGCATAAGGCTGGAACAAAAACTATCCAACAAAGAGAAAGCTACCATAGATCAGGATGACTCGAGAATGTATAGCATTAGTGACAATGGATGTTTGATTTAAAGCTGATGCCTGTATAGGACATTATTACCATTTACCCTACTCTCCTCCAAATGGTTGTTTAAAATCTTGTGTGCAGCAAATTCAGAGTTGTCAGTGCCTTGGAAGAATGCAAGCTTACAGAGGTATATGTTTGGAGTGAGGAGGTGAAAGCATGTGTAATTCCATCTTCTAAAGCTGCTGGGTTGGGTGCATGTGTAATTCCCTCTTCTAAAGCAGTGTAAGAGGGTGGCCCTGGAGTTCTCAGAGGTGGCCACCCCCAACAGAAATGGAGGTACAGGGTGAGATGAAGGTGAGGCGAGGACAAAGTGGTTTCAGCATTAACTGGCCAAAGAAAGGAAAGAGCCCATTCAATCACTCACTCAACAAATAACTTTGAACGCTTATGATGGGCTGGATATACAGTGTGTTCCAACCTTAGGATACCTCAGTAAGCAGTAAGCTCTATGGAGCTTACATTATTCCAGAAGAGGAGCTAACAATACATTATGAAATATGTGACTTATCTGATAGGTGGAAGTCCACAATACTGTGGAGAAACATGATGGGCAAAGGTGGGATAAGCAAAGCTCACTCATCAGCAAGGGTGGTGAGGTCTGAGAAAGAGATTGGGGGGGGGGGACACATGCTCTGGAGGTTAGAGCAGAGCAGGGTTCTCAGGGGTCAAGTATATAAAGAACACAAGGAGGTGAGTGTGTCCAGAACAGACTGAACAAAGAGAATACCCAACCCAGTTTTCAGCCAAATATAGAAGAGACAATAGGAGCAGGAAGGCTATCTACAAAGGTAAGATATGCGTTCGATGAGAATGCAATAAAGACATGTGCAGAGTTGTCAGGTTCTCAGTAAATGGAATTTTCTTCTCCCCTTCATCCATTCCACCTGTTCTTTATTAGAAATCTGAAGATGGTGTCCCATGCCCAAATATAGCCATTAAGTGTTGTGAAGATGGATAATACGTAAGGAAAAGTAACAGCAACAATAAACAGTAGCTCTGAGCTCAAAGAGGTTTGGAGACCAAGGCCAAAATGAAATTCCCACTTATCTTCTGAGTGTTGACTTTGGGAAGGATTTGTGGGGCTCAGGAGCAGCTTCTCCAGAGCAGGCTCCAATTTCACTCCCTCATACAGCCACGTGGAGGTGACTACAGCAGCCTCATCCACCACGTCACCAACTGCCAACAGAGAAGTAGAGTAAGGAGAGAATCGCAGCACCTTTCCATGTGGTGTCCATGTCTGCAGGAGAGATGTGGTCTGACGGATGGCCCCAGCTCTGAAAGTTCACATTGCCTAACTCCCTCTCCCTTGCAAAGGTGGTACTGAAAGGAGAGCAAGGGACTGGATATGCAGGCAAAGATCCCTCTTCCATGTGCTGAGTTAACATACAGTACTGATGCCAACACTATGGCATAGCTGGTAAAGCTGCCATCTGTGGTACCAGCATCCCAAATGGATGCTGGTTTGAGTTCCAGTTGCTCCACTCCAATTCAGCTCTCTGCTATTATGCCTGGGAAAGAGGTGGAAGATGACCCAAGTGCTTTGGTCTCTGTACCCAGATGGGGAGCTGGAAGAAGCCCCTGACTCCTGGCTTAGGCCTGGCCCAGCCTCAGCCATCCGGCCATTGCAGCCATTTGAGGAGTGAACCAGCAGATGGAATTCTCTCTCTCTCTCTCTCTCTCTCTCTCTGTGAGTGTGTGTGTGTGTGTGTGTGTGTGTGTGTGTGTATCTCTGTCTTTGTCTCTCTCTCTCTAATCCTGCCTTTCAAATAAATAAATAAATCTTTAAAAATAAAAGTGGCAATGCTATGCAAAGCTTAATAATTACCCTCTACCACCTTGCATCCTCCACAGCTCAGTACACAGGTGATGTCCCCAGCAGAAGGGAAATTCAAAGGAAATGAACAGAGTGTAAGTGATAAGGAGGATGTGTATCTCCTTTCCTCCTTTCTTCATTTCTTCTTTCTTTGTTTCATTTTCTTTATGGGGGTGGCATTTTAATTCTAAGATGTTTAAGGGATGTGTAAATGGAAATTATTGGTGGGTAAATGTATGCAGAAGGCTGAACCTCAGAGCAGAGCTGCTGTCTGTAGGTGTAAGTTTCAAACATGCCCCAAAGAAAATAGGTATAGGTATAAATTCATGATGCATCCAAAAGAACAGAGAAAAACATATCAACCATGTTTCCCTTCCCAGAATCAATAAATGCTAACATTAACATTTCTGCCATGTAAAAAATCAGAAATCCCCTAAACTCAGTATTCATTTACTGATTTGACTCAATTGTTACCTGAGGAAACTCTAGCTTTATCAATGACTATAACTCAGGTCATGATCAAATCACTTCACCTACTCCTCTCCTTGGCCCAATAACTTATATAATCTTGCTGCTTCTCTTTGGACCATGTGTTTTTAATGCCCTTGTTCATTTTGTCTCTAACAGACTAAAAGCTGTCAAACTCCAAATGGTCGTCAGACAAGGCTTTCAGCCCATTCCATTGGATGACCTGAACAGCCCTCTGGACCGAGTAGGATAGTCTTTCCAAGGCCACTGTTGTACACCATAAGACAGATAGCAAGAGGAAATACCCAAATCCCCCTCGACGCCCACATGCCAGCTTTGAAGAAGTTACAGAAAACAGAACTCCATCCATAATCCCAAAGAAGAATTTTGGGCATTATCTCTTGAGGGGGGAATGTTAGGCAGGAAGTCAGTTATGAGCCTGTGTGTATGTGACGTAAAGGCCTTAAGAGAAGACATCTATGTCCAGCATATGGATCTGCATCTCAGAGTCATCCTGACAATGTTTCAGGGGCAGCCTGACCTTTGCATCCTGCCCTGCCCCCTTCTACCTGATAACCTGCCTGGTGGGGGTCCCCACCCCTTCTCCCAGATGCAGCCCAGTATCTGCATTTCAAATACCCTGCTCGGGGTCCCTATTCTTTAGGGGGTCTTGCTCACCCTTCCTCCAAACTCAGGATGGTGCCAGCTAGGCTTCCTTCTGTCTGATACCTTCAGGGAAAAACTCAGAAGTTTTTCTATTTACATCCAAAAAGCCCTTTGTTCCAAGAGGAGCAGAGGTGGGGAAGCAAGACCCATCTCCTTAAAAACCCCCAGCCTCAACCAGACTGCGCGCTCAGCCCTCTGCCTCTCTGCTGGGCTGCCCGCCTGACCTGGTCGGGTGTAATCTCTCTACTCAACCATGTAACCTCACCCCCCCACACACTGCCAGTCTCTCAGGCTCTGTCTGGAGAGGTGCCCATCCGTCCTTACGGATGTCCCTTCACTAATAAACCTTGCTATTTTACCTCCCACTAAAAAAAAAAAATCACTTCACCTATGTTGTTTCTTCCTCCCTCTGCTTCCCGTTGCCCCTCATCAGAGAAAATATTAGGAATTAATCACAAATAATATCCAGAAATGTATTTCTGGAGAAAGAACCAACAGTGCCAAGAAATGATATGGTAATTTTAACAAAGTCCTGCTGGTCTGAAAAACTTCTTTGCTTTGTAAGAAAAAGGAAATTTGGATGAAACTCTTAATCTTGAAATGGACCTGTCATTTTCCCAATTTAACTGACAAGCTGGAAGTGTTTCAGGAGGTAGAAGACAAGCAGGGTTACGGCTTTGCAAATTTCATGTGAACACACCTGAATAACAGCCTGGATCCTTCACTACATCCCTGGCAGCAGGGGAGGTTGATGGGGTAAAGCCTAAGAGCGCAAAGGTCTGTCTTAGAAGACGCCTGGGAGGAAAGAGAACAAAGGAAGAAGCAGGGGGAGGGTCCAGACACTGCCTCTGAGCTTAGGAGGCTTTGAGCCAAAAGAGGATTCAGCCTGGTAGTTCCAAGCCCTCTCCAGAAAGCCTCACAAAAGGCTGAATTCAAGAACTCTTTTTCTCCAGGAGTGGGGAAGTTCTTCAGTTATAGTAGGTAGTGCACAAACCTTGGAGAAATATGACTTGGTCTGACTTATATCTTGGCTCTCTCTACATGTCAATAGATTAAGATTTTAACGACCAATTCTCACTCCATTTATCAAAGCACACAGATCTTCATTTAATCAACAACAAACACTTTTTCTCATCAAAATTCTTGTCAGAAATGTAGCATTAAACTTTCTACCATATTCTTCTCTTCAAAATCCCAGTAACAGAAAGCAGTATTTATGTAGAATTACCTAGGATACACAGTTCATCCATTCCTGTGCATTGGGGATTGCCAACTTTTTTCTGTAAAGAGCCAGAAAGTGAATATTTTAGACTTGTTAGGCCATTTGGTTTTTCGCATCTCTGTTGCAAATCCTCAATTCTGCTATTATAGCTTGAAAGCAGCCATAAACAATAAGTAAAAAAAAAAAGTGTGTTGCCATAGTTTATCCTTCCCTAGCTTAGACATAATAATTTGTTGCCCAGTAAAATTGAGTTCTACAGTTCTGTTTCCAGTGATGATGCAGTAGCTTAGCTTGCTGTGGGCTAATCAATGCTTTCATAGATAATAACCATAACACACACAGAAAGAACCATAAAATATATAAAACAACAATCTGAAGGTACTGCAAAGTGACCAAGAGCAGCAGAAACTGCACTCTTCATGTGGAAACAGAAACACTGCCAAAGATTCCCATTTTTGTGTATTTTTGCTGAGGGTAGGCACAGGAGTTCCTCCAGGCAAGTTTAGAATTCAGATGGAAATCCAGAGTCTTACTGAAGAGACGGAGGACAGATTCCAAGACAACCACGTCAACCAGGAAAGGGGAATGGAACAGTTTCAGACCGGAGATTTTCAGAGAGAGAGCTCCTGAACTCTGCATATAAACTTTTCCCTGATCATTAACTGATGCCTCAACTGCAGGTGTGGGGAGCAGGCTTCAAGCAATCAAGCTAAGGATCAAGGAACTGAACAGCCATTTCAGCTGCCAACCACAACAAGGTACATAGAATTCGAGTCTGATCTGAGCCCAGTGATCTTTGTACTCTAGTAAAGATGGAAAGAAAGATGGGAAAGAAGAAAGGGTAAAAGAAATTAGTGAGAAGAAAAAGAACCAACACTCTAGAAGAATATAAAAGAATCCATTATCTCAACAGTGTTTTTTTTTTTTTTTTGACAGGCAGAGTGGACAGTGAGAGAGAGAGAGACAGACAGAAAGGTCTTCCTTTTGCCGTTGGTTCACCCTCCAATGGCTGCCGCGGACGGCGCGCTGCGGCCGGTGCACCGCGCTCCTCCAATGGCAGGAGCCAGGAGCCAGGTGCTTTTCCTGGTCTCCCCATGGGGTGCAGGGCCCAAGCACCTGGGCCATCCTCCACTGCACTCCCGGGCCACAGCAGAGGGCTGGCCTGGAAGAGGGGCAACCGGGACAGAATCCGGTGCCCCAACCGGGACTAGAACCCGGTGTGCCGGCACCGCAAGGCGGAGGATTAGCCTGTTGAGCCACGGCGCCGGCCATCAACAGTGTTTTATCCTAGAATACAACACCAAATTGCTGGACATACACAAGGAAATGAGACTCACCTGCAGGGGAAAACACAGCTTATAGATGCAGAAATTACTCCATTTGAAAAACAGAGAGAAAGGGATTTAAGAATTAAAAACAAGCAAAGACCCAGTGACTTGTTGGACATCAAAGACAATGCAACATACATGTAATTGGAGTTCTAGAAGGAGAAAACTTAGAAAATAGGGGAGGAAAAAATGAAGAAATGATGTTTATTTTTTTTCCAAATTTGGTCAAGTGCAAAATGCAGATTCTAATGGCTCAAGAAACCTCAAAGGAAATCATGCTCAAAGACATCCTAGCCAGATGTGCTGAAAGTACAAAGAGAAAGAGGAAACAGCCAAAAGGATTCAAGTTACTATGATAAATGAAGAATATGATGAAATATTTATGAAAAATAAATGATTCAAGTTACTACTGTTTTTCATCAGAGACAATGAAACCAAGAAGACAGTGCACTCATGTCTTTAACAGCAGAAATTTAGGAGGAGGGGCAGATAGAGGTAGGGGCAGATTAGGGTAGGGGCCCTTAACTCAGAATTCTATGTCCAGCAAAAATATTCTCCAAGAATGAAGAAAAGAATAAAGATATTTACAGATGATTTAAAATGCTATCACAGAAGAAAAGGGAGAATGGTTATTGGGAGTCCCCCAACAGTCTGCCGTACCTTCCAGATCCACAAGACAGAGATCTAGAAGTAAGGACAAGATTCCTCATATGGAATCCAAAGTGTTTCCCCCCTTGCTGCTCTCATCTTCCAAACTAGAAATTTTAACCTAGGCTTCTGAAAGGAGCAGATGGCTTGGATCCTTGTCTATTTATTTGATCCATTATTTTTACCAAAATTCTTTTTATCCCACTCCTCAAAAGATCTGCCTTTAATAAGCTTAAAATCCAAGAAAATAATCCTTTTCCTTGGTGTTTTCCTTCCCAGGAGATCATGGAAATACTGGGGGACAGTTCTATTACTATTTTAAAATGCAAGCTCATCACCTAGCCATTAACAGAGTGGAATTGGAGGTAACTTGCAAATTTGGTTTCTTTTCTGCAAACCCTGTCATAAGGAAGCAGAATGATTGAAAGAGAGATGGAGAGAGAGACAAACGGCGATGCAGAGACAGAGCTGGAGACAGAGACACGGAGACACTAAGAAGAAGAGGAATAAAATTGATAGAGACCAGGGCTGACATTGTGGCATGGTGGGTAAATCTGCTGCGTATGATGCCAGCATCCCGTATGGACACTGGTTCAAGTCCCTGCTGCTCCACTTCCAATACACTGCATGCTAATGGGCTAGGAAAAGCAAAGAAGATGTCTTAAGTGCTTGAGATCCTGAACACACATGGGAAACCAAGCTGTAGCTCCTAGCTCCTGGCTTTGGCCTGGCTCAGCGCTGACCATTGGAGCCACTTGAGGAGTGAACTACGAAAGAGAAGATCCCTCTTTTTCTCTCTCTCTCTTTGTGTGTGTGTGTATGTGTGTGTGTGTGTGTGTAACTCTTTCTTTAAAAAACAAAGATTTATTTGAAAGTCATAGTTACACAGAGAGAGGAGAAGCAGAGAGAGAGATCTTCCATCTGCTGGTTCACTCCCCAATTGGCTGCAATGACCGGAACTGTGCCAATCTGAAGCCAGGAGCCAGGAGCTTCTTCCAGGTGTCCAACATGGAAGCAGGGGCCCAAGGACTTGGGTCATCTTCCACTGCTTTCCCAGGCCATAACAGAGAGCTGGATTGGAAGTGGAGCAGCCGGGACTTGAACAAGTGCCCATATGAGATGCTGGCATGGCAGGTGCCAGCCTTATCCATTGTGCCACAGCACTGGCCAATTCTGACTTTCAAATAAATAAATCTTTTTACAAAAAGAAAGAAAATTTGGTAGACAGAAAACAGTGCTGTTGTCAATATCTTGGACACATCATTATAAACGCTTTCAGGCCTGGCCTATTCTCCCAGTAATCTTATGAAAACCCATCCCATGCTGATACCCGTTTCATAAAGAGCTTACTCCTTCTTTGACCTTTCTTTCTGGTCATCTATCTGAGGCTGCTTCATTAGGTGACTAAATTGGTGTCAGCAAGGTGATCAGGAGTCCACGTGATTTCAGGGCTTTCTTGCTTCCATGTCTTCAGCCCTGCATTGACCCCAGTTGATTGCCGTGGCCTTCACTCATCCTGGGCTCTGGGCTCATCATCCCAGGAACCATGTGCACCAGCGCTGTTCCTGTCCGTGGCAGCAGCTCACTCTGTGTGTAACCCAGCTCCTGCACTGTGAACTCTGACCATGCTTGTGAGTCTTCTCGAGAGTCTCTCAGGTTGTTCTCACCCAACAAAACCACCCCCGCCCTGACTCACTCCCAGACCCCACTATGGGATCCAGCTACTCCTGGCCCAACACCAGGAGTGCAGCTGTTCATGTCCTGGAATTATGGCTATTGTACTTTGTAAGTGGGATAGGCACAATTTTTGTGACTTTTCTAAACAGAGTTTTACACCATTTATGTCATAGCTCCAACCGAGCACCTGCTCTTTCTTCTCTTAAATCAAATTCTCTAGGATTTCAGTGTGGTTGTATGTTTATCTAGATAGGTCATTTCTAATTTCCAACCACTCACAGACAGGGAATGATGGGCATTTCAAATGGAGGAAAATTCTAACTCTACTGCCTGACATTAAGCTGACATTGACATTCAAATTAATTGACTTTTGCCCTTAAAAAGGCTTTCTGGACAAGGTGTGATCATATTTCTGAGTTCTTCCCTTCAGTGGATGAAGATGAAGAAATAGAGAGAGAATTCAATTTGTCACTCATATAAACCGAGTATTTATCTTTGACAGAAAAGAATAAATAAAGGTAAAGGTGGACTAAGAGCTGTTCCATACTTTCTTATTGTTTCTTAACTTTTTCACCAAACTATTGTTCATATCAGGTACATCTTTCTTAAGGAGAATGGAAGGTAGAAGAGAAATTCCACCAAAGTATTATTTATCTCTTTCAAAAAGAATTCAGCCTGCCAAGTAAGCATGACTATTGAATGTACATTTGTTTCTGTTCCTCCCTCCCAAAATACACTGAGACAACAAAGGCATACATAATCCACTTGCACAAACATAATGGGAGAAGAGACAGCAGAAAGAAATGGGGGGAGTAAAGATGATGGGTGAGCGCTTATTAACCAGAAAGCCCCACAAACTGAATCCTAAGTGTTGATCATCAAAGTCAAAATTCATCCTCAGCAGGCTCCTATAACCCACCAAAACCAACAAACAAAACCCTCCTCGACTGAGAGTCAAGGTGAACTTAAATCCTGGAAGGCTCATGGAATTGTGTTTTAGGATGCATTGAGGCCCTAGATCTCTGTGGGTGACTGTGCCTCATCATTCCTTGGACAAGACATTTGCATGTGGGGGTAATAGTGAAAGATACCACAGGTCTCACTTCTCAAACAGAGAATTCAATAGAAATGCTAAATAACAAAAATAGCAACAATAGTAAATCAAGAAGCAGCAATACGAAGAAATCAATTAGAGGGTAAGTGCCAAGGAATAAGTGAAGAAAAGTGGAGCATGGCCATCTTTGGAGGCTGTTCACTGCTCTGAAGACACCCCTGAAACTAGTTTTCCACTCATGATGAAAAAGCAAACAAAAGCACTGTACTCACATCAGTCATCGTTCCATCCTTAGGCTGTCTATGAAGAAGAGAAGGTTTGTTTGGCTCACAGTTTTGGAGGTGCGAGGCATGGTGCTTGCATCAGCTCAGTTCTGCTGAGGACCTCACGATGAAGGGAGGGAGACAGATGTTAATGGCTAAAGCACTTGTCAGGGAAAGCACCCACATGTGAAACCAGGAGCAGCACAAGCCGAGTGTGACTGCTTGTTCCTTTAATGACAACCACCTTGTGAGAACTCAAGGGGTCATATGAAAACTGCCTTCCAAAGGCACACCCTAGGTGACCCAAGGGTCTTCCATCAGCCCTATCTCTTAAAGGTCCCACAGCACCGGCCGGCGCCGTGGCTCAACAGGCTAATCCTCCGCCTTGCGGCACCGGCACACCGGGTTCTAGTCCCGGTCGGGGCGCCGGATTCTGTCCCGGTTGCCCCTCTTCCAGGACAGCTCTCTGATGTGGCCCAGGAGTGCAGTGGAGGATGGCCCAAGTGCTTGGGCCCTGCACCCCATGGGAGACCAGGAGAAGCACCTAGCACCTGGCTCCTGCCATCGGATGAGCACAGTGCGCCGGCCGCGGCGGCCATTGGAGGGTGAACCAACGGCAAAGAAAGACCTTTCTCTCTGTCTCTCTCTCTCACTGTCCACTCTGCCTGTCAAAAAAAAAAAAAAAAAAAAGGTCCCACAGCACCTCCCAATACCAACACCCTCTGGACTAATTCCCAATCACATGAACCTTTGAGGACCGAGTTCAACCATATCCAAACCATAGTAAGCACCTCTTTTGGCAACAAACTAAATGAAAACACACCCTTTGATTCAGTATGTGTAGAGAAATTGGCATTTCCATTGAGGGAAGAGATTTGGAGACAGAAATGGAGGGGCAAAGAGAAAATTAATTACAGGTGAAAGGAAGAAGAGACAGGAGAGAAAGAGTGAGACTTAGGCTGGCACCATGGCTCACTTGGCTAATCCTCCACCTGCGGTGCTGGCACCCCGGGTTCTAGTCCCAGTCGGGGCACCAGATTCTGTCCCGGTTGCTCTTCTTCCAGTTCAGCTCTCTGCTGTGGCCCGGGACGGCAGTGGAGGATGGCCCAAGTGCTTAGGCCTCTGCACCCACATGGGAGACCAGGAGGAAGCACCTAGCTCTTGGCTTCGGATCAGCACAGCCACCAGCCACAGCACACCAGCAGTAGTGGCTATTTGGGGGGTGAACCAACTTTCTCTCTCTCTCTCTCTCTCTCTCTCTCTCTCTCTCTCTCTCTCTCTCTCACTGTCTAACTCAGCCTGTCAAAAAAAAAAAAAGAGTGAGGCTTAGAGAAAGAGTGAGGCAGGAGTAGGAAGGTGGGACAGAGATGTGTGAATGGATCTTGTGGAACTCATATCCTTCCAGCCTTGAGGAAAGGAGAAAGAGAAGAGGGGAGACTGTTTCACATTTGTGCCCTCTGAGGAGAAGAACCACCTGCCCAACCTACCTTGACCTCTCTGGCTACACAGCCACAGAGGGTCAAGAAATATCATATATTGATCATCCTGATTAGCTTCACCTCCAAAAAATATGTCCTAATCAATGTCTACAAAGTAAAGAATGAGATTTCTTCCTCAATGCAGACCTATTCTCACTCAAGAGTTGAAAATCTGAGTGGGAAAACAAAAACATCCTGCAGCTCCAAGTAGAGTTAACTGTCTAGAGGCTCTTCTCGTCACTGATGAGAAGAAGAAAAATCAAAGACCCTAATCCACATGTCCCTATGATTACTGCATTTCATTCCATCTCACTTTCCACGGGGATAATGTAAATCCCATTATCCCTAAAACCTTCCCCAAACATACATTACAGAGTTCAAATTTCAATGGTCAAAGTTGTCTACACAGGTCCCAGATAGTCTCCTGCTTCTGTCTGTCAAAACAAAATGTAGGGGACCAGTTCCGTGGCTCACTAGGCTAATCCTCCACCTGCGGTGCTGGCACCCTGGATTCTAGTCCCGGTCAGGGCACCGGATTCTGTCTCAGTTGCTCTTCTTCTAGTCCAGCTCTCTGCTGTGACCCGGGAGGGCAGTGGAGGATGGCCCAAGTGCTTGGGCCCTGCAACCACATGGGAGACCAGGAAGAAGCAGCTGACTCCTGGCTTTGGATTGGCACAGTACGTGGGCCATAGCCGCCATTTTGGGGATGAACCAATGGAAAAGGAAGACCTTTCTCTCCGTCTTTCTCTCTCTCACTAACTCTGCCTGTCAAAAACAAATAAATAAATAAACAAAACAAAACAAAATGTGGGTAGCTAGCATTGTGGCACAGAGGATAAAGCTGCCGCCTGTAGTGCTGGCAATCCCATATGGGTTCGAGTCCGGGCTGCTCCCCTTCTGATCCAGCTCTCTGTTATGGCCTGGAAAAGCAGTAGAAGATGGTCCAAGTCCTTGGGCCCCTTCACTTATGTGGGAGACCTGGAAGAAGCTCCTGGCTCCTGGCTTCGGATCAACGCAACTCCAGCCATTGCAACCATCTGAGGAGTGAATCAGCAGATGGAAGACATCTCTCTCTCTCTCTCTCTCTCTCTCTCTATCTCTATCTCTCTCTCTCTCTCTCTCTCTCCTCTCTCTAACTCTGCCTCTCAAATAAATAAATAAATAAATAAATCTTAGAAAAAATGTGAGGTGTGGGTGATGTCTGAATTGAGGCTAATTTTCCTAATGTCATTCCCTCGTGGACAAGGAATTCACGGATTTCAGATGTAACTGCTTTCTCTTAAATTAGTTTTTAAAAATGTTTTTTGCTAAGAATTAGTCAGAACACATCTATTTGAATAGTGTCAAACAGAAAGACAATCACACAATAGTTAGAGGAGGTAAAGGAAGACTTTACTCAGTGCTGTTGTAACAAGGGAGAGAGATTTCAGTAAAGAGAACTCTAGTCTGAACACAGCAAAGGCAGCCAGGGGTTTCCAGCCAACAAGCAGAGTGAAGGAGGCAGTGGGTAAAATCACCAAGAGGACACGGTAAGGGGAGGGCTAGTCTTGCTAGACTGGGCTAACAGGACTCATGGTACAGGGGAGTTAAGGGCTTAGACATCAAATATGTTGGTTGAGGAACTGCATCTGATATGAATGATGATCAGATATGAAGATCAAGGAGATTCTCAATCAACTGAGTGGGCAGGAGCCTTTCCTAGAACTCACGCTGGCAGACAAAGCTCAAAGGCAAGGTCAGTTGAAAGAAGGCTCAGAGCAGCCCCAAGTTTGAGCAAGGAGACCATCCTTTCCAATAGGAGTTCTCTCCCACTTTATAGAAGGGGAAACTGAGGTTCATAAGAGTGAAACAAATTGACTCCGGCTTACGGAGCTCTCAGGGAAAAACTTACCATTTAATTGAGATCCAGAATATCACTCTAGAAGGCATATAAAACATGAAGTGAAAATGCCAAGTATAATTGAAATTTTTTGTGGATGAAATAGAATAGAAAAGAAAAGAACAGCTGCTCACATATTTTATATTAAGATGTGTTGAGCCCTTGAGTTGGGCAGCTTTTCCCCTTGGGTTTCTTATCCCTGAATTAGTCATCTGCCTTTTTCATGGCCCTTCTAAAGAGTGCAGAGATAGAGAACAAGGTTCTGACTGAACTACACT
Organism: Sylvilagus floridanus; assembly: GCA_949820135.1. Lineage (NCBI taxonomy): Eukaryota > Metazoa > Chordata > Mammalia > Lagomorpha > Leporidae > Sylvilagus > Sylvilagus floridanus. The sequence goes on along the minus strand of OX463241.1, from coordinate 161,337,924 downwards.
CAGAAGAAGGTCCTTTGGTCTTCTTCCTTCAAACAACACGGCTGGGATTAGAATTGGTAGGGTAATTACATATGGAAGCAGGTATAACTTTAGAATAACACTTGAAGGAACCAAGCAGCCTGTTAATTAATATATTTGTTAAAAGTGTATTTGGTGCCTTTCCCTTTAAGGACATCTGCTCACTGCATCCCAGATCTGAGGTCAAGGTCATGGCCATTGCCAGGGGTTCACAGCCACCGTGAGTGCTGTGAAGACCTGTTGCAGCTGCTCCTCCCTGGCTTCTACCCTGGTAGAGAGCCCAAGTGCTGGCATACAGGATGTGTTTGCATGTTGGGATTTGGTGGGAAAGGATGATCCTGGACTGAGTTTGGGCCATGATAGGAAAGGAATCGTAGTTTCTCAGCATTTTGCCCCTTTCTGCACACAGGAAGCTGAATTGCAGAGAAATGAAATAACTGACCTACAGAGGTCACCCCATTCTTCCCTGGATCTCAACGGAATTTCAGTTGACTCTTCTGGAATTCCCTTGCTGTGGTACCCTACCTGAAGAGCATTCCTCTTCCCTGCTCAGCAGCCATGGGGTGTCTCAAGTGGACAAGGACACGTGCTTGCCGTGCACACTCTGCACACTCTGGGTGAGACTGGCCATCAGATGGGGCTGTGTGGGGCGAGCAGGAGCTCACTGCCCAAGACCACTGACATCACTACTTTTGCTTTCTTCAAAAAGCCAAGCCCAGCCTTCAGCCAACCCTTTCCTCTCATCCTTCTTCTCTCCCTCCTTTTTCCCTTGGGCTTCACCTTGTCCTCATCGGGCTTTTCTTGTACCTTTTCTTGGTCCCCATTTCTCATCCCTGTGCATCTCCCATGTAGGCTCCTTCGCACTTCCTTTCCTCACTCCTCCTCTACCCTGCCCTTACTGAAGGGAGATATGTAGCCATGGCTATTGTCTTTAAAGAGCAAAGGTATTGGTTTAATATCATGGCCCCATTTCTGTTTCAAAAGTTCCAAGCAAGTGCATCCCATCAGCCTTGCTGTTCCTGTGTGACCACAGGCAGGCTGTCTGCATGAGCTGAGTGTTAACAGCAACAAAGAGGGATGACGGGGGGCTGACAACATGCCATTTGCCCAGGAGCATCCATCTCCCATGGTCCATCAGCATGAGCAGCACAGGGCAGCCTCACTTTGCTTCATGGTCCTCCTGACACTTTGTTTTGCTCTAGTATCTGCTGAACCAAAGTCCTGGCTCTTTATTCCTTTGACAAAACTGTTCCATGCTCCCTCTTGGGATCTGCAGGATAGCTATGCCCAATTCTGGTGCATTTCTCCTGCTTGCACAGAAGAGAGGGCCTCTTTGCTAATAATGTTAAGGCCTTGAGACTGACCCCCCTGAGGGCCAGTTAACTCACAAGATTAAAACAGTGGGCCATTACCTGAACAACCATGGTCATTCAGGGAGCCACCAAAGCCATCTGCAGAATCAGTCTAGGGTGAATGTTTAGCTAGTAGTCAACCTGTCAGTTGAGACACCCTCATCCCACATCAAGGTGCCTGGGTTCAATACCCATCTCTAGCTCCTGACTGATTTCCTGGAAAGACCAATCCTAGGTGATAATAGGTGATGGTTCAAGTAATGGGTTCCTGCCATCCACATGGGAGACCTGGACCAAGTTCTTCATTCCAAGCTTCAGTCCCAGCCCAGCCCTGACTGTTGCAGGCATATGAAGAGTGAACTAATATATGGAAGTGTCTCTCTCTCCCTCTTCACTCCCCCCTCCTTCTCTCTCTCCCTCCCTCTCTCTCTTTTAAGGAAATAAATATTGTCCTCATGTCAACTGCCACCACACCCAAAACTAGCATCTCCATAACAAGGCCCACTAGACAGTAAAGATAGCTGACCTCCTTAAGACACAAATCTGCAGTCTTGGCTCCTTCTCCTCCATCTCACCACAGGGCATCCTGCTAGTGGGTCTTGTCCAACTAGAACACCATGTGCAAAGGGTGTGGACCACACCATTTTCAGAGACCCAACCTCTGCATGCCAGCAAGGCACACAAGAAGGAACTGACGGTGGGGCCAGGTGCTGAGGGCCTGTGTCCAGGGCTCCATTCCATGGGTGATGGTGGGATTAACAGAGAATGCAGGTAATGCACCTAGAACAGTGCCTGGAACGTAGTAAGAGTCACAGAGATCTGTGATTTCTGTGTATGGTTGTCTGCTGCAGGGCTTCTCAGAGCTTTGGTTCTGCTGTCACATACATTTCTCCTCCCTGGTAGCCAACATTGTATAGCTGAATATGTCTTCTATTTGGTTTCTCAGCCAAGAGACAAATTTTAGATTCAATTACAAAACTTAGAAAACTTCGATAAAACCCTGACGTATTTCAGATGTCTATTATTTTTACCTCTCACCTCTCTGGAATTCCCTTTATGTCCATCTGATCCTTTTTAATTCTTCTTTGTGCTTTATATGTTCTGATGAGGTACTTCTAGTTCTTTATGGCTGGCACCCTGCTGTAAATAAACACATTTATCAAGAGAGTTAATAAATCACTTGAGTATTCAAGGGCATGACTTTCAACGATGGAAATCCAGAGTGTGCAGGTGCCGTTGGCAGGTGACATCCCTTCCCACACACCTCAAATAGTAGCCCCTGGTTTTCCATGGGATCACCTTCAGATCGGCTCTGCATTGTCCTCTGAGTGGGAATGCAGGAAGTCACAAAGTTCCCCAGATTAGCCCCTGGCAGCCCCTGCAGAACAGAGCCTCTGCCGCTAGCTTTGAGGACCACTCTTCTCTTTGTCAGGCAGAGAAATCTTTATTTCTGCTTTGACTCTGCTGCAAACCTCAGCAGCTTTTCCTGAGCTAGCACAACGGCCGAGGTCTCTCCTTTATATTATCAAAATCCATCCGATGAGACTGAAACTGCCGGCTGCCTGTAGCGCCGGACTCTGTGGCTTTGATGGGCTTTCCACTCACTCCTTGCCCTCACCGTCCCAGCAGGTGAGAACATCCTGAAAACCCTTCAAAGCTGTAGCTCCGGGTTTGGTCTCTGCCAGTGCACAGCTTCCGTTCCAGGCCTCCCTCTCCAGACCCCATACACTTTCTTCCCTCTGCTCTGGCCATTCTTTGTTTAGATTCCTGCAGCATTCATTCACCTCACCTCCATTTTCTGTGCTGTGACATTTTTTGCTCTATACGATCAACAATAATACATAAATAATAATTGAATATTCATTCTGGATATTATGTCATCTGTAAGTTACTAGACCCTAGGGCAGCTGCCGATTTTCTTGTGCACATTTATTGAAGAAGGCGACATGGCCACAAGCACCAGGAACACCCCACCGTGCTGCATAGTTTGTGTTTCTTGCTTAATCCTCAGACGGATGCTACAGGCATTGCCACGCTCATGCTGAAGATGAAGAAATGGAGGCAAGAGGCTTCATGATTGTTAAGGAATTTTTCAAGGTCAAAAGCTCCAGGAAGGGCCTAGTGGGTCAGGCCTTATAGCAACTCTCACGCATGCCTCCATAACTGGGCAAGAGCAGTTTGGGGCAGTTATGTTCACTGGGGTCGTATGGAGACTGTAATTTACAGTCAAGTTCAGAGCCAGAAGGGCAAAAATACATAAAAGCACAAGTGTCAAGAGCCTGGGTTGGGGCCAGGCAATAGGGGGTGGAAGAGACTCTGCACATGGGCAAGGGGCTCCTGCCAAGGATGAAGGCTGGAAGCTGAAGGCTTGATTTCTCTTTCTGCTATGCCCACCACTCATGGGAGGGAGGACAGTTGATGATAGCTGAAAAGGAGGTGGCAGCAAACTCTGGGGACCTCAGGGAAGCCTGCAGGATTTTGCACAGTGTGGAGCCCTGGACTGTCTTTGAGTGGGAAGTGAAACTAATAAATCCAGGGTTAAAGCAGGAATAGGAATGGGACTTAGTAAAATAAATGCTCCGACTAGCGAAGAAGAAATTGACCAATTAGGAACTTAATTGTGCTCCTTTTATAGATTTATTACACAGCTGGGATTTACACCCACATCCTCCCTCGAGATTAGGTCCAGTTTCCCTCCTCAGGAATCCTACAGCTCTTGACAAGTGAAGCCTAGTTATTCTCTCCAAGAACTTGATTGGGAAACTATGGTTTGTCTTACATGGGGGATGAGTGATCTGAGTCCCCTCTTCCTGTCTTTCCTTTGTGACACAGGACATCAGGAGCATCCTTAGCTATTGCATACAGTGCTCTCATACATCAGTCAGACACTCCCCTAGTGCAGCCAGTCAGTTCTCCATGAAGTGGATCTTCCTGCAAATGCAGCCTTACTTTAAGATGGAATTTCACTCCAGGATTGACTTCACTTCTATGATTAAGGGAACGTGAACCTAGAGCCATTGAAGACATATCTGCATATGTCTTGGCTCAGTGGCACCAGGGAAAGAGAAAAGGAGGCCAAGTCATCACCCTTCATCCCCCAACCCATGCTAAGCCATGAAATTAATCACAGATCTGGCTTTCTTTGGATGCCACCACCTTACAAGATTAACATTCACAGGGTTAATTGTTGGGGGCGGAGCCAAGATGGCGGAATAGTGAGGGCGCACACAAACAGTCTGGGAAAAGATAGTTTAATAAAAGTGGAGTTACGGTAGCCCCAGGGGAAGACTTCGAGAAACAATGCGGGGGAAACTCTCCCTGATCCAGTGGACCTGACGCAGAGGAGAACGGACTCGCCGTGCCGCGGGAAAGGAGATGCGAAGGGGAACGCAGCCGCGGAATCTGCGCGCCAGGGCCGGAGGGGGAGGTGAGCAGGAGATCCCTCGGTAGCTCGAGACATTGGCGGGAAGAGACAGACCCCACTGGGGATAGTGCATCCAAAAAGAAAAAAAAAGCGAATAAATAGGGGGAACCAACACTGTCACTAGCCTCCCCCTTCGCTCACCTTGGAAAGTCTAGCGGGACAAGGAGGGGTGAAACGGCGCCATCCTGCCATTAAAGCAGGCGCGCGCGCACCCGCCCGCAACCGGTCACCTCGGAAGCAGGCCCTCGCACGCCCCGCCCGCCTGCCCCCGGTCGCCTCGGAAGCAGGCCCCTGCGTGCCCCGCCTGCCCGCCCCCAGTCGCCTCGGAAGCAGGCCCCTGCGCGCCCCGCATGCCCGCCCCCGGTCGCCTCGGAAACAGGCCCCCGCGCGCCCCGCCCGCCCGCCCCCGGTCGCCTCGGAAGCAGGCCCGCGAGCAGCCCGCCCGCCCACACCCGGTCGCCTCGGAAGCAGGCCCCCGCGCAGCCCGCCCGCCTCTAAAGCAGTGAAGCTGCATAAATCTGAGGGGGTGCTGCAGCCAGGGATCCCAACTTGTAGACAGCTCCGTTACATCGACAACCCGGTGAGACAGAGTGGAGAAATGCCAAACAAAAGCAGACACTGACCTAACAAGAGCAAGGAAGACACTATGATGACCCCAAATGAAAAAGACACCCCAATTCAAGATTATGAAGATGATGAGATAGAAGAGATGCAAGAAGCGGATCTCAAAAAATTGATACGAACATTAAGAAGTTCACAAAAACAAATACGTGAACTACAGAAATCTTTAATGGATAAGATAGAAAACCTCTCCCGAGAAAATGAATTATTAAGGAAGAATCAGAATGAAACGAAGCAACTAGTAGAACAAGAAGCTACGATAGTGACAAAAAATCTTAATGAAGTGAAGAATTCAATTGATCACATGACAAGCACACTAGAGAGCCTTAAAACCAGGATGGGTGAAGCAGAAGAGAGGATATTGGACTTAGAAGACAGAGAACAGGAAAGGAAACAGTCAAACCAAAGACAAGAAGAGGAAATTAGAAATCTAAAAAATATTGTCGGGAATCTACAGGATACTATTAGAAAACCTAACATTCAGATTCTAGGAGTTCCTGAAGGCATGGAGAGAGAGAAAGGACTAGAAGGCCTTTTTGGTGAGATACTAGCAGAAAATTTCCCAGGTTTGGAGAAGAACAGAGAAATCCTAGTACAGGAAGCTCATAGAATCCCTAACAAACATGACCAAAAGAGATCCTCACCACGACACATTGTAATTAAACTCACCACAGTGAAGCAAAAAGAAAAGATCCTAAAATGCGCAAGAGAGAAACATCAGATTACCCTCAAAGGATCTCCAATCAGACTCACAGCAGATTTCTCATCTGAAACCCTAAAAGCCAAGAGGGAATGGCGAGATATAGCCCAGGTACTAAGAGAGAAAAACTGCCAGCCCAGAATATTACACCCTGCAAAGCTCTCATTTGTGAATGAAGGTGAGATAAAGACCTTTCATTGCAAATAGAAACTGAATTTGTCGCCACTCGTCCAGCCCTGCAAAAGATCCTTAAAGATGTGCTACACGCAGAAACACAGAAACATGGTCATCAACTTGAAAGAAGCTAAAGGAAGGAAATCTCACAGCAAAAGATCATAAGAAACTCAAAGCATACATAAGAAAATCATTGGCAAATGGTAGGGCAAAGATACTACTTATCGATAGTCACATTGAACGTGAATGGTTTGAACTGTGCTATTAAAAGGCAAAGATTTACTGACTGGATGAGGGAACAAAACCCAGCTATTTGCTGCCTACAAGAAACACATCTTTCCAACAAAGATCCATACAGTCTCAAAGTGAAAGGTTGGAAAAATATATACCATGCGAGCAGAAATGAAAATAGAGCGGGCGTAGCCATCTTAATATCAGATAACATAAATTTTACCACAAAAACTATTAAGAGAGACAAAGAGGGGCACTATATAATGATTAAGGGATCCATTCAACAGGAAGATATAACGATTATCAATGTATATGCACCTAATTACCGGGCACCGGTCTATTTAAAAGACCTGTTAAGGGACTTAAAGGGAGATTTAGACCCCAATACAATAGTACTGGGAGATTTCAACATTCCACTCTCAGAGATAGACAGATCACCAAGACAGAGGATTAACAAGGAGACAGTAGATTTAAACGACACTATAGCCCAAATGGACCTAACAGATATCTTCAGAACTTTTTATCCCACAGAAAAAGAATTTACATTCTTTTCAGCAGTACATGGAACCTTCTCCAGGATTGACCACATACTAGGCCATAAAGCAAGCCTTAGCAAATTCAAAAGAATAAGAATCATACCATGCAACTTCTCAGACCACGAGGGAGTGAAGTTGGAAATTAGCAACTCAGGAATCTCTAGAGCATATGCAAACACATGGAGAATGAACAACATGCTCCTGAATCAACAATGGGTCATAGAAGAAATCAAAAGAGAAATTAAAAATTTCCTGGAAGTAAATGAAGATAACAGCACATCATACCAAAACTTATGGGATACAGCAAAAGCAGTGTAAAGAGGAAAATTTATATCAATAGGTGCCTACATCAAGAAATTGGAAAGGCACCAAATAGATGAGCTTTCAGTTCATCTCAAGGATCTAGAAAATCAACAGCAAACCAGACACAAAGCTAGTAGGAGAAGAGAAATAATCAAAATCAGAGAAGAAATTAACAGGATTGAATCCAAAAAACATTACAAAAAATCAGCCAATCGAGGAGCTGGTTTTTCGAAAAAATAAACAAAATTGACACCCCATTGGCCCAACTAACTAAAAAAAGAAGAGAAAAGACCCAAATTAACAATATCAAAGACGAAAAAGGAAACGTAACAACAGACACCACAGAAATCAAAAGAATCATCAGAAATTACTACAAGGACTTGTATGCCAGCAAACAGGAAAACCTATCAGAAATGGATAGATTCCTGGACACATGCAACCTACCTAAATTGAACCAGGAAGACATAGAAAACCTAAACAGACCCATAACTGAGACGGAAATTGAAACAGTAATAAATGCCCTCCCAACAAAGAAAAGCCCAGGACCAGACGGATTCACTGCTGAATTCTACCAGACATTTAAAGAAGAACTAACCCCAATCCTTCTCAAACTATTCAGAACAATCGAAAAAGAGGGAATCCTCCCAAATTCTTTCTACGAAGCCAGCATCACCTTAATTCCTAAACCGGGAAAAGATGCAGTATTGAAAGAGAATTACAGACCAATATCCCTGATGAACATAGATGCAAAAATCCTCAATAAAATTCTTGCCAATAGAATACAACAACACATCAGAAAGATCATCCACCCAGACCAAGTGGGGTTTATCCCTGGAATGCAGGGATGGTTCAACGTTCGCAAACAATCAATGTGATACACCACATTAACAGACAGCAGAAGAAAAACCATATGATTATTTCAATAGACGCGGAGAAAGCATTTGATAAAATACAACACCCTTTCATGATGAAAACCCTAAGCAAACTGGGTATAGAAGGCACATTCCTCAATATAATCAAAGCAATTTATGAAAAACCCACGGCCAGTATCCTATTGAACGGGGAAAAGCTGCAAGCAATCCCACTGAGATCTGGCACCAAACAGGGATGCCCACTGTCACCACTGCTATTCAATATAGTGCTGGAAGTCTTAGCCAGAGCTATTAGGCAAGAAAAAGAAATCAAAGGGATAGAAATTGGGAAGGAAGAACTCAAACTATCCCTCTTTGCAGATGATATGATTCTTTATTTAGGGGACCCAAAAAACTCTACTAAGAGACTATTGGAACTCATAGAAGAGTTTGGCAAAGTAGCAGGATATAAAATCAATGCACAAAAATCAACAGCCTTTATATACACAAGCAATGCCACGGCTGAGGAAGAACTGCTAAAATCAATCCCATTCACAATAGCCACAAAAACAATCAAATACCTTGGAATAAACTTAACCAATGATGTTAAAGATCTCTATGATGAAAATTATAAAACCTTAAAGAAAGAAATAGAAGAGGACACCAAAAAATGGAGAAATCTCCCATGCTCATGGATTGGAAGAATCAATATCATCAAAATGTCCATTCTCCCAAAAGCAATTTACAGATTCAATGCAATACCAACCAAGATACCAAAGGCTTTCTTCTCAGATCTGGAAAAAATGATGCTGAAATTCGTATGGAGGAATAAGAGGCCTCGAATAGCTAAAGCAATCTTGTACAACAAAAACAAAGCTGGAGGCATCACAATACCAGATTTCAGGACATACTACAGGGCAGTTGTAATCAAAACAGCATGGTACTGGTACAGAAACAGATGGATAGACCAATGGAACAGAATAGAAACACCTGAAATCAATCCAAACATCTACAGCCAACTTATATTTGATCAAGGACCCAAAACTAACCCCTGGAATAAAGACAGTCTATTTAACAAATGGTGCTGGGAAAACTGGATTTCCACATGCAGAACCATGAAGCAAGACCCCTACCTTACACCTTACACAAAAATTCATTCAACATGGATCAAAAACTTAAACCTATGACCCGACACCATCAAATTACTGGAGAGCATAGGAGAAACCCTGCAAGATATAGGTACTGGCAAAGACTTCTTGGAAAATACCCCAAAAGCACAGGCACTCAAAGCCAAAATTAACTATTGGGATTGCATCAAACTGAGAAGTTTCTGTACTGCAAAAGAAACAGTCAGGAAAGTGAATAGGCAACCTTCAGAATGGGAAAAAATATTTGCAAACTATGCAACAGATAAAGGGCTGATAACGAGAATCTACAATGAAATCAAGAAACGACACAACATTAAAACAAACAACCCACTTAAGAGATGGGCTAAGGACCTCAATAGACATTTTTCCAGAGAGGAAATCCAAATGGCCAACAGGCACATGAAAAAATGCTCAAGATCACTGGCAATCAGGGAAATGCAAATCAAGACCACAATGAGGTTTCACCTCACCCCGGTCAGAATGGCTCACATTCAGAAATCTACCAACAATAGATGCTGGAGAGGATGTGGGGAAAAAGAGACACTAATCCACTGTTGGTGGGAATGCAAACTGGTTAAACCACTATGGAAGTCAGTCTGGAGACTCCTCAGAAACATGAATATAACCCTACTATACAACCCAGCCATCCCACTCCTTGGAATTTACCCAAAGGAAATTAAATTGGAAAACCAAAAAGCCGTCTGCACACTAATGTTTATTGCAGCTCAGTTCACAATAGCTAAGACCTGGAACCAACTCAAATGCCCATCAACAGTAGACTGGATTAGGAAATTATGGGACATGTACTCTACAGAATACTATACAGCAGTCAAAAACAATGAAATCCGATCATTTGCAACAAAATGGAGGGATCTGGAAAACATCATGCTGAGTGAATTAAGCCAGTCCCAAAGAGACAAATATCATTTGTTTTCCCTGATTGGTGATGATTAACTGAGCACCAAAGAGGAAACCTGTTGAAACGAAATGAACACTATGAGAAAATAAGACATGATCAGCTCCTGTCTGAACTGTTGATGGACAATCTAAATCTTTACCCATTTTAGTATCTCCCCTTGTTGTTTGTATTCGTTCTAGTACTATGGGTTGAATCTGGCAACTAACACACAATTAGCCATAGGTGTTTAAATTTTAAATGAAAAGTGTTCCCTGTGAAATATAAGAGTGGGAATAAGAGAGGGAGGAGATGTACAATTTGGGACATGCTCAATCGGAACTGCCCCAAATGATAGAGTTAGAAGTGTGCCAGGGGATTCCAATACATTCCCATCAAGGTGGCATGTACCAAGGCCATCTCATTAGTCCAAGTGATCAATTTCAGCTCACAATTGATCACACTGATAGGTCTAAGAGTAAAAGGGTTCACACAAACAAGACTAGTATCTGCTAATACTAACTGATAGAATGAAAAAGGGAGAGAATGATCCAACATGGGAAGCGAGATACACAGCAGACTCATAGAATGGCAGATGTCCTAAATAGCACTCTGGCCTCAGAATCAGCCCTTAAGGCATTCGGATCTGGCTCAAGAGCCCATGAGAATATTTTAGGCATGGAAAGCTAAGACACTCTGAAAAACAAAAAAAAGAAGACCTAAATGAAAGATCTCTGCGAGTGAGATCCCAGTGGAAAGAATGGGGCCATCAAAGAAGGAGGTACCTTTCTCTGAAGGGAGGAGAGAACTTCCACTTTGACTATGATCCTGTCGGACTAAGATCGAAGTCGGCGAACCCTAAACGCTTCCATAGCCTCGGCAACTCATGACTAGAGCCTGGGGAGATTACTGACGCCATAAACAAGAGTGTCAAATTGTTAAATCAACTTCAGGAGTCACTGTGTACTTACGTCTCATGAGGGATCTGTCCTTATGTGTTATCCAATGTGAAATAATGCTATTACTAGTAATGAAACAGTATTTTTTCACTTTGTGTTTCTGTGTGGGTGCAAACTGATGAAATCTTTACATACTATAATATTAAATCGATCTTCTGTGTATAAAGATAATTGCAAATGATTAAAAAATCTTGGTGTTAAATTGGAAATTGCATAGATAATTAATCAATTCTTTAAAAAAAAATCATGTAGGATCTCTGTCTTTAATGTACTGTACATTGTGAATTAATACTATAACTAGTACTCCAACAATAATTTCAGTTTGTGTCTCTATGTGAGGGCAAACTGTTGAAATCTTTACATAATATGTTATAAACTGATCTTCTGTGTATAAAGAGAATTGAAAATGAATCTTGATGTGAACAGAAGGGGAGAGGGAGCGGGAGAGGGGAGGGTAGCGGGAGGGAGGGAAGTTGTGAGGGGGGGAGACATTGGAATCCATAAGCTATACTCTGGAAATTTATATTCTTTAAATAAAAGCTAAAAAAAAAAACATTCACAGAACATTCTGGCGCACTGTGCTAATGACTCCTTGGTTCCTATGATCATTCTTTTGCATTTCTGGCTCATATGAAGGTTTATAGACATGAACTACAAACTCTGTGGCAGGGGTGGGGGTGGGGTTTCCTGGGCTGTTAGCTGTGCATGTGACAGTGTTGGCACTAGACACCTCTCAACAAACAGATGTTAAATGAATGAATGACAGATAGTGAGTGGGGGCTGGAAGGACACATTCCTTGGCCATGTCTGCTGATGGGCAGAATCTCTTGCAGTTGAGATTGAGAAGACAGAATATAAGAGAGGCATCCAGCATTCCCAAGGCTATCACTTGATATTGAATGGTCCAAACGGCCCATGTGTTATGTTAGTGGTACCACAAAGGTGGAAGTGTGATCTAATTATGGTGCTTACAATGTGGCTTTGTGGGAGGTCCTTAATACTCTTGGAAGTCAGTTCTCACTAGAGGATAATTTTAAAAGCCTGAGTCAAGGTCAGGATTCTGCTTTGCACCAGGAGTTATTGTATGAACCTTCCTCCATGTGTGCTTTGTCACTGCCACCTGCCACCCTCACCACATGCCAAGCCCATAGGACCATTCATTGTTGGACTATGAAGCAAAACATGAACCAAAATAAGATTTTGCTCTACCAGTTGTGTTAGGTATCTCATTACAGGAGTGAAAAGCTGACCAATATACCTGGGTACTGTGAAGGGTGTGTGTTGTGTGCATAGACACGCTTGTGGATGAACACATAAGTATACATGGAACTTTGCTTTATTTCACTGAATGACAAGCCATGCCCAGTTCTTTTCATGGTTTAAAATAAAGAATCCTAAGCATTTCTTGGTGTCGTATAAAGGCTAAATAAACATTAATAAGTTAACTTCAGGGAATTTGATGAATTTGCTTTTGATTAAGACTTATTTAGTGAGCCGGCGCTGTGGCTCAACAGGCTAATCCTCCGCCTTGCGGTGCCGGCACACCAGGTTCTAGTGCTGGTCGTGGTGCCAGATTCTGTCCTGGTTGCCCCTCTTCCAGGCCAGCTCTCTGCTGTGGCCAGGGAGTGCAGTGGAGGATGGCCCAAGTGCTTGGGCCCTGCACCCCATGGGAGACCAAGAAAAGCACCTAGCACCTGGCTCCTGCCATTGGATGAGCGCGGTGCACCGGTCACAGCACGCGGCCACAGCGGCCATTGGAGGGTGAACTAATGGCAAAGGAAGACCTTTCTCTCTGTCTCTCTCTCTCACTGTCCACTCTGCCTGTCAAAAAAAGACTTATTTAGTGAACCATTTTGTGTTTCTTATATTCCTGTGTTGAAGAATTCCTACAAGTTCATGACAGATAGAAAGCTGGGACAGGTGAATTCCCACTGACACAATTACAGTTAAAATTCTGGTGCCCAGAAAGAACAGGCCAGGCCCCTCCCTGACTCATGTGAACAGAATGTTTGTGTCTCTCCAAACTCCTGCATTGAAGCTCTAGCCCCCAATGCCATGATATCAGAAAATGGAATCTTCAGGAGGTCATAAGGGTGGAGTCCTATGGTGGAGTTAGTGTCCTTCTAAGAAAAGGGAGAGGTAAGAACTCTTTCTCTACTACATGAGGTTCCATAAAGAACATGGCCACCTGGGGTGGGCTTTGTGGTGCAATGTGTTAAATTACTACTTGGGATGCCCACATCCGATGTCTGAGTGTCTAGTTCAAGTCCCACCCAAACTGTGCTTCCAAAACAACTTTCCTGCTAATGCACCTGGGAGTCAGTATTTGGGTTTCTGCACCCATGTAGGAGACCTGCATGGAATTCTGGCTCCCAGATTCAGCCTGTCTCAACCCTAGCTGTTGTGGATATATAGAGTGAACCAGCAGATGAAAAATCTCTCTCTCTCTCTCTCTCTCTCTCTCTCTCTCTCTCTCTCTCTCCCTCTCTCTCTCTCTCTCTCTCTCACACACACACACACATACACACACACACAAACACACACACACAATCTCTCTCTCCTCTCCTCTTTCTCTCAAAAAAATAAATAAATCTTAACAAAAAAAGATATATTGAGTTTAGTGAAAACAGCCACACCAAAAACAAAAAAAAAGCAACAAAAGGCAGCTATCTCAAAGCCAGCGAATGAACTCTCACAGACATGAAATCTTCCAGCACACTGATTTTCGGCTTCCCAGTCTCCAGAATTGTGAGAAGTTCCCTTGGCTGTTTAAGCCACCAGTCTATGGTGTTCTGGTACAGCAGCTTGAGCTGCCAAAGATGCTAGCCATAAACTCAATAAACCTATGGAATGCACTCGGCTTCACCAGCCCTCAGGAGCTTCCCAGTGCAGTGCAGAACCATAACAACCAGCAAGAATGAAGGGGACCGAAGCCATGGAAAAAGCAAGTGTTGGGGATATTATACATGGGAATGGTCATGCATTGCTGGTGGGAATCTACTGGTCCAGCTGCTTTGGAAATATCTGATCAAGGCAGACTGGCAGGCCCCCGTGCCCTGGAAACTCTACTACCAAGTGTGGGTCTCTCAGACTGCCATGTACATCTTTACTCAAAGAAACGTTAAAATGTTCATAGTAGCACTATTTGTCATATACTCAGAGGGGAAACCACCCAAATGTCCATGAATGTAGAATGGGTAATCACACTGTGGTATTTTCATGTAATAGAGGGCTACCAGGAGTGAGAAAAAGCCACCCAGAACACATGCAAAAACATGGAAGAATCTCACAAAGTTAAGCATATACTGAGTATAAGAAGCCAGACCCCAGTGTCTGCCTGATTTCGTTTATGTAATGCACAAAACAGGAAAAACTAATTTAGGCTGTTAGAAATCATGTCAGTGATTACCTGGGAGCCAATCCAAGAAAGGACACCAGAGAGCTTTCTGATGCTACCAGGCTCAATTTTTTCTTGATCAGGGTGCTACTTACATGGGCAGGTTCAGTTTGAAAAATGTATCCCACTTGCACACTTATGATATGGGCATTTTTCTGTATGCATCTTATATTTCAAGAGAAAATTTTTCAAAAGACATGCTCCTGTCTGGGGCAAAGCACTTCTGAGAATGATAAGCTCATTCATGGCAAGTTGAAAGAGACATCACTGAACCAGCAAAGTGCCATTCTTCATCTCAGAATGGCCACAAACTTGCTGTGTGCCCCTGGCCAGTTTCTCTCCTGTAAGCCTAAGCTTCTTTGTGCAGATATATCTTAAGATATCTACAGATGCCCCTTGGAAAAGTCAAAGTGGAAGTTAGCTATTGCAGGAGGATGAGTAATATTGGATATAAATAATATTCATAGAGGAAAATGTAATTTCAACATGCAATATTCTCTCCTGGGGGGGGTCTCAAGGGCTTGTGAGCAACTCCTCCTTGAAGCACCACAGTCTCCACATTCTTAATTTAATGTGGGGAACTCTTTTCTTGGCATGTGAGGCCTGTAAGAAATGTCTACATGTTCAGTGCTCACGCATCCCAAGCCTTATATTGACCACTGTCCCAGGCCCTCAATTACCCTCCTTTCCCTCAGCCCATTTCAGTTAGTTCTTTCATGAATACTTCCACTCATGCATATTTATTCTTGTTTATCAGGCCTCTGAAGCCTGGACATGAACATAGTTCTTGGCAGCAGTTACCCTCCTGAGGTTTCTAGAACTTTCAATTAAGTAAGTCCATGAGGTGTGAAGATTGCCCAAAATTGGCATCACTCTTCCCTTGGAGGCTTCCAGAATTTACCATCAGTGACTCCCAGGAGCTTCCAAAATAACCCTGGTTGTTAGGGCCTGCTCTTGATGAGTCAAAATCAGCTAGAATTTCTGACTATCCATTATTTCGGTGAATCTCATAAACATGTTGTTTTGTATACCTTAAAGACAAGAATTCAAATCTTTTACATTGATACCTACTGAATCTGTGCATAAGAATCATGTGTTGAATAAAATAATGAAAGTAATAGCAAATTTTATCAACATCACGTTTTACAAGACAGATGCTGAGCTGTAAATTTAAGATTTCAGTGAGTCAAGGATTCTGATACTTACAATTGGACTGTGTTAGCAACAAAACTTTCACAGAACAGTTGAGAGCTAATCTCATTCTTCCATTCACCCATCATCCATCCTCCCACCCACCTACTCACCTAGCCATCCATCCACCTACCCATCCATCCATCTACCTATCCATTCATCTATCTATCTACCAATCCATCCATCTCCCACATATCTGCAGTTTCTGTTAGATGTCAAGTGCAAGAGTGGTACCTGGAATTCAGAAATGAGTGAGGTTCATCCCCTGAGAGTAATGAGCTCAAGTTTTTCTGGAGACAGTCATCCATTCGTTTCTATAGTGCATAGTGATATGGGTTTTACTAGCACAGGATGCAAGGATACTGGAAAACACATGAATTGTGCTTTGACTTGTCAGAAGTTGAAGTAAGAGTAGCAGATTAGGTCAAGGGAATTGTCACAGAGTAAATGACTTCACAACTGGACTCTAACACTTGACAAAGAATTGCTTCAAGACAGATGGAAAGGCCGCTACGATGGAGAAGAGCCCCTCAGGAATGCCTGGAAACTCATCCGCACATGGGACCAGAGGGAAAGGTGAGCAATCAGATAAGAAGCAATCAATCCTGAAATGGGGCTGAAAGGAGGGTGTGCAGCCAGGAAGCAGTGCTGAGGCCTGGTTGCCAATAAAGGACATCTGTATGTCATACTGAAGGCTCTGGACATTATCCTGAAAGTTGTAGGTGTTAAGCAGAAGACTACATGGTCACAAGCGCTTTTAGAAAGTATGAACACGTGGCTGTGTGGAGAGTGGAATACATGTGGGATAGACTGTAAACTGAGATCTGAGTGGGAGGACTTGGCCAGACTGGGTAAAACAGAGACTTAACATACTAGTGGCAAACGACACCATGAAACTAATTGAGAGCATAGGAGAAACCCTTCAAGATATTGGAACAGGCGAAGAATTCCTGGAGAAGACCCCAGAGGCACGGGTAATCAAAGATAAAATAAACAAATGGGATTACCTCAAATTGAAGAGTTTCTTTACAGCAAAGGAAATAGTCAGGAAAGTGAAGAGGCAACCAACAGAATGGGAGACGCTATTCGCAAACTACACAACAGATAAAGGATTAACAACTAGAATCTATAAAATGATCAAAAAACACCACAGAATCCAAACAACCCAATAAAAAAATGGGCCAAGGACCTTAACAGACATTTTTCAAAAGAGGAAATCCAAATGGCCAACAGACACATGAAAAAATGCTCAGGATCCCTAGACATCAAGGAAATGTAGATCAAAACCACAATAAGGTTTCACCTCACTCCGGTTAGATTGGCTTACATACAGAAATCAACCAACAACAGATGCTGGAGAGGATGTGGGGGGAAAAGGGACACTAATCCACTGTTGGTGGGAATGCAAACTGGTAAAGCCACTATGGAAGACAGTTTGGAGAGTCCTCAGAAACCTGAATATAGCACTACCACAGGACCCAGCCATCCCACTCCTTGGAATTTATCCAAATGAATTAAAGGGGAGAAAAAAAGAGCCATTTGCACCTCAATATTTGTTGCAGTTCAATTCACAACAGCTAAGACATGGAATCAACCTAAATGTCCATCAACGGATGACTGGATAAAGAAACTATGGGATATGTACTCTATGGAACACTATACAGCAGTCAAAAACAATGAAATTCGGGCATTTACAACAAAATGGAGGAATTTGGAAAACATCATGCTGAGTGAAATAAGCCAGTCCAAAAGGGACAAATATCATATGTTCTCCCTGATCGATGGCAACTAAACGAGCATCTAAAATGATACCCGTTGAAGTGAAATGGACACTATGAGAGACAAAGACATGATCGGCCCCTGTCTAGACTGTTGAGGAACAACTTACTATTTTATTCCTTTTAGTATTTTTGTTGTTGTTGTGTTATTGTTGTTGTCGTTGCTCTGTTTGTTCTACATAAGACCACTGGTTGAACTCTGTAATCAACGCACAATCATTCTTAGGAGTTTAAAATTAACAGAAAAGTGATCTCTGTTAAATATAGGAGTGGGAATAAGAGAGGGAGGAGATATATAGGTTGGCACATGCTCACTCGGACTTACCTCCATGGTGGAACTAGAAATGTGCCAGGAGATTTCAACTCAGTCTTACCAAGGAGGCAGGTACCAATGCCAGCGCACTTGGTAAAGTGATAAGTATAAATACACAACTGATCAAAAAGATAGGGTATGTGTCGAAGAGATTTCACAAATAAGACCAGTGTAAGCAAATAATGAAGGATAGAATTAAAAGGGAGAGAATAATCCTGCGGGGGAAGCAGGACACACAGCAGACTCATGGAATGGCAAACGCCCAAAACAGCATTCCTGCCTCAGAATCAACCCTTGGGACATTCGGATCTGGCTAAAAGGTCCATGAGAGTCTCACAGGCATGGAAAGCCATGACACGGTGGCAAAAAACAATCTAAATGAAAGATCCTGGTGAACAAGACCCCAGCAGAAGGAACAGGCCATCAAGGAGAGAAGCGCCTTTCTCTGAAGGGAGGAAGGAACCTCCACTGTGATACAGCCTTGACTAAACAAGTTCAGAGTTGGTGAACTCAAGGGACTTCCATAGCCTAGACAGCTCATAGCAAGAATCTCAGGTGATCGCTGACGTCATAAATAAGAGTGCCAATTGTTAAATCAACAACGGGAGTCACTGGGTACATGCTCCCCACGGAGGATCTCTGTCCTTAATGTGTTTTACTATGAAACTTAAAAACAACACTACTAGTCGAACAATACTCTATACCTTGTGCGGTTGTGTGAGTGCAGCCTGTTGAAATCCTTGCTTAGTATATACTAAGTTAATCTTCAGTACATGAAGGTAATTGAAAATGAAACTTGATGAAGGGCAGGATGGGAGAGGGAGTGGGAGTGGGAGAGGGGAGGGCCGCGGGAGGGAGCGAGGTGGGGGGGAGCCACAACAATACAAAAGTTGCACTTTGTAAATTCACATTTATTAAATTAAAAAAAACTATATAACAAACAAAAAAAGGAAAAAAAGAAGTTAATACTTTACCCTTTTAGTATTTTTTATGTTCTACTTAAAACTATTGGTTGAACTCCGTAATTAATACACAATTATTCTTAGGTGTTTAATTAATGCTATAACTAGTACTCAAATAGTATTTTACACTTTGTGTTTCTGTGTGGGTGCAACTGTTGAAATCTTTACTTAATATATGCTAAATTCATCTTCTGTATATAAAGATAATTGAAAATTAGTCTTGATGTGAATGGAAGGGGAGAGATTGTGGGAGAGGGGAGTGTTGTGGGTGGGAGGGAAGTTATGGGGGGGAAGCTATTGTAATCCATAAGCTGTACTTTGGAAATTTATGTTCATTAAATAAAAGTTTTTTAAAAAATTTTTAAAAATTACAAAAAATAAAGCCAGAAAGAAAAAAAAAACATACTAGTGGCAGAGGGGAAGTTCAGGAAGATTGCACTGCATCATTTCAGAGGATTGTGGGTTGAATCATGTCCCCTCCAAAGGATATGCTATGGTTCTAAACCCAGGTACCTAAATACAGTGACCATATTTGGAAATAGGGTCTTTACAGATATAACTAATTAAGTTAAGGTGTGCTCATGTGGGATTAAGGGAGACTCCGAATCCAATGGCTAGTGTTCTTCTGATATGGCTATATGAAAATCCACAGGAAAGAACACTATGAGAAAATTAAGGCAGAGATTTGAGAGACACATCTACAAGCCAAGGAGTGTCAGAAACTGCCAGCAGCCACCAGAAGCCATGGGAAAGACATGGGAGAGATTCTCCCTCAGAGCCTCAAGGAACCAGCTTTGCTCACATCTTGATTTGGGACTTCCGGCCTTCATATCTGTGCACAATAACTTTCTCCTTTTAACCCATTTTGTGGTGCTCTGTTTAGACGACCACAGGAAATTATCACAGAAAGAGAGCATAGATACAACTTGGTACTCAATGGGAAGGGAATTAAGGAGAGAGATGGATCCAAAGAGAGGAAGGAGGAGAGGGGGCATCCTAGGCTTGTGACTTGGGCAAGGGTGGAGTCATCCCACCCACTAAGATTTGTTTAAAAAGCAGCCTGGAAATTACGTTAGAGCAGGAAAAAAATCACATTTGGCATTTTGCATGGGCAGCCAAACTCCCAGGAAGCCAGTAAGGGTAGACTGGACAAGGATACATGGGAGAACTGGGGCCATTATGCTTTCAAGTTGATGGGAAGAGGTTTCCTGACTCCTCATAGCTAGCCTCCCCCCAAACCTTTCTTGGAACAGGACACAGAGCACTACCACCCCCTTGTCAGTGGGGAACATGGCCAACACCAAACTAGGCTGATAGGATAGGTCACTAGGAAGTCAGAGAATAGAGACAGAAGCAGTCATTTTCATGGACTCTTACAGAGTTTTGCTGCAGGAAGTGGTCAGCACAAGCAAGAAAAAGATTCTCAATTGTATCAATGCTTTGCTCTAAGACTAGACAAGCAAGGACCGTTGTCCTGTCTCTGGCTGTGGCAGTGACTGAATGGCCTGATTACTTGCTCTCTCTTCCTGCTCTAGGAATTGCAGGTGGACACTGACTGCCCAGCATTAAGATCACACCTTTCAGACCCTCTTGCCATGTAGCCACATGATTAGATTCTGGCCACAAAGGCATCCTTTGGAACATTCCAGAAAGGCCTTGAGGGTGCCTGTCTAGGCCCACCTCATTCCTATTGACTGGAGACCAAGGAGCTTTTCTGAACCAAGTAGCTCAAGGTAAGTGTGACAGAGCAGACAAGACACCAGGGTCCCTGCTGGTCAGGGAGCTGCACATGAGACCACTGTGCCCTCCACGGGAGACATTCACATGCAAGAGAAGTGAGTCACTATGCTCTTGGCTTTTTTATGTGCCGATGAAGCTTGTCCTGTCCAGGATAGAAGCTCAAGCAATTGAATCTTTCTCTTTATGCATCAGCCACCAGCTACACTGAGAGGAAATCAGGCAGGATCTGGTTGGTGGAAGCTGAATGAGAGGATGAAGAAGCAGGACCTGGGGGAGGACAGAGGAACCGAATGACCAGTGACTTTAGAGAAGAAGTAGGAAGAGGGAGATGCTTAGAGAAAAGCTCCCTGCAGCAGTTCAAGGTATGGATGAAGAGGGGATGTGGGGAAACATCGAGGACTCTTTGCATCCTGTGAGCCCTGAGCATCCCCGTGACAACTCACTCTTGAGATATCTTACGGCCCCAGAGCAAGCCTTTCTGTTCTTTCAAAACTAAAGCCAAGGGAGGGTTGATGTTCACCACCCACAGCTCAAAGGGGTAAGCTGCCCCGGAGAAGGACACGTGGTGAATGCTGCTGCCTGTGAATGGCTGAAGCAGGACTAGGATAGGGCCGAGAAGAGTAATCTGGTCTTTGACCATGCCTCTCAGTTCTGGCCCTTGCAGGACTTCCTGTCTTTGCACATACTTCTGACTCTGCCTGGAACTCCCCTCCTGGGTTTGCTCCCTAGAAAAGTGTTTGCTGACGATGGGAGCTGAATGATTGACAGAGCAGAAAAGAGGATTCATTTAAGTGCAGCAAAGGGAGGGTTGAGGAAACCGGCTCCGGACCTGATTTCCAGGAAGTCCTCCATGCCAGCAGAAGATGACCCAGCGAAGAGACCACTCCTGCCATCACCACTGGCACTTCTGCCACTGCCCTGGCCAGAGAAAGACGTCCATCTCTGATACCTTCAGCTCCTCCTGTTGGAAGAACATCTGCTGGGGTGAGTCAGATTGGCCATGTCTAGGTCACACACCTGAGGCCGGACTTCAGGGGAACTTCGGAAAGTGTATCAGCCAGCTTTCCAGAGCCAACAGGCAATGGTTGAGGCAGGCTTCACAAAGAAACGGTTTCTTTGGGCTCACTGCTATTTCGGAGGTTCAAGTCCAAACAGCGTCCTAGCAGGAATGTGCATGTATGTTGTGTGGTCTGTCGCCTTCTCCTTAGGACGCCACCAGGATGCAATCATGGGGACCTCAGCCTATCGACCTGATCTAATCAAGTCACTTCACTTTGGCTCCAAACACCACCATGGGACTATGTTTCCACCTTCTTAATTCCATTAATATAAGACATTGGGAAGTAAACTCCTGCATAAATATGGGGTACACAAACCAGAGCCTAACAATAGCAGAAAGCAAGCCCTGGTTTTGACCTTGAGAAGGTGGGACTGAGGGTGTGAGGAATTATTTTAAAATGCATTGATTATACTCCTGTCTTTGGTCTTTCTGCCGGGTGACATTAGTCATCGCTCAGGACTTTGCCTTTGAAGCCAAACCTTCTGGTCTCTTTTGCTTCCCTCCTGTGTGTGTGTGTGTGTGTGGCCTGTACACTTGGGTCTCAGCCCAGACTCCCCTCAGTAGTCCATGAGATGAGAACTTGAGTATAAGTGATAACAATTACGGATGTGCTCCCAGGAGAAACTGGTAGGGAAGAAGGGGAGTGAGACAGGAAGTGGCCAAGCAAGGAAGCAACTTCAGCTGACATTCTCTTGAGGACAGGTCACAGTGTCCCCTGTCTGAGACAAGGGAGCTGGGCTTTCATACTCCAAATTTGTCAGTCACAGACAAAGGTTCACTAGTCCTCAAACCGTTCCCACCTTCTGAGCACAGACAGGAGAAGAGGCTACAGTAGCCATGGCTGTTCTCCAAAGACGAGGGTCAGGTCCTGGCTGAGGAGGGGGCGTAGCATGGTATAGTGGGGCCAGGGCGTCCAGTGGGGCCTGAAGTCGTCTTCTGCAGTTGATGGGCAGACAAGGGTATACATATTCAGTCCTGTGTTCATCCATTCATGCCCTTCTCTTGCCCCCTGCACTGCTGACTCCATAGGAGCAAGGACCATGGTCTTCTCATCACTGAGCCTGCTTTGTTGGGCCAGTGACAGGTGCCCTGTGACTCTCAAAGAAGCAGAAACAGTATCTGCCCTGAGGGCCCTGCAGCCCTTTCCCTTCAGGCTGCTCCGTTTTGCCAGATTGCCAAGCTGTAGCCACACAGTCATCAGTGAATATGCTGGGCTCTTTAGGCCAAGGGAGAGAGAGAGGAAGAAAGTGAATCAACTACTTTAATAGACTTCTAGGCACCCACCCAACTCATTCATTGTTGAGAGAAGCAGACGCTTTAAGCAAAGGTATTACTCCCAGAACCAGTGTCCTGCTGACAGGCAGGAGAGGAGTCGAGGTATTTATCATGAAAGCAGAGGAGATGTCTGCCTTCCAGGAGTTCAGGAGCCTGGAGACTGCCTGACTCCTGCAGATCACTGGGGACCTTGCCTGGCACAGGTTCCCTGCCAGAACAGGCAGTCCCCAGGGAGAGGAGGAATTGCACACAGGGAAGGGAGGAGAGCATAAAGAGAGAGGGCAGCACACAGGCCAGGGTTGTGAGTAAAGTGCTCTCTTACGGGGGTTGTTGCCATTATGACTATTTATCACTATTAAGTCTGAAGTTATCTTAAAGACTGCACTGAGTCTATAAATAGCCAAGCATGAGTAAGCACCTCCTAAACTTTTATTTTTTTTCTTTCTTTCATCCTGTTCACACAAACTAGCCATGGGAGCAAGGTATCAACATCTTCACTTTCTGTCTCCCAGGATTATATTCACTGCCTTTCAGGTCCCTGGGGTTTCATCTGTGAGGTGAGCATTGTCACCTGCTGTTTCCAGCTCCCAGGAATGCCAAAAGCATGAGACCAAATGATAATGCAAATAAGGAAACTGCTATTTAAAGAGCACATGTGCCACTTAATCTCATCGAACTCCTGAATTTACGCAAAAGGTGGAATTACTCTTCTCAAATGAAGAAAACTAACATTCACAGACACAAGTTCATAGAGGTTTATAAAATGTCTGAGGTCCTTGGTTTGTGTAACTTCATGGGTATTTTTTTAATTAACTCTTTAAAATACCTTCTATACTACCAATTACCTAATAAGATAAAGCCAAAACATGTCAGCATGAATCCCAACCCTGTAATCAGTCTAGCTTCTAGGTTCCAGCATTTTCAATTCACACCACCCACTGCATGCCTCAATCATACATATATTCTTGTCTGGTCATTGGCTTTTCCCTCCATACCCACTCAGCTTGTACTTTCACTCTTCTGGGATAGGTTATAAAGGTGTGTCTCTACCTGGAAGGTCTAGTCTGACTCTCAATCCTGCTCACTAGACATTAACTAAGGCAATGCTTCGGAAGGTGTAATCTACCTGAATTCACCTGGGATGCTTCGTAACAGTAAAGATACTGAGGCTGTGTTCTTGATTTAATGATGCAGAAGCAAAACGTGGGAATCTGCATTATTAGTAAATTCCTTGGGTGGTGATTATGTTCAGCATGGCTGGGGCTCCAAGTTCAGCAGGCTCCAGTCTCCATGAAGACATGAAATCCCCACTCCTGCTGCAGGACACGGAAGGTAACAGCAGAAGACGACCCTAAATCCTTAGGAAACTATGACGTTGAGCTGCCAGGGTTCATGAGTCACAAATGGACTTATTAGCATAATTGTTGGATGGGAAGGCAGGTGGGTAGTGAGTGGATACATGAGTGAAACTGCCCGGAACTGTGACCTCCTCATCCAAGAAAGTGTCTTCTATGCCCAGTTGACAACAGCAGTACCCCTTCTTATGCTGCCAGTCTTTCCCTGGTGGGACAGGGAGAGCTGTCTGCCTCCTGCTGGGGTCTGTGAGCTCATGGAGGACAGAGAATCTGTGCCTTGCTCTTCTATTCATCCCAGTTTATTTCTTTTTACACCATTTGCTGAACTCCCTACTTAGTACAGAGTTCATCTTCTGTGCATGAAGTTAATTGAAAATAGATCTTAGTAAAAAAAAATAAGAATGGGAAGAGGAGAGGGAGGAGGAAGAAGTGTGGGAGTACAGGTGGGAGGGTGGGTAGGGTGGGAAGAATCACTGTTTCTAAAGTTGTATTTATGAAATGTATGACGTTTGTATACCTTAAATAAAAGGTGTCTGGGGCAGGGGAGAAAGAAAGCAGCAGAAGATGACCCAAGTCTTAGGCCCTTGCACCCACGTGGGAGACCCAGATGAAGCTCCTAGCTCCTGGCTTCTGCCTGGTACAGCTCTGGCCATTGCGGAGTGAACCAGTGGATTTAAGTTCTCTCCCTCCATCTCTCCTTCTCTCTGAATGTGTGTGTGTGTGTCTCTGCCTTTCAAATAAATAAATGTCTTTATTAAAAAAT
This sequence comes from Sylvilagus floridanus, assembly GCA_949820135.1. NCBI lineage: Eukaryota > Metazoa > Chordata > Mammalia > Lagomorpha > Leporidae > Sylvilagus > Sylvilagus floridanus. Next base: position 161,312,878 of record OX463241.1, on the reverse strand, counting down.
AAAAGAGAGGTCTGGCCCAGAGTTATTTCTCAATAAGTGCTCAGTAAATGATAGCAGCGATTAATCATCCATTAACTGAACAGATGAACACTTGAATGTGTGGGGGAGGGCTCTGGGTGAAGAACAGGCATGGGCCACTCAGATGGGAGCAAGAATTCTGGGACCTGCTGAGCTCCCTGCATTTGGCAAGAGGAAAATGCCTGTCTTCCCACACAATCCCCCGGGCTGGGCACAGAGGGAGCCTCCACGTGGGGAAGCAAGGACAGGATGTCTCCTGGAATCAACAGATTTGAGGAGAAGATGGTGTCCCCAGTGTGCTGGCAAAGGGAGGGGTGCTGTTGGCAATGCCCAGCTCTACCCTCATGCCCCAGTATGGAGCTGTGCTTTGAGGAAGTAGAAGTCAAGGGCTTCAGCAGGTGGGAAATTGTAATGGAAAAAGAGAGCATGAATTTAGGAGTTATGCAGACAAGCAAGAATGCCAGCTGCCCAACACACTAGACCTGGGATGTGGAGTCTTTACTTTCTCATCTATAAAAATGAGCCCAAAAGAGCATTTGCACACCCTTCACACATTTACTTTTTGTTAGTGTGACCGTGGACCTCAGTTTAGCTCAGGAGAGTCCCAGGAGAAGCTCATTCTCCTGATAAGGTTAACAGCACCTCCATCAATTTCACAAGTGACCAACTGGAGAATATGCTATGGAGTCAGCCCTCTTGTGCATGCCATGGAAGGTCTGGCAGTAACCCCTTCCTGCTGAAACTCTCCTCCTCTAGCTCAGCATCTCCACTCGGGCAGGAAAGCTGCATCTAAGTCCATACCTTTCCACTTGGTGGCTGAGCCCAGGGTTCCTGGGCTGTAAAATGAGAAAGATGGTGCCTCCCTCTCGGTCACTAGGGAGTTGAATAAAAGAGCTTGGGTCAGGCAGCTGATGATAAGGACCTACGATACCTTCTTTCGTTTTTCTGCTTGCTCAGACCTGGGAGGATCTAAGCTATCTTACCCTGCAGGACACAGAAGGTAACAGCAGAAGACCCTAAATCCTTAGGAAACTATGACGTTGAGCTGCCAGGGCTCATGAGTCACAAATGGACTTATTAGCATAATTGTTGGATGGGAAGGCGGGTGGGTAGTGAGTGGATACATGAGTATCCACTGTCCAAGACAGAAAAGAGGAAAAACAGAAATATCGGCCCTGATAGCATCAGCGAGATCCCGGATCCAGCCAGGCCTGATGCTGGACCTCCTACTTTAATATTAATGAGGGCTAATATATTTTTTGTTGGCTTAGGGTCTTAGGGGATGTTTTCTCTGCCACTTTGGCAACCCCAACAAAAATCCTGACTAATAAGCCAAGTTGAGGGGATGGGGTCAGAATCGAGGCTATTAGAGAAGAGGTTCTAGCCGGTATGGGAACCAGCCTGAACACCTGGAGCAAGTGCTTTTCTCCAAGGTGGCTTTGTCCCGAATTCTGTGCACAGCAGTGGGTAAGGGCCAGGTGTACCTTAAAGACCAGAGCAGACACCAGCAAGCACCACACACATCAAAGTCACAACCTAGGCCAAGACAGGTTAGAAACAATGTTGAACATTTCTATAGTTAAACTTTCCAGAACTTTCAGGAAGTAACTGTAAAAGCGTCATGCTGTTGAATCAGCAGCAGTGCCTAATATTAATCGAGCTCTAATTTTCAATACTGGCAGAAGAAACAGAATCTGCCAAGGATGCTCCTTTCTGGAAGTCGCCCAGGCGAGATGTGAAGGGAAAGAAAGGGCTGTGGGCCAGGGGCTCTGAGCAAGACTACTCTCTGGAATTCTGCAACACCACACACTCTACCCAACAGGAACCAGGAAATTCCATGTAAAAAGGACTGAGCAGGGAGGGAAGGACCTGCCTTCAAATCTTGCATGGCTACCTCCACACTGTATGACCTGAGCACCTCACTGAACCCTCTCCACCATGGTTCCACGCATTGCCCAAAGCACCTAACAGCCACCTTGCAGGACAAGCAAAGATCTCTGGTAGTCATTAAGTGGCTCCTGTGTGGTGGTAAGCATCCTCTAACTAGTTATTATCACTTTGAAATATAAAGAAATACTTAGCTTATTACAGTAAATGCAAAATTCAGGGTTGACATATTATAGGCAGTTTGATGATTACCATTGAAAACTAACAAAGGAAAAAGGAAAATAACAGTTCTAGGCACTGATAAAGCCATTGAACAACAACAACAAAACAAGAAAACTAGAGTTTACATCTCAACAATGGTTATCTTTTGTAGGTGGGATCATAGGTTGCTTTTTTTTTTACACCTTTCAAACATTCTGTTGATGTCTCTATAGCAGATGTACCAGAGTTTTATTTGTGACATTTGCTATTTATCTTCCTTCCTCTTAGAGAGCAAGTGAGCTTACCCAGGACCTAACTTTTCTATGTAAGCAGCCGTGGCTTCCTAGTTGGGTGGGGGCATTGTTTTATTACTTCATAGCAGAGATCAGGGAAACCCAAGGCCATTGAGAACACGGCCACCCATTGCACCCCTTCTCCCTGGGGCACTCTGCTCCACAGAGGCTCTACGCCATGCCCAGACTTGCGGTATCCACGTTCGCATGACAGGTAGAAAGTAACAACCATTTCAACCCCCCTTCCCTAGACAAGGAAACTGACACACCAGCAGGCTGAGTAGTTTGAGAATGCACTGGATCCCTCTGCGGTAGCACAAGTTCCCACATGTGCCTGCCATATGTGTCTGCATGGGAAACAGAAAGAGCAGAGCGAGACAGGGAGGGAGGTGGAGATAGACACACCTGCTCACAGGAAGGGAGAAGTCACGGAGGAGTGTATTTTTGTTAAGCAGAGGGGAGATATAATCATGTCCGTGTTCTCAAAAGCTCCTTTCTGATGAGCAGAGAGCTGAGTGACAGCATCCAGAATCTTGGCTGTAGAAAGAGAGAGTGACATGGTTGTTTATCCATTTTGGATGCTAAATCCTTTTCTATTTCCAATCGGCTCATGTTTTCCTGGCTCCTTTTGTCGCAAGCTCCTGGTCCACCAAGTTAGTTCGCTCGAAAGATGCTCATCCTTGCCTTAAGCCCTACAGTGGAAGTGCTCACTGTTGTACCCACAGCCATGCCCAGGTGTGCTTAGTGACTTGTGACCACTCCAGAGTTTTGGTGGAGAACAGAGGGAACTGCATCAGAGCAGCCCAAATCCTTCCAAAGTTGGCAATGCATGTGCTGAGTTTTTAAGAAGAGAAAGGAAGGGGAAAAGGAGACAAGGAAGGGAGGGAGGGTGAAATCCCTCAGCCTTTCCCACATCTCTAATTTCGAGTTCCAGCAGTGTGGCTCCTCCCCCTTCTTTCCTTCTCTGACCACCCCTCACCTTTCTTCCTTTACCACTAAATTGTTCCCAGTTCTTCATATAAAGCAGTCTGTTGCTCTGCGACCCTGGCATCCGTCAGGGCAGCCTCACAGCCTCAGCCAGGCTGCCGAGTCTCCTCTTCAAGCCTCATGAACGTTCCTTCCTCTCTCCTTGAATGCTCCTTCCAGATCCTTCCAGACCCTTCTTGCACCCAATCATCACCTCCTGAGAGAAGCCTCTGCTGAGCCAGTGTGGCTGGAGCAGACCCTTCATGCCTTTAATCCCCGGTCACTGCGCCCCTAAGTCTCCCCGACTCCTCTCATTACCACTGGACTTCGTGACTGCCTTAGGTCTTGCCAGTCTGTTCTTGGGGGACCAGTGAGTCTCAAATTTGCCTGCACATTGGTACCAGTTGGAGAGCTTCAGGCAATGTTGATTTCTAGGTACCTTCCTCACCCAGACCCTCAGGGTGGGTCTGGAGAGAGCCAGAGTGTCGGGTGATTACAATGCACCATTGCATTGGACTCTGGGTTTCATGAAAGCAAGGATCAAGTTCAGTTATCTCGGACGTGCCTCCAGCATCCAGTCAGTACTTAACACTGAAGCTGCAATCAATACTTGCTGAACAAATGAAGTACTTGTGTGTCACTATGTTTACCCTGAAGCCCCACAACATGTATCTCTCCTATTTCTGCAACACTTTGAATTCTGGAAAATGAGGTTTCTGATTTTTATCTCCTTTATCTCAGTGCCCAGGAAAGTGCCTGCCTCGGGGTTGGTGCCCATTAAATTCTTTGGGAGACGACCTAATGAAGTTAAATCTCACTTTCTTCATCTATGAAATGGGGACGATCTTTTCTCCCTGCAGACGAGGCAGCTCGAGATCTGTGATTCTCAGCTCCATGAGACATAAAGGATTCCCCACCTGTTAGCAGGCACTTTCAGATTGTGAGGACAACACGGTGCACATCAGAAAGCTTGGCAGGCGCTAGAGGCACTACGTGACGTCTCCCTTGATCAGATTTAAAAATCATCTGTGGGGGCCCAGTTTTCCTCTTATGCTTCTTTATTGGTATGACAGTGCTAGCGGCTGCATTTTGGACACTGGCTTTTCAGTGACTCAGCCCACAGCCAGTGGCAAAGGAGAAAAACAAAATCATTAAGGTGGTGATGGATCTGCTCTATCAGCACAGCCCTAGACCCTCTGTCTTCACAAAGGCCAGGAGTCAAAGACCGGGCCAAGAAGACCTCTGAGCCTGTCTGCCACCTTTCTTCTGGGTCCTCCTCTCTGGCTTCAGCTCCGGGAGCCTCCAGTCACTTGACTGTGTAGTCACTAATACTGGGGGTGAAGGGAGGAGGCTGCAGAATTCTCTAGAAGGTGAGCGTGTATGATCTAAACCGTCCTCAGATGAGGGAATGTGTCTGGCCCAATTAATTCTGTCTCCACAGAGTAACTAGATGGAAGAAAACTGTATCGAGTTTCTTGCTTTCCAACTGTTACAAGTATTTTTATGACCTATGTGTTACATGTGCATGTCTTAAAAAGCCAAAATTATTACAAGATTTAAAATCACATCGGCATTTGATAGTTCCTTCTCTCCCTAGCCTCAGATGCAAACAATTTTGACTTTTTTAAGTGCGCTCTGCATTTATCCCCATATTAGAATTTTTACCTAAATGTTTATACTGAAATTATGGATTTCTTTTTTTTCAGTTTTACATTGTGTTTTATTATTTTGTTATGCTAAATAGTTTTGATCCAGAATTTATTTTTTTATATATATATAAAGCTTTTATTTAAAGAATATAAATTTCCAAAGTACAGCTTATGGATTACAATGGCTCCTAGTGGAAATTATCTAACTCTGCATATAAAATAGAAGCTAACAACATTAGACACCCCTACACACATCTTCCACCTTTATTCTCCCCTCTATCCCATTACATTTTTGTCATCGTTTTTGGTTAAAACTGTATTTAGTGCTTACCTTGTGATGATATAAGTATCTTTATGGCTGAGCCAAGTCACAAACCAAGAATACAGTTTTTCAGGGCCAATGCTATGGCATAGCAGGTAAAGCCACTGCCTGAAGTGCCAGCATCCCATATGGGGAACAGAGACCAGTGCTGTGTTATAGCAGGTTAAGCCACCACCTACAACTCCAGCTTTCCATATGGGCAGAGGCTCCAGTTCCGGCTGCTCCGCTTCCCATCCAGCTCCCTGCTAATGTGCCTGGGAAAGCAGGGGAAGATGGTCCAAAGTGCTTGGGCCCCTCACACGTGCCCTGTTTTCACCCACATGGGAGATCAGCAAGAAACTCCTGGCTCCTGGCCTCTGTCTGGCCCAGCCCTGGAGTTAACCAGTTAGTGCAAGACTCTCTCTCTCTCTTTCGCTCTCTCTCTCTCTCTCTGCCTTTACCTCTCTGTCTCTTTCTGTAATTCCACTCTTCAAATAAATAAATATTGTTAAATGTAGTCTTTTTCTTTATTACCTTTTGATTTTATTCAAAGAGTTCCTAATTTCTTCACTTTTAGTTCTTCGTATTGGGAATTTGCTTAGCTTTCTATATCCCCCACTTCTTTATTATGTATGTATATGTATATATAGAGATATTTTTTCTTTTTCTGATGTTTTTACCTTTAATGGATGATTTTAATTTTTTCCTCAATAAATGTTAGCGTGTGTGTGTGTGTGTGTGTGTGTGTGTGTGTGATTGATTGATTTGAAAGACAGAGGTAGCAAGAGAAAGAGATCTTCTATGCATTGGTTACAACTTGTCTGCAACAGCTGGAGCTGAACCATGCTGAAGTCAGGAGTCTGGAACTCCATCTGGATCTCCCACATGGATGCAGAGACCCAAGCACCTGGGCCATCTTCTGCTGCTTTGCATTGCAAATTAGCAGGGAGCTGGATTGGGAGTGGAGCAGCCAGAACTGGACCTGGTGCCCATATGGAAAGCCGGAGTTGTAGGTGGTGGCTTAACCCGCTATACCACAGTGCTGGTCCCTGTTCCCCATTTCTGATAAATTTTATAATCAATTTAACAATATTTCCCACAAAATCATCTACCATGAATCTCATGGATTACTTGCTAATGACGTACCCAGCCACCTGCTTCAGCTGCACTTACTCACCTCTCTGCCCAAACGCAGCTGCTGCCACAGGCTTCCCTTCAAGTCACTGAGTGTCAGACCCCTGTTTCTGGATTTTTTAATTTATCTCTTGCTCCTTTATTTCAATGGAGGCCATTCTTCAGTAGCTTCCTTTAAAAAGCTAAACATGAAGGGAACTGCAAATTAGAAACACAGTAAGATCTCACCTCACACCTGTTAGGAGGGCAATCATCAAAAAGATGAAAGAGAGGAAATTCTGGTAAGAGGGAAACCCTTGTACACTGCTGCTGGGAATACAAATTGATACAATCGTTTTGGAAAATAGTATGAATTTCCTCAAAAAGCTAAAAATAGAATGACCATGTGACTTAGCAATCCCACTTCAGGGTGTATAATCCATGATGAACAATTAAAAACCTTGCACATTTTAAAAAATAAGACTCTAAAAGGTAGGAAAAAAGAGGAGGTAACTAGTGATACACAGGACCCAAGCAATTGATGGGAATTCTCTGAATTTTTCTTTTGCCTCATATAACCCAGATTTGCAGTTTAAGTCTAAGCAGTCTGAAAATAACAGTGGATTAAAACAAGAAAAAAAATCAGTGACTTGGAAAATAGAACAAATAGGGGCCAGTGTTGTGGCACAACAGGTTAAGCTGCTACTTACAATGCAGCGTCCCATATTGGAACACTGGTTCAAGTCCTAGCTGCTCTCCTTACAATTGAGCCCCCTGCTAATGTGCCTGGGAAAGAAGCAGAGGTTGGCCCAGGTACTTGGACCCCTGCCACCCACATGGGACACCTGTATGGAGTTCCAGGCTCCTGACATTAAAGTAATTTTATTACTTCATAAATTCTAAATGCAATCATTCACTAGACATTTCAATACTGCAGGAACACCAACGAGTATGATGGGTTCTATGTGTATGGGCAGGACTCGTTAATAACTGTGTCTCACTTGTCACAGTGGTTCACTGGGTGCATGGAAAATACTGTGTCTACAGATACGCACTTTGGAGACAGTCAGCCTCTTCTACCGTTGCAGAGCCCAGCAATAAAAGAGGTAGGGGTTTGGCCATTTGATTCCCTCTCCTGCTTTTCCTAGTATCCTGAGTCTAGAGCCGCTTCCACAGAATACACCATGGAGAAGTACCTCGACTGGGTAGGATGGAGGAGACATCAGCGGAGGGCCTCCCTGCTCCTCCTACAGACTCACACGTCCCCTGTTTTCACTCTCAACTTTCTCTGTGCCTCATACCTCCCATCCCAGAGCATTTCTATTTTTTTTTCATTTTTTTAAGTTCAAAGGTATTCAGATTTCTTTATTTTTTCCCTGTATCTTTTCAACTTTTATCTAATAAATAAATTTGAAAGTATAACTTTTGGATTATAGCAGCTCCCCCCCCCATTAACCACCTTTCCAGCCACAACCATCCCATTTCCCTCTCCCATCCCATTCTTCATCAAGATTCATTTTCAATTATCTTTATATACAGAAGATCAACTTAGTATAAACTAAGTAAAGATTTCAAATGTTTGCACCCACACAGAGCACTTCTGATTTTCAGTGGGAACGGTCCTGATTTCGTATTGCCAGCCTCTTCATACTTGATTTGCTCGCTCCTTCATCAGCTTTCAAATGTCCAGACATTTGTTGTCACTTACGTTCTCGTGTCTCTGTGGATTTACGTGCTTTTGTATCTTCATTACTTTCAATTTAAGGGTACGAGAAAAGGGAGAAGGTAGAAGCCTATGTTTAAGCCAATGAAGCAAAGCTTTAGGGTTTCTGTCCCTATCCTGACTTGGGGTTCACTCTATTTCCTTTGCCAGCTTCACATGACAGCTTGGGCTAAGTGTGGTACAATGCAAGGTAGTGACTGTTGTTATAGTCACTTTACGAGCAGTAGAATTTGAGAATCAAAGGTAAATGACTTAACCAAGGCCACATATCTCCTTAGTGTCCCTGACAATTTAATTTCAACTCTATATTATCCATAATGCTTTAAAAATCACAATTACAAATTCATTTTCCCAATATCCAAATAGCTTTATACTCTATAAAATTCTGATACTAATTACAGCCTTGCTATCTGTGTAGACAGTTGGGAAGATCCAAAATGATTAGGGATGGCCATTTGTGGAAACTAAAGTTACAGGCTCTTCAGTGACCATGGGCCATGGTGATGGCTGTTGCTAGGCAATCGTTTGGCACAGATTTGGTGAATTCAGAGAAGTAAGAATTTGAAAGTGCATCAGATTTTGTCAGAAAAATGAAGGGGAGTTGGCAGAATTAATGAGGAGACCGTGAGCTCTGAGGCCAGCTGAACATGAGTCCCAACCCCAGGTTTACCTTTTCCTAGTTACAGGACCTAGGGAAGACCACAGGCACTCACCTGGGTTTGGACTTGCCAACTTGCAACCTGGGGAGACTGTCACCCACCTTGCAGAGATCCTGAGAGGGCTGCAGAAAACTTCACATTCCGGGCCTTTGCACAGAACCTGAAAAATGACTTTCTATTTCCCAATTCACTCAATGAAGACTCCAGATACACACTTGAGGCAGATCTCGAATGTTGAATAATGACAATAAAACTTCAAAGTCCAAAGAGTCATGAGGCTTGGTAAAGAGGCCACTTACATTTTTAAAAAACTCTAACTTTTCCTTCATTTTTCCAATAAAACCAAAGCCCTAAGGAATAGCAGCAGGAAATTGGCTTTGTTTACTTCAATACGTCTTTGGTGGTTTTCCTAACTGCCCCCAAGTGTACGAAGGGACATGAGATCCAAGATCATCACTAGCAATACTGTGCATTGAAAAAATCCATGGATTCAGTTATAGCAAGAAAACTACTTGAAAAATGGGGAGCGGAACCTGACTTCAGGAGCTGTAAGGTGGAGGTTGGGAGTCAAGTTCAGCTGCAGGATTTCCCTCCTACCTGCTCTGGGTTATTCTTCTCCATTCCCATCATGCTGAGGGTGACATTTCACACTCCACCCCTCTGCATACACAGTTCTCTTTGCTTGTAGTGTCCTTGCTTTTACCCTGTCTTCTCATCTTTCGCAGCCTTCCCCATATTTCACAAGTTCCTACCACCTCCTGTAGGATCTTCCCAACAGTCCCCCAGTCATGAGCTTCCTTCACATCACTTGGTACCCACCTGCACTGTAGGACTCACCATAATGTAGTTTACTGCTTGTTAACATGTACAAGGGGACTGCAAGGAAAATGGAATAGAAAGTTTATTTTAATGCAAAAAGGTTTTTAAATACATGCATGATTTTTAATACACATTACGCATGAGCTTCTTGAAGATCTCTTGTATTGTGTGCATTTGACAAGAGTTCCTTGCAGGGAAGAGCCACATCCTATTTCTTGGTGTTATATACTTCCAGCATGCCAGTCAATTGCCTAATATATAACAGGGACTCAGAACTGTGCTTGAAGGATGAATGTTTCATGAATGAGACAATGAGAATTCAGCAAGCACAACCATCAAATCCAGCAAGTCATCTTTCTTCTAAGTGATTCCTTCCATGATTCTGCTCTCTGGCTTCCTAAATTGCACGGGTTGGGAGGAGAGGAAAACGAGGTTCTGTTAAATTTTCAGGTGATCCTGTGCAGGGTTTCCCATCATGCTTATGTCTCCATCTGCCAACCATCCCAAAGTAGTCCCCAGAGATTCCTGCCCTGCTGACTGATGACTCCTCTTCCTAGGAAGCTGCTTGTCATGCCCAACTAATGCTTCTCTTTATGTCCTCTTTCCTGGAGCCTGAGCATCTCACCCTTTACACGTCCTTCCTTCCTTCTGTATGCCTTCTCCTTCTATTTGTGCAAATCTGACAAGTTCCTGCTTGTCCCCAGTTAGAAGTTCCTTTTCTACTTAATCCAGCCTGGCTTTTCTCAGAGCACCTTGTTGCTAGCTTTAATTTATTTTTGCTGCATAGAGAATCTGAGAACTCTATTTTAAGATAAAGGAATATTTCTTCATGAAAAGGCACAAGATTTGAAGCCATCACACAAGCTTAGATTGCTGTTTGGAAAGAGTACAAGAGAACTTCAAAAATTTCATGAAAAAATACAACCCACAGATAAATTTATTTGGGTGCAAAAAATTTTAAGAGTCATGAAAATGAGAAATCTTCAAAAAATCACTTGAAAATGAGTATTACCAAAAACATGCAGGGATTTCAAAATTTTTGCTCCAAAATATACATATTTTATTTTCATTACCCATGACTTTTTTGAAGTGTCCAGGACTTCTTGCCCTATTGATGTGGAGCTGGACTTGTAACTTATTTTGGCCCATGAAATGTGTGCAGAAATGGTAATATGCCAGCCCCAAGGCCAGGAGTCATAGGACCTCCCTCTTCTGTTATCCTCTGCCCTTCGGGGGACTTCTAATTCCATCTTCGAAAGACCGTGCCCCAGATAGTCACCATGTATTCAACATGACCCCACAATAAGATATGCAGGGAACTGATCTTTCTTGGGCTCTTCCTGGCCCAAGGGGGATCAGAGACCTGTGTAGAAGACCTGACTATACCCGCTACTTCACAGCTTGAGTCTCACACCTGGGGGCCAGCACAGCACAGCCAAACTATGGCCAGCCAGCTCCTGCACACACTTGGCTCCCCTCACTGTGGCCCCTCTTGAAGGCACATGATCTCCCCAAGGTCTCATTTGCAGACATGGAGTCAGAGCTATGAGGTTGTTGTGGACCAATGCCCTGATGTGTTTGTGTTTCTGATCACCATCTGTAAAATGTGGACATTGAACAGTGTTGAACAGTGTCATTGAAAGGGTGATATATGTCCCTATGTGTAAAGCACTCAGATGTATTCTTAACATTATAAAATATTAAAAAGTGGTACTTTTGTTACAGTAGCATTGGGAATATATCTATTATCTCTTATAACTATTCACTGTATAATGAATTACCCTGAAACGTAGTGGCTAAAAGTAACATACATTTCTCATCTCAGCTGCTGCAAATCAGAAAGCTGGAAGCCATGGAGTTGGGTGGTTCTGACTCAGGGTCACTCTCAAGGCTTTCATCAAAGGGCGGCTGTGGCATCTCAAGTCATCTCAAGGCTGGATCGAGGAGCACTTGCTTCTCAAGTTACTCATGTGGCTCTTGGCAGGCCAGGTCCTTGCCATTTGTCTGTTTTAAGGCTTCAGTTCCTGTCACATGGGGTTCTCCAGCAAACATCTTGTTTCTCCCACAAGGACTGTAGAGAGGTAGAGGAAGAAGGCAAGTAAGAAAGAAGCTGCAGTGTCTTTGTAACTTACCCCTGGAAGGGACGCTGTCGTATTCCATTTGTTGGAGGGAAGTCACTGGTTGCAGCCCATACTCAACAGAAGGAGATGTCGCAAGGCTGCAGATACCCTGAGGCTGAGATAACCATACCATCTGAGAGGCTACCTACCACAAAGGATAAGGTGCTAACAGTCACTACTAACAATAATGAAGAGGAGGATGAAAAAGTGAAAGTATGCTACTTTTGGGTCAGACAGAATGTGGATAGAAATCCCAATCCTGCCATCTGCCTGAGATGTGATACGAGGCCAAGCCACTTACCTTCCCCAAAGGCCCATCCCTCACTTGTAACAGAGGGTGATATGGCATATTGCACAGAAACTATGAGACAGACGTGAAATAAAGGCTACAAAGTGCACATATGGTATTTGGCACAAAGGAAGACGAAAAATAAATGATAGCATCATTATTGCATTGTGTGGGGCTTTTAGTTCCAGCTAACTGTAATTGCATTTTCTTGGCATATTTTTTCCAAAAGAATTGGCTTGTCAGAGATACTGGCCAATCTGTTAGGCCAGGAAACAAATGCTTCATCTGCTCCCAGTTCCTTATATCTTCTGAGAAGAGATAAAATATCAATGGCTGATGTCCTGATTGCTACAGAAAACCCTAAGTAGATGCCATCCCAGGACCTAGGCTTGAAAGCTTCTAGAAGGTTCCAGGTCTACTTGACCTCACCTCTTCCCATGCAGGAGAAGCAGGACTCCAAGAATCCAGGGTAGCACCATAGCAAGAGGGCGGGGAGATCGGTTCCCCTGGAGTCTTGGTTATTTTGTATTTAACATTTGAGGAGATCGATTTGCTGTGCTTTTCGTGTTTGTGAAGGCACAGCTCACATTCTGGGAGCCTGAGGCCACTGCAGAGTTCGAAGGATGGAGTCAATGTATTGAATTTCACATCAGGAGGGGCTACATATTCAACTCTGTATAAAGATCAAATATTGCTTTTTGAGAAGAAAATGAAATATTTTGCCTTTAACCTAAGAAACAATAGAAGTTTGCATGCAATTTTCATAACTGGAGGGAATTCAATTGGCCCCAGTTCTGGGGATTTTTATTGAAGCCCACATCTGCAGCAGTAGATGAGCTGCAAAGAGACCACAGGACCATTAGGAAGGCAACCAGGGCCGTCAGGGTCTGCCATGGTATCTGAGTTTCCCCACATGAGAATCTGCCTGTGGATGGACTGCATGGTTTGGGGCTCAGAGGACATGAATCAAGAGGCAGGATAAAATTGCCCCTCTGCCACTTGCTGGATGCACCAACTGGGCCTCCTGGATTTTATTTGTTCATCTGGGAAACAGAGAGTGATGATAATACTCACACCAGATTACCATTTTGGGATAGACAAAAATGCACATAGAAGTGTTTTGAAATTGGTGGAAAATAAATCCAACCATTTGTAAGCCAGTATCATGAATTTTACCTTCGATAAAACTGTTAGGATCTCAACTGTTCCCCATTTAAGGAAAAGGAAAATCAAGGGTCAGAGATAATTAGTTTCCTCTTTCTTTGTCTTGCTGCTAATTTTTGTAGTTGTTTCTGTTACTGATGTTACTAGACTCAATCAATATATTTCTGTGAATTATACATCAAACATAAATGTTACTATTGATGCTTTCTTGTTTTTTTTTCCATGAACCAAATTCATTTTTGTCAATTTTTATTGAGAACTGAACCAAAGTAATCATATAAAATAACTTCCATATCTACTATAAAAGTATTACTTAATGCATGTTTATTATGTAATTAAATAGTTCTTATGCAAAGTACCAGGAAATCAATTCATTTAATAATTTCATGGCAGGAAATAAGTTTATATTTCTTGAGTCTTGTATATTTCTTTTCACTAGGTGATAGGAACATTCCCATCCACCACATTTTCTCTGTCACCAAATACATAAATTAAAGAAATGAATATGTATAAAACAAATCTACACTTAAGTAACTCAAAATGCTGTGTGCTCATTCTTGTTTTACTCATTCATTCTTTTGTCATCCATTCATTCTTTTTTCATTCTTTAACCAAATGTGTATTGAGCATCCTCTGTGCCAAGCAGGATTACAGGGGCTAGGAACACAATAGTGAAAAAATAAATACAAATGTCTATGCTTTTAGAGATTATATTTTCATGGAGGAAACAGAATATAAACACATAAATAATAAGCATGCATAATGTAACAAATGGTAAGCACTACCCAGAGGAAAAAGAGCAAAGCAAAGAAACAATGCATGGGAGAGGGGTAATCGGCTGCTGTTTTACAGGCTGCCATGGGCAGTATAGAGGTGACATTTCTCCCACTTCCATCTGTGGCCTAACTAGCTGGTTAAGATCAACCTGAGGACATCAGGAAAGCAGAACTAAATGTTTTAAAATATTTTTCTCGAAGAAATCAGAGAACTACTCAACTTGAAGGACTATGGTCCAGAGAAGAGTAAAGCACAGAGACGCCCACCTCCCTTTGAGGTTTTGTGGATTTTTAAATGATGATCCAAGAGCCCAAAATGTCAAGAAGTGATGGTACTAAAAGGCTGAAAAACTGAAGAGAGATTTCAGTCATCTCAGAGGCGAAAACTGCAATTCACGGTTTATCAAGGAAAAGGGAAGTATGTAAATGCTCAGGTTTTCAAGTGAGACCACTAAAGGAGTACACTCGGGATGTATGGGCAAATCAGAAGTTACCACCCCTTGTAAGGACTCAAAACACAGTGTCAACTCAGTCCGTTCCCTGATGAGTTTATTGTTATACTTCCCAACTCTAACTTCCTATTAGAAGCTAAATATATATCCTCTCCGGAACCAAATAACTTCATCTCAGAGTGTCAAATTTTCTGAAAAAAAAAAAAAGTTTTTCATACAAAATGAATGTAGTTCAGTGAAATTTACTAAACATATCAGGAAAGGAACTAAATAACTAAATAACTAAAGAGAAAAAACAGGCAATAGAAATGGACCCAAAGTTGAACTAGTAGTGGTTTTGAGTAAATGTGATAACATATACAAGAAAATAGACAACCAAGTGGAAAATACAATCAGAAAACTGGAATATATTAAATAAGAATCAAATACAAGAAATACAGCATCTTAATTTAAGAATATATTATATGAATTTTCAACACAGTAGGAAAAAATGGGAGAGAGAATTAATTAACTGGAAGATAGGTCAGTAGAAAATATTTAGTCTAGTTATAGAAAGACAAAAAGGTGAAAAGCTTAGAAAAGAATAAGTCTTATTTGACACATGGTGAGACAATTCAGCAGTGATTAAAGTCCCAAAACAAAGAGAGGAAAAATGTTTAAAATTAGTATTTGAAAGAATCGTCACCAAAGGTTTTCATGACTAATGAGCTAACGAAACATCAAGCTGCACTTCTTCAGCAAAGCTCTGAGATAGCTGGAGAAAGAACCAAGAGGATGACGGTGCTGGAGGCACAGCTGGCAGCAAGAGCAAACTTTCTGAGAAAAGGATTCCGGAGGGACGGGAGAGGAGTGGGCAAGAAGGAAAGCAGCAGATTAAGTCAAATAGACGACAGGGCGTAGTGCCAACGTGGTCTTGTGGAACCCTTTAACATCTGTGACTCTCAGCCAGTATGAAACTGAGAGACAATATTTTCTTTTTTGGGGTGGGAAACTCTATTTTCAAAAGAAGAAAAGCAGGATAAGAATTATCTTTGAAAATGAGCAATTACTAAGAAAAGAACCATTTTCCCATTATTCTTTCCACTGTTTTCTGTTGTTGCTTTAAACAGCTTTGCTGTCCCACTGTTCTGTAGGTCAGGATCCCAGGCAGGCTCGGTTGTGCTCTCAGAGTCTCACAGGACTAAAATCAGGCGTGGGTCAGGACTCTTATCTTTAGGCTATAGGGAAGCTATTGCTGCTAAGGTTATTCAGGATGTTGACTGAATTCAGTTATTGGTGGTTATAAAACTCAGACCCTCATTTCCTTGCTGGCTGTAACAAGGGGACCACTCTCAGCTCCTATAAGGCCACTTGTATTCCTTGGTACATGGCCCCTAGCCAGTAATGACATATTGAGTTCTCATTCTTCAAAGCTCTGAATTATTCCTTTGTCACCAGCTAGGAAAAAAAAATGTTCTGCTCTTACAGAGTTCATCTGATTGCATAAGGTCCACCCAACTGACTTGATAAATTAAGGTTAACTGATATGGTCTATTAATTACATCTGCAAAACACTTTCACAACAGAACTGAGATTAATGTTTGAGTAAGCAGGGGGATGGAAAATTGGGGACACATCTTTCGCATTCTATCACAGTCCTATTTTGCAAATAAGAACAATGAAACACAGGAAGGTAGCAGTAGACTGTTCAGTGCCACATTATAATGACTACTTCTTTGTTTTACTATTTATGTTTCTATCCTATGAGTTTAAACAGGAAGGGTAGGGAATGGAAAATAACCAGTTAGAGCTCTATTACAGAAATCTGCCATTGTATGATGCGTCTCTGTTGTGGTTTCCCCTTACAAAAGTTTATGAATTTGCAATTGTGAAACAGTGATGGATTTATGTTACAAATAAGTGCTTAAAATCATGTTCATTGTAGAACATGCACTAATAAATATCTTTAGAATTGATCTCTATTTAAAAAGAAAAATAGAGCTCTATATCAGTAATCCAAGCGGGAGGCAATATGGCCTGGAAGAAGGTGGAAATAGTAAAGAGGTGAGTTCTGGATATGCCTTGAAAATGCCCACAATATTTGAAGATGGATTAGATGTGGGGTCTGAGAGAAGGTGCTAAGTATGACTCCCAGGTTTTCCATCTGAGCTGCTGGAAGGACTTTCACTGAGAACACATTTACTAAGTTTAGGAAGTCTGGAGGACGAACAGGTTTGTTGGGGGAAGATCTGGTTTTAGATGTGTTAAATTAAGATGTCTCTTCAGCATTCAAATGAGTTGTCTAGTAGTATATAAGTTGGCAGTTCAGAGGGGGTTGTCAGTGGATAGACACTTCTTAAATCCCCAAGATTAGATGGGATCACAAAAAGAATATAAGGATAGTTAAAGAAGAAAGGAGGTCCAGAAACTGAGCTCTGGGTACCCAGGGTTTAGAATCAGGAAGAGAGGAATCCAAAGGGTGATCAGGAAGGAGGAGCCATGGAAGGAGAGGAAATTCAAAATCATGGGATGTCCAGAAGTAAAGTCAAGAAAATGTTTTAACAAGGAGAGAGTGAGTGGTTCCCTGTGCACAGTGATGCCGATAGTTAATATAGGTGAGGGCTCAGAGCAAACCACTGTGCTTAACAATACAGAGATCATTGGCCACCTGAAAAAAGAAATTTTATTGTGGAATGAGGAAGGCATAGCCTTCTTGTAGCAGACCTGAGAGAGAATGGAAAGGGCTATATAGTAGACAACATAAGCATCTCTTTCCATGTATTTTCTCATTAAAAACAGTGAATTCAGTATAGGAAGAAAAAGCTGAAAAGAGCATCATTTCAACCCTAACAACAAAAAACTGAATAAATCACAAAATTATAACTTCCTTGAGCCTAAGGATAGCTAAGGACACAGGATTACTAAGCAACCTGAAATCCTAGGGAAAACAGACCTTAAAACTTGCACAGCTGTGGCAGGCCACAGGAGAGAGGAGAGATATTGGGCACCATGCAAGCACCAAAATAATTTAACACATTGCTAAAGGCTGACTGTGGGCTGGTCTGAGAGCTTACAATGCTGGGAGCTACTAGCAGAAAAAGAAGTTTGTACCCACTCACAGACTTTTCTCCAAAGACCTTCACTGGGTCTTTAGAAGAAAGACTAAAGGAGGAGCAAGAGACAAGGGAGAGCCTCCCTCCAAGGACCTATCCTGTGGGAAGGGAACAGTGCCCTGTGCGAAGGGCACCCAACTCCACCCAGACTCTTATCCTCTATGAACAAAAGCCCAAGATGCTGGGGAGGGGGCAGGGAGCAGAAGATCTTGAGCTTCAGGGAACAGATGAATATACTTTCCTGCTGAGGAAAGATTAAAGATGAAATCTTCCACCACAGGAGAAGCAGAAAACAGTCTCTCACAGAAGCACCAGAGAACCCCATGGCTGGAATGGGGTAGAAGGGCAGAATAAGTGAGAAAGCCCCAACCCTGAAATCCAGGCATACTTGACCTAAGTAGCAGAGAACCTACCACCAGCACCCACCAACAGGTTAATGAGCACTGAGTAGTCGCCAACAGTATTCCAGCACTGTGGAAAGGGTAAGAACATGGAAAGGATTCCTTCTGGAGATGCAGCAGGGACATGGAGAAGAACCCCTCCCAGCATCCCAGCTGCCATCCTAAGACTGACGAAAACCATAGCAACAACTCCTGAAGAGACTGATGCAGACGCACATATCCATGCTGCACCAGAAACAGCATGCCTGTTTCTAGACATAAACTTGACTTACTCTGCCCCTACTCTTCTAAACAGACTGTGCAGTATTTAATCAAAATGTAAGAGACACACACCAAAAATTTTTTAAATGTGTAAAAACAATCCAATGTAAAGATGCAACCTAATGAACAAAATTAGGTTCAGAGCCAACCCTGACACTATAAATTTTAAGTAGAAATGTTATGTGATATAATTAGTATGCAAAAGCCCTAGTGGAAAAATTAGAGAACTAGGCATGATGGAGAATTGCAGCAGAGAGGATGAAATCTTAGGAAATGGTCAAAATGAATGCTGGAAATAAAGAGAATGCCTAGTATCATTAACAATGCCTTTGATAGGTTCATTAGGACATTCAACGTAACTTTAAAAAAAAAATAGGGAATTTGAAGATAGGTCAACAAAACCATCAAAACAGAAACTCAAAGAAGAAAAAGAAGCAAAAAAAAAATCAGGGCAGAACAGCTCATCCAAGAGCTGCGATGCATATTATGAAATTCCTGAAGCAGAAGACGAAAATAATATTTCAAATATTTGGAGAGATAAATATTAAGAAGTTTCCCCAAAATAGTGAAAGGCACCAATCCACAGGTCTAAAGACTTCAGAGAAGTCCCCAAAGGATAAGTATTTTGTAAGCCACACAACATATTCAGGCTGCTGAGTACCAAGATAAAGGGAAAAAATAATATAAATTACATAAAGAGGAGCAGATATTATTAACAGCTGACTTCTCATCAGCAGCTATGTAATTCAAAAGACAATGGAATAACTCCTTTAAAATATTAATGGAGGGGAGGCACAAAGCCTTCTAATCCAGAATTCTATATCTAGCAAAGATATTTTTTCAAAGATGAAAACAAAGAGTTCTTCATAAAAATAAAAGAAAACCTAATTCATTACCAGCAGACTTGTGCTGTAATAAGCATTAAAGGAAATAAATCAAAACAGAAAGAATATTGTACCAGATATAAATTTTGATTTACACAAAGAAATTATTTAAATGATAAATTTTTAAAATTTTACTGATTTTAATTCTTCTAAGAGATGACTATCTAAAGCAAAATTATCAGCAATATATTGTGAATGTAAAATATATGACAAGAACAGTACAAAGTGTGGGAAGAAAAATTGGAAATACATTAATTTAAGATTTTGACACTACATAATATTTGAAGTATAAATTAAAGATTCATATTTTAAATACTAGAGCAACTGCTAAGACATTTTTAAAGAGATTTAAATAATAAGCTGGTAAGAAGCTATAATGTGGGAACACAAAAAATTCTCAAGTCATCCAATAAAAGGCAGTTAAAGAGGAAGAAAAGGAACAACACTAAATGAATCTAATAGAAAACCACAATCAGATTTAAACTCAACTATATGAATAATCATATTAAACATGAATGGTATGCTGTACACAAGAAATTTGTTAAAATTAATATATTGATGTAAAATGATGAAAACTATACAGTTGTAGCTAGATATACTAGGGGCATTGATTCCATGGCTCCAAATGATGCAGTTCTTTGCATAAAAGGACTCTGTGTACCTTAAAGGGTATGTGAATAGTGGCTACACTGCATTATTTACGAAATAATTACAAGAAGTGAAAGATCTGTGCCTGTTCACTGAAGATGAAATTTTCTTCAAATATTTCCAGTCCACAGTTGACGGAACCCATGGATGCAGAACTCATGGGTACAGAAGGCTTCTGGTATACCAAAGTCATGAGAAAGCAAAACAAGAAAATGCAGAAGAAAGCTGGAATGACTATACTAATATCAGGCAAATACCAGACAAAATTTGACAACCAGAGTACAAAACAAGAGATAACATCAGGGATAAAGAGGACCATGATATAAAGCTAAATGGATAAATCCTAAGCATATATACACTAACAGAGTTTTCCTAAAAGCAAGAAAAAGTACCAGTAGCTGGAGGAGAATACTCACTTGCGACAGTGTGTTTGCTTTTTAAGATGACCAAAATTACATTATATTTGTATGTGCTAGGGACTGATCCAACTGAAAAGAGAAATGACAACTTAGGAAACAGGAGGATTTGTGGAATGGGTGATTCCTACAGGACTGGCAATATCTCTTTGCCTCTACTTTGCCCGGGAGTTCCTATTCTTCAATTTCTTTGAACATCATTGTTGTGAAAGAAATATTAATTTTAAGGCACCTCAAATGCTTTGGGAAAAATTTTTGGAATGTATATATGTATATATATACATATATATAAATTTTATAGTCTAACAACTCTCTTGAAATTTCGGAGGAATTGAGCATGGATTGGGTAACTTGGTCACAGGGAAGAGAAGCAGAGCTCTAAAGCATGGCAAACGCAGAAGATGGACTCCTGTGAAAAAGAGAGGGGATGCAGGGAGGGGTCCTGTGCAACCAGCAAAGCAGCTAGTCTCTGCGCCCTGCTCAGCAACAGCCCTTGAGGCTGTGCTATGTGCCAAGCAGAGTAAGGCACCCTGCCCGGTGGGGAAGTGATTGCAAGAGCAAAGAGCTGCACTGAATGTGCAGAGGGTAACAGTGGAGAATCCCAGAATCCCTCTGTTCCTCTTTTTTTACCAGAAAAAAAATGGTGCCAAAAATCTTGCTCCCCAAACTCACAGGGTCTTTGGAAGATTATAGTGCTATCATAGGTTGCAAAGTCTTTCACAGAAATGTGATATTTTATGGGATTAAGTGCCAGGAAAGGCTCATCCTAATCTTGTTTTTTTTTTTTTTTTTTTAATGATGACATGAGAACTAGCTGATGAGACTGGAGAAAGGACCAGTCTGTGTGAGTGTGGCTTTCAGGTGGATGGAAGGAAATGTATGGAATAAGATGCCATGAGATGGGAAGGGAGATCTCCTCCCCCAGACCTTCCCATAGTCTGACTACCCCTTCTCACTTATGGATCCATTCAAATGCAAGTCCTTAAGAGTCTGTCGCTAATCAGCCAGACTAAACCGCCACTTTGCAGCTTTATAAAATTTATGAGTGTATAAAATTTATGAGTGTATAAAATAATATATTTCGGGTTTGTTTATTGGTTAAGGTCTGTGTGGCCCTGCTCAGAGTGAGCCTGGAACACGTCTGTCTTCTGACCTCTGTGCATGACTAAATGCATGAAGTCATGAACTGAAGATGACATGGGTTTTGGAGCAAGACCCACCAAGATTCCAACATGCTGCCTGCATTATCCTGACAGTTTTAGCCTTAATTCCTTCCTGTGAAATACAAATCACAAAGCCTGCCTCAGGTAATCCCAAAGATGAAAAAAATGTAATCAGGACATGTAAAGTACCTGATACTCTCAAAAAATGACCGCTCTCATTTAAGGTTCAAGGAGGTGCGCAGGTGCCAGAGGTAAGGGCTTCTGCCATGCCCTCCTGAGTGAAGCCAGGCCCTACAGTGGTGTGGGTGAGTACACATGGGAGAGTGGGTGCTGTATCGCATTTCTGATGCAACCCAGCTGTTTTCCCAGTTCCCTGCCCTTTATCTTCTCCAAATGACTGAATTCCATCTGTGATCCTTCCAGTCCTGTACCATGTCCTGGGGGCAGGATAAGAAGGCACTTGACATTTGAGTACATCTGCTGCGACCTTCTTGGGTCCTCCTTCTCTTGGGAAGATGCAAGCCCAGTCTGTTTGACCATCTCCTTCCTCTCCTTTCCCTCATCTACTTCCACCTCCTGCCATCCTACCCCGTGATGATCTGGCAAGAAAATGCCACCTGAACTTCTTCAGACGTTTTTTCTAAAGGCGTTGGGGCAGAGAGGGAGGCAGCAGAGTTCTGCAGTCTTGCACCATGTCTTTCTTGTTGTAAATTGCTTTCCCAAAGAAAATGGGGAAGCCACATTCTAATGCAGGAGGAGCTACTTCTAGGACTTCTGGTCCTAGTCCACAGCATTCTCTCTTTCCATTAAGAAAATGCAAATCCTAAGAAAATGGAAAGAGAGAATGCTGTGAATGTCTAATGTCAAGGAATAATTAGGGGTCAGCTCTGTGGCTCAAGGGGTTAAAGCCCCAACCTCCCTTGCCAGCATCCCATATGGGTTCTGGTTTGAGTCCTAGCTGCTCCACTTCCAATCCCGATACCAGCTAATGTGCTTGGGAAAGCAGTGGAGGATAGCCCAGGTGCTTGGGTCCCTGAACCTACATGGGAGACTCAGAGGAGGCTCCTGGATCCTGGCTTCAGCTGGGCTCAGTTCTAGCTGTTATGGCCATCTGGGGAGTGAAGTAGCGGATGGAAGACCTCTCTCTACCTCTCTCTCTCTCTGTGTCTGTCTCCTTTTCTCTAGGTTAGTTTGCCTTTCAAATAAATTAATAAATCTTTTTTAAAATTTATTTGACAGGTAGAGTTATAGACGGAGAGAGAGAGAGAGAGAGAGAGAGAGAGAGAAAGGTCTTCCTTCCATTGGTTCACTCCCCAAATGGCCTCCACGGTCTACGCTGTGCCCATCTGAAGCCAGGAACAGGTGCTTCCTCCTGGTCTCCCACGCAGATGCAGAGACCCAAGCACATGGGCCATCCTCCACTGCCCTCCCGGGCCACAGCAGAGAGCTGGACTGGAAGAGGAGCAACCGGGACTAGAACTGGTGCCCATATGGGATGCCGGAGACACAGGTGGAGGATTAACCCAGTAAGCCACAGTGCTTGCCCCATGAATAAATCTTTTTAAAAAGAAGTAATTAATGGATAGATGAATAGATGGCTGAATGGGTGGAAATAAGATGTGAGAAAAAGAGGAAAGGGGTTGGAATGTGAATGGGAAGAATTAGAGATATCTGAGACTAGGATCTGAAGAGTACTGAGACTTTACACAGAATTAAGATGTGTCCTCTGCACTGAGATGTGGTGTGGGCTCCAAGGCTGCTAGATCTTAAAACAGCAGGGCCAACAGAAGGGGTGAGGATCTTCAGGATTTAGAGCCAATTAGTCACATTTTCAGAAATCTCTTTCTCCCTTATTAGCACTTCCTTCTGCACTGAACAAAGTTTCCTGGATTCCCCAGAGCTACCAGCTCTTTGCCTTATTATCCTTTATTTCCTTCCATTCCAAGAATGCATCAAGCCCCCAGCAGCATCAGGTGCTCACTAAATAAGTAGTCTGTCCCACAGGTATTTTTCTCTTGGTATGGGTCATTAGAGATCTTGCTAGATGTTCACAGTATGACATGAAGATGATGTTTTCCCAAGGGTCCCAGGCAAGCCCCTTTATTCTTTTTCTTTTCTTAAGCTGAAGGAAGTAGGGTAGTTTGTCATTGAACTGGCTCAAACTGGCTTATTGATAATCACATCTAGGAAGAAACTGAGTTACCCTCTTCCCTGCCCAGGGTCCCCACACTTTACCTGAGTAGGCAGCAATGTTAGGTGGAGGGAACCAGATGGTAAAAAGACGCATGCCGTCCTTCACTCTGGATCTAGGAATGAACAGATGTGCCTGGTCTTTTTTTTTTTTAAGAATTCCCCCAAAAGTCATGAGGATTAAAAAAGAGAGTTTTGTTGGTTCCAGAGAAGTAAACATTGAATAGAAACACCACTGGCATGAGAACTGGGAGACCCAGATCCCCAGGGCTACACAGCTTTGGATCAGTCACTTCTTTTGAGAGTCAATTTCCATTTATGTAAAGTGAATAGTCTCCTAGGGTTGCTTCCAGCTCTTGAATCTGTTATGCACTGATTGGTCTTTGAACTTTCCTGTGACCATCAGCAATCCTAGGATGGGTAGAGTAGTACAGAACATACTCAATCTATAATCTCCAGCCTAGAGGTGGGTTTCAGCACTGCCATCATTCCCATGCCTCTGTGGACTTGGTTCTGTCCCAGGCTGGAGAGTAATAGACATGGCAGATGGCAGCCCACATTCACCACAGAGGGAACACCAGTGGGTGCAAGTCCAAGCCCCCAAACTCAATAAAAAGGGCCCTCCTTGACCCTCTTTCTGCCCTACAAGGTTCATCTCCTACTATTTCTGCCCTGCCCTTTCACGCTCAGTCTAGTGGACTTACAGAAGGTACCCATGCCCCATGTTCTCCGTTGGTCCTCTATGTTGGTTCATTCAGCCTTCTCTGCCAGGAATACCTTCCACTTTCTTTCCCTAGCCAGTATCTACTCAACAGTTGAGACTCTGGTCACATAAATTCTTCCTTTTCCCTAACTCCCAATTCAGGCCGGCTGAGTAAGAAACAGAACCACTCTAGGTGTCTCTAGCAGGCAGTGTTAGAGGGGCTTCCACCCCTGCCACTGTCAGGAAGGTGAGGAGTCAGGGGCCACCACTGAGAGTATGAAGCTCAAGGCAGAACCTCAGATCTTCTGTGGGGCATCAGACAGTCACTGCTGCCTCAGCTTCCATATCCACAAAGTCAGGCTGGACACTGAGATGTGCTCACTGCCCACAACAGAATCTCCATGGCCACGCAGGTCAGCAGCAACAACCAGAGAATCAGCAATCTGCCTGCACCTTCACATCCCCTCTCCCAGAACTTGTGCCAGGGGGTCCTGGTTGCAAAGGAGTCTGGACAACACTGCTTTGAATCCCCAGCCATAGCAGTACACAGACCAAGAGGAGAAGGAGGTGTTTGTAGAAATGACAGCCAACTCTTTCATCAGCATGTGCCAGATATTCCATATTGTTAGCATATTTAAGGCACACAGAGACCCACTAGGTGGGCATCATTGTTGTCCTTTTAAAGATGATGAGACTGAAGCACAGAGAGGCGAGGTGAGTTACCCGAGGTCTCCCAGCAGTGGTCAGCAGGCATAAGATCTACTCCAGGCAACACAGTTTAGCTCGTGGCCTCTTCACCATCACCTTGTCATGTCCTGAGAAGTATCTGCTGGATCCATGTGGCTATGGAGTCCTTGAAATGTGGCTGGTGCAATGGGGGGCTACGTTTCTTACTTAGGTTATTTCAACTACAAAATTGTAAACCGACACTGAAGCTCACTATTAGGAAATCTTTTCTTCTGTTGATTTTAGGAAATTTAAGTACAGATGAAGATTTTCATTGCAAAGTTAAAGTCCAAATAGAGATGCAGTAAAATGTACAACATAGACACCAGATTTCAAAGAAATTGTATAAAAAAAGGAACGTAAAAAATGTCATATTTTTATATTGGCTACATGTTGAAATGATAACATTCTGGACACAATGGCCTAAATAACGTACATTATTAAAATTAATTCTGTTTCTTTTTGCTTGTTTAAATGTGGCCTCTAGGAAACTTAAAATTCTGTATGTGATTTGCACTGCGTTTGAACTGGATAGTGCCACTGTCTGCTTTGAGACCCTGAGAAACCCGAGCTTGTCTATTGGACATGGGTCTCCCTAGTGCCCTGCTCGGTGGGCTGCTCCTGAGACCTCCTCCCAGCCCCAGAGCTCCAGGCAGGATTTCTGGCTCCCAGAATCCTCTGGCAGAATGAACTTCCACGAAACAAGGCCAGGGCGGGCTGCAGCCAGTCACAGCTCCCTCCCTGGAAGGCTCTGCTATTTATAGCTGAGACCTTCTGTGGGAAGGCACCGGCCCTCAGAATTCTCAGAGTTTGCTGTTCAGTAAGGGCCCAGCCTGGTTAGGAAAGCAAAGACCAATGTGTGAGTATTTTTAGGCTACCCGACGACGTACAGTGGGGAATGCGGAAATTCGGATCTGCTTTCCCCCAGGAGACTGAGTGCAGCTGCAAAGTCAAAAGTGGGCTTTTGCATGAGGGAAAATAATTCAGTTCCCTGTCAACAGGCTCCATGGAGGAGGTGGTGCAGAGTCGGAGCCGCACCCAGAATTGATAGAAGCAGCCCTTTCAGGGGACTCGGTGGGAGCTGCCTGGAAGGAGAGATTGGATTTGCAGCTCATCCGTCGACTCCCTCGCTGATCATTGCTGAACATTGCTCAGTGCCGAGTGAGAAAAATTACAAAGATAAAACTCTTCTTGGAAAGCCCCTAGAGTGAAAATTCTCTTGGTTCAGAAGTGTTAGTTTGAAATCCTGAGAGCCCATGCCAAGACTCCCTCCCAGTTCTCAGCAAAACTGTGCCTGGTGTATTTCAAGGAAAGAAGCAACTTGGTCCAAAGTGGCCCACCTTCCCCTGTGGTGGTCATGGGTAGCAATTTCCCCATGGATGGGACCACCAGGAGCCACAGCCAGTGGAAAAGCCCCAGCTGCTGACCAGGGCTGCTGGCACTAATTAGCTGTTTGCCAGCACCAGGGTCTGCGTCGCCACCTCTGGAAAATGCAATGCTCTTCAGCACAGGTAGAATTTCATGGCATCTCTGAGCCAGCATTGGGCAGGCCTGGCGCTCTCTCTGCTCTTGTCTTGTGGACAGCCTAAATAACAAGCTCACCAAGAGGCCATGCAGGTCCACACATCCCTTGTTATGTACAGAGCATATCCCAGTTTGCATAATACTCATGCATCATAGTTATTGCATGGGTAAATGCCTGCCTTTAGAATCCCTGTTCTAAGATGAAGAAATTGAGCCTCAGAGAGGCTCCGTGACTTGTTGGAGAGACAGAGGACACAGTCTCTTAATCAGGACTAAATGCACTGCATTCAGCTACCAGGCTTGGGATTTCTTTCAGGTATAAAAGTTTCCCAACAGTCATTGAACAACCACCTATTGCGTTTTGACTCCTAAGGACTTTCTCCTGCTGTGCGTGATTTATTTTCCACACATTTGCTCACTTACTCCTTCATGAAATACGTGCATAGTGGGAAAGTCCCCCAGCTCCCTGTTAATTACAGAGAACTGATGCACGCTTTCATCCTCTCTCCATGCTAATATTCCCCTAAAAGAATGACTATGTTCCACCTCATTAAAAGTCACCTTTTAATCAATTTTCCGAGATTTCCTCATTAAATGCTCACAAAACCCTATAAGTGAAGTCTATTATTCTCATTTTACAGATGAAAAAACTGAGGCAGAGAAATGCTAAGTAGCTTGCCCAAAGTTATACAGTTAAAAAGTAGTAGCACTTCAGACCCTGTTTTTTTTTAAACTTTTATTTAATAAATATAAATTTCAAAATTACAACTTGTGGACTTTAGGGGTCTTTCCCCCCATAACCTCTCTCCCACCCACAACCATACCATCTCCCACTCCCTCTCCCACCCCACCTCTCACCAAGATTCATTTTTAACTATATTTATATACAGAAGATCAACTTAGTATAAACTAAGTATTTAAGATATATTTTTTAAAAAGAAAAAAGATGGAGGTGAGCATTGAGCCTACCTGTTGTGTAGCTGCTTAAGAAGCCCAGGTCTCACGTTGGTGTGTCTGGGTTCAATTCTAGGCTTCAGCTCCTCATCCCAGCCTCCTGTCAGTGCAGACTCTGGGTGATGGCTCAAGTGACTGGGTTCCAGGAACCAAAAGGAGAGACTTGGACTTTGTTCCTGGCTCACAGCTTTGATCCCAGCTCAGTCTTGGTCACTGGAAACATTTGGGGAGTGAACCAGCAAAAAGGAGTACACTCTTTCTCTCCTTACTCCTCTCAAATAAATAAATGTTTAATTTAGACCATACCTATAGAAAATCCATAAGCAGTTGAGGGATTTCATCAAAGTTCTGAAAACAGAGCAGAGGGCCGTAATTGATGTCACCACGTGGACAGAGTCTCAGTTTCATGGGTTAGCAGAGCACGCCATGTGTGACAGTTACAATAGGCACCACAGAACATTGGGAAAGTCCAGGACTTGGGTGAGCTGTGAGATTGAATAATGATCCTGTATGGACTGGCACCAGAGGAAAAGGCTGAGAAATTAAGAGCAGAATATTTTTTTCTCTCTTTAGATCCACTCCCAGTGGGCAGAGCTCTGTCCACCATGTGCACGCTCAGCTTTATCTCCCAAAACCTCTATCACAGGGCTTCCTTACAACTGAGGGCTCTGAGGCCCCCAACCAGTTCACAGAGATCCTTAGGCAGGAAGTTCCGAGATGCAAAGAGCTGCAAATATAAGGACCTGAACAAGATGAAAGAAAAAAGAGACACAGCAACTTGGTCCGCCATTTGCCCACAGGCTAGCGCATTTTAAACTGCCCAGAAAAGAAATGCTTCTAAAAGCTTGTGGAGGAGACACCTTTCAAAAACATCCTCCCTGAGGGGAAACACCATATTCCACCTGCAGTAAATCTCACAGACATCTTAGCACACTCTGTGGGAACATGGACCGCAGAGAGAGGGAAGCAGATGACTTGGAAGAGAGAGCGTCTCCAGCTACAGCGCCTCCACCGAAGGGAGTCCATCCGCTTTTCCCCTGTGTTACTCCAGGAACAGAGGAAGATTTCCTAACGGAGGGCACCATATGCTGCAGAAGGTAGTGTCAGACGAGTGCAGCAGGAATCCTGACACAGGAAGAGTGATGGGGAAGTTAAAACCATAGCGATTCAAACTCTGAGCTCCCCACCTGAGCCATGCCATCACAGGCTCATTCTCCTGGAGTATCTAGTTGAGCCTTGAAAACAATGGTAAACATGGAAGTCTACATCTCTGGACATTGGGGGAAGGGAGCCACAAATTTGAAGATCTTTCTAGAGAACAGTAAACCTGTGTCCAGAAAAGACCTACAAATCCCTAAGGAAATTGTCACCCGGTCTCCTCTTAGCCTTCACAGCAACCCCCATCCCTGTGCCCTCGGAGCTTCCCTCCTGTTTTCCGCAGCCTTCTCATTAGTGTGAACAGGCAATTGAGAATTCCTAAGAGCTAGTGAGCTCATCCTACTTGAGAAAAGAGATTGGAACAAAGAACAAAGAAGACAGAGGCAACCGAATTCACACAGCGCAGAAAATGTCCAAGAAAATGTGATTAATATCCTCAGAGGAATAAAAGGAGATCAAGAAAAACACAAGCGCATTTAGAGAACAGGTGAGAGTTCTTGGAAGTTAAAAAATACTGTGACTCAAATTTTAAAGAAATCCAAAATAAGCATGTAACAATAAAGTCAAGAAAATCTCCCTGAAAGTAGAATAAAAAACGCAAGCTATGAGCAATAGGAGAGGAAAGACATGAAAATTAGAAGATCAATCTGGGAGGCTGAACATCCTACTAATAACAATTCCCAGGGAGATCAGAGAAAAGGGAGGGAGGACATCATCACAGGGCAAAAAATACAACAACGCTTCCCAGAATAGAGGTGAGTAAGTTTTCTCCGAGTAATCAATAAAAAACGAATTATGAAAGTCCAAAGTCCCAAATCAAAGCACAGACCTCACTGTGAAATTTTGAACAAAAGGAGACTCCAAAGGCTTCAGTAGGAAAAAATTATTTTAAAAGGTATAGAAATACCTTTTAAATACCTATTAAAATAATAGGTATAGAAATATAATTGACATTGGGCTTTTCCACAGGAGCACAGGAGCTAAGAAAATGCAGCAATTAGTTCAAAACTCCAGGGCAAATAATTCACACCTTAGACATCTATAGCCTTCCAGATCGTAAGCCAAAGCATAAAACCAACAAATGCTTTAACAAGTCATGTCCCTAACCACATCAGCCACCCCCTTCACCCTTTCCCAGGAAGCTACTGGAGGAGGCATTCCAACAAAACCAGGGGGTAAGCTCAGGAACTGAGGCCCCATGCCAGGTGTATGGCAGAGACAACCACAGGATGATGGCTGGCGATTCTCTGGGATCCTAGCTGAGAGTGTCTGTACAGAGACTCTGGTCCCCACCAGAGCAGGGGGCTCAAAGGGAAAACCAGAGCTGGTAGAGCTTTTGACAGATCTGAAGTCCTAAAAAGTTGGAGACATGTGATTTAACAGAGCCATGACAGGGTGTGAGAAAACTTTACCAGATGATGAGAGCAAGCGTAACATCTACTCTTTTTAGCATTCTTACTGGTGAGTGAGATGCCTACAACTGGTGTGGAATCATGAATGGCATTGGACCAGGGAATGATGTAACTGCTTCAAAACTCTGAGGTTTCCATCACAGTCCCTTCCATTCTGGGAAGAGGGCAGTGATGCATCCTGACTGTGACAGATTCCCAGGCTGAATGTGGGGTTGCCTTCCTCTTTGCACCAAAACAAACCTAATCTAATTCCACTTCTCACATTCTGTGACGTGCACCCATACAGCACTCACATGCCATGGGGTCCACTGGATCTACTGCAATCACCCAGAAGCTGCAGCCCTGAATGGCCAGAGAGATGCCCTCAGGGAGGAGCAGCTGAGGCACCTGCCGGAAGATGACACCCCATGAGGGTGGGATGATACCCTTGAACCAATGGCCATTGCATGGGCATCTGTCCACTAGGAGTTAAAAATATGGGTCTGAGCAGCCAGTAGAGGTAGTAGGAGTGCCTTCCAGAATTACTCTCAGTGACCCACTTGTGGGATTTGAACTTCTGATGGAACTAGAGACCCTGGTTCCCACAGTGAGAAAGGTTGCAGCTAGCTGAGAATAAGGGAAGACTTCTCTACCTTGAAGGCTGTGGCTATTGCTGACCAGTTTGACCACCTAGCAATGGTAGACCAGTAGGCCAGGAGGCCGCTCTGGCTTTAGTGCATCATTGGTACCTCCCATGAGGAGGAGATAGTCCCACTGTACAAGGTGGGGCAGAGGGCAGGCAGTGAGTCACCATAGGTATGGCCTGGATCCAGTCTCCATGGAGGAACTGCTACTCATCCCAGTGACTCCTCATCTGAGTTTACCCAGAAATCACGACCCATCAAAATTCTAGAAAAGCTATGCAGGGACTAGTAGAATTTTGGTGAGAAGACAATCCACATGGGCAGAGGGAGAGTGGCTATCATACATCTTCTGGTGCTCAGCCTACAACCTCATTCCTTGGCCCAGTGCTAATGGCTCTCCTCTCAATCCCTCTAAAGGGACTTGCCTTCAGCAGTGCATGACCTGGAAACACCTGAGAGATTATGCCCTGTCCTCCTACTCAGAGGTTGGCCATAGCCAAGGACCAGCTGGTGCACACTGGGCACCCCAGAGCGCTCCAGGATCAGACTGAGATGAGACATCGGCTGAAGCCAACACCTACCTCACTGCTTCCTCCGCCCCAGGTCGCGTCCCTCAGTTCATGGAGGGCTTCTGCAGACATCATTTTCTCAATAAGTTTCTGGCTTAAGAAATTCTTTTTCAGCCTCTGCTTCTAGAGGATCTTTGGGAACCTGATTAATATCAAGGATTTTTGGACTTAAAAATGTCTGTATGTAATAATTCAGTTACAATAATATATATTTTTAAATTTATTCATTTATTTATTTGAGAAGTAAAGTTACCAAGAGTCAAAGGGAGAGACAGAAAGAGTGGTCTTCCATCTTCTGGTTTACTCCCCAAATTGCTGTAACTACTGAAGCTGCACCAATCTGAGGCCAGGAGCCAGGAGCTTCCTCTGGGTCTCCCATGCTGGTGCAGGGGCCCAAATGCTTGGGCCATCTTCTACTGTTTTCCCAGACCATAGCAGAGACCTGAATTGGAAGAGAAGCAGCTAGGACTAGAACAGGGCCCATATGGGATGCCAGGTCAGCAGGTAGAGGCTTAACCTACTGTGCCACAGTGCCAGCCCCACATTTTTAAGATAACATAAGCTTCCAAGAAAACTAGAAAGAAATGTTTCTATATTAGTTGAATGTACTACAGCTCTCATAATGAAGTGTAATAAACTGAGTGACTTGAAAAAACACTGAAATTTGTGGCTGGCATTGTGCCACAACGGGTAATGCCACTGCCTGCTGCCACATCCCATGTGTGTGCTGTCCAAGTCCCAGCTGCTCCACTTCTGATCCAGCCCCCTGCTGATGGCTTGGGAAAAGCATCGGAAGATGGCCCAGGTGCTTGGGCCCCTGCCAGCCTTGTGAAAGAACCAGATGAAGCTCCTGGCCATTGCAGCCATCTAGGGAGTGAACTAGCAGGTGGAAGATCTCTTTCTCTCTCTCTCTCCCCCTGTAACTCTGACTTTTAAATAAATAAACAAATCATTTAAAATTTTCTAAAATAAAAAAACACAGAAACTTGTTCACTCACAGTTTTGGAAGCTGGAAGTCCAAAGTCAAAGTGTTGGCAGGGCTCCCTCCAAAGCTTCTAGGGAAAGATCTTCAGACCCAGGGAATCCTTGGCAGTGGTAGCACAGCTCCTACCTGTGCTCTCCAGTGTTAAGGAGGCCAGTTATGTTGGGTTAAAGACCCACCCAACTCCAAGCGACCTCACCCTAACTCATCCCATCTGCAACAAAGCCGTTCCCGAACAAGGACTGAGGCTTCCATCTGGAGAGAAGGACTTCGCAAATCATTTCTGGGGAACACAACTCAACCCCTAAAGGTCTCTGAGACAGGGGATGATCATCAGAGCAGTGGAAAGTGTCTTGCCATGAACACTGCGTGTGAGAGGAGCAGGGAGCGTGTTCTACATCCTGAAGTCAGACCCTTTCTGTCCTTCACCTAGCTCAGCCAGGAAATAATTCCATCAGACTTGCAAGGCCCTGCAAAACTATTACCTTTTAGGAAGCAAAGAGTGTGCGTTAGCAGAATGAGAGAGTAACCCCAGAAAGAGGGAAGCCTGGAATGCAGGAAGCAGGGGCCCAGGCGGGTGAGGGGTGAATGGAAACTGGCTCTGCCTGGAAGAGAGGACTCTAACAAAGGGCCCAGAAGAGTGTCTGAGTAGCTAGAGCTCTGCAGAGAAAAATATGGGGGAAGTTATAAAAATATGCCACAATGAGAGGGGAAAAAAGGAGTGATAACCAGAAATTTCAGGAAAAATCAAACAAGACGAACAATACAGTAAAAAAATAGTATTGTACCACCTGGCTGTGAGCAAACTGCAAATTATCATAATAGTGAAGCTCTTGCTTAAAAAGTTAAATAAACACTATCATAGGAATGTGCTGAGAGGACACG
Organism: Sylvilagus floridanus; assembly: GCA_949820135.1. NCBI lineage: Eukaryota > Metazoa > Chordata > Mammalia > Lagomorpha > Leporidae > Sylvilagus > Sylvilagus floridanus. The sequence goes on along the minus strand of OX463241.1, from coordinate 161,279,857 downwards.
AGGGTATTTAAGTGGGATATTTGTCAAAGGAGTTAAATCCTAATTAATTATAGCAATACACTAACAGATACTATCTTAATGTCTAAAGCAAAAAAGAGAAATTGTAGCACATTGTTTAGAGAGAGGTTCCCAGATCCAAGAGTGGCTTCCCTTCAGAAGCATACAGAGAATATGAAAGCGTGGGGTGCTACTCTTTTGGGTTTAAAACTGTGCTATTCTATTTCCTTTTTATTAAAGTCATTGTTATCCACTCAGGAGATTAGAAAAGGCCTGTATAGTCCACACACAACCATGGTGTTGGCCAGCCGCCCTGGCACTCTCTCACACTGAATCCTGAACTCTTTACTATATCCTTTGGTGTTTACTCGTTAACAGGTTCTGTGCCTTACCCTCAGGACATAAAGTGAGCAAACTGCCCCCTGCCCTAAAGAATTTCACAGTCTGCATCAGAGCTTAGAAATAAGAGACATTTGGGTCCCTTTAGTTTTGTTCATATGAAGATCCATCTACTCTCAAATATAAGATCATGTTTAGTCTATAAAATGGCTGCTCCCTACCTCTGAACGTGGGGCTAATTAAACTTCTCTTGAAATGCTGCCCTGTGACAAAACAGAAACCAGTCAATCAAGGTTCCCAAGAAACCAGGCTCAGAACTACTCCCCACTCCCCCAAACCACTACAAACTGACAAATTGTTAGTATCAGTGTTTGGTTTAATTAGGAGATTGGATAACACACAATAGTCCTTCAGCACATTGATCAACCATCAGGCTGAGCTTCAGTGAATGGATTTTCTCATGTTGAACCAGAGCCACCTTGAAAAACTTTGGAATTTGCAAAACATGGGACACCAGCCGGCTTCCTGCAGGATAACAGCTGGAGGTCCCACTCCATTTAGAAATGAAAAGTTAAAGGCACCTGATGGGTTGAATGGGAAAGTGCCAGCCAGTGCCTCCTGACAGCGGAGGGCAATGCAGACCCAGAAAACATGGTCCCTCCAAGGACAGGAGCTGAATGGACTGCAGGCATGTTCCTGACGGAGCCCAGAGAAGGAACAGTGGAAGGACCCAGAGGACAGCAAAGCATGGAAACCAGGGGCCATGCCAGAGTCACCATCACTATCATGATGCACAACACCAGCCTCAAGACCCCAGGGTCACACCCAGCGACGCCCACGGAGACTTGGTCCTGTGGGCAGCCATCCTATGGGGGTGCAGAGCAGGGGGAGGGCGTCTCCGTCCTTCTGTGGGCAGCATAGCATGCCTGGCAGGGACGGAAGCAGACTTTAGGGCCAACATTCCATCTCTCCTGGGAGTCACAGGCCTACAGAGCCTCGAAATCAATTCCAAACACCTCTGTAGGGAGTTAAGAACTTTCTGAGAGTTTTGGAAAACCTCACAATGAATTTATTTGTAAAAGTAAGGGGATGTATTTGCAGGCCAGCTAGTGACACAAATCCAACCCTTTTTAAAAAGAGTGAGACCTGCATAAAGTTCATCCTGGCCTGGGCTGCACTACCTGGAACACATGCACAGAGAGCAGGTGTCCAGAGTTGCATCCCAATTTTACTTTAGAATCAAAGAAATGATGGCTGGAGGCAGGTGTTTTTAGCCTAGCAGTTAAGAACACTTGGGTTCAATTCCAGCTTCTTAATGTAGACCCTGGGAGGCAGCAGTGATGGTTCAAATAGTTGGGTTCTTGCCACCAAATGGGAAACCTGGACTGAGTTCCCATCTCTTGGCTTCTGCCCCCCAGGCCTGGAGAGTGAACTAGCAGATGGGAGTTTCTCTCTCTCTCTCCCTCTAACAAATGAATTTTTTTTAAAAGAAATGATAACTGATTCCCTATACTCTGTAAAGCTTTTTTTCCACCCAGACAGAAGATGAGACAGGTGACCCAGAAACTGACAATGTGAGATCCTTGGACCTTGGGGAGAAAACGACTCACCGGGTGAATGATGCTCCTGCCGACCTTGACCAAATGGCAGTCCATCACAAATGACCCTTATAATTTTTGTTATGTTTTTGTCCCTTCTCATCTAGAGTGTTATTTATTTAACATATAGTTTAATTTGGCTTACTTTTTTTAGCATTTGTAGTTTTCTTGATACTTCATTTTTCAGAGAACATTTTATGTTTACAATAAAATTGAACAAAAAGTACAGAGATTTCCCATCTACCCCTGTCCTTACACAGGCATAGCCTCCCACATTGTTGAAATCCTCAACAGAGAGGTACCCATGTTACTGTTGATGAACCTATATTGACATGACTTTATAACCCCAAATCCATACATAATACTAGAGTCCACTCTTGGCTTTTGTTCTTAAGTTTTTTCAACATAGAATCGTCAAGTTTATTCATCTATGTTTATTTGAAAGACAATGAGAGGGAGAGAGAGACAAGCACACAGACCGAGATCCACTCTACCTGGTTCACACTCCAAATGCTTGCAATAGCCAGGGCTGGGCCAGGCCAAAGTCAGAAGCCAGGAATGTAATCTGAGGGTGGCAGGGACCCACATACTTGAGCCATCACCTGCTACCTCCCAAGACCCACATTAGCAGGAAGCTGGAATCAGATGTAGATCTGGAACTTAAATCCAGGTGTCCGAAGCAGTGTCTTAATCACTGCATTCAATGTCTGCCCATTCTTAATGCTTTGCCTCTTGTGAATTTGGACAAATATTTCTACCATTGCAGATCATGATGGGAAACTGTGTGGACAGCGGTGTGGACAATAACAGCCCAGGCCTTTCAGCAATGAATGCTATTCCACCACCTATCTACTCAACTACTCAAGGACTTATTGTTTGCGCCATGTTTTTGCAATTTTGAATAAAGCTGCTATAAACAAATTCTTGTGTGCACATAAGTTTTCAACTCTTTAGGGTAAATGCCAAAGAGCATGATTGCTGGATCATATGGCAAGGGTATGTTTAGTTTTATGAGAAACTGCCAAACTGCCTTCCAAAGTAGTTGTATCATTTGCGTTCCCATCAGCGGTGAGAGAGACTTCCTGTTGTTCCACATCCTTGCCAGCTTTTGGTGTTGTCAGTGCCCTGGACTGGGGCCATTCCAGTTGGACTGTGGTGATGTCTCGCGGTTGTTTCATCCTGCACTTCCCTGACGCAATGTCTGCGTGTATATGACAGGAAACATACTGTCATATGCTTATTTGCCATCTGTATATCTTCTTTGGTGAGATGCCTGTTGAGGTCTTTGGCCCATTTTAAAATTGGCTTGCTTGTGTTCTTTTTGTTGGGGTTTAAGTGTCCTTTAATTTTTGGAAAATAATCTGCTATGTCACAGGTCTCTTGCCAATACGTTCTCCCTGTCTTTTCATTCTCTTGACAGTGACTCTCACAGAGCAGATATTTTTTAATTAATGAAGTTCAGCTCATCAATCTTGCCTTTCATGGACTGTGCCTTTGATATTGTTCTAAAAAGTTATCACCAAACTCAAGGACATCTGGATTTCTCACCTATGTTATCTTCTAGGAATTTTAGAGGTTTGCATTTTACATTTTGGCCTGTGATCCATTCTGAATTAGTTTTCATGTAGGTAAAAGTTCAGGTCTAGATGCATTTTTCCATGTGCATGTCTAGCTGTTCCACATCATTTGTAAAGAAGACTGTCTTCTCTCCATTGCTTTGCCTTTGATCTTTGTCAAAGATCACTTGATCGTACTGATGTGGATCTATTTCTGGGCTCTTTATTGTATTCCATCATTCCATTTGTCCACTACCCAACAATTCCACGCAATTTTTTATAAGACAAGTTCTACTCAAGTACTGTGGGCTTTTTGTGTTGGTGATTATTTTTCTAGTCTTCATTAAATTTAAAATATCCATTTGTACAACTCCTAAAATTATCTAAAATGCTATCCTGGCATGTGTTCCCCACGTGTAGGGCAGAATGAAGAAGACACCTGGAGAGCAGAAGGATGGCGTGCACGTCCCCAGCCTGCCCACAGACTCCTGTGTGACGCCGTGTGCCTGAGCTGTGGGAAGCTCCATTGCCTCACCCGAATGTCGCACTGTGGGTCATCCAGAGCCTCTGCCGCCTGGCTTTTGCTCTCCTTATCCAGAACTGCTGCTTGCCTTTCCCTTCCTGCCACTCCCATCCCACAAGGAATTTGCAGCATCACGTTTTTGCCTTGATACTTCGGTTGCAGATGACTGAAGCCTTTCCTGGCCATCTTGAATTATCTAAGAAGAATTCTGGGCGGCTGCATCCAGCCACATAACATGTCTATGTTATGTCACCTTTTTACAATGGGATTTGAAGCAGATTTATGTGGGGGAAGGAGAGTGAGAGGGTGAGGGAGAGGGACAGAGAGAGAGAGAGAAAGAGAGAGAGAGAAGTTTTTTTTTTATTTGACAGGTAGAGCTATAGACAGTGAGAAAGAGAGAGACAGAGAGAAAGGTCTTCCTTCCATTGGTTCACCCCCTAAATGTCCGCTATGGCCGGCGCTCCGCCGATCCAAAGCCAGGAGCCAGGTGCCTCTTCCTGGTCTCCCATGCAGGTGCAGGAGCCCTAATCACTTGGGCCATCCTCCACTGCCTTCCCAGGCCACAGCAGAGAGCTGGACTGGAAGAGGAGCAACCGGGACTAGAACCCAGCACCCATATGGGATGCCGGTGCCACAGGTGGAGGATTAACCAAGTGAGCCACTGCACCGGACCCAGGAGAGAGGATTTAAGGTGACCATGGAGCTGCTCACAGAAGAGCATAGGTGGAGGCAGTGGGGGAAGTCCACTCAGACTTGCAGGCTGAAGTTCAAGGCCCCCCTCAGCATGCTGATCCTTGCTCCTGGGATTTGTGAGATACTCTTTGATCTTAATAAAAAGCCCCCACATCCTCTAGGGGTTACTAGTTTTACCTACTTCCTGCAAAGGAGACAAAGCCAGGGCACGGGGTTAATAAACTTCCTGCCCTGAATCTTTGAAGATCCAGGGAGAAGAAATACCCAAAGTGCTTCCCAGGGGAGTCTCAGGAAAGGACCGGTATTTTTTTTTTTTTTGACAGGCAGAGTGGACAGTGAGAAAGAGAGACAGAGAGAAAGGTCTTCCTTTGCCGTTGGTTCACCCTCCAATGGCCGCCGCGGACGGCGCACTGCGGCCAGCGCACCGTGCTCATCCGATGGCAGGAGCCAGGTGCCAGGTGCTTTTCCTGGTCTCCCATGGGGTGCAGGGCCCAAGGACTTGGGCCATCCTCCACTGCACTCCCGGGCCACAGCAGAGAGCTGGCCTGGAAGAGGGGCAACCGGGACAGAATCCGGCGCCCCGACTGGGACTAGAACCTGGTGTGCCGGCGCCGCAAGGCGGAGGATTAGCCTGTTGAGCCACGGCGCTGGCAGGACCAGTATTAGTACCCCAGTGGCACCCCTTTACAGGCCTCATCCCCTTCTACCCCTTCCTGACTCCTGACAACCAGAAAGGAAACAGCCACCGGAGGTGAGAGAAGACAATAGCAGAGGGTCCATGGGCAAGAACCTGGGTCCCTTGCAAAGAGACAGGCAGGATGTGTGATCAAGCCCATGATGAGGAAGCACTGATGAGCCCATAATATTATTAGACAGGAGGTGCCAAGTCTTTGTGACTACATGTAGCCCTATTACACTTCCTAGAGGAAGCACAAGGAAGAGTGGAACCAGATAGGTTCAGGGCTGATGCCTGTCTGCTCTGCCACCTCCAGCATCCCACTGTCGTTCATTTAATCAACTGGAAAACTCCCACCAGGCTCAGAACCACAGTGAAGGCCCAAGTTCTCCTCATGGTGAATAACCGAGCGTAAGAAGCAAATACAAAGTAAGCGCCAGGAAGGGTCCATTTGCTTCCTTCCTTGTTCATGACAACGTCTGGGCCCAGAGCAGACAGGCTGCCCCAGGGGCTCCCTCTGCCTCCCCAGCCTCAGCCAGCAGCTTCCTCGCGACAGTCTCCCTTCTGCATGGGCCGTCCGGCTTGCTCCTTCTGCCCCCACACGCTGATCACACAGTGACTGTGCTCACCCTCCTGCTGCAGCTCAGACTCGCCTTCCTTCAGGAAGCTCTGGTTCTTGTTCATAGGCTGCATCGGGATTTAAAATTACAGATTCATTCATTTGCTCACTTCTTTGACTTGTGCTTCTCCCTTCTCCAGTACAGTGGTTGGACATCCCCCCCCCCCAACCCTTAGTGAGGCATTTTCTGCCAGGTGTCCTCCTTGGCCCCATGGACCCCTTCTCTCCCCAATAGCAGCCGTCCCAGCAAGCCTTGCAGCTGTGTGTTATGTCAGGTTAGAAGGAGGGGAGAGGGGATGTCTAGACTTCTTCCCAACCCCGACCTCCTTTCCTCTGGAATGCTCCCTCTGCAGGCTCTTCTCAGTGCACACTGTCCCTGCGCCACACCAAGATCCTGCCCCCTGTGATGGGCTGTTCCAGAGCTGCCACCCAACAGCAGCCTGCCAAAGAGTCACTGGACACTTCTTCCAGTGCCCAGATCTTGCTAATCCTAACAAAATTCCTCTCTGGAGGAAGGTACCCCAGTGAGAAAACTATGGTCCCAAGAGGCAACGTAGGAACCACAGTCGGATGGAAATGGAGCATCAAGGCACAGCAAAGAGTCCAGCCCTTCACCTCTGGGGGGGCTTTCTTTCACACCGTGTTGGTGTCCCTCAGAATGGCCCTTGAAACAATGAAAACACCACTGGTGTGGGCCAGCAAACTGGCCTGCATTAGCAACAGCCTATGTGATGACATCTTAGAGTGTCTTCATTTGGGTTCACCCACAGGCAGGGCCTGGAACATGGGTTGTAGGGACCTGATTTCTCTGGAAAGTGCAGGACACACATGTATCAGAGTAAGGAACTAATGCTGGGGAAGAGAAGGCAGTCAACGCCTGGTGTGTAGATAATAGTGAATGACATTAGTAGCTGCTAGAGTAGGTATAGAACAGGGCTTCATCCTTCCAGAAAACGCTGGGAAGTGGTAAAAAATTTCATGCTCAGAGGCATCCCAGCTGGGGGCAAGGGAGCTGGGGTATCTGCACACCTCCTGAGCCCACCAAGATGGCAGCTGCCCCTAGAGACTGATAACACCCCAGATCTTCATGGACAGAGCAGCCTTCCCTGGTTCCAAAAACAGAAGTCATTCAGTCTTAGAAACAGGGTCCTTGGCAGGCACCACGGCTCACTAGGCTAATCCTCCACCTGCGGTGCCAGCACCCTGGGTTCTAGTCCTGGTTGGGGCACCGGATTCTGTCCCGGTTGCTCCTCTTCCAGTCCCGCTCTCTGCTGTGGCCCGGGAGGGCAGTGGAGGATGGCCCAAGTGCTTGGGTCCCTGCACCCACGTGGGAGACCAGGAGGAGGCACCTGCTCCTGGCTTCGGATTGGCACAGTGCGCCTGCCGCAGTGCACTGGCAATAGCAGCCATTTGGGGGGTGAACCAACGGAAAGAAGACTTTCTCTCTTTCTCTCTCTCACTGTCTAACTCTACCTGCCAAAAAAAAAAAAGGGGGAAAAAGAAACAGGGTCCTGGCTGTGGACAGTGGCAAGAGTGTGAGGCTTCAAGGTGTGGTGGGACTGCAGAAGCATCATCTGCCCCCTACGCCACACGTTGTCTGTTAGTGGTGCCTGAGAGTCCACATGGAGACCCAAATCCTTTGGCATCCAAAATGATGGCAGCTGTTACTGGCACAATGCAGGTTTGCTATTCACCAATCTCTCCCGCCAGGTTTGGCTCTTGCATTTCAACTGAAAAATCCTGAAAGTTGTCTTGACACTCATTTCATTAGTCCTCTACGGCAACTCTAACAAATTACCAAAAACCTGGCTTAAAATCACACACTTGTATTGTCCTTCCTTTCTGGACATCAGAAATCCAAAATGTGACTCAGTGGGCTGACATCAAAGAGTCGACCAGCTGTGACCCTTCTAACAGCCTAGGGAGAACCCCCGATCACTGAGCTCCATTACCAACTACTTCTCCCTGCCTGCAAGCTCTCCTGTCATCACGTCGGCTTCTCCAACCCAATCTCCTATCTCCAGCATCCTCTTACAAAGTTCTCCACCCCGTCATCTGTCATCTGGCAGAGGGTTCCTCCCCTGGGTGAAGGCACACACCCTCAGGCTCCAGGATTGGCTTATCTGCTGGGGAGAAAGGCATTCTACTGCCTACCACTCCCATCTTGTAGATAAGAAGATGGACACTTGGCCATAACTGGAGCACTGCTCACGTCTGGGCAGGCCTGGAAGCCAAATGCTGCCAATCTAAGTGCAAGCCCTCATTACTGAGTGCCTGCTTACTTAGTAATGAACAAGAGTTCTCAGACTAGATTTCTCATTGCCACACTGATAACCATGGTGGAGGGACAGATAGGCACTATGTCCGACCATTCTTCCTTCAGTGTGAAATGGCTTTATTTCACCTTGCAGTATCTTTTCCCAACAGAGCCTGCTACAGGGGAGAAAAGGTGAGGAGGTGGAAATATAATGTTAGGGATACAAGGAAGCAGCCACTGAACTGGAAACCTCTGAAGTAGGTGGGGTGGGGAACACCAATCCATCCCCACCTTATTTATTTGATTCCCAAAGAAGTGTTTACATACCAAAGTCTGCATGATGGGCCCAGCCATGTGCCAGGAAATAAGGCAAAAATGCAAGCTCAGAACATCTCTGGCCCAGGCAGGCAGCAAGTGACAGTTTGTGCTAGGGTTTAGTGAATTGCTGATTTCTACAACAGCGTGAGAACTTTTGCACACCAGGAGGACCCATTGACTGAATCCCCAGTTCCCAAAGATTGAGTGGCTTCAGGTTTATTTCCAGACCGTAGCTCCAGTTTCCTGCTGCCCGCAACTGTGCGGCAACATTGCATTGCATTGCTCTGATTTGAGGCTAAAAAGTGTTATTTATTTTAACTTTAAATGTTGGGTTTTTTTCCAGATCACTTTCTGCTAGTGCACAGACATCTGCAGCCAGGAAAAAGTTGGGAAGATATTCTTGACTCGGAGACAAATGGGAGGGGCCCCAGTTCCCAACCCCAGGCATTCCCCCACATACCTTTCCTCTTGCTTTATTTCACCATCAAGTGAAGAAAAAAAATACCTTTTTAAAAAACCATCTTACCTCTAAAAATGTCATCTCCCTCACTTCCTTTTTCTCCCAGCCCCCTTTCAGTCCAACACCTGGGTATCTAGAGAAACAAGGAAAATCTTCTGAATGTTTGGAGAGAGGTGCTGAGAAGGGGTGTAGATGGTAGACAGAGTACACTGGATCCGACACAGTGGCCTCCTCCAGCCCTGCCCCTGCCATGCAGCCATGTACCACCTGCTGTGGGAGAGTTACTTCATTTCCATACCTTCACTTATCTCACCTATGAAACGAGCAAGTGAATCCACACACATCTTGTGAATGTCTCAAAACTCCCTTACCCAGCCTCTCCATTCACCTCATTCACAACTGTGCACCCAAAACTGCTTACAAAGCCTCAATAAAAATGTCTGTACTGAAAATAAGGACACCTGTGAACACACAGTACCCCCAACTAATGGCTTGGGCAAAGCAGCACAAGATGATCCCAAGTGTTTGGGCCCCTGCCAGCCAGTGGGAAACCCAGAAGAAGTTCCTGGCTCGGATTCAGACCAGCCCAGATCCAGACATTGTGGCCATCTGGGAAGTGAACCAGCAGGTGGAAGATCTGTCTCTGTCTCCCCTGTCTCTCTCTGTAACTCTTTCAAATAACTAAATAAATCTTTACCAAAAAAAAAAAACAAACAAACCAAAAAAAAGCAGGGATGCAACCCCGACAGCTAAGGAAGCTGTGAAGCTCAGATACTGGCTGATGAGTGTTTGAGTCAGAACAGTCAGCCAAGTGTCAGCCCCAGGGCACAACTAGTGAGGGTGGTTGTTTCACTGTGGCTGTTTCTGCTGCTGTTGTTACTTTTACATTATGGATTATTTTCCAAGTTCTTATGCTTTCCAACATGCTGTCATAGATTCTACACATTGCATTTTCCTAACAACAGCCTAGGGTTGCCACTTGGCCATTCCCATCTGCACATCTAAGGTGCAAGAAGCCCAGCAGACTGAGAAATTCAAGCCCATGCTGCCAGTGGGAGGCCAGGCAGAGGCCCTCCCTCGACCCTAGGGCCTCTGCACTCTTGCCTGGGCCCTTGCCCCCAGCCCACACCAGCCCCCTCTTGGTCCAGGAGGGGAGAGTGAGGCAGCTGGGATTCCTAATGAATGAGTCTCTCACTGGCCAGGAGGGTTCCATTGTTGTGTGCCAAGTCAGCTCTCCACTGGGCTCTGAGTTCTTAGATGTGGGACTCAGCTGACCACTTACAAGAGGCAAAGACTCTGCAGATAGAGAAGTGTCTAGTCTGGTGCCCTTGAGGAAGGGGCAGAAGCTGTCCCCTGGCAGAGCACAGCAGCTCTGCAGAATTGACAACATCCGAGGGCAGTCCTGTTGTTTACATATGCAGAAGGAGCGCTGTCACTCTCCCTCTCCACCCCTCCCTTTTGATAGATAGATAGGAAGATAGATATTAGATACATAGACAGATATCTAGATACATGACTGGTAGATATATGATAGAATATAGATAAACTGTAGAGATAGGCAGATAATAGATATAAATGTCTCTGTCTCTCCCTTTAGTGTCTCTTTTCTTATCCTCCTCCCCTTCCCCCCTCCTCCTCATCTTCCTCCTCTCCCTCCTCCACTTCTTCTCCTTCTTCTTCTCCCCCCCTTTCTCCCTCTCTCTCTCTCTCTCCCTCCCTCCCTCCAGGTCTTTGAGGCAAAGTATTCTTTCAGATATTACTCACCTTTTCAAGTAGAGGACCACGGTCAACTGGAAGGACTGTGAAATGCAAAAGCAACATAATTTTTTCCAACATCTGATTGCCGAAATTATCACTAGGATTAAGAGGGCTGAATAAGGACTAGCCTGTGCCCTGGAGAGGGCTGCCACAGGGTAGGGAATGAGTAACTCATCCAATCCATGTGGAAGTCGCTACCATGTGACATCACAGCCAAATTTCACAGCAGAAGAAACTGAAGTTCAGAAGAGCTGACAGCTAATCAGGGAAGGCTACAGAGCTGGACAGGGCAGAGCAGTGTTGAAACCTGAGCTAATTCCCAGTCTATGATCTCTCCACCACAATATGCAGGGAATATAGAAGGAGCTTCATCAGAGCAGATGGGTAGAGAGATGCACTTGCCCTCTTGCCTTCCAGGCTCCAAAGCATGAACTTGACTTCTTCATTCCACAAATGTACGTGGACCACTCAGTTTGTGGTCAGGTCATGAAGCTAAGAAGGGTGTGTTCTCCAGAAGCTAATTAGTAGAGGAAGTAACAAGTCTATCATGGAATATAGCAAGGAGTGATGCATGCAACAAGGGAGAATGGTTGGAAGGGACCTGTGGAGAGGAGAGGCTCATATATGTATTAAAGGATGTGAAGAAATGTATCTGCCAGTCAAGAAGAGACATATTATTTAGGAATAAACACATTTGGTTGAACTCAAGGTGGCATGGAGGACTATGGCAATTCTGGAAGCTGTTTGTAGCATGGTATTGAGGGAGAGTGATGCAAGAGAAAGGCAGTTGAGTTAGGCTTATATCAATTCCACACCAAACATTTCATGTCAGGGGGTCAGTCCAAGCATGTTCTCAAATTCATGCCTGAATCACCAGTTTGCAGATCTGGGAGGGGTCCACACTCAGAAATTCTAATAGGCTTTCTGGTGATGCTGCTGCTACTAATCCATTGACCAACCTTGGGGCAGCATTGGTCTAAGCTGTACTGACCACTCTGTCCTTACCAATGCAGTGATTGGTCCAGGAATGAGTGCCTGACCTAATGCTGGTCATTGAGGAAGGGAGGGAACTGTTGGAGAAGTTTCCGGGAGAGAAGTACGAGATCAGTCTTTCTCCTTCTTTGGAATCCGTTCTTTAAATGTGACTCCCAGGATCTTTGCAGTCCCTCTGCTCTTAGTGTGAGGACGAAGCCAGCACCAGGGACAGCAGGCAGAGATGGGGAAATACTTGAACCTTTGAAGCCACGGTCAAGTCCCTAATAAGCCAACAGGGACTCACTTAATGGGAGATGATTCTTTGGATCTGTCTAGACAAGGGAAGAGAGGGTGTAGTACTTCAGCCATGATTGGAAGTGAGTGTTAAGAAGGAGTCTGGTGGGCCAATGAGAGGAGCAGAAGGTAGAGGGGCTTGCCTCAAGCAGAGAAGTGGTGAAACAGGGTGGTCTCAGAGGGACCTGAAAGCCAGCTGGAGAAAGAAGTTCTGACGAGCATAGGAAAGGGTGCCACCTGAGGTTCTGCATTCAGGAAAAGGCATGGCACAATGGGTATTAAAGGAATATTCCATGCAAGAATTGATGTCCCCTGTGGAGCAATCATAGAGAAAGAACTGATATAATAATTATTATGGTAACAGGTGACAAGCACTTATGGATGCCAAGCAATACACTATAATTTTCAATGGGTGAAGGGTAGTATGCCATTCTGGAAAAAGAGTTAGTGAGAGAGGGAGAGGGAGAGGAAGGTGATCTGTACTATAAAATATGGCTGGCTGTGTTAGAAGGCAGAAGGAGGCTCCAAAGGAATGGCGTGATGGAAGGGGTCAGCAGTAGGAGGAAGTGTATAAAAGGAAAGTTTCGATAGAAAACAGCAAGTTGCATTGAGTCTCGTCTGCCAAGTAACATAGAGTAAGAAACTGGGAAGGCCTGCCTGGCTAAAGTTACTGCCTGAGCAAAGGCACGAAGGTGTGAGATGGCTTGATGTCTGAAGCTACCAGGAGACCCAGTGAGAGTGGAATTAGACAGACACGGAGGCTGAGGAAGCCCTGATAAAGGGTGCAGACTTTGAGAGCCATGGGATTGTGTGACGCTTGGCTGTAACAGGGTCAGATTTGGATGTTAGACAGATTGTGCTGGTGGCAGCATGGCAGCTGGAATGAAGACATCAAAGTAGAGGCTGAGGGAGATGATGAAAACTGTGCTGTGGCCTTTGGCTGGATGTACCCTGATTACTCATCTGTAGCTATCACATGGTGGGCTGTGAGATCTTGAGTGACATAGAAGTATACCTTGCACTTATTAGATACTCAATAAATATTATGTGGATTAATGAGGAGACAAGAATTCCAGAAAGTGTGTCATTGATTCTTCAAATTTTATCGCATTCTTACTGCATGGTAGTTCCTGTGCATAGTCAAGAACAAGGACTCTTTTTTCCCAAAGAAACTTTTTGTTTAAGTAATACAAACTTCATGCATTTCATAAATATAACTTTAGGAATATAGTGATTCTTGCCACTGTACCTGCCCTCCCACCCACACTCCCATCCTTCTTTCTTCTCCCTCTCCTATTCCCAGTCTTACTCTTTACTAAGGTCTATTTTCAATTAACTTTATACACAGAAGATTAACTCAAAACTAAGTAAAGAGTTCAACAAACTGTATATTAAAAAAAAAAAAACAGGAACTCTTAACCTTTTGTTTCCATCAACCTCTTTGGCAGTCTGCAGAAACCTATAATAGAACAGTTCTCATAACAATGTTCTTAAAAGAATAAAACTAAAGGTTACAAAGGAAAGTGAATATATTAAAATGTAGTTCTCAAACTACTAGAATGTAAAGTGATGGTAAAAAAATATATATATTTGCGTCATTATTAGCACATTAAATAATGAGATGAAGCAGCTGTCTGTAACACCTATAATTTCCATGTAATGAGTGTAAATGATATTTTGAGTCCAGAAACAAGTGTAATGTAGTAAGAAAAGATACACAATTTTTGTTGGTGGCAAAGTCATGGATACTACTAAGAGTGCCGTGTGATTCAGTATTCACAATAGTAGTGAATAGTATGTTGGTTATTGTCCTCTCAGTGTGGTCCCAGTAACATCAGCATCTTCTAGGAATTGTCTAAAATGCAAATTCTCAAGCCCCTTCTTAGCCCTACTGAATCAGAGAGTATGTGGTTGGAGTTGGGTGATCGACTCATCCTAATGTTCCAAGATGCTCCCAGCTGCTCAGTGTCATCTTCATGCTCCAGCCTGGGAATCAACATGGCAGAATGTCCTATATGTGAAGGAAGTCAATTTATCCTACCTGGTGAGCCATCCCCTCTGCCCAGGGACTCTGCTATTTCCCATACTCACCAAATATAAACACCCAGACAATGTTAGGTCCCATCATGGCTGCCTGACAGAATCCTCTTATTATACCCCATAAAATGTCATCCACCTGTCGGGAGACAGACACTTGTTCTCTCTGCCAATCCCTACCTGCCTTACAGGGGACCAAAAACCAAGTGGCAGAATCCACAGATGCTCTTTGGAGGAGGTGATTATTTTTTCTCAACTAAGCGCTTGGAGGCAGTTGGATATTTCTGCACAGCAGCAAGAATAGATTGAAGGCAAAACTGTAGAGGAGGGAGAAGAATGATAATAAGCAAAGGAAATGGGATTTAGGATACTCACGATGAATGAATCATTTTGTACTATCAAGCAGTCTCTGGGCCAGGTTCTTTGCTGGGTTCCTAAAGCCCACATATGGCACACAGAGCCCACTCCTATGATAATAACCCCTGTAAGAGTTTGATATGGTGTAGGGGATGCAGAGCCAGAAAGGCAACATGTGAGTCAGGCTCTGCCTCCTTCTGTAGCAGCCTCTCCAGCCTGAGACACTTGTGGCCCCTACTCTACCCCCTAGGCCCATGCAGCAACTTGCAGGTCCCTATTGGTGCCACCTGCCTTCAGACCATCCTGGCATATTCTCTACCCTCTGCCTGGTCTGGCTTTCATCATGTCAGCCTCCGCCATTGCCCTAAATCCATATACATGCTCTGCCTGACCCATGCCTTCCTCATTTTCAGGTATCACTTTAGGTACCAGTTCCTCCAGGAAGCTTACCACATTACCCCCAAAATAGGCTTGAGGATCCCTCCTTTGTGTGCCCAGGCCTCTATGCTTCACACACTTTTGGATATGTCTCATAGTGTTGCATCTACCCCAACACAATCTGATGCCACCAGCAGCCTATGGGCTCCTGAAGGCAACATCTGGGTGTTGCCAAGGGCTTGCCCCCTGCCAACAGTTGGAGGCAAATACACCACACAGATAGTTTATTAGAAAGATGATTATGCAAAGGAGGAGTGTAGGGTCTGGGAGAATGAGATAGAGATGTGGAGAAGCCAACATCAGGGTTGTCGTGGCAAGCAGGTGCTCACTTTGATGTGCCCAGAGTGCCTTCCAGAACCATCTCTGAAAAACAGGGGTAGAAGTACTTGCCCCTCTGTCCCTGGCCCTTTCCCTTGGTTTTCACACCTACACTGGACTTTTGGCCTACAGAAACAGGGAGATGGGAAGGATGTGTCATTTTAAGCTAAAGATTGTGACAGCAAAGACAGGAAATGCACACATTGTGTGTGCACCAGCTAGCACCCATCAATGGGGTCCTCGTGCTCAGCTGAGACATGGGCAATCCAGCTCCACATTGCTCCATCACCTGCTCCCTTGAACCACTTCAACAGATTTGGTGTTCCAGAAAAAAAACATCGAGATAGAGATTGGAGTGTGAGATGTCAATCAGAGACCTGAGCTGTGAGAGGGAAGGGAAGAAGCAAGACTGTGCCAAGGGAGGTGAGTGGCAGTACAGCCTCGCTTAGCCTTCGCTAAGCCCACACAGGGCTCTGGAGTTGTCTGGCATGTGGCCCACATGGCCAGGGCTTTATAAACATCCCTCACTTACTGACCAGATGCAACCGCTCTCCAGGAGGACCGGGCTGAGGATGGCTCTGATTGAGCCAACAGTGAGAATCTGACTTCTGACCACTCTCTGTCCCTGGGTGGCAAGTCTTACCCTGAACGGGGATTTGCATGGTGCGTGTCCACATTGATGATCACAGTTTTTGCTTGTTAGAAATCAGAAAGACAAATCTCAGCAGGATTAATCTATCTTCTCAGTGTCACAAGAAAAATTATAAGCAGAGTTGGGATGATAGCCCCAAGTTTCCTGAAGCTTATTCCGGTACCACCATCTGACTGTTAAGTAGATTATTTTCTTTGTTCCTGGATGAGGCAGAAACAAACATGAGGTCCTTGAACTTCAGTCAAGAGGGACTTTAGGGAACCTTCAGTAAAATCCCTGACCCAAGAGAAATACACCAAAGAGCACCCTTCATGCTCCCTGCCTGGGTCTCCTGTCCAGCTTTCCACTGAAAATGTGCTGACCTTTCTCAGCTATGATTCCTGGTGATCTATTAGATGAGTCTGTGTCTGTGAAGGCAGATTTTTAAATTGCAAAGCATGATACCTCACAGTCTCCAAAAAGTGTTTGTGTCTCCCCTATTTAAGATGATGCATCTGTCTGCATCCAGGCAAGAACCAAAGATCTGCATCACAGGTGGCTCTGTACCACCCGTTTCTCTATGTCCCCTAGGTCTCTGCTCCTGTCTCAGCCAGGGGCACTGACTGGCCTCTTTTTGGTCCAGTCTGTTTGCCACAGCATGGTCTATACTTCTCTACAGCAGCCTACTGTTGGAAGCAGGACATGGGTTTGCATAAAAGGAACAGAATTATACAATTTCTAGGCATGTCATATTCATGACAGAAAAGATGATGGCACACAGTGAAGGACACATTTGGGTATCACATCCTGAAGGGTAGGAACATGTAGGATCACATCATGACAAGATGGTCTGAGATAACCAAATATGGACACCATGCCATGGAAAGCTATCTCCTATGTGCATGGCCCATTACTATTTACCAAAAATTCTATGATGTCATCCTGGTTCTTCCCATAACCCTATGGGATGGAAGGAACATATTTCACTCTCCTTTCACAGGTTAGGAAATTTCAGTTTGGAGAGTTAATGAGGCTTGTCTACTAAAGGCACACATCTTCTACAGGAAACAACTATTAGCGGGCCCTACATCTTCAGGTTCCCAGGTCTTAGTCTAGAGTTCCAAGCCACCGCTGTGATAAGAAATAGCTGAGGGCAACAGAGAAGTTAGGTAGGGATGGAGCCATGTTCCCATATTAATGACCCTTTTCCCAGTGGAGACACTGGAATTTGGGAAAGACTGAATCATCACCATCACCACCACACACGAGGCCTCATACTCTCACAGCCTCGTGATAGATAGAGGGCCCTTCCCACCTCTTCACTTTGGGATCCACGATGTGACTTGATTTGCTCAATGGTAGAAGTGACAGAGGCCCTCTCCTGAGCCTAGGACTTAAGCGATCATGCATGTTTCTTTAGCCATTTCCAACACAGGAACATCCACTGCTGCTAGCCCACTCGCCCTGGGGAAAGACACACGACACAGAGCTAGACAGCTGCTGCAGCCAAGAGCGGAGCTTCCCTATAGCACATAGAGATTTTTTACTGTTCATAGAACCACAGAGGCAGGCCAGTGCCACGGCTCACTAGGCTGATCATCCCCCTTGCGGCGCTGGCACACCGGGTTCTAGTCCCGGTCAGGGCACCGGATTCTGTCCCGGTTGCTCCTCTTCCAGGCCAGCTCTCTGCTGTGGCCCGGGAGTGCAGCGGAGGATGGCCCAAGTCCTTGGGCTCTGCACCCCATGGGAGACCAGAAGCACCTGGCTCCTGCCATCGGATCAGCACGGTGCGCTGGCCGCAGCGCACCGGCCACGGCAGCCATTGGAGTGTGAACCAACGGCAAAGGAAGACCTTTCTCTCTATCTCTCTCTCTCTCTCTCACTATCCACTCTGCCTATCAAAAATTAATTAATTAATTAAAAAGAACCACGGAGGCAAAGAAAAATGCTCTTTGTCCTCAGGGGATCTGAGTGTGGCTCAAGGAAATGGCATCATTAGCCTCTGAGTTCACAAAGCTGGTAGTGTGTCTCTTGCATATCCTGGTAGATGGCTTCTTGGTTCCAAATATTGCTGTTCTTCCCTGAAAGAGAATAGCCCGTCCTGCCACGTTTATGTCCACATGGGCCATGTGGCTACCGTGACTGCTGACGCATAAAAGGAAGCAACGTGTGCCTTTCTCAACAGAAGCCATTTCAAGGCCACTGCAACAATCTGTCATTTCTCTCTGCCTCTGCGTAAGATGGAGCTCCATCTCCAGCCTCAGTTCCAGAAGGAAGACCACGTGGATCAGAGATCCATGGACTGGCAATGGACATTAATTGATCAGAAATAAATCTTCAATATCTGGGTTTGTTTGTTAAGATAGCAGAACTTAGTCTAAGTGAGCGTATTCTGACTCATTGAATCTCACCAGTCCTCCCAGCTCCAGCACCCACATCCTGAGTGCAAGCCTCCATTCCACCCTGCCCTGGACTCTTGTGCTGGCTTCCTAACTGGCCCCACTCTGCCCTGAGACTCTCCTTGCAGCGTATCACGCCATCCCCAGTTCCCAGTGCACCTGCAGGTCAGGGCATCTTCCCCTCTTGGCTAGCACACGAGGCCATTCTTGACCCAGTCTCTGGCTCCCACTCAGCCCTCTCTTGGGCCAGGCCCCACTATGAGGGCTTCTCTCCTTTCTCACAGAACCTGTCTTTCCTTATGTGCATCCTGCCACTTCCACCGCAAACCCCTGCTCATGCCCAACCTCTCTCCACCCAACTGCCTCATGATTCTTACCCTCTGCCAAAGACCATCTCAAGCTCCACTTCTCCGAGACTCATTCCCTGGCCCTTCCTCCCAGTATTGTCCTCAGTCTCTGCGGCAAAACAAAATCTCCAAGGGAGCTTGACAATGAAGCCCTGACATTCAGATCCCAACACCGGAGACACTGAACTCATTGGCCTGAGATGGGACCTGGACCACAGCAGGCTTTAAAAGCTCCCCAAGTGATTTTAATCTGCAGCCTAGGACACAAACTATTTGCCTTCTTCTGCTTTAGTTGCTCCTCCCCTGAGCTCCCCTGCTCCCCATGCTCCCCAGCTTAGTCCTCAGTCTTGTAATTTTCTGCCCATTTCTCTTACTCTCTAACTTACCTGAGGGCTCTCAGGGCTCTGCACAGCTATTCTATCTTCCATTATCCGCGGCTCACTCATGACACACATGTGTCAGCCACAACAGCCTGTCTTCTGTCCTCCCCACCCATGCGTCCAAAGTCTCGTTGCCCAATCACTGCACAATCCAGCTCCTGAGCGGCTGCTGCCGAGACCGGCTGTGTCTTCCTCCCATGTCTGTCCTTCTACCTCTGCTCTCCCAGGCTCTGGCCCATGGGCTCTGCAGTGCTCCCAGTAACAGTGTCAACAGCAGCTGCTTTGCCTAGGAGCTCTCCAGTGAGGTGTTAGGAAACTCCTGGCAATTGCTCCCCCTCCAACCCTCCCAATGTATTTCACTTTTGACTTAATTCAAGGGGCAAGATTGTTAGCCTCACTCCATACAGGAGCCAAGTTCAGTGAGAGACCTACACCCTCTGGCTGTGACCTCAGGTTACTTAACTTCCCAGGTTGGAATAAGAGCAAAGAGTTTCTATCACTGTCACCACAAGTACAGGGTGGGGTACTGCACTGTGCCATTGAAATCCAGAGCCTCTGGTAGAGCAGGGAGGCAGATAAGAGACAATGAGAGTTGCAATGGGAGGAGGACCACAGGATGTCGTGGCAGCTGAGAGGACAAGGAAGGCTCCTAGGTGCTCCTGTTAGAGGGACAGCAGGCAGGGAAATTATGGTCAGGATAGGTTTCCAGAGGCAGTGGCTCCCATCAGTCAGGGGAGGGACCTGGTCAAGGGGAGGAAGAGAGCACAGAGCTGTCCCAGCCCAGTGCTGAATGTTGCATGCCAAGGCAGCAGCACACACAAAGGCTTGGAAAAGACAAGGTGTGTCTTAGTCAACCTGGAGTCCTGAGGCCCTGGCATCGTAGACAGAAGAAGGAAGGCAGAGATCTGCAGGGCCTTCCCTACCTCTCTCCCACCTTCAGAGCCACTGAAAACTTGCAAAGGCAGCCCTGCCTCTCAAGGCATCGATGGTGGAGCAGCTGGAGCTGGCCAGAGGGCAACACACAGGGTGGGCTCTGAGTCAGACGGACCAGGGTTCACATCTGTGCTCTGTCCCCAGACGCTGGCATCAACCTCAGTGTGTTTCTCCCCTGCTTAATTGAGGTTCCTTTTTCCTCTTCCGCCTAAAGGAACTGGAGACCTTGACATCCTGGAATGATGATGAACAAACAAAGTGTAAACTAACAACATCCATGCAGGTGGGCAGAGCAGAGCCTCTACTACCCAGAGCAGCAATGAGCCTTGTTCCTTCCCATGGACAGCAGTGACATTTATGCTACCTCTTCCCAGCCCTGAACACTGTGGGCTGGCTGAGCAAACTGCTCTGTGGAGTGGGGTCCCACCATGATCAATTTCCCATCAGTGGCCACGGCAGCTTCCCTCCTGGGTATCAGGTTGAGACTCTGCAAGTTCACAGTGAGAACTAACAGGTGAACCCCATCACAGGGAGGTGCCCATGGTCCACTCTCACATAGGATCCTTCCCCTCTCCATTTGCTCCTAGAAGGAGGGGGAGGACTGTCTCTGGCAGCTACTCAACATCTTGCATTCATTCTCTGCCCCAACTCCATACATCAAAGCAAGGCAATTTTGAGCCTGGATAAGGGTCTGGTTTCCATGGCACACTGCCTCCTTTGCTGTATACCAGGGAACCCAGAACTGAGCCATGTCTTCAAGACCCAGCTCCACCACGTCTTTGCCGCAGCCTTCTGGGCAAGTTACTTGACCTCTCTGGCCTTCTGTAACCTTGTCCTTTGTGTAGGGCCTGGGTCCACGAGACCCTCTTTGTAAGATGGTATGAGAGTGGGTGAGCGACTGCAGATGAGTGTCTACCCCAGTGAGTGGCATTGTTGGTGCTCGCTGTGTGGTGTACCTGGATGGTAGAGGTGGCAGGATCTGGAACAGAGGCGGCTGGAGCCCCCACCACCTGCCTTTTGCCCTGAAGATTTGGGAGAAGGAAGGGCTCTGACTTGTCAGACAACTCCTAGAGGTGAATGATGTTGTGGTTATGGAAATTTCCTGTCCAGCCCAGCAAGGAAGCCTCAAAACTTCATCTTGTTTAAACATCTCTTCCCCAGGATCCACCTGTGCTGGGCTGAGACATTGTTCGGGGAACTACAGAACAGGGTCAGCCTCCTCACCATTATGCTCCTCCCCTGTGGATCTTCCAGGGCTGAATGGGAGGAGGGGGGCGGGGAGTTCTGTATTGTGGCAGGTCTCTATGTCCCTACCTCTTTCCTCCTGGAGCTCTTCCAAGAGTCTCTCAGAAATGCGCACCCTGGGGACCTCAGACTGCAGCCGCCTAGCGGGGCTTGTGGCTTTTGGTGTACTCTTGTCCCCTGCCCACTGGCTGACCTTCTCTCCATATGTCACTGTTTCCATCCCCCACACCACTCCCACGTCCCCAGATGCCAAGGCTGAGCTCTCCAAATGGTATCCAGGAAGCACTCCCTCCCCCCATCCCTCAGTTGGCACCATGGAGGGAAAGTCTGCTTAAACATGGTTGGGGGCACAGGAACTGCCCGCCCTCCCTGGCCCTGTCCCCAGACAATCCCCAGCTGCTACCACCCCCAGGTCAACCACCCCATGCTTCCTCCCTGCCCTTGAGCACAGCATTGGCCCAGGACATAGGGGCCACAC
The DNA here is from genome assembly GCA_949820135.1 of Sylvilagus floridanus. NCBI lineage: Eukaryota > Metazoa > Chordata > Mammalia > Lagomorpha > Leporidae > Sylvilagus > Sylvilagus floridanus. Next base: position 161,258,231 of record OX463241.1, on the reverse strand, counting down.
CTGAGCAGGTTCTCCTTAGATCACCCATCATCCTTTGCTGGGAGCTGTGACCATTTAATACAATTTTCTCTTACTCTGGGCGACTCAGCCAAATTTCAGGTATCCAGAAAAGCACTTCTCACCTTTCCATTAGGTTAGCCGTCATTGTTCCTGAGCAGAATGAGCCCCCACTAGAGCTCCCAGGGCCCTCAGCACTCTGCCTCTTCTTGGACCCCACCACAAGGCACCCAGAATTTACATGGCGTTCTTACATTTCTCACCAGACTGTGAGCTGCTGGAGGGAAGACCAATGACTTCTTTCCTCAGTGTCTGTGGCAGCAACCAGCACACCTCGCTCCACTGAGCGATGCCACTCATCTAACTCTCAATGCCAGATTCCCTCTCACAGCAAAAGGACAGTGCACAGGGGCTGTGAAGAGCAACTGTGGGTGGATACGGCACTACCTCAGGGAGCTCCCAAGCCCATCGTGGGCACGATTGCTACTGTAACATTTACCGAGCTGGCTGACCTGCCAAGGCTTACACAAGGACACTCCAGTCTTCACAGTGAGTGAGCTGGATAGTAATAGATTCCATTTTACAGGTGATGAAGCTGAGGTACACAGGGCTTAAGTGACAGCTAAGGTTTCCAGGAATGGGAAACCCAAAAGCTGAGAAGATTCCAGAGATGTGAGGGATCAAGGGATCTCCCCTCTTGCGCAGATATTCAGAAAAGTCTTTGTGGAGAGGATGGCAAGACTTGAGCCTCACACACATGTCCCATAAGTCAGTGCAGGGAACAAAGCCTGTGTGGTGTAGACCAACAAGAACCTTCATTATTACTGGAATTGAAACAGAAGCGTGGCCTGCTCCCGCAACCAAGAACTCTGTATCACTCAAGACTTGAGGGATGTCAGATCCAAGAGGGTAGAGACAGGGTTTTGACACAGGCAGTGGGCAACCTCTGGGATTTTGAGTGAGCAGAGCTGTTTTCTGGAAGTTTAATCTGACAATGCATTCTTCCTGAACTGACAGAGACTGGAGAAGGCACACTAGTTAGGAGATACATTAAATATTTAACAGAGACTCACTGAATACAAAGTGCCAGAAGAAAACTTAGAAATTAAATTTTTGAGAAATTTGGAATAAAATTTAGTAATTTTGCCTCTCTGTGGGCAAATGCAAGGGTGCAGTCAACACAGCACCTGGAGGGAAGGTGGTCCAAGTGTCCATTCTGAATGAGTGAATGAATCGATGGGTGAGCAAATGAATGACATCTTCCTTTTAACAGTCAGAATTTCAGATCTGCACTTGTAGGGAGAAGCCATCAGGAGCAGATACAACTAGACAGACCCGGGGCATGCTCCATTGTACCCAGAGTGAGGAAGAAGAAACAGTCTCAACAATAAGCTTTCACCTGCCCGGGCCTCCGTTCCCCCATCTGCCCAGCAGTGGGCAGCAGAGAAGGTTGGAGAAGGCAGTGCCCAAAGTCTCTCTGCCTCCCCTTTTCCGGGATTTGATGAGGATCCAACCTCTTTCCCTCCACCTTGAAGCTTCCCTTCAATGCTAAACAGGCCTGGGAGGAGGGAGGCTCTGTTGGCAGAGAGCTAGCAGCACAGCCCCGCAGGTCAGAAGCCAACCTCTGCACCTGCCCCTGAGGGTAGCCTGGCCCAGGCTATTCTGGGCTGGCGTCATGGCTGCAGGCTCCCTTTCTTCTCCCTGCACAGGGCTTTTATGAAAGTCCCTAACAAACCCTGTGCCATTATGCATTTTAGAAATCTCATCTAATAGGGGCTCATGGAGTATAAATTAACCCCAAGGAGCAGAGCTGCATTAATCCCTGTGGTGATTATGCATTAGCCAAAGAATTTCTTTGCCTATTTTAAGCATCTGAACCAGACTGTCTGGGGTGCTTTTCTACTTTGTCTCTGTTGCCAGCCACTCATTTAGATCATCCCATTCTACGCGTCCTCTCACTCCCACCTCCACCCACCCACCAAGCCGGCTGTGGAGGCCTGAGAGATCATGCGGTTGGTGCAACGGAAAGGGCAGGAGCCCTGTGTCCAATAGACCCCAGCCCCCTCAGGCCAGTCCATCACTGTCCACACGACCTTGGTCAAGTTCTGAGTTCTGGCTGCCTGACTTGAATCACTGATGATCATGTCAACTTTCCAGAGTGTGAGTTTCGGGGAGAGCCTTTGGGGAGCACCACATGCATGGCACCCCCTGCCACCCCCTCCCCTCCCGCCGCTGTCACCTAGCCTGTGTTAATACGACCAAAGCCAAGGCTTGTTGAGAAAGCAAGTCCCTTGTGCTGGGAAAGATCCCAAAAAGTCTCAGCTTCAGGTTCATGTTCCATGGCTGAAAATAGACTTAATTAATATTCTGAATGCATTAATGAGGTCTTCAAAATCAACTAAAGAGAAAAATCTCTACTGTACACTCATCAAAGGTGTACCTAGCTGAGCACTTTCTGGGAAGGAAACCAAGATGCACCACCTTTGACACCCACGGCCTCAGGCTTGAGTCATGCTGTTTTCTAAATCAAAAATTGTAATTGCAGACTTGTCCTGTAAGCGGGCAGAGCCATTCTCTGAGAAGTTCAGCAACACAGCAACTGCGAGAACAGCAATGCCAAAGGAGCGATCCTGCGTGGACCCCCAGCCTCCCGGGAACGAACTTCCATTTCCCATCGCAAACACTGAAAACCAGAGGCACACAGGACGCTGCTAGTGACCCAGTACCTGACGTGATGGTCACCCACACCTCCCAGTGTTTTAGCAGTCACAAAACCGTCTCCAGTTTCCACCTCCTAAGGCAATCCTGACCATTCTGAAGGGCAGGCTGGGCAGGAGAGGGAGCATCATGTTGAAGGCACTGATATTCGGCAGCTAGGGCAGAATTTCCTGAGATTGCAAAGGCAAACACAGAACTACAGCTTGGCTGCATGTTCTCTGTGCCACCTCCTCGGACAGCCATGGTGACAGGTGGCCTGGGACATCCTCTGCCAGCTCGCTGAGTAGCACAGCTCTGCCAGTCAGCTCTGAGTAGCACAGCTTCCCAATCGGCCAGGATGCTCCTTAGAGACCTGGACCTTCAGTTCCATTTTAACAGTGAAGAATTTTGAGCATAGGATCCATGTTAACAAAAGGGTAGTTCAAATGCTCATAAAAAAATTAAATATAAGTTTACCTTTGTGCAAAAGAGTGTAATATTCATGCACAGTTTTTTAAAGATTTGTTTATTTATATTTGAAAGGCAGAAATACAGAGAGAAGGAGAGAATCTATAACCATATTATCCCGAAGGCACCCCATCTAGTCTGATCTCAGAAACTAAGCGGGGTCAGGCCTGGTTAGTACTTGGATGGGGGGAGTGAGAGAGAGAGATTCCAACTGCTGGTTCACCCCCGAAATGACCACAACTGCCAGGCCTAGGCCAGGACAAAGCCAGCAGCCAGGAGTTTCTTCCTGATCTCCCATGTGGATTCAGGGGCCCAAAGGCTTTGGCCATCTTCTACTGCTTCCCTAGGTGCATTAGCCAGGAGCTGCATCAGAACTGCAGCAGCTGGGACTCAAACCAGTGCCCATACAGGATGCTGGCACTGCAGGCAGAGGCTTGGCCTTCTACACCACAGCTCCCGCCCCACACAGTTTTTTCATAATACACATTTTCCATGAAATTTTTGAAGAGCTCCTGTGTGCATAGATTTCAGAACTGCTTCTGCACTGAAATAAACGTGCCTTTTCACTCCATTTCAATGAGGTAGCCTCATTCTTCATTGTTGCTTAGGAATTGTGCATCAATAAATAAGTTACCATAACCTGATCACATTCTGTACTTACTCCTGGAAGCATACCTGTGAACTGTGTACTATTAATCCCCATTTTACTGAAGACTCTGATTCTTGGTGAGGGTAAGCTACTTGAACCCCCAATTCAAGTAGGAAGCAGCAAACCTGAGAGTACCCTGTAGTCAGCTCCTTCGGCCGCAAAAAGGAACGACACTGCTTGCAGTTAATTGGTCTTCAAGAGACTTTTACTTAGAAGGAGTGGGAAAGAGAGTGGGGGACCGGGAGAAGGGGGAGAGATGGCACGCACGTTCCTTAAGGGGGAAAGCTGGCGTGCCCCCCTTCCCTCTCCCGCGGTGCGCTTATATACAGAATTCAACCAATCACAATTAATCAATCACAGTCCATGCACAGAGCTCTCCAATCCGGCACTTGATCACGATCAGCTGTGGAGTCACGCAGCAGGCAGGGCATCAGCGCCATCTTGTTTTCCATGATCCTCAGCTAGATGGAAAGTTCAATCAGCTGCTACATCCGCATTACTGCTATAAGCCAAGCCCAGCATGGGGGGGTCCCATGGCAAGCCTATCCATGGGTCCCCACACCCTGTGACTTCTGCTCCTTCTACTTGGAGTATTTGCTTATTTATGCACTCACTCAACACTGGCATGCCAAGCCCAAAACACCATCAGAGTTGGCAGGTGTGTGGTTGAGGGGTTGCTGCACCCCATCTGGCTATCACTCATCTAATCCAAACACCCCCATATAGAAGTGGCCACAGGAAACAGGCCTTGATTTGTGCAGCAAGTCATTGGTGCTCAAAAGCTTGTGTCTCCTTGGTTTATGATCTTTGTGAAGACTCCTCTCCTTTATCTTTGGTTCTTCCTTAGTGAGAAGTCTGTCCTAACACTTTTTTTTAAAAAAAAAAATTATTTTAATTATTTATTTGAAAGGCAGAGTTACAAACAGAGAGAGGAAGAGATAGAGAGTTTCCATCTGCTGGTTCACTCCCCAAATGGCCTAGAGTTGGATCAGACTGAAGCCAAGAGACAGGAGCTTCATCTAGGTCTCCCACATGGGCACAGGAGCCCAAGCACTTGGGACATCTTTTGCTGCTTGACCAGGTACCTTAGCAGGGAGCTGGATCTTAAGTGGAGCAGCTGGGACTTGAACCCATACGGAATGCTGGCATAGCAGATGGAAGCTTACTTGCTACGCCACAAGGCTGGCCCCAGTCCTAACACCTTTGCAGGTACCTTTGCCAGGGTAGGGGGGTTTTGCGTGAAACAACAGTGAAAGCAGCAAGTTGGAATTCACAGACCTTGGTCCTGTTCTCCTTTTGGTCTGACTAATTGGGCTTATGACCTTGAGTCATCTAACTTCTTCACCTCGATACTCACTCATGAAATGAAAAATTGGATTACAATCTCTATTTTATAAGATGGAACACATAAATCCTTCTGAAAAATCAAGAGTCGATTTTTTGATTTAATTTTTTATCGTGGTAATGTATCTGTAACATAAAATTTCACCATCGTAATCAATTTTAAGTGTACAGCTCAGTGGCACTAAGTACATTCACATGACTGTACAACCATCGCCACCACCCATCTTCTGAAATTCCTCATCATCCCAGACTAAAACTCCATATTCACTAGACATCAACTTCCTACTCTGTCCTCCTCCAGTCCTTGGTAACCACCGTGAACTTGGACATTCTATGAGGTACCTCATATGGATGGAGTCATACAGCATTTGTCCTTTCATATCTGACTCTCTTCACTCAGCATAAGCAAGAATCCATTGCAAATACAAGGATTGTCCCTTCACATGGACCCCACACATTTGAAAAAAGCTCTCTGTCTCTCCTTTGTGCCTCACAACAACCTTAGACATTGTGTCTGCTTAACCAGACAGAAAAAGGAGAAGAGGCAAGATCATAATCTGGCCAAAGAGGAACAGAGCTAGCTCTGTCCGCAGATCACCCAGCCCAAGTTCAGGACTCTTTCTAACTCACTGCCAAGATTGAAATGAGAAGAAAGCCTCAGTTAGCCAGAGTCTCTGTGGAAACCCTCAACCAACTGGACAAAGCTCCCAACCACCACACAGGCGACAGTGAAGGATGCTCTGTGACTGCTTCCGTTCCCAGTAAGAGGGCATGAGCAGGCAGAGAGAATGCTATTCATTGAAGCAACAAGAGGGGGTAGACCCTCAACCACACCCCCATCAACCACCCACCCACCCAACAATCCCCCTGAAAAGGCTGTAAAATCTGGGACCCAACCCTGACTTCCTGGGGAGACTTGAGCCAAGCCAAGACCCCCATATTCCAACTTCCCCATCTCTCACGGGGGCTGAATAAAATCTTGCTTGACCTGCATTTCTAGGGTTCATGGGCCTGTGAATATTAGAGCCATTGGGAAATCTAGGCAGCTGCACAGGCTTGGTGTGGTAGAAAAGACATGGACAAGGTCTGAGTCCCAGCTGGACCACCTTCAGGTTGGGTACCCTTTAGGGCACCTCGTTCTCTTCAAACATGTGTGGGATACCTTGGTGTACCAGGCACAATCATGAGTGTGGGACCCCCATAGCATAAGAAAAAAATCCCCCGCCCTTTGTGGTAAGCAGAACCTCATTTGTCAACGGAATAGTCAAGACAGTCATGCCAAGCACTCAGGACCCTGTGCCCCAGCTGGTAGTGCCTGAGCCTCCACAAACAGTGAGCAGTTACCAGAGTCTCCCAACCCAGACACGGTTGACTTCAGGGCTTTATAATTCTGTCATAGGGCATCCCAAGCTTTGTAGGATGTTTGCCAGAATCCCTTGCCTCTACCCACTCTATGTACATGACACCCCCAAGTTATGACACCAAAGCTGTCTCCAGACGCCCCTCAGTGTACCCAGAGGCACAATTGCTCCAGTTGAAAAGCACTGCTTCTGTACTATGCCAGGCACTAGGATATTGTGATGCATGGGATGAGGATTTCCCTCTGGGAGTCCCTGGTCAAGGAATGCAAACATGAGAGCCAGCACTTCCTTTAAGCAGAAATGAGTAGTGAGAGATTGGCATGAGAGATAATGAGGTATTACACAGAGTGCTTTGATTGCAGTGAGATCAGAGGGAGCAACTGATAAAGAACACGGTTAGAGGGTAGCCATGGCCAGGGAGAGGATGGCCAAGACTGAGGGGCACAGGCTGGAGAGGAGGGGACAGAACCTAGAGGCCAGCCACTCAGGATCTGAGCACAGGCATAGAACAGAGGGTGAGGCTGCAGCTGCCTGTAGCACAGTGTGGGAACTCCCAGGCCCCTCTCCCCACCATATGCTGTGACTCCAGTGCTGCAGGACAGCAGTCCAGATACTTGCATGCAGCTCTTCTTCCTCCCACTCGCCCTTCCCCTGTACCATGAGTCTGAAGAAGAGAAAAGAGGCAACCAATGTTCCTTGTGCATGCTGGGAGGCTTAGACCTGGGGCCCTCCCTACTCCCCAGCCTCTCACCAGAAAGGGTCCCAGAGCCTCCTCCAGCTCAAGGCTGCAGAGACTGCTGAATGGAACATGGTGATTCACACGGAGCAGATAACGAGCTCTGCTGACAAGGGACCGAGCATCAAAGAGAAGTGTGCCACCTCCTCTGGGACTAGGGCTGAGCCCATGGGGCTCTGTGGAATGGAGGCTGAGTGAGTCTGACAGCTCCTAGACATCACCCTAACCCCACCACCCCTACCAAGGCTGCAGGAAGTCTTGCTCTTTTAAACAGTACATTCTGCAGTTAGAACAAGGAGGCCCCCTGAGGCTTGGAATCGGAAGCTTATGCTTGACTTGGGCTGTCTAAGTTCTTCCTTCAAGCACAAGCATTATTGCTGTCTCAACATTGTTTTCTCTGTCTACCTGGTCACTGATCCTCTGGGCTTAGTCAACCCACTCGCTCCACAGACCTTGCCTGGCCATGGAAGTCAGCTGTGAATCATTTCCCGGGTTCCAGTAGCCACAGGGAGGTGAATGGTGCATTCTGTAAGAGCAGGGTCCTTGAGGCCATGCAGCTGAGAGCACCCGATGACTGCAGCATGGCATCTATAACATTACAATCACAATGAACAATTAAGAGAGGAAGTGGGACCAGAGCATGGTGCTGAGACAGAGAATGGAGCCAGAAGATGACACGTTTTCAACCTGCCCTGAAATAACCCTGTGCAAATAACAAGGACACTGGACAAGGGCCTGGTAGAGAAGCAACAATGCATGAAGCTGGATAGGGGAGAGTTTGGTCTCAAAAAGGAACTAGCAGGTGATAGTACAGGGCCCGAGGGCTATCAAAAACAGAAAGCACTGACCACCCCCAAGTCCACAGAGGCAAAGGGTGGAAGAAGTTCCCAGAATCCAGAGAGAGTCACTGCCTGGAGGGTCTCCAACAGGACCTGAGAGCTTCAGTCAGTGAGGGCAGTCCAGCAGGAGGGTGCCCCAGTTCACTATCCCTCCTCCCTCAAATGCCCTCCCAGAACTCCATACAGCAACCCCAGTGCTAAGTCAACACACAGTTGGGTGCATTGATGCCATCACACAGCCAGCCTGCTTGACTTCTCCCCACATCTCTGCCCTGGACCTCAGAGTTTGGCAATTCTTCACTGCGTACAGAGATGAAGGGAAGACCAAGGGGTCCCTCAGGGAGGAAAAGGCATGAAGTCCTCCCCTCCTGAACCCAACCAGGTTCCTAGAAATGAGAAAGTGATTTTAACATCTTCAGCCGAAACTTCTTGGTGGCCTCCCTGGCATCTCATTTTCCCTCCCTCTTTCCTGATGGTTCCTAGAAAGCTGACTCCAGCTCCAGGTCTGGAAGATGCAAGCTTAGTCATGCCAGTCTCTGGAATATTCCATTCCCCTGGACCCCTGGAAAGAGAGTGAGCATTCGAGTTTTTGACTTCTCATATACTCACAGTTCATCCCTGCCTTGATGGTTGATGGTGATCTCAACCATCTCAACACAGCTGCTCTGAGCTACTGGTCTACGCAGGAAGAATAAGGGTTGTGAGCAGGGCTTGAAAGTTGAGCTGGAGCAGAATAGACTATGGGGACCTTGAGCCTTCTTTATTTACTTTACTTAACAAACATTGATGCTGTAGCATCTGCTATATGCAAGAATCTATACTGGGTAAAGAATCAGCCATTGCTTCCTTCAATAAACATGTGCAGAGCACACGCTTGCCATGTATTGTGCAAGATATAAACACAAATAGTGTAGGAATCAAGGCCGTTCCACTGTCCGCATCACAGAGTTCCCCTAAGCGTGCGGAGCTTGCTGTGCGTGGACACACAAGACTACCGATTTTTTAAAGTGTCCATGGAGAATGTTTTGTATGTGCAGAGATAAAGCAGTGGCCATCTAATACATGGAGGGGAAATCATTTCAGCTTTCACTTTTCTCCTACATTTGGTGCCCCACAGAATTAACACTTTCTTAAAACTTGGTAATTTTCCGGGGCCAGTGCTGTGGCACAGCAGGTAAACACCCTGGCCCGAAGCACTGGCATCCCATATGGGCGCCAGTTCGAGACCCGGCTGCTCCACTTCCGATCCGGCTCTCTGCTGTGGCCTGGAAAGGCAGTGGAAGATGCCCCTGCACCCATGTGGGAGATCCGGAAGAAGCTCCTGGCTCCTGGCTTCGGATCAGCGCAGCTCTGACCATTTCAGCCTTCTGGGGAATTAACTATTGGATGGAAGACCCCACCTCCTCTCTCTGCCTCTCCTCTCTCTGTGTAACTCTGACTTTCAAATAAATACATAAATCTTTTAAAAAAAAAAACTTGATAATTTTCTTTATGGAAGAGTGGGGATGGAAGAGAAAAAGAACTTGCCTTAGGTCTAGAGACTTCAAAAACAAAATATCCAGCAGCACACTATTGTTTTGTTATCCCTGGTTTTATTTTTTGTGATATCCTCTTAAAATAATGCTGGTTTTTAAAGAAAAATGACAAGTAATAATTTATCCTCTTTAAGTAATGTTAGTTTTTAAAGAAAAACGGAAAGTAGTAATAAGACAGCCGGCACCTAAGTAAGGCGGAAATGTAAAGGTGGGGCATAAATGATGGAATTTTAGAAAAATTAAAGAACCGTGTCTATCATTTTACCCTTCATCATATTTTTAACTCTTCTTCCAAAAAGCCTCATCCTATAGGAAGATTAGGTGGCCCCACCCCAGTGAATGCAGGAGAGGTAGTGGGACTGCTTGGCCAACAGGATGTGGGTAAAAGCAAGAAAAAATCTGGAGAACATTATGGAGCTTGGCTGCATCTCTCCTTTCTCTCTTCCATAGCACAGGCCACGTTAGATGTAGCAACAGTCACATTGTCTGAATCTTGTGTTGCAGATGACATGGAATGCAGATGGCTAAGCCATAATGAACATGAAACACGAACGAGACATCCACTTCTATGGTAGCCACTGAGACTCAGGGTCAGTGGTTAAGGTGACCTTCTGTGCTCTGTCCTAGTGCAAAGAACATAGCGTGGTGAGGAGAGGCACTCCTGGAAAACAGCTCAACACACTGGCCCCAAGGCCGGGTGTCCTAGCACGATGCACAATGCTCCCAGTGGGACATCTACTCAGGAGCACCAGCAAAGGTCAACAAGTCTCATGCCTAACAGCAGGACACCAATGATGGCAATGCAAGCCAGACAACGGGATGGGCGTGGAATCATCAGAGCATCCTACACACTCTTGTAGAGCAGGGTGATATGCCAGGCACTGCATCCCTGTCTCTCATTGCACCTTCTGTAGAGCTAAAAATGCCTCCCATTGGAAGGTGAAAAAACTAATGCATGTCACACTGCTGCACAGCCAAACCCAAAGCCCCTTGAGCTCTATGTAGTACCACTTTCTGTTGTGGCTTCTCTACAAGATATTGTCAACATAAGCCTGGAAAAATGCCATCGGCTGCACGTGCTGTCATCATTCTGTGTGTCGATATTTATGGGAAGTGTGGAACAGGAAGGCTTCAGTTAATGAAATGGTATTAAGCCCACATTTATCATCTTTTCTTCATCTGTAATACCCACTTGAGTGAGGAAAGGAGATGGCAGGATTTACCAGGATCAGTTTAATTCAGGGAGTGCTGCAGTGGTGCTTCTTAACCATCCATGGTGGCTGAGTATCACAGTGACTGAGGAATATACTATCATCGTTCTGAATCTGGGAATTAAATCTCTAGGTCTACTATGACACTCACTTAACTGTAAAGTCAGCGATGCTCTCAGGATCCCTCCCACATTCTCTTCTCCCCTTCCTCCCTCCCACCATACTTCCCTACTACTCAGCCTCCATCATGAATCCTTTTCAATCCATTCTCTACTGAGTTGGCTGAAATAAGCAGAGGAAGGAAGAAGAAAAGATGGATGGAGAGGAAACAACAATGAAAAGTGTGGAGAAAGAAACAGTCAAGTGCTCGCCTGCTGCGTGTCCTGCTCCACTGTAGACATGAGTTTGCAGGCATGCTCTTGTACAACAGGTACTCTTCAGACTCTGCTAAGCACTGATCATCCTGGATCTGCTAGGGTAAGGGAGAAAAAAATACCCTGACAGCAGGCATTTGGTGCCCACCAGCAGTTAAAGACACCGTTTGGGACCTGCTGTATCCTATTTGGAGTGCCTGGGTTCAAGTCCTAGACCTGCTTCTGATTCCCGCTTCCTGTTAATATGCACCCTGAGAGGCAGCAGGTGGTAACTCATGTCATTATGCACCCTGAGAGGCAGCAGGTGGTAACTCAAGTCATTATGTGCCTACCATCCATATGAGGGACATGGGTGGAGTTCCCAGTTTGGGGCTTCAGCCTTCCCTGCCTGTTGTGAGCATCTTAAGAGGTAACCATGAGCCAGGAGGTAGGTGATCTCTCTCTCTCTCTCTCTCTCTCTCTGTCTCTGCCCCTTGCCCTCACCCTTTCTCTCTCTTTCTAATAAATAAAATAATTCTTTTTAAAAAATAGTTTTGAATATTTATTTATTTGAAAGGCAGAGTTACAGACAGAGAAGGAGAGGCAGATCTTCCAACCACTGGTTCACTCTCCAAATTGTTGCAGTGACTGGGGCTGAGTCACACCAAAGCCAGGAGCCAGGAGGTTCCTCTAGGTCTCCCACATGAGTGCAGGGGCCCAGGGACTCAGGCCATCTTGAGCTGCATTCCCAGGCACATTAGTAGGGAGCTGGATTGGAAGTGGAGCATCAGGAACTCGAACCATCACCCATTTGGAATGCCGGAGCAGCAAACCATAGCTTAATCTGCTGCACCACAGCGCTGTTGCCAAAAAAAGATATTTAAAGGAGTAACAGAGTTGGTCTCTTGTCCACTTCACCCAAAATAGCTAATGAAAGAAGATGTATTGAGGGGCATAAACTGTCATACAAAATCTCCTTGAAGATAAACCAAGATTGCCCGTAACCTTACAACCTACCAAAAATTCTACCCACACTTAAATGTGCACGAAAATCTTCAGGTTTGGTTTATCTTGTCAACATCCAAAAGGTGAGTATTTACTGAGTGCCAGGCACAGATGGGGCTAGGGCAGTAGGCTAAACCCCCTCTTGGTATGCCTGCATCTCAGATCTGAGTGCTGGGGATCAAGTCCAGCCTCCACCTTCCACTCCAACTCCCTGCTAATGCACTAGGAGGCAGCAGATGATGGCTAAAGTACTTGAGTCCCTGCCACCAGTGTGGAGGACCCTAATATTCTTGACTCTGTTTTCAGCCTGACCCACACCCAGCTGCTGCAGGCATTTGGGGAGTGAATCAAAAGAGGAAAAATCTCTCTCTCTCTCTCTCTCTCTCTCTCTCTCTCTCTCTCTCTCAGTGTTAGTGTTAGAGAAAGAGAGAGAGAGAGAGAGAGAGAGAGAGAGAGTCTTCCATCCACCAGTTCACCCCCCAATTGGCCGTAACGGCCGGAGCTGCGCCAATCCAAAGTCAAGAGTCAGAAACCTCCTCCTGGTCTCCCACATGGGTGCAGGGGCCCAAGGACTTGCACCACCCTCAACTGCTTTCCCAGGCCATAGCAGAGAGCTGGATCGGAAGTGGAGCAGCCAGGACTCAGACCGGCACCCATATGGGATGCCAGCACTGCAGGCAGTGGCTTTACCTGCTCCGCCATAGCGCCAGCCAGCCCTTCTCTCTCTCTCTCTCTCTCTCTCTCTCTCTCTCTCTCTCTCTCTCTGTGTGTGTGTGTGTGTGTGTGTGTGTGTGTGTGTGTCTTCTCTCTGTGTCACTCTGCCTTCCAAATAAGTAAATCATTAGGGAAGAAGAAACAGTGACAAAAAAATTATGCCTGACTGGAGCTTACAAAGACTGGAGACAGACATCAAACAAAATAATAACTAGATTATATAATGCTTTAGAAAGTGCAAAGTGTCGCAAAAAAAATAAAACAAGAAAGAGAAGATGGGACTGAGGAGGGAGATGGGACGTGATTTTAAAGAGAACTCTCAGGAAAAGCTTCCCTGAGCAAGGACTTAAAGGAAGCAAAGGAGCGAGCTGTGCGAATGTCTGAAGGCACAGGGCTTCAGGCCAACAGAACAGGATGTGCATGGGGCCTGAGGTGCGAGCATGCCTGTGGGGTCATGAACAAAGAAGTCACTGTGGACCTGGTGGAGTGAGAGAAGGGGTGACAGTGGGAGACTGCATGAGAAGGCTATCAAGAAGAGAGGTACCTGGCGATGGCCTCATAGGGCTTCCTCAATGTGTTTCCCTGAAGATAGTTGGGAAGCAATTGATGAGTTTTGTGCCTAAGCATAGCATAAACTGATTTGCTCCCTAACCAGATATGGTTGGGTTAAAGCAAACTAAGAGACAACAGGGAGAAGCAGTATCATGGTCCACAGGCTGTTATATTAATCCAGGCAAGTTGACTGAAACTAGCTGTACTATTTCTATGATTTGAGAATTTGTTTCTCCTTTTATTTCCAGGATCTCCACCACAGACCAGGCTCTGACTGTCACTAGCCTTGGCTGTTATGCTGGCTTCTTAACTGGTCTCTGTCTCAAGTTTTGTCCCTGAGATGGTCAGGACGGGAGTCTCTAATCTGCAGTCACAGGTAAATCCTGGAATCTCGGGGACCTGACATGAAAATGGGGCATTCTCATCTTTGACATCATCCGATGGCATCAGGCTGGCTTCTTCCACCTTCTGTCTGAACCCTCAGCAGCATGTGGCCTCCAAGCTCTTCCAGGAAGAGGATTTTAGTGAGAAAAGCCTCAGAAATGGCTTACAATTCTCTGCCACATCTGTTTGAACAGAGCCATACCCGGTCCCAACCTATTTGCACAGAAGCGAGAAAACATAGAGACATGTAGTAGAACATGATTACTCGCTGTGCGTCAAGATTCTCCTCCATATCCTTCCAACCTGTGCTCTTTCCAGAACTTGGGCATGACCACGATCCTCTCATGTGCATAACTTGGTGAGTTATGTTAACTTGCCTTGGAAGAGTTCATCTTGCTATGTTAAGTGGATCTTTTTTAACTTTCCCAACTTCCAAATGTCTTCTGCTTTGTAAATAGATATTCCTGCCTAATCCATCCTGACTCTCCTTTCTTTTTTAGTCAATAAAACCATTACCACAACAATAAATAGCTCTTAAACTTTAATGTGTTCTGTGGAACATCATTGATATTTTTCAAAATTAATTCTCAGGGTTTGCCCCAAATGTGGATTTTAAAACAGAAAGGTGGTGGTTCACTGACATTTTTAAAAAACTGATATAATTCAACCATGAACATGCACTTTAGATGAGAATTGTGGTAGATTTAACTTAGTGGTTAAGACTCCAGTTAAGAGTCCTGGGTCCCACCTCAATGTACATAACTTTTGTTCCCAGCTCTGTGTCCTGGCTCCAGCTTCCTGCTAATGCAGACAGAGGAAGGCAGATGTGATGGCTTAAGTAATGGGGTCTTGCCACCCATGTAAGATGTCTTTATTGAGTTCCTAGTTCCTAGCTTCAGTGTCATATTGCAGCCATTTGGGGATAAACTAGCAGACAATAGCTCTAGGCGCTCTCTGTCTCTCTCTCTCTGTCTCTCTCTCTCTCTCTCTCAAATGAAAATAACTTAAAATAAATAAGACTATTTAAAAAAATAATCAATGCTCAGAAAACTCAGGTGACAAATGGATGCCAAACTCGTGCTTCAGACTTAGAGTTATTTGTCTCAAAACTCAGTGCTTCTTTAAATTCAGGAAAGGCACCATAAGGCAGTGTGGGTATGGAGATTTAAGAACAATCATGGGCTCTGTGATTGCCTTTGAGTGTATCCACTCTCCGTCCAGTGTATTTGCAGCCTGTGGAGGCACCTGTCAGTTGCACAATCCCAGACTTCACTTTCAATGATGGGATGGGAGCAGATACCCAAAGTAAAGAGGGGAGCTGAACTATGAATTTCATTGAGATATATTATTAGTCTCAAATTTTGAGACCTATTATCTTTGCCAAGTACCCCTTTTCTAAAAGGTTTATTTATTAAATTGGAAACTCAGAGTTACAGAGAGAGAGAGAGAGAGAGAGAGAGAGAGAGAGATTCCATGCACTGGTTCACTCCCCAGATGGCTGCAACGACCAGGAGAGAGGAACTTCACAGGGATCCCTCTCCCTTGTGGGTTGAAGGGGCCTAAGCGCTTGGACCAACTTCCACTTCTTTTCCCAGGCCATTAGCAGAGAGCGGGATTGGAAGTGGAGTAGCCAGTACACAAACTGATGCCTATATGGGACATCAGTGTCTCATGGAGAGACTTTACCCACTACGCCACAATGTCAGCACCCAAGTGTACCTTTTAATTGGTTATTTGTGTATCTGTCTTCCTTAGTAAACCATGAGCTCCTCCATGGCAAGAGCCAGGTCTTACTTTCCTCTGTATATGAGATAATTACATTTGGAATAAGTCTTTACCTACCGTTTTTTATTTATTTATCTGAAAGGCATAGAGACAGACAGTAAGAGACAGACAGACAACAGCTCCAATCTGCTGGTTCACTCTTCAAATGTCTGCAACAGAGGGTCTAGACCAGGCCAAATCAACCATAGTCTCCCACATGGATGGCAGGGACCCAACTACTTGGGCCATTATCTGCTAACACCCAGGGTGCACCTTAGTAGGAAGTTGGAATCAGGACAGGAGCTGGAACTCAAACCCATGCACTCTAATATGAGATGTGAGTATCTTCAGTAGCATCCTAACCACTGTTCCAAATGCCTTCCCCTAACTTGCCTTTTGAAAGAATTAAGGTAGAAATAATGGAGAAGAATTATTGATCTAACAATTTCTAAAGACTTGTGGAAGGTTCTAACCCTGGGAGCTATAGGCTAGGGCTTCATTGAATACTCTTGAGTGAAGTGACTACATTGTGCTAAACACTAGGTTAGCTTTGAACTTGCAGCAATAAATAAGCCATGTCCCCACTCTCAAAGAGGTCATGGTTGGTCCCAACAGCTTCCTGAATAGCCACAAACTACCAATATCTCCTCATTCCTTCACCCTACGACTTCAATCTTGGACACCATACCCACATCCAAATCTAATGCCTCAAATATCAGGAAGGGCTTTGTCCACAGAAACTCAGATCTGACCACTGTAATCACTAGTCTTTGATTCAGGGAACCTAAGGTTCTCTCACTCCAGTGTCACTTTCTACAACCCTTTACCATAGTCTTACTTTCTCCATATATTAAAAGGTAGAATTGGACCAAAGAAATTCTCAGATTCCTCCAGATCCAGAATTCAATGCAGACCTATTGGATGTCACACAGAGGCCATCTTATTAATTCAAGTATATAGCAGAAACTCTCCTAAGTATAGAATCATTTACCATTTGCAGGAAGAACTGAGCAGAACTCAAGCTGTTCAAGTTCCCTTCTCCTTGGCCAAGCACGATTTCCTTGCAAAAGCCTTGAGTGTGATTTTTTTAAGTTTCCAAAGAGGTTTTTAAGACTTTTTGGACATTTATCTGTACTTGTATACCATATGGCTTGAATTTAGTAGGAAAAAGTCAAGAACAGACAGAATGAGCCACTTGTGCCAAGTATCCGGTAATTTGGAAAGTTCCAAGAAAATGAATGGTTCAAAAATGCCAAAAAATAAAAATGAAAAACAATTGGGGGCACCCTGGACATAACCATACAGGCAGAGGAGAATGAATGTTCTGACAGTCTGATGTGTCAGATTTTCTGCAAAACAAATCATCCCAAAACACACGGCTTAAGGCAACAGCCATTCATTTAGCTCACTGTTCTGAGAGTGAGCAATTGGGTCAGGGTACCTGATGTTTTTTCTGGTCTTTATTGCAAGCTCATCTCCCAGGGTTTGGCTACAATGGCTCATCTTTGCTTTGTAAGGCTGCCATGGGTCACAGGCCAGCTTGTTCACATGTGAAGGGATCCCAGGAGAGCAAGCACCAATGAGCTGATGCTTCTCAATCTCATGGTTGCTACTGTCCCAAGGCCAAACCAATGATGCAGCCACCACAGACTGAAGGGGTAAAGAAAGTCCTAACTCTTTAATGCAGTGAAGGCTTAAAAGTCAGATAAATATGAAGAGGCAGGAAAGGGAAGAGTTTGTGGTCAGCTCTACCATCTAGCACAATGGGGCATGTGAGAATTAGTTTAATTTGCTGAGATTTCACCCTGAAAAAAGAAGACTGGAGGAGTGCAGTGTTGGAAGAAATGAGAGGTCAGAAACATAACCTTTCTTGTTAAATATTTAAAGAGACATTACATTGATATTTGCATCTGTTCTGAGTGGCTTCAGACAGCAGTACCAGGGGTACCATAGTTAATGGGCACAAGTCACACATGGGAAAAAGAAGGACATTTGAACCATCAGAGCTGCTCATAATAGGTAAGGAAGAAGAGTGCAAACGTGAAGCAGATGTTTCCATTTAATGGTATCAATAATACATGATCTTATACATTTTAGAGATGAGTCCCAAAGGGGTTAAGTGTCTGATCAATGAAAGGTATAGGATTTGAACCCAATCTCTTTTTTTCATATTTATTTTTAGGTATTTGAGAGAGAGAGAAAGAGAGAGAGAGAGAGAGAGATACAGAGACCTCCCTTCTGCTACTTCACAAATGACCACAACAGCTGAGACTTGGCCAGGTCAGAGTCAAGAATTGGAAACTCAATCCAGCTCATCACCTGCTACCTCCCAGGCTGCACAGTAGCTGGAAGCTACAAATGGGAGCAGATTTGAAACACAAACCCAAGCACTCTGATGCAGGAAGTAGGCGTCCCAGGTAGCATGTTAACCTGTCTCCTAATTATCTTTGATACCAAATCCATGCTCTTTTGGCAGTATCATACTTACCCATCACAGCTACATTAACCTCGGCATAAAAGGGACAGAGACACACTCAGGTTTGTTATGAAAATAGCATCGTCAGGCTATATGGAGACATGCAACCATGTGGAGAAATATCCCAGCAGCCCCTACACTCCCTCACCCATCCCCTGCCTCTGTTTCTGGCCCCCTATCTGGAGGGGGCTTTATGATCTACAAATCACATTCAAGGTCAGTTCAAAGACTTTTCCCTGAAGGGGTTGCATTTTAAAGAATCTCCAGTACTAATTTCCAAGATATCTTAATGAGATCTACCATGTTCTTGGTACTTCGTATGCCATCCTAATCTTCATCAAAGCTCACAAAGTTACTGTCATTATTACTGTTATTACTGTTTTACAGGTTAAAAAAGCCAAATCATGAACTAGAGCTCAGGATTCAACATCAAGCCTAAAAAACCAAAATCAATACTTTTCTTGGCCTGCCTCACTCCCTCTTGAAGAAATAGAAGTTGGAAGCCTTCCAGGCAGTATGGAAGTGGGTGGTATAGGTAGCATTTTACTGAGGGAGATTTTCTTGGACAATACCATATCCTATCAGAGCTATGCATGATAAATTCTGGTCATTTACAAATAAATGGGATCTGATCATTCTTGCAACTAACTTTAAAAGGATTAGCAGATTTTTAACACTTTCTTTGTTACAGGAAATTGTAAACCTATACAAAAGTAAGGCAAATAGCATGATGAACCCACTCTAATCTATCACCTACTTCAATCATTTTCAACATATGATTAATTTTGTGTCCTGGCAGATTTTTGAAAGATTAATCACAACGTTATGATTGATAATGAGCTGCTTCTACTTTCCCAAAATTAATAGCCAAGAAGTGTTGGAGCAGAAAAATCCCTCCAAGCATCATCGTGGCTGAGTCCCTCATGTTTAAGAAGGCTAAGACCCAGAGACAGCACTGGGTATGATCAAGGTCACATATTGAGATAATGGGAAAGGAAGGATTCGAATTAGGTCTTCCTGGGCCCAGAGACCAGCGTCTCTGAAGCAAGAAAGTGCTCGCTTGGTGTCTACACGTTCACAGCCACTGCCACTCCAGAGGAGAGATACAGAGGTCAATGCAGATTGGATCTGGCCTCCGTCCAGGAGGCTCAATGGACTTTGTCAGCCATGCCCTCCTCTGATCTCTTCATGCTTTCAAGGATAATTAACCAAATGGGTTTTCTCTGCTGAGACTTGGCGCCCAAACAATCACACCCTCCTCACAACTGCTGATGACCAAACCACCCAGGGAAGGTCCTCATCAGCCCTCCACTGTCACAGCCTGCATCAACTTGGCTCTCCTTGTGTGAAGACATGGCGCTTCACAACGTCAGCTGCTGCAGAGGCAATGCCCTCTGCCCATCAGTTTTAATGGCTTATGAGGGGTCTTTAGAAAGTTCATGGAAAATGTAATTAGAAAATGAGTTTACTTTGGTGTAAAAAAAGTTTTGAAATCCATGTATGTTTTTTCATAAGATGCATTTTCCTTGGATTTTTTAGGAAAAAGTTATACATGGGTTAAAATTTTTGCACCAAAATAACATCCTTTCATTCTTTCTCCATGAATTTTTTAAGTCTCTTCTTATTCCCTGTGGAGAAACAAACTGCTCCCTAGGATGAATGAGAGATAACGACTAGGAGATTACATCATATAGTGCTCAGACATTCAATAATCATCTCCTCAAATTGGAGACCCCTGGAGATGCCTAATGCCTTGCTGGGGAGTCCTGGGAACCATGAGGTAAGTCATGTATGGACCAGAAACTCATTTTGCAAGCAACAATCACATCCAGAGTTTCTGGGGTTTGAGCTGCATGGTAGGCACTCTGATAAGTGTAATAAATTGCATACATTGATTCATTACTACTCACCTTAACCCAGTGAGATAGATGCTATTTCTATCCCCATTCTACAGAAACAGTGGCATAGGGAGATTAAGTAACTTCCAGAAAACCACACAGCTACTAAGAAGGCAAGAGTATTAACCAGGGCTTAAAGTGCTGCGCAAACCTTAGAAGGGGGTTATCACATGTGTAAGATAGCTATTAAAGCCAAAAACCTGAGAGTTGAGCCAGTTAAGAGCATAAGCCAAGTATATTTCAAGTTCACAACTCTGTGGACCAGATGGAAAATTCCAAAGGAATTTAGAAAATTAAGGAATAATAAGATTTATTGGAGAGAATTTCAGTGTGGTACATAATATTTGGAAAGTAACTATATTCACAAAATATTTTCTTGGCTCTTGCCACCCAATATTGATAATAGCTCTTCATCAGGGGACTAGCATAACCACTATTTTATAGACAAAGAAACCAAGACTCAGAGCAGATGAGCTGCCAGGTGCCTAACTAAGCATTAAGCCTGATTCCAAATCCTGAGTCTTTGCCAGTCCATCTTGGCAGAGCTCATTTCAAATCTGAGGGTGTGTGCTTAGTTCTCAACCAGTTACCTCAACTCTAGCTCCATGGAAGCCCACAGAGAACAGAGTGACCATGAAGTCCTGCTTTTTCCAACAAAGTCATCTTTATGCTTGCTGTCTTTGTATACGTAATAATAATGCAGTCTTTTGTTTCATCCTGTCCATATGAAACACACTAAACACCTTGACTCGGAGCTTCCCCAGTGTCTGAGTCTGCAAAGTAGAATAAGGAATTTCTGCAACCTTTCTTTCTCCCAGGAAAGACTTTGGCAAGCTCTTACTGAGGGGTGAGAGCTACAATTGAGACTAAATTTAGGACAACTCGCATAGAGAAATTTTCTAGTTTATTCCACCCACTCTCACCTCCAGCCCCGACTAACTGGTAGAAGTGATTGCTCTCTGTGTGGAAGATTCTGAAAGAAAGAAAATAAGAAAGGGAGAGGATAGAGAAACAGAATGGCTGTCCGCCCTCCCTGGCCATATCCCTGGATTCATTAAACATTTGGGAGTTGGAATCCTCGCTGCAAATCACCCAGCTCCCTCTCTATTACTAAGGTGACCCAGGTTCCTTTGACTTTTGGGCCATTTTACAAATCATTGCCAACAGCCTTCTGAAAACCAATGGCACCTTTTATGAAGTGTCTTTCCCTCCACCTATCCCTTTCTCAGGCAGTCAGGCTTATGAAGACCAGAGGAAGAAAATCACAATGACTTTGAAGCCCCAGAGCAGCCATTGTTAGATACAAACCCTCCTTTCTCAGGGTATAGGCTGGCAAAAGTCCAGTGCAATGAGTGGAAAGAACAGAACTTGAGGTCAGGCAGCCCTGGGGTCAAACCTCAGGCTGTAAGTTGGCTATGAGCTGCAATATAATTTTTCTTGCCCAAGGGAAGAAGAACACATTGTTCCATGCTGCGACTGGAGACTAAAGCACTGGGAGCTCTCATGTTGGGTTCCAAAAATTTACCTGATCACAAGTTCAGATAGGGGATGGCATTGTGGCATGACAAGACCCCTATAATGCCAGAATCCCCTATGGGTGCCAATTTTAGTCCCAGCTTGTCCACTTCAGATCTAGCTCCCTGCTAATGAACCTAGGATAGCAGTAGAAGAGGGGCCAAGTCTTTGGGCCCTTGTACCCACATGGGAGACCCGGATAAAGCTGCTCCTGGCTTTGGCTTGGCCCAGTCATTTGGGAAGTGGATGAGTGGATAGAAGATTCTTCTCTCTCTCTCTCTCTCTCTCTCTCTCTCTCTCTCTCTCTCTCTTTCTCTGCAACTCTGCCTTCCAAATAAATAAAAAATAAATCTTAAAAAAAAAATCTCTCAGGTAGTCACTGAGTTCACCTCAGACACTCCATTGGGAATCAGAAGTGATCAATAAGGACATCTTCCCACATACCACTTGTGGAAAACATTATAGGGTCAGTTTTCTCTGGTCCTGTGCGCAGAATTCAGCAACTCCTTCTTACCTGTTCATAGGAGGGAACAGGAATAAGTCAATACTTTTCTCCCTTCTTCCTCTGTGATACCAAGGGAAGACCCCAAAGCCTAGTGAAGCTGTGCTTAGGTGCAAGACTTTGGACCCAGGTAGACTGGTGCCCCAACAGGTAGCTGTGGACACTCAACTAATTCAATTAAACTCCTTTTACCCCAATCCCTACCAAGTAGAGTTAATACCCATTTCATTTGGTTATTATAAAAAATAGGTAATGCAATTGTCTCAGAGATGCGGGCAGAGCAAATACAGTGCTGCCCATCAAAAAATCCTATGTGGTCCTCTGCTCTCTGTCCCTTGCCGTCCTCTGCCCTTGCTGCTTGGAACCCTTCTACTTGGGCATCTGAGTATCTACATGCAGTAGGGAGTGTCACCATTTGAACTTTGCATGAGCCAGAAATAAGTGTTTGGTTGTATTAGACCATTGTGAGCTGGGGGATTATTTCTTATAGTACATTATCAGCTATTTCTGTGAAGTAAACAGCTCTTAGATTAGTGGTTGCCGTGAACTAAATGTTTGTGCCCCTCCCCATAAACTCATGTTGAAACCCTAATCTAGAACATGGGGTGAGGTTTGGAGAGATAATGGGGTCCTGCAGGTGCAGTCCTCATGATGAGATTGGTGCTTTTATAGCAAGAGTCACAGAGAGTCTGCCTCTGGCTCTGCTCTGCAATGGACAGAGCCAGAAAGGCTCAAACCAGAAAGAAGGCCCTCACTAAGTCCCAACCATGCACTGGCACCCTCATCTGATGTTTCCCAATCTCTAAAACTGTAGGAAAAAAAATTCTGTTGTTTGAACTATCCAGTCTATTGTGCCATATTATAGAAGCCTTGGATGACAAGAACAGTGGCTTAAAGCAGCAGCCACTTATTAATCTCAGAAATCAATAGGTCATTGATTGATTGAAGAGTTTTTCTGATCTTGACTTGGGTTTTTTTGACCTCAGTTGGGTTTGATCACTTATCTGAGGTCAAGTTTCGGGTCTAGAAAGGCCTGGCCTAGGATTATTTCACTTTATTCCTTGTGGTCACCGATCCTTCACCAAGTTAACCCAGGCTGGTGTTTTCATGGCAATGGTAGGAGCACAAAGGACACATGGACGCAGGCATGTCCTCTTGATGCCTAGGCTGGGAATTGAACTTTGTCACCTTAGGCTGTTTCCAGTGGCCAAAGCAACTCACAAAGCCAGCCATATTCATGGGGTGAGGAAATGCAGTCCATGTCTTGATTAGAGGAGCAATAAAATCACATTATGAGGGGCCAAGGATTGGGGCCATTGTTGCCATCAGTCTCCTCCGTAGCAGCTAGTGTCACCTTAGCTACTACTGCCACGCAGTCATGATTCATTCCAGACCTGCCTACAGCAGAAGCCGGAATCTCTTTTATGTGTATTATGTGACAACTTCAGGAAAACAAAAGCAGACTTGATAAAAACCAGTAAAAGCATCTCCGTGCCTATATCCTGAAGCCTGCACAGAAATGGAAAACTGTCCCCCTTCCCCTCATTATCCAAAGCAACCTCAGGCTGCTGCAGAGAGGGAAGCAGCTCTCTCCTGCTACTTTTCATGTTTAGTTCTCCAGACATGGAGTCACCTCCCTAATTAGCTCTAATGAGATTCATGGTTCATGTTAGGTCACAACAAGCCCCAAAGTTGAGTGATTCAAGAGAAATCCAGGAGTCAGTCGCCATCAAGCCAGCTTCCCGGTTACCTGGGTGATGGCTGTTTAGCTTCCACCTGATTTGTCAGGCAGATGACTGGATTCCAAACAGGGGCTGATCATTACTGAAAGTTGGAAAGCCATGCCTCCTGTAGCCCCCAGAGCCTCTTCACGCTGGGGCTAGGATGTTCTTCCTGGTCCAGACTGGCTTTAAACGAAGCAAGTTCCTCCACTTCTCCACTCAGGCCTCTAGCAGCTTCAGACATGCCAGAGAACGCCCACCTGCAGCCTTCTCGAAGACTCACCTTGCAACAGCATCTGATACAGGAGGACCTGATAATCACCCTTTTTGTAGAAGAGATGACTGTAGTCTCAAGATGAAAGGTGACTTACGCAAGGCTTGGCAGCTGGTGAGCAGGAGAACAAAGGCTTTGATCTGGATGTGTAAGGGAGGAGGCACCGTCTAGATTCAGCCAGATCTAAAATCCAGTAACAGCTCCCCCGGTAACAGCTGTGTGACATCAGGCAAGTACCCAACCTGTCTGTGCCTTCATTTGCTCATCTTCAAAAGGCATGGCTTAGCTTTCTGCAGAGTCATTGTGATTGAGTGAGACGGCATGTGTGTAGTACTTATCAGATTCCTTGGTACATGGCAGGACAGGGGAGTGGGGGTGGTTTGACCAGTACAGGATACCATTAAGCAACTCAACAGCCAGAGTAGGAATGGAAGGAGTAATAGAAAAGAAGCAGGAGCTTTGGGTATTTTCTAAGTGACAGTGAATAAAAATAACTTCTCCTTAAATGCATGAGCCCCTACAATGGAATACAGGGTCCATAGAGAGTAGAGACTTGGTCTGTTCTGTCCACTGCTGCATTCTCAAAGCCTGGATGTGGAGGCAATAACCTTTAGTTGAATGGATGGATCACTCCTGGTTCACTGGAAAGATAAATTGAGCATATGTGGTTCTATTCTGTCCAGTGGGCAGGCTGGAAACTCAACAGATAGTCACTGGTGAACTCCATCTCCTCCTCATCGGATTAACACACAAAGCAGGCAAGCAGTGCAGCTCAGAGGCCATGCAGACAGGGCTCAGAGTACAGAGTCCTGCACTGGAACCCCCGCTTGGTCATCCAAGGGCAAGGCAACCTCAAATGTGTTCTTTTTTTAAGATTTTTATTTATTTATTTGACAGAGTTACAGACAGAGAGTGGGACAGAGAGAAAGGTCTTCCTTCAGTTGGTTCACTCCCCAAATGGCCGCTACGGCCGGAGCTACTCCAATCCAAAGCCAGGAGCCAGGTGCCTCCTCCTGGTCTCCCATGCAGGTGCAGGAGCCCAAGCACTTGGGACATCCTCCACTGCCTTCCCAGGCCACAGCAGAGAGCTGGACTGGAAGAGGAGCAACCGAGACTAGAACCCAGCGTCCATATGGGATGCCGCTGCCACTGGTGGAGGATTAATCTAGTGCACCATGCGCCAGTCCCTCAAATGTGTTCTTCGCCCTCTTGGAGCCTCCATCCGCATTTATGTCCCAGGGCAGAGTTGCTGGCTCACTCTGGTGCCTGATGCAGAGACAGGGTCTATCCATGGGGGCTGCACAATACAAACATCACAGCGCTCTCAAGATTGGGGAGGTGAGGCTGGCTCCTCTGGTAGGCACCCCTGGGGGCTCCTCCAATGAAACTGACTACACAGAGATCCCAGGGCCTTCCCAATGCACCCTGCTTCACTGTGTGTTCACAGGAGCTCCCACAAGGTATCCATAAGCCAGGTAAGGGAAAGGAAACAAAATGTATCTAAAGGCACCAGTTCTGTGTCAGGCCTGTGCTGTGTGTCACAGCCCTCTCTGGAATTAAGGATAAAAGCAGCCAAGCCACTGATGCTGCTTCCTCAGGAGGCAAATAGCCAACCACATGATTCCACCTTAATGACTGCTCAAGGCCCGAGGTTTGCACCCTTACGTCCTTTCTGTCTTTCAAGCTTATTCTTTTTCTTATGTTTTCTCTTTCTGTCTTATTATATCAATTCTGATAGCATGTCTCCAATATTTTGTGAAGTAAGGATAAGTATTAAAAATCAGTAATCCCATTACTCAGCAACCCAGGAAAAGGGCATCCTCACGGCCCCCCATTTACACATACAGTGAATAGGCTCAGGGAGAGAGATCCACCTGCCCAAGGCCTCGTGACTGCTGTGGGAGGCAGTGAGAGTCAAAGGCACTGTCAGTCTCATCTCAGGGCCCATCTCTTTCCCCTGCACCTGTGCCCTCTCCCCAGCAAGGCTGCATCCTTCGCTCTCCTGGTCTCTGTTAGCCTCTTCCTCCTCTATCAGCAGGAACCATTCAGAACCTCATCCTTGGAGTAAAGACTCAGAAAAGAATCATGAAATCAAAGACCGTGAATGTATTTCCAGCTCTTGCCCAGAGCTAGGTAAAGGCTGGCCGGTGTGTTCCCAAGGCTCAGTGAGGGAGCTTGAACCACAAGACCAAGAAGCCGGTTAGTGTTAGAGCAAGAACTGCTCCCTCCACGGCCTTTTCTATGACCCAGAGCAGCCTCCCACGTGTGCAGTGCTTGAAGGAACTGCAAGAGCTACCCGTCCTTTCCTGTAATCCCCCTGCCCAGACGTTGCCATTGAATCCCCCGCAGCCACCATGCAGAGTTACAGCCTGAAGGTTCCTAGAAGAGGCAGAAAACAGGCACCAGCCCAAGACTAACCTCAGACGAGGGAAAAGAAGGAAGGAGAAATGATTCGCCAAAGCTGCTCCAGCTTTCACTCTGTACCCAGGTTCTCAGGTGACCAGGTGACCCTGATTGGCAGGGACCTTTCTGGATTCCACTTGTTAAGTTGGATTGATAACTAATAGCTTCTCCTCAATCCCCAAAGGGTACAGGTTTGAACTGTAAGCTCCGTGATTCCCTACTGCTAGGCGGCTCTCCATTCAGGGTTTTGATGAATGACACAAAATCGGAAAAGCCATCAAAGCTTGGGTTCTGGATTCTTTTTTTTTTTTTTTATTTTTTAGTTCTTTTTATTTAGAGATCTTATACACATTTACAAGATTTATTTCTGGGTATTTGATATTTCTGCTCTTTTTTTTTTTTATAAAGCTTTTATTTAAAGAATATAAATTTCCAAAGTACAGCTTATGGACCACAATGGCTCCCCCCCCCAACAACGTCCCTCCCTCCCCCCACCCTCCCCTTTCCCGCTCCCTCTCCCCTTCTGTTCACATCAAGATTCATTTTCAATTCTCTTTATACACAGAAGATCAATTTAGTACATATTACGTAAAGATTTCAACGGTTTGCCCTCGCATAGAGACACAAAATGATAATACTGTTGGAGTACTAGTTATAGTATTAATTCACAATGTACAGCACATTAAGGACAGAGATCCTACATGATTTTTTTTTAAAAAGTTGATTGTCTATGCAATTTCCAGTTTAACACCAAGATTTTTTAATCATTTGCAATTATCTTAATATAAAGAAGATCGATTCAATATATACTATGTAAGGATTTCATCAGTTTGCACCCACTCAGAAACACAAAGTGTAAAAATACTGTTTCAGTACTAGTAATAGCATCACTTCACATTGGATAACACATTAAGGACAGATCCCTCATGAGACGTAAGTACACAGTGACTCCTGATGTTGATTTAACAATTTGACACTCTTGTTTATGGCGTCAGTAATCTCCCTAGGCTCTGGTCATGAGTTGCCGAGGCTATGGAAGCCTTTAGGGTTAGCCGACTTCGATCTTATTCCCACAGGGCCATAGTCAAAGTGGAAGTCCTCTCCTCCCTTCAGAGAAAGGTACCTCCTTCTTTGATGGCCCCGTTCTTTCCACTGGGATCTCACTCGCAGAGATCTTTCATTTAGGTCTTCTGTTTTTTCCAGAGTGTCTTAGCTTTCCATGCCTAAAATATTCTCATGGGCTCTTGAGCCAGATCCGAATGCCTTAAGGGCTGATTCTGAGGCCAGAGTGCTATTTAGGACATCTGCCATTCTATGAGTCTGCTGTGTAGCCTGCTTCCCATGTTGGATCATTCTCTCCCTTTTTCATTCTATCAGTTAGTATTAGCAGACACTAGTCTTGTTTGTGTGATCCCTTTGACTCTTAGACTTATCAGTGTGATCAATTGTGAGCTGAAATTGATCACTTGGACTAATGAGATGGCCTTGGTACATGCCACCTTGATGGGATTGTATTGGAAACCCCTGGCACAATTCTAACTCCATCATTTGGGGCCGTTCCGATTGAGCATGTCCCAAGTTTTACATCTCCTCCCTCTCTTATTCCCACTCTTATATTTCACAGAGATCACTTTTCAGTTAAAATTTAAACACCTAAGAATAATTGTGTGTTAATTACAGAGTTCAACCACTAGTACTAGGATAAAGAAAAAAAAATACTACCATGGATAAAGTATTACATTGTACAACAACAGTCAGCACAAGAGCTGATCGAGTCACTGTTTCTCATAGTGTCCATTTCACTTCTACAGGTTTCCCCTTTGGTGCTCAGTTAGTCATCGCCAATCAAGGGAAACAAATGATATTTGTCTCTTTGGGACTGACTTAATTCACTCAGCATGATGTTTTCCAGATTCCTCCATTTTGTTGCAAGTGACCAGATTTCATTGTTTTTGACTGCTGTATAGTATTCTGTAGAGTACATGTCCCATAATTTCCTAATCCAGTCTACTGTTGATGGGCATTTGGGTTGGTTCCAAGTCTTAGCTATTGTGAATTGAGCCGCAATAAACATTGCTGTGCAGACGGCTTTTGTGTTTGCCAATTTAATTTCCTTTGGGTAAATTCCAAGGAGTGGGATGGCTGGGTTGAATGGTAGGGTTATATTCATGTTTCTGAGGAATCTCCAGACTGACTTCCATAGTGGCTTCACCAGTTTGCATTCCCACCAACAGTGGATTAGTGTCCCTTTTTCCCCACATCCTCTCCAGCATCTATTGTTGGTGGATTTCTGAATGTGAGCCATTCTTACCGGGGTGAGGTGAAACCTCATTGTGGTTTTGATTTGCATTTCCCTGATTGCTAGGGATCTTGAACATTTTTTCATGTGTCTGTTGGCCATTTGGATTTCCTCTTTTGAAAAATGTCTATTGAGGTCCTTGGCCCATCTCTTAAGTGGGTTGTTTGTTTTGATGTTGTGGAGTTTCTTAATTTCTTTGTAGATTCTGGTTATCAACCCTTTATCTGTTGCATAGTTTGCAAATATATTTTCCCATTCTGTCGGTTTCCTATTCACTTTCCTGACTGTTTCTTTTGCAGTACAGAAACTTTTCAATTTGATGCAATCCCAGTAGTTAATTTTGGTTTTCAGTGCCTGTGCTTCTGGGGTCTTTTCCAAGAAGTCTTTGCCAGTACCTATGTCTTGCAGGGTTTCTCCTATGCTCTCTAGTAATTTGATGGTGTCGGGTCGTAGGTTTAAATTTTTAATCCATGTTGAATGAATTTTTGTGTAAGGTGAAAGGTAGGGGTCTTGCTTCATGGTTCTGCATGTGGAAATCCAGTTTTCCCAGCACCATTTATTAAACAGACTGACCTTACTCCAGGGACTGGTTTTGGATCGTTGATCAAATATAAGTTGGCTGTAGGTGTTTGGATTGATTTCTGGAGTTTCTATTCTGTTCCATTGGTCTATCCATCTGTTTCTGTACCAGTACCATGCTGTTTTGATAACAACTGCCCTGTAGTATGTCCTGAAATCTGGTATTGTGATGCCTCCGGCTTTGTTTTTGTTGTACAAGATTGCTTTAGCTATTCGAGGTCTCCTGTGTCTCCATATGAATTTCAGCATCATTTTTTCCAGATCTGAGAAGAATGTCCTCGGTATCTTGATTGGTATTGCGTTGAATCTGTAAATTGCTTTTGGGAGAATGGACATTTTGATGATATTGATTCTTCCAATCCATGAGCATGGGAGATTTCTCCATTTTTTGGTATCCTCTTCTATTTCTTTCTTTAAGGTTTTGTAATTTTCATTGTAGAGATCTTTAATGTCCTTAGTTAAATTTATTCCAAGGTATTTGATTGTTTTTGTAGCTATTGTGAATGGGACTGATCTTAGCAGTTCTTCCTCAGCCGTGGCATTGTCTGTGTATACAAAGGCTGTTGATTTTTGTGCATTGATTTTATATCCTGCTACTTTGCCAAACTCTTCTATGAGTTCCAATAGTCTCTTAGTAGAGTTCTTTGGGTCCCCTAAATAAAGAATCATGTCGTCTGCAAAGAGGGATAGTTTGAGTTCTTCCTTCCCAACTTGTATCCCTTTAATTTCTTTTTCTTGCCTAATAGCTCTGGCTAAGACTTCCAGCACTATATTGAATAGCAGTGGTGAGAGTGGGAATCCCTGTCTGGTACCAGATCTCAGTGGAAATGCTTCCAACTTTTCCCCATTCAATAGGATATTGGCCGTGGGTTTTTCATAAATTGCTTTGATTGTATTGAGGAATGTGCCTTCTATACCCAGTTTGCTTAGGGTTTTCATCATGAAAGGGTGTTGAATTTTATCGAATGCTTTCTCTGCATCTAGTGAGATAATCATATGGTTTTTCTTCTGCAGTCTGTTAATGTGGTGTATCACGTTGATTGTTTTGCGAATATTGAACCATCCCTGCATACCAGGGATGAATCCCACTTGGTCTGGGTGGATGATCTTTCTGATGTGTTGTTGCAGTCTATTGGCCAGAATTTTGTTGAGGATTTTTGCATCTATGTTCATGAGGGATATTGGTCTGTAATTCTCTTTCAATGCTGCATCTTTTTCTGGCTTAGGAATTAAGGTGATGCTGGCTTCATAGAAGGAATTTGGGAGAATTCCCTCTTTTTCGATTGTTCTGAATAGTTTGAGAAGAATTGGGGTTAGTTCTTCTTTAAATGTCTGGTAAAATTCAGCAGTGAATCCATCTGGTCCTGGGCTTTTCTTTGTTGGGAGGGCCTTTATTACTGATTCAATTTCTGACTCACTTATGGGTCTGTTTAGGTTTTCTATGTCTTCCTGGTTCAATTTAGGAAGGTTGCATGTGTCCAGGAATCTATCCATTTCTGATAGGTTTCCCTGTTTGCTGGCATACAAGTCCTTGTAGTAATTTCTGATGATTCTTTTGATTTCTGTGGTGTCTGTTGTTATATTTCCTTTTTCATCTCTGATTTTACTGATTTGGGTCTTTTCTCTTCTTTTTTTAGTTAGTTGGGCCAATGGGGTGTCAATCTTGTTTATTTTTTCAAAAAACCAGCTCCTCGTTTGGCTGATTTTTTGTAATGTTTTTTTGGATTCAATCCTGTTGATTTCTTCTCTGATTTTGATTATTTCTCTTTTTCTACTAGATTTGGGTCTAGTTTGCTGCAAATTTTCTAGATCCTTGAGATGCATTGAAAGCTCATCTATTTGGTGCCTTTCCAGTTTCTTGATGTAGGCACCTATTGATATAAACTTTCCTCTTAACACTGCTTTTGCTGTATCCCATAAGTTTTGGTATGTTGTGCTGTTATCCTCATTTACTTCCAGAAAATTTTTGATTTCTCTTTTGATTTCTTCAGTGACCCATTGTTCATTCAGGAGCATGTTGTTCAATCTCCATGTGTTTGCATATGCTCTAGAGATTCCTGAGTTGCTAATTTCCAACTTCACTCCCTCATGGTCTGAGAAGTTACATGGTATGATTCTAATTCTTTTGAATTTGCTGAGACTTGCTTTATGGCCTAATATGTGATCAATCCTAGAGTAGGTTCCATGTACTGCTGAGAAGAATGTGAATGCTTTACGTGTAGGATGAAAAGTTCTGTAGATATCTGTTAGATCCATTTGGGCTATAGTGTTGTTTAAATCTACTGTCTCCTTGTTGATCTTCTGTCCTGTCGATCTGTCAATATCTGTGAGTGAAGTATTGAAGTCCCCCAGTACTATTGTGTTGGGGTCTAAGTCTCCCTTTAAGTTTCTTAACAAATTTTTTAAATAAACCTGTGGCCTGTAATTAGGTGCATATACATTGAGAATTGTTATATCTTCCTGTAGTATTGATCCCTTAATCATTATATAGTGCCCCTCCTTGTCTCTCTTAACAGTTTTTGTGTTAAAGTTTATGTAGTCCGATATTAAGATGGTTACACCCGCTCTTTTTTCATTTCTGTTGGCGTGGTATATCTTGTTCCATCCTTTTATTTTCAGTCTGTATGGATCTTCATTGGAAAGATGTGTTTCTTGTAGGCAGCAAATAGATGGTTTTTGTTTCTTAACCCAATCAGCCAATCTCTGTCTTTTAACAGGACAGTTTAGACCTTTAACGTTCAATGTGACTATTGATAAGTGGTAAGTTTGCCCTGCCATTTGCCAGATATTTTCTAATGTATGCTTTGAATTCCCTGTGATCTTTTGCCATGAGGTTCCCTTCGTTTACCTTCTTTCATGTTGATGGTCGTGTTTCTGTGTTTCTGTGTGTAACACGTCTTTAAGTATCTTTTGCAGGGCTGGACGAGTGGCAACAAATTCTTTCAATTTTTGTTTGTTATGAAAGGTCTTTATTTCACCTTCATTCACAAATGAGAGCTTTGCAGGGTATAATATTCTGGGCTGGCAGTTTTTCTCTCTAAGTACCTGGGCTATGTCTCGCCATTCCCTTCTAGCTTGTAGGGTTTCTGTTGAGAAGTCAGCTGTAAGTCTAATTGGAGATCCTCTGAGAGTAATCTGACGTTTCTCTCTTGCACATTTTAGGATCTTTTCTTTTTGCTTCACTGTGGTGAGTTTAATTACAATATGTCGTGCAGAGGATCTCTTTTGGTCATGTTTATTAGGGGTTCTATGAGCTTCCTGGATTAGGATTTCTCTGTCTTTCTCCAAGCCTGGAAAGTTTTCTGCTAGTATCTCCCTAAAAAGGCCTTCTAATCCTTTCTCCCTCTCCATACCTTCAGGAACACCTAGAACCCGAATGTTGGGTTTTTTAATAGTATCCTGTAAATTCCCGACGATATCTTTTAGTTTTCTAATTTCCTCTTCTTGTCTTTGGTTTGACTGTTTCCTCTCCTGTTCTCTGTCTTCTAGGTCCGATATTCTCTCTTCTGCTTCACCCATTCTGGTTTTAAGGCCCTCAAGATTGCTTGTCACTTGATCTATTGAATTCTTCAATTCATTAAGATTTTTTGTCACTCTCGTAGCTTCTTGTTCTACTAGTTGTTTCATTTCGTTTTGATTTCTCCGTAGTACTTCATTCTCGCGAGAGAGATTTTCTATCTTATCCATTAAGGATTTCTGTAGTTCAAGAATTTGTTTTTGAGAACTTCTTAATGTTCTTATCAATTCTTTGAGATCTGCTTCTTGCATTTCTTCTATCTCATTATCTTCATAATCCTGACTTGGGGTGTCTTTTCCATTTGGGGTCATCATAGTGTCTTCCTTGATCTTGCTCCCTCGGAATCTGTTTTTATTTGGCATTTTTTTTTCCCCACACTCTTTCTCTGGGTTGTCAAGGTAACGGAGTTTGTGTGCGCGGTGTGTTCCCAGTTTTTGGATCCCCTTCAGGTTTCTACAGCCTCGGGTTTTTGGTTCCGTCTGCCTCAGTGATGGGCGGGTGGGCGGGCGGGCGGGCGCGCCTTGTCCCACTGCGTTTAATCTAGCTCGAATTAGCAGGGTGGGTGACGAGAGAGGCTAGTGTCCGTGCAGGCTCGCCTCAATTGTGCTGTTTCCCCCGTGGGGGGTCTGCTTCCCCCCGCCACTGTCTCGGGATCCCTGTATCGGCCCCCGTTCAAGCGCTCAGTTCCAATGGCGACTGTGTTCCGCCCGGCTTCCGGTTCAGCCGGCGGGCGGGCGCCGTCCCACTGTGTTCAGTCTAGCTCGAGTGAGCAGGGTGGGCAACGAAAGAGGCTAGTGTCCGTGTGGGCTCGCCTCAATTGTGCTGTTTCCCCCCTGGCATCTGCTTCCCCCCACCAGTGTCTCGGGATCCCTGTATCGGCTCCCGTTTAAGCGCTCGATTCCAATGGCGACTGTGTTCCGTCCGGTTCCCGTCCCTCCCGGCAGCTCCCGTGCCACTAAGGCACGATTTGCCGTTCACAAACTTACTTTCCCCTAGGTCCTCTGCGTCTCATTCACTGGGTCCGGAAGAATTTCCACTGCATTTTTTTCCGTGAGATTTTTCCTGAGGCTACAGTAACTCTGTTTTTATTAAACTATCTTTTTGCGGACTGCTAGTGCGCGTCCTCACTATTCCGCCATCTTGGCTCCGCCCCCGGGTTCTGGATTCTGAGTTTGTCACTCAGCTGGGTGACCACGGGGCAAATTATTTAATCTCTCTGAATGTCAGGTTCCTTATCTACAAAGTGAGGGACAGTTAGGACCTGCCTGATAGGGTCATTGGTGGGGGCCCGGGCAGTAAAGGCTTAAGAAGGTACACCTGGCACACAGCAAGCACACAGAACAGCTGACCAATGATGTTAGTTCTTTTAAAAAACAATAACTACTCGCTCTAATGTTTCTGGAGTCATATTTTGGTAGGCTCAACCCATCATAAAGTTCAAAAGGCAAAGTTCCAAGCAGTCGCATAAATAAATAGCCAGTGGGGGCTTCGGGCATTTTTGATCATTGCAGATTCCAACTGAGAATGTTCACACCAGTGAAATCTCGCCTTCAGCGTCCCTTGCAGTCGCTGATTGCTGGTGATTGGTGGCCTTTTCTTCCACCCAGGGTGTATTAAATATTTGCAGTTGGTCAGCATTAGCCAGAGTCCTGCATGGCTGTTTAACTTGGACCGTAACAGCGCTGGCAGGAGTGAAGCTGCCCATGACCTTGGCTATTCATTACCCACTGTGACTCTGTCCTGAGCCAGCCTCTCCTCCATCCACACACACAGAACAGGAAACATGAGCAGAGACTGCGGGGGGCGGGGGGGACAGCTTTGCCTCTGCATAAAGTCGAGGGTCTCTAGAATGGCAGAGTTGCAAGGGGCTCTGCCTGGAGACCACTCTCATGTCACACATCGAGAACCTGGGGTAGAGAGAAGCTCAGGAACGTGCTCAAGGGTGCAGATTAAAATAATGGGAGAGTAAGACCTGGGCCTCTGGCTTCTGCTCCTTCCTGCTGCTACACCACACTTTGTGAAGTTCAGTTCAAATGTATCCTTAAAGCTATCCTGGATCCTCTCGGGCCCCTTGCCCTACTGGCTCAGCCATGATCTGTGTGACTCTAGGAAGATCACCTGGCACCAATCACATCGTTGAAGATTTGCATCATCACTCCTGAGGGGCCTGTGTGTGCCTCTCCAGTGTTACCACAGCAGCCATTTGTCAGCAGACTCCCTGGGCTTGACCAGCCACACCCTCCACAGCCATGGTTCCCACTGCCATGTGGCACCACCCAATGGTGTCCTGACTCATGTCTTACACTATGAGCCTCCTGCCTCCTGTGCAGGGTTTCCCAGACAACACAAAGGGGCAAGAAGCTCAAATTCACTTTTTCATAACCACCAACTCACCCAGCAAGGCCCAGGAGGTTGCGGGCTGGTAGGAAGTCCTGGAGGGGCCAGCTTTGTGGCACAGCAGGTATAGCCACAGCCTCCAGCGCCACATCCCTTATGGGCACTGGTTAGAGACCCAGCTGCTCCACTTCAGATCCAGCCCCCTGCTAGAGCATCTGGGAAAGCAGTAGAAGATGGTCCAGGTCCTTGGGCCCCTGCACCCAGGTGGGAGATCCAGAAGAAGCTCCTGGCTCCTGGCTTCAGGTTGTCCTGTCTCCAGCTGTTGCAACCATTTGAGTAATGAACCAAAAGATAGAAGGTTTCTCTGTGTGTGTGTGTGTGTGTGTGTGTGTATGTGTGTGTCTTTGCCTCTCTGTCTCTCTTGCTCGAACTCTGCTTTTCAAGTAAAATATATTTTGAAAAGGTAGTACTGGAAGCTCAGACACACTCCACTGCCCCTGCAGAGGATCAGGTAACACAGCCCAGCATACAGGAGACTTGACTCCCATTGGGTGAATTCTGTCCGCTGAAGAGATGGGAGACAGAAGGACCAAGCTTTAAATGCCTCTCACTTCCTTCACTGGATTGACTCTTCGAGATTCAGTGCTTCCCTGGGGCACCTTCAGAGATGTCCCACCCAACCACACGATGGGTTTCTGTCAAAGCCTGCGCAGTTCAGGCTCACACGTTACACTGGCTTTTCCTCCTCCCCTACGTCAGTCCTCCCTGAGGTCTCACTCACAGGAAAGCCTTAGTGCATGTGTTCTGCCTCTGGCTGTACTTCCTGAGAAACCCATGCTAAGCACAGGTACATCCTGGTGAAGAACAGCTCATCAAGGCCTTGGTCACAGCAGGGCTGACCAAGTGCATGAGGACACAGATTGCTCTCTGCTTCATTCTCTGATCTAACCCATGCTTCCAGCACAGCGCTTGGAGACAGCGGCACTCACCAAGTATTTGTGGAACAGGCATGAGCAACACTGTACATTTCTACAAGGCTTCGTCATCAAAAAGTGCTTTGAAATACATTATCGTAACACAAGTCCTAGGACCCCGTTGTGAGGGGCAGGAGGTGTGGTACCATTTTTGCATATGGGAATATTGAGCCTAGAGAGCTTGTCCAAGATCCCACCACTGGCTGATAAGATAGCCTCAACTTGCAAACTTGAACAGTAATCTTTTGGGAAGTTTTCTATTCTACTGGTTATCATGTCCTAAGAACAGGCAAGAGTTGGAAAAAAATATCCGACAAAGCAAATATTACAGATTGAACAATTCAACTCACAATAGGTAAGATATGGAATCCACCCAGATGTCTATCAACTGACAATAAAGCAACTGAGGTGTAGGGTCCAGTGCTGTGGCGTAGCAGGTAAAGCACCTGCAGTACAGAAATCCCATATAGGTGCTGGTTAGAGACTCGGCTGCTCCACTCCCAATCCAGCTCCCTGCTGATGAGCCTGGGAAAGTAGTGGAAGATACTACCTCCCAGCAAATGTGTGCTTGGGCCCCTGCACACATGTGGGAGAACTGAAACTCCTGGCTCCTGGCTTTGGATTGGCCCAGCTCTGGCTGTTGCAGCCATTAGGGTAGTAAACCAACAGATGGAAGGGGTGTGTGTGTGTGTGTGTGTGTGTGTGTCCCTCTCTGTAATTCTGCTTTTAAAATAAATAAATATTTTTACCTATTTTTTTCCAATTTTATTTAATAAATATAAATGAGTGGCTTTTCCCCCCATAACCTCCCTCCCATCCACAACCATCCCATCTCCCACTTCCTCTCCCATCCCATTCTTCATCAAGATTTATTTTCAATTATCTTTTTATATGGAAGATCAACTTAGTATATACTAAGTAAAGATTTCAACAGTTTGCACCCACACAGAAACACAAAGTATAGAGTACTGTTTGAGTAGTAGATTTACCATTAATTCACATAGTACAATACATTAAGGACAAAAATTCTACATGGGGAGTAGGTGCACAGTGACACCCATTGTTGATTCAACAATTGATACTCTTATTTATGACATCAGTAATCACCCAAGGCTCTTGTCATGAGCTGCCAAGGCTATGGAAGCCTTTTGAGTTCACCAACTTTGATCTTATTTAGACAAGGCCATAGTCAAAGTGGAAGTTCTCTCCTCCCTTCAAAGAAATGGGCCTTCTTTGATGACCCATTTTTTCCGCTGGGATCTTACTCACAGAGATCTTTCATTTAGGTCATTTTTTTTTTGCCAGTGTGTCTTGTCTTTCCATGCCTGAGATACTCTTATGGGCTTTTAAGCCAGAACCGAATGCCTTAAGGGCTGATTCTGAGGCCAGAGTTCTGTTTAAGATATCTGCCATTCTATGAGTCTGCTGTGTATCCTGCTTCCCATGTTGGATCGTTCTCTCCTTTTTAATTCTATCAGCTAGTATTAACAGACACTTGTCTTATTTATGTGATCCCTTTGACACTTAATCCTATGATTATGATCAATTAAACTTAAACTGATCACTTTGATTAGTAATATGGCATTGCTACATGCCACCTTGATGGGATTGAATTGGAATCCCCTGGCACATTTCTAGCTCTACCATTAAGGGTAAGTCCAATTGAGCATATGCCAAACTGTACATCTCCTCCCTCTCTTGTTCCCATTCTTATATTTAACAGGGATCACTTTTCAGTTAATTTTAAATGCTTAAGAATAAT
Source organism: Sylvilagus floridanus (assembly GCA_949820135.1). NCBI lineage: Eukaryota > Metazoa > Chordata > Mammalia > Lagomorpha > Leporidae > Sylvilagus > Sylvilagus floridanus. The sequence continues at coordinate 161,220,365 of OX463241.1, read as the reverse complement.
TGTGTGTTGATTAAAGAGTTCAACCAATGGTGTTAAGTAGAACAAAAAAATACTAAAAGGAATAAAAATTAGCATGGTCTGGTGGTGACAGAAGGTCTGACATTCCATTTTGATGGGATGTCAGACCCAAGCATCAGAGGGAGGAAGTGACGAGGTCACCTTGCCTGGGTGACCAGGAAACCCTCTGTCCAGAGATGTTCTACATTGCTAAGAAAGCGAAGATTCCAGGCCAGCAATGTGGGGAGGGAGCCATGGTAAGGTTCAGCAAGCACTCAGAGTATCTCACTTCATACAGCCATCTGAGAAATGAGTGAATTAGGTAGCTATTGCTGTGTAGCAAAGCATCTCAAAACATAAGGGCTTTTAAAAAAATCGCCATTTACTAAGTTCATGATCCTGCAGGTTGGTGGTCTAGACTGGACTTAACTGGTCTAGAGTAGCTTCTCTGGTCTTATTGGACTTACTCACACATGGTCTGTAAAGTCTGCTGGGGGCCAGATGATGTCGGACAGCTTCTCCTGGGGTGCTCACTTCTACTTCTCCAACAGCAGGGCATGGCTTGCTCTTACACAGGAGACGAGGTCCAAGGTTACTAGCAGAAGCACATGCGACTCCTAGAGCGCCAGGCTCTACACTGGCATCTGTCGTTTCCCCTGCATTCTTCCAGTTTCAACAGAAGCATTCAAAAGGCCTGTTCTGACCCAAGACATGGAAAAACAAGCTCCGACTTGGAAGGAAGACATTGCGAAGGCACATGTCAAGGCCACAGGAGTATGATTGTCCCACCACAATCTACCCCGGCACTGCCATCCCAGCTTTCCGGCTTAGGATCCTGGAGCTCCTGGAGGTGAGAGATTTGCCCAAGGCCACGTAGCACAAACACATAAGGGCTGGAACAAACACCCAGGGCTCTTCCTTCTAATCTGGAGAATCTGCTATGACAGAACCCTGAGAGGATCCATATGGCCTATCCAATGGGCACTACCCTGAGACCCTCAGGTGGGACCACAGGAGGGAAGCAATCAGAATGTCAAAGTCCCAGGGGGAGGTGCTAAAACCTACTTGGGGAGGGCAGGGCAAAAGTTATTCTGTGACAAACCCAGATTTATAACAGGGATGAGAAAAATACCCATTTTCCCTGAAAGCAACTTTGTGCTTGAATATTTGTTTTGAGGGTATCAAAAAAAGTCATTTTAAAATTCAGAAGTACTGGAAGTACTGGATTGGAGAGATGTTTATCTGTGGACAAAGTCCCTTTTTTGGGGGGGGGGGGGACAGGCAGAGTGGACAGTGAGAGAGAGAGACAGAGAGAAAGGTCTTCCTTTTGTCATTGGTTCACCCTCCAATGGCTGCCACGGCCGGTGCGCTGCAGCCAGCACACTGCGCTGATCAGAAGCCAGGAGCCAGGTGCTTCTCCTGGTCTCCCATGGGGTGCAGGGCCCAAGCACTTGGGCCATCCTCCACTGCACTCCCTGGCCACAGCAGAGAGCTGGGCTGGAAGGGGGGCAACTGGGACAGAATTCGGCACCCTGACCGGGACTAGAACCCAGTGTGCTGGCGCCGCAAGGCAGTGGATTAGCCTGTTGAGCCATGGCGCCGGCCCAAAGTCCCTCTTGTTCTGGAAGGATCTTCATCAATGTGCAAGCTTCCAATGTTCATAGCCTGTCAGGATTCCAGTGCTCAAGTGGACTGGCCTGCAAGTCTTTAGAAGTTAGTTGGAGAATTGAAGAGCTCCCTAACGCACCTTACAAAGCAGGCCAGAGCTAAGTTGTTAGAGTGGCTCTGTAAGTGACTGTGGATCTGGGTTTAGGCTTCTGAACATCAAGAATCTGTGGTGGCCACGGAAATTCTTGTGCTTTACTTAGAGGGAGTTACCAGGAAAGAGAGATGAGCCCATCGCAATCTAGATCTGTGCTGATCCGTCTGAAAGAGGCACTGTGCTATGGATCCTTGGCTTAGACCCCAGCCTAGTGAGGAAAGATGAGCTAACACCATGACTTGGTTATAAATGGACAGCATCGTTTTGCTTTCAGACAGTGGTGAAACTGGGACATATTAGACAAACATGGTTGGTTGCAACAGAGCACCCAAAATGTAATCATCTGTCCATAGAAATTGGTTTCATTTATTATTTAGGAAAAAGTCATGCAGAAGAAACAAGAGGTTATTGAAAAAAGCAAAACCCCTTTTCTTCAAGGGAAGTGATCATCTCAGAGATTCAACTAGACTAGCTGTAATTGCTTTTCTTTTTTAATTTAATATTTTATTTATCGTTTTTGAGATAACATTTTTAATTTACATTGTAAGTCAAAGGCTTAGCACTCCACTAAAGAAAGAGTTCAACAAATGAAAAGTAGAAGGACCCTGGGTCAACAGGAACATAGGCGAGGGCCACTAATGATAATCAAGTGAAAAGATATTCAACTTCTCTCATATACAGTGAGCTTTGGAATAGCCACAGATCATTAAAATTCTACAATTTGATGAAGATTTAAAACAAAATTTCACAAAACACCATATTTGTAGTCATGTCTTTTCTTAGGGTCGGCCAGCTTCTTTCTGAGGAGAACCTCCCTTCCTGGTGGCCAAATGGCCACCAGCAACTGCCACATTCTCTCCTGAGAGCAACTTCCCTCTCGGCACCCCAGCCACCTCCTGATGCTTCTCCTGGGCTCTGATTGGTTGGTCACTTGTCCATTCCTGAACCAATGGCCTGGACTACAAGTAAATGCCGGTCCACCCACAACAGCAACAATGAGGAGCCAGAGGAGACAACGGCTCTGCACACACAAAATCACAAGCTCTCGCAGGAAAAAGAGAGTACCGATGTTGAGAGAGGCCAAATGTAGACACTCATTATCCAAGACTCATGACCTGGGATTTCTGAATGAGTCTTACTGAGCTGCTGTTTCCTTGTGGACAAAAAGGTGATTATAAAGAAAACTTTGCAGGGCTGTGTGCATGCAGCATAGGTCTGTGTCTGGCAGAAGGCAGCAATCAAGACTGTCACATGAAATCAATTCTTTCCTTTTGGTTTTAGTTTCCTTTTATTATATAGGGATTTAATCCCATTTGTTTACGAAAACTTGTCAGCGACATCTCTATCAGGACGCAAACATGCCTTCTGCTGGGAAAAAGGAAAAAAGTATGACCCCAGCCTCAGTGGGAGGCACCCAAGGTCAAGCCACGCTCGCCAGCATGCACCATGAGGGAGGGCAGAGAGCTGAGACCCTGGGAATTTTCCACAGGCCTTGAAGAGCGGTGCCAGTTATAAAAAGAATGTTCATGTTTAAAAATTAAATGTTTGGCTTAAATATTTAAATGTTCCATTTTCCCCCTGCCTGGTTGCTAATTCAGTACTAACACAGAAGGGGACTCGCTTCACAGCCAATGACACTGGCCACCGGGGCTTTCTGAGTAAGAGCTGGGAACTCCTTCTTCCAGTCGTCCCCTTGTCAGTACATCACTGTTTTCTGAGCACCTACTCTAAGTCCAAGCCTCAGGATGGGTGCTTCTCATTTGTCACCTCGTTTCTGTCTAAAAGGTAGCTCCGCAAAGTAACTGTTACTCCCCATTTTACAGACAAGCAGACTAAGGCTCAAACAGGTTCGGTCCATTTGTCCAAGAAGACCCAGTGAGCCTGTGGGATATTAACTGAGACCATAAAGTCTCTATTGTTGCATCGGCGTGAACTGACAGCTCAGGAGATTTCAGAGCTGCAGGAGGTGGGTCTGCACCATTCCAGGCTACCTCTTGGGCCTTCCTGCCAGGTCCCCTAACGGATTTATAGAAATCAGATTAGGGTCCAACAAAGTGCCTGCAAAAGATGAAGGATTGTGAGCTGGAAACGAAAGCTTGTTGTAAATCAAGCACAGCCAAGACAGGCATTCTGAAGTAGCACTTAAAGTCACATCATCAGCAAAGTAATGAGATATTTATTGTTTTCCAGATTTACTGGCACTCTAATAAATGCCAGCGTTGACATCCGTCGGTGTGGGTGTAGGATCCTGGCAGAATGATGAGCTGGGCCTCCTCAAGTGCTTAGGAGGCACTCAGCCTTAGGAGGCTTGAGCTCACAGGCTGGGCCCCTCTGGTTCAGCTGAGGGCCTGGTAGGGGAGAATCTTCTGCCAACCTCAGAGTCTGCAACCAGAGGCCAGAGAGGGACCTGAAAGGCTTTTCCAGTGAGAGGCGAACCTGGAGCCGGAGCAGGGAAGTATGTTGCCCAAGGCTACACAGCTATATTTTTTTAAAAGTATCTTATTTATTTCATTTAAAAGGAAGAGTGGAAGAGCTAGAGGGAGATGACACTGAACCAAACCTAAGCCAGGGATTAGAAACTCAATATCGGTCTCCTATGTGGGTGACAGGGACCGAGCATTGGGCTATCACCTGCAGGTGCATTAGCAGGAAGCTGGATCGGAAGTGGAGAAGGGACTGCATCCCAGGTGCTCTGATGTGGGATGTGGGCATCCCAAGGAGTAGCTGAACCCACTGTAACACAACACCCACATGGCTTTTAGGCCTGAATATATTCATTTTAAGGAAAAAGCAAACTTCCACAGTTAATGCCTCTGAGAAGCTGTGTGTTTGGAGCCCCGGTTCATCACTGAGCTACATCCACTTGGTACCAAGACACATTTTGTGTGAAAGCAAAGAACTGCACAGTAATTCAGAAACATCCAAGGGTAGCTTTAAGAAATTCTAGCCGGGGCATTCAGTGACCAGGCTGCTTATCATAACCATCTGTAAAAGCTTTGTAAACATCCACTTTTGTGAGCCATGTCTGAGCTCTTCCAGTGGATGAGGTCCTAGAACTTGTGTTTATCCAAATAAATCTCTTCCAGGATTTTGTGATTTTACAGGTGAAGGAATCACTTCCACCCAGAAGTGGCATTTTTGTTGTTGCTGTTATTTATTGATTACTTATTTGAGAGGCTGAGACAGAGACAGTTTCCTTTCACTGATTCACCCTCCAAACATTACATATTTCAGAATAGCTAGAGGAGAGGATTTGAGTGCTCGCACCACAAAGAACCGATAAATGTTTTAGTGAAGAAAGTGCTGATTACCCTGATTTGGTCATTGCACAATGTATACAGGCATTGAAACTTCACATGCACAGCCTCTGTAAAGCTATGAATACACAGTTGCACAACTATCATACAAAGCAAAATTTTAAAAGATGGGAACGCGAGCATAACCCAGTCTCCACTGGACCACATAGATAGCCCCAAGGGACAATCAGAAGCAGACTGGGGCTGATGGTCAGGTCACCTGCAGGGCACTATCCTCCCAACAGGACTGGCAGCCCCTCTGCCTGAACCAAGCAGCTACCCTGGGCCACGCTTCTTCACACTGTTTCCTGACAAAGGACCTGAGAACACACAGTCTTGCTGGATCTGCTCCTTTACCCCACCTTGGCCACACTCCTGGTCTCTGGGGGCAGCTACAGAAAACCAAAAGGCAACCAGCTTAAAGAGAAAGCTCAGGGTGGCAGGAGACAGAGAAGCATTGGGTCCTCGGTGATAAACTCAGCTGAGCTTCCCCACAACCCTAAAAACGTCTCCCTGGGGTCTCTTTGTAAATAAACATTAAATGTCCTTTTCCTGAAGAAACTATTAGTTAAAGATTCTGTAAAGCTACACAAACACAAACATCTGCTCGCTTTGCTGGGGGCTGGGATTACATCCATTGATGCGGTCATGGTGATTATCTCCTGCTGATCGGAGCCTCTTATCAGTGGTTACCATGTGTCTTTGAGCAACATGAAATGGTCAAATGCAGTTTGCTCAGTAGACAGAAATATTTCCCAATCTTGAGCTCCAGAGGGAACAGGAGAAATATTAAAGAAGAATTGTCGGGCTGAAGGAGAAAAAGGAGGCCACTATTCCTGTGCCAGGCAGTTTTTAGGTTGAACACATCCTTCGTGGAGTTTGAACTCTGTGCTAAGCACTCTGCAAAGCTGTTGAGGCTGTGCAGGGCAGGCATGGAGTCCACAGAACGGTGCAGAAGGCTAGTGTTTTGGCACGGTGGGTTAAGCCACAGCCGGTGATGCTGGCATCCCCTACAGGCACTGACTCAGGTCCTGGCTGTTCCACTTCTGATCCAGCTCCCTGATAATGCACCTGAGAAAACAGCAGATGATGGCCCAAGTCCTTGTAAGCCTGCTACCCCTGTGGGATACCTGGATGGAGTTCCAGGCTTCAGCCTAGTTTCACCCTAGCTGTTGCTACCATTTAAGGAATAAATCAGGAGATGAACTGTAACTGTAACTGTCTTTCAAAAAATATATATCTTTTTTAAAAAAGGAAGAAGAAATTCTGGACAAGAGAAAGTCATGCAAGAGAAAGCATGAAAGCAGAATGCGCTAACACACGGGTAGGCAGCAGGGCTTCTCTGAAGAAGGGACATTGTGGCTGACACCTTGGGAGTGAAAGGAATTGGCCCAGAGTGGAAAGGAGATAGACGGCCCCAAGAAGATGGAAGAATCACATTGGCTCTTCGGGCACTCCTATGCTCCACACATGAAGAGAGGTCGTCATTTCCGTTCACTGCATCAGGACTGCTTGTGCTGTGCTGCGGTAACAAACAACTCTGGATCTTTAAAGGCAGAAAGCAAAACCTGTTCCTTTCTCACTCGTATTTACACATCCATCACAGGACGGCAGGGGTTCTGCCCATTGTGATTCTGCAGGGCCTCCGGCTGGACCCAGACTTCCACAACCACAGACAGGGGACAAAATATGACACACCATGTTCCAGTTCATTAAAGCTTTTATATATATATATATATAAAGCTTTTATTTAAAGAATATAAATTTCCAAAGAACAGCTTATGGATTACAATGGATCCCCCCCCACACAACTTCTCTCCCTCCCCCTACCCTCCCCTTTCCCGCTCCCTCTCCCCTTCTGTTCACATCAAGATTCATTTTCAATTCTCTTTATACACAGAAGATCAATTTAGTACATATTACGTAAAGATTTCAACGGTTTGCCCTCGCATAGAGACACAAAATGATAATACTGTAAAGCTTTTATGTTTAAAGACTTTATTTATTTATTTGACTGAGTTACAGACAGAGGGAGGGAGAGACAGAGAGAAGGTCTTCCATTTGGCCACTCCCCAAATGGCCACAATGGCCAGAGCTTGGTCGATCCAAAGCCAGGAGCCAGGAGCTTCTTCCAGGTCTCCCCAGAAGTGCAGGGGCCCAAGCACTTGGGCCACCTTCTGCTCCTTTCCCAGACCACAGCAGAGAGCTGGATCAGAAAAGGGGTAGCCAGGACTAGAACCGGTACACATATGGGATGCCGGTGCCCCAGGCAGAAGGTTAGCCTGCTACACCACAACACAGGCTCCTCATTAAAACTTTGAAACATTTTTAACGTTTATTTAATAAATATAAATTTCCAAAGTACAACTTTTGGATCATAGCTCCTTTTCCCCCCCATAACCACCCTCCCACCCACAACCATCCCATCTCTCACGCCCTCTCCCATCCCATTCTTCATCAAGATTCATTTTCAATTATCTTTATATACAGAAGATCAATTTAGTATATACTAAGTAAAGATCTCAACAGACTGCACCCACACAGACACACAAAGTATAGAGTACTGTTTGAGTAGCAGTTTTACCATTAATTTGCATAGTACAACGCATTAAGGGCAGAGGTCCTAACATAAGGAGCAGATACACAGTGACTCCTGTTGTTGATTTAATTGACATTCTTATTCATGGCGTCAGTAATCACACCCGAGGCTCTTGTCATGAACTGCCAAGGCTATGGAAGCCTCTTGAGTTCACCAACTCTGATCTTATTTAGACAGGGCCATAGTCAAAGTGGAAGTTCACTCCTCCCTTCAGAGAAAGGTACCTCCTTCTTTGATGGCCTGTTCTTTCCGCTGGGATCTCAATCTCAGAGATCTTTCATTTAGGTCAATTTTTTGCCACAGTTTCTTGGTTTTCCATGCAAATCACAAGTTCACAAGCCTAGGAGGCAAGCATGAGAGACGAGGATGTGTGAACCGTGATGTCATCTACCACCCCATTGTGCAGATGAAGAGGTAGAGGTTCAAAGAGGTTGTATCACTTGTACGAGGTCACCCAGCCAGAAAGCAGCAGGGCAGAGGGTTGAAGTCAGGATGTTGAACTCTAAGGCTAGGGCACTTTACACACTCACTCAAGAAGAACCGAAGAGGCCTCTTGCCTTGGAAATGGGTAGCACACACCCGAGAAGCCCTGACTTCCTGGGCGGGCTCACTGGCTCTGTGTGCTGGCGCTGGCCACCGGGGCATCACGATGTCCACGGTGCCCTTCAGAGATATTTCTCTGGAGCAGCTTGGCTGGCAGAACAGCCTGGGCTCTCCAGTCCTGCTCTGTGCTCTGAGCTGCGCAACCCTTCTCAAATCTGCTGCTTTGAAACTTAAGGACATCTGTGGGTCTGTATTGCCAGGACCACAGCCCCCACCTCCTCCAAAGAACCTTCTTGGAACAGCGGGTGCCTGGTGTCCCCACCACGGAGGCTGCTACCACCACGGAGGCTGCCTCCCAGCACGGTTCTGGCTTTTCCCCTCCCCAGACCTGAGCAGCTGCCTCAGCTCCTTGGACTGCAGCAGCATCTTCCTGGTCCCTGTAGCCGATAGACGTCCAAGACCGGATAATAGCCACATTCATTTTAGACACTGGTGGGGATTAGCCAAGGCCTCGGCTGGTCCCACAGTTGTGGCAAATTCGTTCTTCACTGCTGTAATTCCACTGTCCAAAGAACAGTGCCAGGCTCACGGTAGGGGCTCCACAGTACTTACAGAATGAAGGATTCCTACAGCATCTAAAGGCAGCTGCCCTCGCCATGACCCTCCCTGAAACAACAGGGAAGCACACACTTTGGGGGAAAACAGCTGGATTCCAATCCTGGCTCTGCCCCCTACTGGCTGCAACATTACGGGACAGTTCCTGACACCTCTGAGCTTGGTTTTTCTGCGAAATGACACCCCTAGCATTTCAGCTCGGGCCCAGTATGCTTGTTTAAGGACCAGCCGCAGCTGTCTGTAATTACTCCCTGAGAACGTGTGAATGCCACACAGCCCAGGGAAGCAGCGGCGGCAGGACTGCCTGAGGCCACCAGAGCTCAGTGCTCGCTCTGGTAAGGCAGGCTGCTCACACAGCCCTTGCAACTCCAGCTTTGCCTTGACCAACTTAGAAATTATCATGGGACGTAGGTCTTCCAAGATGCCCTCAAACAGAATCACAAGGTTAAGCCTCCGACATCAAGGCTTCCGGATATATTCATTAACGTTGGAATGAGACGTAACGCTGTGAGAAGACTCCTAGCATGTTGTACAGATGCCCACAATAGCTTTCCACTGAGTGAGGTCCGCACGGGACACGACCCTCACCCAGAGCCCCTCCTCAAATTTGTAAGACAGTGCTTCAAAAAACTCAGGGAAAATGAAATTAAAGGATATGTTTATGTTGATGCTAAAATATTGTGAATCCCAAGTCTGACTTGTTCATAAAATGAATTTTTCATGAACTGTGTGAAGACCCCTTGAGGGCGTGAATTGCAAACACTTTTGCATCAAAAATAAACTTATCCTTTAGTTCTATTTCACATGAACTTTGTAAAGTGGTCTCATACACCGTGGGTTCCTTCCTTGCTGCTGGCCCTGGCTTATAGTGCAGCTGAAGTGAAGACTCCCCTGCGGGACAGAACAGAAGGCTTGGGCACCCCTCTCGTGAGCCCCTGTGTGACAGGGAAAACATAGGGGCTTTCTCAAACCTCTCTCCTCTCTCTCTTATGCTTAAGCCCAACTGCTCTCTGAGTGCAAGAACCCGGCTGCTACTCTGGCTCGTGGGGGCACAGCTGGACTTGCAGTGGCCATTCCCCATTGTCCACTCTGCAAAACCCGCCCTGGTCCAGGGCAGATGGCAACCGAGACCTACAGCCTGAGCGGCCACCTTGAACTGTATCCCTGCCCTGTCTCCCTCAACAGTAGCCACACGTGGCCATTGCAGCATGCCCCAAGCCCTTCTTTGAGGAGGCCCAGCCCCCTAAAGCTGGTGCATTCTGTCACCACCACGTCAGGGGGTCTTCAGAGGTACTTGTGTGGCCATTAGCTCTGTGTCTCGGGCAAGTGTGAATCCGCAGAAGGTGCATGGACTTGGGGCCAGACATCCTGGGTCAGCCCCTGGAAAGGCAAAGATTATTTCGCAGTCAAATTATTTTATTACAGAGTCAGTCTCGACAGACCTGCCTTATATATCTTTGTGTTTGGATGGTTGTCAAAGTGCGTAAGGTATGCTTTAGCTTACTTTGGAAAGTCGTAAAATATGGCTAAGGTAAGAAATAAGGATAGTTCATAAATTCTACTTATTCTTGCTCATTTCGGGCACAGCTGAACTCAAACTTGCCAGTTTAAAATAAATTCTTATTCTTTCTCTCTAGGTGTTTGCTGTCCAACCACTGTAAAAGCTGTTAGTTTCTGAGATGAACAGTCCAATTCAATGTCTTCTTCCTGCAGAAGTTTGCAGCAAGCTGAATCAAATCAAAATGCTTTTGACCATTTCTGAGCCCAAAGCCACAAGGAGCCCAGTATACATCTCAACATGTAGGAACTATGAAGAGAGGTTCACAGGTGCCCCTGCACGGAGAGGCAAACTGTGCCCCAGAGCGGAATTCAACAGGAATTGTTTGGGACCTAGGATTTTAGTAAAATCCCCAAGTTTCTCCCAGGCAACTGCACACAGATCACACGCCAGAACAGTGGAGAGGGTGGGGAGAGCAGTCCAGGCTGGGGGTTGCAGCATGAACAAAATCAAGGGGGTGGGTTGCTCGTCAAAGAATTACCAGCTGTTCAGAACAGGGTGATGATGGATCAGGTGAGTCCAGCCTTCAGGGCCTGGACCAGTCCACGTGTCTGCTATAAATGACCAGATGATATATAATGCTATAAAGGGCCAGACAGATACTTCTGAACTTGACACTGGCTAAAGCTGGTTAAACCATGCCAGCTGGTCTCCTACAGGCCCGTATTTAAAAGCCTAAGTATGTATTCATGTACTTATTTTCGCCGCCTCTAATCCTGATTCCTCACCCTCCATTGTTCGCCGGTAGTGAAGGCTGAGATTTCGCTTGTGTTTTGTGCCTTTTGGCCTAAGAAGAAAGCAGGGCTCTCCCTGCTGCATCACAGCTGCCCAGGGTGGTGCCCAGGGTGCCCTCCCCTGCAGCCCCCACCCCACATTCAGAGCCGTGCCTGCTCGCTCCTCCATGGCCACGTTGTGACGGAAATGCACTTGGCTTTCTCTGCCCCTTCCAGCCTTGCACATGCTCTTTCCCGGGATCGATGGCGTTAGAGATGGCTGATTTAATTAGTCCAGTTGCAGCCTGGCTTTATTACTTTCCCATTTACAATGAAATAATGGGGAGCAACCGAAAGGGATTTGTCATTATCTAAGGACTCGATGAGGCTGGGGAGGACGCCAGTTTCTGCGATCGGCAGCAGCCCTTACCTCAAGGCAGAAAAGAGAAATCGCTGCCTTTCCAAGAAAATCAGGATCTGCAGCAGCTGAGTCCAGCAGGCGGCTTCACTGTGCAGAAAGGCTGGGCCAGCAGCCCTGGACCTCAGTGATCCTAATAACCCCCAGGGGACCTGGGTGGGACACCTGCTTCTTCTGCTCGCTGTGTGACCATGGACAGTCACTGCTTAAGTCTCCAGGCCTGGGTCCACACTGAATCGTCTCCAAAGGTGTACTTCCTAGTGACATGCAGGTGCCTCGCAGGGCACTGTGGCTCCCCAGGTCCAGCTGGGGCCCAGGAGTCTGCCTGCTTACACATGTCCAGCTTATTCTGATGCGTGCTGCCCCTGGGAAGCCCTGACCTGGACAGGCATAGTCCTTGATCGATCACAACAAACCACACTGGCTTCCCCCCTGTCCACGCAGTCACACACAGCCTAAGAGAAAAATCTCATGAGGTCCAAATGCCCCTGTGTCCCTACCCCTCCAGACTGCCCGCCTCCTCCTAAGACATCTCTTTCCTCCTCACCCTCATTCCTTTCTCCAACTGGCAAGCTCTTCTTCATCATAAAGCTCCATGAATGGCGTCCCTTCCACAGGGCTCACCCTGATTCTCAGGGGCAGAAGATGTCACTCTGTGCATGCTCTGATCACTTCTTACAACCCTGTCACAGAACACATTTAATTAGGTTTTCCTAGTCTCTCTCCCAAGGAACAAACAGGACCCTTAAACTCGCATCCTGTTCATCTTAGTATCCCCAAAACCCAGAATAATGTCTGGCATATTAGTGAGCTTTAAAAATGTATATATTGAATGAGAGTGAACAAATCAATCATCAATCAATCAATTGATTTTTGAACCAACCTCATTGTCTTATGCCTCAGCTTTCAGCTTGGGAATGATAAAATGTATGGTTGTCTGAGTGATGTGATTTCAGAGAGATCAATAGCTTTCTCTACACCCCAAAATAGCTTCCCTCAAATCTCATTATAGTGCATGAAATTCTCACCAGTAGTTTACTCATTTAATTCAACAAATATTGATTGTGACAAGAACTCCACAAGATAAACTTGAAATTGTGGTTGGACCCCGTCTGCTAGGGCTGGCTGAGCACAGCATGGGGAGGGGCTGTGCCTCCTAGGGAGGGAAACGCTTAATCACAGGAGGTTTCCAAGAGCAGTTTCAGGTGCCTGGGGAATTGGTGGCCCATTCTCTGAGGAAGAGGGTTGGAGGAGATCTTCAGTTCATTCAGAGGTATGTTGGGTTGAGGGCCTATGGCACATCCCACAGGGGTAGCCAGTGTCTGATCGGGACAAGCAGAGATGCTCGGAGAAGTGTCCTGGGAGATGATGGTGAGGAAGCCACCCAGCCAGAGCCCGACCATGCCACGGAGGAAAAGAAACCACAAGATGAAAGGGTGCAGCACCCAATGGAGAAACAGCCAAGACCAACCTGGAGACGTTAAGGCGCCTGACAAATACGTGAGCTCTTCAGCATAATCCTCCCAACGCACCAAGCAATGTGCTCACCAACTCATCTTATTTAATTAAAACTTCTCAAGTGAATTGAATAAATGCACTAAGTATTGAAGTTACCATTACCATCACTACTTTTTTTTTTTTTTTGGTAAGGTAGCCTGAGCTTAGAGAGCAAAATGGCTTAAGCAAGATTACAATCAGAAGTAAAACCAAAATTCATACTCAAGGTTGTCTGATTTAGGTCTTACTTTGCTATCATTTTGCTTTTGCCGCTTGGGGTAAGAGTTGCAGGCATCCATATCAGCTCCTGGCTGCTCCAGGAAGAAGCTGGATGTGCTGCAGGTCCTCCTATCAGCTCTAGAAGCAACTGTGCACAGCTCCTCCCAGGACTGCCATCAGGCGACTTCCGGCTGGGAGCCTGAACTGACGTGCTGTTGGAAATATTCACACCACGGAAACTGGCAAATGCTGCAAATTAGATTTTCTGAACTTTCTTCTTAGCTGGTTTTTATTTTTTACAGTGTTTTTTTTTAAGATAGGTAATTGAATTAGTAATGATGCATCAATATTGGCACATTATTTGCAATTACTATAACATGGTAAAGTAACATAACAGAGAAACTGGAGCAGTGTGTATGGACTGTCTCTACAATGTTCACAACTTTCTATAACCTTATATATTCTTAAAAAGGAAGACCACAAACAACTAAAAGAAACTGAATTACACTCCTGCACCTTCTGAATCAAAGCTCCATTTCCCTCCCTAACTACCTCATAGGTTCTGCGAGTTCTTCATCTGGAAACACATCCATGTGTTTATCTCCTACAGCTTCCTTCGCTACCTTTGGGTCCTTGGCCATTGAATTTTTTGCCTTCCGTAGTGGGTCTTCTATTTTACTGTGGAAAATTGGTCCTGTTTTCCTGACATCTCTTTCTCACATACTGGGTTCAGCCTTCCCATAAGTACTTTAAAACTGACATGTTATTGACCCATGCTGCTCATTATTCTTTATGAAATTATTGATAAGTAGCTGAAGTTTCACTGCTTTCTTAACTTGGGATACAGAAAAACTTACTAGCCTATCGCTTGTATTGATTCCTTACCATTCAGCTTCCTCAGGGCTCATGCTTGAGGATTAACTTGTTCACTCTTATACTCATGCTCTCCTCTAAAAGCTACAGAGCTCAATGACAGAATTCTTAGTCATTTCACCATATTAAAATAAGCAAAACTGTAAAATATTGTATTTAAACAATATCAACCTAGAAAAATTATAACAGGACTTCTTTTAAAATTTGTTTAAAAAACAAATTTGCTTCCTATAATCATGCGATCTCCTATTCCCTTGTATTTGTTATCTTTCTTATGAATCTTCCTACCAACTTTTTGATTAGTTTTAACAGATTCCACGTGCTCTGTAGATGCAATTCTAAGAACATAATACTTCCTTCCTCCTTCCTTCCCTACTCTTCTCCCTCCCATGCTCCTTCAACCTCCCTTTCCTTTTTTTCCAGTCTTCGAGATAACATACATTACAGAAAAAAAGACTTAATACTTCACCAAATACTTAGCCTGTTTTTAAATATCTACTGGGACACCAGTGGAGTAAGCCAGGCCACATCAATCCCATGTTACAGAGACAGACTCAGATAGGTAAAAGGCTAAATTATGAAAGTGATTGCAATACCCATTTGTTCTGCATGTGAGGGAATGAAGTTCCCAAAATTAAATGACTCAGACAAGATAAAACAGCTAGTGGGTGTGTGGCATGTTGTACATGGCTGGTGTTCATTTATTTTCCTTACCATGAAATACCAAGGTAGGAGAGACGGAGGGGGTAGGACTACTCATCCTGTTGCAAGTGATAAGGGGTGCATGACATACAGAGAATTTAAAACCAACCATAGAGTGTACAGGTTTGCCTACTGTTCTTTATCACCATGTGTTAGCTGTTCTGAGCAATGTCCACAGAAAACGTCTTCTCCCCAGTGAAGTGGTTGCATCCACCAACCTCTCTTTGCATACTACTAAGCAGGGGTTTTTTTAATAAATGTGTCTGTTTCACATAGTTTTCAGACATGTTAGCCTAAATTGTTCATAATAACTTTATTTTACCTTTAATGTCAGCTATAAATTTCTTTACTAATATGCATTTGTAAATATCTTTTTCTTTCTTGGACCACCTATGCCAAAAGTTTGTGAATTTTGTTAATCTTTGCAAAGAACCAGCTTTGGAATTTGCTGATACTTACTGGTTTTTCTTTATTTTCAGTGTCATCATTTCTGTTTCTAGTATTACTATTTTATGTTTTTGCTTCTCTGGTTTATTCTATTGTTCATTCTCTAACTTCTTAATTTAGAACCTTTGCTAACTTCTGGCCTTTATCTTTTTCTAATACAATTAAAACTAGAATTTACATGTATGTAACCATTTGATGAACCCTGCATGTTTTCAATGAACTATTTTTATTTCATTTCATACTAAATATTTCTTCTTTGACCCATGAGGTGTAAAGAATCAGAGGCTTATTTTTAAACACACAAAGGATTTTGCTATTTTTTGTTAATGATTTCTAGTTAGTTCCATGGAAGTCAGAGAATATGGCCTCCTTGCTAACCAGTACCTGAATGCTCTGTGGTCCAATATGTGTCAGTTTCAGAAGTGTTTCTCATCAGGTTGAAAATTGCTGTTTTCTACAATGGTTGGTTAAATTCTCTACACATCTCTTTCAGCTTGGTTTAATCTCTGAATTGTGAAAATCTTCCTTAGCTAATTATTTGGTCATTTACACTAAGAACTATTGAGAGACAAGTGTTCAAAAAAACTCCAGTGGTGTTGGAATTATCCATTTCCCCTTCTAGCTCTGTCAATCTTTGCTTTGCATATATTGAGGTTATATAACTGGATGCTTCCCTAGACCATTAGCAGGGAGCTGGATCGGAAGTAGAGCAGCCAGGATTCCAACAAGTGCTGTAGGCAGAGGCTTAACCTACTACGCCACAGTGCCAGCTGCTGTTATTTATTTCTAACTCAATTCTGTTGTGGTCAGAAAACATATTTTGTGTAATTTTAATTTCCTTAAATGTATTGAAAATCATTTTATAGATTAGCATGTGGTAGTGGATAATACTCCAGGTACACTTAAAAAAAATGGATAGTTTTCCTATACTTAGGTGGAGTGTTCCACAGAGGTCACTCAGGTCAAGTTATATGATGGTGTTCTTCATATCTTATTTTTTATTATAGCTTCCGTTAGTGAGAGTCACTACTGAAGTCTCCAATGATTATTGATTTATCCATGTCCCCTTTCAATCCTTTCAGTGTTGCCATTTTATTGTTAGATAAATATATATATATGTCTATAATTTTTAAAGGTTCTTGATAAATTGACTCATTATAATACCAACCATCTCTCTTTGTTTCTAATAACATTTTTATTTCCACCTATTTCATCTGATATCAATGGAGCTATTCTAGGTCTCTTATGGTTTCTGCTTGATAGTATATTTCTCCATTTTTACTTTCAATCTATCCCTGTTTTTAATCTAGAGTGGTTCTTTTAGAAACCAGACAGTTGGATCCTTTTGTATTTTAATCCAGCCTTATAAACTCTGCCTTCTAATTCCAGTGTTTAATGTAATAATTGATGTGTTTGGATTTGTATCTGTCATTCTGCTCTTTGTTTACTATATACCTGGGTTTTTTTGTTACTCTGTTTCTCCTTTACTGCCTTCAATAATTCCTAACCTAATATTCTTTAAAACTCAGTTGCAGATACCTCCGCCTGGAAGCGTTCCCTGATACCACCCTCCATCAAGCACATGCCTATGATTAGCCTGGCATCCTTTCTTTGGGTTTCTGTGGTTAAAGCAGAAAGACCACTAAGCCATGAGCTCCTCCAGGGCAGTAGCCATTCTTTGCCATCACTGCATCTGCAAGAGGGGCCTGAGACGTGGATGCATTCAGGAAACACTTGCTTAGGAGCTCCAACAACAATAAGTGGGTAATAACAACCTCGTGTGCTGAGTCTGAGAAGAAAACAGCAACAGGTGTTCAAAAGACCCCAAGGAAGGAGATATCTAACACAGTCTTACGGTCAGGACAGCCTTCCTGGCACCTAAAAGATGACTATAAGTTAGGTTATCAGAAAAGAGGGGATAACACACAAGGAAGATGGGACAAGTGTAGTGTTTCCCAGAAGGGGGAGTATGTGTCACCATGGAAGACAATTTTAGGTAGTACAGGAAAGCCTCTATTTTTATTTCAATTATTGTGTTTATTTTTATTTGAATTTCAAAGATTATGCAAATATACATCATCATATACACATCGGTCCATTCTACAAACCCATGCTCTCATACTCATTGCTACAAAGTTAAAATCTACTTTTTAAGTAACAAGTATTCTTAAAAACATATTAACTGCCGGCGCCATTGCTCAATAGGCTAATCCTCCACCTGCGGAACTGGCACCCTGGGTTCTAGTCCCGGTTGGGGCGCCGGGTTCTGTCCCAGTTGCCCCTCTTCCAGGCCAGCTCTCTGCTGTGGCCCCGGGAGTGCAGTGGAGGATGGCTCAAGTGTTTGGGCCCTGCACCCACATGGGAGACCAGGAGAAGCACCTGGCTCCTGGCTTCAGATCGGCGCGGTGCTCCAGCCACAGCACGCAGGCTGCAGCAACCATTTGGGGGGGAGGGGGGTGAACCAATGGAAAAGGAAGACCTTTCTCTCTGTCTCTCTCTCTCACTATCCACTCTGTCTCTCAAAAAAAAAATATTAACTGTGGGCCAGCATGTCTGTGACACAGAAATGCTGTGGCACAGAGGGTTAATGCCCTGGCCTGAAGCCCCGGCATCCCATAAGGGTGCTGGTTCAAGACCGGGCTGCTCCACTTCCAATCCAGCTCTCTGCTATGGCCTGGGAAGGCAGTGGAAGATGGCCCAAATTCTTGGGCCCCTGCACCCACATGGGGGACCTGGAGGAAGATCCTGCCTCCTGGCTTTGGATCAGCCCAGCTTTGGCCATTGCAGTCATCTGGGGAGTGAACCATTGAATGGAAGATCTCTCTCTCTCTCCCTCTCTCCCTCTCTCCCTCTCTCCTCAACATATTAACTGAATAATCATAAGGTCATTCATGAAAGTAGAAAAACTGTGAAGGAAAAATGAAGGAAAAATTTGAGTATCTGGAGCTTTGCATAAAGGTAAGGCAAGGAGGATGGAGCAAATTGATTGCCATAGGCATTTTAAACTGGTGGGACTGTAAATGAGGGGTGGGGACCCTTCAGGGAATAATCCATATGGCTTAGGAGAACCACCCTGCAGAGCTGTAAACCCTCACCAAGTAGCAGGGAACTTCTGCCCAGGGCAAGAGCATAAGGGGAGAGAGCAGAGTCAGAGAAGTTGTCAGGGTGTGGGTTTGAGCAAGTGAGACGCTTAACCCCATATTTCAGCATCTTGAGAAACGCCTGCCAACCCAAAGAGAGATGTGCGTCCAGACAAATGTGCAAGAATATTCCTGGTATCAGGAAAAACTACAAACAAGCTAAACGTGGGACGGAAGACGGAGAGCATTGCCACAGCTCCATGCATGAAGGATGCAGTCCTCAAAGTCATTCTTTAAGATATAAATGAGATGGAAGAAACACTCACACATGAATTTAAGTAAAAAATCTGAATGCAAATCTGTGTATTCAGCAGAATACATATATTCATTATGTAAAAGATAAACTAGACGGGACTGTGCACATTCACGTGAGTATATTTATATACTGAGTAGATCCAGCAACATGATAACAATTCTTCTTCAAAAACTTCCAGTACTTTCAAAATTTCTACCACAAATAATATTATTTTTATTTCTTTCCATAGGAGAAAAAGTTATTTTTTAAAAGAAAAGGATATTTTCATGCAGATCAAAGACAACATGTTCTTGTTGACTGTGGGCGTCACAACCAATAAGAACCAGATCAAACAAGCTGCTCTGAAGCTCTGTGACCTTGACCGGCCAAGGTCAACACCTTGATCAGGGCTGATGGAGTGAAGAAGAATAGATTTGATTGGCCCCACTAAGATGATTTGGATATTGTCACCAAAATTGGGATCATCCAAACTGAGTCCAATTGGCTAATGCTAAAAATAATAAATTTTTTCACCACCAAAACAAAGAAAAAGGAAGTCACTGAGGACCCTTCACTGTTGCAATAATCTCCCCAGGAAAAAGAAGAAAGAACAGATCTTGTGACTAATGTTTAAAATCAGAGATGTTCAAATTCCTTTTATATTCACTGCCCTTTTGTCTCCTGCCAGCGGAGTGCTCAGACAAGGAGCTGGGCCTTTGTTCCTGCAACCCAGGCTGATCTTCATCAATAACGGTTTGTTGGATCTATTTTCTGAATCCAAACTGGGGCCATGGAACAGGAAGAGGATTTTTGATCAGACCCCAGCAGTTGCCACTGAACAAGTAAACTCTCAAAGGGGAACAGAGAGAAAAAATGAAAATTAAATGTAAGAAAAAAATTATTTTCTTTATACTCATGCTCATTATTTTAATTATCTGACCTTTTTTAAAGTAATGCAGATAAATTTTAAGCTTGTAATTTTCTAATATTATTCTTTTCCTCTTTGTTCATTGGTTAAATCATAGACTCTCAGGGTTGGGAGAGGCCTACAAACTCCAAAACCTTCCTTTCACAGAAGGGAAACTGAGGCTCCATTCTGATTGCATTCTAAATTTTGTAAAGCAAACAACACAGAGATGAAAATTTAGAGGGACAAGTGGGTGTGGTTAAAAATATGTATGGTTTGACTCTGGCCTCAGAATCAGCCCTTAAGGCATTCGGATCTGGCTCAAGAGCCCATGAGAGTATTTTAGGCATGGAAAGCTAAGACACTCTGGGAAAAAAAAAAATCTAAATGAAAGATCTCTGTGAGTGAGATCCCAGTAGAAAGAACGGGGCCATCAAAGAAGGAGGTACCTTTCTCTGAAGGGAGGAGAGAACTTCCACTTTGACTATGACCTTGCCTAAATAAGATTGAAGTTGGTGAACTCAGAAGGCTTCCATAGCCTTGGCAACTCATAACTAGAGCCTAGGGAGATTACTGACACCATAAACAAGAGTGTCAAATTGTTAAGTCAACAACAGGAGTCACTGTGTATTTACTCCTCATGTAGGATCTCTGTCCTTAATATGCTCTACATTCTGATTTAATGCTATAACTAGTACTCAAACAGTATTTTTCACTTTGTGTTTCTGTGTGGGTGCAAACTGTTGAAATCTTTACTTAATATATACTAAATTGATCTTCTGTATATAAAGAGAATTGAAAATGAATCTTGATGTGAATGGAATGGGAGAGGGAATGGGAGTTGGGAGGGTTGTGGGCGGGAAGGAAGTTATGGGTGGGGGGGAAGCCATTGTAATCCATGAGCTATACTTTGGGAATTTATATTTACTAAATAAAAGTTAAAAAACTGCATGGTTTGAAATGATACTAACTATTTCTTAGACCCATAATCTTAAATAAATGTCTTATTAACATGGAGGTTCAATCGTACAAAAGTAAATGGAAAGAATACTACACACTGAGCACATGTCTAGACAAACAGTGAGTGAGCACTGTGCACACAGTCAGGTCTCTGCACCAGCTAGATGCTTGCCAGCCTGTGACACACACGTAGGACATGGTGGCAAAGGAGACAAAGCCAACATTCACACACAATCCAGAAATCCCAGAACTGGAGCTGTTAAACGCTGGCCCCCTCAATAAGTCTTACTTCTCATTCTTTTAAAACCAGCAGTAAAAGCACCACAAAAATCATCAAGTGCTCAGCATTTAAGGGTTTATCATTTTTTCTAAGAATCCGAAGCAGCTGGCTTTCTTCCTCGGATTCGACACCGATCTGAATCATCCATCCCAGCTCTACAATGCTTTGCTAAGTGATAACTTGGGCTCGTTCCAAGAGGGTTATAAAGGTCATTTGATTTAGATCTGCACAGTCAGACCTGATTGCCTTGGTGTGGGCACACAGGACTAATGAGGTCTGTGTATAAAGCGGAAAGTGAAACTCTTAGCAGGGAAGCCTGCCTGGGAGCCGGGAGCCCCACAGCCCTGTCTCCAGCTCTGCCTCTTAGCAACCCTCACAACCACTGACGGGGACAATGAGCTTGCTGAGTCTCTCTGCATCCATAAAGTGGGAACCAAGAGCAAATCAGGACAAAATAATTAAAATTAAAATTAAAAAAATAAAAGAAAAAGAAATAAAAAGAAAAAATAGCCTGGCGCCGTGGCTGAATAGGCTAATCCTCCGCCTCGTGGCACCAGCACACCGGGTTCTGGTCCCGGTTGGGGCGCCGGATTCTGTCCCTGTTGCCCCTCTTCCAGGCCAGCTCTCTGCTGTGGCCCGGGGAGGCAGTGGAGGATGGCCCAAGTGCTTGGGCCCTGCACCCCATGGGAGACCAGGAGAAGCACCTGGCTCCTGCCATCAGATCAGCGTGATGGGCTGGCCGCAGTGCGCCAGCCGCAGCAGCCAATGGAGGGTGAACCAACGGCAAAGGAAGACCTTTCTCTCTGTCTCTCTCTCTCTCACTGTCCACTCTGCCTGTCAAAAAGAAAGAAAGAAAAGAAAGGAAAGGAAAGGAAAGGAAAGGAAAGGAAAGGAAAGGAAAGGAAAGGAAAGGAAAGGAAAGGAAAGGAAAGGAAAGGAAAGGAAAGGAAAGGAAAGGGAAAAGAAAAGAAAAGAAAAGAAAAGAAAAGAAAAGAAAAGAAAAGAAAAGAAAAGAAAAGAAAAGAAAAGAAAAGAAAAGAAAAGAAAGGAAAGGAAAAGAAAAGAAAGGAAAAGAAAAGAAAGGAAAGGAAAAGAAAAGGCATCATGTTATGCAATGACAATTATGCCCAAGACCCTAATTGGATTATCAGCGCCCCCAAATCCAGCTTTAAGCATTTATCTATTCTAAGCCCATGAAAACACAGAGCACAAGTTGTTTCTTAGCTGTCCTTCCCAGCAAAGGGGAGGAAAAGGCTTCTCTTGCGATGTGTGGGAGAGTTTGTATTAATGAGGCAGAAAACAAATTCTGGAAGAGAAAAAGTCTATACAGCCACACAATCCTGCCGGTGGGTTTTCTTCCATTGTTAAAAGGTTTTTAAAAAACTGAAGAAAGCTAGTAATTTAAATCTCTATTCATAGCTCGGTTATATTTCTGGACTGAAGTCTGCAAGAGACAGGTAATTCTTTTCAAATTTAGGCATTACTTCTTGTCTCCTGTGACTCATCAGATTTCTAGCTCAAGGCAGCATGCAGTGTAGACCTCCTGGGTGTTAACCCCTATGCTGGGTACGGAGTTGAGTGGGATTAAAATGAGACCCCCAAGAGCCCAGAATCCTCTGAGTCTGCAGCCAATTGAAGAAGCCAGCACCATACAGATCATTACGGAACAATACAACTCATGTGAGCCTGGCTGTCTACACCAGAGGATAGAACAAGCAGTAGTGCCAGGGGAAGTCAGGGAAGGCTGCATGGAGGAAGTGACACTAATGGACAGTGAAGGATGAATAGAGTTTGCTGGGCCAGCAATGTAGTAGATTGTCACTACGTTGAAGTGACTGCGAGAAGACAAGTTGAAAAATCCCAGCTGATCCAGGGGACACTGTGTATTTGAGAAGTGGATCCTTCGATGCTCAGGGTGGCAGGCAGCTCCTTTGATTTTGGGTCAGCTTTTCCCACCCTCATTATCTCGTGAGCCCTCGATGCTCAAACTGAGCTCCCGCCATTTGTCTGGGAAGGGGGTAGGTGCTTTGCATTCATCACTGCAGGTACTCTTCCCATGAGGCCTTGCAGGAGATTTCCTTCCGGTCCCCACCTTGCAAACCAGGAGCCTAAGGCAGCCTGATTGTGGCTCACTTGGCTAATCTTCCATCTGCAGCACTGGCACACGGGTTCTATCCCGGTCAGGGCGCCGGATTCTGTCCTGGTTGCTCCTCTTCCAGTCCAGCTCTCTGCTGCGGCCTGGGAGTGCAATGGAGGATGGCCCAAGTGCTTGGGCCCTGCACCCCGTGGGAGACCAGGAAAGTACCAGGCTCCTGGCTTCGGATCGGCACAGCGCCGGCCATGGCTGCCATTAGGAGAGTGAACCAATGGAAGGAAGACCTTTCTGTCTTTCTCTCACTGTCTATAACTCTCGCTCTGTGTGTGTCTCTCTCACTAACTTTGCCTGGCAAAAAAAAAAAAAAAAAAAGAAGAAGAAGAAGCCCCTGGGAAGACCAGCTCCAGGGACCATCCCTGACACAAAGCAAAGCACGTGGTGAATTCCTGCTGGGAGGAAGACCGAATCTCCGGGAGGCATTGGAGAGCCTAAGGCCCCGCTAGCACAGGAACTGTCCCGACCCCCACCTCTCAGGAGAAGCTTGCTAACCCACATGCCGTCTGTGCATCCTGGGCAGGGCCAGCACCAGAGGCTGCAACCAGGAGTCTCCTGGGAAGAGTTCCTGTCTAGAGAACTCGAGTGTTCTGGCTGTGAGCCCCCGAGCGCGTGGCTTCCAGAGACCCAGGCAGCTGGAAACCTCTGCAGAGAGCAGCAGTTTAAGCAAATGGGTCTCAGACAGCACCAGACCCTGTGACGCGTCAAACCAGAGGCCGCCTCCTCCAGACACACAGGCCTGGGGGCCGCTTGTCCACCAGCACCGAGCACCATCGCAGGCTGTCAGCTCTCAGAGCCACCCACAGAGGCCTCCCCAGGACACTCACATCTGCTAATTCTTTCTCCCCATCGTGTGCCTCTTCCTTCCTCTCTACAAACACTGCCCCCACCATCCCACCAGTCCCCAAGCCTTGCAGAGTGGGAACTGGGCCTCTGTGAGGCCGAGAGTAAATCTGAATCCCGGATCCATGTTTTATTAACATCTCGGGATTAGTGGTCCCTCAGCTCTGAATGGGATTTATTTGGGCAGCACATATTTCTGGAGCACCCATAATGTGCCAGAAACATAAAATGCACGGCCAGGAACACAAACCGCGTCTCTGCCTCACAGAACCTGCAGCATAGCAGGAAAGGAAAGCAAGGGGACCCACCGTGACAGTCCACTCGACAGGGGTCTGGCAGGGGAAGCCCAGTTCCCAGCCAGGAGGGCGGTATTGCCAGTGTTACCCAGGCTGTTGGAGGCACGTCTTCTCCATCCAATGCCTGGGAACATTTGGAAGGACGCATGGGCAGAATCAAGAGGCCATGGGCAGAGGAGGGGCTCAGGATTCAGACAATATCAGACACCACCACTTCCCACACACTGACCCTCATCTGCAAAGTGGGTACACTAGCAAAACCCATCTTCAGGATTGGTTGGTTGCTTTCTGAGCAAAAAATGGAGCAACATCGGCTCTGTACCCGGCACCTAGCAGATCTTCAATCCTCTGTGCCCACAAATGCACGTGACAGCCCGCTGTAACCACTGAGCTTCCCTTCACCCGGCTGGATGCCAGAGGTCCCATGAGCGCCCTCAGCCAAGCCTTTCCTGGCCCGGATATCATCTCTGGGCAATTCCGCTCGAAGATTCTGCTGGCATTCCTAAAGCTCTGCCCATCCCTGCCACCCACAGCAGCACCAGCAGGCTCCCTCCTCTCTCCGTCCACATGCCCTGTTGTCTTCAGCTCCCTTTTCCGTCTCATACAGGAGTGTCATTCCCACTGCTGTCTGAGACCAGCCCCTGATGTCCTCTCTGGCCCCCTCCTCAATATCCCCGTGAGGCTGCAGGTACCCTCTCGGTGCCCCTCCTCCACTAACAAGCCTCAGAGTGCTCTCCCTCCCCACCCCTTTCCCACACTCCCTATCAAAGCTGAAGACAGAAAGAACCCACTTCCTGCCTCTCCACTAATTCCTTTGGATGCATACCTCCAGGTTCTTCTACATCTCAATCCTTCACCCTGACCTTGATGTTCAAGTTCCCTTGCTCCAGGAAGCAGTGGTCCTTGCAACTGACCAGTGCACAACCAGCAGAACTGTGCCCCCAGTGTCCCTAGCAGGACAGTTCCCTCTCTGCTGCCTCACCATGTCTCCGAGAGTGCTGAATATGGTACTGCTGATTCCTTATCATCTGGTAAGTGAACCCGGGAGTCACCCAAACTTCCCTTCTGGGGGTCATCGGTGATGTCCATGGGAAGCCCGCTGTCCTGACCTTGGAAGACTCCCCAGAAGCTGTAACACTGGCAGAGATGCAGGGCCTCTGGCCAGAGCTGCGGGCAACATTGAGATGAGGAGGAAATTCAGAACCAAACAGGAGGGAGTAGCCGAGGGCTGGGAGCCCAAGGAGATACCGATGGCCTATCCAGGTGATAAAACATAAGAATCAGTGAGGCGAGGGAGTCCTGGAGCCCAGTAGTCACCTACAGAGTGTGTTGGGCCAAGCTGCTGATTGTCGGGTGGACCCAGCTGGTCTTGCTGCCCATATGCCTGCCCTGGCGTGGTGCTGGAGAACAGAGATGGATGTGGCCCACCTCCTCCTGCTCAAGCCCAGTGGTCACTTCTCAGGGTTCTTCCTCCTCACTGACCACCCTGCTGGATCCTCTAGACAACCCTTCCTACCTGAAACTCTCCACTCTCACATCCTCCCAGTTCTTTTCTCTAGATCCAACCTTCCCTCCATTCTCTCCTCTTCTCCCTCCACGATGCCCCATGGCCAATAAGATCATCATGCTAGTAGATGTAAGAACTGGGACTGGATTCTCCTAATTCCCATTTCTCTTGGAGATCAGACAGTAAACAGTCAATGGAATGAAGACATTCAGTGTTGCGTGTGTGTGGGTTTTTTGTCATCAAACACTTTGTATTACACAGGAACTGCAGCAGGTGCAGTGGAGAGTTCTGACATGAGTGGCTTCCAAGGAGCTTCAATTAGAGGGTGGGCATTTTCACAGCCAGACACCAGGCCTCCTTTGCATGCGACCCAGAGTCTGATTTTAGAAACAGGGCTCTGATGAGCGTGTGCACCCACAGTCATTCCCACATGCATTTGGACTCAAATTGGACTCCACTACAGCGGCTGCTGCGTGCTGTATTTGCAAAACTATCAGCTTCACCATCAATCCCCAAGCTTGTATGGTCTCTGAATTATTTAATGCTACATTCCAAGAGGCTGTGAATAATGGAATGGGCTGTAAATAATCTTATCTCTGTCTCTACATGCGGAGATGGCAAAGGGGCACCTAAGTGCCTCAGAGCTGCCAAAGTCTTACAGCACCTGTGCATGATTAAAAGCCAAACCGAATGCCCCTAGATAACTGCTATTCCCTAGCGGGTGAAAGAAACGAGCAAGTGCCTCATCATATTCCCCACGGGGAGAGAAGCAATTAGATATCAGGTTTCAGGTCCAAATGCCTCCTGGGTAATTACAGCTGCTCTAGAGTAATACAGAGCCTGAGAGACTCCAGATCTTTCTCTGGCCTCCGAGAAGGGTAGGCTGCCTCTCCTAATTGACAGGCAAGGATGCAGAGCCCCAGCGAGATTACCTGGCTTAAACAAACACTACAGTGGGCAAGAGATGGGGCTGGGGCCCAGGCCTTCTGACCACTCTCGCAGTGTGCTTTCTTCCCCTACCAGGGCTGCTCCGCCATCATGTGAACACCCACTGGCCTCCCAGCCATCATGCACAGTGAACATGAACTTGAGCAAACTACACGGCACAGTGGGTCCATCTTGGTTTCAGGCAGATGGTTGTGTGGACGTGGGGAAGGGAATCCTGCGTTCTTAGATTCCCGTACCCAGAGTGTCAAATGTTTGGCCTCTATGGTAAAGAGAGGCCATTAGCAAAGGAAAGAAAGAAACGGGATCAAAATGGCATTGCGTGCTTTATAAAGGGCAGACTTTGGTGCACTATGGTGTGGCATAAGCAAGTGTTGGGCAAGAGCCAAGAAATCTCGGAACAAGTTCAGATGCTGCCAGTGTCTGCTGTGTGACCTTAGAGAAGTCTCGCATGGCTCCGAGCGTGCA
Source organism: Sylvilagus floridanus (assembly GCA_949820135.1). Taxonomy (NCBI): domain Eukaryota; kingdom Metazoa; phylum Chordata; class Mammalia; order Lagomorpha; family Leporidae; genus Sylvilagus; species Sylvilagus floridanus. The sequence goes on along the minus strand of OX463241.1, from coordinate 161,193,396 downwards.
GTTGCTCAATCAATAAAGCAAGGCAAAGTCCAGTTTGCCCCACAGTGTTACTGTGTCACTGAGGTGAGAACCACAAGTATCTGTAGACGTGTCATGGCCTTCTTGTTATCTCATGGCCCTAGGCTTGCAGGATGATGCACAGAGACAAATGCTCACCAGCCTGTAGTTATTTGAGAGACTTCTCAATCCTCACCGAGGCAAGGGGACACACAGCGGCAGAAATACGTCATCTCCAGCATGAGCCAGCTTAGCTATCACGAGTCCTTTCCTAACGTCAAAATCTCCCTTCCTGATAAAGAGGGAGGAGAACATAGTCAGAAACTATGGGAAGAATAAACTCCACCCACTGCCGTCCTCAACCTCCTTGCTGAAGCGTTTATCCTCACAGGTTTTCTTTTTCTTGGGATGACTGCTGCTACCCATGTGCCCTTCAAGGGATTCACTTGGGTCTGTAGTTCAGTGGGCACCCTGACTCCTCACTCACATCCACCTCAGCTGGACAGTGGATCAGTATACTCAGCTAGACAGTGGATCAGTATACTCAGCTAGACATCACCTGGCGGGTGTGGGGGCAGCATTGTAAGCTAATTAAGAAAAGCAGGCTATGACTGGAAGGCTCTATTTAAAAAAAAATGAAATCCAGTATGAGGAAGAGATGAGATGTCTTCTGAATGGGAGAACACTTGGGAAGAACTGCTCGCCAGAATAGATTCCATGCCAAACATCTCCACCGTATAAGTGTCCAGACCTGAGTCTCTCCTCCAAGTCTGATCAAGGGTCCTGCTTCCTCATAAGCCCTGCAAAACAGCCTCAATCTGGGCTGATAAAGCATTACATGCAACAGGAGGCTCCTGCCTCTCAGGCTTGCCCTTTCTCCTCTTCTCGTCCCAGTTTCATTGCACCACTGAGTTGTGGTCGCATCCCTGAGACTTCCATGTGCATCCTGATGAGAGAAAACGCACCTCATTTTTCTTTACTTACTCAGTCACATGCTGAACACCTCTATGCCATACCAGTGGTCCACAACGTCATGAAAACAAAATCTGTAAAAGTGAGTTCCTTCCCTGCCTCTCAGATCCGTCCTCCCTCCCAACACTCCCATCTCTACACCACAGAAATCCTAGCCACCAAGAAAGGATGTAAAGAGTTCCTTTGACCCCTCCAACTCCCATATACCTTGTGTCCATCAACCCTGAAGCTTATCAGTGTTTGTCCCAGTATTCAATTAATCCCTTGATACATGTTGAGTTTTTTGTTATGTGACATATGCATCTTTTCAGTTTCAGGGAAATCTTGATGAACATAATACCTGGTCATGGGTTCAAATCCTGCTCTGTCCCTTACTTACACAGGCAAATTACTTATCCCCTGTGTGTCTCTTAGTTCCCATCTGAAAAGTGGGCATAAAAATAGTACCTACCTCATAGGATTGCTATGAAGATTAAATATGTGAATTCATATGTACAAAGCACTTAGAACGCAGTAAGTGCCCATGTAAATGCTCTATGTTTCCTATCATATTAATCCCAATGGTAGTAAGAGGTAATGAAGAAGGTTGACTCCCCCATGGTGCCCTGGTGACCTTACACACAGCCACTTAAACCAAGCAGATAAAGCCTCAAATCACAGCTTGGCAAACGCTTTACAGCTCTCTACTGAGTCCTGGCAGAACCCTTTACGATTCTTCTGCAACATAAAGGAATGGGTGGCTCACAAGGAACTACTTCACATCCATCTCACTCACCTCCACTCTGCGCCGAGAGGCTGTGGTGAATCTGTGTTCACGACCACTCAGGTTCAGAGAGGAACATGGCTTTGTACCCCTCCTCTGAGCATGGAGCAGACTGTGAAGCCACACAGCTGCACTCAGCAGTGGGTGTTGCACAGTTTGTGTCGTGTTGTTGTCCGGTTCCTACGAATGGGAGTTCTCCTTGTTAGTGTGAGGAATGAGGACCAAGGAGCTGCTGCCTTTGGCTGCTCTCCCTTTCACTGTCCATGAAACACAGCTTGCTCACCTTTACCAGATAAATCTGCCTGTTCTTGGCCTTGGCCTTGGCCTTGTGCATAAGAAAGTGTTTTGTGCAATTAAGAGAATAAAAGAAGGACTAGAAAGGCTCTCATCAACCAGCCCCACACTTAATTCATTGACAAATACTGTCATTTCTCCTCTAAAACACACCATCCGGTCTCTCTGTCTCCCTCTTGTTTACATCCTGTCTAGCTTCCACAGACGAAACAGGACCGTATTTTGAAAACACAAAGAAAATCAGGCCATTTCCCTGCTTCTCCAGGTCTTCTTCGAAGATTTCCACTGACCCCAAATAAATGCAATTTGTAACTGTGGCCTACAAGGGCTTCATGGCTAGCTTCTGCAAGAAGGACTCAGCAGTGAGATCAGAGCTCACAGAAGATGAGGTCTCCCAAGTAGTCAACTGTCCCCCATGGTGTGAGGTCAAGGTGGCCTCATGAAGACCAAATGAGGATGTATCTCCTCCATCGGGGGGCCAGTCACATGGCACAGCAGGTTAAGCGGCTCCTCTGAATGCCAGCATCCCATATGAAAGCACTGATTCAAGTCCCAGCTGTTACACTTCTGACCCAGCTCCCCACTAATGCTGCAGGAAAAACAGCAGAAGACGCCCCAAATAGTTGGGTCCAGCCACCCAGGTGAGAGACCCAGAAGGAATTATGGGTTCCTGGCTTAGGCCTGGATGAGCCCTCATCATTGTGGCCATTTGGGTGGTGAACCAGTGAATCTCAATCTCTCTCTCTCTCTCTCTCTCTCTCTCACACACACACACACACACACACACACACATTCCTCCCTCCTCTCTCTGTTTCTCTGCCTTTAAAACAAATATTTTTTTAAAAAAGACTAGTTCTGACAAATGAGGAGCGTGAGGAGTAGCAAAGGTCAAAGCTAGCCCAAGATGGGTCAAAGTGAATCCAAAAAACATAGTGTGAGAGACAGGTTGAAGATGAAGGAGATAAAGGGGAAACCAAGAGTGGGGTTGAGAGAGGGCAGGAGAGGGTGGATTTGGGAACACAAAGAAGTAACCTTAAAGATCTCCAGAAACCAGAGTGAAAGAGAGAAGACAAAGTGTTTTAGATGCCTTATTGGCCATTTATCTTTGTCTTGGTGCTAGATTGCTCGAACAAATCGCTGGCAGTCTCTCCTGCAGCCTTTTGCCCTGGTTCTCTGTGAGGAATAGCTTTTCTACCCACCTTTGCCTGCCAACTCCTGGTGGCTCTCAGCACACACCTGGAAGACAGCCCTTCACCACCTGCATGCCTACTCTGCGTAATTTCGTCACTGCACTTGCCAGTCAGTTTTACAGTCTCAGTCTCAGCTGTCTATTTCCATCACGAGGGCATGAACTCCAAGTGGATGAGAAGCAATCCTATGTGGGTCTGCATCCCCCGGGATTTCTACCATAGAATTGGCCCTCTGCAGACATTTTGTGAATGATTGGAGTCAGAAGCACTGGGTTGAGTCATAACTTCCAGACGTTTTTCCTCTGGGCAGTTTTAAGCACATAATTTCTTTTATCTGAGCATCAGCTGCTTAAACTATACATAAGGAGACCAAACCCATTTGAGAGACTTAGATGGGAAACGAAATATAATAGGGCTTTAGGAAGTAGAAAACACAGTAATTAAAATGTTACACATTATCATCATTGCCAATTTGTCTTATGTGGAGCTGATCACTTAAATCTAATTGGTCCCTTGGATTAACACGGTGCGCCGGCCACAGCGTGCCAGCCACGGAGGCCATTGGAGGGTGAATCAACAGCAAAGGAAGACCTTTCTCTCTGTCTCTCTCACTGTCCACTCTGCCTGTCCAAAAAAAAAAATCTAATTGGTTCCAACAAGAGTATCCTCAATGGGGGCTGGAGTTGTGGCATAGCTGGTAAAGCCACCACCTGCAGTACAGATACCCAATATGGGCCCTGGTTTGAGTCCTGGTGGCTCCACTTCCAATGCACCTCCCTGATGGTGGGCCTGGGAAAGCAGCAGAAGAAGGCCCAAGTCCCTGGGCCCCTGCGACCCATGTGGGAGACCCAGAAGAGGCTCCTGGTTCCTGGCTTCAGACCAGCCCAGCCCTGGTAATTGAGGCCATCTGTGGAGTGAAACAGAGGATGGATGATCTCTCTGTCTCCCTCTGTAACTCTGCCTTTCAAATAAATAATAAATCTTTAAAAAAAAGGGAGTATCCACAAGGATAGTGGGTTTTGAGCTTTTGAGAAGTTGGAGAGGTGGAAGTAGGGTAGAATAAGGCCTAGAATTGAGATCAGGTTCCTAATTAGACTTGGGACTTGAGCAGATCATTTAATTCATCAATTTCATCAGCCATAAATATTTACTGAGCACCTGCCATGCTTCAGGCAGTGAGAGTCTGCCATCTGGGAAGGGGAAGAGGGAGAAAGACACACACATGGGTGTTAACAGTCCAAGGGCTCATGGCCACCACAGCTTTGAAGGTAGGGGAGGGAAAGACCTCAGCCCTACAAGCAAGTGGCTGTTGAGGAGGCTTCTGAAGCCAGGCACAGCTGAGAAGAGGTTTGGAGGAGGGTGGAAGCTGGCTACAGAAAAGCAGCGTGAGAGCAGCATGGGAAGGGGGTAGGATGGGGCGGCAATTTCAGGCGGCCCCCTGGCCCTCACCCACTGGGAAGCAGGCTTCTGTGTCTCCCCTGTCCTGAGTGTAGACAGGGCCTCTTCCCCCCAGGGGAACACAGCCAGGGGGATGAGCTGTCACACCTGGAGTTGCATTACATCACACACGACTCTTTCTTACAGTCTGCTCTCTCCAGAGTCTCGCTCTGCAGCTGCCTTTGAAGAGGAAAGCCACCACGATTCCTGCAGCTGCGAGAGACTGAGCTCTGCCCACAGCTGAGGCAGCTTGGAAGGAGCTCCTTCTCCACTTGAACCTTTTGAAGAGATTGCGGCCAGGAAAACCCCAGACTGTATCCAGGCAACACGCTGCAGCACACCTCCCAGCGAGCTGGACTCCTGCTCCTGACTCTCAGAAACTGGGAGGCAAGTGTGTGCGGCTGACAGCACTGTGCTGTGTCCATCTGTTATGCAGCAACAGAGAACCAGTAGAGAGTGGGGGTCCCAGGGGGCCCAGAAGGGGCACAGCTGTCTCCTCTGCCTTGGTCTTCCCAAGTGTGAACTAGGAACTGGGACAAGGAGATCAACTCACTTCTTCATGGGACCAGTGGAGACCCAGGGAGCCACGAGCCATGAAAAGGTTGTCCATTGGCACATCCCATCAAGTTGCTAATGAATAACATCCCACTTCCTCAAATTCCCACTGAACCCCAGGTTTCCAGAAAGGGCCTCGTGCTTACTTACAAAAGCAATGCATTGAGAAGGACCCAGGCTATTTTCAGGTCCCCAAAGCCATGTACTTTCACTTTTTTATTTTTAATTCACACATAATATTTGTACATATTTATGGGGTACAGTACAATAATCCAGAACATGTATGCAATGAGTAATGAGAAAATCAGGGTAGTTAGCAGCCGTCTTTGGCCAAGTGGCTCTTTCCTCCAGACTCCTCCCACTCTGTGCACCTGGATAGCTCCTACTTCACCCTCTTGAGGTTAGCCTCCACCTCTCCCAGGCTCCCTTGCAAGACCAGGTGGCCTCTCAGCCTCCTGTGTTCCCATGGCCCCCTGTACTAAATTTGTGTTATTATTTATCACACACTCCTGTGATCTCTTTGTCTTCTATCCCATGTCCCCATGAGCTGTGACTTCCTAAAGGACAAGAACTGTATCTTACTCTTCTTGTGTCCCCAGTATCTGGCTAGTAGAATTATACTTACTATCAAATATCATTTCATATTATTTCATGTATACATATACATTATACATGTTCACAAGGCTACTCCAAAAAGTTCATGGAAATAAAAATAAAAGTTTGTTTTGATACCAAAAAAAAATGACATCCAAACTTTAAAGAGGCCTTTTTATTAAGATTTATTTTACTTATTTGAAAGACAGGGTTACAAGAAGCAGAGACAAAGATCTTCCATCCACTGGTTCACTCCCCTAAAAGACCACAAAAGCCAGGGCTGGGCTGAAGCCAGGAGCCAGGAGCTTCTTCTGGGTCTCCCACATGGGTGCAGGGGCCCAACTACTCGGGCCATCCCCTCTGCTGCTTTCCCAGATGCATTAATAGGAAGCTGGATCAGAACAGCTGGGACTTGAACCAGCGCCCATATGAGATGCCAGCACTGCAGGTGGTGGCTTAATCCACTATGGCCCCTGAAGAGGTCTTTTTTAAAGTTCTGAAAATACATACTCTGGAAGAAAACTCTTCATGCAAATCAAAGGGTTTTTTGCACCATGATAAACTTGTTAAATTCCATTTATTCAGGAACATTTTGAAGTGTCCTCGTGTGTGTGTGTGCGTAGTGCAGGCAGAATTCCCGGCCATCCAGCCCCTGTGTGAGCAGGGGAGCAGACACTCCGCCAATCTTCTTCCCCCAGGGAACTGCGTCCACTTAGAAGAGGATGCAGGGGCCGGGGCTTGCTGCAGCCTTTTCCTTAACTAAACCGAGTGAAGAGCGACTGGCTTTCTTACAGGTGCAGTCAGCTCTCCTGCTCCAGGCCCCCTCGGGCAGCTGCCTGAGTGGCTTTCCCTTCTGAGTTGGCAGCTCAGCCGCAAGTCTTAGGCAGTCCTCCTGAGAGGTGGGAGGAAATGGGGGTGGCTGTGCTGGTGTTTAGATCTAGAAAAGGAAGCCTTAATTAGGCTGAGACTAGGGCCATTCCCACCAGCTCATGGGAGGCAGGAGAGAGACACAGGTGCAGGCAAGGGAGGAAGGCGCAAATTAGTTTAGAAAAGAAGTGCGGGTCCTGTGGGCCCAAAGGGGCCCGGTGGGGCTGAAGACAGACAGGGAGGGGATCATACTTCTTCTGCTTCACTCCTCTCCTAAGAGCCCCGGGTGGTCCTTGGACGGATCCATAAACGCAGCCAGCGCCTTCCAGTTCTCACTCCACTTGCAGGTGGGGCTCCGGGACCATTCCAGCTGGATTTGAACCCCACCCCTTGCCAGGCATGGGACCCAATGTGAGCCAACCAACCAGGCAGAAAACCATTTCCTGTCTAAAAATAGAAATAGTAGTCTCAGCCCCATGGAGTCAGCCAGACAAACGAGATCAAGCGTGCACGCAGCCTGGAATGTACTAGATGAGGTACAAATATGAGCCCACGTCTCTCCAGACCCTTGCCCTGGGGACAGCACTGCTTGAACCCAAAGGGAAATGCATTCTTGAGAGAAAATGAGATTCCACGTGGGGAAGAACTTTGAGTAAAACTCCAGTGTGCAAAGTGCGTCTCCACTGAAGAAAGCAGTACGGAAAGCAACAGCAGCACAGGGATGGAAGCTGCAGGCCTGAGAGCCTGCTGTGCCAGGGCCTCGGGTGTCCCCCAGCACCCGGGGACACCTGCTGCTGCCCTGCACGCAACGTCAATATGCCCTTTATCCCTCCCTCAAACGAGAAAACTGGGGCTCAGGTCCTGCAATGGCTTTCTCAGAGGGCCACGTTGGAACTCAGGATTGGACTGGAAATCAATGCATATTCCCAGAATTCTGTGCTCTTTCCACTCCCCATGACCCCTCTTCTTGTATCAGATGGGGGGGACTCCGCTGCAGAGTGCCCCTCCCTCACCCTGCATTGCCCCCACTATGGAGCTGTCACACACAGTCCCCAGGTCTCTCCCATAATTTCTAGATTATTAGAACAGTCTCTTACCATAAAACAAGCTGAACAGAAAGAGGATTCATGGACTCCTGCTCCTGAGATGTGCAGAGACTTGGCCTTCAAGCACAATGGGATCCAGGTGCTCCACGGATGGTGTGAGCTGGTTCAAAATACAAGTCCCACCTGCTTCTGCGAGTGTCTTCTCTCCCAGTCCCAAGCCTTCCCCCACAGAGCCTTTCAGGACAACTCAGTCTACAGGGCACCCCCAACACAGTGGAGCAAATGCACCTCTGAGAATTGCCTTAGGAGGCAGGGCCTCTGAGAATCTCTCACCCCCTTCTTCACCTTTCTAAGCCCCTGGAACCACACACCGGCAGCTCTTCCCTCCCCATCATGCCTCCTCCAGCCCACCTGACCCTGAGCAGCCTTTCCTGCTGTCTTAGGGGCTTGGTGGCTCTGATGAGGCAGACCTGCCTGGAGTTGCTGTTTTTAAGTAAGACACTATGACTGTTTGAAAGTTTCTCACTGCCTTTTTCTACCTTTCTAAGTGATACAACATACTCTTAGATTGGGGTGAGGAGCATCCAGCCCAGGTAAGACCCGTGAGATCATTTGGGTATGGCTCTGCCAAGGAAACCACAGGCAGAACTCAAAATTCAATAAACCGATAACAGCTGATTTTTAAGTTGAGGATTTTGTATAGCCCTCAAATGATGTTGTAGATATCCAGATGGCCCTTGACACAAAGAAGGCTTCTCACCGCCTGAATTAGATAAACCACTTTAGTGTGCTTTTCATTGAATGCACAAGGTTTTATGCAAGTAGGAATGGTATAGTGTGGGCTTAATTTGACAAAAACAGTCATTCTCCTTTAAGAAGCACCCAGGAATCTTGGCCTAGAGACCCAACAGCTCTCAGGAACAAAGCAATGTAAACCTGACCCCCAAATCCTTTGGTGTTCAGTGTTTATAGAACTTGTGGGAATGCTGAAGGGTCTTACATACTGGCACCCAGCAGGGGTCCCTTACAAAGAAGGCCTCACATGCCAGGCTCCATCTTCCACCCACCACCCACCCAGAGCCTTCTTTGGGCTCTGTTCTAGCCCTGGAGTAGGTGGGTGGATAATTCAGGCCTCTGCCACTCAGCAGACCTGGTATGTTCCCTCTAGCGAGCAGAGGTAGAAAGATTCACCTTGGTCTCAGGCAGAAACCATGGTCTTCAGCTCAGTCTAATAGAAGCCCTGTATTTTAGAACTAACAGAATTAATTAGCCATGGCCCCATATTTTAGAAATACAAAGCATTTGCCCAGAGTTATAAAGATGTAGTTTCTCGTTTGCCACCTGGCTTTTGTGGCTCTCCTCAGTTTGGACGCCACACGCGGAGAGCAGCAAAGATACGTGGTGCCTTAGTCAGTCCAGGCCTCTGTTTTGCCTTGCTCCCTTTTCCTCCTGGGCTGGTAACAGCAAGGACAAAACCCAGAGGAGGATGGAACTTCTCCCTGGACCAGGGCTGGTGCAGCCGCCCACACCTGAGGGGTCTGTGTCCTCTCAGCCTAACGCACCCCACTCTCATAGGCACACAAACTCATTCTTCCCTCGGCAGCACTCTGGCGTGTGTATTTGTGATACTCAGTGTTTAGGATACGGAAAGTGAATTAAGGAAACCTAAGCAGCTAGCCCAAGTTCCCGCCATCCGCGAGCCGCAGCACCAAGCTTCCAGCCAGATGTCCACACCGGGGGCTAGTACCCCAGGTGCCTCTTTATCCAGGTGACAAGGTGGCACGTGACACCTGCTTCTAACTTGTCAGGCGCTGCCCCTGTGCTGTTGATCACCGAGCGCATAATAAAGAATAAGATGTGCCTTAAAAATAATTTTCAAATACCATTTGTCACGTTATTCAAGAAATTAAATATACAAATCAGCTTTTTATTATAAGTTCTTCTTGTCCGTATTCTCCTTGGTTCTTCTAGAACTCTGCCTCCAAAGTAAATCGAAAGGAAGGTCTGAAGGGCAGTGAGTTTGCCCTGGGCTGCACCTGCCTGTCTGGGGGACTTTGTCCCCTGGCAGGGTCACTCCCCGTCGACACCCGCTCACACTCCAGCCTGCGCTCCGCCCCCAGCACTCCTGGCTCCCGTGCCTTCTGTGCTGTCCCTCTGCTCATTCTATCTCTTTGTCACCATCTCTTTCCTCCTTTCCCTGTCTTATTATATCTTTTTCATACACACACATAGACTTCTTTCATGTTTTCTACATAGAAGCTAAATTTCCTCAGTAGAGCAGGCATGTCAGGAACCATCCTGGAAACATACATACAATGTGCCAATATCACGAGGTGGTGGCAGTTTTCCCTGAAGTCCTAAACTTTCCCCTCTGTGCCACGGGATCCTTCTGGGACAGACAAAGGTGTCTGCAGAGGTTGCTGCGCTGAGGCCATAACGCTGCTCCCTGCAGCTTGGCTGGCCTGCCTGGCCTGCTCCTGTGGGCCCACAACTTCCACAGACCACGGAGAGAGGCTTCCCCACAGTCCCACAGCCTCTCCTCGCCCCTTCCTGGGCTCCAGGAGAGCTCGGGGCTGCACAGGCTGCCTGGGGCACAGCTCAGCTGCAGGAGGCTCAGTGGAGTGGAGAGGTGAGCTGGGAGGGTCAGCAGTGGGGTGTGGCAGACTGTCCAGCGTTGATGGTGTCCTGCACTGACGGAAAGCCTGACCCTGCCAAGGTCAGCTCAGTTGTGCAGGGCCCTTCATCCGTTACAGCTCAAGATGCCCACAGCTGGCTGACACTGGGGTGGACCCCGGGGACTCCCATCTCAGAACTCTGCAGCTGCAGTGTCCAGACATGACACATGCAATCCCTGAGTGGCAGGCCATCTGTCACATGCATTGCCTCCCGTTCAGGTCTACTCTCATTGCCCGTGAACAGTGATTTGTGTCCCTTGCTCTTAGTAGACTCAAGGACATATCAGACATGGATGACAAAGGGAAAATGGCTCTTTTTTTTAAAGATTTATTTATTTATTGGAGAGGCAGAGTTACAGAGAGGAAGAGACAGAGAGAGAAATCTTCCATCCACTGTTTCACTCCCTAGATGGTCACTATAGATGGAGCTGGGCCAATCTGAAGCCAGGGGCCAGGAGCTTCTGGGTCTCCCATGAGGGTGCAGAGGCCCAAACATGTGGGCCATCTTCCACTGCTTTCTCAGGCAGTAGCAGAGAGCTAGATCAGAAATGGAGCAGCTGGGACTTGAACCAGTGCCCATATGGGCATTGAAGACAATGGCTTTACCCACTATGCCACAGTGCTGGCCCCAAAACTGGCTCTTAAGGCTGTCGATGGTCATCTAGGCACAGCCCCAGTACAAGTCCCATGACATCACAGAAAAGGGGTGGGTTTAAAATGAGGCTTGGACTCCCATCCCAGCTCCGTCACTTTCAGTTGTGTGTCTTTGGCCAATTTGTCTCTGGGTCCTGGCAGAAGGCTGAATAATGAGAGGAGGTTTGACAAAGGACTGTTTAGAAGGTCAGGAAGACTAAGGAACCAGCGACAGGCAGGGCACTTAGCAGCCTAAGACTTCAAGGGCAGAGGGAAGTGGCTGCCACAGAGGGACTGCTGTCTGACAGGAGCAGTGGCCTCCAGCACCAGGACGCAGCCAACCCAGTGTAGACACACACACTTGCTCTCCTCCCATGACAAGCTGGATCAGAGCCAGAGGGCAAGGGGCCAGTGGAAGCTGTCCCAGGGGGTCAGCTTCACAGCCAAGGACTTGGAGAGGAGACAGGAGATGTCCAGCAGGGGAAGTCGAAGCTGTACTCCCCGTATCTGCAAAACAAAGTGACCATCACTACAGGATGATGGAGAAGGGTCAACAAAAGAGCATGTGCAAATCTCAGCTGCCGAGGATCTCCCTCCCCCAGGGCCCTGCGCTGAACTGGATCTACCCTAAACCCAAAAATCAGTATACTTCCTTCAACCAGGAGCACTCCAGAAATGGTGTGGTTTACGATGAGAGCAGTTTCTCCCCCTCACGGCTTCTGCCAGCATCTCAGGGCATCTCTGTTTAGAAAACATTGATACCTAAGGTTTTTTTTTTTTTTTTGACAGGCAGAGTTAGACAATGAGAGAGAGAGACAGAGAGAAAGGTCTTCCTATTTCCACTGGTTCACCCCCCAAGTGGCCGCTACAGCCAGAGCGCTGCAACCGGTGCACCGCGCTGATCCGAAGCCAGGAGCCAGGTACTTCCTCCTGGTCTCCCATGCAGGTGCAGGGCCCAAGCACTTGGGCCATCTTCCACTGCGTTCCCAGGCCACAGCAGAGAGCTGGACTGGAAGAGGAGCAAACAGGACAGAATCCGGTGCCCAAACTGGAACTAGAACCCCGGGTGCCGGCACCACAGGCAGAGGATTAGCCAAGTGAGCCACGGTGCCGGCCGATACCTAAGGTTTAAACAGTGGCTTACACAGTGGTTGGTCTGATTCAGCACTCACAGCAGCCCCGCTAGATAAGTGTGTCAGTGTCCCCATTTTACAGATCAGGAACTGAAGCTCAGGTTAATCCCTTTGTCCCAGACACATGTGGCTTGAATATGAGAGCCAAGACTCACATGTCAATCTTTGCCTTCCAGGTTTGCATCTCTGTTTCTATTCTACACTCACACCTGCAAGGGAAGGTATTGTCTCCCATGGGTTTCTGACCCACCCAGAGGGATGGGATCTTCCTCTATGCAAACACTGGTATATCCCACCCAAATCCCTGCAGAATTCTGTCATGGTCAACTGTGCCCACGCTCCCATGGGCTTTGGGCTCACAATCCCCAGCCTGAAAGTTGTCAAAGCAAGTCCCGAGGCCACTTCATCCTTGCTCAGGGAAAGAGGGTCATGCTTGGGAGTTCTTACATCCTGCCATGGTGGTCTTCAGCTTATGATCATGACCAGGTGCTGGAGAACGGGTGATTCCTCTGAGGCTGAGGCAGCTCAGGGCTCCCTATGCGATGAGGCAGAGGGATCCCCCTCAGGACATCCCTGAAATCATGCTATTGCTTGGCTTCTTGGGGTAGCACTTTCCAACAAATCATCGGCATGCAAGCCTTCTCTCAAGACCTGCAACTGGAGAGCCTGCCCCAAGATGTGCCAGTGCTCCCAAGCTCTTCCTTGGCACTGACTATATCCTCCCAGTATGGTGATGGTCAGACTGGACTGCATCTCCCAAACCAGGAGTGACCTCGTTTCTGCTTCGATCCTCAGCCCTTCTGTGAAACTACACACTATTCTGAAGTTGCACCAAAAAAAAATTATTCTCTACAAGCACCCTTAAGTATGCAGGAAAAATCTCCACAATTTGTGGCAGCAGGTCTGCTTATGTAAGCATAGCTCAAAAAGTTCTAACTTGCTCTTTCTCAGGGATACACAAATAGTCCTAATTCCCCTCAAACCCCATATCCCCTGTAGGCTCATACCTGAAATTTCACTATCAGCGTTTTGATTGCTGTTCCAACTACACAGCCTTCTTGGAGTCACACTTGAATCTGTTATCTCAAAGCTGTTGTACTTCAACATGAATGGAATATCAGGTTCTTCATCTACAGAACAAAGAAGCACCATGACCTTGGGGACCTGGAGTGAAGATATAAAGGAAAGCTATCAACACATAAAAAGTTTACCTTGCCACCAGGACACTTTCACCAGCCTAGACATTCTAGGCTGAAGGTCATTACTGCTTTCACCCCTTCCAGCGTGAGGCTGGGTAAACCTAGCCATCCAATTGCAATGTTTCTCTCCTGCAAGGAATGGTGCACTGACTCAGAATGGCTTTCACAATGAGGAAGACTGATCAGTGCATGACCCAATCTCAGCATAGGCTTTCCAGGGCTGGTTAAGACACAGCTCAGTGACTTCATCAAGGATGCCCAGGCTTCCAGTGTGCCAACTCCAGTCTGATGGTGTGTCCCTCATACTGGGTACCCTCATGGCCACAGGGCGGCCTCAACTTTGCTAGTCATTACCATAATGCAAATGTATACCTCAAGGAGACACCCTCACACACCTATTCAAATGAGAAAGAAAGTTTCAACTGATTCTACCCAAGGTTGCTGAATATGTGGGGGACTGGAACTTGTATACTCTGCATGTAAGAATGTAAAATAACATAACCATTCTGTAAAGAGTTAAACATACACCCACCATACGATCCAGCCATTCCACACCTAGGTATTTATCTAAGAGAAATGAAGGAATGAAGGTATATGTTCATAAAAAGATTTGTTCATGAATGTTCATAGCAACCCAAACTGGAAACAACACAAATGCTCATCAATAGGTGAATGGATAAGCAAATCGTGGTGTACCCATTCAGTTGAGCAAGGAATAGGAAAGGACTGTCATTACACTCAACACCACAGATGGGTCTCAAAGTATCTATGCTGTGAAAGAAGTCAGGCAAGAAAGAGAACACAAAAATGACTCGCTCATAGAAAAATTCAGGAAACGTACACTAGAAGGTAGTGGCAGGAAGCAAAGCAGTAGTTTCCAGGAGAAGGGATTACAGAGAGGGACAGAGGAGACATCAGGGTGATTCACCTGCCTGATGTCTTGACTGTGCTGATAGTTTCACAGTATATACGTGGCTTAGTCTGTCCCTGTGACTGTGACCAAACACCTGAGACTGGGTAACTTATGAAGAACAGATGTCCACGCCTTACTGTTCTGGATGCTGGGAAGGGGGCAGTCAAGATGCCAGCAGAGTTGGCATCTGGTGAAGGCTGCTCCCCACTTCTACGAGGGCACCTTGATGCTGCATCCCCCAGTGGAGAGGAACACTGTGCCCTCACGTGGCAGAAGGGACAGAGGGTGGAAAGGGACTCTTAACACAGCATTAATCCATCCATGTGGGTGGAGCACCCCAAGGGAAACACTTCCCAAAAGGCCCTATCTTCCAACACTGTTGCAGTGGGATTACATTTCCAAATTTGAGTTTGGGCAGACATTTTCAGACCACAGCAGTAATAGGCCAAAATGTATCTCACCATAGGCTTTAAACACATGCCATTTACTGTATGTCAATTTTGTCTCAATAAATCTCTTCTTAAAAAAAATTACTTGAGGGGCTAGTGCAGTGGCATAGTAGGCTAAGCCTCCACCTGTGGTTCTGGCACCCCAAAAGGGCACCAGTTCATGTACTGGCTGCTACTCTTCTGATCCAGCTCTCTGTTATGACCTAAGCAATGGAAGATGGCCCACCCAAGTGGGAGACCCAGAAGAAGCTCCTGGCTCCTGGCTTTGGATCAGCACAGGTCCACTATTGCAGCCATTTGGGGAGGGAACCAGTATATGGAAGACCTTTATCTCCTCCTTTTCTGTGTAAATAAATAATAAAAATATTTTTTAAGAAATTACTTGAGGCCGGTGCCATGGCTCAATAGGCTAATCCTCCACCTGCGATGCCGGCACACACTGGGTTCTAGTTCCCGTCGCTCCTCTTCCTGTCCAGCTCTCTGCTGTGGCCCAGGAGTGCAATGGAGGATGGCTCAAGTGCTTGGACCCTGCACCCCCATGGGAGACCTGGAAGAAGCTCCTGGCTTCGGATTGGCACAACTCCAGCTATTGCAGCCATTTGGGGAGTGAACCAACGGATGGAAGACCTTTCTTTCTGTTCCTCTCACTGTCTGTAAATCTACCTCTCAAATAAATAAATAAAATCTTTTTAAAAATTTTTTAAAGAAAAGCACACTCAGTCTGCTACCTAAATAATAGACTATAGGCTGGAGCTACAGCTCACTAGGCTAATCCTCCACCTGTGGCGCTGGCACACCGGGTTCTAGTCCCAGTCAGGGCACCGGATTCTGTCCCAGTTGCCCCTCTTCCAGTCCAGCTCTCTGCTGTGGCCCGGGAGGGCAGTGGAAGATGGCCCAAGTCCTTGGGCCCTGCACCCCATGGGAGACCAGGAGAAGCACCTGGCTCCTGCCATCGGATCAGGGTGGTGCGCCAGCCACAGCACACCGGCCGCAGCGGCCATTGGAGGGTGAACTCACTGTCCACTCTGCTTGTCAAAAAAAAAAAATAATAGATTGTAAAGAGAAACACAGATAGCCAGAAACCAGTTGTGAGACTTTTATAAAAGCTGGAGGCTGTAACGGTAGCAGCAGAGTGGGTGGAGAGAAGAGGATAAACTGAGTTATCCTAAGTGTAACACCCACAGACTTTACCTGTAGGCTGGATGTGGAGGTGAAGTGGTGACATGAATTAAACAGATTTCTGGGACTGGGGCTCGAGTGACTTGGGAGATGGTGGTGACATTTACTAAGATGGTGAACACCAAGGGAAGAGCAACTTCGGAGGTGAGGTAGAAATTAAGACTCCTTGATGTATTAAGTTGAGGTGCCCATTAGTCATCCAAGTGGAGATGTCAAGTGGCAGGATGTATGAGTCTGCAGCGACGTGAGTGCTGGAGATATAAATTTGGAAGTCATTATCACGAATGTGGTATTTAAAGCCATGCAGATGGATGGGGTCACTTAAGGAGAGGCTGTAGGTAAAGGAGGAACAGGGACCCTGAACGGAGCCCTGGAGCTGTCCAACACCCAGGCCCACGGCCATAGAGAGGGATCCAGAAAAGACCAGAGGGAAGCAACCCAGGAGGGAAGAGCAAGAGCTGGAGGGAGCTGTGTGAGTGAGGCCAAGGGTGTCGTCTGTACTGATGATGCTGGGAGATACAGGTGATGGCAGAGAAGGGACCCTGGGACTTGCAGGTCTGCCGCTGACAGTGACTGACGAGGAAGTTTCTACAGAGCGGTGCGTCAGACTCAGCCCAGCTGGAGCAGATGAAAGAGAAGAAGGGAGAAGGGGAGGAAAAGCGTCAAGTCATGAAGGAGAGCTAAGGACCACATCAGGAGCTTCTGGAGGGTTCAGTGACCATGGGCGACGTCAGCACCTGCGATTACCCTACAAGGATCATCCCAGAACAGGAGCAAAGTGCTCTGATCTGATGGGAGCAGGGGCAGTGCATCCACTGGAGTGGGCGCAAGGGAAACAGCGCAGAAGCACACACAGCAGGCAGGTGGGCCTGGCAGCAGACAGGGAGGGTTCCCAATGAGATGGCTTCTCATCAAAGAAGGAGCAAGCCAACAGTGGGGAGTGAAGGTGGTGAAGGCGGGGGAATGCTCATGGTGGAGCACAAGAAAGAATATGCAAGTGTGCAGGGTTCTCAACCACAGCAGGGCATCTGTTCCAGGGGACCAGCTTGCCGTGCTGTGTGCATCTCTCCCCAGGTTCAGTCCAGGTTGAGATCTTCACCAGGTGAGGGAAGCAGATGAGGGGCACACAGACAGGAGTATCTGAAATGGGTGGTCGTATCGATGGCCTTTGAGCCCCGTGTGCCACAGAGGACATGAGTGGGTGAGAAATTCAAGCAAGGCAGGTCTCTGGGGGCTAGTGGGATGAGACACTGCATGAATCCTCTAGAAGGGTGGGCAGTGGTGACCAGAGAACCGAATATTCTGAACGGAGGTTGCACATGCAAGGGTGCAGTTCTGCAGTGGAGTGGTTGGAAATGGCTGGGGAGGAGGTCGAGAAACCAAGAGGCCAGTGTGGCACACGTGGTCCTTGTGGATGGTGCTAGACTCCACCTGGAGGCCTCTGGCCAGGATGCCCGTCACCATCTTCAAATCGCCTGGCTTGTTACCATCAAGCTCCAACTCAAGTGTCCGCTTCTCTGAAGCCCCCATGCCACATCTAGCCCCCCACACTGCTCCATCACCATGCTGTGTTACTCATGCATGCATGATTCTTTTATGTGTGTATTCACTTATTCGCTTTCTCTCCATTTTCCCAAGGGAATGCAAACTCTCAAAGATAGGGATCTACATCTCCTCTTTCCCCCAACACAAAAAATGCAATCAGCAAACCTTTGCTAGATAAATGAGAGGAAGTAAGTTCTTACCAGTGCCTGGCATGTGGGTGTTGCCTCCCCTAGGAGGCTCTGTCCCCATTGCTCTTCCTCACTGCAGTCTTTGAGTTGACACAGGGGGTGGGTGCTTCCACATTAGTCAAAGTAGGCAACAGGCAGACATAGACATGGGATGTGGAATCCAAAAATTAACACACAAAGAGGCAAGCATTGCCAGCACAATCGGGAGGCCTGTGCTCATGGCCTAGGTCTGAACCAGATTCTCCATTTGATCTTGCAGCACCTCCCTCCTCCCCACTTCACCCTCCACCACCCGGGCTGTGTGTATCACCTGTTAAAGGAAAGGATTGAGCCGGATCTGTGGTTTGCAAGCCTTTCTTTTTTAATTAGCACAACTGCTTTGACAAAACCTTTAGAGCTGCTCTAAGATATAAAACAGATCAACAGGGACTGGTCTGATTAAGGGGCTGATAGAGTCCAGTACCCATAGTTCAGCCATCCCAGGACCCCCAGGCTGGTTGCTCAGGCCTCTCCCAAGGCCCGATGGCTCCCAGATGCATAATTTGAAAGCTGCTGGTCCTGACCCCTTGGACTGCTGCAGAGGAGATATCCTGCAGGTGTCTCCCCTGGTGGGTCCCCAGCCTCTCACAGAGACAGTCTCCCGGTGACAGAGCTCGGCCCCACGTCCCTCTCCTGGGCCGTTGCTGTCTCACTGATCCTGATGGATGCTGGCAGCCATTAGCAGAGAGAGAAATTTCCCCGTAGAAAGGTGGGAACGTGTATTAGGCACTCCACACCAGGAACCAGAACACAGCACAAAATTCATTAGCAGTTAGCAAGCAGTCCCGCTCTCACCCAAGGGTTAAAGGGAAACCCAAACTCTATAAATAAGGGCTACTAAGGCCTTTTAAATCTTGGCTTGCCCCAGAGTGGAGTTTCCATCTCTTTAATTTGCAGTCTTATTCCCTGGGCCTGTCAGAGCTGATATGTGTTTAGGGTTTTCTATTAAATCGAGCACCTGTCAGGGGGCAGTGTGTTTCATTGTCAGTGACGTGGCCAATCCAGCCATCAGCAGATGTCCAACAGGAGCCTGGACTGTGGAGCTTCTGAATGAGCTGCCTCCTCTGGTTTCCTAACGGCTCGGCTTTTTAGTAGATCTCATCGAGGGGCCTCGGACTTTCCCAGTCCTGGCATCTTACGTCTCTTTCATCTCCTGTCCCTTGCTTACATGGGTGTGGGTGAGTCATTCCATAGAGCACCTGCTGTGTAGCAGAGACTCTGCCAGAGCCTTGGAAGTCTAGAGCTGTTTTATTCCTGTCTAAATGGTCCCTGCACTCTGGAATATAGTAGTCTTAGGGGTAAGGAGGAAAGGACGAAGGAGAAACCGAACTCTGCCGTGGAGCAAGATGCTGGCATAGCACGTGTCTGTGATGTCACCGTGAGGACCGCTTGGTCCTGTCTCAGAAACATTCGAGAGAACGCCTCCAAGTGACAGCACCTGAGGAAGAGGCCACCCAGTGGGGGAGCGCATTCTCAGGAGTGGGAACAGAGAGTGGACCGGCCTAGGGCATGGCAAGCGTACAAAGGCTGGAGCTCAGAGGACAGGGGACACAGAAGATGAGGCCAGGTCATGAACGCCTGAGGCTTGGTGAGGGAATTTGCGCTTTTGCCTGAAAAGAAAGAGGAATCATAGAAAAGTCTAATGTGGTGGCTATACTAGCCTTTTGATGTGGAAATCATAATTGCAATGGTTAAGATCCTTTTAGCCACAAGTTACAGGAGCTCAACTCCTGCTGGCTCAAATGGGACATTCTTGAGATTTTGTTGGTTTCATGCATGGATGGATCCAGGTGCTTAAGTGATACCATCAGGACTTGGTATCCCCAAGTCTTAGCTTCGATGTCAAATGACTTCTTCTCTCAGGACCTGCAGGCAATTCCAGGCAAACCTAACAGTTGGCAGTGCTAACACTACTGCCCTGACACTATTCTCAGTGTCCCCTGAACATCCAATCATTTAAAGCTCAGGACAACTCCACTAAGTGGAGTGCTGATTTTGTGGATGACATTGCTGAGTGGTGAAGTCCTTTGTGCAAAGTCACAGCTGGTGAGTGGCAGAGCTGGAAGGGCAGGGTTTTCACACTGGACAGGAGCATTAAACCGCACCCCATAGGGGGCCTGCAGTGTAGAATCACAGCACAAAGTCCCTCTTCCTGACAGTTTCTGCACAGGGCTTCATGTCATCAGACAGACTGGGGACCCATGACCATCCTGAAATCATCTGACAAATCTTGAGAAATATAATTTGATGATTAGAATTTGACAGTAGAAGGGGCCAGGGTCCCTCCTGAATCCAGGAAAGGGGGTTAGCATCACATCACACTTAGAGCAAGGGGAGGTGGTCCCACAAAGGAAAGCCACAGTGACATCACTGATTAGAAAGAGAAGGAGTTGCCGGACAAAACAGATCGACAGCAACAGTGACAATAACCTCACACATGCACCTCTTCCCGCATGTTACAAAGCGTTTTCTCATTCATTAGGTCTGATCCCCATAACCAACAAGAAAACTGCAGATACAAGTTTCAAATCTGGAAGTGCACTCAGAGCAGGAAGACAACTCTCCCAAGACCACAGGGAGGAGTCAAGGCCCCAGATGAAGTCTTTCTAAATGCCACTTGCCTCCTCTGGTCCTGTGTCCCCACCCCAGAGAATGAGAGGTAAGTGGCAGAAACTGGACTTGAGACCTGGTTTTGCTGGGATCACTTAATTCTCCCATCAACCCCAGGCCCTGGGTACAACTGGTCAACCTCTCTTCAGCTTCAAGTCTCAGAGATGGATAAACTGCTCAAGTCACACAGCTGGGCAAGGCTAGGCAGCATCACCCCCACAACAAAGCAAACTTCCTCTTTGCTTTCTCTGAGCCTCCTCCTGCATCTCGGGCTCCCTCCCCACCACACCATGCAGTGCCATCACATGGAACATGATGCCCAGGCAGACAGCACCCAAGGCTGAGCTGCCAGGCAGAGTGTCCATGAACCTGGCATGGTAATGGCCAGGTGAGACAGGGAGGGTACTGGGAGACAGTGAGAGAAGAAGAAGGCTGTGAAACTGCATGCATTAGGAAACCAAGGTCAGGTCTCTGAGACAGAGAGGAGCATTCTCTGAAGGGAGGAGAGAACTTCCACTTCGACTATGACCCTGTCAGAGTAAGATCGCAGTCGGCGAACTCAAAAGGCTTCCATAGCCTTGGCAACTCATGACTAGAGCCTAGGGAGATTACTGACACCATAAACAAGAGTGTCAAATTGTTAAGTCAACAACAGGAGTCACTGTGTACTTACGCCTCATGAGGGATCTGTCCTTAATGTGTTGTCCAATGTGAAGTAATGCTATAACTAGTACTGAAACAGTATTTTTCACTTTGTGTTTCTGTGTGGGTGCAAACGGATGAAATCTTTACTTAATATACACTAAATCAATCTTCTGTATATAAAGAGAATTGAAAATGAATCTTGATGTGAATGGAATGGGAGAGGGAGTGGGAGATGGGAGGGGTGTGAGTGGGAGGGAAATTGGGGGGGGGGGAGCCATTGTAATCCATAAGCTGTACTTTGGAAATTTATATTTACTAAATAAAAATAAATTTAAAAGCAAATAAAAAATAAAATAAAATGAGGTTCCATCTACAGTGTCTTTCAGGTGCTGAGCACTGCAAAAAATGCTTTAAGCCCCTGCATCCCTCATCTCATATCATCTGTGCCACTGCACTCTGAAGGAGCCATCAGGGTCCTGGTCTAGCCACAGCTACAGCAAACCTGTGCACAGCCCCACGTCAAGCCCCCATCCCGTGTTTGCTCAGTTAATCCCCACATGCCCCATGAGGTGAGAGCTATCCTTCCCCCAGTGAGGTAAAGTCATTTCTCTAAGGTCATTCACCCAGAAGTGCATAGCCAGGCCTCACCCATGCCTGGAGTCCTCCGCCCCCACTCTGGCCCCAACATCAAGTCTCTCTTATCCAAGTCAGAAGAGCACAGTGAGGCTGAGAAGGAACTGGGGCTGGGGCCAGAAGCCGGGGGAATTGGAGCAGGCCCAGGAGGGAGGGCAGCTAGGAACAATGCTGGCCAGTGCTGTCCAGTACAGGCTCCGTCAGTAGCAGCAGGCTGGAGCCCTTCCCTTAGTGTGGGCAGAGCCCAGCCCAGTGCCAGGGGCAGCTCGGGTTTGTCCTGGACACCCTGTTCTCTCTGCCTCTCTGTGGATGCATGGGTGGGCTCCTGCTCGCAACACCTCTCCCGCCCTCTGGAAACCCCAGCCATCCTTCACTCCAGGCCCAGCTCTCACCTCCACACAAGGCCTCCTGCGCAACCCCACAGAGCCCTCCCGGATTGGCTCTGCCCCTTTCCCAGGCAGCACCTCAGTCTGCCCTGACTTGGGAGTCAGAGAAGTGGGTAGGTCAGAGGTCACTCCTTCCACACAAATGCATGGGGGTATGGAGGTGAGTGATACTCAGTCCCTGCCCACCCTTCCTCCCCCCTCACACACACACTGCTCACTCCTGCCATGGTCATGCCAGTTTGCCCAGAAGATCCCTGCTGGCCATTCCCATACCCAGCAGCAGACATCTGTCTGCCTGGCGATGCTCTCAGACCCTGAGAGCCAGAATGTTCCAGAAACCACTGACACAGCAGCAAGCATGGACCAATGGGGGCTGGGAGTTGGTGGATTCAGACTGCATTTCCTTGGTGTGCAGGTGAAGGTTCTGAGATGTGCTACAGGGAGACTCCCAGAGGTGGCCAGTGAGAACCATGTCCCACTAAGCAATGACCCCAATACCCTTTCTGGGGCTTTCTCCCCCTTCCTATTTCCCTGCCCACAGACTGCACCCAAGGCTTGTCTAAGGGTCTGTTTTGAGAGTGACTGCACCCACGTGGAGCTTATAGTCTAGCCAGAAGATGACATCTAGTAAAATCCTAACTCCTCATTTTACCCTTGAAGAAACTGAGACCCCAGAATAAGAGAAAGTCCCCTTGGTATGCTCAAGTATTCTCGATGCCAGGCACTGTGTGAGGGACATGGGCGACATGACCATGAGTAAGATCCTAAGGTCATCACTCCCTGGGCACTTATATCCCAGCAAGGGAGACCAAACAAACCAGAGAGTGGGCATGTGGCACAGTGGCTGAGTTATGGCTTAGGACACCTGCATCCCACATTGAAGTACCTGGTTCCCGTCCCAGCTACTCCACTTCTGATCCATCTTCCTGTTAAAGCACACTTGGGGAGACAGTTCAAGTGCATTGGATTACGGCCCAAGTATGGGGCTCCCTGCCATTAAAGCTTCAGCCTGGCCCAGGCTGGCTGTTGTGGGCATTTGGGAAGTGAACCAGCAGATGGAAGATACCTCTCCATCTTTCTCACTCTCTTGCTGTATCTCTCTCTCTCTCACTCACTCACTCTCTTGCTCTCACTCGCTCTGCCTTTCAGATAAAATGAAAATTAATAAGTGAAAAAATTTAAAACACAGCAGGAAATAAAAGTGACCATTTTCAGTCTCCTTGCCTGTGACATGGGAAGGTGGACCCTTCCTCTCAGCACCGCAGAGAGGTGTCTAGTGTCCAGCATACAGAAGGGGCTTGGTCAGTTCAGTGCCTTTTCCCTCCTCCAGGTCTGATGTGAAGGGCTTCCCAGGTAGGGAGCAAGACAGGGGCAGGGATTAGAAACGCATCTTCTACTCCAGGTCCCCCTCTGCTCTTACCCTGACCACCTCTCTACAAGAGGAAAGAAAAGGCCAACCTGCTCAGCAGATTCCAGAACTGCAGGACAGCCTAGCAAGGGATGAAGCTTTCACAAGAACAGTTAAAAGATCCACATGGAAATTAGCTTTCATTTCTCTTCCTTATCAGAGTCCAAAGTGTAATTGGTAGGATTAGCCCTAAGCTCAGGTCTCTCTCTCTCTCGCTCGCTCTCTCTCTCTCTCTCTGTCTCCCTCTCTCCTCCCTCTCTCCTCCCTCTCCTTGTTGTTTCCTCTCTGATGGAAAGCTCAAGGCAGCTGAAGCCTCCAGCGCACTTCCTGCCTCCTTCTCCCCCTGTCTCTCCCTGGCTCCTCTGGCTCCTCTTCCTCTGGGTTCTGGAGTTACTCTCTCTTCCAGGGCTTGCTCGCTGAGATAATAACGCAAACAGGTCATGGAGATGAAGGCTGGGCCAAACTGCCATGCTCACTCACTGACTACTGTGTGACCTCAACCAAGTGACTTAGCCACTTCACAGCCCTATTTCCCTCACCTATCAAGTGGATGAAATAGCAAGGACTTTCATGTCAATGGATAATGGAAAGGCAGCTCAAGGGCTGTGTGTGAGCACACAGAAGGGACTCTGTAATTGCCGGCTTCTTCTACTTCTTCTAATAAAACGGGGTGAGGAGGCTTCTCAGGCTATGAGCAAGGCCAAGACACCCCACACACACACACCAACCTGCATTCTGCACTGGAGTTTGTGTCTTGGCTGGGCAACACCATGGACAGCACCCCAGTCCCTAGTCCCACACAGATGCCTTCTCTCTGTGATTGGCATGGCTGAGTTGTAGCTCAGGTACTGATGAAAGCATCCTCCTGCTACCCTGGTTCTGACAAGGCCACAAGCCACAGAAAAAACCGCTTCACCCTCTTTTGCTAAGGCCACCAAAGCCATTAGGAATTGCCTTCCCCAGACTACAGGGCTAGGGGGAATGGGCTCCAACTCCTAATCCTCCTTGAACTGTGGCATTGATTGAACTAATCAGAGCTTCAGATGGTGACCATTCAACCCAAAGGCCACCTGTACTCCAAATTTGAAAACCCATTCACTGGGGAAAAGCAGAGTCCCGCAGGGAGTCCATGGATCTGAGTGCACTGAGCATTGCTTTGGGCAAATAGCAATTTTATTTCCTCTTCCTCATCCCCTTCAAAACATCAATGAAGTATTTTGTGGTGTTGCTGACAGCACATGTCACTTCGAAGCTGGAAATAAAGTCTTCTTTGAGCTATTTATAACCGACTGGCAAACAGAAGACAGTGGGAAGGGAGCTCAGAGGAAGCTAGGAACCACAGGGTAAGCTGAGAGCCGGCCCCTCTAACACAGTCCTGCGGAGCTTCTGGACCCCAACCCTCACCTGCCAAGGAGGGTGGAAGACCTCTGCCCCTCCCTCAGAATGAAGGTAGAAGGTATGAGGTGGAAAGGTGAAGAAGGAGGAGTCAGCAAGGGGAAGGACAGACGCTCACCTGGCAAGGAGAAGGGGTGTGCCCAGTAAACTGTCACATGCCCATGCAGGCAGCGTTTCAAAGATACTCTTATCAAAGCAGGTGTTTGTAACCTGGGGTCTGGGACCTAAACAGCTTCAGGGACTCTAGGTATCACCTGTAACTTTATGCAAATGTTTGAAGTGCAGGATCATCTCTCTGGAGAGAGGGTCTTTAACTTACTTTCAAATCTTTAAAGAATAATTTATCCCTTTATTTGAAAGAGTGTCAGAGAGAGAAAGAGAGGTGTTTCTCTACTGTTTCACCCATCATTGTTAATACAGCCAGGACTGGGCCAAGCCAAAACCAGGAGCCAGGAACAGCATACGGGTCTCCCACATGGGTGGCAGGTGCCCAAGTATTGGGTCATCTGCTGCTGCTTTCCCGGGTGCATTAACAAGGAGATGGATCAGAATTGGAGCAGCCAGGACTAGAATCAGCACTCCCCCAGTTTTGAAAGTGGTAGCTTAACCTACTGCACCATAGCACTAGCCCATTACATGCTAACCTCTAATGAAATGGAGAGAGGATGGCTAAAAGAAACAAACTTCCGATTATGAATAGGTTCTGGGGGATGTAATGCCTGGGCACCACAGTTAATGACGCTGTACTAGACACCTGAAATGGGCTAGGGCAGCAGATCTTCAGTGCCCTTACCACACACACACACAGTAACTATGGGAAGTGACGGAAGTGTTAATTAATGTGATTGTGAGAACCAATACACAATGAATCTCAAACCATCAGGCCGTGTATCTGGAACACACACCATTTATGGTTTTCGGTAAGGCCTCAATAAAGCTGCAGAGTAGGAGAATCTCAGAACCATCCAGAGATTAAACCCAACATTCCTGGCAAGGCAGGAGCTGCAAATCTAAATGCCCACTGGATCCAGGCAGGCCACCTGAGATGGAAGATGGACAAATCTGAAAAACAGACTCCTGCGGACAGAAGCAAATTGGGAGTACATGACCCAACCAAGAGATGACTTTCAACCGGGAATGCAAGCCCAGGGGTTCCTGATTCTCTTGTGTTTCTAAGGAGAAAAATGAAAATCTAGATTTTTATGTATAATTCTCCTCTCTTTGCCTGTGGCTAATTCAAAGCTTTAGAAATTATTTGGGTTCAACGAAGAGCATTAGCAGGCTGCGTTCATCCTAAAGATCACTGTTCTGGAGTCACCCCGTGAGATGTACTCAAAGCTGATCAAGAAGAATCCAAAACCAGTTTTTTTTTTGGACATGCAGTGTGGATAGTAAGAGAGAGACAGAGAGAAAGGTCTTCCTTTTGCCGTTGGTTCACCCTCCAATGGCCGCCGCAGCCAGTGCACTGCGGCCGGCACATCATGCTGATCTGAAGCCAGGAGCCAGGTGCTTCTCCTGGTCTCCCATGCGGGTGTAGGGTCCAAGCACTTGGGCCATCCTCCACTGCACTCCTGGGCCACAGCAGAGGGCTGGCCTGGAAGAGGAACAACTGGGACAGAATCTGGTGCCCGACCCAGACTAGAACCCGGTGTGCTGGTGCCGCAAGGCAGAGGATTAGCCTATTGATCCACAGCCCCGGCCCCATTCTCCCTCTTGAAGATACCGATGCACTACTTCCTCACACACCCAACTGTGACGAGAACCTGCACACACTGGCCCTTCTTTCCTCCTGGTTCCCACTGGATCTACTTCCATATTCCTTTCCACTGGTGCTCAGGGCCTTCCCAAGACCCAACCCTTCAGCTCATCTCCAAAACTGCCTGGTCTATATGCCTCTCTGGGCTACCACTGGGCTCGCTTCTGGGCTCTGCTGATCTACCTTGACCTGAGATCCCCCACCGAGCTTCTGTCCCTTCAGCCTAGGACTCTGAACCCAACCTGTAGCTGGAGCCAGGCTTAGCAGGACCCACAGCCTGACCAGCTCAGATCAGCCTATGCACAGCCAACCAGAGACCCAGGAACAGGAAGGGTGAGAGTCCTTTGCTTTATACCACTGGGACCTGGGGCTGGTAGTTCCCCTGCAGAAGAGACTGAAATACTGGTACAATGAGGGCAGCCCCAATTTTGCTGAATTCTTTGCATCACACTCTGAATCAGATGTCATGATAGTAGTGAAAGTCTCAGTACACTACAACATATGCCAGACGTGGGCTGTTTATATTGTTATTGGGTAAATAACCCAAATGTGTCTCAAGTGGAATGAAAAGAGGGAAATGATTAAATGTACACACAAAAGCAAAGCAAATGTTATTATCTCACTCCCCACTTCATTATTTTGGCAAGATCTGATCATGTCACTTCTCCACTTAAAACTCCGTGTAACTTGCAAGATGTCAGAAGTGCAGGGAAGAGCTGGCGGGTTCACCTTGCATGTCCTGCCCTGCCTTGGCCTCTCTCCTCCGTCTCACCCCACTGATGACTCATGGTATACCTTATGAGCCAAGTGATCCCCTAAACACCCCAGAACCTCTCACCTTCTATGTATTTGAACAAGTCACTCAGGTCTTCCAAGCTCATCTAATCTACAAAGCTGCTCCCGTCTTTCTTAGAGCCAGCCCTTCCCTCTCCCAGCTCTCACCCCGTTGGTAACCCTTTGAGCCTGGGCCACCTGCCATGGTAGACTTTGTAACCCCTCAACAAACCATTCCCCCCAGGATTCACACTCCCAAGTGTCCTTTTCCAATAACAGATTTTAACAAAATCATCACTGTGCCAGTCCTAAGACTAAACCCCAATTTTGCCCAGAAGCTTCCCTCTCTTCCCAACCATGGATGCTCCTTCTGGAACCCAGCCTCCAATGTCATGAGGCAGCCCAAGAAGCTACATGGAGAGGCTCTTGTGGAGGATTACGGAGGCCCTGCCTTGCAAACCAGCTTAGTTTTGGGCATGTCTCCCAACGACTCCAGCCTTATTCAGTCACCCTGAAATTCCTGCCCCTTCTGAGATCCCAGTTGAATTTCTAGGTGATGCCAACCATTCTATCACCCCAGCAAGGCAGCATGGAGAAGAAACACTGCCCAGGAAACCTACAAATCGTGAAAAGTAATAACTTGGTTGAAGTCACTGAGTTGGAGGGTGGTTTGTTATGTACAAAAGGCAACCAAAACACCACTATCTGTCAGGTTTCTCACTTACAAACACAGAACCCATTAAGTCTTTGCTTCAAGGAAATTTGGAAAAGTAAAGAAGATCAGAGAGGGCCATGATGGTCATGTATCTAGGAACAAGACCCTAATGACAGACTGCTCTGATGGCAACCCCATTGCTGCTGCTGCTAGGCATGGTACCTTGACTCCCACAGCAGTTGGTCCTGCTAAGACATCTCCACCTCTGCTTTCCTGGGAGGCCGGACGTCTTTCCATCACCATCCTCAGAATAGATTCCAAGCTCCTCCTTAATGTCCCTCCCTTTCCAATCCAAGTTTGGAACATTACTTCTAATGCAAACACTGGGTTGTAAGCTATCCCTTAGTCATAGAGGAAGCTTGAAAAGTGAGTGTAATGATTTCCTTTGACTACCATAACAAACGATTGCATACGTGGAGACTTATATGATAAAAATGTATTATCTCACAGTGTGGAGGTCAAGAGTTACCCTGGGCTAACGTTAAGGGATTGGCAGCTCTTCTTTCATTCAGAAGGCCTAGAGGAGAATGTATTACTTTCCTTTTCTACCTTCAAGAGGCTGCCCGCATTCCTTGGCCCATGGCTCTCTTCGCAACACTCTTACCTCTGTTTCTAGCCTCACATGTCCTCCTCCAAATCTGTCTCTCTCTTTTCCTTTATAAGGAACCCTGTGTTTACTCTGGGTTTACCCAGATAATGCAAGATGATCTCCTATCTCAAGATCATTGACCTAATCAATTCTGCGACATCCCATCTGCCATGGGAAGCTAAGGGTTCCAGGGACTAGGACTTTGGGTGACAATTATTCTGCCCACCATGGTAAATTTCTGACTTCAGTCTGAGACAGACACAATTAATAAAGCAGAACATTCTCCAAAAACAGGAAAGGATCGGTGACTATTCTTAGAGCTGCTCACACATATTTCATCATTCTGTCTCCCCTTGGTCACATAGTAGTAGCCTTCTTCCTGTGCCTACTGAAAACATTCATGTCCATGTGCCTTGTTTTGGTCATTGGAATAAGAGTAGATGTGGTTGTGGCACTTCAAGATAGCAGTCCTACTGTGTGAGATTCTTGTGTTCTTCCTCTTTTCCTTGCCCACAGTCACAGACAAATAGTGGCCTCTCTGCCAGCCTGAGACCCTGAGTAAGGCAGAACCCCCCTGAGTAAGGCGGATGATCCATGTTGGGACATGTAACATCAGTGAGAAGTGAAGTTTTTCGTTTAAGCCAATATGACTTACTGCCCTAAATTAGCTCATTCTGGTATTCAAAAGGTTAAATGTAGCCAAAACCATGCCCACACCAACACCATTTTATACTTGCACACTTTCAAATTTGTCCCCAAGAACTCCCAGTCATTGGTCCTGAATGAGATAAGTTGGCCAAGATCCAGCAACCATTAGAGAATCCAGAAATCAGTGATCATGCTAAAACCTTCCAAATCCAGCTTGGTATATCCTCCCAGAACTCCAAAATGCATGTTGCCTAGCAAGCACACACACATACACATTCACATACATGTGCATGTATATACAGAACACACATACACACATGCACATACACCACAAATCTCACACAGAAGCTGCCCTGTCATTACCTTCTTCTAGGCCCCCAGTTGCTTACACAACCCTAGGCCAGCAAAGCCACTGGACTGCACAAGGGAAATGGCAATACTGATGCTGACTCACTGAGTAGCCCAGAAGCCTAAATGGGGATGAAGAGCTTAGTTGGCTGACAGGGAAAAGAGCTGCCTTGCCGAACAAATAGACTTGACAAGCTGGTTATAATTGTGTCTGCCACAGCTCAGCAGCTCCAGGAAATGTAAGAAGACAGATATCCAGACAGCTCAGCCCTGGTGAGCAAACTAGTTAAGGACCAGAACCATCCTTCCCCTAACATGTACTTGCTAGAAATGTTTTCACTGGAGATGGCTCTTTGCCAGGGAACCAGGCCTGGAAAACAGCTTAAAGGAAAAGGAGAAAACTATTGGGTGTAGTGGTGTGAGATGGGGGCCTGTGTGTGTCCATGTCAGGGTCAGGATGGGTAGGGAAACTAGAATAGAATTTGTCATAGAATAAGCCCAAGACCTTCCCTCAAGTGGTATATTTAGCACTGGGCAGTTCTCAGTGAGCAGATAGATGTGTATTAGTTAGCTTCTTGTTACTTTAACTAAAATGCCATAAAGGAGCTTCTTGGGAAGAAATGAAGTTAATTTGGCTTGCAGTTTGGGAGATGCACAGTCCGGGAGTGGTAGCCCATTAGGCTGGCACCTGATGAGGGCAGAACACTACATGAAAGTCAGGAAGCAGAGAGACATGGGAAGCAGATGCTTACTCTACCTTCTAAGAGGTCTCTTCTTGTAACATCATCATGATGCGATCATGAGGCTGCACGCTAACAATCTAATCCAGTCAATCACTTCCCAAAGATCCCACCTTCAGACAGAATAATTAGACCAAGACTTCACCCTCATTTATTAACTATTAATTCCTTAAACATTAACATAGACTTTGGGGTTTGACTGCATGAATTCTGGGAGCCAAATCCTGTGCAGGGGGATTCTGCAATTTGGGAGGACAAAACAGTGAATGTGACTTTTAGTAGACCAGACACATCCTGGTTTAAATCCCATCCTCTGAGAATATCCAGGGAGGAAAAAAGACCCAATTTAAGCATTGCATATGTCACACATCTTGATAATTTTCAGTGTTTTGGATTTGTACCATGTTGAAACATATATATCATTCCTTCAGTCATTCATGTATTCTTTTATTCAATATTTTAAGAAACATGAGTGGGGCATCTACCCTCCAATCTTGAAAGAAATCAATAATGCACAATCTCTGCCCTTCAAGCAGGAACAGACAATACAAGAATACAAAAAGATAAGCACAGACTTGTGGCCTCTAATTACCAGCAGTGCCTACAAAAACCATTTGAATAGAAAAAGAAAATATTGGAGTTTTCAAGATGGCAGAATAAGGAGGAGACTTACTGCTCTAGTCTAGGGGAAGATAGTTTTTAAAAAGTGGAGAGAGTGCAATCTCAGGGAAGAGTTATGGGGAAAACTACAGAGGAAACTCCATGCAAATTAGAGGGTCATTTGGGATCTATCTGGAGGATGTGGATATGTGCAGCTCAGGATTCCAGCAGCTGAGAACCTCAGCACCAGCTTTGGAGTGAGGTGAAACCAGACTGCAGCAGCCCAGGCCACTGGCGATAAAGTAGTGGGGAGAGCTGGCATGACGCCGCCTGGAGCCCTGTGGGAGACAGTGTACCTGCCAACCTTGAGGGTAAAGAAGGGGGGCATGTTGTTCTCTCCCCAACCACCAAGTATCAGCATCCTATAACTAGCTGAGAG
The DNA here is from genome assembly GCA_949820135.1 of Sylvilagus floridanus. Lineage (NCBI taxonomy): Eukaryota > Metazoa > Chordata > Mammalia > Lagomorpha > Leporidae > Sylvilagus > Sylvilagus floridanus. The sequence continues at coordinate 161,162,042 of OX463241.1, read as the reverse complement.
GGTGGGCACCATTCTGGATGTACGTAACAGCTGTGCCAGCTTGTGTCTATGCACCAAGCCACCTGCCAAGCAGAGATGGCTGAGTCTGTCTGGGAGAGTTGACAGGGGTCTGGCAGCTTGTGACTGTGGGAGCCTTGTGTGCCAGGACTGTGAAAACACTGTGGCTGTGTGGGAGGGAGCAAGTTGTAGCTGAGACTTTGGGCATTGTGGGAGCTCCACTTCCTCGGGGGTCCCTGATTCCTTGGTGAGGCTCATTGCTGCTGGATCAGTGTTAACACTGAGGACTGCATGCATCCTTTGTGTGGAGTCAGGTGCCTGGATATGGGAGACAGGCATCTGAACCACCACTCCAAGCCTGCTCCTCCTTCCTTCTGGAGAAGAAGCTGTGTTCTTGCAGGTAGGGGCACACAGCATCTCCTACTCCCTCCTGCTGGTGTTATTTTTCTGCTTCATAGCCCCAGTCATTGTTCACTTAGTAGAAATTCCTCTTGGGCTCTGGTAGATAACTGAACATTATTTCTGGTTTTCAGTGTTATTGCACCTTTAGTTCTCTTGGGTCTATTTTCATAAGTATTTCAATTGGAAGGTGGATAAGGATGAATCAAGTGCAGTTACCTTGGTTTTCTTAACCAGGAACTCTAACACATATAGCTATGTCTGGATTTTTTATTATATATTCCATAAGCATACATTTTTGAGCACATATCTAAAAATATTTCTTGCTTGTTCCTTATGTATTGATTATTTACAAGTCCCACTGTTTTATCACATGATATAAACATACATAAATTACAAATTTAGGGCATACAAGAGAAAGTAAATAGAAACAGAAGTTCTAGTATTTTCTTTTTCTTTTTTAAAAATTTCCTGAATTTTTTAATTTTCCCCTCAGAAATCTTTTATTTAAGGAATACAAACTTCATGTATTTCATAGATAAGACTTTAAGAATATAGTGATCACTCCCACTCTATTAGTTATCACAGATCAGAGAGAACATATGGTATTGTCCTTTTTGGGGTTGGCTTATTTCACTAAGTATAGTGTTTTCCAGTTTTATCCACTTTGTTGCAAATGATGATTTCGGTTTTTTTAAAAATCTCTGTATAGTATTCCCTGGTGTATATATCCCACAGTTTCTTTATCCAGTCTTCAGTTGATAGGCATTTGGGATGATCCTATGTCTTAGCTATTGTAAACTGAGCTGCAATAAACATGGGGGTACAGATAACTCATTTGTTGATTTCATTTCCCTTGGGTAAATTCCCAGGAGTGAGATGACTAGATCATAAGGTAGGTCTATATTCAGATTTCTGAGGTATCTCCATACTCTTCCACAGTGGCTGTACTAGTTCACATTCCTACCAATAGTGGATTAGGGTATCCTTCCCACACATCCTTACCAGCATTTGTTGTTTGTTGATTTCTGTATGAAAGCCATTCTAACTGTGGTGAGGTGAAACCTCATTGTGGTTTTGATTTGCATTTCCATGACAGCTAATGATCCTGAGCACTTTTCATGTGTCTGTTGGCCATTTGGATTTCCTCCTTTGAAAAATGCCTGTTTAAGTCCTTTACCCATTTCTTAACTGTGTTGTTTGTTTTGTAGTTGTGGAGTTTCTTGATCTCTTCGTAGATTCTGGTTATTAATCTTTTATCAGTTGCATAGTTCGCAAGTAATTTCTCCCATTCTGTTGGCTGCCTATTTACTTTGCTGAGTGTTTCTTTTGCAGTGCAGAAGCTTCTCAATTTGATATAATCCCATTCGTCAATTTTGGCTTTGATTCCCTGTGCTTCTGGTGTCTTTTCCCAAGAACTATTTGCCTATGCTAATGTCATGCTGGGTTTCCCCAACATTCTCTAATAATGTGATTTTATTGAGTCATAGATTTAGGTCTTTAATCCATTTTGAGTGTATTTTTGTGTAAGGTGTAAGGTAGGGGTTGCAAAGCAGACCCTCAGAGATGGTGGTGATGACATGGGAGACCTGGTAGCATTCTGTCTCCTGGGTATGGCCCATGTTTTTGTTAAGTAATAGGGGAGCTGCAATAGCAAATGGAATATTCTCTCTCTCTCTCTCTCTCTCTCTCTCTCTCTCTCTCTCTCTCCCTCTCTCAAAAATAAATAATAAATAAACTTTTAAAATAATCATCATTTGTTATCTGTCCCAGACTGGCCAATCAGAAAAAGATCAGCAGCTTCGTTGGATATCAGCTGGAGTTCCAATCAGCTAAGGATGGACTAAGGCTCACTCCCAGGACCAGCAAGTTGGTTTCTCTTCATGTGGGCTCACCACAGAGTCTCCTCCCAACGCAGAGTCTCCTCCCAACATGGCAGCTGGCTTCTTTCAGAGAAAATTATCTCAGAGGTCATGGTGGAAGCTGTAGTGCATTTATGACCTCCCCTTGGGAACCACGCACTCAGCTCCACAATATTCTGCTGGTCACACAGGACAGCCCGGTCTGAACATGAGAAGGGGATGCACAGGGCATGAACACTGGGACGAGACCACTGAGGCCACCGTGGAAGCTGATTCACTGAGACCACTTCTGAGGGGTCAGGGCCTTGTCTCAGTCCCTGGTAGGTATATAAATGTCACTGGGGTAGAAGGAGAGATCCTGAGGGAATGGGAATCAACACAAGCTGAGGAAACAAAGGAGATGCCGGAGCCACTGGCTGCAATAAAGAGGGAACTTGATTTTATATTTTGAAAAAAAATATTTCTACCATTTCTGTTAACCCTGCAGCCTCCATTGGTGGAAGTCATTGTCCTACGGGTCAGCAGACAAAGGATTTACTAACAGAGGACAGTTCCACAGATTTGCCAACACAAAAGAGAGGATGTCCTCCTTCCAACAAGCAGTGGGTGGATTCTTGCCTCCTGATGCTTGGCCACCTCTAAGCCCTCCCATCAGTACAAAGCTCTGTAACCTACTCCAGCGGCAATTCCCACACCAGAGAGAAAAAGGCCCTGTGCCACGGAGCTGTCTTAGCTGCAAACAACATAATTCGTTCTGCCTAACATATGCACAAAAGGAGCATATTAAAGGCTACCAGATATCTCAGAATACTAGCCTTCACAACTACTAAATCCAAGGGCTTGCACGGTGGCATAGTGAGTGGAACTGCTGCCTCTAGTGTTGGCATCTCATATGGGCACCAGTTCAAGTCCAAGCTTCTCCATTTCCCACCCAGCTCTCTGCTATGCCCTGGGAAAGCAGCAGAAGATGGCCCAAGTCCTCGGGCCCCTGAACCCACATGGAAGACCCAGAAGAAGCTCCTGGCTCCTGGCTTCAGATTGACCCGGCTCTGGCCATTGTGGCCATCTGGGGAGTGAACCTACAGATGGAGGACCTCTCTCCACCCCCCACCACCTCTGCCTCTCTGTAACTCTGCCTTTCTAATAAATAAATAAATCATTTTTGAAAAACTACCAAATCCAAACACACTTGTGGGGACTCTATCAAAAGCGTGGAAACCATTGCTTTGTAGTAGCGGGGATGATCCTGACTGAATGATGAAAATCCTACCCTTGCTGAAGTCACAGAAACAAGGAGCTCCACCACTTTCAGTACAAGAAACTTCCCTTTCCCAAACTATTCTTATTCCAAATCTCAGACTAGCCTTCATCCTAGCTAAAAGCAAGCCTTGAAAGGCAAATTTTCTGGATTCTACTTTGAAAAGGTAGGAGTCACAATGCAGAAAGTAATTAAGAGGTAGTGAGGCTCTTCAAAAGATACCAGACAGCTGAGAGTGACATATGTCAACTGCAGAGACAAGATGAGTACAATGAATATAAATCAGTGGGAAGGAGAGGGAAAGTGTTGCCCCACCAGGAAAATAGCCTGATGTCCAGAAAATGCCATGATGGATGTAAGAATCATTAGCATGGTTGTTGACCATTATTGGAAACATGAGCACATACTTTGTTTTACAACTGATGTTCTCATCCATTATTGCATTGAATTTCACAAGATTCATAAGATCCCAGTGAAATGAACCAGCTCAGGACTGTGAAACTCAGAGAGATGGAGAGAACAGATGAGACAACCATCACAGGAGTCACCATCAGCAGGAGATACAGAAAAGCTGAGACTCTCCAGCACCTGTATGCACAACCCCAGAGGGGTTCTTTCTTTGACGCAGAAATTGAAAACCTCAGTGTTGCAGACCAGAAACGGGCCCATCTTCATCCACAACAACCTTTCTGGTGGCCTCCAGGTACACAGGTGTGTTTAAGTATCAAAACACACGAACACACATGTAAATGTGTTTGCCTATTTCTTTTCACCAGAGCCACCCATTAACCACCAAGCAGAGCTCCAGACCAACAAACAGGGCCAGAGTTAGTGTTGTCATTATTTGGCAACCTAGAATCCAAATTCATTCCCTGTTTGACAGAAATCCCCAAACTGTGTTATAAGCTTAGCTTTGAGCAAAGTCCCAACCTGAGGGGACCGGATCTCCCACTCAACAGTTGAGTAGTCACATGACCTTGGCTTATCCAACCCAAGGCTCCCGTCTCGACACTGAAATGCACCTGTGTGCTCAGCTACCTTGCCACCCGTGGCGTCCATCTGTTGGCTGAGTCTGGTTTCAGCCTTTTCAACAGTCCTCTATATACCAGCACACTTCCCAAGATTGTTTTCCCATTTAAGTTACACAAAGTCAAAAATCTCTTGGGGAGTACAGTGTTAATGTGATACTAATCATCGCAGAAGACGAGGTTCTTTTTAGCCCAGCCAGCTTTACCTGGGCCAAAGAACAGTTTTCGCTGGAATTTCTGAAAGACCTTCCTGTTTCAACACACATCATTGTTTGCACTTTCTGTACCAAAACCGTCCTAGACAATGGAGACACAAAGGTAAATAAGCAACAGCCATTCCTTGCAAGGAGTTTGCAGCTGTGGGGAGTTCAAAGCTGTGTCAAAGCACCCTATGCTGTCACTACCTTGCCACCCACTTAAGAATCATTGACCTCATCAAAATCTCTACTTTCATATAAGAGAAAAGGCTGACAACTAAAGAGAGGTTTCCAAAGCCTTACAGCAATTTCTAAGCAAATCTGGGACCCGAGCTTCCCGAATCCCCAGGCAAAGCCCTCTCCACTTCATCACCCACCTGCATGGGATTTAAGCAGCAGATGTCATCTGCCCTTCTGTTGATTTTCGCCAACTGGTTGACACTGAAAAGCTGGCAGGGGTTGCCAACTGGCTGACTTGTAAATGCCCACTTAAGCCCGGCTGGGGTCATCTGTGAAAAGGAAACGCTACATGAGAAGGAGACTGGTTCTGCAGAGGCCCTGGGAGGTGCTGAGAAGGACAGGTGTGGAGCTAGCAAGTGCACAGGAGAAATGAGACAGAGCCTGCCTGCCTGCCCTCCCTCCAGCCTCGGGAGCATATGGCTCCTAATTAGCCACCTGGGAGCCGGTTATTGAGTCACCTATGGAGAATTACGGCTTCAGGTGAGAAGCGCAGCAGGAAGCAGAGCCCTGGTAGAGGAAGAAAAGCTGCCTTTATGCAAATGCCTTCAGTAACCATAAACAAGAGGGGACAGACAGGGCCAAGCGTTGACAGCTGAGAGACTATTGCTCTATCAGATGGATCTGCAAGGTCTCTGAGGCCCTGCCCTCCTCATCGGCCATCAGCTTTGCCCAGGCATTCCTCCCCTGTCCCACTTGAACTCTCGCACAGCTGCAAGCAGGCAACGCTTGGGGACACGGTGGAGCTTGTGGCCCCAATGACTCATGATTTTACTGGTTGGGAAGATCCACTTTACACATGAGACTTGGTCAAAGCTTCTCTAAACAGGTCCCCTTCCATTCCACAGCAAGCACAGGGAGTAGGGCCGTCTCGGGAACCAGACCGTCCAGCTGCGACTCCTGAAGCCACCACTGCCCGGTTGTGCCACCCTAGGTGTCACTCCACTTCTCTGTGTCCAGTTCCCTACCTGCCAAATGGGGACAATGTCACATGGGAAACCTGACTGTCTATTTTGCAAGCTCTTAGAAGGAGCCTGGTACACAGGACACACGCAGTAAGGGCTGGTGCCTCTAGCTCTTCTCCTGCCTCACGGCTGCTCTCCGTCACTCACATCCATTCAGTTCCAGGTCTCGCCGCCGAGTTCCTTCTCAGTCATCCTCAGACGGCACACGTCCTCCTGCCTTCACAGACACAAGGGCCTCACTGCAGTGCACTTGACTCCTCCGCGTTGGGGTCCTTTTTCTCCCGTCTCTGCAGATCTGTCTCTACCTACTCCTCCTTCCAGACTCAGATCTGAAGAGAGTTCTTCAGCAAGCATCGCTCACAGCCATACACAGAAATAATGATTCTCATAAGTGTGCCTGCTCTATGGTTTCTAGCGCCCCCTAGCTTGTGTTACAATTATTCACGCCTGCTCTCTCCCCTACTCCCCAATCCTCCACTGCGTGGAGCAGCAGGTACTCACTGAGTATGCACGCAACAAGCGAGCAAATGGCTAGACATGTTGGATCTGCCTAGATTCCAGTTTCCTCTGAACAGCTCCCGCCTTACCCACACCTCACCCAGTACGCAAGCATCTACAGACCTCTGCTTAAAAAAAACCATGTGGCAGGCCCTTGTCCCAGCTAGCCAGGGCAGAGCAAGCAACATGGGAAGACAGGAACACCAGAGTTGAAATGACAGTATGAAGAAGTGCACAGTGGTCATTCAGGGAACCATCAACATAGGCAAAGATTATGGAGTTGGAGAAATAGAAGGGAAGCCAGAATAGAATGCCTAGGACCAGACTCCAAAGCTCTGGCTAAAGAAAGCAGATTTTGTTCTACAAATGGTGGAGCTCTCTGCAAAGTCATATGAGGCTGTTGAAAGAAAGTGCTTAGCGTGAAAACTGACCTCTAGTGAATGTGCAACAAATGTTAACTATCATCATCATTATTCATTACATTGATGTCTTAGGTCTAGGGAAGTAGCCACTGGATGTTTCAAAATAAAAATACGCTGGTGATAATTATACCCAAGTTCTACTGGTATGGCCAACTCATTGTGTAACCCTGTGATATGACCAACTCATTGTGTGACCCTGTGCAAGTCTTTGGACTTCTATGAACTTCTGTGGGCCTCAGTTTCCTCACTTATAAATGGGAAGCCATGTGTGGTGATCCCTTGCTGCTGCTTCTAGCTTTAGCAGTTTCTGATTCTGAGATTGACTGGTAGCATCTGCCCTGACCCTCACTGTCCTGTTCCTTCTGTAAGCACCACTTCTCAGGCTATGCCACACTGACCTAGGCCCATTGCTTCAGTTCCCACAGCTTCTGGTCTACCCTGAGGCCATGTCTTTATTCAGATCTCCCAGCAGGACTGACCAAAGTACTGGACACCTAGACAATTCTCAAGAATAATGAGTTGAACTCGGCAACTAACACACAATTATTCTTAGGTGTTTAAATTTTAACTGAAAAGTGATCCTGGTTAACTATGATAGAGGGAAAAAGAAAGGGAGGATATGTACAATTTGGGAGAAGCTCAATCAGACGTGCCCCAAATGAAGGAATTAGAAACATGCCAGGGGATCCCAATTCAACCCCATCAAGGTGGCATGTACCAATGCCATCCCAACGGTCCAAGTGATCAATTTCAGTTCACAATTGATCACACCGATAGGTTTAAGAGTCAAAAGGAACACACAAACAAGACTAGTGTCTGCCAATACAAACAGAACCAAAACAGAAAAGAATGATCCAACATGGGAAGCAGAGTCACAGCAGACTCATAGAATGACAGATGTCCTAAATAACACTCTGGCCTCAGAATCAGCCCTTAAGGCATTCAGATCTGGCTCAAGAGCCCAAGAGAGTATTTTAGGCATGGAAAGCCAAGACACTCTGGAAAGGAAAAAAAAAAGAAGACATAAATCAAAGATCTCTGCGAGTGAGATCCCAGTGGAAGGAACGGGGCCACCAAAGAAGGAGGTGCCTTTCTCCGAAGGGAGGAGAGGACCTCCACTTTGACTATGACCCTGTCGGAATTAGATCGAAGTCGGCAAACCCTAAAGGCTTCCATAGCCCTGGCAACTCATGACTAGAGCCTTGGGAGATTCCTGATGCCATAAACAAGAGTGTCAAATTGTTAAATCAACATCAGGAGTCACTGTGTGTCCCATATGGGATCTGTCCTTAATGTGCTGTCCAAAGTGAAGTAATGCTGTAACTAGTACTGAAACAGAATTTTTACACTTTGTGTTTCTGTGTGGGTCCAAACTGATGAAATCGTTACTTAATACATACTAAATCAATCTTCTGTATATAAAGATAATCGAAAATGAAAAAAAAACCTCAGTGTTATATTAGAAATGGCATAAAAAATTAATCAAATTCAAAAAAAATATCATGTAGGATCTCTGTCCTTAATTTGCTGTACAATGTGATTCAATGCTACAACGTGTACTCAAATAGTATATTTCACTTCGTGTTGCTATATGAGGGCAAATGGTCAAAATCTTTACTTAACACATACTAAACTGATCTCCTGTATACAAAGAGAATTGAAAAAGGAATCTGGATATGAATGAAAGGGGAGAGGGAGCGGGTAAGGGGGGAGGCTTGTGGGGGGAGAGGGAAAGTGTGGGGGGTAAGCCATTGTAATCCATAAATTGTACCTTGGAAATTTATATTCTAAATAAAAGTTAAAAAAATAAAAGAATAATGAGTTGAGTGAAATCACAACCTTAGGAAGACTGGGCATCAAAACTCTGCTTTGCCTTCATAAGGATGATGGTAAAATGAGGAGGAGGGGGGAGAAAGAAGAAGGAGGAGGAAGATCAGGAGGACAAGGAGAACAAGTAGGAAGAGGAGGGAGAGGAGGAGGAGAAAAGAGAACTAACACTGAACACCTAGCATGTGCTGGGGCCATGTTAAACGTCTAACTCACAAAGTGGACATTTCTCTCATCTATTCACATACTCACATTATTGTCAGTCCAAATATTCAGATTTTAAGTATAACTCTTTCATCCTAGAACTCAACTTACCCCAATGTTGTGCTCCATCCCACGTGGGCTTTCAGGAAATCCCTTTAGGGCCCCTTCACTTCTGAAAATACACCCAACACAAGGAATTCCACATGGTTCCCAGAGGAGCAGCTTCATCTCCCGCCTGCTGATGTCATCTCTGGCCTCCTACCCATCAGGGTCCTTTGGGGGCTGGGAGCTGCATCCATACAACCTGACTTCAGGAGAACTTTTAGCACCACCACACACCAACGCCTAGGGCCCCAGCTTCCTACTCATCTATCATTCTGCTCCTCCTTCTCTCCAGGCTCTGCAGGGCACCAGGACCAACATGCAAAGCTCTTCAATCCATAAACCTCTTCTTGAGTGGGGAGACTCATCTGAGTCTGGCACATGCCCTCCACGGCTCCTCCCACCACAGAACCACCTCCTCCCTCATGCCCTAGCCTCCCTCTTGCTCTTCTCATGGTAGATTTCCATCACTCACTATACCTAGAGCCTAACTCTGCCATAGGAAAGAAAAGGTCCTCCTTCCTAGAGGGCAGAAACACCTCCTAGGCTGTCTCAGAGACGCTGAAATGCATGCTGCCCTTCATGCAAGCCTTTCAAAGTAAGAAGGAGGAGTCATGTGGCCCGTGTCCTCAGGAAGACCATCTGAGAGCAGAGCCCTGTGCAAGCATCCCTGCCCTGCAATGTCCACTGTCCACCTGGCTCCTTCAGAGGTGAAGGCAGAGCTCAGAGCGCCATGGCTTGAAGATCAAGTGCAGCATCTCCAGGTGTGGCCACAGCTTTCCAACAATTTAAACCTGGGCTTGAAGTCTGGATTTACAACCTTCCCCCTGCTTCCCCCTGAAGAGCAATGTGATGCCTGATCCCGGCACCAGCACCCACCCAAATCCCACCCTCACACCTGGCATGGTCTAGTTTTGTCTTTCACAGCCCAAGGTACTCTCCCTTAACTCTGGATAACATATCCACATCCACATGTCTGTTCCCACCGACGTCCTGCACCCTCTCACTGCCCCCCTGCCCCTGCCTCACCTGGAGTTGGCTCCTGCATCCCCGGACTCTTGGTTCCCTGCCTTCCCCATGCACTGGGCCTTGCTGGCAACTTCCAAGCCAGCCCACCTGGCCACTCCCATGCAGCTTCTCTGGGTAACCACCTGAGGGCCCACCATGCAGCACTAACCAAAAAGGCCAATGCCCCTGCAGCTGAGCTCCTGACCCAGCTCCCACCCCCAGGACTCCTGCTTCAGCCTGTGGTGTGCTTGCCTTCTTTCTGCACCCTGCAGCAGGATGCTGGCCCCCAGCCATCCTGCAAAAAGGCCACACAGAAAATATTTCAGATTTTGCAGGCCATGTGGCATCTGACACAAGAACTCAGCTTTGTCACTTGGTGCAGAAGCAGCCGTAGACAAAAAGGAAACAAATAAATATGGCCCTGTTCCAATGAACTGAATTTATAGTCTGGGATTTTAATTTCATATAATCATCACATGCCACAAACTATTGTCTTTTTTTTTTTGCTGTTTTCATCCATTTAAAATGCAAAAACAATCCTTAAAATGTAAAAGAAGAATGGAGGACGAGGTGAAGAAGGAGGAGTCAAAGGAGAAAGAGGAGTAGGAGGGGGAAGAAGAGGAGGAGGAAGAGAGAAATGCACTTGGCCATGGGCCATGGTTTGCCAAGCCTTGGTATCAAGGGACAAGCCCTTCATTCCAGGCCTGGTAACCACATTCTGTTTCTGCCTCTACCTGCTCCAGGTCCAAAGATCCAAAGATCCTAGACAAGTTACTTAAGGTTTCCAGGTTTGTTTTCTCATCAAATAAAATGAAAACTTGGAATAGAACAGGATCTTCTCCGTGGGATTGCTGCAAGCTTTAGGACACATCAAGTGAGTGGCACTGGGCACAAATATACCACATGACAAAGTCTGCATCAGGACAGCCATGACTCTTTATCTTGAAGGAAAAATCTGGAATCTAGAATGTAGTAACCAGTGGGAGAGAAATCAGCTTTGGAATCAGGAAAGACCAGCATTGCACCTGGGTCCACCCTTTCGAGCTGTCTGATAGACTTGTTCAAACTCTGAGCTTCCGCCTCCCCATCTATAAATTATGGTCAATACACACGTGTCACGGGCTCTCCAGATGTTATTTCCACAGCATGAAAAGTAAGGTACCATGCATAAAGTACACACACACGCACACGCACACGGCGGCTATTATTTATTCCAGGTCTGTCTTGATCTTTTTTCTCTTCCGAATCTCTTTTTTCAGAGAAGAAGCCAGGGTTCTTTATCAAAAGCTCGCCTCCTCGCTGTCTCCACAACATCTCTTTTGATGGCTCCCTTGCGCCCCATCAACACCACACGCTCCCTCCCTCCTCAAAGAAAGCCTTGCTGAAATCTGGGGCAGCCCTTTGAACTGGCATTCTTCCTCCACGCCCAGAAACAGCAGCGGGCGGCCTGCTGGGAGCTTTTGTTTCCTCCTCCTCAATCTTGGAGTTGCCCTTTCTGGGCCTGAAGCTTGCCCAGGGACTGGCCTGGGGAGAAGCTGCCCCCTTGTGTGTTCTAGAGAGGGGGTATTGTGTGCCCCACCCTCTCTGCAGCTGCAGGGGCCCCTGGCTCCTGGTGGTTTTGTGGGTCAGGCCAATTAGCTGTCCCTAGCCCAGTGTGTCTCTGATCTGACAACCACAGTCCTGGGAAGGGCCAGGCTTCTTTTCTTTCTGAGAAAGTTTCTGGATGTGGCATTTTGGTGGAGGCCTGTTTGGGGTAGAGGCATAGCTGAAGGCTCCATGCTGCTCTCGTGGAGGGAAGGTCAGTGGGAGAAGTGCCTTGTGGTTATCTGGTTATGCTGCCTCTCAGGGGAGGTGGCAGGGCCCCAGGGGGATGAGTCTTACAGCTGCCAGGGCTTGAGTGACCTCCAATGGAAACTGTGAGGTTCTTAAGGACAAGGACCTTCTGCTTCTCCAGTGTCCAGGAGAATGCAATGTGCAAACAGATGCATGTATCTCTAGAGCTGCCCAGGCCAGAGGCCGTCACCTTGCACTGCTCTCCACATCCTTCTAATCGCCCTGACCTGTCCATCTATGCTTGGAAGCATTGCAAAGTGGCAAAGAGTTTTTTGCACCCCTGTGCACATGCTCCTTTGTAATGGGCCCTGGCCATTCTTATTATCCAATACTGGGATTTATTCCTTCACCCTTTGCATCCGCGTCCGGCCATGTGCGTGTTTTAGCCTCCGGGATATCAGCAGATACACTGCAAACTGGACTTGGTCAGTCCCTGTACAAGGAGGCAGCTACCGCCCTGCAGTCTCGTGTCTGCTCCCCCATGCTCCCCAGAAGCCTTCTAGCACCCTGAGAGCAAGCCTGGTGGGCCAGCTGGCAGAGGAGACCCCACGTGGAGGGAGTCGCTATCATGGTTGGAGGCCCCTGTGAAGTAAGGGAAGCCGTGGTAGATCATGATAACGGCTGGCCGAGAGCAGAACACGAAATCACAGCAAGTTCAGAGTGCTCACTCTCTTACACAACCACATGTGGCATGGCTGCTCATGCCTCAAACGTTAACTGACACACACGTGTCCAAATACCCATGAGAATTAGGACGCCTAAAGCTGTCATCAACGAAACACAGCCAGTCCTCCCTGCTCCCTCATCTCCAAAATACCAGCCTTGCCACCTGCAACACTGGGAAAACAAAATTGAACACAGAGATGGTTCCCTCTTTTTCCTCCATGCACGATAGACTGCAGGGGAAGCACTGGCCTGAGGGGTTCAATGCCTCTCACAGGGCCAGGCCCCACCACAGCATCGTCAGCCCCAGTAAGGAAAAGATGTGAAACAGGAGGGCTTCCACGTGCCCTTGCACACACACACACACACACACACACACACACACACCCCTCCTGGCATGTACGCATGCACACAGCACACCCAACACGGCTGGGGCAGAACAACTGCAGCAGACCCAGGAACTGGAGGATCTGAGGTGGGAATCATACAGGAAAGTGAAAGCAGAAGCAAAAGAACAGTGAACACGCTCTCCAAGTTTGCCTTCCCAGGCAAGAGTGGTGGTGAACCTGCAAATGCGTATTTGGAGCTGCCGTGAATCTTATAATTGGTTTAATTACTTCGTGTGTCAGGGCTGTGCTGGGACCTGGAGATAGACAAATCAAACAGAAATAGTCCCTGCCCAGAACAGGTGATCAGTGGCTCTGTAAAATAGCTCTTCAATGAATGAGTCTTCCCGTAGGTGACCACTGCTTATTGAGCATCTGTAATGTGCTACTCTTTGGTGACACATTAAAGAATAACACAGAGTCTCTGTCTTTATTGAATTTATGACCAGTGAGGATCCACTGGGCTTGGATGCCAATGAGAAGAGGAGGTCAGAGCAGCGCAGTGACTCATGGTGGCTCGCAAAGCTCCTGCCTACTGCTCATCTCACGGGGGTGAATCCAGAGGGAGGGCTGGTTAGTGCTGCCCTTGGAGAAGCTCCTCCCTCTTCTGCTTAATCTCTGGTTGGTGAGGGACCAGAGGCTGCCAGGAGTTGATAGAACATTTACTTGATTGAGTCTTCTTACATGAGGTTGCCCACACAGAGGTCTGAGCAGGCGCTGTCCTTTTGACTTTCAGAAAATCTTGCCTTTCTTCTCACCTCTATCTACATTTCCTAGTTGTATTCTTATATATGGGAAGAAAAGAGCCTGGAATAAGTATAACTGGTGGTCTCCCTGAGCCCAGCCAAGGCTCTCAATCCCTACAACATAATTCAGGGGTCCCCATCCCCAGATTCAAGTCCTGGTTCAGCTCCAGATTCCAGCTTCTTCCTGGTGTGTCTTTGGGAGGCAGCAGAACTGCCTGGAGTTCTGGACTGTCGGCTTCTGCCTAGCTCAATCCTGGCACCACAGGTATTTGGGAAGTGAACCAGCAGATGGAAGATCTCTGTCTCGGTCTCTCTGACTTTCAAAAAAACAGAAAAAAAGTTTAAAAATAAAAATTTACATTAGCTTTTAATTCCATTTTCTACAAACTTTGAGAAGCCTCTCCATGCAGTGTTCATGGCACTTAACAAGTTTTTTCCCCAAAGAAACCGTTTATTTAGTGAGTACAAATTTCATAAGTACAACTTTAGGAACGTAGTGATTCTTCACTAAGTATGATGTTTTCCAGATTCATCCATTTTGTTGCAAATGACCATATTTCATTTTTTACCACTGTGTAGTATTCCGTAGTGTCCATATCCCATAATTTCTTTATCCAGTCTTCAGTTCACAGGCATTTAGGTTGATTCCATGTCTTAGGTATCATGAATTGAGCTGCAATAAACATGGGGGTGCATATAACTCTTTTATGTGCTGATTTCATTTCCCTTGGGTAAATTCCCAGAAGTGGGATGGCTGGGTCATATGGTAGAGTTAACACAATTTTAACAGTGATAGTTCATTTGCATTTTAAACAGTGAGCTTAAAATAACGATGCCGGTTACTTGGTGGCAAGCAACAGGAAGTAACTCTGGATAACATAAACCAAAAAGAGATGGGTGGAAGGATATGGGGTAAACCCAAGCTTTGAAGGTAAAGCTGACCAGCCAGACTTCAACAAGGAGGCAAGGAGAGCTTTCCAGGCCTGGCAGGCATCGTCTCCAGCCACTTCTGTTTCCCATTCTGTTCTCTCAATTTCATTTTTGCATTTTCTGCTTCCCATAACTCCACTTAGGGGAAGAGAAGACTCTGACTAGGCAAGCCTTAGGTTTAGTCTGTCTGTGTTGTAACACATGTGGACATGAACAATGGATCTCTGACTCTGCTTGGCTCAGTAAACAGGACAGACAAGGCCTCTGCAAGTCCACACTGACATGCTAGTGGAAGAGGTAACAAATAAGAGTGTGGCCCAATAAATCAACAGGGTCAGCTTGTGCAAAGCACTACAGAGGAAACACAGGTAAATTTATTTTGATGCAAAAAAGGTGTGAAATCCATAGTGTTTTCATGATACACATTTTTCATGAACTTTTGCAAGATCCCTGATTCAGAAGAACAAGATGGAGCCTCCTTTCGGGGGGTAAAGAAGGCCTCTCAAGGAAATAACGTTTGGGACCGGTATAGTGCCACAGCAAGTTAAGCCACCACCTGCAGCCCATATGAGTTCTGGTCCTAGTCCTGGCTGGTCCACTTCCAATCCAGCTCCCTGCTGATGTGCCTAGGAAGGAAACAGAAGATAGCCCAAGTAGTTGGGCTGCTGCTATCCATGTGGGAGACTAAGCTGAAGCTCTTGTCTCCTGGATCCCAGCTTTAGCCTGGCCCAGCCCTGGCCATTGCAGCCATTTGGGGAGTGAGCCAGCAGGTGGAAGATCTTGCTCTTTCTGTCTGTCTATCTCTCCTTCTATCTCTGTAACCCTGCCTTTCAACAAGAGAACACATTTTTTTAAAAGAGGAAATAATAATTAAATTGAGTCTCAAAAGGTGGGCCCAGCCATGGGAAGGGCTGGGACAAAAGCATTCCAGACTAAGAGACCAGCAAACGCAAAGCCACAGAGCTCTGGGTGTGGATGAAATCACTGGGCAATCTGGGATGAGAGGAGAAGAGGTCAATGAGGGTCTCTGGTGGCCATGAAGAGAGCAGCATTTCAGAAGGACCAGAGCAGCATTTCAGAAGGACCAGAGAAAGAAGAACCCAAAACAGATGCAACCGAGCAGCCAGCATGGCTGGATGAAAAGCAGAAGCGTGTGAAGTCATGGGAGCCAGAGGAAGAGAGCATGATGAGAAGATGAAATGCTCACAAGGGTCAAATGCCACATGCCAAGAGCCAGGGAAAGGCAGTCTCTCAGACTTGGCCACAGCCAGGTCCTGGGGGACTTTGTTCCAGCTGTCTCAGTGCAGTGACAGAAAAGCAGGAACCATGTGGATGGACCAGAAGATCGACACTTGGTTCTGATCCTGGCTCTGCTCCTAAGGGGTCCCTTTCCTGCTCCTAGATCTGGGCTCCCATGGTGGAGGCCCCACAGAACTGAGTAGTCTGTGATCTTCAGCAATTTGACTCAAGCCCTTTCACTTGCGTGAGCAAGTCCTCATACAACCACTGGATTCATGTGCTCAGACATCACAGGTGCGTGATAGACGCTCTCAGATATGAGTTCAATGCTCACGACACCTGGAGGACAGGTGACATTATTCCCTTCCTACAGGAGGGGAACACAACCCTGAGAGATGATGAGATTTGCCAGGACACACCCAGCTCCTTCCCCACTCCAGAGCTCCGAAGCCCTAACTGCACCAGTACTTCTATCTTTCTGATTTTCTGAAGATTCTTTTCTGTTTTGTAAAAACACCCCAGTTAGGTTGCCTAAGTAGAACTAGCTCTATGCTGACCTTGAAGACCAGAGGTCAGGATCCTGATGTTCCCTGAAAGCACTGTGTGACCCTGACCCCTTCTGAGGCCATTTAATCATTAACAGCATCAACAAGCCTGGTCTGAGACCTTGCCAGGGTGCGGTGGGGATCAGATATGTTTCCAGATATAAAAATGCTTTAAAAAGGAAAAACATCCAGCCAATATAATGTGGTGCTTACGCTGCGTGCAGCAGAGCCCACTGAGAGAGAATTCTAAAACCGTCTGAACTCTCTAAGCGTTCAGAACTTGTGGAGAGGAAGAACAAGGTATATAATTTTTTGTTGTTGTTACTTCAGAAGCTCAAAGAAGGACTGGGAAATCGTGACTTCCAAGCTCACAGCTTTGAGTTTCTGTGGACAGCTGGGCCTGGAGATGATGTCATCTGGCATGAGCGAGAAAACCTCCCTTTAGCAAGAAGTGGTTTGCAGGAAGGGAATTTCTGTACTCTGCGTGTGGGCAAGAGACGAGCAAATGTTCCCTGGCACTCGTGCCTGACTCCCCATAAAATGGGGTCCCATCCTCAGCTGTTCACAGGAAGGGAGAAGTATCAAACCACCTGAGACCCTGACAGCCCAGACCCCACAGATGAGAGCCTGTGTGTGAACACTCCTGAAAACCACATTGAAGGAAATAATTTGAGATACACGCAGATTTGCAGCTATGCTTATCACATCACTGTGCCAAGTCTAAGAAAGAGACACAGCCTGACACTCCAGAGCGGTGGATGATTGAGCCGGCTTTATGGCCTCTACATTAGGACACTGTGGTGCTACTAAAAGAATTTACCCAGAACTCAAGTGGTAGGGAAGAAAAAGTGTGTGACAACAGACAGGTCAGGAAGGAAGTGGACTTTTCATTGCTTATATTTTTGGTCCTTTATGAATCTTCAGATGGAGAAGAGTCATAAATGTCTACCACAGTAATGGCAATAAGATCCCATAATGACAAGCTGTTATAACATCCTATGAATTTTTGGATAGAAAAAAAAATCACACACAAAAACTGGAATCAGGACCATCAAACCATTGTCAGCTAATGATTAAAATAAGACATTTCCAGTCAAACATTTCTCTCCACTTAGCTCCTCGAGGTGATGCTTTGGAATCACGAGAAAGCAAGCCAAGAGGAAGGAGGGAAATAACGGGAGAAGGGAAGGGCCCGCTCCCTGCTGGGGAACGGCACCCCTGGAGGGAAGTCTGCAGGGGAGTTAATTGAGGAGATTTGTGACATTAGGACACTTGGAAAAAGGAAACAATAGGTCTTTAGAAAACTATATTTTTTGAGAGAGAGAGAGAGACAGAGAGAGACAGAGAGAAAGGTCTTCCTTCCGTTGGTTCACCCACCAAATGGCCACCACAGCTGGAGCTACACTGATCCGAAGCCAGGAGCCAGGTGCTTCTTCCTGGTCTCTGATGAGGGTGCAGGTGCCCAAGCACTTGGGCCATCCTCACTGCCTTCCCAGGCCACAGCAGAGAGCTGGACTGGAAGAGGAGCAACTGGAACTAGAACCCAGCACTCATAAGGGATGCTGGCGCCGCAGGTGGAGGATTAACCAAGTGAGCCACGGCACTGACCCCTAGAAAACTATATTAATTTTTAAAAATGCAATAATTTTTAAAATTTTGTTCTACTTATTTGAAAAGCAATTACAGACATAAAGAGAAAGGTAGAGAAGGAGAGATCTTCCATCTGCTGATTCACTCCCCAAAGTGCATGCAGTAATTTTTAATTCAAGAAAATACAGTGTTCCACTTAACTCAGAGTAGGAAAACATCTACAGATTTTTGCAATGTCTGTGTAAGTTTAGGTTCTCTGAGAAACAACTGCTATAGATGGTGTAAGAGATTTATGGGGAAAGAAAATTTTGGCCAGACTGAGGGGAGTCTTCCAGTCAGTGTTCCCAGTAGGAGATCCACAGCCAGCAGAGTGTGGCCTGGGTTGGTAGCTGTCCTGGTCCAAGTCATTGCCTGGGGGCAGTCAGAACAAGCCTCATGGGGGAGTAGTGCCCAAGTGTAGCAGCCAAGGTCACAGCATGAGATCCCAACGGTGCGTTTTCAGAGATCCCACCTTGTAAATACTGACTGTGGATATAAACGCCTAACCCTGAAGGCCGAGGAGAGGGGGAATGGGAGGATTAGTGTGGCGTTGCAGACATGGGGAGCAATCCCAGACTCCTCCAGGCATCCCCTGCATTCCTCAGCCTCACATGAAGTTAGGTCAAGGGCGTTGACCAATAGAAGATGATGATGGGCAATGAACAGAAGTGAGAATACAAGTGCTTCATCTACCACTCTCCCCCAGGTGGTGACTTTTCAAGCTACATGGTGAGCAGGAGGGTAGTGTGTGATGGAGTTAGCTTAGATCCTTGAGTCATTAGAGAGAGGGCAGCACCCCACCCAGACCCACAGCAACCTCACCTCCCCCAGGAACTAACTGACCACTTCCTTGAGGAAGTGCCCTGGCTGTTGTCCCTAATGCTAACAGCTGTCCTCAGCAGCCTCCTCCACACCCCCTGTAGCAGGAGCCAAAGCAGCTCTGGTACTCAGACCCAACCAGAGCAGACCCAGCCTCTGGCCCCCCAGTCACGTTTGGACTCAGTGGAGAGTTGTGCTGTGAGACTCCGGATCCAGATTCTCCATCAGTACAGAGCATAACAAAGCATAAACCCTTCCAAACCCTTCCTTCACTCCCTGTCTATCTGCGTCTCTCCACCCTCACTCTTGCCACCCCCCCACACACAAGCTTGGCCTTGGGCTCTGGGTTCTGCAGTTAAAACACTTCTGGAGGAGCCTTCTTGGGCCTGCAGGAAGTAGGGAAGTTGACAGGGAAGAAGTAACTGGATAGAATGAGGCAGCTTGCCTGATCCCGTGTGCAAGAGTGAGAAAGAGAAGCAAGAAGCTGGCAGGATTTCTAAAGCGCTCAGAAGTCAAAAACCACAGGCCAAGAAAAGGGCAGGGGTAATTTTGTGAGATTGAGGGACTTCTTCATTTGCTGACTTTTGTGATTTTTCTTCTCCCTGAAGTTTTCCCACAAAGATTTATAGGAAAACCTGTAGCATGAGAAGAACTCACAGACCCACATTCCAAGGGGGCCAGAAAGGGAGAAAGAAAGGCTAAAGGGACTGTATCCCAACCACCTGCTGGGATGGGAAGGCAGGGGAGAACACACAGTTGTAGGGGACTCCAGGACAGTGACCGAGGAGGTCCTGAGCCTGCAGAAATGTCACACACACCACAAACAATGACAAGAGCTGCAGCACTTATCATTGCTTCCCTAAAACCCTGGTGCAAGAAATGCCACATTTCTGTGTATTTTTAATGAAATTAAACCCGTCTCACCCTCATCAGACAAGACTGGCAAAAAACACAGAACGTGAAGAAAAGTGGGGGGGGGGGCCTTCTCTTTTCCCTAGAGACTCTAAACTGACACAAATAGTTAACATGTCATTGAGCACTTATGAGGGGACTTCAAAAAGTTCACATGAGATTGGATTGAAAGAAAAGTTTATTTTGGTGCAAAAAAAACATGAAATAGATGCATAGTTTTTTCATAAAATGCATTTTCTTGGGGCAGCATTGTAGTACAATCGGTTAAGCTACTGTCTACAATGGAGGCATCCCATTTAAGCACCAGTGTGAGTGCCAGCTTCTCCACTTCCCACCCAGATCCCTGCTAATAGCCTGGGAAAGCAGTGAAAGACGATCCAAGTGCTTGGGCTCCTGCACCCATGTGGGAGACCCAAATGGACTTCCAAGCTCCTGGCTTCAGCCTGGCCCAGCCCTGGCCATTGTGGCCATTTGGGGAGTGAACCACCAGAAAGAATCTCTCTCTGACTCTCCCTCTCTCCTCTCTTTCTGTAACTGTGACTTTTAGATAAATAAATCTTAAAACAAACAGAAAAAAAGAGATGCTCTTCCCATGTGTTTTTTGAAGACCCCTTGTATGTCAGATGCTGTTCTAAATGCTTTATATGTCAATGCATAATCTTCATGATAACATTTCGGGTTGGATCCTGTTAGCCTCTCTGTGTGGTTGACAAGGAAACTGGTTAACTTGCCTGAGATCAAGGCAGTGATAGGGAAAAATTTCATGTCAGCTGTTGCACCATATATCTCAAGTCATTGACTGATACTCTCAAATGCATGTGATGTGAGGCCTTTATAGTCAAAAACACGGGCAAGGGTCTCTAGTCCTCCAGTTTCCATGGTTGTAGCTCCCAGTCCTCCTAGTTGAATACTCTCAGGTCCATTTGAAGGAAAAGACCCTGTCTGCATGCTGGAGACCATGATCCTGGAGATACCAGCCAGAGCCACAACACAATAGATGGAGTCTCAGCCGACGTAGCACCTCTGCTGCCCCCCACCTCAGGGTCTTGTGCCTGGGCATCTCCCCACATGCCTGCTCTTAGTGCATCAGGGTTTCAATTCTCCCTTCCCAGGACTGGACCCCTGTTCTTTTCCCCTCTTGAGAATCGGCTTCTACCTCCATCAGAGCAGGAAAGGACTGAGCCATCATCCATCGGTCGCTTCCACCCTGTGACACAGGAGACCAGTCCCTCAAAGATGTGGTGTCTTCTCCCTCAAAGGAGGGAAGCCTTCCCCTTCCTCCTGGGGAAGGAAAGATTTTTTTCGTGTTTCCCTGGAGAGATTCCAGGGTTGAGAAGGGGAGGTGTTGGAGAGGTTTCACACTCTGTTACCCCATTCTCACTCATGGCCCTCACAGACTTAAATAAAGAGACTGAAACAAGAGGATGAAATGAGGAAGGGAGGATTGTTGAAATTCATAGCAGGGCATCTATGGGGCTTAAGGTGGAACTAGTGACCAAGTTAACATTTACTGGGTAACCTAGTCCTGGAGATCTTATTTTCACTATTTTGCTTCATCTTCAAAACAATTCTATAAAATGAGTAACATGAGAACTCCCATTTTGCAGATTTAAAAATAAAGAGTTATTCATCCATAGCTATCCAGCTAGTAAGTAGAGGAGCTGGTGTTTGAATCCAGTGTCTACCGGACTTGCCAGCACTCGTGCTTAAACCCCATGGATGATGATGAAGTCACGTCCAGACTCAACCTTGGGCAAGCAGTAATCAAAAGAAGGCATCCGTCACAGGACACGCACAATTTTTGCAGGAAGCTACAGTCCTGTGTGTGTATCTTTCCACAGATTCATGGAGGAGTTGAACGTACAAAACCTAATTTGGGAGCCAGCATTGTAGTGCAGTAGGTTAAGCCAGCATCCCACTTTGGAGTACCACTTTGAGTTCCAGTTGTTCCACTTCCAATCCAGCTCCCAGCTAATGCATCTGGGAAGACAGTGGAAGATGGGCCGAGAGCTTGATCTCCTGTCACCCACATGGAAGACCCATGAAACTCCAGGTTCCTGGCTTTGACCTCACCCAGCCTCATCTATTGTAGCCATTCGAGGAGTGACTCAGAGGATAGAAGATCTTTCTCTATGTCTCTCCCTCTCTGTCACTCTGCCTTTCAAATAAATACATCTTTAAGAAAAAAAAAAACTTGGGGCCATAGCTGTAGTGTAACAGATTAAGCTTCTTGAGACACCAGCATCCCATATCAGAGCACCAGTTCAAGTCCCAATTGCTCCACTTCCAATCCTGCTGGCTGCTAATGCACCTGGGAAAGCAGCAGCAGATGGCCCAAGCACCTGGGCCCCTTCCAGCCTTGTGGGAGACCTATATAAATTTCCTGGCTCCTGACTCCTGGCTCCTGGCTTTGGCCTGACCCAGATATGGCTTTGCAGCCATTTAAGAAGTGAACCAGCAGATGGAAGATCTCTCTCTCTCTCTTCTTCTCGCTCTCTCTCTCTCTCTCTCTCAATGCCTTTCAAATAAACTTTTTTTAAAAAATAAATGTAGGCCGGCACCGCAGCTCACTTGGCTAATCCTCCGCCTGCGGCACCGGCACCCCAGGTCCTAGTCCTGGTTGGGGCACCGGGTTCTGTCCCAGTTGTTCCTCTTCCAGTCCAGCTCTCTGCTGGGGCCCAGGAAGGCAATGGAGGATGGCCCAAGTGCTTGGGCCCTGCACCCCATGGGAGACCAGGAGGAAGCACCTGACTCCTGGCTTCAGATCAGCACAGTGTGCCAGTCGTAGCTGCCATTGAGGGGTGAACCAGTGGAAGGAAGACCTTTTTCTCTATCTCTCTCACTGTCTAGCTCTGCCTGTCAAAATAAATAAATATAAAAAAATTTAAAAACTCTAATCGGAAGCCAGTGCCACCACTCAACATGTGCGACCTTGGGCATGTTGCATAACACATCAGAGCCTCAGATTCCCTCTCCTGAAAAGCTAGGACTGATGTCAATTGCCTTGCAGTGTAGGGAGGATTAAAGGATACCTTGTATATAAAGTGCTGGGACATTCATAAAAGTGACTTCTCTTCCCACCACCAACTCTCCCCATTCTAAAATTCTCTACCATCCAGTCTCTAAGATATTTGCCTTTCAGTTAAATTCCTGGAACGTGCTTTTTAAAAAGAGACTCAGCTGGGTTTTATTATCCAATGCAGATGTATATCAATCATTTTCATTTGTAAGGTGGGTGGATTTTATATATCTGTTTCTAGCTGCTGGGAGAAAAAAAAATCTTTAACGCTTCAAGATGGGATTTTTAAAACATCTTTATAGAGGGGGAAAAAAAGCAAAAGTTTAACCTTCAAGGAAAATAAAAGAGAACATGAAGTCTATACTTGAACACACACAAAACCAAAAAAAAAAAAAAAGACTGATCCTGAGGTTGCAAATGTACGACCTTGACATCAATTGTTCGGACAGCGTAAAAAGAACTTTTATTTACCTGCTCTGAAAGAAGGGGCCCCAGTGCAACCTGGGAGTCCTCAGACTCCACCCTCAGCCCCAGCACTGCCATGGAGCTTGAAGTCTGACTATAGACATGCTTCGTTCATCATTCTCTCTCTTCCCCTCTTCATCCCCCTGAAAATCTCCAGTGACTGCCATGCACCAGGCACTGTGTTATGCCCTAAGAATATGGAGAGTTTTTTTAAGATTTATTATTATTTGTTCAGCAGAGTGACAGAGAGAGAAAAACAGACAAAGAGAGAGAGATCTTCCATCTTCTGGTTCACTCCCCAAATGGTCACAATGGCCAAGGCTTGGCCAAGCCAAAGCTAGAAACTTCATCCACGTCTCCCACACGAGTGACAGGGGCCAAGTACTTTTCTAGGCACATTGCAGGGAGCTGGATCAGAAGTAGAGCAGCTGGGACTCAAACCAGAGCTCCGACATGGGATGCCAGCATCAAAAATGGCAGCTTACCATACCACGTGACAACGCCATTTCCTATAGGGATTACGCACAGGACCTCTACAGATACCTGCTTTACAGAGAGACAGACGTGCAGATAATCACATCTATAACATGCTACAGAACATGTTATCTTACATGCAATAAGGCCAAGGGAAACATACGATTCATTTCAAAGAATAACATGTCAACAATGTGATTGTTGGGTTTTGAGGGTGCAATGAACAAGCATGGAATCAACTGAACTCGACATGGCCTTGACCTGGGAGTTCAGAGAAGGCAGGGGTGAGGAGTGGTCTCTGAGCTGCCACAGTATCTCATCAGGAGACCAGAAAAAGCAGATCTCATGGGGAAAGGATGAATTTTGCTTCAGGGATGATCCAGGTGCTCCTGCTGGCCCATTCATGTATTTGCTTCCACTGTCTTTATTGACCTCATGACTTTCTGGGTCAAGCCTGGAAAGGTGTAGAACACAGGAGAGGCTGAAGTGCAGAACAGAGAAGAGCGTAAGGATGCCCATGGCCTCTATGTTTGTGTCCCTCCAAAACTGACGTGTTGAAACCTAATTGCCACTGGGGACAGTGTTAAAGGTGGGGCCTGCAGGAGGTTAGTGAGTCATGAGGGCAGGGACACCCTGACTGGGGTCGGGGACCTTACAAAGAGGCGTGGGGGAGCTGCCTGCCTTCTGCTGTGTGAGTTTGCATGGGGGGATGCCATCTGCTGTCCCTGATCTTGTACGCCCCAGCCTCCAGACGGGTGAGAAATAAATCTCTATTATTTATAAATTATTTGGTCGAAGGCACTTTGTTCCAGCAGCCCAAACAGCCTAAGATAAGCATCTTCTGCTCCAACCTTGTCTTTCACCAATCAGTGATCTCAGGCTCGGAAAGGTTAAGAGGTTTTCCCAAAATCACAAGGCAGTTGAAGACCGAGAACCCAGATGTCCCTCATCCACAGCCCCACCAGAGATGTCCTACCCTCTGCTCAGAGCCTGAGGCAGTACACGGACGGCCTCCACACACCCGCTCAGAGCACCTGCTGGAGTCCCATTTTACAGAAAACGGAGGTCATGGGGCAGCGAGCGGCTCGCCTAAGGCCACGCAGCAGAGGCTGCAGGCAGACCAGCACCAGCCAGAACCCCATGCCCTGACTCGGGTCCCAAGCGCCTTCCCTTATGCCGTGCTGCCGCCTAGAGGCAGTCCCGGGCGGGAGGCCCGAGGAAGACTTCGCCGGGATGGGACAGCAGGTCCGCGCTGGACTCGCGCGCGGAGAGGGAGGCTGGGAGCCGCCTGGGGGGCGACTTTCATCTGCTTCCCACTGCCGCTCGCGCACTGAACACTTCCGGTGCCCCTGTGAGTTCTACAACCCCAAGTTGCCAAACTGAAATGGAGGCGGGAAACAGGTGCAGCGCGCGTCGCGTTGAAGCCCCTGGGGCGAGGACGCATCCGCTGAGACGGTGGGCAGCAACCTGCGGCTTTTCACCAGAGATCTGGGACTCTGGCGCTCAGTCCACGCAGAAACAGGGTCGAGGGAGTCGGGCTGCAGCTAATGATCTGCCGCATCCGTTCATCATTGATCATCTCTGCATGACATTATACACAGTTAAGTCTGTGGGTAGCAACCACCCCGACTGCAGACCAATAGCGCGACCTAGTGGCCGACAAGGAGACGACAACTTCATCTCCCCATCATCACAGCTCATAGAACGCACAAAAGACAGATCCTTATGTTAGATGGGAAATCGAATGCTAGAGAAAGGCTCACTGCTGCCCAAATCTAACAGTGCCCGACATCGCTTCAGACATACATCATTTCTTTGTGTTGGGAACATTCAAAATCCTAATAGCTATCCTGAAGTAGTCAATTCATTGTTAACCATAGTTCTACTGTGCAATCGAACCTTAGAGGTATGCTTCCGGTCCATCTGTATCCATTCCCCATCTTCTCTCCACCTCTCCTTACCTCAAGCTCTTCCCAGAATCTGGCAACCACTAGTCTATACTTGTTTGAGATCAACTTTTTAGTTTCCTCATATAAGTGAGAAATGGTGTTGTTTGTCTTTCTGAGACTGACTTGTTTCACTAAACACGATGTCCTCCGTGTCCATGCATGTTGCTGCAAATGGCAGAAGTTCGTTCATTTTGCTGAATATGATTCCATGGGCTATATATTTTCCACCTTTTCTTTATCCATTCATCCATTCATGGGCACCCAGGTTGATTCCACAGCTTGGCTATTGTGAACAGTCCTGCAGCAAACGTGTGAATTCAGGTATCCCTTCAAGATTGTTTCCTTTGTATGCATCCTCAACAGGGGGATAGCTGGATCATAGAGTTGTTCTATTTCTGGTTTTCTGAGGAATCAGCTTACTGTTTTCCATCATGGCTGTACTAATTTACATTCCCACCAACAAGGTGCAAGGCTTCCCCTCCACATCCCCCCCACCACCGCTGTGTCTTATTTTTTGTCTCGTTGCTAACAGCCATATGTTGTAAATCTTGAAGAAAGTGAGCTCTTTTAGAAAGGTGCCTTGTGGGGTGGGCATTTAGCCTAGTGGCTAAGAGACCAGCTAAGATGCTCACAACCCCTATGAGAGTTCCTGGGTTTGAAACCTGACTCCACTTTTGACTCTGCTTCTTGCTACTACAGACTGTAGGGGGCAGTAGTGACGGCTCAAGTGGTTGAGTCCCTGCCACCCACATGAAAGACCTGAACTGAGTTCCTTGGGAGCCAATGCAGGCATTTGGAGAGTAAACTAGAGGATGGGAGCTCTCTCACTCCCTGAAAAGGCCCAAGACCTACCTCTGGCTGGGGGGTGAGGGCATGCCTTTAAGCACAATGAGAGAACATGCAAAGGTTAGGAAGACACGCTTGAGGAGTTGGGGGAGTGGGGTTGTCAAAATTAGAGGGGTGGATCATCAATTCAGTGGCACTCTGTGTCCCTACAGGGCCCCAGACATACAAACAGGTCATTATGAATGTGGACAAGAGTGCAGGACTATGGAGGCACATAATGCAGCCAAGTGCTGTGGCCCCCATAATAGGCCAACCCAAGTCTCCAGTTCCCTTTTTTTAAGATGTATCTTATTTATTTGAAATACTGAGTTACAGAGAGAGGTAGAGACAGAGAGGTCTTCCATCCGCTGGTTCACTCCCCCAAATGGCCACAACGGCTGGAGCTGAGCCAATTGGAAGACAGGAGCCAGGAGATTCTTCTGGGTCTCTCATGTGGGTACAGGGGTCCAAGGTCTTGGGCCATCCTCCACTGCTTTCCCAGGTGCATTAGCAGGGAGCTGGATTGGAAGTGGAGCAGCCAGGACTTCAACCAGCACCCATATGGGATGCCGGCACTGCAGGCGGGAGCTTTAACCTTCTGGGCCACAGCATTGGCCCCTCCAGTTCCCTTTTGACCCAGAATTTATTCTCAGAACAGGTTCTGCATGGACAAATGAGCCTCTGGGGTTTAACAACAGCCAGTCTCTGCCCTGCAAAGCCCATGTTTCGTGGGGGTGGGGGTGGGCTGGGCATGTAAATACAGAAATGAATTCGCAGGAGCCAGGGTTAAGCTGCCGTCTGCGATGCCAGCATCCCATATGGGCTCCAGCTTGTATTTCAGCTGCTGCACTTCTGATCTAGCCCCCTGCTAATGCACCTGGAAAAGCAGGGGAAGATTGACCAAGTACCTGGGCCCTTGCCACCCCCATGGGAGACCAGAGTGGAGTTCTAGGCTCCTGGCTTCAGCCTGGCCCAGTCCTTGCCATCAAGGCCATTGGAGAAGTGAGCCAGTGTAAGGAGGATCTCTCTCTGTCTCTCCATTTCTAACTCTGCCTCTCAAATAAGTAAACATTTAAAGGAAAAAAAATTTCAATTAATTCTTAGAGTTGGATCTTTACCCCTGCTTCCCGGTAGGGACCCTGCAGCCCAGAAGGGGTTAAGTCCTAGAGGAAAGTCCCAGAGATTATAGGTAGCAAAGGCAAGTGTCACATCAGAATCTAACCCTCTGTCCTCATGGTCACTCTGGTGAAGAGAAAAATCACATAAGCAGGTTTGCTTCTTAAATTCAAATTCAGTATTGAGAAAGACAATCAACATCCTCCAGGAACACACACACGAGGAAACCTAATTAGAAGTTGAGACATTGCAAGGGTGGGGAATCTTTATTCTGCCACGTGTCATTTGGATAATCATAACATCATTCATAGACCATACAAAATTATTAACTTAAAAATAACCCTGTTGTAGATTTATTGAATTTCTGGTCCCGCTTGTGTTGCCCTAACAGGGCCAGTTTGAATGATTTCACTGCCTTTCTGTGGCCCACGAGCCCAGTATTCCCACCCCTGCTCCTGGAAGCATCCCCACTTTTCGAATCAGGCCTTGAAGCATGCAGAGGCCAGGGAAGGCGGGGCAGACAACACACAGAATGAGCCTAGGCACAGGGCCACTTGCTCTGGCTGAGGTTTGAGAGTGAAGTGAGTCATGAAGCCATAAAAGCAGACAAAGGCCAGATCTCAGGGCCTAGAGGACTGTTCTGTGAACTTGAGCTTAGCTGAACGACAATTGGAAGCAACAGCAGTGTTGGAAGGAAGTCACACTTATACCTTTGCTTAGGAATGTCTCCCTCAGCCAGAGCTATGGTCTGGTAGGTTAAGCCCGTGCCTGCTGCGCCAGCATCCCACATGGGCTGGCTGCTCTACTTCCAATCCACCTCCCAGCTGATGGCCTGGGAGAGCAGCAAAACGTGGCCCAAGTGCTTGGGTCCCTGCACTCATAAAGGAGACCAGGAAGAAGCTCCTGGCTCCCATCTTTGGATCGGCCCAGCTCTGGCTGTTGTGGCCATTTGGGGAGTGAACCAGCGGATAGAAGGCCTCTCTTTCTATGTGTCTCTTTCTCTGCCTCTCAAACAAAAGGAATGTCTCCCTGAGTATCACAGGAAACATGGTTTGAGAGGAGAGAGATATTGGGGGTGAGAGACACAGTTAGAAGATATCTCCAGGCCTGACCCAGGCAATCAAGAAGAGGAGGCGCATTGCACAGGTTTATTGAAGGGAAAATACAGACTCACCGGAGAAGGCAAGGAAATGGACATGTGTCCAGGATCCAAACCTTAAGCTTGAAGTCAGGAGAAGAAGAGAATCAGCTGGGAGAGAAGGAAGAAGCTCTGTGGGCTGCAAGCCCCTGGAGCACTCTGCCTGGTGGCTTTTCACTGACAGTGTGGCTTTCCCTGTGTCCTTCATATGGTGCATTCACACAGCAGCCAACCAGGGAAGCACTCGAAAACCTAAACAGTGCTCAGGAGAGTCTGAGAGAAGGCAAAGCCCATCCACAGGTGCCTTCCATCAGCCTGAGACACAAGGTCGCTCTGGTCCATGTCCACAGGAGACCCCAGGATAAACCCCACATCTCCAGTGTCATCTCCATATGTTTTCATTATACCTTTACTGGATATGAAGTCAGCTCTAGTTCTTTGAGTGCATCCAGGTACTGAGCTGAATGTGTAGACGAATGAACAGTAACCTTTCTCTGAAGGAGCTCCACATTGAAGGAGATAAGCAAATGACTACAGCAGAAGGTGATGTGGATACAAGATGTATGCTATGAGAGTTTATGGGGAACAAGACCATCTATTTTAGCCTCAGGATGGGTGACAGGGACAGAGAAGCCATCTGAAAGGTATACAAGGAGGTGCTGATTCCTGGGCTTGGTATTAGAGGATCAAAAAGCATTGACAAGTAGAGAAATCTCACAAAATCCACTACACTCCCTGACAGACACAAAAGGGAAACACTACAGTCTAGGATAATGAAAACCCAAAGTGAAAGTAACTTACAAATAAGAATTTCTCTCACATATTCTAGAATTCCAGAGGATGCTGCTCTGTGAGTTCAGGGACCTACTCCTTCCATGCTGATGTCCTGTCCCCTTCAGCTTCATTACAAAGTTTAGCCAATGCAGTGAAGACAGTGACTGCAGCCTTTATGGCCATTTGAGGAGTGAACCAGCAGATGGGTGAGCTCTCTGTAACTCTGCCTTTCAAATACACAAATAAATCTTTAAAAACAAAAGTTCCAAATTGTTAAATCAACTTCAGGAGTCACTGTGTACTTATGTCCCATGTGGGATCTGTCCTTAATGTGTTGTCCAATGTGAAGTAATGCTATAACTAGTACTGAAACAGTATTTTTACACTTTGTGTTTCTGTGTGGGTGCAAACTGATGAAATCTTTACATAGATTTCTGTATATACATATATATATATATATATATACATGTATATATACATGTATGTATATATATATGTATATATATATGTATATATATATATCTTTACATAGATTTCTGTATATACATCTATTTACATAGATCTTCTGTATATAAAGATAATTGCAAATGATTAAAAAATCTTGGTGTTAAATTGGAAATTGCATAGAAAATTAATCAATTAAAAAAAAAAGAAAAAAACTTGGGAATTCTATAGGCAAGGACAAAGAGGAGAATGGACCTCTCCCCATAGGAGCCAATACCCAAGCATAAGTTTTTTAACAACCAGTTTGGGATTGTGATGGATATGATGACCAATTTGGGGTGGCCTTACATGTTTTCCCATTCCACTTCCCAGTCCCGTAGAAAACTTAAATCCATTTGGTTGTCATGAGACTTTCTCAGCTCCCCAACTTTTCTCAGCTCCCCAACTTTCTCAGCTTCCCAGACTGAATAGTTAATGGCCATTCCTTTAACCACAGTGGTCAATTAAAGCATGGGCCTGTGACACAGGAACTCAAGTCAGGGACTTCAGTGGGATCAATATCTGGATATATTTGAAGGAAGAAGCTTCACATGTCCTTGGGCTGTGAAGTTGGAAGGCTGTGAATCAAAAGGTTGCCAAGTAAAGTAAAATGAGTAACATGTCCCCAGAATCCATGCCTGTCTGGAAGTGCAGAATGTAGCCTTAACTGAAAGAACAATCTTTGCAGATGTCGTTAGTTAACCGAGTTAATGTAATAACATTCATGAATGCATGAGTCATCAGCGAATGCTAAAACTAGTGGACAAAGTTAAAGTGTAACAGGCTTTTCACATAAGTTTCAATCCCCACCCCACCCCGGAACGGTAACCCTGGAATGGACAACTTTGGCCAAGTGATCAAGGTTCACCAATTAATCCTGGAGAAAATCAACTTCACATGCCACCCAGTGGAAAGCACAGCGAAGAAAAAGATGGTCATTGTGTGGTCTTTCCTATGAAAGAAAGAAAGGAAGATAAAAAGGGGGTGGAGAAGAACAGGGAGGGATGGAGTGTGCGTAGGAGGGAAGAAGAAAGAAACTTGCATCTAACCACAAAGAAATTCAGACAAAGTGAAGAAAACCCACAAAATAACTCATTTGCACTCTTCGAAAACCTCAGTGTCACAGAAGATTTCAGGACTGTCTGAGATTAAAGGAAGCTGGAAGACGTGACAACTGCGCACCAGGCATGAACTAGGGTGGCATTGTGCTATAAAGGATGGGGCTGAGACAGAGTAGATAGAAGAGGACAATGATACTATTGTTTCAATAGCGATTTCCTGACTCTGATATTTACACTGGGGGTTATGTGAAAGGATGTCCTTGATTCTAGGAAGTACACACTGAAGTATTCAGGGCTAAATGGGCACTGTATCTACAATTTACCCTCTAATGAGTCAGGAGAAGTTACGATGGGAGAGAGAGTCACAGACTAAGAATGAGCCAGCAAGAGGGAGCAATGGGAACAAATGTGATAAAATGTTAGTATTTGGAGGATTTCCATGAAAGGTAATTGGCAATTCTCTGCATTAGTTTTGCAACTTTTCTGTAAAATCTAAAATATGTCAAAATAGAAACTACTAAAGAGGCATAATTTTGACTTTACCTATCAGAAGTGTTCCCTCATGGGCCCTCTATTCCCCTAATACTTTGACATCAGTTACCATGGCAGCCTTCTGTCATATTGTCTCCTTGTCTGTTTTCATCATCCTACTGTGGGTTCTTTGATGGCAGAAATGTGTCATCTTTCCTTCTTGTCCCAAATCCCCTTCAAAGGATCTTGACATCACTTAGACCCCTCCCTCTCTGGACATCTACTCCAGAACTTTCCTGCCCACAGTGCCTCTGCCAAACCACTATCCAGGGCTTACTGAATGCTGATGTGCCAAACATGGCATTCCAGTAGGTCCAAGGGATCCATTTTTATGTGAAAACTGGGCAATGGTAGGCATTAGTCCCAATGTAAGCAACCAGACTAGTAGTGGCTTAGGGCTCTGTTGTGGATGCTATATTGTCTTACCTGGACTCCTACCCCTCCTTAAGAATCAGGCCTTCCTCAGAATCAGCCCTTAAGGCATTCAGATATGGCTTAAGAGCACATGAGAGTATTTTAGGCATGGAAAGCCAAGACACTCTGGGGAAAAAAAAAAAGACCTAAGTGAAAGATCTCTGCGAGTGAGATCCCAGTGGAAAGAACAGGGCCATCAAAGAAGGAGGTACCTTTCTCTGAAGGGAGGAGAGAACTTCCACTTTGACTATGACCCTGTCGGAATAAGATTGAAGTCGGCGAACCCTAAAGGCTTCCATAGCCTCAGCAACTCATGACTAGAGCCTAGGGAGATTACTGACGCCATAAACAAGAGTGTCAAATTGTTAAATCAACATCAGGAGTCACTGTGTACTTACGTCTTGAAGGACCCTTACGGGGAGAGGCGCCGGGCCCTGCAGCGGCCCCGGACCCCACGCCCCCTCGTCCGGCGGCCCGCGGGCAGTGGCAGCGTTGTCCCGCCCCACATTGACCCCGTGTGGCGGGGCCACTCTGGAGTGGTGGGGCCGCCTCACCCCCGGGTCATTGTCGGGGCTCCGCGGCTGCGGGTTGCCATGGGATCGCTCAGGCCCCTTGTGATCGTGACGTCTGCGTGGGCCCAGCCGCCCCCGGACCAGACTCCTCGCCCTCGGCCGGCAGCCGAGGGGTCTCCCCACCCCTGAGCCGTCCTCAGGATGCCCCGGCCGCGGGTGATCGTTGGGTCTCCTCAGGGCGCCCCGCAAGGCCACAGGCGCCGGTGCGGAGGGACCGCACCCGGAGCGGAGCCGCCCCGCCCCTTCGGGAAGCCTCTGAGCATGCTCAGAGGGGAGCCGCCCCGCCCCTTCGGGAAGCCTCTGAGCATGCTCAGAGGGGAGCCGCCCCTCCCCTTCGGGAAGCCTCTGAGCATGCCCAGAGCAGAGCTGCCCCTCCCTTCTCTGGGTGAACTCTAGGTGAACCCAGAGCAGAACTGCCCCTCCCTTCAGAGAGTTTCTGGGCGCACTCTTATGATGTCACTGCGACCGGCCAATCCTGTGCCACCTCAGCACTATCCCTCAGCACTCTCCCTCGGCATTCTTCGTCAGCACCCCCCCACATGCTAATGGACCCTCTGAACTGACCAATCCTGTAACACCTCAGCATTCCCCGCCTAAGAATATGCTAATCTGTTGCCTATATAAGCTGTGTGAAACTGCTGCTCAGGGCTCCTCACCGCCTGAGGTGGGGGCCCGTTTGTGCAAACGTTCAATAAATACCTCGTGTTTTTTGCATCAACTCGTCTGGAGTCTGGATCTTTGGGCGTCCTCCCGAGCAAGTGGACATCTCTGCTACTGAGAGGTCCAACAGTCTCATGAGGGATCTGTCCTTAATGTGTTGTCCAATGTGAAGTAATGCTATAACTAGCACTGAAACAGTATTTTACACTTTGTGTTTCTGTGTGGGTGCAAACTGATGAAATCTTTACTTAGTATATACTGAATCAATCTTCTGTATTTAAAGATAATTGAAAATGAAAAAAAACCCTTGGTGTTAAATTGGAAATTGCATAGAAAATTAATCAATTTTTTTAAAAATATCATGTAGGATCTCTGTCCTTAATGTGCTGTACATTGTGATTTAATACTATAACTAGTACTCCAACAGTATTTTTCACTTTGTGTGAGGGCAAACTGTTGAAATCTTTAAGTAATATATACTAAACTGATCTTCTGTAGATAAAGAGAATTGAAAATGAATCTTGATGTGAATGGAAGGGAAGAGGGAGCGGGAAAGGGGAGGGTTGTGGGTGGGAGGGAAGTTATGGGGGGGGGGAGCCATTGTAATCCATAAGCTGTACTTTGGAGATTTATATTCATTAAATAAAAGCTTAAAAAAAAAAGAATCAGGCCTTCACCCAGCACCGCAGCTCAATAGGCTAATCCTCCACCTGCGGCCCCGGCACCCCAGGTTCTAGTCCCTGTCGGGGCACCGGATTCTGTCCCGGTTGCTCCTCTTCCAGTCCAGCTCTCTCCTGTGGCCCAGGAGTGCAGTGGAGGATGGCCCAAGTGCTTGGGCCCTGCACCCGCATGGGAGACCAGGAGAAGCGCAGTACACCGGCCACAGTGGCCATTGTGGGATGAACCAACAGAAAAGGAAGACCTTTCTCTCTGTCTCTCTGTCTCTCTCTCTCTCTCACTGTCCACTCTGCCTATCAAAGAAAAAAAAAGAATCAGGCCTTCATTTACTCAGCTGCCAGCTGCCAACTCCCAGCTGAGTTTCCCCTAACAGGTGCCCCATGCTGGAAGAGAAGCACTTTGCCACTTTGCCGACCCAGGGTCATCCTTTTTCCCTCCACAGGGGCAGCCTATATCCAGTGACTGGTCCAAACAACATATAAAGACCTTGACCTTGTGCCCCAGTCTGTGCTACTCCTCAGGGATATCTAGCCCCAGAGTTCCCTGCAGGATTGGCTGAAGCTTTTGTTCCTAAATCACAGCTCAACTTCTCCCTCTGTTCTGTGCTTCTTCCCATGCCCTTTCACTGGCACTGCTCTTGAGAACCCTCTTCAACAAGCTCCTTACCTACATGTTCCATCTCCGACTTTGACACCTGGATAGCCCATACCTGTCAATGTGAGGAGCGGTCTGAAAAAGTAGACCAGAAAAAGGAGTGTTGCTACCTGCTGGCCAGCTAGCAAAGCGGATCCACCAGTGGGAAACTGACAGCCTTCTGCATCAACATGGCAACTGTGCGTACAGTGACTGGGGCTCCACTAGGACTGTGGGGGTCTGCACATTGTGATTTTCAATGTGGCAGCTAGTAGAAGATATAGAGGTGCTCATATAAATGAGCATTCCAATGTGTGTATACCCTTTGAGACTAGAAAACCCACCAGATGATCATGTGCCCTGTTGGAAGAAAATGCTGTGAAACATCTTGGATTATTGGGGAAAATGGAAAGAATAGGATCTTGGAATGATAGGAGCCAGGTGGTTTCTCCATCAGAAGTAAGGCGGATGCAAGGAGGCCTGACCCACACACAGCATTCATTGCAGGAGAGGCAATAAACAAGTAGACAGAACAATTCAGCTGTTGACATCACCCAGCCTGCATCACCAGCCATTTGTCAACAGAACAATGGATGCATCACTTGAACAGTGATGGTGAAAGGGGTCATGGGTATGAATGGGTTCGATCTGCATCTGATAAACTCACCAATTTGATAAATTACTGCAACAGAGGCACAATATTGAACTCCTGATATGGCATCATCTCTCAAGGAAACCAACTAGCCACTTGGTGGTAAGTTGACTATGTTGGAGCCCTTCCACCTAGAACGAACAGCAATTCATGTTTATTATAATCAACATATACTCCAAATATGAGTTGACTTTCCCTGACTGCAGGGCTTCAGTCAGTGATGCTGCGTGAGGACTTACCAAGTGTTTGATCTACCAACATAGATACAGCATAATGTCATACTGGACCTAATTCACCATAAAGAAAGTACATCAACAGGCACTCACCACCTGACCCACTGGTCTGACCTTTGTCTGCATCACCCTAAAGCTGCCGGACTGAGTAGTGGGAAGGCCTCCAGCTGTGGCACTGCATTGAGAGAATATCCCCCAAGAATGAGGCATCATTGCCCAGAACACAGTCCGCATTCTGAATCAACCATTTTGCATAAGTTCAGGAACCACAAGGTGGAAATATGAGTGACCTCACTTGGAAGCACTCCCAGTACCCCTGTGGGTGATCATGTGCTTCCTGTCCCTACTCTGCCAAGGTCTGTGCATAGGAACTCTTGACTTTAAGGGAGATGCTTCCACCACACAGAGTCTTATTAATGTATGATCTGAATGCTACCCTGCCACTTCGGAATCTTCATTTTGAGAGAATAGCAGGTCAAGCAAGAGTTACCATCCTGGCAGGGGTAACTGACCACCATCATTAGAAGGGGTAAACTACTGTTATGCAATAAGAAAATGAAGTAAATTCAGCACCCAGATGATCCAGGATGATTTCTCTTGATCTTCGCTAAGTCCTATTTTGGTGGCACATGGGCAAGTGCAAGAGTGACAGTGTGAGAAGGGCTTAGTAACGTGGAACTGAAGCTCAGGTTCCTCGTTGGTGAAGGTCTGGGCCATATTACCAGGAGTCATTTAGTCCATCTGGGATGCTAGCCAAGAGAGGGGGATCTAAACGTCTAGTCGATAAGCATGGAACATCAACCACAGACTTGAAAGAAGCTGAAGCATCAGGGGCTGTAGTCCCTGTCACTAACCTCCCTTGTACAAGTTTTCCCCAGGAAAGAATGCCAACAGAGGTATTGCTCCCAGAACTCACATCGAGCACATGGGTCTTAACAATGCAAGGGGTGGACAGTAGTGAATCCATAACACACACTCTACCCCTCTGAGGCTTGAAGACTCATTTCCCAGCTTCTGGGAGTGTTGGTGGCTGATGGTTTCCAGTTTGAATCCTCTCCTAAGATTACCAGGGAAAAAACCCAAAGTTGCATTCCATTCCCGGGAGCAGCCTACCTCACCTGACTGGTTACTACAAGGCTACAACAGCCTGGCCTCCTTGCCCTAATTTGTTACAACTCTGAAGAGCATCTCCGTTTTAAGGATACCTGCAGGATGAGCTCAGGATTTTTTGACAACTTCATTACAGTTCAGTTTTTCCCTCTGCTTAATCTTACTATCGCCACTCTCTTCACGTACTTATCCTGAGGTTACACCACGTGTAATTTCCTGCACACAAAATATCCATTTCAGAATCTCATTCCCTGGAACCCCAACCACATAGGCACTATTCTCAAACATGTACAACATATAGTGAAACAACGGCTAATGTATAATCCCCATAGGCTAGATTATATGAGCCTAAGAGCCAAGAGTTGGCCTCTCCTATTACTTCCAGTGACCCATTGCAGAATAACTGTTTTCTATTCCCACAGTCTTGGCCTTTCTAGATCCAGGGAGGAAGCCACAGGTGTCCCACTGAACCTAGAGCCATTGTTACCTCTGACTGTATTGAACTACTCTGACCAGCAGGTGAGAAAAGGATTCTGATTTGTATGAGCAACTGGGTTTTCAGTACAACAGGGATTAGTGCTTTGAAGAATTCACATGAAGAAGTGGGAGATGGATGGAGTAAACGGAGCTTTTGGTGCTTCCAAGACCCATCATAATTGTAGAAATTCCAATAACTGAGCTCTGACAAAGACAAAGCAATGGAGGACCCCAGTGCCATGGAGATGCAGGTCTGAATCCACCCCTACTCCCTACACACACACACACACACACACACACACACACACACACACCAGGCTGACCCATGTGTACTGTCTCACTGAGCCTTGTGTGTTAAGTCTTTCTTAGGCTTACCTAGAAACCAAGGCTTATGAGCTTCCCTGGATGGCAACAGTTCACACGGGGCTATCATCCAGCATTGCTGGCATTGCACGCTGCCCATGTGACTCTGCTTGGGAGGCAAAAGCCAGAGGCTCGAGGCTCATGCCTGGCTTCTCCTGGACTGCTCACTAGGTGCCTTTTTCTTTTGCTGGTTTTAATCTGTATCTTTTCACTGCAACAACCCATCACTGTGACTACACCCACTTTTCTGAGTTCAGTGAGGATGACCTTGGGGATCCAACACACCTGCCAAGTTCTCTACTGCCACGTTCCTAATTCCCTTCTCCAAGCTCCTCTCTCAGGCTCTGCATTTAGAAGCAGCTCAGACGAAGCCCAAGAAACACATACAAACGATGTAGCCGCATGCTCCTGAGTCTGGGTGATAACTTTGATTAAATCTGCAAGGTTTCCAGGACAAGTGTCAATACGCAAAAGCCTGAGTGTTGCCTGGAAGTGTGTAGTGTGGTTGTAAGCTGCCTGTTTCCCCAGTGACATTAGTCTGCAGGAGACCATGAGCAGAGAGTGCGATGAGCAGACACAGACTACAGAAATGCTGGTTCACCCTACCCCTCTGCACAGGCAGGCCTGCAAACGTTACACTCCCTGTACTACTGGCTGGCTGTAGTCCTTAGCCCCCGCTCTGGAAAACCACAATCATAATAAACACAAGTGTAGCAGCATCCACTCAATTAGCAGCCTCTTTTGTTCCCTAACCTTACCTGTGTAGTGTGATATGCTGTGTAGAACTTTAATTGGTAGAAATGGAAATACAATGCTATTTTATCTTGTCAAAATATGAAAAGCAAATCTGATCAAACCTCTAGATCTAATTACCACTTTACAGGCAACGGGAAATAGAGGACTATGTCAAAATAAAATCTCTCAAATCTAGACTATTGAGAAAATCTAGAAGATAAATGATGTCTGATTTTAATAAGAAATTGAGAGAGAGAGTAAAGGAGTGAGAGATAGAGAAGAATTATCAGAGATTAAATGAAGCTTTAAAAACTCGTCAAGGGGAACCAGCGCTGTGGCGTAGCAGGTGAAGTTTCTGCTTGCAGTGCCGGCATCCCACATAGGCGTTGGTTCGAATCCTGGCTGCTCCACTTCCAATCTAGCTCTCTGCTGTGGCCTGGGAAAGGAGTGGAAGATGGCCCAAGTTCTTGGGCCCCTCACCCATGTGGGAGACCCAGAAGAAGCTCCTGGCTCCTGGATTTGGATTGGTCATTTGGGGAGTAATCTGGTGGATGAAAGATCTCTCTCTCTCTCTCTCTCTCTCTCTCTCTTTCTCTCTCTGCCTCTCTATAACTCTCTTTCAAATCAAAATAATAAATGTTTTTTAAAAAGTATTATAAAGTATTTTAAAAAGTATTATAAAGGCAGAGTTACACAGAGAAAGGGAGAGAAAACAAGAGCTCTTCCATCCACCGGCCCACTCCCCAGATAGTCACAACAGCCAGGGCAGGGCCAAGCCAAAGCCTGGCATTCCCTCTGTTCCCGCATAGGTGGCAGGGACCCAGGTACTGGGACATCTTCTGCTGCCTTCCCAGGTGCACTAGCAGTGAGCAGAAGCAAAGCCACCAGAACTAGCTTAACCCACTTAACCAACTGAACCTGGATGCCAGCCCCTGGATTTTGCTTTAAAATGCCCCACCATGGGGTAAAATAAATAAACAAAGGAGGTGGTGGACTTCAGATGAAATGAGAGTGGCAGCATTATGTTCTTTTTATTAATGTGTATTTAGCTATTTTCATCTACTTGGGGGGGGCGGTATTTTCTACCTGCTGGTTCTCTCCCTTGAATGCCCACAACAGCCAGGGCTGAGTCAGGTCAGAGCCAGGAGTCCAGAACTCCATCCAGGCCTCCCGCATGGGTGGCAGGGACCCAACCACTTGAACCATCACCTGCTGTCCCCCAGGATGTGAATTAGCAGGGAGCTGAACTAGAAGTGGAGGTCACAGGACACAAGCAGGCAGTCCAACATGGGACGCACCAGTCCCAGGTGGTGCTTAACCTGCTGTGCCCCAATGCCACCACCACTCCCTGAAAATCAGTTTCTGAAGATGATTTGGGGATACATGCGAGTTTATTATCCGTTTGTCTCTCTTCTCATACAAATTTAGAAATTTGCCATCTTAAAAAAAGAAGAAGAAGAAAGAAGGGGAGGGAGGGAAGGAAGAGGGGGGAGTTAGTGCTTTTGTCGTGTTTCTGTAAAGATGGCATCTCGACCTCACCTTTCGTCACTGCAAGCCACCGAATGATACCAATCATAAAATATAACAATAATAAAGGCAATGAGCATGAAGGAGGGGGCAAGGGGCCATCCTAAGGCAGGGCAAACCTCCTGTTCTGAAGGGCTTAGAACGAGAACCAGATGACTGCAGCAAACGAGGCCAGCTCTGGACTTCACCACGGACAGTGCACATCTCACCACTTGGATCTGGACTCCACTGTCTCCGAAGTGGCTCTCTTGGGGCTAGGGGTGGGAGTAGGGGCACGTGTGTGTTCCCTCGTTCAAGTCAGTCCCCTTGGAAGATGAGGTAATAGAAAAGACAGTGGCAAGAGGGGACGGATCAGAGCGGATTTCCTGGGGGAGGTGCTTTTCTTAGGACCACACCTCATCTCTCTGCTCCTGCAGAGGTTGAGGGACTTCCTGGTGGTTCAGTCAGAAGGAAATCACTAGATCACTGGATCTCAGAGTTCAGTCCCCTCCTTTCTCCTCTTGGGGGTGACCCACCCCAGGCAACAGGCTCAAGAGCTAGAATCAGCTTGTGAGGACACAGGAAGTCGCTGAAGGGTTTTCAGCAAAGATACAAGGGTTCCATTTATTTCTCTCTTACCTTCATGCCTTTGCATCTTCTCATCCATCCTCCTGGGATGCTGGTCCTTCACTCTCCACCTCGTCTCCTGATTAAGTTCCACTCATTCTTTAGGACCCAGATTACATGGCATTGCCTCCGGGAAGCCTTCTCTGACTGCTGCAGAGTTTGTAACCTACAGTGTGCTCTCAGTTCATATTCACTCATCTCCCTACTAGACTGCAAGTCCATGGGAACAGGGCTGTGTTTGCCCTGGCCATCCTTGTCTCCCAGTTCCTACATCCCTGACACATGATAGCCCTATAGAGATAATATTGACATGAATTATGAACTGGACCTGTAATGTCCCAACAATAGAGCAAAGGATGGAGCTGAGGCCACAGGTGCTGCTGTCGAGGGAAGGACGGGAAAGGATCGCACACCGCACCAGTGCTACATGATGCTCAGCAAGCATCCACTGAACTGGAGTCCCGGCTCCTTTCCTCCTTCTTTTGCCCCAAACTCCACTGCCCAAGCACAAATCATGAACTTCTGCCCCAAGGAGGATGCCCTCAACCCTCTGTACACTGCATCTGTGAGAATCTCTGGCCCCTGAATGATGAGTGACAACTGGACGTTTCT
Organism: Sylvilagus floridanus; assembly: GCA_949820135.1. NCBI lineage: Eukaryota > Metazoa > Chordata > Mammalia > Lagomorpha > Leporidae > Sylvilagus > Sylvilagus floridanus. The sequence goes on along the minus strand of OX463241.1, from coordinate 161,121,229 downwards.
CCTTGTCAATGGGCAGTCTGGTCCAGGAAGGAGATGCCCAATTGTGGGTGAGCTCACTTGGGCTTTTGTCTTCCCAGCACACATTCTCCTTCACCTAATTTCGGTCCATTCATTCTTCACCAGACATTGCCTGGATGGGTGTCTTAGTCCACCTGGTGTTGCTATGACAAACTATTCGAGGCTGAGTAAGTTATCAGAGAAATGAGGCTGATTTAGCTCCATGCCCTAGAGGCAGAGACGTCCAAACTCGGGAGGCTGCCTCTGGGGAGGGCCTCCTGCTGCATCAAACATGGCAGATGGCACTTCATACTGGGGAGTGCATGCCAGAGACAGGGTCACACAGCGAGAAAGAGAGCAAGAAATCACATTGAGAGAGCCAAGCGCTTTAACAGCCCACTCTCACAGTAACCAATCCAGTCCTGCAAGACCTGGCCTGCTCCCAAGAGAGGGCATTGAGCCCTACTGACCATGGTGGCCTGCAAGCTAGCTATTGCCCACTAGGCGCACCCCCTAAAAGTCTCACCACTTCTCAATGCTGTTACCATGGGGACAAAGCCTCCAGAACAGGAACCTTTGGGGAACAAGCCACGCCCAAACCACAGCAGTGGGCACCATGTGTCTGGTACTATCCTAGATTCTGGACATGGAGATGAGCAAAGAACACAATAGACAAAAATCCCTGTGCTGTGGGGCTCAAATCTCATCCAGACAATGCACACAAAACGTACTCTGTAAAGGAGTTATCTGAAAGTAGGGGTATCAGAGAGCAGAGGGAGGGAGGTTGGGGCTCCGGGGAGGGGTGGCCTCCCTGAGCAGTGGTGCTTGGGGAAGGACTGGGAGAGGACAGTGCTGACAGCTGCTGTGAAGACCCTGTAGCGTTGGAGGGCAGTGTGGCTGGAGCAGGCAATGATGGAACTGATGGCAGATCAGCGGGACCCGCTCACTAGCGTGCTCCAAGAGGAATGGAGGAAGCTTTCCAGTGTTCCCAGCTGAACAGTGACATGGCCTGGCTTCCACCTTGCAGGACATTTGCACCAACTTACACATTTACAGAAACTAACTACTACATAGAGAATAGACTAGGAAGGGCCAGGGCTGAGGCACTAGCTGTTGGGGACGGCCATGAGTATCTAGGCAGGAGATGGAGTAGGCAGCAGGAGGGCAGCAGTGGACAGAAGGTCAGCAGGATTTCCTGCTGGATCACACGTGCAGCTCAAAGACAAGAGACGTGATGATGACCCCACAGTCTGGGCCCGAGCAACAGGGAAGCTGGTGGTGCCCATGACTGGATGGGAGTCCCCGTAGGTGAGCCGGTTTGAAGAGGGTAAGCATTACCACGTGGGCTTGCTAGGTGGTATAACTGGTGCCTTGGGAGCCTTCTCTGCTCTATGCAGTCCTGGTGGGCACCAACTCAGACTGCAAAGCCTTCGGTGTTGGTTCAGGGATGGGATCCAGCCCAAGCAGGGCCACCCAGATCCCTCCACAGGGCTGACACAAGCAGAAATGTCCTCTCCTGAGGAAGTGCCTGAGCTTGGCAACCACAAGCCTGGGGCTGACTCACAGCAAGAACCTGCTTGCGAAAGGAATGCACAGAAAACCTGTGTATCGCGTCTTCAGCTGTGCTGGCGGTCGTTCCTTGCTGTATCCTAGAACCCCCTCCTCTTTTCTCAAGCCAATGCTTCATTGCCCCCCCCACTTATGACACTCAATGCTCCTTCGTATCAGGCTGACCCTGTGCAAGTGCACTCGTGGGTTTTCTGGTCTTTATTCTGTCTTCACTAATACACCACCATTTATGTAACAAGTCCCCTCTTTGCCTAAGCTACTTTATTCCTCCATCTGACCAGTCTAGACTGACCTGCAAATAAAGAACTCATTTAAATTACTGAAATTTTGCTGAGTCCTAGCTGTCATCAGCACTCAGGGGAGTATCCTTTTTTTTTTTAAGATTTATTTTATTTGAAAGGCAGAGTAACTTAGAGAGGGAGAGAGAGAGAGAGAGAGAGAGAGAGAGGTCTTCCATCTGCTGATTCACTCCCCAGATGGTCGCCAAGGCTGGGGCTCAGTTAGGCTGCAGCTGAAACCAAGAGCCTAGAACTCTATCTGGGTCTCCCACAGGGTTGGCAGGGACTCAAGTACTTGGACCATTCTCTGCTGCTCTCCCTAGCACATTAGCAGGGGGATAGATCGGAAGTGGAGCAACCAAGGCTTGAATCCGTGCTCCAATATGGGATGTTGGTGTCAAGCAGAACCAGAGCCCAGTGCCGGCCCCTCCAGGAGGTGATGCCTGAGCTGAATTTTGGAGGACACAAAGCCCCATGCACAGCCCACACCCTGGGCCACTGAGGCCTGGCCACAAGGACGGTTGATCCAGAAACATTTCCCAGAGCACCCCACTCAGGACCTCTCAGGACCTTGCCCACAATCTTCCCTGGGACAGTTGGCTCCCCCAAGTCTCCTCCTCAGCCACGTATGCACCTGACTTATGTGGCATAGACTACCATTAGGCACCAGAACACAGGCTCTCCTCTTCTTCACGGCCCAAAATCAATTGCACCTCCAACGTCTTTTGCAGTTAATGTGTCAGCATGACTGAATTCAGGCTGGAGGACCTACTGTGACCTCCCGCCCTTTCCCCATCCACCAAGCCTAGTGCAGAGAACACCGAGGATCAGGAGTACGGAGCCACAGGTGCAAGGATGTGGGGCTTTGGGTGTCTGTAAGGAAAACGACTGCCATAGGCAGCATCAGAAAGTGATGTGGGTGAAAAAAAGCACACTTACCGAGACTTCAGCAAGTCTTCAATCACCTGTGATGCTCCGCGGAACTACGAGATGCCCAGGAGGACACCCTATATCATGGACATCTCTGGATGCCCAGCCTCTGGCTGCAATGCATGCTCAGAAAACACACTTGGGGTATTTGCTCAGCCTCATTCTCTGTGTTTTGAAATTAGTTTGAGCCTCACCTCCACTGCCAGCTCCTCAGGACTCGCCAGAACAGACAGGCAGGGAAGTGAAAGAGCTTTTATTTTCTGGGTTGCTTCTGTCTCCGGCTCTAAGTTGTACTCTCCTATCTCTTGTCCCTGTTTTATGCTCTCTGAACTGCTTTATGCTGCTTTCTGTTGTTTGACACAGTAGAAGTTACTTGCGTAGGGCACACGGGTTTCTAGCAGAATTGACTGACATCTTGAGGAGAGAAGAACAGTTATTGTACCAGCACAATGCAAATAACATTAATCATTTGTGCTTAAAAATTCTTTATGGGGATGTTATCAGTGGGAATGGTGGGATGAGAATCTTCAAGAATCCAATACTCCATAAAAACAATGAGAACACTGTCCATTGTCAAAATCAACTTTTTTAGAACAGTGAAAATTTGTCACAGGTTTGCAACAATTTAGGAAGCATTTATTCAAGGAAAATTGCTATTTTTTTAGTGAGATATTTGGTATTTTAACATTCCCCTTACTTACCCACCCTCCCCAACTCCACAGTAGACTTGGAAATCAACAGCCATAAATCACAACAAAAACCAGAAGAGCATAAGCCCCTCAAAGGGAACAGAATGAAGCTCTTCCAAACCCCCAGTCTCTAACATCTGCTGCCATTTGGCCTTTCTGTAGGTCCCCTCTTACAGACTCCATTTGTGGGACTTATCTTTGTTTAATCTGACTCAGAGCTTGCCTAAGGGAAAATATTCAATGGCAATTGTTAAACACAATAGCTTCCTGAGGCAGTGACAATAGCAGGGACAAATAATAAGCTGACTGAATAGAAGAAAAAGAGGGAGGTGAGATGTTCACAGGGAGGCTTTGAAAAGTTCTTGGGAATATAAAAATTCACATGCTTTCCAGGGTCTATGCCTGGGAAAGGCCTAAGTAGGTCCTAAGTTCTCACCTGTGCTCACGTTGAGGTTTTTATATAAGCAGGAAGTGAAAGCTAAGGCAGAGATGTGAACTACATGAATGAGCATTTAATGTGTGTCCCAAAGACAGAACGAGCCCTTTGGCAGATCTAGGGGACTCATTGGTCCCAGGATTTAAGGAAATAACTATCCAATTATCAACTGATCACCAAATCAACCAAGCAGAGACAGCAGTGGTAATAAACAACAAAAACTAGAGACTTTACAGAATTCATTTAGGAAAGTCACTGAACAAGCAAACAGTAGCAGTAGGAACCCTGGAAAAGTGAGGCACTCTGATTTCTAGAATTTATACTTCATGTATTTTAAATGTTCTGTTTTCAACAACAACAAAAATAACTTGAAGCATGACATGAAACCTTAAACTATGGCCACATACAAAGGATAAAGCAGTCACTGGACACTATTCCTGGGGAAGCCAATAAGTGGGAATTACTAGACAATGATTTTAAGTCAGATATGTTAAACGTGTTGAAGGAATTAAAGGAACCCATACTAAAGAACTGTAAAGAAAACATGAAACAACATCTCACAAAATGAAGAATATCAATGAAGAGATACAAATAACTTTTTAAATAAACAAATAGAAGTTCTGGAGTTGAAAAGTACAATAACTAAAATGAAATTATCACTAGACAGACTCAGCAGCAGATCTGACCCAGAAGACGAAAGAATCTGCAAACTTGAAGATGGATCAATTGAGATTTCCCAGTCTGAGGAACAGCCATCCCCCCAAAACTGATGAAAAAGACAGAGTTTCAGAGACCTGTGAAACATTACCAACCATACAAATACGGGTGTGACGGCAATCCCAGAAACTGAATAGAAATAGGCAAGGGCATAAAAACTTCACTAAGGAATAACTTCCAAAAACTCTTCAAATCTGATTTTAAAACATTAACTTGCACCCCTAAGAAGTTCAACAAACTCCAAGTAGGATAAACTGAGAAGAATTCACACCTAGAAATATCTTAATCCAACAGTAGGAAGTCAAAGAACCTGGAAAGTAGCAATAATAATAATAATAATAATGAATCACATACACAACATAACTGCTATTAATTAGTTATAGTAATAATCTTACTTTTAATAAGCTTTATCAGGAAGGAGGATGAAATGACATGAGGACAAGAAGGAAATAGGATGACATTCTCTGCTACAGAGGAAAAAAACTCAAGAATTCTATAACAAGAAAATATTTTCATGATTAAAAAAAGAAGCAGCAGCCAACAAAGTAGGACTAGAAGGAAAGTTTCTCAGTCTTATAATGGACATCTACAGAAAGGCAACAGTTAGCATCGTTGTCAATAATGAAAGACTTTTAAGATCTTGAATAGGAAAAGAATGTCCACTCTCACCATGTCTACTCAGTACTGTATGGAAGTTTCGAACAAGACAGTTATGCTACAAAAAAAATGAATAAACAATATCATAACAGAAGAAAGTACATCTATCTCTACAGATGCTATCATCTTGTATTTAGAGCTAAAAAGTAAGTTCAGCAGGGTATAAAATCAATTTACAAAAACCTCTTGTATTGCTTTTTTTCCCAAAGAAAGCTTTTATTTAATGAGTACAAATTTCATAAGTACAACTTTAAGAATATAGTGATTCTTCCCACTATATTCACCCTCCCACCCCTACTCCCACCCCACATCCTCCTCCCTCTCCCATTCCAAGTCCCACTCTCCATTAAGGAAAAAAAGCTGTTCCTCGACAGTCAAGATAAGGGCTGTTCAGTCATTGCTTCTCATAGTATCAATTTCACTTCTACAGATTTCCTTTTAGGTGTTCTATTAGTTATCACAGATCAGCCAGAACATATGGTATTTGTCCCTTTGGAACTGGCTTATTTCACGAAGTATGATGTTTTCCAGATTCATCCGTTTTGTTGCGAATGACAGGATTTTTTTTAACCACTCTGTAGTATTCTATAGAGTACATATCCCATAATTTCTTTATCCAGTCTTCAGTTGTCGAGCATTAAGGTTGATTCCATGTCTTAGCTATTGAGAACTGAGCTGCAATAAACACAGGGGTGCAGATAACTCTTTCATTTGCTGATTTAATTCCCCTTGGATAAATTCCAAGGAGTGGGATGGCTGGGTTGTATGGTAGGGTTATACTCAGGTTTCTGAGGAATCTCCAGACTGACTTCCATAGTGGCTTTACCAGTTTGCATTCCCACCAACAGTGGATTAAGGTACCTTTTTCCCCACATCCTCGCCAGCATTTTTGTTTGTTGATTTCTGTATGAAAGCCATCCTAACTAGGGTGAGGTGAAACCTCATTGTGGTTTAATTTGCATTTCCCTGATGACTAGTGATCCTGAACATTTTTTCATGGGTCTGTTGGCCATTTGGATTTCCTCTTTGAAAAATGTCTGTTTAAGTCCTTTGCCCATTTCTTAACTGGGTTGTTTGTTTTGTTGTGCAGTTTCTTGATCTCTAAATATTCTGATTACTAATACTTTACCTGTTGCATTGTTTGTGGATAATTTGCCCCATTCTGTCAGCTGCCTCTTCACTATGCTGGGAGTGTCTTTTGCAGTACAGAAGCTTCTCAATTTGATATAATCCCATTTGTCAATTTTGGCTTTGATTCCCTGTGCCTCTGGGGTCTTTTCCAAGAATTCTTTGCCTGTGCCAACATCCTGCAAAGTTTCCCCATTGTTCTCTAATAATTTCTCTAATAATGTTCTCTAATAATCAGGTTGCAGATTTAGGTCTTTAATCCATTTTGAATGGATTTTGTGTAAAACTATTGTGTTGCTATACACTGACAATGGATACTCTGAAAATAAAATTCAGAAAATAATTGCTTTTACAATGTCATAAAATGAATTAAATACTTGAGAACAAATTTTTTAATTAAGTTCAAGATTTGTCACTGAAAACTACAAAACATTGTTGAAAGAAACTAAAGGCCTCAATAAATAGAAACACATTTTATGTTCTTGGATTGGAAGATTCCATATCATTAGGATGGCAGTACTCTCCAGAGAAACCCACAGATTCAAAGTAGTCCCTAATACAATCCTAGATAGTTTTTTTATGGAAATTAAAGAGCCAATCCTAAAATCCCTGTGGAAATTCCAGGAATGCAGAATTACCAACGCAATCTTGAAAAGAAGAACAAATTGGACAGCTCGTACTTTTAATTTCAGAACTTCCTATTCAGAGACTCCCAATTCAGAACTTAGTGCAGAGCTATAGTGATAGGAGAATATGGCATTCGTATAAGGACGGACCTACAGATTGATGGATTAGGACTCAGAGACCAGAAATACATGCTTACATTTGTGGTCCTCAATTAACAAATGTATACCTAAAATGTGTCATCTCCATACAACAAACTATTATTCCACCATAAAGGAGATGAAGTGCTGCTGCCTGAGAACACAATGCTAAGTGGAAGGAGCCAGGTACAGTGGATCCTAGCCTATATGATACTAGGCATGTCCAGAATAGGCAATTGTATAAAGACAAAAGGTAGATTAGTGGTTGCCAGAGTAGGGGAATGGAGAGTAACTGCTAACATGATGTTCCACTCGGGGGAGATGAAATTCACTCTGTGAATATACCAACAACTTCTGACTTGTACAATTTAAAAGGATGAACGTCTGGCATGTGGATTATATCTTGATTTTTAATGTAAGAATACGTTTTATAGTATTTATGTTCCCAAATACTAGCCTCCTGCTATGTTGACTGATGCCTTCTCCATCTTTTTCCTTTTTCCCATTTCTGCCTCTCTTCCATCCACCACCAGCAGCCACAAACCCATGTAACTGTTTTGTTGATCTGAATGCTTCATCTCTCTCCAGTCCATATCCCATAGATTAGCTCTGTATGGTACACTCACATCCTAAGGACTCCCAGATGTGCTCCAGCATCATGAACCATGATTTTCAGACATGTCAGCCAGAAAAGAGTGATGACCAGTATCATCAGACACTGTTCACCTGGGCAAACCCTTGACCTCTGTGGATCTAATAACAGTATTCATCCAAGGGTTTCATTGGGAGGAGCCAATGAGAAGGTTAAAATAATACCTAATTTTTCTAAAAATAAAATCTACATTTTCTTTTTCATGCAACTACTGTTATAATAATTTAAGATTCACTGAGCTATTTCTATATGCCAGGCATTATCATAATCAGCCATCGCAACAAACTATCAGGTAGATATTTTTTTTTTTTGAGTTAGACAGTGAGAGAGAGAGAGACAGAGAGAAAGGTCTTCCTTCCACTGGTTCACCCCCCAAATGGCCACCACAGCCAGCGCGCTGCACTGATCCAAAGCCAGGAGCCAGGTGCTTCCACCTGGTCTCCCATGCGGGTGCAGGGCCCAAGCACTTGGGCCATCCTCCACTGCCTTCCCAGGCCACAGCAGAGAGCTGGCCTGTAAGAGGAACAACCAGGACAGAATCCAGTGCCCTGACCAGGACTAGGACCCAGGGTGCTGGCACCGAAGGCGGAGGATTAGCCTAGTGAGCTGCGGCGCCAGCCATGTAGATATTATTATTTTCAAAATCCATAAGCTATGGTTGCATTCTAGGGAGTGGCAGAGCATGATTCAGACCCAGGATGCTCTTAATAACAACACAGCATTGCTGTGTTGTGTCCTGTAATGTTCTGTCCATTAAGAGCTATGACCCTCTTTTGACAGATGAACAAACTGGGGTGCAGAAAAGCTAAGCAGTCAGGCCTATTAAACGTTCTGTAAATGTTAGCAGCAGCAGCAACCTTGTCCTCACAATGTCTTGTTCTTCTGTTGTGAGAATTGTCACACTCACCTTGGAAAGGCACAAGTGGCTGGCCACCTGTGCGTTGGTTCTAACAAATGTTCCCCCACTCTGTTAAACACAGAAGGGAGTAAATCGGACTCTCTGCGCTCGGGAAGCTCAGAGCCTGCCTGGGCAGACAGATACGCTGTCACAGTTACAGCAAATGCAAGGCAGGTGCTGGAGAGTCCAGCACACTTGCTCAGTAGCTAAGTGCAAGACAGATGGATGGAAAATGACAACTGGGGAAGAGGAAGTTCTTTGTGCATAGAAATGCAGCAGATATCATAGAAGAGATGACGTTTTCCTAGTGTGCAAATGGTAGGCACACAGAGGGAAGCACAACAATTATGTTTATTATTGAGGAAACAGAATAGAGAACAATGGAGTTTTCGGTGTGAGACCTGTGGGCTTGTCATTTCACATTCGGCCACTAGAGGGGAGTCTAACACACTTTGGCATTTAGAAGAAAGCTGGATTTTGTTTGGTTTTCTTCTTGTTTTTTTCCCTTACCAGGCCGAGTCTTCAACAAGATCCCTTAAGTTCCTAGTTCTTGGGAACTTGAGCAGTTCTGAGTATTGCTAATCCCCCGCACATAGAGGCCGTGGCTGAGACATTAAGCTGTGACATTGTATGAAGGGATGATGGAGATTTTTTTTTTCCCAAACTGACCTGACCATCATCACCAACCATATTCCCAGCAGAATGGTCCCAAGATTCCCCTTTCTCCCCAACCACATTCCCTGTGTGGCTCCCTGAGCAAACTTAATTGTTCCGTTAATATTTATTACGTTGAATCATTGCTTGTGTTACTCTTATTAAGACTCTTAATAGAAAGCTGCTCTTAGTTTCTAATTTGACTCAGGTTCATCCCACAAACAGCCAGAGGACTTGCATTTGCCGTGAACTTCACAGATGAGGGAAGCTGACCACCATATCGCTGCTGGCCTCAACTATCCCATGGAATGGGAACTCTGTAAGGCCTGGGATGTAGCCCAGACCACTGGGAATCTTCAGTGCCTCGCAAAGTGCCCGTCCCATGGTCATTACCCACACGCTGTTTGTTGGAGGAGGAGGACTGGCCCCACCACCTTGCCTTTGAGGTCACTCCTGCTGGAAAGCCTAGTTCCTTCGTACAGGGACTGGTGGTGATGAAATGGCAGCCTCTCATCAGATCTTCCAGGACCCATGGCGTCCCTAAAATAAATCCCTAAGTCCTCACCGTGACCCCAGGTCCTACGTGATCTTCCTGGCCTCATCTCTCCTCCCAACCTGACTCCCACCCAGCACAGACAACTACACAGCCTCCGTCTTCAAACAACTCCTCTTGACTCTAACCCCACCGCCTTGGCACATGTGGGTTCCCCACCCAGCACACCCCAACTACACAGCCTCCGTCTTCAAACAACTCCTCTTGACTCTAACCCCACCGCCTTGGCACATGTGGGTTCCCCACCCAGCACACCCCAACTACACAGCCTCCGTCTTCAAACAAACTCCTCTTGACTCTAACCCCACCGCCTTGGCACATGTGGGTTCCTCTTCCTGGAAAACCCTACCTTCCCATCGCCCCATGGCTGGCTCTGTTTTGATACTGAGATCTCAATGTGAGGTCTTACCTTGTCCTCCAACACAAAATAAACATGCCCCTCACTCTTGATCACATTGTCTAGTTTTAATGCTCTGTACAGCATTCACCAGGATTTCTATTTGTTGGCATTTTTTATTTGAAAGGCAGGGGGACAGAGACAGAGAAAGATCTTCCATCTGCTCAAGTTCATTCCCCAAATGCCTGCTGTAGGCAGGGCTGGAGCGGGCACAAGCCAGGAGCCTGGAACTGCATCTGGGTGTCTGACATGGGTGGCAGGGATCTAAGTACTTGAGTCATCACCTGCTGCTTCCCAGGGTGTGCATTAGCGGGAAGCCGGGTTGGAAGTGGAGTGAGGACTTTAACCCAGGGACAAGGATATTGGATGTGGGCATCTGGAGTGGCAACGTAACCACTGTGCCAAACCTTCGCTGCTGTTGGCTTGCTTATTGCCAGATGCCCCAAGTGAGCAGGATTCAGGAGAGCGGGGATCCTGTCACTACTATTCACCATTCCCAGCAGCACCTGGGCCAGAACAGCCCATAATCTTTGAGCAAATGCCCCTGGGATGAAGAAGTAGCACCCTACCCCCGCCAACGTCCACTCACACCGGGCTAACTCCAGGCCTTTCAGCTGCAATGAGGCAATCTTCACAGAAGGCAGGCCAGGGTTCCGAGAAGGGAGGCTGTGCCAGGCTGACCGGACTGGCCGAGACCTCAGAGCCAGCAAATGCAGCACTTGGAGCTCTCAGAGTACTCCATACTCACAGAGGCCAGCAAGAGGCAGTGACTGGCATTTCCGGATCCTGGGTGTGGGTTCCACCTCCTCTGCTTCCTCGGGGTGACCTCAGTCAATCCCTACACCACCCCTCCCTCTGTGTCCTCACCAGCAAAGTGGCGGTGTGACAGTCCTAACATCTGCCTCACAATGTCCAGGTGAACTTAACTTACTCAATGCGTCTAAAGTACTGGCCTGCAGTAAGCACCCAACAAGTGTTACCATACCAAGAGGGCTGACTCTGTGTGTGCACCTAGCAGAGCTGTCAGTTCTGAGGGGACGGGGACGGGGACGGTCTCATTCTCCCCAGCTCATGGCTTCCACGGTGCACAGCTTGTCCTCTGATGATCCATGGGCTCTCTCTGATCGCAGCTAAGAACCAAGAGTTCTTGGATTCAGGGGCCACTGGCTCCTCTTCTACCTGGCAGATGCTCTGTTTTGAGTTTGACAAATTTCTGCTTTCTGTCTCTTTCCTTTATGTTCCTTTCACAGGCCCCTTGCTTTCACAGTGGAGCCCTTCTCAAGGGTGGGCTGGAGCTGCACAAGATCTGAAATGGATGCCTTTCGTTCCAGGGTATCTCAGCCCCCCCGCCCCCTCCTGAGCAGCCTCCCTCCAACCCAAGAGCCATGGAAAAAGCACTCTCAGGGAGGAATGTAATGTATGGCCCAGGGAGCTGCCAATATTGCCGCCGATTTCCAAGGAAAATTGCCTCTATCCATCACCGCAGCCCTGAGCCAACGTGCATTAGTGAGGAAGACCCGAGCCAGGCTCTCCCGAGGGTCTTCTCAAAGGCAGCAGGAAGGAAGCCCATTGCCTGAACAAAACAAAATGAGAGAAAACAAGGAAGGAAGGGAGCCACTCCTAATCAATAAATATCTTCCTGACAGCAACAAAAGCAGGACAGGACTGTGTCTTGGAGCCCAGGCAAGCGTGTTCCCGCCACCTCCCCCAGGGTGGGAGATGGACTTTTGGAGGTTGCATCTGACTATTCCCAGAGCCACAATCCCAGGGGCTCCTGCAGGGAGATCCACTGGGCCATTCTTTCCCTACTCACCCATCAACCCCACACCCTCCAGAGAGGGGCAGAGCAGGGAGAGGGACAAGGCACAAACCTGCTCCTGCACAAGCCATCAGCCATTTCCTCTGGGCCAGAGGAGAATGCATGATTATTCCTGAAACGCCAAGGCACAGCTCAGACAGCCTCCCGGGCCCCTGTCACTTGGGATTTTCTGGCCTGGCTGGGAATGACTGTGCCAGCACTGTGCAAAAAGTTCAGCAACTCACCTCTCCCGGTTGGACTCATGGCCACTTACAAATGACTAAGGGGGCCTCAGAGGGACAGAGAAAAGTGTCCCAAGCCCTGGGATTGGAGGCCAGGGCTTGAACCCAAGTTCTCCAGTAGCTGCCCACTCGAGCACCCTGGCTGCCCTGTCTGAGCCCCAGTTTCTATGTCTGGAAGAACACTGGCTCTGTTCTCCCAAGGTGATCCAGGTAATAGAAGGAAAGCATCTAGCAGGTGGGTGAGGTCAGAGAAGGGACCATCTCCCCTGCTGCCATCAAACTTCTGTCTCAGCACGGGCAGCACTCTGTCATGTTGCTCCTGCCCCTGCCTGGGCCACCCACCCTGTCTTTGCTGGCAGGAGACACTCACTCGCTGTGTTCTGTGTCCCTGCTGCCTGACACAGGCTGAGGACATGGTGGGTATACGACTGGTGTTTCTGGGACTGAACCGAATTCACAGAACCTGCCGTGAAAGAGGAAGAGGATGCAGCTGCAATATCCCCTAATGAGGCTTATAAGAATAATGCACCCTGAGTCTCCTTTAGTCCAGCAGAAAAATGAGACAACGAACCCAAAATGGTCCTGCTCCTCAGAGCAATCAGTGTGTGCCAGCACTTGATCTGTTCAGCTTGTCCTGTCACAGTGCAGGACATGGTTCCTATCTTTTCTTTGGGAAAGAGAACAGCAATTTGGGGTTTGGCTGGAAGCAGGAGCCTCTCCACTTACATGGTTGTTCGGATGGAAAAGTTGGATGAAAGCTGCAAGCCCTTGCAGGCCACCTCTTGGACAAGTTGAGAGCTTAAGTGAGCAGAGGACTTGCAGGGGTGAGCATTCCCAATTGGCAGATGATGAAGGCCAGTGCTTCCTGTGGTCACCCAGAAAAATGGCTGGGAGACAAGGAGTGGTATCCACAGTTCTCATGTGCACAACCTCAACTCCATTTGGGAAGCACATCTGGGGTTCCTAGCACCTTCAAGGCACTTGGGTGAGCACAGTGGGGAAGCAAAGAGCTAGGATTGGGCTGAATGGGTGTGCACTTGGAATCTGGAGTCTGGGTTTGAATTCCAGCCCCATCTCCTTGCATTTGTATGACATCAGGCAAGTCACCCCAGCATTCAGGCTCAGTTCTCTCTTTGACAAAGTGAGTTGGGAGGATTCGGAGAGTGACAGTCACATATCACATATCACATATCACATATCACATATCACACGTCATGTGGTTTCCCTGGGACGGACCATGGTCAAAGGACATCTGTTCTCAACTCTTCTCTGCAGATCAGATTCTAAGAGGCAGCAGGAGGAGCCACGTGGGTTTGCTGTTGATAATTTTATATATTTGCATCCCACCAGAAGTTCTGTGTACAAAAAAGAACCTTTGCTTCTACAGGCTGTTGGTTTCCTAATCTGCTTTCCTGACCATTTGATGCTTTCTTCCTCCTCTTTTCAGGTTAATCCTACCGGGGTCAGGCTACGTATACCTGGTACAGGGTAACTAAGAAAGCTCTTTCATTCAGAAACCATTAAGACAATAAAGAAATCATTGACAGTGGCTGCACACACACTGGAATAAACCACATACAGTTTGTAAAACAGTTAAAAATTTAGAGTTTGTAGAAGTATATTGCCAACATTTTGCTGATAGCTGGGAATGTTTGTGGAACTCACTCCAATACCTGGAAATGGTGAAAGTCTCAGCTGAACAGGTAGGTGGGAGCCCTCGCTGCGGCACTCCAGGACTACAATCTCTGAAAGAGGGAGTCCTCGAGGCCACTCAGTGGTGTTGCAGGTGGGAGAATTCAAGAGGGCACATGTGCTGAGACGTATGCAGACCACAGTTAGATCCATCTCCCACCACGGGCAGTTGTGTGGCTCAGGTCGAATCACGATTATCTCATCTATAAGACGGACATAACATCGTCAGGATTGTAGAGAGAATTCTAGACATTACACCTAAAGCACTGAATCCATGGGAGTCCTCAAGGTAGTTATCCTCACAGTCTCTGAGCAGCACCATAGCCTGCATGCATTATTTTTCCACAGTAGGGAATGCTGATGGATCTGAGTCAAGGTGCTGTAGGTCTGGCTTCCAGTGAAGGCCTGCTTCCTGTGCCGTCTTCTCCCTGTATCCTCACAGGGCAGAAGGAAGGTGAGAGAGAGCTCCCTAGAGTCCCTCTTAGAAGAACACTCCATCGCTCATGAGGGAGCTACTCTCATTCCCTAACCACTGACCCACTTCCTAACGCCATCACTTTAGGCATTACGATGTCAACATATCAGCTTGGGGCAGGAGGACACAAACTTCCAGTTCATGGCAAGGGGCAAGGCCTGGTCTCCCTTACAGAGTTAGAACTCTGATTTTATCAGCCCATGGAGAGTTGAAACCAAGACATAAATCAAAATGCCACTTTGTTAATTTGCACTGAAAAATCACTGCCATGGTGTATTAGTCTCCTAATGTTGCCGTAATGAATCACTACAAACAGTGGCTCACAACACAAACTTCCTGCTTTACAGTACAGATCAGAAGCCTGGCATGCATCTCTCCGGGCTGCAATCATTCCTTGTAGAGGCTCCAGGGGAGCACCTGTTTCTTTACTTCTAGGGGCTACATGCACTCCCTGGCTCACCGCCCCTACCTCCATCTTCAGAGCAGTGACAGTGGTTAGATCCTGCTCACATGACATCACATCATTCTAACCTCTCTCTCCTTCTGCCTCCCTCTTCCATTGCTGAGAACCCCCATTATATCCAGATATTCCAGGATAATTATACTAATTTAATTAGGTCAGCTGCATAGAAGCCTTAATACAAGTTGCAACCTTAATCACCTTTACATACACATTTGGGGGTTCCAGAGATTGGAGCACAGGCACCTTTGATTCTGCCCACTACAGATGATTCTGCCTATCACCCATGAGAACAAGAATATTTGAGTCCATACAACCAAAACAATGTCCCTGTAGGCAGGCATTCCCAACAGGGCTTGACAAGCATGGAACTGGAGCCACATGGCATCAGGCTTACCCATCAATGGTGTCTACAACTCCCAAAGGTCTGACTTGACCAATGGACCCAGATACCAGCATGAGTCCTACCCCCACAGCAGGTGGGCTGGATCCTAGCAATGGTGACTTCCTTTTTCATCCCCCCATGGGAACCACTACCACCACCAGGGCTGCCTTAAGAATGGGCACAATTTTCTTTTGCAGTTAATGCTAAGTAAGGTCTTAGGTGGTGCTGTGGGCTGACTGCACCCTCACCACTGACATGTTGAATGTGATGATGTGCAGAGACGGGGTCTTTTGCTGGTAACCTGGTCGTGAGGGTGATGCCTTCCTGATGGAATCAGTGCTCGCTTCCTTTCTCTCTGCCATGGACAGCAGAGCAAGAAAACAGACATCTGCAGACCAGAAAGGGAGCCCTCACCGGCACCCGACCTTGGCCATCCCATGTTGCAGAACTGTGGAGAATAATCTCAGTGTATAGTAATGTGTTGTAGCCACCTGAGCCACCCGACTAGGACAGGAGGCCTGGGTGTCTTCACGCTTATGTGCTCACAGTTTGCGTCTCTCTTTTCTGATCCATTAGGAGTAGAACTTAAAGGTGAATTATCAAAGTGCTGATTTTTTCCAAGTTCTTGGGAACCACTAATGTGTCCTGTAAGTCCCATCCTGTCCATACTCACATGAGCCCACAATCCCCTGGGTGTCAGGCACAGAGATTTAGTGGGAGGTGAGTTGGGTCTGGGCCCAACTCTAAAAGAACTCCCCTGTTTTGTGCTAGACAAGGCCTGTGTGGCAGGGGCAGTAGAAGGCATCACACTCCAAGACCTGGGCATGGCAGGGGAGATGTCCATCCGCCAAGGGAGCAGGGGAGAGGAGCTGATTCCGTGACGCTGACTGAGTCATTTGACTGTGGAAGGCTTTGTACTGTGACCCACTTTTTATCATCCCAGACTTTGATGGTGAGCAATTTTCCTTTAATTTTGAATACTAACCAAAAGGGAAAGAACAAGTAGTTTGTTCTTGCCATCACACAATAGGTATGACACCATATGCTAAGTTTCTCGCTTGCCAAGATTCTTAATTATGTTCTTTATATTCTGCATAATTATGAGTATCTATTGTGTGTTTTTTAGGATCCCTAGGTGGGTGTTATCTTTTATCAGGTACCAACAACAGCTGACAGTTAGAGTGCTTACTTCTCGCCAGGCACTGCGCCCGGCATTTTACATGTCTCCTGTCACTCAATCCTCACAAGGTAGAGACTTTGATTACGTTGATTTTGCATATGAGGCAAATGAGGTTCAGAGAGATTAAATAACTTCCCCAAGACCACAAAACTCGTCAGTGGTAGAGTCCAGATATGTGCTCAGGTGTTCTAACCTCAGAGCCAATGAGCTCACAGGATATACCAGCCTACCAGCCCCCATGCCCCCTTGACCCACAAATAAAGGCTCCTGCTAATAAAAAATAAACTGCAATATAAGAAGGACTTGTTAGCCAGGTTGATCACTTGGAGCAAGTGTCTTGAAGAACAATAGGTTTTTGACAGGAAGATTTAGTTGTAAGCAGAGGAAATAGTAATGATCATTTTTAATTGTGATTAAAATGCATACAACATAAATTTTCCATCTTAACCATTTTGAAGTGTGAATCGGTCATATAAAGTAAACACATGTTGTGGCACCACCATTACCACTGTCCATCTTCAGAACTCCTTTCATCTTGCAAAACTGAAGCTGCACTGCTCAAATCATTCCCCATCCCACTCCCCACCCAGCCTCTGACAATGCCCATTCTACTCTCTATTTCTATGAATTCAAGTACTCTAGGCCCCTCATGTAAATAGAATCCTACAGTATGCATCTTTTTGTGACTGGCTTATTTCACTTAGCACAATGTCCTCCAATTCATCTGTGTTGTAACAGGTGTCAGACTTTTCTAAGGCTAGCTAACATTTTATTGCATGTGTATACCACTTTTTGTTTATTTCTCTGTTGACGGATGCTCAGGTTGCTTCTAGCTTTTGGGTATTGTGAATAATGCTGCTGTGAAGAGGGGATCGTGATGACCTCTTCTAGACTTTACTTTCAGTTCTTCGTGGCATATACCCAGAAGTA
This sequence comes from Sylvilagus floridanus, assembly GCA_949820135.1. Lineage (NCBI taxonomy): Eukaryota > Metazoa > Chordata > Mammalia > Lagomorpha > Leporidae > Sylvilagus > Sylvilagus floridanus. The sequence continues at coordinate 161,103,748 of OX463241.1, read as the reverse complement.
GAGTTGCTGGGTCAATGGAAATTCTATTTTTAACTTTTCTTTTTTTTTTTTTTTTGTTGACAGGCAGAGTGGACAGTGAGAGAGAGAGACAGAGAGAAAGGTCTTCCTTTGCCGTTGGTTCACCCTCCAATGGCCGCCGCAGCCAGCGCGCTGCGGCCGGCGCACCGCGCTCATCCGATGGCAGGAGCCAGGTGACAGGTGCTTTTCCTGGTCTCCCATGGGGTGCAGGGCCCAAGCACCTGGGCCATCCTCCACTGCACGCCTGGGCCACAGCAAAGAGCTGGCCTGGAAGAGGGGCAACCAGGACAGCATCCGGCGCCCCAGCCGGGACTAGAACCCGGAGTGCCGGTGCAGCAAGGCGGAGGATTAGCCTGTTGAGCCACGGCGCCGGCCTATTTTTAACTTTTCTAGTAACTCCTACATTGTTTACCACATCAGCTACACCATTTTACAATGCCATCAACAATGGGTTTCCATTTCTCCACACCCTCGCCAACTCCTGTGATTATATTTCTGTGTATTTTTTTACGTTGATCATCTTAATGGGTGTGAAGTAGTATCTCACGGTGATTTTGCTCAGATTTCCTTAATGATTAATGAGGCTGAGCATCTTTTCATGTGCTTGTTGACTATTGGTAATCAAAATCTTGAAATCAACCATGAAAATACTGACCAGACATAAGCCCTCCTGGAAGGCTGTTGTGAGGAATAAACATGGAAAAACTAACGTGGTACCTTGAAAAGAATGGGTATGCAATAAATGGTAATTCTACTGTCACAGCAGAGCTGCATTTAAAACAAAAAACATGAACTCAATAAGTTAAAACAATAACCACTCATATTGCTCACAAACTTATGGGCCAGCTGATGTTCTGGTCTTGCCTGGGTTCACATAAATGGGCAGCTGTGGCTTAGACAGGCAGCTCCACTGATTTTCACTAGATTCTATCTTATTTTTGAAGTTCACTGGCTGTGAGCTGGTCTAAGCTTCCCCTGGGCTGACTCAATGCTCTGTCCCATGTCTCTCACTTTCCTCTAGTACATTAGCCTACGGCAATGCTAGGGCCTAACAGAAACATGCATGGCCTGTGTTAAGTTTGATACCATCACACTGGATGAAGAAAGAAAGTGGTAGGCAGGATCCTAAGCTGAGCTCCCAGTGACTTCCACCCTTGTATAATCCCCCTACTCTTGGGTACAGGTGGAAGCTAGGACTTGCTTCTGGCCAGTTGAATGTGGTGTCACTGGTGAGATAGGCAGTCTCCTGATTTCATTGTTATATGAGACTCCCTCTTGGCAGACAGGCATGACAGGTCCTGTTACTGCAATGGAGTAATGGAGGATAAGCCGTCACGTTGCAAAAAGACAGTGGCAAGGGTCTGCCATGGACCTCCAGGAGCTGAGAGTGGTCCCTGGCTAATGACCATCAAGAACATAGGGATCCCAGTGCTGCAACAGCAAGGATCTAAATTCTGTCAGCAACATGTGAGATTGGAAGAGGAACCTGAGCTATAGAAAGGAAGGCAGCATGGCTGATACATTGCAGACTTTTGAGAGCCTAAAGGACTCATTTAAGCCCAGGGTCCTGACCTAAAGAAGCTTGTGAGATAATAAATGCAAGTGGTTTGAGGCTGCTAAGGTTGTAGTAATTTGTTACACAGCATAGAAATATAATTCACAGGGCCAATCCAAGAGTCAGCATGAAAGAGCATTTCCAAAGGGTGTAATACAGAGAGGTTTGAATAATTGGAGCTATTAATGCAACCAATCCATCACTCTTGCCAAGCATCTGGGGGCAGTAATGGCACCCCTCTGTCAAAGCATCATCATTGCACCACTATGTGTGCATGCTCTGCCAGCTTGGACTTGCTGTTCTCTTTCTTATTTTTCAGAGCTCAGAATAGCCTGCTTATGCTGACAACAGCGGGTTCAGAAAAGAAGCAAGCAGAGAGTCCGTGTACTGGATCACAGCAAGGACTCTGGAGCTGGATACCATAGGTTCAGTGCCAAGCCTGACACTTGTTGTGTGACCTGGGCAAGTTACTTATCCTCCACATGCTGAAGAATATCAATGAAAAAGAGCTAACAATAATATCCACTCTTGGGGCTGGAAATTATGTAAGTGGAAATTATGTAAGTTAATAAATGTAAAACACTTAGAACAGTGCCTAGTACAATGCAAATACTACACACATTCCTGCCACATGGTTCTAAATGTTTTCAAATAGTTAATCCATGGCAGCCTTCTAGTCTGTACAACAGAACACTCAAGTAAAAAAAAAAAAAAAAAACTCCTTTTCCCCAATACCATAAACATATTTTCTTTATGTACTTCAAAACTCATGTAAATACAAAATATATGGGAAAATATACAACCAAACTACTTGCTCTAAAACATACAACTAATAAAATGGCATAGAGAGAATAAAAAAGGAACAAGAAACTACACCAGTAAATTTTTGTAGTACTGTAAGCCTCATAGAATAGTCCTATTTTATTAAGATGTCTTCTTCCTCTTGCAACTAATCATGGAGACTTATTATCAAATTCTTGTTCTTGATTTCTTATTTCCAAAGAATGCATTCTTTGAAGCACAGGTTTTATAACGCTTGTAACAGAGTACATTACAAGTTCAAACAACTCAAGAGCTAACTCTGGGATTTTTTTCCTCTTGCAACGGGTTCAAGTAATCAGGCTACAGAAAGTCAAACTGTGCCCCTGGGAGTCAGCAGACCTGGAAGGCCATTTGTGACTTGAGGAATCGTGGAAACATGGTGCGTGATCCTCAGTTCCCCTGATAAGATCATAAAACCCTGTTTCACAAAGGAGAAATGAAGATGTGAAGAGCTTTTTAGACTATTTGAAAGAAAGGAGCACAGTGTCAGTCGTCAGGGTCCCATCAGGAGACAGAATGCCACCAGTTCTTTTGAAAGAGAGAAGTTGACACAGGAGCGGGCGTTTGGCCTAGCTGCTAAGACACCCACATCCCACACCTGAGTTCTTGTGTTGGATTCCTGACTCCAGCTTCTTGCTAATGCAGGTCTTGAGAGGCAGTGGTTAAGGCTCAAGTAATGTCTGCACTGGGTTCCTGCCACCCACTTAAGGCAGACTTGGATTGAGTCACTGGCTCTCATCTTCAGCTTGGTCCAGAAAGAAACTCTATCTTTCCAGATAAATCGGAAGAAGAGCAGCCGGGTCTCGAACCGGCACCCATATGGGATGCCGGCACTTCAGGCCAGGGTGTTAACCTGCCGCACCACAGCGCTGGCCCCTAAATAAATCTTTTTAAAAAGGACTCAGCCTGTCTGAGGAAAGGTCCCTGTGAAGCTAAAATGCAGACATCTGAGTGTGTGTGTAATCATTAACCAGATCCTAGAGAGGATAAAAAGGGGGCACTGGGCAGTACAGAGTATGAACTGTAGAAGCAGCTACCAACCTGAGAGCTAAGAAACAGGGAAAGGTTGGGATTATTAGAACTTAGCCTTTCTAGGACTGGTGTTTGTGGTGCAGTGGGTTAAGCTGCCACATGCAACACCACCATCCCATATGAGTGCCAGTTGGATCCCCAGCTGCTACACTTCTGATCCAGCTCCCTGCTAATGCACATTGGAAAGCAGCAGATGACCCAAGTGCTTGGGATCCTGCATCCACATGGGAAACCCGAATGGAGTGCCTGGTTCCTGGCTTCCAATTGGCGCAGCTCCATCTGTTGCAGCCAATTGAGGAGTGAACCAGCGGATAGAAGACCTAGCTCACTCTCCCTCGCTCTCTTGCTCTCTCTCTCTCGCTCACTCACTAATAAATAATCTTTTCTATGTTTCAAAAGATTTATTTAGGCCGGCGCCGTGGCTCAACAGGCTAATCCTCCACCTTGCGGCGCCGGCACACAGGGTTCTAGTCCCGGTCGGGGCGCCGGATTCTGTCCCGGTTGCCCCTCTTCCAGGCCAGCCCTCTGCTGTGGCCCAGGAGTGCAGTGGAGGATGGCCCAAGTGCTTGGGCCCTGCACCCCATGGGAGACCAGGAGAAGCACCTAGTACCTGGCTCCTGCCATCGGATGAGCGCGGTGCGCCGGCCGCGGCGCGCTGGCTGCGGCAGCCATTGGAGGGTGAACCAACGGCAAAGGAAGACCTTTCTCTCTGTCTCTCTCTCTCACTGTCCACTCTGCCTGTCAAAAAAAAAAAAAGATTTATTTATTTATTTGAAAGAGTTACACAGAGAGAGGGGAGAGAGAGAGAGAGAGAGAGAGAGAGAGAGGTCTTCCATCCGCTGGTTCACTTCCCAATTGGCTGCAACAGCTGGAGCTGCGCTGACCTCAAGCCAGGAGCCAGGAACTTCTTCTGGGTCTCCCATGCAGGTGCAGGGGCTCAAGGACTTGGGACATCTTCTACTGCTTTCCCAGTCCATAGCAGAGAGCTGGATCAGAAGAGGAGCAGCCGGATCTCAAACCCGCACCCATATGGGATGCCAGCACATCAGGCCAGGGCATTAACCCGATGCACCACAGTGCCAGCCCCTAAATAAATCTTTTTAAAAAGGACTCAGCCTTTCCGAGGAAAGGCCCCTGTGAAGCTAAAATGCAGACATCTGAGGAAGGGGCTCCAGCCAGTTAGCGCCAGCATCACTAATGAGGCTGATCCTGGGGGCCTGGCACACCTGGAATCTGGAACATGGGACTCCTGAGCCCACCATTGCTGCTGGGTCAAGGGACCAAGTGGGAGGCAGGGATGGAAGGCAGGGATGGAAGATGAGAAGCAAGGAGGGAGAGAGGAAGTGCAAGAGAGAGGAAGCGCTTGGACTGAAGGAGTCCATGGGCTCCATCAATCTCAGGAAGCTGGGATGGATCCCATGACCTCCAGGTGCTAGGATCACAGGGAGGGGCCCAGCCAGCCCAGGAGAGTTTCTCAGTCCTGTGGGTACCTGACAGCCTTTGTCAGACATTGGCTTCTGAACTCCTCCACTTCTCACAGCTGGGCCACCCAAGCCACCTGCAGAGCTGGCTCACTCTGATGTTTGACCGTGTCTCCCACCACTTTCTCCCTCAGTCACTATAGTCCAGCTCCAGTGACTCCCTGCCCCTTCCTAGTGCTCACCAAACTCTCACCTACCCCAGTGCCTTTCCACAAACCTCCTTCCCTCTGTGTTGACTCTTCTCCAATCTGTAATTGTTTATCTTGTATCTCACTTTTATTTCTCTGAGAGATACCCAGCACTGCCTCCCACTCCTTGCTCTAGCCCCTGACTGCAGCATCTCCTTCCTAGTAAACCAGTTTTTAACTTGTTGGTTCATTTTCTCTCTGCTCCACCTACAATTAAGATGCTGAGGGCAGTAGCCTCACCTATCTTGTCCATGGTTTACCATGTCCAGCACAGATGCTGACCCGTGAGAGGTGCTGAAGAAATGCTTACTGAATGATGCATAAGTAAATAAAATACTTAACACTCCTGGGAGGTGAGTTCTGAGACTGGCCCTTCAAATGCCTGAGAACATTGAGCAAAGTACTAAGTACACGCATGGCACTTGGTAAATTTCTGATTGAAGTGTTCCTTGCAGCAAAGCTCTCCTGGAACCCCGGAACTTCCAATGTGTTCACAGAATCAGATCCGACACTCAAGGTGGAAGTAAGGCTGAACCAAGCAGACCTAGCCTCCAGGTAAGAGAAGATGCCTGGCCTCTGATCCAGTGAGTCTTGGGTGTGAGCTCACCTCAGAGTCCCTTGAAGAGTGTGCCCACATGGAAATGGCTGGTCCCACCCTCAGGGGTTCGGTAGGTCTGGGAGGGGCTGGAGAGTCTCCGTCTTAAACAAGCTCCCAGGGATGCTACCACTGGGAGTCAGAGGCCATACCTGGAGAACCACTGTTGCAAAGCTCGCAGAGGTAATTATAAGGACAGTCAGAACCGAGAAACACTGCTGCAATCTCACAAAACCATTGTGAAGATCCAATGCAACCCCTGGGAAGTGCTTAGCACCATCCCTGGTGCGTGGTTAGAGTTGGTGCTGTTTGCTTCCCTTGCTCCCACACCTAGAAACCTAGACAGCTTTTCCCAGCGGTGTCACTGCTGCCTCATCCGTTCACCCACGCCCCTCCAGAAGCACACTCCCTAAATCCTCGTCCCATACAACTGCTCGCTTCAAACTCCACAGTACTCCCCCTAATGCCTGTAGAACTGAGTCCCAATGGAATCCATGAAACACAAGGCCTGTCAACATAACCCCCGTTATTTATCTGTTATTCCAGGTTCACTTCCTTCTCCTCCAACCACCCTAACCTAGTGGGAGAAACCTACTGGGGATGCTGGACGCAGAGGTGGGTGACATACAGAGCAGAGTGTAGGCCATGGAGCAGGTGGCTGTGACCCAAATTCTGGCCCTGCCTCTTTCCAATCATGGGGTAAGTTACCTCACTGCTCTGTCCCCAATTTCTTCAGGGGAGGCTAAGAGCAGTCCCTCCCTCAATGGGCTGTCAAGTAAAATAATTCATGGAGAGCACTTGGTACATGTACTCTGTCGGGAAGTAGCTAGAAATGGGAAAGACAAAAATGACCACGGATCCTATCAGCAAAGCAGAGGCAAAGGCTGCAGGTGGGAAAGACACAACCCCTCGGAGTGGATCAGGGGCCTCCTCTTCCTTCTCCCAGTCTGCTCTGTACACTCCTGCTCCAGGGCACAATGCTCTTGGGTAGTATTCCTTCTGGACCTCTCTAGATGGAATCTGCTTGTGAGCAGGATCCGTGTTCTATCCACCCCATGGAAGGCAACTGCCAAGGGCTGGCATGGATGAGAGAGGGCATACTTGTTCTTTGGTTCCAGAGAATGAAAATCGAGAGTGAGGCTATAATGGGAGAGAAGGGGAGGGAACTAACAGAACTCGTGTCCTGCAACCTGCTCTCCTGCCCCAGGACTCAAGTGGCCTTTCTCCTGTGAGCCCTGCCCGCAGAGGAGCCCTGAGGAGAAGGGTCCAGTGTGGAGCCTGAGGCAGGGTTGGCTCCATCCTCAGTCAGAATTTTCCCTGGGGCCAGCACTGTGGCATAGCAGGTAAAGCTGCTGTCTGCAGTGCCAGCAGCATCCCACATGGGCATGTGTTTGAGTCCTGGCTGCTCCACTTCCAATCCGGCTCCCTGCCAATGTGCCTGGGAAAGCAGCAGAAGATGGCCCAAGCCCTTGGGCCCGTGTGCCCATGTGCAAGACCCAGAAGAGGCTCCTGGCTCCTAGCTTCAGCCCAGCTCCAGCCACTGCAGCCATTTGAGGAGTGAACCAGTGGATGGAAGCGCTCTCTCTCTCTCTCTCTCTCTCTCTCTCTCTCTCTCTGTCTCTCTCTCTCTCTCTCTGTCTCTCCCTCTCTCTGTGTGTAACTCTGCCTTTCAAATAAAATAATAAAGCCTTTTAAACATTTTTTTCTTTCCCCCAGGTACCCTCCATCACACTGTTTGCTTATACATCTTTCTTCCTAGATTTCAGGCTCTATAAAGAGCTGTTAATATAAAGTTATATATATTTGCAACTCTGTCAAGAATGAAAATGAAGCAAAAATCAGGGCCAGAAAACACAAGAGACCTTGGTACATAATTCAGCATAAGGACCAACTTGCAAACTGCAGCCTCCACAGAAGAAAGGCCCTGTGGGAGGTAATGCGTCCCCTGCCGTGGAGGTGTGCATACAGCAGCTGCAACTGCCTATCAGGAAAACTCTGCAGCGTTTCTTGCAATAAAATCAGCTTAGTTAGGCTAAGCCCTGGACACTTTCTCTGGGCTCTTCCCAGCACAGTAGTCCATGTACCAGGGTGACTAAGTCCCCGTCTGGATTCCTGTGTTTATCCAGGAGGGCAGAGCAGCTGGGAAGAAGCAATTCCAAGTTGGACGGCCCCAGCCTTGACAGCTCCTTTGTCCCTGGCCGTGGCCAGCAATGGCCTCCTCGGGCCTGGCTGACCCACACTCAGGACACACTCCTAGTGCCGGCTCCGGGGCAATCTCTTTATTGGGCACTTGGCAGAGAACGTGGGTGGTTCATTGGCTCCGCTGCCCAGGCCTCCATGCAGGCAGGCGAGGGAGAAAAGAGTCCCCAGGCAGAGCAGAGGATGCCAGTTCCCACTTGGCAAGGTGGCAGGCATTTCAGAGAGGACTCCGGGGCAATTCTAACCAGCTGTCACAAAGGCTGGTGTTGTCCTAACCCTGTGCCCCCATGTGAAACCTCCTTTGCAGCCAGGCCAGCCCACCCCGTCCCCTGAACACGCCGTGCTTGCTACTGCCTCCACCCTGTCCACACTGCTGCCTCGTCTGTGGTGCTCCCAGCCCACGCTCCCCCGACTCCATCCCCTGAAGCCCAGCTAAAGCCCAGCTCCTTTCTGAAACTGCCCAGATCCAGCAGACCAGAAGGGGCTTAGCAACTGCAGGACCACTATTGGCTAGGCAATGACAATGACCACAGCCACCAGTGACGTATCCTTACTGAGTGCCAGGCAATACAGTAAGTACCTCACATCCATCGTGCTCATGGTCAAAACAAGCAAGGAAGAAAGATGGGAGGTCTCCACTTAGAAGACAAGGAGACGGAGACTTTCCTTATTTGCTGACCTAGCACATGACAACACCAGAGCATCTGGCTCAAATCCCACGCCCTTTGAATGCAAAACTCAAGTGCAGGTTTTTTTTTTCTTATGGGTTCCTCTTGCCACTGGGGAAGCGCATGAGCTCCTTAGGGGCTAGGATAATATCTGACTATCCCATCCCCCCAGGTGCCTAAGGTATGAGTAAGACTTCATTCTATGAATGATCCTTTGTGCCTATTCATATTGGGTTTCCATCCTTTGCCACAAAAAGAGTCCTAGAATATACAGTTTGGAGACTTCTTCCTGCACAATTACAGACCCCTGAGCAAGAGTAGGACTCTCGCAGGAGCAGCTAATCAGCCTCACCCTGGGCATCCTCACACGATGGAATGGCTATGTTTGTACATGTGCAAATGCCCAGCCCAGGTATTTAAACAATTTAGGAAAATAAATGAAATTTCTCCCTACTCTTTCTGGTAAAGTGTCGAGGTGTGTGTTTAGCATCCAGGTTATAAAAGAAAACCCAGGGGCAGCCAGACCTCTAGACAACATAGTTTGAGTGCTGTTCCAACTGTGAGTCCATCCAATTAGCCAGAGGATGTTGCTCCTCTCTTTGCTCCCTCCTGTTCTGGACCAACCCCACTCCTGTGCTTGCTCCATACTCTGCCTTTTCAGTATTTTAATTAAGAATCTTGGGATGTTGCCTCTGAAATGCACACAAACCACCAGCACCATGCCTGGCCCACAGTGGTGCCAGCGAGAGGGTCACATTGGCATTAGGATAAAGAGGCCTTGGGGAGCACCTAGAGCAAGGTCTGTAAGCTCCACCGTCTCCAGAGGACTGGTGGGTGTGCAGAAGAATGAATCACAGCCATGCCAGCTCACGCTGCCTGGTAGCTGCCTGCAGCCTCAGAGCCAGGGAGACCACAGTGGACAGCTAACAGCTTTGCTCACCGAGGATGCAGCCGTTCCCCTGTCTGCTGAGATGTCACAAAATCAGGCCCAGAGTTGTGAGCCCTTCCACAGTTTTCAGAGAAGCCATAGATCCTTATTTCTTTAAGTTTAAATATTGGCAAATTATTTAAGCTGTTTTCAAAAATGGTGCCTGGGTCAAGTAACCTGGTTGTGGGTTAGAGCTACCTACAGGTGGTTGGTTTATGGCCATCCCACAGAAGCAGGACCAGAGTCCAGAGAGAGGAGGCAACTCCAAGGACATGGAGAGCCTGGGGATGGGGCCTCCAGACAGCCAGGCCAAGCACAGCTCACTCCAGCCCTGGTTCTGTGGCATCTCTGCTGGTGCAGAGCCCACCAGCATGCTCCAATGAGACCCATCCCTACGGTCACTGCCAACATTGCTGTCCATCACTGCCATAGTCACCTCTGGAACCCAGCACTCTTTCACAATGCCCAGTTGTTTTGCAGACTCACCTTCCCTCTCCTGGAATGAGCACAATGTTCCTTGTCTTGCACCACACTTCCCGCAAGGTCATTCTGGAAGCTGTGGGATTTGACTCATTCATACATTTACCACCTTGTGGGAAGAGGCAGCCATGCGGTCTGGCAGGTACTGCAACCAGCCCTGGGGACACAGTGACTCAGCACTGAGGAGCTGAGAGGGTTAATTAATGCATCAACTTGGCTGGTCTGTGGTGCCCCAATGTTTGATCACACACCAGCCTAGATGAGATTAACATTTAAATCAGCTGATTTTGAGTAAACCAGGGACCTACATGAGGTGGGCAGCCCCTGTTCCAACAGCCGGAAGCTTTAAGAGAAAGACTCAGATTCCAGGCGGGGCAGAGAAATTCTGCCTCCAGACATCTTCATATTGAAATGGCAACAAAAACTCTTCTCAGGACTCCAAGCTGCAGATCTCTGCCAAGCCAGCTTCCAGGACCACACAAGCCCCCTCCCGGGCTCGCTCTCTCTCTCCCCCTCCCCAATTCTGAGTCATGCAAAAGCTCATAATCTAGTGAGAAACATGCTGGCTACTACCTCTTTCATCCCCCTAAATCCTCGTTTGATATAAAGGCAAAGAAAAAATAAGGAAAAGGTGATTCCCACCCCACCCCCCATCCTGGAAGGCTGTGTGGGTGTTTCTGAGAAAAGTGTCAAGGGACAACAGACACCGGGACCCCTAAAGCAAAAAGACCACTCCATCCACCGGCCTTGAACAACCCTTCCCACCCTGGTAGTCTGTAAGTCATTGGTAGTCTGCAAGCGTTCCAGGGGTTTGTCTTGCTCTCATCAGCCAGGAGCCTGGAAGCTGTTGGCATTCATTTCAAATGAAACCGCCAAGGGAGGGTAAAAAGACTCTCAAATCTAGACTCTCCAGACTCTAACTCTGCCTTTCACCAGCTCAGTGACCCAGGCTTATCGCTTACCCTTATTCCCTCTCAGCCTCAACTCCCTCGTTTGTAAAATGGAAATCACAGCACCCACAGAGTTGCTGTGCATCTTAAAAGAGGGGGCAAAGGGGCCTGATGAGCAGAGGAGCCCCTGCGATGTCTACGGCACCCATGTCCTGGGGATCCACCATCCTTGGCTGCAGGACTTCAGCCCAAGCCCCAGCCGTGGTCAAGCTCCAACACAGACACCCTGGCACCCTGGCTAGGTTTGCTCCCAAAACCATAAGGAGGAGAACATAATCCATTGGCTCCTTCGAAGCCAAAACAAATACTTTCTTCTCGTGCAGAGGCAGCCTCGCTTTTCTTGTCTGTCAACTGAAGATAATCCCACCAGGCGAGGAGGCAAGACTCTTACAGCTGCCTCTTTTCTCCCTTTCCACCTGGGCCTGACAGCTTCCTGGTCTTCTAGACCTGTTTGTCACCCTACACAGCGAGGTTGATAAAACCAGGCACCTCATCATCTGCAAGGACTTAATCAGATAAATCACTCAAGGCTTGAAGCCCTATCTAGCAGGGTTCTGAGCAACCTGGGTGGGGAAAGGTGGTCCCCAGCCTGCTGACAGCCAGCTCCTGTTGTCAACTTCCTTGTTGCCACATCTCACGAAGCAGCATCCCATCACCTACCGCCAAGAGAGCCCTGGCAAAAAATCTTTGGAAATGTACGTCTCACTTTGCAGCCTGAATCACAGAGCTGGGAAGGCAGTTAGCTCTCACCTTCCATTCCAGAGGGGACATTTGGGGTCATAGAGGTGAAGCCACTTGGACAGTGGGCACGGCTAGGAAAGAGCAGAGTCAACCACCCCCCAGTGGTGTCTGCATCATGTCATTGACTCCAGGAAGGTCAGAAGGCTTAGACAGAAGGCAAGAAACTTGGCAAGGGTTTCTTGGCCAGGGGGTCACAGAGTAGGAGAAAGCATGGGAATTCTATCCCTGATTATGTCCTGTTTCACTTGGCCCTCCCTCTGGCCGGCAAAGCCACGCTGCCAGCAGATTTCTTGCCCTCGGGTTGTCATTAGGAATCTGACTTCTAATTCTGGCTGATTACTTTGGACAAGTTGCATGGCCTCTCTTCTTCCAATCTTCCCATTTATAATCTGGGATAATAATAGCTTCCTCTCTTTGGGGAAAATTTCAATGGTGGTTTTTTTTTTTAAACAGGGTGACATCATCTGTTCCCCTTAATTTGCTTTGTTTGGGTAGGCAGGGAGTGATCCGCAGCCAGCAGCCAGCAATCACTAACCGCACAGACAATGTGTAAAAAAATGAGCTGCCAAACACATATCCTAATGAAAAATCCCCTGGGAGTGGGCTTGAGTGTATGTTCAGGCATCATGAGGCTACGATTGGGCTTGAATAGAACCAGCCCCTTGGATTGAGAGGGAGGGAGCTCCCAATAAGGCACAAGGCCTCAGTGAGCTCATTTCACCTGAGCCTCCTTTTTTTTTTTTTTAAATCCATAAAACCAACAAACCTAGGAGACCTGAGGGCCCTCTGCAACAGTTCTGCTCGGATGCACTTACAGTAACCAGTTAATGAAGGAGTTCTCAGAACCCTCTCCCTGGCCATTCAGACGGTCACCAGCACAGGTCTGATCACGTCACTCCCAGGTTGAAACTTCTCTGACAATGAAGGAAGGGATGCAAGAGTCGTAATGTAGCCACGCCACGGTATAATATGCAGCCATTTATAACGCTGTACAAACAGCAGCTTCAATAGCATGGGAAATGAAGAGCTGGTGTTAGGTGAGAAAGGCAGGACATAAAAGTATGCAGTAGTAGCTCAATAATTTAAAATGCTTAAGACAAAGCCCTAAGCAGTGGTTAACTGACTGAGACTACAAAGTGCCAGAGCTGGGACTTGAACCTGGATCTCCACGTGGGGAGACTATAGAAGTGCTGTCCGAGCAAGTGCACGTGATAATAAGTGTCAAAGGTAAAGGGGTATTGGGACTGTGCCACAGGCTGAGAAAACCTGGTTGGAGCACTCAGGGTTAGTAGGGCTCCGGGCACTTTATCATGAATCATAGTCAAATAAATCATTGCATTTTTTCCAGGTCACTCACTTGATCCCTTTTCTTCAACAATATTCCTGCACACATTAAGGAGGCATATTTTATTCATTCTTCAAACTCATCCTGCAAATATCTGTGGGAGTTAAGCAATAAATCTTTGCAACTGTAAGCAGTGATTCTGTTCCTTCATTTCATTAGTTCACCATCAGAGGTCCTATAGTAAATAGCTAAGTTCCTGGAGCGTTCAGACAAAAATCATGTCCATTTTCCCTGGGCTGGACCATTGCTTTTGAAATTACACTCTTAAAAAGACAAGTCATTTATCCTAGCCTTAGCATTTCAGGAAACTGGAGATATGCCAAGGCACCAAATCGAACACATTCCCCTCCCACTTGTCACTCTGGGTCTTCTGGACAAGGCTCTGATTGTCATGCTCACAAATCCTAGACATCTCTCCCTGGGCTGAGGTTCACTTCCTGGAGAACAGGAGGTAATTTGAGCTAAATAAGAATAGACCCTAAAGCAGGCCAAAATCATTGCATCTATTATTTGCTTCAAATAGAAATTTCAACTTTAAATAGACAAAACTACCCTTTTTCATCAGATGATGAGTTACAAGGCCCTTGACACTGGAAAAACAATTCTTCCAAACCTTCAAGGAGGAACTGTTCATTCCAGCTGAACAGTACTCCATGAGGCAAATCTCTCAAAACAGATAAATATACATGAGACAGGAAACCACGCAGTATTTTCATGGAAACAGCGCTGTGCGTGGAATTGGGAGCCTACATGTGAATCTCAGCTCTTAGATTTCCCCTTTGTGGTCTTTTAGAAATATCCAAGTCTCCATTATTGCCATCAACACAAATGAAGCTTACAGATCTGGCACATAAAGGACACTCCCAATTAGTGAGACATAAAATCAAGCAAAGAAGGAAAATCACTCTCCTTACACACAAATCATAAAATATCATGTATTAGAACTTTAAAAATAGGACTGGGGACAGGTGTTTGGCCTAGTGGTTAAGATGCTTCTCAAGGGATCTGCATCCTATATCTGAGAGGGGTTTGCGTCTCAGCTCTGCTCCTAATTCCAGCTTCCTGCCAATGCATACCCTGGGAAGTGGCAGCTGATGACTCAAGTACTTGGGTCCCTGCCACCCAAGTGAGAGATTCAGATGGAGCCCCTGGCTCCTGGCTCCTGGCTTTAGCCTGGTCTAGTCATAGCTATGTGGGCATTCGGAGAGTAAAGCAGCAGATAGATGACCTCTTCCAGTCTCTATTCTTCTCTCTCTCTCTCTCTCTCTCTCTCTCTCTCTTCTCTCTCTCTCTCTCTCTCTGTAAGACTTTTTTTTCCCAAAAACCAATTGCCTGTTATAATCCAATGCTCTCGTTTTACAGATGAGAAGCCCGAGGCCCAGGGGAAAAGAGTAACTTGCCCTAGGTCACACAGCAAGTGGGGACAGAACCCTGATCAGAATCCAGTTCTGTTACCTCTGATCCTTGCCATTGGATCCCAGCATCTGACCACCCTGTGGACTCTCCAGGAAGCTGCTGACCATCACATGTTCAGGCCTCCTTAGGACTGAGTGTGAGTGTGAGAATATCTGCAGATGCAGGATTTTTCAGAAGCTCCCTGGAAGAACCAAATGTACAGTTAGGATGAACATTCCTTCCTTACAACATGAAAACAAAGATAAGACACACACACAACCCAGTTTGTCCAATATTCATTAATAAGCACGACATGAACACCATACAATTAAACCTTACTCTGCCCAGGCAATGCACTAAGTATAGGGGTGCAAAGTTTAAAAAGACACAGTACTTGCCTTAAAACTCTCTTCATCACTTCTGTGAAAGGTGCGTGCCATCCATCAAAGGAAGTGCTACATTTCATTTCATCAGCAGCACAGTGGAATGCTTGGCAGCCCTGTCTTGAAGCCCTCAGCCCCTAGCCTTCTCCTCATCTCTCAGATTAAGTAAACAGCCCTTTTAGAAGACACAGCTGAGTGTTTTCATGTGCTTCAGACAGTCTGCTTTTGGGAATGCAAGGCATTTAAGTATATTTACAAAAAGTCCCCTTAGGAATGCAGTGCACAGATAAGTTCACACCTATGTTTTTCTAAAGAAACCTACTGTCATTCTGGTCTTGTTTTTTTTAAGATTTATTTATTTATTTGAGAGGCAGAGTTACAGAGAGAGAGGAAGAGACAGAGAGAGAGTTCCTCCATCTGCTGGTTCACTCCCCAAAAGCCAGGGCTGGGCCAAAGCCAGTAGCAAGGAGCTTCATGCAGGTCTCAATGGAGGCACAAGGGCCCACATTCTTGGGCCATAGTCCACTGCTTTTCCAGGTGCATTACCAGGGAGCTGGATCAGAAGCAGAGCAGCCAGGACTTGAACCAGTGCCCATGTGGGATGCTGGCATGATTGGTGGTGGGTTACCCCACCACACTACAATGGTGGATCATCATTTGGTTCTTACATCACTCTCTGTAAATCGTCCTACCCTACCTCCACCCTATTCCACTACTATTCTCAGTACAGGAGCTGAGACATGTTATGACTTCAACACAATAAATAAATATTTACTAATCACCTCCATGTCCTGGCCCCACGCTGAATGAATAGAAATAGAGAAGACAGTGCAGAGCATTTGGCTGGGACACTGCGTCCCACGTGGGAGTGCCTGGGTTCCAGTCCTCAGATTCCACCTTCCTGCTAATGTGCTCTCTGGAGGCAACAGGCGAGGATCGAGTCCTTGGGTCCTTGCTACCTCCATGGGAGACCTGGATTGCGATCCCAGCTCCCACTTAAGCTTTGCCCAGAGCCAGCTGTTGCAGATATTTGGGAGAGTGAACCAGGAGATGGGAACTCTCCTTTGTTTGCCTGATTGCTGCCACCCAAATAAATTAACTTAAAAGTTTTTTAAAATAAATAGAAAGGACAAAGAGTAATCCCTAAAGAAAAAAGTTGCTGCCCTCCAAGAGCCAACAGTCAAACAGAGACAGAGTAATACCTATTTCCAATGAAAGCAACTGTGATAAATCTCATTATTATAGTTGTAAGTCCGCTCAAAGGGCATCTTCCATGTACCAGGCCCCTTGCTCAGCACGGTACATACCTGACAATGTTGAGTCCTTAGGACACCACTGTTGGGGCGCTGTTATTCATCCACATCCCATTAGTAAGAAAAGGAGACTAGTAAGCTGCCGAGTCTCAGCCAGGTAGCAGCAGAGAGCAGAGGTGGGACTGACTGTTGGGTCTGCTTCCTTCCAAACAGGTGGTGAGTGGTCCCAGCTGAGTTCAGGGCATCCAGAGCCAGGATGACCAGGCTCACTCGTGGAAGCCCCATGACACTCCATGCCAGCAATGCCAAGGAGAATGCCAGAAACTAGACCCCTGTTCCCGAGGTGCTCCGGTTCCCAGGGGGACTCAGCCATTGAAAAGTCTTAACCACTTCCAATTTTTAAATAGTTGATGTTACAGAAAATTAACTAGAGAGCACTAAATACTTTAAATTTTTAAAAATAGATGTTAAGGAAAAGAGCTAGTATTAAGAAAAACATAATAAATAGTATCTAGGGAATTTTTTATGTCAAAAGTGGCAGAGGTGGAGAAAGGGAACAAGGCTAGGGATCCAGAAGTTGGGAGGCAGGTGTAGCACCTGCAGGTTCTCCAGAGGGTTACCCTTGGACAGACTGGAGTTACCTTACCTGGTAGCGCACAATAGCACAGGTACAGGGAACTCGGCCACCTCAACCCAAGTGCACAGCTCAGTCCCATCAACGCAAATAAAGTAGTTAGTCCAAGGTCACAAAACACTGAGTGCTGGCCCTGGAATTCAGGCCAGCCTCCATGGGACATGTGTTTCCCACAGTCTGCCGTGTCTTGTTGCATTTAATGAAACCACAGTTGTGATCACTATATTCCTAAAGTTGTACTTATGAAAGGCATGAAGTTTGTATTCCTTAAATAAAAAGTTTCTTTGGGGAAAAAAATAAAAAGTAAAAAAAAAAGGTAGGTCATTGTAAAATAACAAAACAAAACAAAAAAAGAAGCCCTGGCATCCACTAAGCCATCATCTAAGCTCTGGTAGGAACTGGGTCGGGGTGACAAAAGTGGTATTTCAGAGCCTGTAGGAATGTGGAATCCTGCCCTGCTAGTCAGCCTTCCTCACCGTGGAGGTCCCGAATGATGGAATCGCAAAGGAACAGGGGCCATCTAGGAAACAAATACCTTCTTATCATTAGCTGGGCCAGCAGTCAGCCCGAAAGCCAGCATTCCTGGGAAAGGTGAATCAAACCGCACAGCACAGGCAAGACGCTCAGTGCAGCCCGGCCTCCAAGCAAAACCACGTAGAAATTTTAACTGCTCTCATTCTCACTTCCATATTTAAGAAGCAAACATGTGGGGCTGGTGCTTCATCGCACATGACTTGGTTAATACCAATTCTTTACATGGAAGCAAAAAGATTTCTCAGTGGCGTGCCTGCTATCCTTTCCAATTCGGCATAGCTGCACGGCCCAGTGCAGTAGCTGTTCACTACATGAGGCTTTTTAACTGAAATTCCTCAAAATTCCATCTGGTTAAAACTCAAGTCTGTGGTCACACCAGCTACTTCTCAGGAGGTCAGTCAGCACACATGACTAAAGGCTATGACAGTGGACAGTGAGATGCGTACCATTTCTATCATACAGAAAGTTCCATTGTACCACATTGGCCATAGAGGAAGCAAGGGACCCTGGATCCAGATGGCAGGCCTGTCTCAGGAGTTCAGGCAGTGCCCAGTTTGTTGAACCAGTTCCTGTTGTAAAAAGGAACTATGAAAAGAGATTTAGGGAGGCCGGCGTCGCAGCTCAATAGGCTAATCTTCCGCCTTGCAGCGCCGGCACACTGGGTTCTAGTCCCAGTTGGGGCGCTGGATTCTGTCCCGGTTGCCCCTCTTCCAGGCCAGCTCTCTGCTGTGGCCTGGGAGTGCAGTGGAGGATGGCCCAAGTTCTTGGGCCCTGCACCCCATAGGAGACCAGGAGAAGCACCTGGCTCCTGGCTTCAGATCAGTGCAGTGCTGCGGCCATTGGAGGGTGAACCGATGGAAAAAGGAAGACCTTTCTCTCTGTCTCTCTCTCTCACTGTCCACTCTGCCTGTCAAAAAAAAAAAAAGTGGGGGGATTTAGGGGGCCAGCGCCGTGGCTCACTTGGTTAATCCTCACCTTCGGCGCCGGCATCCCATATGGGCACCAGGTTCTGGTCCCAGTTGCTCCTCTTCCAGTCCAGCTCTCTGCTGTGGCCTGGGAAGGCAGTGGAGGATGGCCCAAGTGCTTGGGCCATGCACCTGCCTGGGAGACCAGGAAGAAGCACCTGGCTCTTGGCTTTGGATAGGTGCAGCACCGGCATAGCGGCCATTTGGGAGTAAACCAATGGAAGGAAGACCCTTCTCTCTGTCTCTCTCACTGTCTATAACTATCTGTCAACTAAATTTTTAAAAAAAGGATTTAGGAACAAGTCTACACTGGGACCCACATTATGACACTGTGGGTTACACTGCCACCTGTGTTGCTGGCACCATGTGTGAGTGCTCATGGTTCCACTTCTGATTCCACTTGCTGCTCATGTGCCTGGTAAAGCAGCAGAAGATGGCCCAAGTACTTGGGCCCCTGCCACCCATGTGGGAGACCCAGAAGAAGCTCTTGGATCCTGGCTTCAGATCGGCACAGCTCCAGCTGTTGAAGCCCCCTGGGGAGTAAACCAGCAGATGGAAGCGCTCTCTCGCGCGCTCGCTCTCTCGCGCTCGCTCTCTCTCTCTCTCTCTGTCTCTCTGCCTCTCCTTCACTCTCTGTATAACTCTTAATTTCAAATAAATAAATAAATATTTAAAAAAAAAAAAAAGAAAGAAAGGATGATCTACAGCCTGCCATCCAGAATAAGGATGAAGTCCCATAAAGGATGTGGTTGGCCCAGTTAGGGTCAGGTTCCCAGCCTTGGGTCAGCCACTACAGTAGGAGTTGTGAAAACACAGCTGCCAAGGGCAAGGCCGTGTGACTGGAGTATGACTGTCATGTAAGGATATCCCGGGGCAACCGACACAAAGGCAGTGGCCACAACACTGAGGCCATATCTCTCCGTGCACTTCTCTCTTTTTAGCCAGCAGTGGCTCGTTGGCCCTCGTCTTTGAGGTTTTCAAAGGCAAGAACTCTGCTCCCTTTCACTGTGTCCGGCACAGAGCCTGCCTCACAGTTTCCTCTTGCTTCTACAGAAATGTTTAACTGAATGGCAGTAGGTGGCTTGTACTGAGCCCTCCCTGAGCGCAGGGGCAATGCTCTGCATACTTTCTGAATGGGTTAACGTAATCATTTCAGTAACTACATTTGTGGTTTTATTCACCTGTTTTTCAGATAAAGAAATGAAGTGTCATCAAGGTAAAGTGATTGCAGGAAGTCACTCAGCCAGTAAGTGGTGGACCTAGAATTCAAACTCCCATCCGTATCATCTCTCATGATGCTAAATAATAACAAATGAGTGGTGGACCTAGAATTCAAGCTGCCATCTATCCGACTTCTCAGGATGCTAACTATTAAAAAGTGAGGGAGTGGATGTTAGCATAATTGATTGGATGAAATACCAAAATTATTCACAAAAATTATTGTTCAAAATTGTGTCCTACTGGCTGGCGCCGAGGCTCAATAGGCTAATCCTCCTCCTTGCAGCTCCGGCACACCAGGTTCTAGTCCCAGTCGGAGTGCCGGATTCTGTCCCGGTTGCCCCGCTTCCAGGCCAGCTCTCTGCTATGGCCCGGGAGTGCAGTGGAGGATGGCCCAAGTGCTTGGGCCCTGCACCCTCATGGGAGACCAGGAGAAGCACCTGGCTCCTGGCTTCGGATCAGCGCAATGCGCCGGCTGCAGCACGCCAGCCACGACGGCCATTGGAGGGTGAACCAACGGCAAAAAGGAAGGCCTTTCTCTCTGTCTCTCTCTCACTGTCCACTCTGCCTGTCAAAAAATAAAAATCAGAAAAATTTAAAATAAAAATTGTGTCCTACTAAAAAGCGCAAGCAATAAGAGACAACACTCAGATGACATCTGAGTACTGCAAGGGATGTCTGTAAGACAAATCCGCAGGCTTACCATATTTAAGGAGCAAAATGTGGGCTGGCTCTAAACACAGCTGAATTAATAATGATGTTCCAAACAGAAACAATACAGTTGTGAATGAAATTCCCTGCCAGACTTTACTACTTGGCACAGCCAGCCTAGGCTTAAGCCCTTACCTGCCTTGGTTATGTGTTTGACCTCTCGAGGTCGATGACTTACTTACAGCCTATAATCGACATACAACTGGCATCCAGGGTGCCCTGCAGCTTCTGTTTATTTGCTGGAGCTAGTAGCTAAAGAATGAAAGATGTTGTGAACGTCTTCCTTTCCTATTTCCTAACACAAGCCTTGCCTCCCCCCAGTACTCACAACACCGTGGAGTCTGCACGGTAGCCTCATCACTGGTACCACGACAAACCTTGCGTGTCCCCTGCTCTGCACATCTGCTCACCTGCACAGCTCCCTCACCTCACCTAGGACCTAGTGACCTCACCTAGGACTCATTTAGCCCTATACTTTCTTCAAGACCCAGAGAAACCCATGCAAGAGAATACGGGAGATCCAAATACTCCTCTGCTACCACTGCCCTATGGGGTGGATGTTTTATATTTGTCATAGGAAGGGGCAGGTGCTATAAGTGGGTGCTTCGTTTTTATCTTGGGTTTTGTATCAATCAGCTATTGCTGTATAACAAATTAAAAAAAATCTCTGTGTCACATGACAAGAAGTTTACACATCACAGCTGGAATCTGTTGCTCTAGGCTGAACTCCTTGAGATTTAGTTCTGATGTCAAGTTTCGTCCAGCTACGAGCAAGAAGATACATAAGGTGTGTTATTCTCCTAGAGAAATACAGATACTTCAAAGCAAACCCAACCATGCTAGTGTAGTTTAAGCCTCTGCGCAGATCACATCTGCTAATGTCTTACTGGCCAAAGGTGACCAGAAGGCCAAAGCCCAAGTCAGGAGATGGAACACTCAGAGAGCAGGTTAGGAGGCATGAAAGCCTTCTCAGCAATAACATGCTATTGGCAGGGACTTGGAAGAAACCCCATGCCAGTGGTGCTGTACACAGTTAACAGGGCTGCAAATTGATGGAAACATTTCATAGGGAAATCAGATTGGCAATACATGCCTTAATTTGTAAGTGTGCATGCCCTTTGATCCAGCATCCCCACTGCTGAAAATGTGTGCTATGGAGAGACCCATAAAAGCATATGGATTATACTCATTTGTTTGCTATGCAAAGTTAATAATTAACTAATTAAGAATAGATTAAAATAAGTAAAAACAGAAAATAAATAAAATAAATTGAGTATCCATCTCTAAAGTTCTGGTTAAATGAATTGTGGTATATTCACACAGCATATCACAAAGCCATTAAAAATAATAAGTTAAATCTATATGTGCTCATTCACTCATTCATTCAAAACGCTATTTAGTGAGTGTCCCTACTATAGTATATATGCCAAATCCTGTTCTTGGTGCTGGCAATGTGGCAGAAAATGAGATATGCAGGGTTTTTCTTCTCAAGGAAAGAGCAGTAGGAGACGAGTGAAAACCAGCTGCGTAACAGGATAGTCTCAGGAAGTGATAAATGCTATGAAAACCAGAACAGCACGATGGGCCAGTGGGAGCCCAGGAGAGGATGCTCCCTCTGGGCAGCACCCTCATGGGTGTCCGTGGAGGGCCTCTCTGGGATGTGACATCTGAGCTGAGACCTGCATGATAGAAGGGTGATCCTTCTTTGAAGAACCACAAGAACTCTCTAGGGAGAGGCAATGGCATAGACATAGGTACAGAGGTGGAAATGAGCTTGCTTTGGTCAAGGGAAGGACCAAAAGCCAGCATGGTGGGAGCAGAGCAAGTGGGGAAAACTGACCCGCTGACCCACGACGAGGTTGGAGGAGAGCTAAGGGACGCGTGTGTCTGGCCTACATTTTTGTCTTCCGTGCCTCCACCTGTAAAACAAAGTTGCTAATAATTGGCAGCCTTTGTCCCCTGGGATCTCTGCAAAACGCTCTGTGCCACAGGAAGGGCAGGCGTTACCATTCCCACTTTCCAGGTGAGCACACTGAAACTCCAGCAGTTTAGCAGCTTTGCTCCCAATCACACCTACTGTAGTCACCAGAGTCAAGACTCCAATTCAGATCTCCTGACGGTCACCACAACACTTTTTCCACTACACCACAGCCCCTTCTTCCTCAATTGTCTATTTCAACATACATTGCTTCCCTAAATTCTACAGTGAAACTTCATCATCTTTAATTCTTTTTTAAAAAGACTTAAGTCCAGTCCTGCAGGTACATTGAGTTGTTCAGTGTTCAGCTTAGAACCACACTTGGGTTTTATTTTCAGTGTAATCTGTTGCCTATGTGTTTATCTCTCCTACCAGCCTGGGAGTTGGCAGCATCCTGGACAGTCCAGGCTGCAGAACTCCATGCACATAGGTGCAGTGGATGGAGAGGCCCCTGACAGTGTTTGCTCTATATATGCAAGGTCACATTGCTTGTGAACTAGCCGGCTAGGATTTTAACTGTCAAGTTAAAAACAAGTGGGAAACATGTGCTCTTTCCAGTCGTTACAATAGTGTGTGGGAAGGAGGAAGCGGAGCACCTGACCCATGGTAATAACTCAGTTAACTTTAGCTGCTATTACTGCATGCACACTGTGCAGTTAGAAGGGTCTCTCCCTGGTCAGCAGTCTTCCAACGCAATGCCAAAGAGTCAACCCAAAGGATCCATAGGATTAAAAAGACCAGACAGTAAGGATTTCAGATGATTCTCATGCCATTAATCCTCCCTCTATAATTTGCACACAAGCTGGCAGTCTCGCTCCATTTCTCAGAACAGAATTTGCTGGGGATTGGGAGATTAATCAGACTTCATTAACTCTTAAAAAATAAACCGTGTCGTGTTTGCCGGTGCACTCAGAGACATTATCGTAAATCACCAAAACTAAAGCTCACCTGTTTCAGCAGAAGCAGTCTGCTCTCAGGCCCTGTGAGCAGAAGGCCACAGCATCCATGGCTCCGTTTCAGTCAAGAACCTTCCTGTGATCAGCGGGATCAGCTGCACTGTGCTCCAGTTTGAACATTAACAGAACCATGAACATTAGCTCAATAGTTTCGAAGGGGCTTGTGTGTGTGTTATTTTTGCTGGGAATAAGTAACGATGAAGCCGTGTTCAGAGGAGATCAGAAATTGCGGAGGCTCTGATTTGTTCTCTAAGCCATGACCTCTTAAACTGAAGCCTAAACTGGCCTGCAAGAGCCCTAGAACAGACCACGGGCCGGAAAGGACATGTGATCCGGCCAAGGTCACACAGTCATTAGAGGAAGATCCCAGGCCAGAACTCCTTCTGCAGGTCTGATCTGGATCTCAGTCTGGTGTTCTTTCCACCCCAGTGCATCTCCTTAGGCAGATTAGAAGTCAGCCCAAACAGTACTTCCTCCTGGCAGGAGTGCACGTCACAGCTCTGGTCTTGATCGCGTGACTCCTGCAGCTACAGCCGAGGTGAAATGTGCTGCTTCTGCCTTTGGTATGAGAAGGCTGTACCCTGACGAGTCCACAGGTCTCAGGGAGACGAGAGGACCACAAATCAGACCCGGCTGTAGCCCGAGAGCAGCTGGTCTCCAGTAGATGCGTAGTCAGAGGAGTAACACAATTATCAAAGTCTCTTAGAGTTTTGTGGTTGCGTAGTATGCAACATCGGTTGACTGACTCAGGGCTTGTGCTGCAAACCGAATTCTGTGGTGCAGAACAATGCATTAGAAGGAGTCTGGGCTCTAGCAAAGTTGAGTTTGAGCCTAGGCTTAGATATTTAGCTACCATGGGATCATAGAAAAATCACTAATGCTCTCTGAAACTCAATTTACCGAGCCATGGAATCAAAGAAATAACACTTACTCATAGGGAGATAGTCAGAGTTGAGATTCAGAATGTTGTGCTAACTGCCCAGCAAATTAATATTCAAACCTCTAGCTACAGAGTTGGGAAAGATCAATTGTGAAATCACTGAAAAGCACTAATGTTAAAAATGCCTCCTCCAGTTCCTCGGTTGTAAAACCCTGACTTTTAGATGCACACATCATATCCAAAATAAAAACCATATTTCCTAGATTTATTTATGGTTAGGTTGATTTGTGAGGAAGTTTGGGCCAAGAAAATATAAGTAGAGTGTCATATACAATTTCTGGAACATAGTCTTATAAAAGAAAGAAGACATCTTCTCCCCTCTCCTACTTCTTACTGGTTTGAATGTAAATAAGATGTCTGGATCTCAAGCAACCATTGTGGACCAAGAGTAGGAAGCTAAGTGTCGGGTATGGTAGAAAGGAGGGAGTAGGGACCTAGGTTTTAAAACCTAGATACCAGTCTTTGGCCGCCTACCTGTGGCCTTCTTTAATGTAAGAGAAAAATCAGCAACTAACTCTATTGAACCACTACTATTGAGGGCAGACTTACTCAGCCTCGCACGGGAGCTTGCTAGAAATGCAAATTCTTGGTCCCCATTTCCAGACTTACTGGACCAGAATCTCGGACGAGGGGCCTCAGAGCTCAGCTCTGCGGGTGATTTTCATGCTCACTGGAGTTTCAGAGGTACTGACTTAGAGTTTTCCAACACACATTCCTAACCTTATCACTGACAGTGTACTCCTAAATTACAGGTTTTGTCAAGTACTTGGTGAGGCCTTAAACAGCAGATGAAATAAAGCCAGGAAGGAAGCCAAAGCCAGCAACTGACAGTGTCAAGATTTAAAATGATTTTGACAGGGTGGAACATGGGACCACCACCAAGCAGATGAAATTTAATGGGGACGTATAGAAAGCAAATCAAAACGTTCTTTTTTTTATTGAAGGAAATAAAACATGTTCTACTTGTTGGCCTCCTAAATTAAGAAGAGCAAATGTAAATTATATATTTCAAAATATAGCAAATAAGGCCATAAATGAAACCCATTTATGGCTAGTTAAAGGGAGAACAGAAAGAGGAAAGAGA
The DNA here is from genome assembly GCA_949820135.1 of Sylvilagus floridanus. Taxonomy (NCBI): domain Eukaryota; kingdom Metazoa; phylum Chordata; class Mammalia; order Lagomorpha; family Leporidae; genus Sylvilagus; species Sylvilagus floridanus. The sequence goes on along the minus strand of OX463241.1, from coordinate 161,078,695 downwards.
GAGAAACTCAAAGTCATAAAGAGACTTAGCGTCAGGTACAGAAAGGAAAAGAATGGGGACTCCATCGCAGGTTCTAAGATAACCAGGAGTCAGATTTCACAGAGACTTACTATGTACCATGGCCATGAGTGTGTTGGGCAAATTTATCTTCTCGAGAACTCTATTCTCATCATTATTTTTCAACTTCAGAAACCGTTTTCCTGTTTTAGGAAAAGAAAGAGAAGGCTCCCCAAGGTCATCATCTAGCACGTGGCGGAACTAGGATATAAACCCAGGTGGACAGAGTTCAGGACTGTGGGCCTCAGAAGCTCTGGTAAACTCACCCTCTGGCGCTACCCCACCTGCTGCTGATCAGCTGTTGTTGAAACTGGCTTTGTAAAAACAAAATCCACTCTCCCACATAGCTCTAAGTCCAGAGGTAGGGAGGAGTCCTTGTGCAGTGGAAGTATCATCTCAGATGTTATCACAGCACAGATTCCTTCAATTCTTGGGCTCTACCATCTTCAGCATTTGGCCCCATCTGAAGGCTGCCTCCCTTCAAAGTTTCAATGGTCTTGAATTGTGCTTCTTGCTCATACCAGCAAAGGAGAGAAATCTTCATCCTGAGTGTATGATATACTGTAATATATATCTCTAGACTGAGTCTTTTTTTTAAGATTTATTTGATTTATTTATTCATTTGAAAGGCAGAGTGTCAGAGAGAGAGAAAGAGAGACAGAGAGAGAGCGAGCGAGTGAGCTTCCATCTGCTGTTTTACTCCCCAATTGGCAGCAACAGCCAGGAACCCAGAACTCCACCCGGGTCTCCCACATGGGTGGCAGGAGCCCAGGTATTTGGATCATCTTCCACTGCCTTCTCAAGTGCATTCGTAGGGAGTGGGTTCCAAATTGAAGCAGCCGGATGCAAACGGGCAGTCTGATATGTGATGCTGGCATTGCAGGCAGTGGCTTAACCCATTGCACTGCAGTACCAGCTCTCATTCAATCCTATTCTACCAGTTTAGGCAAATGACCATCCTTAGGTAACAGGGTCATCATTGGGTGATATGAGTTGACTGGGACAGATTACACAGGATATGATGTTACAGTCAGGGATGGGGTCACCACATCAGGGCTCTCTGGGACCCAGGACATACGGGCTCCGATATTGTTATGATTCCCTAAGCAAATCAAGTTTTCTCAGCTATATGAATCCTATCAAAATAATAGTGAGAAAACACAAAATTTTATAAAATGCTTTGCAAATGAAACTGTATGCCTTCCTCTGCAAGTCTTCCTCAGCCTTAGTAGACCTTCAGAGACATCATAGGGAAAGATATCTGTACACAGTCACCATTGTGCCTTCCTTTGACAAGCAAAATTACATTCTGCAAGGAGGACCCAGACTTCAATGCTTGTGGTAGCAGTAGCTGTAAGAGGAGGGAGGCAGCTGTCATTTACAAATGTCTAGGTGCCAAGGATGATGCTACAGGCTTTCTTATTTGTTTATTTTAATCATTACAAGGTCCAGAATTGTGTGACTTGCTCGTGTCATTCAGCTACTCTCATACTAGAGCTGGATTTCAAACCAAAGTCTCTTATTCCACAACCTAAGCTTTTTTTTTTTTTTTTGACAGGCAGAGTGGATAGTGAGAGAGAGAGACAGAGAGAAAGGTCTTCCTTTTGCTGTTGGTTCACCCTCCAATGGCCGCCGCGGTGCGCTACGGCCGGCGCACCGCGCTCATCTGATGGCAGGTGCCAGGTGACAGGTGCTTTTCCTGGTCTCCCATGGGGTGCAGGGCCCAAGCACCTGGGCCATCCTCCACTGCACTCCCGGGCCATAGCAGAGAGCTGGCCTGGAAGAGGGGCAACCGGGACAGAATCCGGCGCCCCAACCAAGACTAGAACCCAGTGTGCCGGCGCCGCAAGGTGGAGGATTAGCCTGTTGAGCCATGGCGCCGGCCAACCTAAGCTTTATATACAATGCCACCCTGGGTCCATCCAGGTTCATTTCCATTGGCTGAAATTAAGAGCATTCAACTTTGAAGCTGACGTATCTTGGCTACTTCTCATCTGCTATCTGCCTATGTTAGGTACAAGAACTATTCTCAGGTTAGAACAGATTTTATTAAATTTCTATTTATTGAACATGTACTAGTGCCAGAAATGCTTTATGTATACTGTCACAATTTATCAGCCAATAACCCTGTGATACACTTATCGCTATTGCAGAGAATGTTTTGCAGGTGACTGAATCCCAAATAAAACAGCCCAAACAAGAAAGGAAGAAGGAATTTATTTCACGAATAGCTGAGAAAGTGGGGGAACAAGGGAATAGAAACTTCACGTATGATTTGATACATGAGTAAGAGTTTCAGTGGCATCATCGGAGTTTCCTCTTCTGATTCTTTGGCTCTGTTGGTCTTACTTGACCCAATTTATATTGGACCTGAGGTTCCTGGACTCCATCAGGACTCTGCCCCTCTTGGGTTTCTTTGGTTCCTTTCTCCATGTGGGTTCTCACTGTGCAGTAGATAAGATGCAGTCTCAGCACATCTGAGCAACCCCACAACAAGGGCCCACCCCAGTTCTCAACATTTTATGAAGTTTGAAAATACTGAAATCCTAAATTTTTTGATGTTGTAGTATGTTCTTAAAATAATGTATGCACTTTTTTAAAAAAAGATTTATTTATTTATTTATTTATTTATTTAAAAGTCAGAGTCACACAGAGAGAAAGGGAGAGCGAGAGTGAGAGAGAGAGAGAGAGAGAGGGAGAGAGAGGTCTTTCATCCACTAGTTCACTCCCCAGAGGCCACAATGGCTGGAGCTGTGCCAATCTGAAGCCAGGAGACAGGAACTTCTCCCAGGTCTCCCATGTGGGTGCAGGGGCCCAAGCACTTGGCCCATCTTCTACTGCTTCCCCAGGTCATAGCAGAGAGCTGGATCAGAAGTGGAGCAGCCGAGACTCAAACCGGTGCCCATACGGGATGCTGGCACTGCAGGCGGTGGCTTTACCCTCTATACCACAGCACCAGCCCCAATAACATATGTCTAGAAATCAAGTCCTCTATTTATATATAAATGTACCAACTACAAAGATATGGAATCAACCAAAGTGTCTATTGACAGAAGAATAGATAACACGTATGTGGTGTATATACACAATAACATCTTATTCCACCATTAAACAAAAATGCTGTCCTTGGCTGCAACATGGATAGAACTGAAGGACATCATGTCAGGTGTAATAAATGAGGCACAGAAAGACAAACGTTCCAGGCTCTCACTAATTTGAGGAAGCTAAAAATGCCAATCTCACGGGAGAGTAGAATAATGGTTGCTGGAGACTAGATATAGAAGACAGAGGTTAAATTGTGCCACAATACAGCTAGATAAGGAGAATTGCTTTTAGTGTTCTATGGAACAATAGGGTAACCATAATCAACACCATCATGATATATTTAAAAATAACTAGACAAGAGGAGTCTAACGGTTCCCAACACATAGAAATGATGACGGAGATGGAGACACTAATCACACTGAGTTGATCATTACACACTATATACGTGTATCAAATTTTCATATTGTACCTGTAAGTACGTACACATATTATGGCAATTAAGTTACTTTAAAGCACAGGTTACTGTTAGTGAATTGTCATCTGCAACAACAATGTACATTATCAAGCTTCTGTTGCAAGAACATTTACTCTAGGGACTGGGGTTGTGGCATGGCAGATAAGGTCATTGCCTGTGAGGATACCATCCCATATAGGTGCTGGTTCATGTCCTGGCTGCTCCACTTCCAACCCAACTCCACACTGATAGTCCAGGAAAAGCAGTGGAAGATGGCCCAAGTGCTTGGGCTCTGACACTCACATGGGAGACGCATATGCAACTCCTGGCTCCTGGCTTGTGTCCATCTGGGAGTGAACTGGAATATCGAAGATCTCTCTTTCTTTGTCTCTCCTTCTCTCTTTGTAACTCTTTCAAAATGAATAAACAATCTTTAAAAAAAAAGCATAGTTATTCTAGTTCAAAGACTGTCTAAACCAGGAGAATGTGGCTCTGACAACATTGATATGGAGGTGACAGATGACTTTACATCAGTATCTCCAAATAATCACAATGAAAAATAAAATTGAGGAAAAAATTTTAAAATAAAATTTAGAGCTTGAAATTACTTTTTTTAAAAGATTTTATTTATTTATTTATTTGACAGGTAGAGTTATGGACAGTGAGAGAGAGAAAGAGACAGAGAAAGGTCTTCCTTCCATTGGTTCATCCCCCAAATGGCCGCTGCGGCCAGCGCTGTGCTGATCTGAAGCCAGGAGCCAGATGCTTCTCCTGGTCTTCCATGAGGGCTCAGGGCCCAAACACTTGGGCCATCCTCCACTGCCTTCCAGGGCCATAGCAGAGAGCTGGACTGGAAGAGGAGCATCCAGGACTAGAACCTGTTGCCCATATGGGATGCCGGCGCTGCAGGCGGAGGATTAGCCAAGTGAGCCACGGCACCGGGCCCGAAATTACTTTTTAACTGATATTATTTTAAGTGTTCAGAAAAAATTTCCAAAGCTTTCCAGCTAGAAATGGAATTGTGTTGATGTTGAAGGAAGCAGGCTTAGCTACTTATGGTTAACTTTTGCCTGTCCCTTGATAGGAACAGTGAGAAACTTGGTGGTAGGAAAATTTTAACCAAAAAGCACAAGGGCATTTCAAAAAGTGCATGGAAAATGGAGCTAAAAGGTGTTTATTTTGCAGAAAAACTTCAAAATTTATGCATATGAGGGGTCTTCAGAAAATTCTCGGAAAAATTTATATTATGAAAAATCTTTACATGGCTTTCAGGGATTTCTTTCCACAAAAATATATAAAATTCTTTTAATTCCATTTTTCCCTGAATTTTTCTTTTTTTAAACATTTATTTATCTGAAAGGCAAAGTGGCAGAGAGACCTTCCATCCACTGATTCATTACCCACATGCCCACAACAGCTAGGACTGGGCCAAAACAGAACAGGAGCCAGGAATTTCATTGGGGTCTCCCATGTGGGTGGCAGGAACTCAAGTACATGAGTCATCATCTACTGCCTTCCCAGGCACATTAACCGGAAGCTGGATCAGAAGCAGAGTAGCCAGGACTCCAACCAGTGCTCTGATACGAGATGTGGGTGTCCCAGGCAGCAGCTTAACCTGCTGCACCACAACACGGCCCCCATGAACTTCTCGAAGAGCCTGCATATGCTTATCATTCCCATATGCTTGAAACCCACTCTGATTTGTAGAATTCACCTGAAATATCTTTAATTGGAATATCTCCCACCCCTGGCTCCTTTTTTCTAGTTTTAAATCTCCAAAATCTCTACAGATTTTGCCGAGCACTTGCTGAGTATCTACTGTGTACTAGGCACTGTCCCACCTGCTGGGTATAGAGATGAAAACATAGAGTCCTGTCCAGCAAGGTGCCCACCATCTGGTGGGGAAAAGGCTGCTAAAGGAACAGCCCTATCCAGACATAGCAGGAGAACACTGCGATGCTGTGGGAGCAGACAGGAGGGTGGCCCCCAGATACTTCCCCCAGTGCTATGGCTGACTGCAGCTCTCTCCAGCAGTGCTCCCTGTCCCTGGGCTGGTATCACTCACAGGTCACCACCTGGCACTGAAGATAGCTGAACCTCCCTGTGACAGGATGTCATGTACTAAGTGGATCCCGCTGTCTTCCCTTCAGGCCTGCAACTGAGAACAACAGGGCCCTAGAACCCTCCGTTTCAAGCGGAAAGCACCAGCTGCAGGAAAAAGTAGTTGCTTCTCCTTCTGCCTTTTCTCTCACTTCTCGCATCCACAGGAGCCTCACTGAGCACAACGTGTCAGCACAATCAGCAGGCCCCCCTCCCAAATGAAATTAGAGGAGGCTTGGGGGGTGGGTGGTAGGTAGGCTCAGCTCCGCAGGCTTTTCTCCAAAATCAAGCCAACACCTCGTGAGGTTGGAGAACGCTCCACCAACCCTCCTGTCCATCCCCAAATACTCCCTGATTGCTGAGCACTGGTCACCTTTGGAGGTTGAAGAATAAGGTGGGAAGATGGCAGAAAGAGATGGTGAGGAGGACAATGGCTGAATCAGACTGCCCTACAGCTTCCAATTCTCAATCCCTCAGGAGGGGAAACCTCCCGTGATTTTTGGCTCTGGACTGGAAGGGCTGACAAAGGAGTGTGTTTAGAGCAATGATGTCACCACGGACCACTGCAGCAGAGAGGGAAAGAGGGCCACACATCAGAGATAGGTGCATGGTGCCTTCTGCCAGCGAACCCCAGAGTCAGCTCTTGGTCAGAGGGCCTATGGATGCCACCCATCCTCGTTAGGCACAAAGACAGCTGTTCTGACGATCCAAGGACATGGTGACTGTGCCATGGATAGTCTCCTTCCCAGAAAGCTGCGAATCTAAAAGTCATTTCAATTCTCAGGTAGTTATAATCCGTTTTAGTATGAGCTGTGACTCCTCCAGCAGTCTAATTTCTCGCATTTGTGTCTATTTCATTCCTAACAGCCTCATATGCCTGTGGTCCTCTGGACTATTATCGCATCCATAGCTCTTTTCTAGTTGTGACTTTCTTTCTAAACTTAATCACAGGTAACTTGAATTTATCTAGCTTCAATGGGAGAACCACACTTAAAAATCTCTTTTCCCTGAGCCATTTTGTCCAACAGGAAAGACTTAATCGGTGCCACCTTAATTAATTCAGAACTTTTGATAGAGGGATCACACCTTCGATTGGTCCTTGCCTCAAGGCTGAATTTTAATCAGCCCTTTCACTTAAAAACCTTCCCGGTTTTATCTTTTATGATTTAGAAATCAGAATCAATTATATCCTCTCAGCCTCAAATTTCGGGGCCCTTTTTACTCCCTTTGATCTCTTCAAAATGGACAATTATTCTTTAAGCTCAACTCTCCCTTGCAGTAGCTCATTATGTGCAGCCCATAGCAACTTAGGCATGCAGATAACATTCTGTTTCATGGCTTCTTTGCCTTAAGCCACATGCTTGCTCAGTACATTGTCTGTCTTCCCAGTGATCACAGGTGACAGTTTCGCCATGTGCGTGGCCACTAGATAGCATGGATTGCCACTTTTCCATCCTCCAGAAATATATCTTTGTTTCCCTCGCCCAGCGCCCAGAGCTAATGCGACATAATTTAGGGCCTCTGCTATTGTTGCATCTCAGTTATAACACCCCATTGCTCCAGCCATCCGCTTAGCCTAGAAATGCTGGAATGACAACAAAGAAGCCCAAAATCTTCCCAATAGGAGCGATTTATTCCTTGCGTATATCCATGTCCTTTACAGGTTGGCAATGTGTCATTTTGCAGCGTGTCTTCTATATTCTAGATCTTAGTTTAAAGAAACAGATGCTATCTGGGACATGCCAGCTGCGGCAGAAGAGAAAAAAATTAGGCACTCTGTTTGGAGATGACACTTGTGCTCACATTCCATTGAGCAAGGCAAGACACATGGTCAAGATGGACTTCAGTAGGCAAGAAATACACTGATGTTACTGGGCAGGCCAGTGGGGATGAGACCCCCAGTGAAGGGCACTTTTTTTTTTTTTAACAAATAGCATGTTCTATTCAGAGGTGATCTGGTAAATAGTTAACAACTACCTTTGTGGGAATAAAAGCTTTGATATAGAATTTGCTATTGTCGTGGCATAAGTGCTCCAACCAGAGCCAAGTTCACAGAGCCACTGTGACATCACTGTGCAAGATCAGGAAGAGCCCTGTTTCTGGTGAATTGGGAGGAACAGGCTGCAGCGCAGCCAGCACAGAATCAATCCTATTTTAATCAATTGGTTGCCTAACATGCGTTGACTTACACCTGTCCCACAGTATGAAGTGCACCTGTAGTCCTGGTGCTAGCAAGGGAGGAAGCAGTTACATGACTTAGCAGACACCCACCCAAGGCCTGAACTGAGGATCTGCAGCAGGGGTGAGAGCACTAGACAACTAAAAATTAAGTCTTCTCACTATTTGCTATTCCTGACTTAATTGGCAAATTCAAGTGGGGAGTAAGAATATGAGCCTGAAATAAAAATAATGTTTTGCCTCCATAAATAAGATTCAGCCCCGAGTTCCTCCTTGGCAGAAATTCTTATTAAGGACTTGGCTCTCCTCCAAGGAAAATAAGGTAGAAATCATTCAAAACCCCTTTGATTCCAAATAATTGCTGATGGGAGCTCCTGGACCAGCAGACCTCTCTATTTTTGTATATGTTTATAATTTTCCAATAAAAAGAAGGCTGTTTAACATGTCCCAGGCATTAGAATTGGTTTTTAGATATGTAAATCTTAAGTTGTTTTTTTTTTTCTTTTCAGAAAATGGTCTTTAAGGACACTGGCTTCGTCCCTGGGGTGACACTAGGCCAGATGGTTACAAGCTCTGAATTTGTGTTTCCCAGTTTATAGGATGGGATATTAATCCCACAGTACAAAGCTGTTGGAAAGTTTAAATACCTGACTTACATAAAGCACTTGGCAAAGCACCCTACCCATGGTGGTCCATCAATACCTAATCATTACCACCCACTACTCAGGACACTGACTAAAATTATCATTATTATTACCGAGGCATAGGCTAAAAGTTCTGAGTTGCAATTTAAAATAGTTCAAGGCTTTATTTAATTGCTTCTGAGCATTTGGCAGGAGTCATTTGGCTGTTGATTCTGACTACATCTGACAGCAATGACTTTTGCAGCTCCCCTGGAAGCAGGGATATTATTGTAATTTAACAAAACTCACCTCTTTAGTTATTAGTGTATTATGTCTATTGGCCTCTATCTTGCCTCAAATTGTCAGGCCAACAGAAAGACCAAATGCTTTGGCTCAGGGCAAAATCTTGTTCCCTAGGGGTTGGCCCCTGCATGCCATCCTCTGGGAGAATGACAAGTTCTCTCATTCAAGCTACAGGATGCAGTCTTTGGTATTGATTCTTCCATAGAATATCAGGAGGAAGTCCTATCTCAGATTCCTCATTGTGGAAGTGGGGGGGGAGGGGGTATTAGGCAGAGAGAGGGCGGGATTCAAGCCCAGATGCCTGGCATAATACCACCTGCCTTGTAGGGCCATAGGACACCCATAGCAAAGAAAGAGTGATGGATACTCACAAAGAAAAGCCCAGGTCACCTACTTTCCTGGGGCAACCCACTCATTCTTCTGAATTGCTGTGAAAAGTCAAGATTATCCTTTCAGATTCCTTTAAGTGTCTTGATGTCAAAAATAATGGTAAGGAGGATGTTGAGTCTGATATTACATAGTAAAAATGGTTATAAAAGCTTACCTAGGGAAGGTGGCGCTATGGCGTAGTAGGTTAAGCCTCCACCTGCAGTGCTGGCATTCCACATGGGCTCAGGTTTGAGTCTCAGCTGCTCCACTTCCAATCCAGCTCCCTGCAGTGAAAGACGGCCCAAGTGCTTGGGCCCTCGCACCCATGTGGGAGATCTGGAGAAGCTCCTGCCTCCTGGCTTTGGATGGGCCCAGCTCTGGCCGTTGCAGCCATTTGGGGAGTGAACCAGCAGATGGAAGATCTCTCTTTCTGTCACTCCCTCTCTCTGTCTGTAAGTCTGCCTCTCAAATAAATAAATACATCTAGAAGGAAGGAAGGAAGGAAGGAAGGAAAGAAGGAAGGAAGGAAGGAAGGGTGGGAGGGAGGGAGGGAGGGACGGAGGGAAGAGAGAAAGAGAGAAAGAAAGGAAAGTTATCTAGGATCCTGTCTCCTACTAGGCTACCATGTGTATGTGTGGTGGGGAGGACTCTACGTGTGTGTATGCGTATTGATTCTTCCTGGGTAGTGTTTTTGCTTTAACCAAGTATCAGCTTCTAGGAAAGAAGCAACAGCATAGCAAAGCCATCAAAGACTCTGAAGCAAAGTCATGAGGACTACTAGCAGCAGAGGCTCACTTAATCGAATGCTTCAAAATTAAGGATTTGACTTTACTAGTATGAGTAGATCCACAAACTTGGGGTGCAAACATGGCCATATCACTTTTTTTCCAATTCATCCATTGAATAAAGCTTGCTGCTATTAAAAAAAAAAAAAAAGAAAAAACCTTGCGGCGCCGGCACACCGGGTTCTAGTCCAGGTTGGGGCGCCGGATTCTGTCCCAGTTGCTCCTCTTCCAGGACAGCTCTCTGCTGTGGCCCGGGAGTGCAGTGGAGGATGGCCCAAGTGCTTAGGCCCTGCACCCCTTGGGAGACCAGGAAAAAGCACCTGGCACCTGGCTCCTGCCATCGGATGAGCGCGGTGCGCCGGCCGCAGCGCGCTGGCCGTGGCGGCCATTGGAGGGTGAACCAACGGCAAAGGAAGACCTTTCTCTCTGTCTCTCTCTCTCACTGTCCACTCTGCCTGTCAAAAATAAATAATAAAAAACAACAACAACAACAACAAAACTGCAAATGTGTCAGTTAGGTCTTGCTCATAAATCAATCCAAATCAGACATTTTGGGGTGGAGAGAATGACCTCTGCAGAATGACCTAGAGGTGCAAGTCTGACTGTTTTCTCTTTCCTGACCAGTGGGGCCATGATCTCCCTCTACCACTGCTAGTTTCCCTCCAGTGTTCCTAGGAGAGCCTTAAAAAAGTCAACTTTCCAGCGTCTCCTTAGAGCTAGGAGGAGAAATTTTACATAAAAGCTTTATATTCACTGGGGCATCCTACTATGTCAGATTGTTTGAAATGGACAAAACAAATGTCATCTCAAGGTTTTAGTAGATGGGTGTCTATGAAACAAAGAGGAGTTGTAGAATACCTTCCTATTAAAAAATGATTTAAACTGAAGAAAAGCATAAGCTTTTATTTTTGAAAGGATCCACTGAGATTTGTAGTTGGTGCTCAATACATTTGTTGACTGCAGAGTTTTAAATCATTCCTGAAACTTAGCAGTCACTTACTGTTATTTTTTATAATAAATAAACAAAGGGTAGTGGTATCTGTCTAATAAGAACTTAGAAATAAGTATAAATCTTCAGATATAACTTTGACCCATAAAACTAAGTTTTTGAGATGACAATTGATAGGTATCCTTAAATATTTTTTGTATTATCAAAGGTATAATCATGATAATTTTAAACTGCCAAAGTAGGTAGATATGTACCTTGTACATCAGGGCTGCTACGTGTCTTTATGTAGGATGAGTAGGCACAGTCCCAGAGGATGTCATTCACATAGACTCCCACACAAATACCTCCCCCAGGGGTGTGCAGCGCATCACTTGCACAGAGCGGCCAAATTTTAGCCTATCACTGCTAACAGGCAATGAGGGTAGATCTGCGTCACCTTGTTCATCACCAGGACTGGTGGAGCCGGAGTAGCTAACTGGATAAATGTGGGATCTCACTCACATTCCCACTTCTTTCTCATTCTTCATCTCTCTCCACATTTGTGTTCTGGTAAAGATGTTGACTTTGCCTGATAGCATAGAGTGCCCTCCAGTCAAGGGAGTGCTTTTAACTTTGCCTAGCCCAGGGGCCTGCCACTAATCCAGAACAAGAGAGTCCCTCCACACAAGAACTAAATGTTCTTTCTCTTTTCCTAATAAGATACTTAAAGAAACTCACAGACAGCAGATCTTTTTTTAACTCAACTTTTTGAGGATTGCCTTTTAAATACCAAGAGATACTGTAACTTCCCATCTTTTCTTTTCTTTTTTTTTTTTTAGTTTCTCAAGAAAGCCTTAGCTGAGTCCTTCAGATCACCAAGGCCAATTTTAAATACCTTATCCTTATATACTCAACAAATATGTTCTAAGATTTAGTTATTTTGACTTCAATGACACATAATGATTCTGAAAAAAGAGAATCTGAACCTCCCCACCACGTTTAGCCTGAGTTGTACACGTTAATTGCATGTAATGCAATCAAATTTCTTCTTGTTTGACGCAAGAGAGTGCACACTTGTCTGATAAAATGTGGGAGCTTTGAAATGACAACACAGGCAATGGAAAAAGGTCAAAGTGCTCATCTCACCACCATCACATCAGCAGTAGGAGAGTATCTTATCCAGTAGTCGATTTCCAAATCAGACGAACTTGTAATCAAACCTTAGCTTGTGTGACCTGGACCCAGTCACTTCCCCTCCTGAAGTTTTGGTTTCTTCATCTGCAAAATGGGGACAGTAACGTCGACTGTACAAGGTGGTTGGGAATTGAGTGAATTAATGGAAAGTATTACTTTGTCCCTGATGGGTTTCTTTTTTTTTTTTTCTTTTTCTTTTTTTGACAGGCAGAGTGGACAGTGAGAGAGAGAGAGAGAGAGAGAAAGGTCTTCCTTTTCCATTGGTCCCCCCCCTCCCCATGGCTGCTGCAGCTGGTGCACTGCGCTGGTCCGAACCCAGGAGCCAGGTCCTTCTCCTGGTCTCCCATGAGAGTGCAGGGCCCAAGGACTTGGGCCATCCTCCACTGCACTCCCAGGCCACAGCAAAGAGCTGGCCTGGAAGAGGGGCAACTGGGACAGAATCCGGTGCCCTGGCCGGGTGCCCTGACCGGGACTAGAACCCAGTGTGCTGGCGCCGCAGACAGAGGATTAGCCTGTTGAGCCGCTGTGCCGGCCCCCTGATGGGTTTCTAACATCACATTACTACTCTTTCATTTCTTTGTTGCTATTTTAAATACCCACTGCTGAGTACTGCTTTGTGAAGAATCAAAGAAATATAATAGTTCTTTTCCTTTATACAGCTTACAATATATTTATTCATTCAATAAACAAGTATTGAGTGTGGAGTACTTATCAGGAACTCGGGCAGTTTTTGAGTTACATACGTGAATAGGAAAGGTTGAAGCCCCTGCCCTCAAGTAGCTCAATTTCTAGTGGAGAAGAAAAGATAAACAGGGGCCGGGCATTGTAGCCTAGTGGGTTAAGCAGCTGCCTCTGGCGCCAGCATCCCATATGGGTGCCTGTTGGAGTCCCAGCTGCTCCACTTCTGATCCAGCTCCTAGGAAAGCAGCAGAAGATGGCCCAAGTACTTGTACCCTTGCACACATGTGGGAGCCCTAAATGAAGCTCCTGGCTCTTGGTTTTGGCCTGGCCCAGCCTTGGCTGTTGTGGCCATTTGGGGAGTGAACTACCAGATGAAAGATCTCTCTCTCTCTCTCTCTCTCTCTCTCTCTAATTCTGCCTTTCAAATAAATAAATCTTAAAAAAAAAAAAAGGTAAGTAAAATACAAACAACATTTACAAAACAGAGTAAGAAGAGCTGTCAGAGGTATACAGTGTGGCCTATGCAGTTACTCTGAGAGAGAGGGCCAGAGCATAAAATTCTAGGTCAGTCAACCTATATGCACAGATAACATATATACAAAAAGTTGCAAATTTGCAACATTGGTAGAGGGAAACAACTCTTGCAAAAGAAGTAGAGGATGTGTCTGAAGAAAATGGTGGAAGACAGCATAAAATCTATTAATGAAATTTGGCCTATTTCTGAATGAGCAAGGAATCACCATGAAGACTTTTAAAAAAAAAATTATTTGAAAGAGCTACAGGGGCCGGCACTATGGCATAGCAGGTAAAGCCACCGCATGCAGAGCTGGCATCCCATATGGGAGCCGGTTCAAGTCCTAGCTGCTCCACTTCTAATCCAGCTCTCTGCTGTGGCCTGGAAAAGCAGTAGAAGATGGCCCAGGTCCTTGGGCCCCTGCACCCACGTGGAAAGATCTGGAGGAAGCTCCTGAATCCTCGCTCCTGGCTTCAAATCAGCACAGCTTCTGCTGATGTGGCCAACTGGGGAGTGAACTAACAAATGGAAGACCTGTCTTGCTCTCTGCCTCTCCTTCTCTGTGTAACTCTGACTTTCAAATAAATAAATAAATAAATCTTAAAAGAAAAGAAAGAGCTACAGAGAGAGAGAGAGAGAGAGACAGAGAGAGAGAGAGAGGTGGGGGGGGGGAGAAAGAATCTTCCATCCACTGGTTCACTCCCCAAATGGCTACAAAAGTAGGAGCTAGGCTAAGCCTATCTCAGGAGCCAGGAACTCGATCCAGGTCTCCCACATGGGTGGCAGGTGCTCAGATACTTGTACCATCTTTCACTGCTTTTCTAGGTGCATCAGCAGGGAGCTACATTGGGAAGTGGAGCAGCCAGGAGTTGAACCGACACCCACATGGGATGCCAATATCACAGGCAGCAGCTTACTCACTACACCACAGTGCCAGCCCCATCATCATGAAGACTTTTTTTTTTTTACTGGCAGAGTTAGACAGTGAGAGAGAGAGAGAGAAAGGTCTTCCTTCCATTGGTTCACCCCCCAAATGGCCGCTATGGCCGTCGCGCTGTGCCAATCCGAAGCCAGGAGCCAGGTGCTTCCTCCTGGTCTCCTATGCAGGTGCAGGGCCCAAGCACTTGGGCCATCATCCACTGCGTTCCCGGGCCACAGCAGAGAGCTGGACTGGAAGAGGAGCAACCGGGACAGAATCTGGTGCCCCAACAGGGACTAGAACCCGGTGTGCCAGTGCCGCAGGCAGAGAATTAGCCAAGTGAGCTGCAGTGCCGGCCATCATGAAGACTTTTAAGCAGGTTGGAAACATGTTCAGTTTTCCACCTTTCAGTTTTCAGGAGTCCCTGGAGTCTGAGGTGTGTTGGAAGTTGGACTGGATGAACTCAAAGTGAAGCAAGATGAGTTAGGAAGTTCACACTAGGCAGTGAGCAAGAGACTGGAGAAGCGGGTGGTGGCTGCCACCGTCATTTAAGATGAAGACTGTGGGATTCAGAGACTGACAGCATGGACACAGGCATAAACTGAGAATGACTCTGGGGTTATGCTACTGGCGAATGGAAGTGCCAATGACTTGATAAAAAATGAGAAGATTAGATTTTGTGAGGACTCACACACGTAAAGGGTTAAACAGCTATTGCGAGAACAATGCAAGTAGTAGTTACCAGAACACCATGGGCTTTATCCTGTGGAATGAGACAAAGGGACAAATGCTACCAGTTCAGAGTAAGTAAACACTGATTTCAAGATTCTTCTCTGCATAATTTCCTGCTCTTACTTGGGAGCAAGCTGCCTCTTATCTTATTCCCCACATCTGAAAATCTCTCATCCTAAGTCCACTGTCTGTAGCAGCTGTTCCTCACTGGACTTCTACTTCTCACTCAGCATCTCACACTACTGCCAAACTCTTCTTTCATTGTGTGAGTGAGGCCATTTATTTCCTAGTGTGTTTTATAGTAGTCCGAGATTTATTGGAAATGCTTAGCTTCCCATAAAGTCTGTGGTTCCGAAATATAAACAAGGTAAAGTGTGCCTCTAAGAACATTATAGAATAGGCAAATAGCCCATTCAGCCATTCAGTTGCTAGTTGAGTGGTATGGTACTCAGGAAGACCCTGGGAGTGCAACGTAGAGCTAGACATGGTTCCTAATCATTGAAGTGTCTGAAGCGGAAGATAAATGCATCAAGCCTTAAAGGAATGGATAGTGACATACCACAGCTGTGCATGGATGTTCAGAGAAATTCTGTGTAGGTGACATGTGCATAAATACAAAGCCTACTAGGAACACTGTCCAAAGGCGAGGTATATCCGAATGCTCTGGAAAACGGACCAATTCATTCCAACTGAATAGTTCCAGCAAGAACTTTTTGGAAGAGAATGCATTTCGGCAAGAACTTGCAAGGGTCACGTAATTCCCAGGACGAAAGCAGGAAACCACAGGGCACGTTTGAAAACTGGATGAAATTCTTCACCGAGATCATCAGGTTTAGGTTGGAACTTAGACTGGGAGACAGACACACACTTTTTAAAAAGTGAACAGCAAACCGAGAGTTGGCTAGCGTTACCAACATTCAACAAACACTGGGAGGCAGTCAGTGATTAAGAGCTAAATTACAGGAAAGGGCGCGGGGCCGGCTTGCGGGAGGATGAGATCACCACTATGAATCTTGAGGTGCCTGTCTGCACAGCCCCGAGGTCACGGGCTCCCAGCGGGCAGAAGGTAAACGTTTGTTAACTGATCTCCTGAACCAGCTCAGAAATTGTGCAGGCAGGACCTGGAGCTGCCTCCTCCTTTCGTCCCACTTCAACCGAAACTTCAGAAGACTCTGCAGGGCCCCACGGCCACCACCCTGCTGCTCGCTAAGGTGCATCCAGAGCGAAGGAACTGCCCAGCCCTGCCCTGCCCCGCTCTAAGCCGGGGGACGACCCGAAGGGCGCAGAGCGGTCCTGGCTGTGGTATCCCTCCTGCAGGGGCAGAAAGCACTGCGCTCGCAGCCTGGGTCCCCGCCACTTGTTGACCTCCAGGCATTAACTTTGGAGTCCCGCGTTCCCGCTGGTGACACACGGCTCCGTCCTCGGCGTCTTCCGCGCCCTCGTGATCCTCAGAACCAGCGGGGCTGGCCTGACTCCATTTTACTCGCGACATGCAGTGTTGCCAGCAACGTGCTCACGGCCACACAGGCGGGGCCCAATTCCAGTCCCAGGCTGCCAGACTACGACACAATCCCAGGCTCAGACCGACTAGCGTCTCCTAAAATGGGGCCCGGGCTGCCCTCCCTCAACTCGGCGTCCTACGCGCCGCCGTCGCCATTGGGCATGCTCAGTCCGTCAGGGAGCGATTTCATTCTGCCTTGGGAAGTTTTTCACGCCGCCCTAGCAGCCGCGCCCGCCCCGCCCACCCCGCCCACGGCTCCTCCTCATTGGATTGGCCGAATTTGGGGAGGCGGAGCAGAGAGGGGAGGGAGCAGGAGGTTCAGATTACCTCCCCACGCCCGCAGCGCTCGGGGCGCGCGCGCTCTCCGAGCGTGCGTGCGTGCGTGTGAGTGAGCACGTGAGGCCCCGGAGCGTGCACAGTGGGCGGGGAAAGGAGACGGGCAGCGAAGGGCGGGGGCTGCCGTTGCCATGGCAGTGACGTCAGGCGTCGGGGAGCGAACCCGGCCCCTTCCCCGCGGGCGCGCGCGCACATACACACAGAGACATGCGCTCGCGCGCGCACGGCCGCTCTCCCTCAGACACACTGGAGGGAAAGGTCAAACTAAAGGCGAGGGAGCAGAGAGACCGGAGGGAGCTGCCGCGCCATGTCGGACGCGGCGGAGGCCGCTCGCCCTCCGCCGACGCCGTCGAGCGCCTGCTCCCGCCGGCCCCCGCCCCCCGCGCGCCCCTCGCCCCGGCGCTCGCGCGTCCCCGCGACCCCTCCCCCAGCCGCTCCGGGCGCGCGCCGCCGGGGCGCGGGGCTGGGGCGGGCGGGCCGCTGGCCTCTCGGCCGGACCCCGGAGCTCCGTCCGGCCCGCGGCCACGGCCGGGCCAGGTGAGTGCGGCGCGGGCGGCCGGGGCGCCGGAGCTGCGCCTGACCCCCTTCCGGGCGCGGACGGGCCCTGCGGCCACGGCCTCTGGGGGGCGTCCTGGGGTCGGCGGGCCGGGTGGGCCGGCTGAGGCGGGCCGGCGCCGGGGGCAGGTGGGCCCTGGAGGCTGCGAAGTGCGGGAGCGGGCGGGACAGCCGCGGCGCGCGTCGGGCGGCGGGAGCAACTCCGCCCGCGGGTCGAGGCGGCGCGCGCGAAGGGGCCGATTTCACCTCAGGACTCGGGGGAGCCGGGCCGGGCGGCCGGACGGGGACCGAGATGGCCACCCCGGGCAGGCTGCGCGCGCGTTGCCGTGCCGATGTTCGTGTTCGTTGCTTACGGTTATTTTAGTACTGCACGATTTAAAAAAAAAAAGTTACTTGGGAGGGAGCGACCTGCTTGGATTGTCGTTAGTTCCGAAAATAGGTTAATCTTTCACACACTCGCCGCTGAATTACATTGCCCTGTGGACTTGACTAATAAACAGCTCTCTGAAGCCCCGAAGCCGGGGAACGTTCCAGCAGGTTCAGGTGCCAGGGTGCGTGTTCCGTGGGAAAAGAAAAAAAAAAAAAAGTAGGAGGACACCGAGCCAGCGGCCGCGGCCGAGCAGCTTTGGAGCCCGTCAGAGTGGAGTTTGGTCGGAACTTCCCGGGTTAAGGAATCGCATCGCCCCGGCACCACCCACCAGTGGGGAGCGTCCCTGGAAGTGCCTGCGAAGACTAGCAGCCCAGGACTTGGCTGACGGTGAACAGCCAGCCGGTGCTTTCGCTGATCCTTTTTCTCTTTAATTTTCCATGCTTCGTAACGCACTGCGTGAATGCCGCCCGTTTGCCAGGCGTTCGTTGCGGAGTCAACTGGTCACTCAGTCACTTTGAAATGATCCGGCACTAGCTCTGACCTGCAATGCACACCCCCCTCTTTTTTTTTTTTTTTCTTCCCCCCTATTTGAAAGCTGTTTGGAAATTTCCAATGTAATGGTTTCAAATTGATAGGGATGTTTTGAGCAGAAGTCTGGCATAAACAGATTATACTGAGTGGATAATGTGTTTTGAAATTTAAAGCTCATCCAAGAAACTTCCTGGTTTGTGAAAGGTGTAGGACATGGGACAGCCGAGGAAGTGCCCCAAGGAGCCTGGTGAAGGATGAGAGAACCAGCTCTGGGTTTGGTGCCCCCTACCCCTAAGCATTTCTGACATGTGGAGTATTTTCCTTTGATTAGGGAACTTTGGTCATTTGTCATTTTCAAGAAGTTCTCGCCACAGAAAGCCCTCACTTTGAAATTGAGTCCTTGTGGCATGCAGCCAGCGTTCTGAAGGTTTTCAGTACAAGATGTAAGGGAAGATTAGTTTGGGATTTGTTAATTCTTTCCGAGCAGCTGCTTTTGTACCTGGTCCTGTGCTGTGAGCTCCCTTTAAATCTTGCTTCTGCTAGTCGTTACTGACATATGTTTGTATACTATCCTGATTTGGGGTATTAAATTTTTGCAACTTATAAACATTATTTCCTGTAACATACAAATAAATGTTTATGTTTGTTTTCCTTCTCTCCTTTTAAAGGAAGCTGTAGAAATGGATGAATCAGGACTTACTGAGCATGTCCCCCTCCTGTAGGTGTAGTTGACCTTGGTGGCATCATGGAGGTCATGTGTTCATGGAGATCAAGGGTTCTGAACAGTAAATCACTTATGCTTCAACTTTCCTGGTATTGCTTGTATATTCTACCACAGACGAACAGCTGTTTTGGGGTGGGAGTGACACTTTTAGAGCTTGCTTGAGGAGAAATGGAAGGAGGGCAATATTGCTGGGGTGAATTTTTTGGCTTAGGAAAGCAGCTGTGCTCTACTGTAAGAAAGCTGGTATTTACAAAGTTTAAGATTATAAAACAAATTAGTGCTTAGTTATCTGAGAATTCTTCAGAAAGGATTCACTAAAAGGAACCTTCAGATAATTCATCCTTTTATATGAGTCTTATGAAATATGGTTTGATTTGTGAAAAATCAGTTGACATACAACAATTTAGTTGGCATACAAAAATTAGTTGGCATCCAACAGATTTTTTTTTATAGGCAAGGATTTTCAGTATGTTTCTTGAGTTGCCCTTTTCCCAAAAGTAGAGACAAAATTAAATTCAGTGGTGTCCTACTTATATGCCACCTATTAATGTTTTACCTGAATGGCAAAATTGTCTTCTGTTTTATGATTTACCATTTAAGGAGTACATTGAAACCTAATTAAATTGCTTTTCTCCGTTGGGTAGAATTTTCTGGTCTGGTTTGTTGGGAACTCCATCCAAAGTATTTTGGTGACTGAGGTATCAAAAGCACCTTGTTGTCAGACATTCTCACAAGGATGGTGGCCCTGCAGCAGAAGCCAACAAGTGGTTATACCCAGACTGCAGCAAAATCAAAACAAATAGATTGAGTCTAAAGTCTACAAGCAGTAAAAACTGTTAACCTTGAAATTTTCTCTAAGTGCAAATTATTCAGAATTAAAGGCTTAATTTTCCTAAACTGTAATCTATTTGGGTCACTTGTGAAAATTGTTATTTTGATAAAATGACTACTCATAAATTTTCAAAGGAGCTTCCCCCCCAACCCCTTTGTGTTAGTACATTGCATTTATTTGGAGTCATAGGAGATGTTGGATGAAGTTCTTGGGGAGTTTAATTCCGAAACCATTTTGCTTGGGTTATGTAAGAATAGGAACTTGAATTATAGTATGAGTAGAATTGCTTATGAGGTTAACTCAGACTTTATGTTGGGATAAGGAGGTAAGGGAGGATGGGGCCACAAACTTAATTAAAGTTAATTACTCAAGCTTAGTTTGCTTTACACTGTTCATGCTGTTTGGGTAAGAGTAACACCCTCCCCTATCCGCCCCCCCTCCCCCCATTGGAGGGAAATCTTGTAAAAGAAGAGATTTGAAGAAGAGCTAACTAAGCTTATGGACATAGGAGTGTTCGAGGGATGTTTAGTATGCTTAATATTTGTTGCTGTACATTAGACAAAAAGCAAGAAATTAATGCTAAATTTAGGATAAGAACCCATTTGGTTTTGCTTCTCTTGGCATAATTGAATATTACAAAATTGAAAGAACAGCTTGAACGATGCCATTGATTTTTTTTTTTTTAGTGTAGGCTCTTAGTTACTTAATTGTACAAGTGAGTAACAATGAAGACACAAGAAGATGTAATATTTAATGTTTTCATTTTTTTAAATACCAAGAGACTGTCTCACAGGATTGCTAATTTCAGAGCCCAATGAGGTTTTTTTTTAAAGTACTTTATGTTGAATTTATGATTAATGAGGGCACTCAAAAATTTTAAAAGATATGGAAATAAAGTAAGCACACTTTATTTATGAAGATGTGTGAGAATAGAGGTACTGATTAGAAATTTTAATTGGAAGTTAAGGTTGATTTATGATCTCAACTTCATTATTTAATCCTGTGTCACTTTTAAAATGTCACTTAATTTTTCTGTTCCTAGTGTTCTTTTCTGTAAAATGCAATCAGCGATATGCTTTTTTAAACTACGATTTTAAAATAATACTAGCTAGACTTCTCTTTTTAAAATTTTTATTTATTTGAGAGGCAGATAAAGAACTTCCCATAGTCACACAGGGTCCTGGGCTGAAGCTGAGTGCCAGAATGCACTGTAGGTCTTCCATGTGGGTGGCAGGAACCCAGTTATTTGCTGTTGCCTCCCAGGATCTGCATTAGTGGAGTCACAAGCCAGAACCAGGTATCCTGATGGGTATCTTAACTGCAAGGTTAAGCACCCACCCTTTGCTAAACATCTTAAGCATTAGATAATACAAGTACACTGAATGTAATTTAACATTTCAGACCTTGTAATCTATGAAAATGTGAGAAACTCTTTAAAATAAGAAGACTGTACTCAGTTTTAGTCATTGGTAACCCTGTTAGGTTCTGTTTTCGTCTTTCTCCCTGAGTTTTCATTCACTATTACATGTTTAAATTTTCTAGACCCTCTTTATACCAGTATTATGTATGAGATCATCTTATGTATAGCATCAGTGGAAAAATCATTTGTAAAAACTGTCTTTATTTTCTTCCAGCTGTTCCCTCTGGGACAATAAATTTCAGTTATTGAATATAATTGTAGTTTACCCTAAGCTGAAGGATTTTTGCAAACTATGGACAAATATAAATTTATTGTGTCATAATTTATAAATATTTAGTATTTCTGTGGGGATGGTTAAGCATGGTTTATATAATTTAATATTTCTAACCATTAGTAGTGTCTGTCCTAAGTTAACTTTATTTGATGTGTTGTTAAAGCCAACAGAGTAGGTATAGTCTCCTTTAAAAATATATCTGTGGAATATTTTTTAAAAGGACCTAAAAAATTTGCCCATAAATGAACAGAAGGTAGAAATTTTGGGGCCAGTGCTGTGGCAAAGCCAGTTAAGCCACCGTCTGCATTGCCAGCATCCCATATGTTTGCTAGATTGAGTCCCTGCTATTCTACTTCCGACCCAGCTCCTGCTAATGTGTCTGGGAAAACATCAGAAGATGGCCCAAATGCTTGGATCCC
This sequence comes from Sylvilagus floridanus, assembly GCA_949820135.1. Classification (NCBI taxonomy): domain Eukaryota; kingdom Metazoa; phylum Chordata; class Mammalia; order Lagomorpha; family Leporidae; genus Sylvilagus; species Sylvilagus floridanus. Next base: position 161,056,851 of record OX463241.1, on the reverse strand, counting down.
TGTATCCACATGGGAAATCTGGAAGAAGCTCCTGGCTCCTGGCTTTGGCCCGGTGCAGCCCTGGCCATTATGGCCATGTGAGGAGTGAACCAGCAGATGGAAGATGTGTTTCTCTCTGTAATTTTAACTTTAAAATAAATAAAATCTTTAAAAAAAAAGTAGAAATTTTACTTTGAAGCCTTCAAATTGAATATACAATTAGTTAAATTTTGTTTTGAGACTGTTTTGATTGCCTTTATTCTACACTTGAGGGTTTTTTTTTTGTACTGTGTGTTTATGTGGCACTGCTTAGTATGTTTTTATTTCGATTTATAAACAAGCTTTTCCGAATGAAAAATCATTTTGTTCTTAGTGATTATATGGTAGTTCTCAGACTTTTATATTTGAAAGAAGTGAAAATGAGTAATTTATTAAGCTGTTTGCCTAAAATAACCAATTTAGTTGGAGCATGTGATATAATTTATTTTTAGTGTAATATAGAGTTATGATCCACATAAATTTATAGCAGAATCTTTTGCTATGTTTTAAAATTTGGAAGTCTGTAGTATGCCCAGAAATTAAGTGTTGAATGCTAAATGTTAGACTAAGTCAATATTGTGTGTAAATAGTATTCTTTTTACAATGACATTTATGTTTTTGATTAAGGGTCAGTTTTGAAGTATTCTTTAAATATATTGTACATGTTGCTCAAATGATGTACTGAAGAATTTAATTTATATCCTATTGTTTCTCCTTTTAAAAATTGTAAATAGTTGGCCTTTAGCCACATACCATGAGGCAACTTTTAATCTGATAGAGTATCTGTAGGGTTGTTGTTTTCTCACATTTTATCTGATAGAAGATATGATAACTGTTAGATTGTTCTGTAGGTCTTAATATGTGTTAAACATTGAACATTTGCAACCTATTGCTTATATAAAGTAGTTAACATTTTAAAAGTTCTTTTGACAAATATTGGTACCAGGAGAAGGGGAGAGTAAAGGCAGAGAGAAAGTGTATAGTATTTAGATAGAAAGCATGTTAAATTAGTCATTATTTGCCTTTTTCCTGGGATTATATAACCTTGCTTTTTAATTATCCCTTCTTACCATAAGAGGTCAAGAGTAGTGGATGCCTTGAGAGCGTAAGTATAGCTTTAGAGTTTTCCATGGTGGGTGCTGGGAATATATTAGATGGATATAAGGAAGATCTGAAGCAGCTTTCACACTGAAGGTCATTTTTAGTGATCACATTTAGAGTTCCAGATTTTAGAAGGTAGGCGAACTATAGGTAGCTAAAGCTAGGTGGAAAGGATTTTTAGGCACAAAGACATTGTTAAGAACATTCAAGTTAACCAATCTTGAGAAGAAATCAGTACTAATTAAAATCATATTATCTGTCTGTCAGCACTATACCAGGCTTGAATATTCTGTGGCCTAAATACACTAATTTGTCTTACCATGAATAGCTCAAATTATAATTTTAACTCATTTGGAAAAAAAAAACTGATAATGATAAAAAATGTTATGTTACACATTTTGTTACTCATTTTAAAAACCTGTTTTTTTTTTTTTTTTTGACAGGCAGAGTGGACAGTGAGAGAGAGAGAGAGAGAGAAAGGTCTTCCTTTGCCATTGGTTCACCCTCCAATGGCCACCGCGGCCAGCGCGCTGTGGCTGGTGCACCGCGCTGATCCGATGGCAGGATCCAGGTGTTTCTCCTGGTCTCCCATGGGGTGCAGGGCCCAAGCACTTGGGCCATCCTCCACTGCACTCCCAGGCCACAGCAGAGAGCTGGCCTGGAAGAGGGGCAACTGGGACAGAATCTGGTGCCCTGACTGGGACTAGAACCCTGTGTGCCGGTGCCGCAAGGTGGAGGATTAGCCTGTTGAGCCACGGCGCCGGCCAAAAACCTAGTTTTTTAAAGATATATTTTATTTGAAAGAGTTACAGAGGGAGCTAGATGCAGAGAGAAAGATGGTTCACTCTCCAGATGGCCGCAACAGCTGGAGCTGCGCAGATCAGGACCCAGGAACTTCTTCGAGGTTTCCCACCTGGGTGCAGGGTCCCAAGGACTTGGGCCATCCTCTGCTGCTTTTCCAGGCACATTTAAGCAGGCAGCTGGATCGGAAGTGGAGCAGCGGAGAACCAGCACCCTAATGGGATGCTGGTGCCAAGGGCAGGGCTTTAACCCATTGTGCCATAGTGCTGGCCCCAAAAGCCTAGTTCCATATGCTTAGTTCTGTGTATGTTCTGTAATTGATGAAAAGTGCTGGAATGAATCCTTGTACATGAGAAGTTAGAATCGTGTGAGGAGAGGCATAATGTAGTGAGTAAAGCATTTGTGTAGCTGTATTACTTTTTCTTTGTAAAGCAGTGTTTTTGAACCAGTGTTCTGTGGGTCAAACAGGTTCAATGTCAATGTTGTAGTTTTACTTCAAGTTTGCATGAGATTTCATTTGAGAGCAGGGTTCTTTTGTTTAAAAAGTGTGGTAACCACTGTTAGCATATTTGATCTTACTACTCCCCTGCTTAAATCCTTGCCATGGTTTTTTATCATTATTATTATGACTGATAAGACTTTATCTAGCTCCAGCTTCATTATTCATCTCTTATCACTTTCCCTTCCTTTCCTTATAAACCCTCCATTCTAATCCTTCTCAAATTGTTTACTATTCCCCAGAGGAAAAAATGTGCCTTTTAAATTTCTATACCTTTGCACATGGAACTGCCACCATTCTCAGATCAGTTAGGTAGCACCATGTTCCCTTGGAACTTTTGTTGTATTTCCATTCAAACACTTAGTACATTGTTTTGGAAGTGTGGCCTCTTCTGAGAGCAGAGACCATGTCATTTATTTTGTATCCATACTACTTGGTGTTCATTCAGTATTCAGATATCTGTGAATGATTGTATTTAGAATTTGAAAAGTAGTAAAATTACTTGAATGCACAATCATGTGAATAAAACATTCCAGATACAGTCTGTGTAAAGCGTTTTAAGTGATGGTGTCAGGCATTATGCTATGTGTCAGGCTACCACATTGTACTCATGAAGTATAATAAAGTCAAAAGATATATTATATGGAAAGTTTAGATTAAGTTACAGTGGCTTAAGTAGTGCCTTGGATTTAGTCATCTAATCCTAAAAGTGAATTGTGAAAGCATTTTAATAATTATATAGTCTTGGCTATTTCTTTAAATATTTCTTTTATATGATTATTCAAGTGTCAAGGCTCATAATATGAGCATTGCAGCATCCATCCTTAGAGGTTAAAAAATGTGCCTTTGAGCTATTCTGCCTGAATTCATATCACTCTCCTGCCTGTCAGTAGCTGTGTGATCATAGACATCTTTCTGTTTTTAAGATTTATTTATTAATTTGAAAGAGAGAGGAATGAGGAAGGGAGAGAGAGAGAGAGAGAGAGAGAGAGCGAGCTTGAGAGAATGAGTGAGTGAGACAGATCTTTGATCCACTGATTCACTCCCCAGATGGCTACAGGCACCAGGGCTGAGCCAAGTGGAAGCCAGAAGCATCATCCAGGTGCAAGAGCCCAGCACATGGGCCATCTTCTGCTTTTCCCCTGCCATCAGCAAGGAGATGGATCGGAAATGGAGCAATTGGAACACAAACCAGTACCCATATGGGATACGGGATATGGGCATCATGAGCAGCAGCTTTACCAAAAATTGTACAAGTTTCTTAATCATTCTGTAACTCCATTTTCTCAACCTTAAAATGAAGAGAATTAATACTACCTTAACATTGCTATTGTGAAGAATGTACATGACTTTATGCTTGTTAAAGATTAGAAAAATGTTAGATGGGGCAAGCATTTGGCATAGCGGTTAAGTTGCCACAAGGGGTCCCATCATTTCCACCTTTTAAAGGTAATAGCTTTAATGCATGAGTATCGGATTCAAAAGAGACAACATCCATGGTTTTACTTTCTGCAGTTTCAGTTATGGTCAGCTGTGGTATAGAAATATGAAATGGAGAGTTCCAGAAATAAACAATTCATAAGCTTGAAATTGCACTCTATTCTAAATAGTGTGATGACATCTCTGTCGTCCATCCCTCTCAGGATGTGACTCTTCCCTTTGTCTAGTATTCACCTCTGTATGCTGCCTGCCCCTCAGTAACTCAGTAACCATCTTTTTAATCAGAGCTACAGTCATGATATTGAAGTGTATGTGTTCAAGTAATCCGTAAGTAGTAGCCTAACATACATACCTAAGTCAGTCATCTTACTTTATCTCATGTGTTCCTTGTCTCATCTCACATTGTCACAAGAATGGTGACAGTAAGTACAATAAGATTTTGAGGGGCAGCATCGTGGCATAGTGGGTAAAGTGCACACCTTCAAAGCTAGCTTCCCACATGAGTGCCAGTTTGTGTACTGGTTGCTTTACTTCTGATCCATTCCCTACTAATGCACCTGGGAAAGCAGCAGAGGATGGCCCAAGTGCTTGGCCCACTGCACCCATGTGGTTGACCTGGAAGAAGCTCCTGGCTCTTGGCTTCTGCCCAGCCACGACCAGCCTAGCCCTTGTTGTTGTGGCCATTTGGGGAGTGAATCAGCAGATGGAAGTTCTCTCTCTATCCCCTTGCTGTCTGTAACTCTACCTTTCAAATAAATAAATATATCTCAAAAAACTTTTGAGACCAAATTTTCACCTTTTATTACAGTATACTGCTATAATTGTTCTATTTTATCATTAGTTGTTAGTAATCCCTTATTGTGCCTAAGTTATAAATTAAACTTTATCATAAGTATGCAGGTATAGGAAAAAGCAGTTACAGGAATCAGTACAATTGGTGATTCTGGCATCCATTGTAGGGTGCTGGAACATGTATCCCCTCAAGGGTAACGGAGGGGGAACTATTGTGTTGCTGTCTTTAAACTGATAACTGTTTCAGCACATTCAAAGTGTAAATTGCATTCTTGTTGGATGTGCTAGACTTAAAACTTAAGCCTGGCTGTTCCACTTCCAATCCAGCTCCCTGCTTATGGCCTGGGAAAGCAGTGGAGGATGGCCCAATTCCGTGGGTCCCTGCACCCATGTGGGAGACCCAGAAGAAGCTTCTGGCTCCTGGCTCAGCTCCAGCCGTTGCGGCCATTTGAGGAGTGAACCAGCAGATGGAAGACCTCTCTCTGTCTCTGTCTCTACCTCTCTCTGTAAACTCTTGTCTTTCAAATAAAATAAAAAATCTTCAAAACAAAACAAAACTTAAGTTCTGATATCTGTGGCTTAGCATTGTGTTCCTATGACCTGCATTTCTTGGTAGTTCCCCAAGAGAAGAGGGAGAGAAACAGAGAATAGAAATCCAATGACAAGCTTTTTAGTCTTAGCCTGTAATAAGTCCTAAACTTTGGTATTCTTTAGAAGATAAGTGTTCAGCTTTATTTTTTTTCTTCATTTTCACATTGTATTTTTTTAACTTGGAAAAATAGATCTTTAAACATCTAAATTTGTTTTATTTTAGAAAGGCACATGCAAAATTATTTTTTTTAATTAGTGAAGCTGTTTTTAAGCCCATTTTTCTACATATATACTTGCAGTAAGAGAAGTAGGCAAGGCATTAGTAATTTGTATCAGGAACTATGTGCTATGAAATTCTGTTACATATTCACATTTAGGATACAAAGAAGAACTTATCAGAAGAAGAAATTTGTCTTTCAAAGTATTTTATAAAGAATTCATTTCTTACTATAGCAAATAATATTTTGTCCTTATAGCCTCGTTTAATTTTGCACTCATGTGCTCTCAGTTAACAATTGAAATATAATGAAAAGTTGGCTGGGTAATTTTCTAAAACTATTTCATTGAAAGAATTTTAGCAAGTAATTTTCATTGTTTAGGCTAGCAGTCAGTAAGTTGAAAATGGGTGACTGGGATATAAAGATACATGCCAGAAAGATAGTCGGGATCAGACACTTATTTTTCTATACTAATGACTTGCTGCAGAGTCTAGACTGTAAGGAGACTGTATGGGAATTTGGAAGCTTGGAATGAGACTGGAAAGTGCTAGAATTTGAATAGTGTAAACAAAATAAGACATTACCAAGGGATCGTTTATCATCATCATCATCATTTGAGAGGCAGAGACAGAGAGCTCCCACCTGCCTGAAACAGCCTTGGTGAGTTGAGGGCCAGAGCCAGGGCTAGGCTGGGCCAAAAGCCTGAGCTGATTGCAATCCAGGTCTCCCAGCTGGGTAGCAGGAACCCATTATTTGAGCCATTGCCTGCTGCCTTCCAGGGTCTGCATTGATAGGAAGCTGGAGTTAGGAAATAGAGCTGAGAATCAAACCCAGATACTGGCTGGCACCACAGCTCACTAGGCTAATCCTCCACCTGCAGCGCTGGCACATCGGGTTCTAGTCCCAGTTAGGGTGCCGGATTCTGTCCCGGTTGCTCCTCTTCCTTCCAATCCAGCTCTCTGCTGTGGCCCGGGAAGGCAGTGGAGGATGGCCCAAGTGCTTGGGCCCTGCACCTGCATGGGAGACCAGGAGGAAGCACCTGGCTCCTGGCTTCGGATCGGCGCAGCGCGCCAGCCATAGCAGCCGTTTGTGGGGTGAACCAACGGAAGGAAGACCTTTCTCTCTGTCTCTCTCTCTCACTGTCTAACTCTGCCTGTCAAATAAAATAAATAAAAACCCCAGATACTTTGATATGGGGATCTTTAGCACAAAGATAAAAGCGTGCCTCCAGAGGATCATTTTTAAATGGCAATAATATGCTGTTTAGTCGTCTACCATGGGAAATTTGAATACTCATACAATACACTGGTATTGTAATTAGAATACTAGTTCTTAATATTAGTATATTTTCCCTCAACTATCATTGTTGGAACTTTTATGGTATTTTTTTGTACATCCCCTGAAAATGATAGGAGTTAGGTCATTTTAGGAAGAACAACTTATAGAATAAGTTAAGTTCTGACCAAACTTCTTTCCTCGGTTAAAACCTCAGACACCATGTCTGATGTTGCCTAGCTTTGAAATCTCATTTCCCTTCAGCAGCATGCCTTTCCCTGTTTGTTAGGGCAAACAGCTTTTACTTTTTGCCTGAGTTCTTGTTCCGTGTTGTTGTTTAATCAGCAGGAACAATACAGTTTGGGCATTTTCAAATGCCTTATGGATGTTTGTTTATATAGCAGATTGAGTTATAGAACTCACATCCAGTTCAGTCTCTTTAGTAGCATCTTCCATTCAATTTTTCATCTACCCTTCCTTGCTTTAGAAGGTTTAGAATGATTAAAATTGCTTCTCATTGAGCTAAATGTGTTTCTTTTACTTGTCCTTGGCAATCTGGGGCTATATACATGAAACTTTACTCTTCTTACATATAACAATTCTTAAGGCATTCAAAAATGACTGTTGTATCTTACTCCAGTCTTCTGTTTTGCCAAGCAGAGGGGGAAAAGAGCCCTGATTTTCAAACCACATACACATGATGTGGTTTACAGACCTTTTCCCATCTATGTCTTTGAACTCATGACAAATTCTGTTTGTCAGTGTATCTCTTAAGACACAGTGGCCATAACTTAACTGACCACTTCAGATGTGGTCTGACCATTGCTGAATACAATGAAACTATTATCTGGCTACTACTATTAAAGCAGCCTGAAATTTGCATTACTTTTTTTCGCAGCCACATTACTCTTTGATCATACTGAGTTTATGGTCAACTGAAACCCTGTCTCTTTTTCATGTGAACTGCTTTGAATCTAATCTCTCTCATTCTTTACTTGACAGTTGATGCTTTGAAAGTAAATGCAAGATGTTATGTGTTGCATTAGTATAAAAGTTTAAGTGAATTTATCTTTTTCAGATTTCATCCCATCTGACTATCCAGATATCAGCTAACATCTGTATAAAAATAGCAGTGTTCATGGTACTGTCACATCTTTTACAACAACTATTTGAGAATCAGAATGGAAAAACAACTTTCCAACCAATCATGAATTGACAGATGTAGTACTTTGTTGCAAGATTTTTGATTACAGATCCCTTACTCATTTCATCACTGTTCATTCATTTAGTTTTTCCATTTCAACATGGTAGGCACTATGTGTGGTGTTCGTGTATCAGTTAACAAGAAAGATAATAGTCTCTATCCTTCTGGTATTTATGACCTGGCGTATAAATACTTATATATATATATATATATATATATATAAACATATATACAATTACTACCAAATACTCAGCACTTTTTATGGGAAGGAACTGTGATAGATTTATTGTTCAAAAGTTTTTGTTTCCTCTGTCAGGAACCTGTCTGTATTAGGTTTGTATTTTCTACTCTGTTTTCATCACATTCTGCCAATGGGCATTTCTTGACCAGTAAAATATTAGAGAACCACTGTATCCCATGTTGGAACAGATGTTTTCCATTTTGTAATTCTGCCAGTGGCCCTTGCCCTTCATTTTGTGGAACCTGAATGCCTTAGCTAGAACTGGTTGCAGAATTATGAAGCAGAACTGAAACTGATTCATGATAGACATACAAAGTAAAATAAACACTTTGTTGTAAGGTACCATAACTTTGGAGTCTTAACCATCATGTAATATTGCACAAACAGTGATACAGACACATATGTCCTATACAAAGATAGATAAGACTTAGACATTATCTTCAAGGAGCTTCCCATCCTGGTGGATGCCTTAAGTTGCCATGGGTTATTTGAAGTTGAGGAAGAGGAGAACATGTTTTATGAAACAGTCATTGGAGTTGAGGATCTTTTTTGGCCTATAGCTTACCTCCAGGTTGAATTGGTCATTATGATGTAAATCTTGGTCTGTGATACAGCTCCTCATTGTCACAATCAATTATGTAGATCCTATAAGCATGTTTTCTATACCCTCATTCAGACCACCATTTTGAAAACAAATATTTAGGGGCCAGCATTGTGGTGTAGCAGGTTAAGCTACTGCCTGTTATACCAACACTGGCATCCCACATTCAAATTTCCCATTGCCATTATCTATATAAGGGCCTCATTCTGTATGGGATTGTAGACAAAGTGTAGATTGGAATTCTGCAAGGAGTTTTATTTCCTCACCCTGAGAAGCTAAAGAAAATGTGGCTAGTATTCAGGGGAGTTTTGAAACCTTTGAAATTATTACCTGCAAAATTTTATGTAAATATGCATTGTTCTGGCCCCTAGTTTTTATCAAACTATCAAAGAGAATCCTAACTCCCAGCACTTCTGGCAAATCTTTTTTTCTTTAAATAGCTTTATTAACATAATTTTTGTACAGTAAGTTGCACATACTGAAAAGTGTACAATTTGGTAACTGTGATCATGTCTATATGCCCATGAAACTGCCATCACAGTCAAGACACAGAATGTATCTGTCACCCCCAAAAGTTTTCTAGTCTTCTTGATATTCCTTCTTGGCGTTCTCTGGGCAAACACAATCTCTGCTTCTTCACTTTATATTTGTTTGCGTGTCTTAAAAGTACAGTATTGGGGCCAGCACTGTGGCATAGAGGGTAAAGCTGCCATCTGCAATGCCAGCATCCCATATGGGCACTGGTTCAAGTCCTGGCTGCTCCGCTTCTGATCCAGCTCTCTGCTATGGCCTGGGAAAGCAGTAGAAGATGGCCCAAGTCCTTGGGCCCCTGAACCCACATGGGAGACCCAAAAGAAGCTCTTGGCTCCTGGCTTTGGATCAGCGCAGCTCTGGCCATTGCAGCCATCTGGGGAATGAACCAGTGGATGGAAGACTTTCTGTGCCTCTGCCTCTCTGTAACTCTGCCTTTCAAATAAATAAATAAATCTTTAAAAGGATTTTAAAAAAAAATCAAGCATACCCAAATACATGCATACATATGTAACAAGCAAAGAAAACAGAATTCTAGTTTCCATTTTTTTTTTTTAAGTACAGTATGTATGCTTTTTGTGTGGCTGCTTTCACCTCCATGGTTATTTTGAGATCATCTATGTTGTGGCATGTGTCAATAGTTAAGCCTTTTTTTATTGCTGAATAGTAGTCCATTGTATGGGTATACCACTGTTTGTATGTACAGCCACCTGTTGATAGACATATGAGTTTCTAGTTTTTGGCCTTTAAAAGAAAAGCGTCAGTGAAGATCCATGTGTTTATATGGACATATGCTGTTCATTTCTCTTAGCTACATACAAGGAGTAGAATGGCTGAATCATATGGTAGGTATATATTTAACATCTTAAGGAACCAGTAAACTTTTCCAAAGTGGTTGTACCATTTTATATTCCCACCAGCCTTATGCTAGTACTTGGTATTGTGCATCTTGTTAATTATTGCCATACTAACTGGTGTATAAACGTCTTTCATTTTGCTTTTAATTTTTCCCTAATGACTGGTGGTGTTTAGAATCAGTTCTCATGCTTATTTGCCATACTTTTGTCTTTTGTAAAGTGTTTGTTCAAATATTCTCACATTTAAAAAATATTTACTTATTTATTTGAAAATTACAGAAAGAGATCTTCCATTCACTGATTGACTCCCCAAGTGGCTACAACAGCCAAGACTGAGACAGGCAGGAGCCAGCAGCTTCATTCAGGTCTCCCACATGGGTGGCAAGGGTCCAAACACTTGAGCCATCTTCTGCTGCTTTTCCCAGGCCATTGGCAGGGAGTTGGGTTGGAAGTAGAGCAGCCGGGATTGAAACTGGCATTCATGTGAGATGCCAGTGTCCCAGGTGGCAGCTTTACCTGCTGTGGCACAACACTGGCCCTTCTGCTCACTTTTAAAAATCGGGTGAATTGGTTTCTATTCAGTTTTGAGGATACTTTGTATGTTCTGGATAAAAGTCATTTATTGGATTTATGATTTGCAGATATCTTTTCTTGGTCTGTTTTGTGTCTCTATTCTCTTAGTACTGCCTTGAAGAACAAAGGTTTTATTTTTGATAATATATAATTTATTAGTTTATTCTTTTATGGATTATGCTTTTAGCATTTAGAATGCTTTTACTTAATCCAGGATCACTTAGGTTTTCTCCCAGAAGCTTTCTTTTTTTAGTATATTTATTTTTTTATTTATTTGAAAGGCAGGTTTATAGAGAGACAGAGGCAAAGAGAAAGAGAGAGAGGTTTTCCATCCACTGGTTTACCCCCCGAGTAACTGCAACAGCCGGAGCCAGGCTGATCCGAAGCCAGGAGTTTCTTCTGGATCTCCCACATGGGTGCAGAGGCCCAAGAACTCAGGGCATCTTCTACTGCTTTCCCAGGCCATAGCAGAGAGCTGGATTGGAAGTAGAGCAGCTGGGACTTCAACCAGCCTCTATATGGGATGCCAGCACTGCATGCTACAGCTTTACCTGCTATACCATAGCGCTAGTCCCCTCCCCCAGAAGTTTTACAGTTTTAGGTTTTATTGGTGTTGTAATTTGAGCTCAGTTTTTTGGATTTGGTTAAAATCCAAATACACAAAACATTTTCCTTCTATATGGAAATTATTATAGCACCATTTTCCACTTGTTGAAAAATGATCTTTTTCCTATTGAATTGCCCTTGAATTTGTGTCAATAATTTTAGTCATCTAGGAGGCAAGTGCTGTAGTGCAGTGTGTTAAGGTGCTGCTTAGGATACCCACAACCCATAATAGAATACCTGGGTTGGAGTCCTGCCCTGGCTTCCTATCTGACTTCCTGCTAATGCACATTTGGGAGAAAGCAGATTGCTTGGGTCCCTGCCATCTATGTAGGAGGCCTGGATGGAATTCCAGGCAACTAACTTTGGACTGGCCTCCCACTGGGCATTGTGACTATATGGGGTGTGAACCGGAATATAGAAGATCTGTATCTCTCTAACTCTGCCTTTCAAATAAATAAATATAGTTTAAAAATACAAAAAAAAAAATCCATTGTCTAGATATGAGGGGGTCTTCAAAAAGTTGATGGAAAGTACATGTTACTGAAAAATATGAATTTCAAAATTTTTTTCCTTCAAAATAAATTCATCTTTTCATTTTTCCATGAACTTTTTAATATACCCTAGTGTGTGTTTTTTGACTCTATTCTGTTCCATTGAGATATCTCTCTATCTTCACTCACATGCTACATTATTGATTACTGAAGCTTTTTAATAAGTGTTGAAATCATGTAATATTAGTTCCCAAATTTTTTTTTCCTATTCCAGAATTGTTTTGACTGCTTGATGTCCTTTCCTTATAAATTTTAGAATGCTTATCATTTCTTTAAACAGAGCTTACTGAGATTTTGATATTTTGATTGGGAGTACATTGAAACTAGAGATCAATTTGAGAAAAATTGATACCTTAAAAATACTGAGTCTTCTGACCCAGGAACATGATAGAACACTTTTTTAGGGCTTCTTTTTCTCAGCAATGTTTCACAGGTTTTAACGCACAAGTCCTTTTTATTTGGGTCACATGTGAGTATATCGGTGTGTCAGTTGGGTTTCTCTGGAGAAATGGAACCGCCAGAATGTGTGTGGTTTGTGTGTGTGTGAGTGCCTGCACGTTTCTATGGAGATAGGGAGAGGCAATGGGTTTAAGAAATTGGTCCAAGTAGATGTGGTGGTTGACAAGTTCCAAATTCTAGCATAGGTAGACAGGTTGGGCTTTCTGGAATAGTCTTGACATAGAAATCTTTTACTAGAAAACTTGAGCTTTTTAAAAAATCATTTATTTATTTGAGAGTAAAGAGATATAGAGAGAGGAGAGAAAGAGAGATCTTCGATCCGTTGGTTCACTCCCCAATGGCTACAAGGGGCTGGGACAGGGCCAGGCCCAAGCCAGGAGACAAGAGCTTCTTCAAGTGGGTACAGGAGCCCAAGCACTTGGGCCATCCTCCGCTGCCTTCCAGGCACATAAGCAGAAAGCTGAATCAGAAGCGGAGCAGCTGGGACTTGAACCGTCACCCACATGGGATGCCAGCACCACAGGTGGAGGCTTTGCCTACTACACCACAGTGCTGGCTCCTAAATAAATAAATCCTTAAAAAAACAAAAAGCTTAGGAGAAAAGATATAAATTCATGTTTTAGGTTTCACCTTTATGCTGTGCTGTTTTTTCAATCAAGTTAGATCACTTTTGAGTCCTAGTTCCGTATCAGTAAAATGGACAAATAACCATTTCAGGGAGCCACTGTGAAACCACATGTGATGTTTTGTATGAAGAGCCTGAAACAGTGCTGTGAAATAAGTGTAGCTCCCATTACTATACTGCTTCAACAACTGTTTAGCACTTTGTGCCAGGCATGATTCCAGATTCTGGATTACAGTACTGAAAAACATGGGCAAGGTTCCTGCACTCATAGATCTTCTGTCTTCCACATTGTCACAGGAGAGCCAGACAATAAATGAGTACAGGAGTAAACTAGTTTCAAGTTGTAATAAATATAAAGAAAATCAAAGAAAAGGTGTGATAAATTAAGATGGGGAGCCCACTTCAAAGTGGGTAGTAGGAGAACACTTCCTTGAGGAGGTGACATTTGAGTAGAAACCTTAGGATTTTTTTTATGAGCACTTAAAAAAATTGTTTCTTTGAAAAGCAGAATGAGAGAGGGAGAGACAGAGAGCTTCCTTCCATTGGTTCACTCCCCAAATGGCCACAACAGCCAGGGCTGGACCAGGCCGAATCCAGGAGCCCAGAGCTCCATTCAGGTCTCCTATGTGGGTGGCAGGGCCCCAGGCACTTCCCCTGCTTTCCAGGTGCATTAGCAAGGAGCCGGATTGGTGCTCATATGGGATGTTGGTGTTTCAGGTAGCTGCTTAACCTAACTGTGCCACACTGCCAAGCCTCTCAGAACAATTTTAAGGAACCATGCATGTGAATTTCTGTGTAGAAACTATTCTGGCAGAGAGACTAGACAAGGCAAAGCCTCCAGCATGGGAAACGTGACCAATTAGAAGAACTGAGAGAAGCCTGGATATGCTGGTTGAGGGTAGTGGAGAAAGGAGGGACCCAACTAGTGCAGGGTCTTCTGTGGAACAAAAAGGAGATTGATTTTAATCTAAGAGCCCAGGGAAGCTCTGGGGAAGGGAGTTAAGAATTGACAGAACTGTTAGATGGAATGCTACCATGTACTTTAAGAAATACGAACTAGCTGCGAGACATCAACAAGCTGTATAATTTAGTGTCTTGGATTTCTGGTTTCCCAAGAAACATTAAACAACTTACTGGGGCCAACACTGTGGTTTTGTGGGTAAAGCCACCGCCTGCAGTGCCGGCATCCCATTTCGGTGCCAGTTCGAGTCCCAGCTCCTCCACTTCCAATCCAGCTCTCTGCTATGGGCTGGGAAAGCAGTAGAAGATGGCCCAGGTCCTTGGCCCCTGCACCTGTGTGGGAGATCTGGAAGAAGCTCCTGGCTCCTGGCTTCAGATCGGCGCAGCTCTGGCCATTGCAGCCAATTGGGTAGTGAAGCAGCCAATGGAAGACCTCTCTCTCCACCTATCTACCTACCTACCTCTCCTCTCTCTGTGTAACTGTGACTTTCAAATGAATAAATAAATCTTAAAAAAAAAACTTATTTTCCTGATAGAAAATTTCCTGCAAGACTTTAGCAAAGCCACCCTGGGTAATTGGGGCAAATACTGTTTTCTAGCTTTCACATTTGTACACACTTGGATGTGTTTTCAAAAATATTGTTTTGTGGTTTTCTTTTCCTTTTATAACAGAGTAGTTGACTAGTGTGGCAGTGGAAAGTAGACCTTTGGTTTCAGATATGATCATAATTATTGGCCACAGAGAGACATTCAGTAAATGTTAACAAATGTTTATTCTGGAATTTGATGTCATTAGAGAATCATAAAATTATTGAGCTGAATTAATTTTAAAAGTTAGTCTTAATTCCTTCTTTTATAGAAAAGAAAACTTAGAACTAAAGAGGTTTAGTGGCTCACATTAAATGAACATTAGAAAGTAAAATAAATCTGGTTTTTATTGTGCTCCTGGTTGTAGAATAGGAGGGAGTTGAGGCAAGATAGTTAAACAGTGAAAGAGCTGTGACATCAGCTTGCTTTGTATCTGCTGCATTCTTCTCTGTTGCTCTCTGTTTTGTACCTATGTTGTTTTACACTTATCCTTGGAGTGAGGCTATTGTGGTGAGCAGGCAGTCCTTCGCTTAGTGTGGAAACAGGCACCTAAATAAACAGTTGCCATGTAAGTTATATGTCTTGATAAAGGCAGGAGTAGTATGTTAGGGGAGTACATGATGGGTATGTGTGTTAAGTGTCTCTTTAAGTTTAGAATCTGTTTACCTGTAGGGTTGGATGTGCGTGGGCCTTCCTTTCAGTTTAGTATGCATTATATTGCTGAAATTATTTCACTTTTCCTGTACCTTTTTTTTCCTCCCTACTCCCACCCATAGTTCTGGGCTAAACATAAGTCAGTTTGAAGGCCGTAGTCAGGGTTAATCTGTATCTGACCTGTAAAACCAGTCTTGTCAGTTACTGTGACAGCAGCATGTCTGCAAGTTTAATGTAAGAAGAGTTGGAACATATATTTGACAGTTAAAAGACACCACTTGTGACTCTTGTATCCCATATCACAGTGCCTGGGTTCAAGACCCGACTTAAATTTTCAATTCTAGCTTTCTGGTAATGTGTACTCTGGGAGGCATCAGTTAATGGCTGATGTATTTCGGTTCCTGCCACACAAGTGGGAGATTCAGGCTCTGTTGCTGGTGTTTGAGGGATGAACCAAGGGTAGAGGACTCCTCTTTTCCTTTGTCTGTCTCTCTCAAGTAAATGAAAACAAAAAAAGTGTTTGAAGACTACTTGATGTTGAATATATATATTCCCCCTCTCAAGTGATGCAATTTCTATTAATAATACTTAATTTTTAAAAAATTATGAAAGAAAACTGAGAAGCAGCAATCTTTTCATTTATTAATTTTGACTTGTGTTTCACTTTGACTAATTTTTTACTTTTATTTTGGGAATGTGGCCAATCCTAAGAATACTAGCACATGAAGCTTATTGTTGATGTTATAGCATGTTATGAATTTTAAAAGAAGGCACTAAAAATGCATGAGATAAAGTAGCATTGCTATAATTAAGGAGAAACAGTAGTTTCCTTTTGAGCCTTTTTCTTTCAAGAGATTGTAATTTTCGATAAAACCCAAACATTATCCCTTGGGCAGGTGTGTTTTATTCTTGCTTTTGATTTTGTGCTACAAAGTTTGATTAAAAAGGAAAGATACTAACTTTTTGTCTCCCATAAAAGAATGTCCATATTTGTATTTTCTGAGACTCATTTCCATACCCCTGAGCCTATCATTGTTTAAAGAATAATACCTTTTATCTCCCAAAGAATGTCTTTCTCACACGTGTGTGTGTGTGTGTGTGTGTGTGTGTGTGCGTGTGTGCTTATACAAAATCAAAACCGCAAATTTGATAGACATTGTAGAGAATATTAGGTGATTCCTGACGACTCCATTATATTTGCATGGAGTGTTAGATGGCAGCCAGTTTTGGCAGTCTAATGTGGTTGGTGACCTGGTATTATCTTTCTCTTGGGTCATATGAGTATAAAACTCTCCATTTCCATTAACTACCTCTTAGGCCTTAAGAAGAAGTGAGCCAGAAGTAAAGTTAAACTGAGAAAATTGAACTCATATGAGTAGCTGGAAGTATAATAAAACCAAACTTGAGGAACCAAACTATTAAAGTATTTTCTATGAAAATGTGAGTAAGTTCTCCAGAGTGACTGATTTTAGCCTGTGTAGTAAACATCTTCAGCTGAACTAGACATAAAACTGTCAGTTCCCTGCGCATCTTGTTGCAGTAACTAATCATCCTTCTCGGTTCACAGCATGGCACAGGTACGGGAACAGATCCTGGAGCCAGTTCGTGGACTTATAGTCCTGTTTATCAGTTTCTGTGACTGGATACATTGCTTTCTGTCTCATTTTCTTGATGTACAAAAAGAGGAAAATACTGGTACATACCTGATAGTGTTATTGTAGAATTAAATGAGTTCATATATGTAAGCACTTAGAACATTGCCTCAAGCATAGTGAGCACTTTATGCACATTAACTATTCTTAATGATGCGTCTCTATCATGCACATTTTAAGTGGCTGCATTTAGTAGTGAATTTTCCATGGAAAATTTGGCATTTGGGTTGGGTCTTGAAGGATAAACAGCATTTATAAAAGTAGATATGAGGAATTGAAAATGTACAAGCTGCATGAACAAAGTTGTTAAGGGGAAGTAAGGAGTCTTCATGTTAGCTATGTGTCTGCCACTAAAATCAGCATTTTTCTAAAAAAAAAAAAAAAGATTATTTATTTGAAAGGCAGTTGGAGGGAGTTAGGGAAGGAGAAAAGGGAGGGAGGGGGATGGAGAGAGAAAGGGAGCCAAAGAGAAAGAGAGAGAGGTAGGTCAATCTTCTGTCTGCGGATTCACTGCCCAAATGGCCACAACAGCCAGGGCTGAGCCAGGCTGAAGCCAGGAGCCTGGAACTCCATCTGGGGTCTCTCATGTGTGTGGCAGGGGTCTAAGTACTTGGACTAGTCTTCTGTTTTCTCAGGTGTACTAGTAGGGAGGTGGATTGGACTCAAATTGGCACCCATATGGGATGTCTGCATTGCACATGGTTTAACCCACTGAATTACAATGCCAGCCCCTGAGCTTAGCATTTGATGGACAGTACATTTTATTATCCACTCCTCACAATAACCCTACATGATATGTATTTATTTTTTAAGGTTTACTTTTTATTTATTAGAAAGGCAGAGGGAGGGAGTAAGGGAGGGAGGGGGAGAGAAAGAAAGAGAAATATGAATATCTTCCATTCTCTGGTTCAGTCCACAAAAGGCCACAGTGGCTGGGGCTGGGGCTGGGCCAGGCCAAAGCCAGTAGCCAGGAACGCCATCCTGGTCTCCTACAAACATACCAGGGGCCCAAGAACTTGAGCCATATTCCACTGCCTTTCCAGGTGCATTACCAGAGAGCTGGAGCAGAAGCAGAGCAGCTGGGACTCAACCCAGTGCTCTGATATGGGATGCAGCAGACATAGCAAGTGGCAGCTAAAGTCACTGCTCCACAGTGCTGGCCCCAGGATAGGTATTTTAAATTGTCGTTTTACAGATGGGAAAGAAGCCATTGAAAAGTAAGATCACTTGCCCAGAGTCAAAAAGTTAAATGTTTGTCCTGCTTTTGTCAGAATGTAAAGCTCTGGTTCTCAGTTATTATCTAATGCTTCCTTCTTGGGAGTAGACAATGACAGGATCATTTGAAACAAACAATTTAAAGGATTAGTGCTCCAGGGTTGGAGTTAAAATTATTAATAGTTGTAGTATTGAGGATGCATGTGAGAGGGCTTGGCTACTGTGTTTCCAAAATATTTGAATGCCTGTCTTTGCCAAATATGTTGTTTTCCTTGTGATTCTGTGCTTATGGAAGTACTGATGTTTTTCTGAACCAGGGATGGTGCTATTTTGTTTATTGAAGGCTTTTTTTTTTTTTAAAACTAGAAAATATACAAGTTTCTCCAAAGCATTCTGATTGACGACTTGGATTTCAAAGCTTCCACTAGAATTGACTGCTGTCTGAGTACCTTTCAGTTCCCTGCTTCAGACAGGTATGTATAGTTCTCATTCCCAGTCCTCAGCATTTGTGGTTCCATGTTTGTGAGATTTGTTTGGAATATGATTAGGATAATCTTAATTCTGTTATGGTTTATTCATTCCATCGTATACATACTTGTCACACCAATCTTTCTTTTGAAACTTTTAGGGAATCCATGCTCATACTTTTTTTTTCTTTACGTCACTGACCTTTTCCAGGCTTTAATTTCAAAATTTTCTAACCCCTTGTATTACTTCCTTCCATTAATTAGCAGTTGTTGTTGTTTTCTTCTTTGGGACTTGAATGCTTCACAAGAATACTTAAATGAGCTAGAATCTTATTATCTGAGATCTTTCTCTAAAATTTGTATGCTTTCCTCTGCTTTCAAAATTTTTTTGATTGACTTTACTTAAAAGAGAGACATGGAGATTTCTGCTGTCTGCTGGTTCACTTCCCGAGAAGCCCAAGCTAGGGCAGGCTAATGCCAAGAACTAGGAGCTCAACCTAGGTCTCCCACATGGGTGGCAAGGATCCAGCTATACTTGAGCCATCACTTGCTATGTCTCCAGATGTGATTAGCAGGAAGCTGGAGTTGAGAGCAGAGCAGGGACTCAAACCAGGATACTCCAGTATGGGATGAAGGTGTCCAAAGCTGCAGCTCAACTCAAATCTCTAGGCAGATAACAGCCCCTTTCCATTTCCCTTTGCTTTTTTTTTTTTTTTTAAGATTTTGTTTATTTATCTGAGGGGTAGAGTTACAGACAGAGAGGGAGAGAGAAAGGTCTTCCATCCACTGGTTCACTCCCTAAATGGCCACAATGGCTGGAGCTGGGCCGATCCAAAGCCAGGAAGGAGCCAGGAGCTTCTTCTGGGTCTCCCAAGGACTTGGGCCATCATCTGTTGCTTTCCCAGGCCATAGCAGAGAGCTGGAATGGAAGAGGAGCTGGGACATAAATTGGCACCCATATGGGATGCCGGCGCTGGGTTTAGCCTATTATGCCACCATGCCAGCCCTTCCCTTTGCTTTTAAGAAGGAAGTATATCATAGACAAAAGATATCAGAGAGTTAGCAAAAAATTTGAAAAGCAGAACATTTGGGGTTTCTCAACAGATGTTTAACACCTTTGCAGACTTGTAAGAAATCATGAGCAGTTTCACCTATAGGTAAATTTCTTCTGCGTACTTCATCATCACTATTTGTAATCGTCCATCAGTATCATGTAGCAAGCCATCATGATCTGGACTGTTGCAACAGTCTTACAGCCAGTTGCTTATCCCCTAACCCCCACCACTTTCATACCCAGATCAGTGCCTGAAACAGCGACTTGTTCCAAAAGATAACGCCTCTGGTAGGTTCCAGGTATGTTGAGAGGTTTTGGTGGGTGCTTTCCACCTTTGGGATAGCCAGATTGGACTTGACTCAGGGCTCCACTAAAAGTATTTGGAGTTAAAGTCTGTGCTTAGTGGTAATATAATGTGTGTGGGGCACAGGGAAGAACATGTTATGAACTCTGGAGAGCCACTTGAGCAGCCCATTTCAGAGTATACCTCTGCCTGTTGTCAATAAGGGGCTATGGAGCTGCTATCTAGTTTGTGCCACCTGCTTGAGGGGCCATCAAAGTCAGGTGTTACCAGTCAGAAGTGGGGGCAGGAAATAGTAGAGGCCCTGTGGGATTCTAGACTGAAGAAAGAAGTCTCAACTTTGTCTTCACATAGGTTGGATGCATTTGATATATTTTTGCTTGATGTTTTCATTTGTCCTTCAGGTTAGCTGTAGAGTGGCCAGTTTAACATTGTATATTCATTTGTAAATTATTACTGAATAAGTTGATACTGAAGTGAATGTAACATGAAAATATTCAAATTGCTTTGAAACCTATTTGTATTATCCTTAGAATTCTTGACGTTATTTGTTAATGAAAAATAAGCATTTGGGGATATTTAAATGTAATTTTAACTTATGTAACATTAAAAAAAATGATGTTTTTCATTTGAACAAATAAAGTATGTTTGATTATTACTTAATTTACACAGTAGTTTTTTCTTGAAATACTATTTAAATTGCTTTTTAATACCAGTGCCTTCTGGAAAAGGAACACTTAGCAAAGTGAAGAGGCAACCTACAGAATGGGAGAAATTATTTACAAACTATGCAACTAATAAAGGATTAATAACCAGAACATATAAAGAGATCAAGAAATTCCACAACAACAAAACAAACAATCCAAAGAAATGTGCAAAGGACTTAAACAGGCATTTTTCAAAAGAGGAAATCCAAATGGCCAACAGACACATGAAAAAATGCTCAGGATTACTAGCTATCAGGAAATGTAAATCAAAACCATAATGAGGTTTCACCTCACCACAGTTAGAATGGCTTTCATACAGAAATCAACAAACAACAAATGCTGGTGAGGATGTGAGGAAAAAGGTACCCTAATGCACTGTTGATGGGAATGTAAACTGGTATAGCCACTGTGGAAGACAGTATGGCAATAACTCAGAAATCTGAATATAGATCTACCATATGACTCAGCCATCCGCTCCTGGGAATTTACCCAAGGAAATGAAATCAGCATTTCAAAGAGTTATCTGTACCCCTGTGTTTATTGCAGCTCAGTTCACAATAGCTAAGATTACGGAATCTACTCAAATGCCTGTCAGCCGAAGACTGGATAAAGAAATTATGGGATATCTACTCTGTGGAATACTACACAGTGGTAAAAAAAATAAATAAATCCAGTCATTTGCAACAAAATAGACAAATCTGGATAACATCATACTTAGTGAAATAAGCCAGTCCTAAAGGGACAAATACCATATGTTCTTGCTGATCTGTGATAACTAATAGAGCACCACCTAAAAGGAAATCTGTAGAACTGAAATTGACACTTTGAGAAGCAATGACTTGGAGAGCCCTCGTTCTGACTATTGAGGAACAGTTTTGTTTTGTTTTGTTTTAATGGAGTATGGGACTGGGAATGGGAGAAGGAAGAGGAGGTGGGGTGGGATTAGGAGTAAGAGGACTCACTAAATTCCTAAAGTTGTACTTATGAAATTTGTACTCATTAATTAAGTGGTTATTTTGGGGGGGGGGAAGCTATTATTACAAGTATGAATGTAAACTGTCTTTGGAGAAAAAAGAAATTATGGATATATGCACCAAGGAATGCTACACAGCCTGTAATAATACCAAAAAATCCTGTCGTTTGCAACAAAATCGATGAATCTGGAAAACATCATACTTAGTGAAATAAGCCAGTCCCCAAAGGACAAATACTATATGGTCTCCCTGATCTGTGATAACTAATAGAGCACCTAAAAGGTAACCTATAGAAGTGAAATTAATACTTCAAGATGTAGTGACACTGAACAGCCCTTGACTATTGAGAAACAATTTTTTTTCATATAATTTGTTGAACTGTTTACTTAGTATAGCTTTAATCATATGTGTATACATTTAATTGAAAATAGATCTTTACTGTAAAAAATTAAGATTGGGAAGAGGAGATGGAGGAGGAAGAGGTGTGGGAGGGTGGGTACGGTGGGAAGAGTCACTGTATTCCTAAAGTTGTATTTATGAAAAACATTAAGTTTGTACTCCTTAAGTAAAAGGTTTTTTGAGGGAAAAATACCAGCGCATTTAAAATTCACTGTGGAGTGGGCATTTGGTGCAGCGGTTAAGATGTCGATGTCCCTTATTGGATACCTGGGTTCAAGTCCCCACTCCACTTCCAGTTCAGCTTCCTGCTCAAGTGCAGTGTGGGAGGCAACTGGTGATGGCTTAAGTAGCTGGGATCCTGCCGCCCAAGTAGGGTACCCAAATGGAGTTCCGGGTTTCTGGATTTATTCTGGCCCAGCCCTGGCTGTTGAAGGCATTTGGAGGGTGAACCACTAGATAGAAGATCTCTCTTTGGCCTTTCAAATAAATAAATAATACTTAACAAAAATTCGTTAGAGGAACTTAAAGGAATTCTAAATTATGTTATTAAGTGAAAAAGATAATTAAAACCAATTTTTATTTTTCACAACTTCAAATTTTTAAGATTTTCTTAACTGAAAAGTAAGGAAAAGATAAAAAGTATTATGTATATGTGTTATATCATCACTATAAATGGGTTCTCTATTTGCCAAATAGGTGCAAATAAGGCTTCTAGCATTACTGACTTTTTTTTGTCCATTTTAGTTAATGCCATGTCAAGTGTAACTCTGAAGAACCCTGTTTTAGTCACATGGACCACATCTCTCATGATTGTCAGGTCATGCAGATTCAGCCTCTAGCTTTCAGGCGGAAAGTTTTTAAGAAAATGTGAGTACAGACCTACCAACATGATTAACATCCATGCAGAAACAATGCTATACATTTCAGATGTGTTTTATAAACTTAATTTTAGTTTTATTTAATCTTCACAACCTCTCTTTGAGAGCTTTCTTCCATGTTGTAGAATTCTTTTATTTTTTAGACTGGGGAACTGATTTAGAGTAGGTAATGACTTAACTTCAGCCCACATAGTTAGTATTAAGGGGACGTACAAGGAGTTGAAGGGACAATTGTGAACTCTTCCAGGAAACTATAAACAGACTTTGTGAATGATAAATTAGGAGAGTTATTTATCTCTCTAGTCTAGAGAAAAATTTTTCTTAAGTATAGTGTAAGTAGATTTTTTTATCAGAAAGGCTTGAAAAAAGAATATTTAAAGCTCATGGGTTAATTTATAAAAATTAAATTGCTCTGAATGTTTAAAAATAGTAAGCATGGTTCAGGGCAGGACACCTCTTTAAGGTTATAAACATGTTCTCAGTGTCACTAAGGCTCACAATTAGTTTTCTTAAATTCCTGTTTGCCAAAATGTCTTTTTGTTTGTATATTGAGGAAGAAGTTGGCAGATTTCCTCCAGATGTGGATTTTGAAAGTTAGGCTTTGGTGAAATGTAGTTTGCATGTTAGTGCTGTTTTCTAGAATTATGTAAAACTCAAATGTCGTGGGTTGGCTTACAGGGCACATGAATCAGGGAAAGCACACTAAAGTCTGTATTGGTTGTCAGTGTTGTTCTGGGTTCAGTTCATGGTGTTTACTACTCTGAAACAGAAGCTGGAATCCATGCACACCGGTTACATAAAGAGGAGACTCTGCTTTTCAGTTATTCAATGCCGTAGACCACAGATCTACTCACTCAGTTTATCCTGATTTGAGTGGTCTTAAAAACTCAGTTAGCTATGTTGTTGTTCACTAGCTTTACCACACCTATGACCAAGGTTTTCAGTGGGCAGTATTTTAAGAATCTAGAGTGCTGGCTCACATTCAGTTCACTATCAGTTTTGATTATGGTCAAGAATTGTGGGGGCTAACATTCTGATTATTCTATAGTTTTAAGAGGAAGATTTGGCCATTTTATCCAAAGTATTTCCCTACTCTACGTTCTTTTCTGGGTTTGAAGCATCCCAATGCAGACTATGTCAAGTGAATACCTAATGAATCAGTCTTATACAAATGTATGGCACCCATGTTACAGGAAGTCAAGCTACACTTTCTTTGTGAAGAACAATAATGGAGAAAATGTATAATTATACTGAAGTAATAGACTAAATTATCCATAGTACTTTCTGCGGTTTTACCTTCACCCTCTACCCAAAATGCAACCGTCATTTAATCTTTAATACCATCCCTCCATTTTGAGTAGTTGTTCTCACAGTTCTGGAGGCTGGAAAGTCCAAAATCAAGGCCCCAGCGTCCGTGATGGAAGGCAGAAGGGCAAGAGATGCTCTCAGGGGAAAAGGTAGGAAGAGTGGGAAGAGGCCAAATTCATCTTTTTTTTTTTTTTTTTCTCCCAAAACTCACTCCAGAAATAACTAACCAACTCCCAAGGTAGTGGCATTAATCTATTCATGAGAGCAGAACCCTCATGACCTAATCACTTCTTAAACGTCTCACTTCTTTTAAAATTTTATTTGAAAGAGAATGAAAAAGAGGGAAAGAGAGATCAATCTCCCATCCGCTGATTCACTCCCCAAATGCCCACAACAACCAGAGCTGGGCCAAGCAGAAGTCAAGAGCTAGAAAATCTCCCACACAGGTGACAGGAACCCAACAATTGAGTTCCTGCTGTCTCTGAGAGTGTGCGTTAGTAGCAAGAAGGAATCAGGGGCAGACCCGGAACTCAAACTCAGGCACTCCAATATTGTGTGCAGGTATACCAGGCGGTGTCAACTGCTATGCCAAATCCCTGTCTTAAGATTGTTTTATTGGGAGTCAAGTTTCCAACGTGTGAATTTTGGGGTGCACATTCAAACAACAATTCTGTTGGAAGATAGTGTCTTCATTATGAATGATCACATTTTAGAAAGATAAGAACTTTCTGGTTGGACAAAATTATGGCAACATGTGACATGGCATATATTGTATATGGATATTCATAAAATACCTTTAATAGATAAACACAGTAATGCTTGTTAGCACTATTCCAGTCAACAGCTCTGGACAGCAGATTGTGTATATGCTTTGTCCATTTTTATAAAAATGTGTTATCAGAAAATTCAAATGCTAATGGTAAGAAAGGTGAATTGCAAATGTGTGGCAAAGATGAAAATTATAAAGCATGACAAAAATGGTAAATCTTTGGTCTCAGCTTCCTCTCATTAGAATTGCTTTCCTATTATATATTTGATTATGAATAAAAGAATATAATTAAGGAATTTTAGAAGATATAGATTGTTATTATGATAAAAGATTGTATCTAGATTATATTGTAGTTACTGAAGGTATTTTATAATGGATATTCTTGTAAAATTATTTAACTTTTATACATTTAATTTTCATATCTTCAAGAATATATTATACAAAGGTACAGCATTTAACAAAATGCCCTTAAGACCTAAAGAATCTATGTATTATGTGTGTGAGTTAACTACAGTAGTGCTGATAAGAAATCCTTTTGGTCAGACTTTGAGAAGACTGAACTGAGAATAGAGAAGGAAATGGTTTAAAGAGAGAGTTGTGATAACTGTTTCATTGCACCTTAATGTACGGCATCCTCATTAGTCAAGTATCATGTGCCTACCTAGGCATGAAATAACTATTTTTTCACCTAATTTAAAACTGCAAAGTTTCAATTGTACAACAGCTTTTGTAAATAGCCACTATAGCCACTGGATTTGTTTTTTAAGTATTTGTCTTCAAGAACAATCAAGGTCATCTTGTATCCATAGCAACCATATTATTTCTGTAATGGTTAGAGTTATTTACGACATTTAAACAGAAGTGATTTAGAATATAGTCTTTAAATATTATCAAAGTAAATATCTGTGGCTGCAATCCTTTTTTTTTTTTTTTTTCTTCATTAATTTATTTGAAAGTCACTCTTAGAAAAGAGGAGAGAGAGACAGAGATCTTCTATCCACTGGTGCATCCCTTAGATGGTTGCAACAACCAGGGCCAGGCCAGGCCAAAGCCAGGAGTCAGGGGGGCAGTGCCAAAGTACAGTAGATTAATCCTCTGCCTGTGGCGCTGGCATCCTATATGGGTGGGGGTTCTAGTCCTGGCTACTCCACTTCCAATCCAGCTCTCTGCTATGGCCTAGAAAAACAGTGGAAGATGGCCCAAATCCTTGGTCCCCTGTACTCACGTGGGAGACTGAGAAGAAGTGCCTGACTCCTGGTTCTAGCCAGCTCTAGCCTTTGCAGCCATTTGGGGAGTGAACCAATGGAAGGAAGGCTTTTCTCTCTGTCTCTCCCTCTCACTGTTTGTAACTCCACCTCTCAAAAAAATAAATAAAATCTTAAAAAAAAAAAAAATCCAGGAGTCAGGAGCTTCTTCCAGGTCTTCCACATGGGTGGCAGTGCCCAAGTACTTGGCCCATCTTCCGCAGCTTTTCCCGGGCCATTAGCAGGGAGCTGGATCGGAAGTGGAGCAGCAGGACATGAGCTGACACCCATATGGGATGCTGGCCCCTGCAATCCTGTATTGTTTGTGGGAAAAAAATTTTAAAAATTAGGAGACTTTCAAAATTGTGTCTGTTGGCTTTTTCAGTAGTTATCCTGGAAATCATACTTGTGCTTGTGTAAAGAAATCATTGTAACTTAATTTTAGACTTTTGTTGTTTTAATAGATAATTGTATAGAGAAATTATTATTTAATATGTTTTAGATGAAAAGTAATCTTGGTTTTGAGGAAGTGTGATTTGTTGTATTTCCCTTAATTTTTGTCTTTCCGCAAAGTGTTATGAGAAGTAAAGTAGTTTAAGCATGTTGCGTTATACACAAAGATCATGTGTATATAATATACAATGTGTATCCTTATATACACATTGTGTGTGTGTGTGTGTGTGTGTATATATGTAATGTGTATTCCTCTTATTATCCACTTTGCTCATTTCCATGGGTGGTGTGTTCCTAACCTAAACTAACCAGATAGGAGAGGAAAAAATAGAATCTTAATATAAATCTTCTGCCACTGAAACCCACTGTATTCATTATTCTCTACAGTAGGATGTTTTTACTAGTAAAAGAGATCACTTCTAATAGTATCAGGGCAACAAATTAGAACTATTCTGGGAAAACTGAGGTATATGGTCACTGTAATCAGTAGAGTTGTGTGTGTGTGTGTTTTAGATTTACTTATTTATTTTGAAAGTTATAGTTACAGAGAGAAGGGGAGAGACAGAGAAAGATCTTCTGTCTGCTGGTTCACTCCCCAGATGGCCACACAGATCTCCCATGTGGGTGCAGGGGCCTAAACATTTGGGTCGTGTTGTGCTGCCTTCCCAGGTGCATTAGCAGGGAGCTGGATCGGAAGTGGAACAGCCAGGACATGAACCGACGATGCCTGTATGGATGCCAGTGTTGCAAACTTTACCCACTGTGCCATGTTGGTTCCTATTATTTTGAAACTCTAGATTTAGGAGAGAAAAACACATTTTTGCATGTATTAGAAAAATATGCCCTCGTGTAGGATAGCAGGGTACCATCTTTAATGTGCATTTGTCAAGGTAAGTTTGTAATGAAAATTTTCTTATGTATTTGAATTATTTTGGAAAAATTACAGTTGGTAGACCATTTATTCTCTTGTTAATTTGTAATATTAACTTTATGACTTTTGTTTCAAGATGTAATATTTATCATTGAGATCCAGAAGTTCTGTAAATCATTGGCTAAAGATGGTGCCTGGTGACATTTGTGTCTCTTCTTCCAGTTTTAAGTTGTTGTTCAGAAAGTCTGTTGTTGTAAACATCCCCGACTGGAAGCTGTAAAACACAGCTAAGCTTTCAGTCAGATGTTTGCTGCTACCGGCTATTCACAGACATCATCTAGCTATAGCTGTATGTAAGGATTGGAGTTGAGGAGGCTATAACACGTAGAATCCTTAGATTCCTGTTCTCCCCAACAGTGCATGTATTCTGATAGTTTAATGTGCAGTGCTGCCCAATCACAGGATATGCCATCTTAGTTTCCCACAATTAACATGCTGCTGCTGGCTTGTAGAGAACTGAGTGAAGAAATTTTGTTCTACTGTGGACTGTTATTCCTGTTTATGCTCTGTCTGTTAACTTTTAGTCTTTCAGTTTTTCCAAGTAGGCTACAGTTTAACTTCCTCAACAGTGTTCAAGAGACTGATTTTTCACCCTTATAAATGCTGTGGAAGTTCTAGAGACTAAATTTACCATCACCACCCAGCAATATACAACAGAGAAATTTTGAATTTTCTCTGTAGTTAAGAGATGTGTGTAAACTTTTTTTTTTTTTTTTTGGCCAGGCAGAATTAGACAGTGAGAGCAGTGTGAGAGAGAGACAAAGGTCTTCCTTCCGTTGGTTCATTCCCCTAATGCCCGCTATGGCGGGCACTGTGCCAATCCAAAGCCAGGAGCCAGGTACTTCCTCCTGGTCTCCCATGCTAGTGCAAGGGCCCAAGCACTTGGGCCATCCTCCACTGCCCTCTCAAGCCACAATAGAGAGCTGGACTGGAAGAGGAGCAGCTGAACTAGTAACCAGCGCCCCAACCAGGACTAGAACCCAGGGTGGGGGATTAGCCAAGTGAGCCACGGCACCGGCCATGATATGTGTAAACTTTTTCTCCCTTCTGTCACTACCTCCACTTCCTGTTCTCCTCACTCTTAAAGATGGCACAGCTCCTAATTGAAATCCTCAAAAAAACTGCAAGACTTTAGACCATTAAGTTGGTTTACAATCTTTGCTAATGGTTTTACAGATATATTTGTATATTAGATTTGTTTTCCTAAGTATATTCAAGTTATTCCTTGGCCCTTCTCTTCCTCCTGAGAACATGCCTGCTTTGTAAGCAGCAGGACTCTGTTTTATGAACTTTCACATTGCTGAATAATCCTGGACCTTCCTGAAAGATGGCATTCAGTGTGACTAATTGAAAACATATAATTTTGTAACAGCTATTTTCCTGAATTTAAAACATTTTCTTTCTTATATATATGTGTCTTATATACTGTAAAACATTTCTATTTTGACATTCCTCTCTCCAGTTGAAAACATAGTATTTTTATCATTTGTTATTTTAGAAGATTTATTTTATGGGACCAGTGCTGTGGCATGGTAGGTTAAGCCTCTACCTGTGGCACCAGCATCCCTTATGGGCGCTAGTTTGAGTCCCAGCTACTCCACTTCTGATCCAGCTCCTGGGAAAGCAGTGGGAGATGGTCCAAGTACTTGGGCCCCTGTACTCATGTGGCTTCCCTGGAAGAAGCTCCTGGCTCCTGGTTTCAGATATTGGCTCTGGAGCCATTTGGGGAGTGAACCATCAGATGGAAGACCTCTTTCTCTGTCTGTAACTGCCTCTCAAATAAGCAAACAAATCTTACCAAAAAAAAAAAAAAAAAGATTAATTGAGAGGCAGAATTATAGCAAGAAGCAGATAACAGAGAGAAAAAAAAGAGAGCTTTTCCATCCTCTGGTTCACTGTGCAAATGTTTGCAACTGTCAGGACTGGGCCATGCTGAAGCCAGGAGCCCAGAACTCCATCCGGTCTACCACATGGATGCAGGAGCCCAAACACTTGGACTTTTTGCTGGTTTCCCAGGTGCATTGACAAGGAGCTGGATCAGAAGTGGAGCTGCCAGGATTCAAGCCAGCACCCATATGGGATGCTGTTATAGGCAGTGGTTGAACCCAGGCACCACAGTGCTAGCCCCTATAATTAATATTAAAGTACTTAACATAATACAATGTTAGGTTCAAAACATAATTAAAACCAAAAATTTGTCTTTACCTGCTTTTTATATGCTTGTCTGCTCTGATTAGATCACTAGCGTCCTGAGGATGGGTGCATTATCTTTTTATAATTCTATGTTTTCCTGCCATAAACATCTAGTAAAATACTTGCATGAATAGCACTCTAATAATTATTGCAACAGTATGTACTCTTATCTTTCGTCCAGGGGAACAAGTGACAGTTTGGGTCCTAATGTAGTTACTCTAGAGCTTTCCGTGCTAGAGCATTGCTTGTAAATGTTCCCTTGTTGAAGTACCGGTGTCCAAGACTTTTTGTGGGAAAAGATTCATTGCTTCAGACAAAAGTAACTTTGCAGTTGGTAAGTATAATTCCCAGATTTAACGATCAGCATGCATCAAGCATCTTGGAAGGCTGATGTTTCAAATAGCAGTGAGTGGATAGAGCCCTGCTTATTTCCTGTGAACAACTTTGACATATATAGCTGTAACATTCAGTGAGATGGATACACATGGCATAATTTGATAATTTGCACAGATGAATTTGAAAGATTTTTTAAAATGATAGATCAGATCTAAGCTAAAAAAGAGGGAGGTGCTCTGTGTAAAGCTATTGTATTCTGACAGCTACTCTTGTTATCCCTAGATGCGGCAGGATTACTGGCACAATCTGTGTTATGTAACATTTGTTCTATATTACTCTGCCCTAATGAGTTGCATCAAAGCGCATGTCAGTTTTAATTCCAGCTACCTTTGTTTCACTGTACTTTTTTTGGGTTTTTTGTTTTGTTTTGTTTTTTTAATGAAGAATGGGATGGGAGAGGGAGTAGGAGACGGGATGGTTTGCACGTGGGAGGGTGGTTATGGGGGGTAAGAAACTTCTATAATCCAAAAGTTGTACTTTCAAAATTTATATTCATTAAATAAAAGTTTTTCTAAAAAAAAGATTTATTTATTTATTTGAAAGTCAGAGTTACAGAGAGAGAAGGAGAGGCAGAGAGAGAAAGCTTCCATCCACTGGTTCACTGCCCAGGCAGCCGCAATGAGCAGAGCTGTGCCAATCCGAAGCCCAGAGCTAGGAGCTTGTTCCGGGTCACCCATATGGGTGCAGTGCCCCAAGACCTTGGGCCATCTTCTAGTGCTTTCCCAGTCCATAGCAGAGAGCTGGATCGGAAGTGGAGCAGCCCAGTCTTGTACCGGTGCCCATATGGGATGCCAGTACTACAGGTGGTGGCTTTACCGCTATGCCACCATGCCGGACCCTCACTCTACTTTTAAATACAACTTTTTAGTTATATATACAGATAAGTTTTTCATGTTTTAATTTTGAAGCGCCACAAAATTTCCATTGGTCTACACAGTTAGCAATTGATTATTTAATGCAAATGCCTTAAAATACTGAATTAGCAGTATTTTCCAGTAAACCTTTAACAACTTGTTTCCTGAGCCTTTAACTTAGTATTTAGGAAAAAGTGTATGGTCTTTATTAACAGGCATTAGAAAGCTCAGACATTCTTTATAATTTAAGAAGATTTTTGATCCAATTAACGCTAATGGTAAAGGGTTTTCAGTTACTTAGCTCCATTCTTCAGATAGCAGTATTTTTTCCTCAGTATATTCTTTGATATTGTTTAGGGATTACTTTGTTAAACCAGCAACTCAAAATTTCCTCCACATTTATTTCCAATTAGATGCCTTTGTACAAATACTCTGAGTTAGAAAATGGTCATAGAAATAATACATCGTTGATCAAGCCCTCACTGGTCTCACTGCCTGAGTCTTGCCACTTAGAGTCATAGACTTGGGGCAAGTCAGAAATAGATTATGAATCTTCAGATCCCAGCGTGCTTTCCTCATGGTATGTAGCGTGTTCTGATTATGACTTCCTTTTGCTCTTCATGTTATAACTTGGCTTCATTGTAAATGTGCTATTACCTGCTGTATGTGCTCAGGAATTTTTGTTTGAATATTGGTGTGAAGTTTGAATGTCAGTCTGAAGGTTAATTCTTTAAATTGTCTTGTTTGGGTTCCTCACTGTCAAGGTTTCCCGCAGCCTGATTAATTGTGGGTCAGAACGTGATATTTTGACCTTTGCTTTTCTTGCTGTAGTGTATTACAAACTTCATAATAATTTGACATTCATTGCTTTTCAACATATTTGGTGACATCGACTACGGATTTCCAAACACTAGTATGCATCAGAATTATTTGCAGGGCTTATTCATTAAAACACTGAGCCCTGCAGGAAGAGCTTCTGAATCACGAGCTCTGGCTTGGAACTTGAGAAGTTTGCTGCTCCTGCCTCTGCTCCAGATCTCTGTTCTCAGAACCATGGAGCTCATCTTACAGTCTCTTTTCCTGTTAAGTGTTATGCAAGTTGGAGGCTGAATTGAAGATATTATTGTGGCAGGATTAGTTAAAACAGAGAGACAGTATGCTTGCAAAGGGGGGGAAATGTGTATGTGTTTAATCTAAAGAACTAATGCAAGAAAAGAATTAAAGCTTTAGGAGAAGACAAGAGGCCAGAGAAATAGGAGGTTCCCGAAGGTCTTAGAATGCCAAGGACTTTTAGAGTTTGCTTGCAATGGTTATATTTAATTCTGCTTACCAATGTGAGAGTTTCCTCTCTTTGATGCAAGCATCTTAGTAGGGCCACTTGAAATGCTTAGTAGAGGTATTTTTGTTAACTTTTTTTTTACCAAAAGGAATGCAAAAAGTAAGGAGAGATTTCTTTGAGACACCTTAACACTTGGAATAGTAGAAGTTGGAAAGAAGTCAGAGTATGAGAAAGATAGGCAGGATGTGAAATTATCTGGATTATTAATAAGTGAGAGGGGAAGGAATCAGGAGGGGCGGGGAGAAGAATGTATGGGAAGAGAGGTGACTGAGCTCCTCACAGGTGTTTTGTTAGCTTTGTCTTCTACACCAAATAGGAATCGTCTTCATAACGGGTGGTTGATGCATCACACTGGCTATCAGATGAATGCTAGTTAACTTGTCTTGAATTGAAGACTGTAGGAATTTTTTTTAAGATTTGTTTATTTACTTCAAAAGCAGAGTTGCAGAGAGAGAGAAGGAGACACAGAGATCTTCCATCTGCCTGTTCCCACCCCCGAATAACTGCAATGTTGGGCTGGGTTTGGCCAAAGTCAGGAGCCAGGAGTTTCTTCCAGGCCTTCCACATGGGTGATAGAGGCCCAAGCTTTGGGCCTTTCCTCTGATTTCCCAGGTGTATTAGCAGGAAGCTGAATTGGAAGTAGAGCAGTCTGGGCTTGAACCAGAGCTCAAGTAAGATGCTGGCACTGCAGGTGGTGGCTTAACCTACTGTGCCAAAGTGCAGGCTCTGGCTGTGGGAACTTAAAAGGGTATAAAATCAGCTGTGCGGGGGGGGGGGGGGGTGGAGGTGGGTTTGTGAGTTAGAATTGCTATAATCTTAAAGCTCTACCTATGAAATTTGCATTCATTAAATAAAAGCTTTCTAAAAAATATCAGGTGCATTTGCTTTTGTTGCATAAACTCCTTCAGTAAAATGAATGTCTCTTCTGCTTTTTCCTTGAATTCTTTGCTTTTTCTCAAGATAACCCTTTTATAATTTGACAGGCAGAGAGAAAGAGTTCCCATCCTCTGGTTCATTCCCCAAATATGTGCAATAGTTTGGGCTGGGCCAGATTGAATCTCAGAGCCAGAAAACAACGTAGGTCTCCCATATGGGTATTAAGGATCCATTTCAGCCATTATCACTGCCTTCCAGGAAATTGAATCAGGAGCATAGCCATGCATTGACTCCAGGAATTCTGATCTGTGATTTGGGTATCATAACCACTGTCTCAACCATTGTGCAAAATGCTCACTCCTCAAGATAGCTTTTGAATTGACCTTTACATCATTTATGTGGATCTTTATGCCAGTTCTTTTTTCAAGATTCTATAGCATTGTCTTTTCAGGAAAAAAAAATTTTTGTTGTCATATGTACCCTAATATGAGTTTAAGTTTTGTGTCAAGGACCAATATAAACATAATAAAGCATTCCCTAAGTCCTACTCTAAACCAAGTTTCAGTTCATGTAAACATCCTACACTCAGCTGTAATGCATGAATTGGCTGGGAGGTGGATGTTTACGTCAGCTGACTTGGAATACCAACCAATACTGCTAAGAGATTTGGCAAGAATAAAATACAGAGGCTTGTTTTTTTTCTTAATGTACATTTAAATTACTGGCGTATCTAACAGAACAAAACCCTTTGATTGGAACAAAAGAATGTCCTTATTTGATATGTATATATTTGTCAGATTTATAGACATTGCAGTGTATTTTAACAAGCATAGGCTTTTGCATCAGCATTTGTTGCCATTTGTACTCCACCAGTGAATTTGCTAGGGAATTTGGAGAAGGGAAAGGCCCTGTTTCACACCTTAGTGGTATTCTCATCTGCAAAATGGGCATGGTGACCTATATGGCAATTATGAAGTAGTTCATTAGTACCTGTCACATTAAGTACTCAGTAAATGCTAGGGATTATTGATATCTACATCTTAGGTGTTACTGTGTATATTATTCAAGATACTATAAAGCTTAAAGTAAACAAAGTTTGTTTTTGTTTTTAAATAATGATGATACCAACCTTCTGGTTTGATGAAAATGGTTTGGCTCTTTGGTATCACTGTAATTTAGTAATAAAGAGTAAATATGTATTTGGTCTAAATGATACTTTCCTATTCATGCCATTATTTAAAATACTACAAATTGAAATTAATTTTCTTGTTTTTCAATTCTATGAAATCAGCATTTTCATTTTTCGGTGATACATCTGTATTCTCTGGAAATAAAACACAAGATAAGAGCTTAAAACCAAAATTATGTGAGAAGTACAAAATATTCCAGCAGGTTGGCAAGTTTCTATTCGCTCTTGTTGTGTGTGCCTAAATCCAAAATTAGAATTCACTTTTGAATTTGATTGTTCTTCCATGGAAGATGTCTACACATTATGAGAAATTCACAATTAAATAAAAATGTCAAGTAAAATGCATGGGCATGGAGACTTGTTTTTGGAGGTGAGTACTGTTTTCTAATTTTATTTGTTCGATAGACTAACAGTTTTTAATTATTTTCTTTATTGAGAGAGAGCTATTCTATTATACACAGGGATGCTAAACATACCACATTTCATTGAGTTCTACACGTTTCTTTGTCATGAATCTTGTCATGCTTATTTTATAAATTGTTGTACAAGAATAATGATGCAGTGTATTGTGGAAGAATATACTCTAAAGCAGTTTTATGAAGTCTCTTTTTCAAATCAAGCATATTTGGGAATTCCCCATCAACTTACCTTTGAAGCTCTGTGCATAAAATACAAAATTTTTCCTTCAAACTGAAATATAACAAATTATTTGCATATACTTGTGGTTTAGGTTACCAGAAGATCTGAGAGTTAAACTTCTAATTTTAATGTTTGATTCATTGCTCTTTTATCTCTTGGTTAGTAGTTACATATTTATTTATATCTGTATGTTATACACTGTCATTATTTAACAGGGTCTTTGATCAGTCAGTGTATATGAAACTAGTTAGATTTAAATGAAAAGTCTAGTATTTCTCTTATTTGAACTAAGCAATGAAACATTCAAGTGACCTGCCTTCCAGCCTTACAAAAAATATATATACTTGAATTTCTTTAAAATCTATATTTATTAGAAATGTAGTTTTTTTGATGAACATATGATTATTAGCTTTAAATTTCACAGAATTGAATAAATATTAAAATTTCTCCATTTTTCCCTTTTGTTTAATATTTTACCATTTGTTATTTAATTGTATTGATGGTGAACATAATGCAAAGTTGGATTTCTCCATTAACTTTTTGGTATGTTTTAAAATTAAACTGTCTTTCTATTAGGTTTGGAGATTTGTTATCTTTTCTCACATTATTTGCTGAGAATTTGGCATAAATTATTCAGGCTTTCACATTTCTTTTTATTTTTCTCACCTTCTCTATTCTCAGTAGGAGAATTTTGTGGTGCTGAATGTCTCCTGTAGACCTTAATGAATGAAAAATGTCAGTTAACTTGAGGGAATCTATGATATATAATGGAGGGTTTTTTTAAAATGATTTTTTATTTATATGAGAAGTAGAGCCACAGACTGAGAGAGGAAGAAACAGAGAGAGAGGTCTTTCATCTGCTGGTTCACTCCCCAGATGGCTGCAATGGCCAGAGCTGGGCAAATCTGAAGCCAGGAGCCTCCTCTGGATCTCCAACGTGGGTGCAGGGGCCCAAGCACTTAGGCTATATTCCACTGCTTTCCCAGGCCACAGCAGAGAGCTGGATAGGAAGTGGAGCAGCTGGGTCTCAAATCGGCGCCCATTTGAAATGCAAGTACTACAGGCAAAGGCCTGATGCCATGATACCACAGCGCTAGTTCCTATAATGGAGTTTACCTTTTAGTTATATTTATTTCAGTTTGTAGAATGATTTTTATAGACAAATGCCAAAGCATTATGTAGTGGAAAATATTATACAAAATTATTAACCTATTTCTATTGTAATGGCTTAATATTGAGATTTTTGTTTTTAACTAGAAATATTCTTATTTTTAAATTCTGGGTAAAATTAAAAGGTGGGACAGGGGTTGTGGTGCAGGCATTTAAACTTCTGCTTGTGACACCTACAACCCACATAAGACTGCCTGTTTGAGTCCTGGCTACTCTGCTTCCTGTCCAGCTTCCTGGTAATGCATCCTGGGAGAGAGCAGATGATGGCTCAAATGCTTCTTAATTTGAGCTACCAGTATATTATTGAAAGCAATGGTATTTCACATTTAGGATTTCTATATACATATAAGTGAAGATTATTTAATTTTATGGAAAAGAATTTTACCCCCTGGGTATTTTTCACAGTTTAGTACACAGTATTCCTGTTAGGCTAAGTAACACTGTTCATGAACCAAGGTCTTAG
Source organism: Sylvilagus floridanus (assembly GCA_949820135.1). Taxonomy (NCBI): domain Eukaryota; kingdom Metazoa; phylum Chordata; class Mammalia; order Lagomorpha; family Leporidae; genus Sylvilagus; species Sylvilagus floridanus. Next base: position 161,020,195 of record OX463241.1, on the reverse strand, counting down.
AAAAAGAACCTTTTCAGCTACTGTCTTGAAACTATCCATGTACAATTATAACTGGTTTAAAAGTTCTGACCTTTTCATTGCTTGCTTCAAAATAGTTCTTTAAAGATTGTTAAGTTATGTTCAATAATTGTCCTTCTGTCTAAAATTGTTTAATAACAGAATTTGGGCTGCTTTGTTTTTTTAAAAGTAATTTGAGAAACTGCTTTAGTCACTTGTTCTCCATGCAAATTTTATGAGCTCAAATGCACCAAGGGTCAGAGGGAGGATTTTCGTAAGGTTTCCTTGGTTGGAAAATGTACAGGGTGCCTAGAGGTACACAACTGCCTTTAGATAGCCTCATCATTTTGACACCGTTATGAGAAGTTTGCTCCCTCAATAGGTTATCTGTGAAAATTTTTGTTTTAGGTATTATATTTATATTTAATAATAACTTGCTTAAAATCATCACCTGTGTATAGTCTATAGCACAGTTAATGTTAACCAAATACTGAGTTGCTTTCAAGATAAGATACAAGTTTGACTGAGAAGGAGTTTGGGGACTAGGCAATTGTTGGTCTTAGACATGGGATGCTGACATTGCAATCAATGGCTTAACCCTCTGTGCCATGATGCTGGTCCCAGAGGTCCCAATGAGAGTTTGGCGCAGTGATTGAAGGTGTCATTTAGGATGCAGCATCCTATATGAGAGTGCCCAGGTTTGGGTCCTAGCTCTGCTTCTGGTGCAGCTTCTTAATAATGCACACCCTGGAAGGCAGGAGATAATGGCTGAAGGCTTTGAGTCTCTGCTATCCCTGGGATGAGTTAGGAGCTCCAGGCTTCAGGTTAGCTCAAACCCAGCAGTTGTGGACATTTAAGTGACCCAGCAGATGAATATGTACTTGCCTGTTCTCTTTCTCTCTCAGTGTGTCTGTGTGTGTGTGTGTAAGAAAAACTTTTTATAATAAAAATGAGATCCTTTCTCACTGTCAGTGCTTCCTTAGGAGGCGGTGCAATGGTAAGAACATTATTAGAGATAAAGGGTGAAAAGATGCTTTTTGTACTCACACACCACTTAACAAATCTCTGTCACCAAAAATGTGGGGGGGATATATCCTCACCAGTAGTTAAGCAGTCCTTTCTACAATTATTCCAGTGGGCACCAGCCTGTCCTCTAATTCAGTATGATTCTGATACTATTTATGCTGGAGACAGACTGTGATCCACTGACAGACACAGGTTGTGGCCCATGCTTCTAACCTACCAACTGTAAGGGTTCCCATAATCCCTCTGCAGGTTTGGGTAGTTTTCTAGAGCAGCTTTCATAATTCATGGAATAACTTTACTTACATTTTATGCATTTATCATAAAGGATGTCAAAATAATTCAGATTGACAGACAGATGGAAGAGATACATAGGGAAGTGGCATAGAGCTTCCATGGCCTCTCAGTATGCACCCCACCTGCCCTTGCAGGGTGCCTCTGTATGTTCAATCTATCTGGAAGTTCATCCGAACCTTTTTGGGTTTTTATGGAGGCTTCATTATACAAGGAGGATTGATTAGTTCATTGGCCATTGGTGATTACCTCAACCTAGGACCTCTTCTGTCCCCTCTCCTTCCCAGTTTGGGGAGTGGGACCAAAAGTCCCAACTTTAACAATGCCTTGGTCTTTCTGGTAAATAGCTTCCATCCTGAAACTATCTAGGTGCCCCCAGCCCCAGGCCATCTGATCATACAAGAAAGACAACTTACCACTCCAGAGATTCCAAGTGTTTTAGAAGCTTTATGTCAGGAAACAATTGAAGACTAAATATATATTCCACAGTGTCACAAACATACTCATGAAAATTATGTAGAGCTCCAATCTAATTTGGGCTCCATCACTTGCCATTTGTGTAACCTTGAACAAGTTGTTAGTTTCCCTGAATAGTTCTCTGGTAAAGAAAAAAATAGTTGTGTCAGGTTGTTATGAAAATTAGATAAGAGAGCTATGTGAAGGACCCTGCACATTGCTGGTGACAAAAGTGTTTGGTAAGTGCTACTTTTTTTGCTCTCAAGCTCATAGGAGCTCCCTTAATGTCCCCCAAATCATAAAATGTATATCCTAGTCAATCTTAAAAGTCATCCACCTGGGGCCAGTACTGTGGCATAGCAGGTAAAGCTGTAGCCTGCAGTGCCAGCATCTCATATGGGCACCAGTTTTTGTCCAGACTGTTGCACTTGCGACCCAGCTCTATGCTATGGCCTGGGAAAGCAGTGGAAGATGGCACAAGTGCTTGAGACCCTGGACCCACATGGGAGACCTGGAAGAAGCCTCGGGCTCCTGGCTTCAGATTGGCCTGGCTTCAGCCATTGCGGCCATTTGCGAAGTGAACCAGAAGATAGAAGATCGATCTCTCTCTCTTTTTCTCCATCTCTGTAACTCTGTCTTTCAAATAAATAAATAAATCTTCTAAAAAAAAAAAAAAGTCATCCACCTTGGAGCTGATACTTTGGTGTAGTGGGCTAAGCCTCTGCCTGCAGTACCAGCATCCCATATGGGTGCTGATTACTGTCCTGGCTGCTCTTCTGATCCACCTCTCTGCCTATGGCCTGGAAAAGTTGTGGAAGATGGCTCAAGTGCTCGGAACCCTGTACCTGTGTGGAAGACCTGGAAGAAGCTCCTGCCTCCTGGCTTCAGGTCAGCCCAGCTCCAGCCGTTGCAGCCATCTAGGGGGTGAACCAGTGGATGAGTGGATGGAAGACCTTTATCTTTCTCTGTTTTTCTCTCTGTAATTCTACCTCTCAAATAAATAAATCTTACAAATAAATACACACACACACACGCCAGTCTGTTCATTAAAAAAAAAAAAGTCATCTACCTTGAATCTTTATGGTAAAGTATGCCTTTTAAACTGAATGTGTTTATAGTACATTTTTTTTACCCTAAGGAAGTTAAATTTCTTTTTCACAGAAGTGTTTACATCTTTAGCTTCAAACTGAACAAAAAAAGATAAATATATATTGTTTGGTTTGTATGAAACAGTAATTAAGCAAGTCTCAGGCAAAGCAGGTAAAAGATCGCCAAGGACTAACATCAGAAAAGGTGATAGCACTCTGACCTCAGAATCAGCCCTTGAGTCATATGGATCTGACTGAAAAGCTCATGAGAGCATTTTAGGCATGGAAAGCCAAGATACTGTGGTAAAAAATGATCTACACGAAGGATATCTGTGAATGAGACCCCAGTGGAAAGAAGGGGCCACAAAGAAGGATGTACTTTTCTCTGAAGGGAGGAGAGAACTTCCACTTTGACTATGGCCTTGTCTAAATGTTGACAGTTTGTGGACTCAAAAGGCTTCCATAGCCTTGGCAGATCATGTCAAGAGTCTGGGGTGATCACTGACATCATATATAAGAGTGAAATTGCTAAATCAACAACAGGAGTCACTGTGCACTTGCTCCACATAGAGGACCTCTGTCCTTAATGTGTTGTACTCTGAGAATCAACAGTGAAACATGTCTTCAAACAGTACTTCATACTTTGTGTGTCTGTGTGGGTTCAAACTGTTAAAATCTTTACTTAGTATAGAGTTGATCTGTATATAAAAATAAGTAAAAATGAATTTTAGTGAATGGAATGGGAGAGGGAATAGGTGGGACGATTTTGGGGTAGGAGGGCAGATATGGGGTGAAGAACCGCTGTATTCCAAAAGCTGTGTCTTTGAAATTTATATTTATTAAGTAAAAGCTTTCTGAAAAGAAAAGATGAACCAGAGTGCCTAAAAACTTTAGTATGGGCCAGGCCATGCAAGAGTGTTGTAACAGCAAGAAAGGTAAATAGCAAGATAGAAGTTAGAGTTAGTGCTCTGGGCAGACCAGAGCAGGTTATATTAGAGAAGTCTTATAAAACTGTGTTGGACACACTGAGATTTGAATTAATCCTTCGTATTTATTTCTATTTGTAACAGGTTGAGTAGGTAAAAAGCAGTGTTCATAGAAGTTGACAAACTGTTTTGTTTCTCAGTGTTTTCATGCCATTGCTTCTAAAACACTGATATTTATGGTGAATATCTTGTTTTAAATATCACCTAAGCAAATTAAATTGTATGTCCTTGTGCTGCAGTCACTTAATGACTTCATCCTGTGGTGAGCTGGCATGTGATTTGAGATAGCTCTCAGTGCTAATGGATTATTTGAAGGAGTTAAAGACACAAAGACAGTAACGTTTTCAGGACAAAAGTGTACATGCAATAGGCCCCTTGATAGAACAAATGAGATAACGCTGTTTTTTATGACCTTTTTTGGCTAATGCCTTAAGCAGTATGACCTCATATCCTTATATGTAAATGACAGTGTCATAGTCATTTAAGTTCTTTTTCCTCTGTGATTCCATCCAGTTATTTATTTTATTATTGGTGTGTGTCAGTAGAGCACAGTATTTCGTAGCGTGAGTTCTAGGTTAAAGCATCTAGATTCATTTGTAAAATGGGTTTGGTTTATCTCTTAAATCGTATCAGGATTTGATTAGATAATCCAGACAAATCAGCATAGGCATTACCTGGCATGTATCAAACGCTCAGGAAGTATCCCATTCTTCAAAACTCAGTTCAAATGCTGTCTTTTTTTTTTTTTTTTAAGATTGATTTATTTATTTGAAAAAGTTATGGAGAGAATGGAAGAAACAGAGATCTTCCAAGAACTTGAGCCACTTTGCTGCTTTCTCAGGCCATTAAAAGGGAGCTGGAGTGGACTCAAACTGGAACCCATATGGGATGCCAGCATTACAGGCCATGACTTAACCCGCTGTCCCACAGCACTGGGCCCTGTTAGCTGCTTCTTAATTTATTTAGTGGTTATAGCATATTAGCCTTCATATGCTGTAAGGGTTTGGGCCAGATCATTTCCCAATTACCATATTTTAAAGCAGGCTCTGAAAATCCTCATAACTTCTAATTTCTCCCCTCCCTGTTCTTATTTGACTTTGTCTTTTTGATAAATATTTTCTTCCAGCATTGTTTGATGTTTTCCTCATTTGATTTACTTTTTTATTTTAAAAAAATTTGTCTCATTTTGTCTCATGTAGTGACTGAATTAGGTAAGTAAGTGTAAGTAGCAGAAAGCCCCAAAACAGTAGCTTTAAAAAGATTGGGGCTCTTATAGAGTTCCCAAGTTGGCTTTGGGCATTGCCACCATTACATCCTTAAAATAGATGGCAGGAGAAGTCAGAGGCCATGTTGCCCCTGTCAAGAAACTCCCAGCTTGTTTGCCACAACTGTATTTTATGAATGGCTCCTAATCATGAGGGTCTTCAAAAGGTTCATGGAAATGTTTTTGGGTTTAAAAAAGTGCAAGGACTTTAGAAGGGTTTTGCCCCCAAATAAATTTTTAATGCCTTTTTTCCACAATTTTTTTTTTTTTATTTGACAGAGTTAGACATTGAGAGAGAGAGACAGAAAGATCCATTGTTGAAAGATCTCCCCAAATGGCTGCTATGGCTGGAACTATGCCGATCCGAAGCCAGGAGCCAGGTGCTTCCTCCTGGTCTCCCATGCAGGTGCAGGGCCCAAGCACTTGGGCCATCCTCCACTGCCTTCCTGGGCCACAGCAGAGAGCTGGACTGGAAGTGGAGCAGCCGGGACTAGAATCTGTCGCTGCAGGCAGAGGATTAACCAAGTGAGCTATGGCACCGGCCCCCTCCACAAATTTAAAGTCCCTTTGTAGTTATCTTGCTGGGCACATTGTCACTACGAACAAGAAGTTTGGTTTGGATCATTGTTCTGATTCTGAACAAGTAGACCTTTTCAGGCATTTAAATTGCCACTTTTCCTAAATCTCAGAGGATTTAGGAAGGCTGTAAGGCTGAAGAACGCCAAGTGTAGATGACATGTCTGGATATGAGCTCGTTTTCAGGAATCTTGCTGACATGGTGGACTGTACTAAGTCATCCTACCTTTACCATACCATAGGTCCAGATTCAGAGATGACAGAGAAAACAGAAACACACACATACACACACACACATATATAAATATATGCTATTGACTACAAAAGAAAAGAGGCAATTCTAGCTGCCAGAAATGAGAAAACAGTGGTACAGTAGTCACCTGAGGAGCTAAAATTGCACTGCCCAAGGAAATGGTCACCTTGGCTATAAGCCAGCTGGTCTGTGGGATTTTTTAGAGCAAGAGATGTATCCTGACAATACAGGAAGGGGTAGGGGACTGAGGCCTACACAAAACTAAGACCCCAGAAGGTGCTGCAGTCTCAGGAAAGGGGGTAAGCAGAATTCTACCCAACAGTCCCGGAAAACAACAAAACTGAACCCAAGACTTTGAGCTAGAAAGGAAGATTTCCCTGGGAAACAGTTGAAATTCAGTTTTACTGTCAGAGTACTCATGTTGTTTCACATCTGTGTAGTGTATCAGGTCAAGTGTTTGCTTTAATGAAACCACAAGATAAAAGTGTCTCTTTGAGGCTTCTAATGTAATGTTATTGGGGAAAGGAATTGACTGGTGTATGTATCAGACACATTTGAAGAAAATTTCTTAAAACAGAGGAGTAAGTTAGAGAAAACTAAAAGTGGCAAAATGAAAGTAAGTACGTGGAAGATGTAACGTGCATGTATAGCTTAGGAGTTTAAGGAAAGAATAGAAGGGACAAGGCAATTAGGAACTACCTAAGGTGATTACTCACATGCAACTCTCGGTAGGCAAGGGTACTCACTGAAGGCTGGGGCAGCGTGATGGGTTGCATTGTTATCCATAGAGCATGTTCTGCAAGCTCAACAAAGTTGCTGTCCCCATGAGGTGCCACCTTGCCTGAAAGCTTACTCCAAAAAGCAGTATTCTATTACTCATAACAAAGCCTGTGCTCATGGCTGGACAAGAACCATTAGTCCCCCATGCTGAAGGGTGAAAAGTGTCTAGGCCCAGCTGGTTCCCTGGTCTGTTCCTGCAAGGATGAGGAGCATTGCTAACAGCCAACCTGAAAACCTTCACTCACTGTTGGAGACTGATTGTTGACATTTATAATTCTAGTTAACAAAACACTAGTGTTACCCATTAAAGTTTCTGACATTTAAAATGTAAGTTAAACATTATATTGATTGAGGATATAGAAAACAGCACCTGGAATTGTTTACACAGGAATATAGGTTCTGTGATTAGAACATTGGACTGTTCTTTGTTGCTAAGAATACTAGCAGGATGTAAGTAAGGATTTTATATAATTTATATAGCATGCTGGAATGTTTTAAATATAAACTAAGAAATATCTTTGTTGGAAGTGATGAAGTTTGTAGAATTGATTAAAGCCATATCCAAAATGACATTTGCCTCCAGAAAGAGAACCAAAGTAACAGTGGCTTAAGCTGTTAAGATTGTATTTTTCTGTCAGATGGAGGGTGTCCAGTGCAGAAAGTACAAGGTTAGTTGGATTCTAGACTTTTTGGCTCTGTATGTTTCATTATCTTTACCATGTGGCTACCGCAGTGCTCACACTTCAGGTAAGTGGCAAGGGCCAAGAGAGACTCTGCAGATGTGATGATGAAAACTTGAGGGGAACGTGAGACTTTGTCTCTAGAAGGCATCCACGAAAGGATGTTGAAAGGAGAAATCAGGAATAAATGACTAATGCAAATGGTAAATATGTAATTTAATGAATCAGTACTATTAAATTCTGGTTTAAAGTATCTGTGGAATTAAAATATACCATACAATAACAAGTCAGGAAGGGAAGGTAAATGGAGTTTATGTAAGTGGTAAAGTTAATACTTTTATTAGACTATGAAGTCAAGGGTGCATATTCTTTAAGTGAAGCACCAAAAGAATAATAATAGAATATGTTCTTAACAATAGAGGCACAAGTATTAAAAGAAGGCAAGAATAAAGAAAGCATATGAATTGGGTCAGATTTAAAGTTGTAAAACATTAACCCAACCACATTAATTGTGAGTAATTTATTACTTGAAGTTGAAAAATTACCGGGCTGAAAATTAAAATACTGCACACTTCTTACAAGATACTTTTAAATATAAGCACACACAGGTTGAAAGTAAGTTCATGGTGAAAGTTATATTAAGCAAGCAATAACTGAGTGAGAGCTGACTATAGGAGCCATTGTTGTGGCATAGCAGATAAACCCAGCGCGTGCAGTGCCAGCATCCTATACAGTTGCCGGTTCAAGTCCTGGCCGCTCCGCTTCTTATCCAGCTCTCTGCTGTGGCTGGGAATGCAGTGGAAGATGGCGCAAGTCCTTGGGCTCCTGCACCCACGTGGGAGAGACCAGGAAGAAGCTTCTGGCTCCTAGCTTCAGATTGGCACAGCTCCGACTGTGGTGGCCATCTGGGGAGTGAACCATCGAATGGAAGACCTCTCTTTCTCCCCCTCCCTCCCTTTCTCTCCCTCTGCCTCTCTCTAACTCTGCCTGTTCAAATAATAAATAAATAAATCTTTAAATAAAAAAAAACTGACTACAGTATTACCAGTCAAGGATATTGAAGGTAAGAAGCCTTACTGGAGATACAGACTACTAATAGCAATAAAATTAATCCACCCAAATCATATTGGGAGGGGTGGATATATATGTATATCCTATTGGTTCTGTCTCTGGGGAACCCTAATTTAGGATATAACTAAGATTTTCTTATATTACTATTATGAAGTAATGTGCATCCATTTGAAGTTTCAGGGTATTGGTATTTGGGTTTTTTTTAAGTATGTACTGCTGAAGCAAGCAAGCATGGGATAATATTTTTTAAATGTGTATTGCTAACTGTATATTATCAAATCTGAGCCTGCTTTTAAAAATCTGGGAGTGGGCATTTTAGCCTAGTGATTAAGACACCTGTCTCCCATACCAGAGTACCTGGGTTTGAGTCCCAGCTCTGGCTTATAGCTTCAGCTTCCTGCTAATGCAGACTGGGAGGTAGTAGATTGGTTCTTGTCACTCATGTGGGATACCTGGATTGTGATCCTAGCTCCCTACTCAGCTGTGGCTCAGTGCAGGCATGTGTAGGCATTAAGGGAGTGAAGCATCAGATGACAATGCTTCCTCTCCTCCCTTTTCCTCCCTCTCCCTGCCTCTCAAATATTTTTTAAAAATCTACTCCCACGTAGTTACCAGATCCAGATGGCTTATAGTTTGAACTGTCAAACCATTCAAGAAACAGATAATCTCTACAAATACTGTTTTAGAGAATGGGATCTCTATAAATACTGATTTAGAGAATGGGGAGGGGGAGAAAAGCTCAACTTGGTATGTGTGATGTATGTTGGGGAGAAAAATAGTATAGGCCAGTCTCCATTGTGAATATGATTGAGAAGCTTAAGTGTTCACATTTCAAACTCGCCAACTGAAATATCTCCACTCATTACGACCAAATAAGATTCATTCCCAGAATGGGGGGAGGGGGTTAACATACAAGAGTCTTCCTGTAGTATGCTATATTAACAGACTAAAGCAAAAAGCCATGTTATGCACCTGAATAAGTACGGGTTGTGGGGTGGGTGGGGATGAGTGCAACAGTCAACATTCATAATTTTAGAAATCAAGCAATTAAAACATCCTCCTAAATATGAAACTTCCTTATACGACAGTTTATCAGAAACTCATGATTAATATCACAAGTGGATCTGTAGAGGTCTTCCTTAAAATTAGCAATAAGGCAATAATGGCTATTATACACCTGTCCCATGTTATACTGGAGCTCTTGGCCAACTCGGTGACACTAGAAGAAGTAGTGTAAAGACTGAAAGAAGAAACAATTTGTTAATTGATAATATTTGAAAACCCAAGGAAAGGGATTGGCACTGTGGCGCAGTGGGTTAACCCTCTGGCCTGAAGCTCTGGCATCCCATATGGGTGCCAGTTTGTGACATGGCTGCTCCACTTCCAATCCAGCTCTCTGTTATGGCCTGGAAAAGCAGTAGAAGATGGCCCAAGTCCTTGGCCACTGCACCTGTGTGCGAGACCCAGAAGAGGCTCCTGGCTCCTGGTTTTGGATCAGTGCAGCTCTAGCAATTGTGGCCAATTAGTGAACCATCAGATGAAAAAACCTCTCTCTCTCTCTCTCTCTCTCTCTCTCTCTGTCTCTCTCTGCCTCTCCTTCTCTGTGTAACTCTGCCTTTCAAATAATCTTTAAAAAAAAAAAAAAAGGAAAACTACAAGATCTAACTAATGTGAGGGTTGATGGTTTTTTAATATAAGACTTCCTTATACGACAGAATCAGAGTTTTCTTTTTCTTTCATTCTGCTTGTAACTCTAATATTTAAAAAGTTTTATTCACAATAAGACCATAAGGGAATTAATGCATCCAACAAAAATGCAAGAATTTTTTAAAAGGAAACCAAAGAATATTATACATTTGAGGTCCAGAAGAATCAATATACTGAAGCATCAGTTATCCCCAAATAATGTAAAGTTATTGAAACCCCAGTCAAGTTCTCAACAGAAATTTTTATGGAATTTAATAAATTAATGTGGAATAATGGCTATAACAATTTTTTTTAAAGGAAGAATAGGTGTGGGGGAACCTAGCTGTACTGGTGTGAGGCTAGACACAAATCTGTAATACAGAAATAAATGTGAGAACTTGATAAATGACAGAGTAGAGAAATTTAATAAATACACTGATGTAATTGTGTATCCATATAGAAAAAGTGAATACATCCCTTTTCTCACACCATACACAAAAAGAAATTTGTGGATTAGAGGCATAAATCGGGAACGAGAATCTCAAACTGTTTTAGAATACTTGAGTCTGTGGGCCGAGCAACCAGCCGAGCAGAGACAGTTGAATCTGGGAGAACTGACAGGGCTATATGCTCAAACTGGAGGAGCCTTATGTGCTGAGACGGAAAACACTGGCTGCGTTTTAGGGTGCAGGGTGTTGCTAGGTCTTTGGATAGTCACTGTGGGTGGCTCCACAAGCTTGGGGTTACCTGACTCCCTGGGCATTGCTGCGAGATGTATACTCACTGAGGACTGCACAGATCTTTTGCTTCTTGTGGCAGTGTGAATGGGGCTAGTGAACAGGCATTGGACTCCTTGGAGGAGAGGAGGTGAGCATGAGACTATGCCAACAGAGCAGATTAATCCTCCCCTGTAATTAAAAAAAAAATTACCATGCACAATTTGGGAGTCAACTTGGACATTCTCCTCAACCTAAAGCACTGAACAGAGTTCCCTGGCCACACCCAGCACACACCTCAGGGTATTCACTGAAAGAGCAGACACTCCACTAATCTACAGAGGAATAATTTGAAGATGAAAGCCATCCTGGGGTAGGGGTGGGGGTAACCAAGTATCTCCACAAATGCCCCCCCAAAAAACACAGCAACTCAAGAAACAAGAATAAGGAAGACAACGTAATGCCTCCAGAGGAACACAACAACACTTCAGTACTAGATTGTGAAAATGAAGAGATTGAAGAAATGCCAGAAACAATTTAAAAAAGATTGAAGAAATGCCAGAAATAGAATTTAAAAAATTGATTGTAGGATTACTTAGAAGTAATCAGAAGCCAATCCACAACTTAAATCCATACATGACATGAATGAACATTTTTCCTATGAAATTGAGATTTTTTTTTTTATTTTTTTGACAGGCAGAGAGGACAGTGAGGGACAGAGACAGAGAGAAAGGTCTTCCTTTGCCATTGGTTCACCCTCCAATGGCTGCTGCACTGCGGCCGGCGCACTGCGTTGATCTGAAGCCAGGAGCCAGGTGCTTCTCCTGGTCTCCCATGGGGTGCAGGGCCCAAGCACTTGGGCCATCCTCCGCTGCACTCCTGGGCCACAGCAGAGAGCTGGCCTGGAAGATGGGCAACCAGGACAGAATCCGGCACCCCAACCACCACTAGAACCCGGTGTGCCGGCACCACAAAGCGGAGGATTAGCCTATTGAGCCACAGCGCCGGCTGAAATTGAAATTTTAAAGAGAAATCAAAATGAAATGTTGGAAATGAGGAATTTAATAGATCAAATAAAAAATGTGGTGGAAAGCCTTAAGAACAGACTCCGTGAATCAGAAGAAAGAATATCCAAGTTAAGAAAAGTCTGAAAATTTTATCAGATCAAAAAAGAAATTAGAAAACTAAAAAACTGTGTTGAAGATTTACGGGATACAGGTCTTAGGAGGAGTTCCTGAGGGTATGGAAAGAGAATGGATTAAGCCTTTTTAGTGAAATAATTACAGAAAACTTCCCTAATTTGGAGAAAGAAAGAGATGTCCAAATACAAGAAGCACATCAAACTAATACACATGATCCAAAAAGATCCTCATCATGACATTTTTTAGTCAAACTCTCCCCAGTAAAACAAAACAAAACAAAAAAGATTCTAAAATGTGCATGAGGGAAATGCCAGATTATTTCAGATGATCTCCAGTTAGACTCACAGCTGCCTTCTCATCAGAAACTCTACAGGCTAAGAGAGGATGGTAAAATATATTCCAAGTCTTAAGAGAAAAAAACCTGTCGACCCAGAATACTGTACCCTGCAAAGCTCTCATTTATGAATGAAGGTGAAATAAAGACCTTCCGTAACAATCAGAAATTGAAAGAATTTGTCACCAGTTGTCCAGCCTTACAAAAGATGCTTAAGGATATGCTACACACAGAAATACGGTCATCACTAGGAAAGAAAGTGAAGGCAGAAAGTCTCCCAGTAAAAGTACAGAGGAAACCTAAAGTAAACAATAGAAACATTTATGGAAAAATGGCAGGGAAATTGAACCTACTCTGGTTTTTCTTCTGTAGTTCCTTAGATTTCAGAATATCCTGTTACTGTGAATATAGCCACATATTGAGGCAATCTGGTTTTGAATCCTTTTTCAAAAGAAGACATTGATTATATTGATTATATTGGACCATCGTGTTTTTTCCTTCTCTTATTACATGCCACTTGTGTGATGGCAATGTTAAGTCTTAGTTCTTATGCCTTTGTGCAGAGGAGTGCATCAGTTATTTTAAATGAATTTTTCCCTGTCTTTGAAGCTCAATCTGTGTTGTTGCCACAAAAGAAAATACTTGAGTTTGCTTTACTTGAATATTTGAAAACTGAAATTGATAAGGTACATTATGTAATGAATTAGGTTTTTATTTCTGGATAAAATTAGAAATAAAGATTTAAGCTACTTAAAGGATGAAAATAATGATAGTGCTTATAAGCACTGTGAACTCTTTTGTGTTTGAGGCATCCAAAATGTGAGTGTTTACTAGGTTTTTCTCCTACAATCCTGCTCTTTTCTGTGCTTTATGCCTTTGCTGTTATTATTGATGTAAAACAGCATGGTTAAAGTGTCATTATATCTGTTCATTATGAATCCCATAACTTTGTTAGTTAGGAAAAAAAAATAGTGTCCAAAATACTGTTAGTATCCTTTTTTTGTTGTTGTTAATATTTTACCTACTAATGTTATTTTGGATACCTTTAATCATTTTAATAAGGTATCTATAAAAATTTACAACTTAGATACTGTATTTGAACTAGTTAGTGAAGAGTAAAGAAAAAAAAAAAACTAGGTTATTGATACTCTAGATGTTCCATGAGTTAAATTTCAAAATTTTTCATAAAGAAACTTTCAGAGATAGGTTGAGACCCAACAGGATCCATTAAACCAGCTCCTGTGACGTGGAAAAGAACCCTGGAAGCAGTGGAGGGCATGTGAGGGCATTTACTTGCCATGGTCGTGGATGTGGTATGCTTACACTTAACTACAGGTAGTGACACACTGACATTTTTCTGCCCAATAATCTGGAGTAGTGTCCTGCACTTATCTGTACTAAAATAAATATAAATTAATAGAATCTACAAAGTAGAAACTTTATTACTGTACTGCATTTGGGAGCGTTTGTACACCTAGGTAAAGTTTGCATGATACAAAGTATTTGGATTTTAAAATGTACTATTATAAGGAAGAAGATATAGCATTATTCCATGTGCTTATATCATAACTTGCTTATTGAGTTTTGGAAGAAAAAATACGAAATGGGTAATTATCACTGCATTAGCTGTAATGTTAAATTCACAAATTGTAGCATGAAGCTTAAATCTGTTTCTCAAATGTGAACCATAGTAGTCTAATGCTGCTTAGTATATACTGTGAGTGCTACAAATAGTCTCAGCACTGAACATGTATTGACACCTCTCAAATGATTAAAACCTTTGATGTAGGTGTCTTGATATGCCTCAAAAAGTATCTGCAAATTTGCTAATCTGTTTGATAATGAAGATACTTCCTGTTCTTTTGTTGTTGTTGTTCCATATTTTCATGTTTGCAGAAAAACACAACAAAGCAATTTGTAAGTTTGTTAGATTATATGAGATGCTCTGATTTCTTTAGACCTGTGCTTTAACCTATTAATATCTATCAGGGATTTTGTGTTGAGATCTCTAGATAAATTTAGTTTCCTTAATAAGAAAGACAGATTTTATAGCCCTGCATCTAAATAAATACTTTAGGGGTCTAATGATTAGCATTATAGAATGATTGCTTTTTAATGAAAATCATGTATTTTATATACTTCTAATTCCCTATGTTTATGTTAATGTGATATTAATATAAAGAGAACAGTCAGTGTAGTTTATAAGTATTATAAATACGATTCTAAGAATGTAATGGTATTCCCTTCCTTCCTTTATTGCTTTTCTTTCTTTCTTCCCCTTCCTTTCTTAGTTTTTGAAATTATATATATATATATTTTTTTTTTTTTAAAGATTTTCTTTATTTTATTTGAGAGGTAGAATCACAGTCAGTGAGAGAGAGACAGAGAGAAAGGTCTTCCTTCCATTGGTTCACTCCCCAAATGGCCACAACAGCTGGAGCTGTGCCAATCCAAAGCCAGGAGCCAGGAACTTCTTCCCGGTCTCCCAGGTGGGTGGGAGAGCCAAAGGCCTTGGGCCATCTTCTGCTTTCCCAGGCCACAGCAGAGAGCTGGACAGGAAGAGGAGTGACTGGGACAGAATCCGGTGCCCCGACTGGGACTAGAACCTGGTGTACCGGCGCCGCAGGTGGAGGATTATCCTAGTGAGCCATGGCACCGGCCTAGAGTAGATTTTAGAACAATCATGAGCCATTAAAACTGTAGTGTGTCGGCCAGCACTGTAGCTCACTAGGCTAATCCTCCGCCAGTGGCACCAGCACACTGGGTTCTAGTCCTGGTTGGGATGCCAGATTCTGTCCCGGTTGCTCCCCTTCCAGTCCAGCTCTCTGCTGTGGCCCGGGAGTGCTGTGGAGGATGGCCCAGGTCCTTGGGCCCTGCACCCTCTTGGGAGACCAGGAGGAAGCACCTGGCTCCTGGCTTCAGATTGGCACAGCGTGCCAGCTGCAACGCACTGGCTGTAGTGGCCACTTGGGGAGTGAACCAACGGAAAAAGGAAGACCTTTCTCTCTCTCTCACTGTCTAACTCTGCCTGTCCAAATAAATAAATAAACTGTAATGTGTCATTTTTTTTTGAAGATTTTATTTATTTACTTGAGAGGTAGAGTTACAGACAGTGAGAGGGAGAGACAGAGAGAAAGGTCTTCCATCCAGTGGTTCACTCCTCAAATGGCCACAATGGCCGGAGCTTTGCCAATCCGAAGCCAGGAGCCAGGAGTCTCCTCCGGGTCTCCCACATGGGTGCAGGGCCGAAACACCTGGGCCATCTTCTACTGTTTTCCAAGGCCATAGCAGAGAGCTGCATCAGAAGTGGAACAACCGGGACTAGAACTGTTGCACATACGGGATGCCAGCAGGTAGAGGATTAACCTACCATACCACAGCACTGACTCCAAAGTATATCATTCTTAACCATCGGTTTGACAAAGATATATGATAAAGTTTGACAAAAACTATTTGCAAAAATACTGATACAGATGTTTCTTTGTTATTGTTTTTATCTTTTTTATTTTTAATTTTATCCCCAGCATATGAGAGAATATGTGGTATTAGTCTTTCTTTGGCTTATTTCATTCAACAGATGTTACATCCATTTTGCTGCAAATGGTAGAATTTTATTCTTTTTTATAGCCAATTAATACTCCATTGGGTCTGTGTGTATCACATTTTCTTTATTCATCTGATGATGGACACTTTGGTTGATTCTGTATTTTGACTGTTGTAAACAGTGATGGTAAAAACATAGTGGTGAAGGTATCTCTTTGATATAACGTGTTCATGACCTTTGGATATCTACCCATATCTATTGGATATCTACCCATATCTATTGCTGGATCATATGCCAAGTCTATATCTAGTTTTTAAAGAAATCTCCATTCTGCGTTCCACAGTGGCTGTACTAATTTACATTCCTACCAACAGTGTATAAGTGTTGCCCTTTCTGTACCTTCTCACCAGCATTTATTACTCTCTGTCTTAGATTTTAGCCATTCTGACAGGGGTGAGGTGATATCTCATTATGGTTTTGATTTGAATTTCCCTGATGGCTAGAGATGTTAAGCATTTTTTCATATATTTGTTGGCCATTCATATTTCTTCTTTTTAAAAAAAGATTTATTTTGTTTATTTGTTACAGAGAGAGGGAGAGAGAGGTAAAGAGAGAGAGAGGTGTCTTCCATCCACTGGTTCACTCCCCAAATGGCTGCAATGGCTGGAGCTGACCCCATCTGAATCCAGGAGCCAGGAGCTTCCTCTAGGTCTCCCATGTGAGTGCAAGGGCCCAAGGATTTGGGCCATCCTTCACTGCTTTCCCAGATACATTAGTAGGGAGCTGGATCAGAAGCAGAGCATCCAGGACTTGAACCTATATGGGATGCTCGCACTGCAGGCCGGGGCTTTACGTCACTGCACCACAGTGTTGGTCCGCATATTTCTTCTTTTGAGAACTGTCTATTGAGGTCCGTTGCTCACTTCCTAACTGGATTGGTTGTTTTGTTGTTGTTGAGCTTTTTTAAGTTGTTAATATATTGTGACTATTATGTCAGATAGCTTACACATATTTTTCCTCATCTTGTTGAATGTCTCTTGACTATCAGTCATTTCCTTTGCTGTCCAGAAGCTTCTGAGTTTGATAACATCTCATTTGTCCAGTTTTACTTTTGTTGCCTGTGCTTTGGGAGACTTATCTAAGAACTCATCACCCACACCAATGTCTTACAGTGTTTCCCTTACATTTTCTTCCACCAACTTTATAGTTCTGAACCTTTGTGGTTCAACACTATGTCATGTATTTATCCAATGAAATTACACAAGGTGTTTCTTTTTAAGATTTATTTACTTATTTGGAAGTCAGAGTTAGATAGAGATCTCCATCTGCTGGTTCCCTCCCCAGATGACTGCAGCTGCCTCCGTTGTGCCAGGCCAAAGCCAGGATCCTGGAACTCCAGCTGAGTCTTCCTTATGGGTAGCAGGGTCCCAAACACTTCTGCTGCTTTTCCTAGGCCATTTTCAGGGAATTGGATCACAAGTGGAGCAGCTGAGACATGTACCAGTGCCCATATGGAGTGCTGGCATAGCAGGCGGCAGCTTTACCTGCTACGCCACAGCACCAGCCCCTAAGAGTTTTTCTTAAAGTGATGTTTGAAATAGGAAAAGAAATTTGATGACTAGTTGTAGAGTCTCCAAGTTCAAATCCAGTCCTTGGCCTAGGTATTAAGGATAGTTTTGATGTGAGCATTAAAGGGCTGACTTAGCAGGTCTGGAGTATTTTAAACCCTGCACATTTCCAAAGAAAAACTGGCCCTCAGTCTGCTCCCTGTAGGTCACCCCTCAGCCATCTTGCCTGATACAAGTGCCTTTTTTTGCCTGGGAGGTTGGATTATACCAAGTAGTTTATGCTAACTGATTATTGTGGAGGCATTGCATCTCACAGTATCAATTAATCTCTGGGGGAGCTGGAAACTCAGTACCTAAGGTCAGCTATGTGGGGTCTCCATGCCAATGTGACTCACCCCCAGTAAAATCTTGGGACACAGCTCAGCTTCCCTGGTTGAAAATATTCCAGGGGCCACTGCTGTGGAGCAGTAGGTTAAACTGCTATCTACAGCACTGGCATCCCATAGGGGGGCAGTTCGAGACACGGCTGCTCTACTTCCTATCCAGCTCTCTGCTGTGGCCTGGGAAAGCAGTGGAGGATGGCCAAAGTGCTTGGAATCCTGCACCCACGTGGGAGACCTGGATGAAGCTCCTGACTCCTGGCTTTGGCCTGGCCCAGCCATGGTCATTGTGGCCATTTGGAGAGTGAACCAGTGGATGGGAGATCTGTCTTTCCCTCTGTCTCTGTTACTCTTTTAGATAAATAAATAAATCTTTAAAAAAATTCTATACATGAGATATATTAAAAGGAAGTATTTTACTACTGGCAACTAGTTATTTTGAACTGTGAACACTTAAAAGTTGATTCTTGAACCATAAAGAAGTAAAAATAAATGGACTGCCATACACTTTGGAGACATACATTCTTTTTCAGTCTTGTAAATCTAGGAATTGAGGATTTTGAGAGACTATATGAGTAGAGAAGAAGGAGAAATACAAAGTCTGAGACCTCCTGCAGCCAATTCTTTTATAATAGTGAGTCATTTCTTTCTGCTGGAGTCAAGTCATTGAATCCACGCCAGGTTCACAATGGAGGCAATATACCTAATTTGTCTTCTTTTCAAAAAGTTCTTTGTTATTTGTAACAATCTAGAGATCACCCCTAGTTTAGTGTTCATTGATACCTGGAAGATATTAAGGGTATTTTAAGTAATATTAAAATCTTAAGTAATCATCAGATAAGAAAACAGGTATGAAAGTGCTTTGTAAACAGTAAATTATGTATTCCTAATACTAGGTAATTGGGTATTCCTAATATTAACTACCCTAAATTGAATTCAGATCTCTAGTTTAATATTTTCTCTACCTACATTTTACAGTTACTAGGAAAATCAAATGAAACAACATCCAAAAAAAGAAATGCTAAAATGCTATGTAAATGAGTCTTATAAAAAGTATTACTGTCACCCTGACTGTGACGACATTGTAGTGGGCTAATTATAACTGAAGGGAAAAAAATACCTCTTTGCTTTAATGAGACCAGAGGTGAGCTCTGTCAGCCATAAATAAGGAAAAGTACTTGCTGTTGTCTAGTTCTTTCTTTATAGCCCATACCTAGTTGATAAGGGATGAGAGAAGAATAAGACATAGATCCAACTCTTTTTCAATTCTAAATTTATTGAGTACCTACTATGTGTCATATAGAGAGAAGCTGAGTATTACATCTATTAATTGTCCTCACATTTGCCTGAGAAGGTATTATCCTAGTTTCTTATGTAAAAGCTGAGACTTGGAAAAGTTAAATAACTTAAAATCTCACAGGTCCCAAACCAGTATTTGAACCCATATTTTTGGCTTCACAAAATACAAAAATAAACCCTCAGATCCAAGAATTGAATAGTAAAGAGAAAAAAGACATTCATTTGGGCCAGAGCAGTTACATGGAATCTTCTGGCAAGAGGTAGGACTTTCGGAAGGCCCTGAGGATAGCTAGAACTGTTAAGTCAAGGATAGACATCGTTGACAAGGGAGAATGGCAGCAGTAACCATTCACAGCTGTGCTTCTCGAGGAGGAGAACATCCCGCTGGCTTGCTGTCTCTGGCAACCATCTGATACCAGGACAAGAACATGGGGTGGATGAATGGCAGTTCCTAAGACAGCATGGAATAGTGAAAAGACCCAGAAGGGATTGAATATCCTGCCAAACAAGTCTTCATAGTGTTTGGCAGCTTTGCAACTTTGTAAACCCGTGTTTCACCAGCCAGTTTTGTCAGGTTTTGTTTCTTAGAGTTTTTATTCAGTGGTGTGCAATGTTTTCATGATCTGATGTGTTATTTATGTAATTTTTCATACTCCCCATCCTCTTCCTGTTGAGCCCCACTGTATTGTGGGAAATGGGGCAAAAGCGAGACAGCCTGTGGAATACTGATTTGAGGATCAGGTTCAGGCTCCTCAGTCTGGCATAGACCCTCACTTATCTAGGCCAGCAGTTTTCAGACACTCTTTCTTAGCCTGTTCTTTAAAAGGAAATCTTGATGGGTACAGGATACAGTTGAGTAGGAGGAATAAATGTCTAATATTCTGTAGCACAATGTACTAAATATGGTTAACAAGTTAGGACTGGTGAATCGGATTTCGAATGTTTCTGACACACAGAAATGATCCACGTCTGAGATACTGCAGATGCTAGTGACCCCGTCAGACATGTATTGAAATGTCTTCACTCATGATTACCGTCCCGCCATTCTGGTAGATGCATCTTAGCCTTTCACACCTGTGGTGTTGGTGCTGTTTTTCCTCGTCGCCTACTTCTTACACAATGAAGTGTCTCAGAGATCACTTCTTGATGTTCTCTCATGACTTTTACCACACTGAACCCCATAAATAGATACAGTTATCAGGGGCGAGTGCTGTGGCAGAGTGGGTAAAGCCACCACCTGCAGTGCGGGCATCCCATATGGCTGCTGGTCGAGTCCCGGCTGCTCCACTTCTGATCCAGCTCTCTGCTGTGGCCTGGGAAAGCAGTGGAGGATGGCCTGAGTGCTTGGCCCCTGCGCCCACATGGGAGACCCAGAAGAGGCTCCTGGTTCCTGGCTTTGGATCCGCTCAGCTCCAGCCATTGTGATTATTTGGAGAGTGAACCAGCGAATGGAAGACCTCTCTTTCTCTCTCTCTCTTCCTCTCTTTCTCTCTCTGTGTAACTCTACTTTCAAATAAAATAAATAAATCTTTTAAAAAATATATAATTATTATGTATCAATTTTCAAGCATACATATTTAAAAAATAAAAAATTCACCAAAGCCCAAGGCATGTAATAGCCTGTTGAGCTGCCCTTGTAGCTGCCCACATAGCATTGAACGCACAGTTCAAAGGCCTCCAATTGAAGCCTTACTTTTCTTTGTTTTTTTTTTTTTTTTAAGATTTTATTTATTTGAAAGTCAGTGTTACACAGAGAGAGAAGGAGAGGCAAAGTCTTTTCTTTGTTATGCTCATCTCTGACCCCAGCCTGGACAAAATCTCCAGCCATTCCTAATCACAATTAGCTCCCCAAAGTGCCCTGTTCTGCAACCCTGTGCCTTCATGCGCTGCTCTTCCACTATGGATGTGCCCCATCCTCTTGCTTATTTTGCATTTGTTTCTTACCTTGAGACAGCTTTCCCTTCTGAGGCGTGAAATTTGTTAGGTACTCACAGTCTTCTCCATATCCTCTGCAGTTATTTGAATGTGCAGCTGCCACTTATTTCAATGCCATTTAATTGTCCATGATTATATCACTTTCCAGAAATCTACCAATACCCTGATTCCCATGCATTCAATGCATTCCTCCGTCCTTCCATTGCATAGAAGTTACTGCACTCTGACAGTTCATGTGCTTGGCTGATTCCTATAATTGTGGGTTTGGGGACACAATTTTTATTTGATATTCTACATCCAGCATCAGGCACATGGTTGATCATCAGTAATGTTGTATGGATGGACAGATGGACAGGTGAAGGAATTTACAAACACACTAAATAAATGAAGGGCCTACTTTAGTATTTTGCCCTGAGAAAGGGAATAGAAGGAACTGATAAAGACAAGAACTCTCTTCATATGGCTGACTGGTTTGGAATTTGTGTGTTCAGAGTAGACCTGACACCCTTGCCAAATGCAGTCATCGTCAGGCTAGCTCCAGGGAACAGTCCAGCATGAGTCATACCTTCCCCACATACCTAGTGCCATATGTTTATAGCTAATGCTGGTGGTTTCATACCTGTAAAGCAGCAAAAGAAGAGTGGTTGCGTGAAGGCCAAACAAAAGACTAATGGAAATGGTTTTAATAATTAATTTTTAAAGACTTACAGATGACAACCCATCTGGGAAGTTACAGAAACATTGAAGCTGAAGTTGCAGAAGTTGCTGCTGTGTCGCGTTTTCTCCTGGAGTTAAGTGGGCGTGATTTGAGAGCCGGCAGGAAGGCCCGTGGTACTTATTTTACTTGCTTGTTTTTACCTTCTTTTTTTTTTTTTTTTTTTGACAGGCAGAGTGGACAGTGAGAGAGAGAGACAGAGAGAAAGGTCTTCCTTTGCCGTTGGTTCACCCTCCAATGGCTGCCGCGGATGGCGCTCTGCGGCCAGCGCACCGCACTCATCCGATGGCAGGAGCCAGGTGCTAGGTGCTTTTTCCTGGTCTCCCATGGGGTGCAGGGCCCAAGCACTTGGGCCATCCTCCACTGCACTCCTGGGCCACAGCAGAGGGCTGGCCTGGAAGAGGGGCAACCGGGACAGAATCCGGCGCCCAGACCGGGACTAGAACCCTGTGTGCCGGCGCCGCAAGGCGGAGGATTAGCCTGTTGAGCCGCGGCGCCGGCCTACCTTCTTTTTTTTTAAACATCAAACCAAATTCTTGGGAGGAAGAGTGTTTTACATTTGAGTACTACAAGATGGTGAGACAGTGTAATGTGGAATGAGATGAAATGAAAACTATACCACTTAATATTTATTATTTTATTGTATAACATACTGTTTTCAAGATCACAGTTAGATAATGTTTGTGCTTCCTTTTCCTTATAGCCTGATGGGCACATTACTGCTCCCACCCAGATAATTGTCACAGAGCAAAAACTTCCATGGAGATTATCTATTTGTACTGTTGTTCCTTTCCATGTGTAATTCCATTGCTGGATCTCAGTGAACTCTCAATAAAAATGAAGTTCCTAGGGGAGCAATGCCCTTCTATGAAAGAGGGAAATTGTCTTGGTTGAACATCTGTCATATCCAACACACTGTGAGGCGCTTTCTCATGAGGTGTCTCAAGAAGCATTTGTGAGTGTCCTGAAAGGCCATCCCTGTTGTATAGATGAGGCAGTTTTGCCACCCACACAACAGGTGGTACAGCTAGGTGTATGATCAGATGCTTGTGGTTTATAGCTGGATTCTTTCCTGTATGCTACTGTGTTCCAGTGATCATGCAGTAAGAAACCTGGTTAGCTGAGCTAAGTATATGACAGGAAGCAGAGACAACAGACAGGGCCCTAAGGTGCTAATTTCTTCCCTTCTAGCTTTCTAATCCTTCCCCCTTGGAGAAGATGAGCAAACCTAGATCTCTCCCCCCACCCCACCTCCCTCCTTTCAGCACTCCTTCCAGTACCTTGATTGATAGTATTAAAAGATGATGATTTACATTTGAATAGCTATTTAAGAGTTCACAAGGAATTTGCAATCTCACTTTACAAAGGAGAAGTTAAAATCCAGTTGCCCAAAGTAACATAGCTATTTAATAACAAAGAGCTTTTCACTATTCCTGATTACACACCCTCCCTTCTACCACATCCTCAAGGGAGAACATGTGTGATTTTTCTCTAATGATGGAAGGTAGGGTCCCTCTCTGGAGTTCCATTTGTTTCTTACCTTAAGACAGCTTTCCCTTCTGAGGCGTGAAATTTGTTAGGTACTCACAGTCTACTCCATATCCTCTGCAGTTATTTGAATGTGCAGCCACCACTCTGCATCTTGAAAGATTCCACAAATGAGCACAGGGGGACACATGCAAATGGCTAAACCATCACTCATCATTCCAAATGGCACGGGGTGGTCTTGGAAATCTACCCACTGAAAGGGAACTTCCAGCCCTTCTTCCTCTCCGTGGCTTCTTCCAAAAGTTCAGCAGCTAAAGAGGTCTCTTTTCCAAATGATGTCTGAGCAGAAGGGAGAGTTGTGAAGGTTGCTTTGTCTCATCCCATTTTTTTCTTAAGAAAATTGGGCTTGGGGGCCGGTATGGTGGTGCAGCGGGTTAAAGCCCTGGCCTGTGGCAACGGCATCCCATTTGGGCACCAGGAGTCCTGGCTGCTCCACTTCCAATTTAGCTCTTTGCTAATGTGCCTGGGAAATCAGCAGAGGTTGGCCCAAATCCTTGGACCCCTGTACCCATGTTAGAGACCTGGAAGAAGCTCCTGACTCCTGGCTTTGGAAGGCTCAGCTCCGACCATTGCAGCCATTTGGGAAATGAACCAGCTGAAGGAAGACCTCTGTCTCTGCCTCCCTCTGTAACTCTGTTTTTCAAATACATAAAATAAATCTTTTAAAAAAAGAAAGAAAGAAAATTGGGCTGTCAGAGGAGGAGTGACCTTGAAATGATTTGCCCAAAGTGGTCAAGTCAAATGACAGAATAGGAAAAACATTAGATTTGAATCACAGAAGCTGGGTTGGAGCAGTCTATTTCTTTAAATCCATTTTCCTTGTCAAAAAATTTAAATGATACTGTCATGCATGTTGTTCGGCCTGTTAAGTCATGATATGTGAACAGAGTGACATGTTTCTATACAAAAGAACTTAGAAGTAGCCATCTGAAAGAGAGCTAAAAACTGTTCACAGCAAAAAAAAGGAGGATTGATTTTAGATCTTCAACATTGCCACTTTAGAAAGCATTTTTTAAACATGCATTTATTTCTCTGAAGGGCAGAGTTACAGAGAGAGGGAGAGATGGAGAGAGATCTTCTATCTGCTAGTTCGCTCCCCAAATGGCTACAAAGGCTGGAGCTGGACCAATCCAAAGCCAGGAGCCAGGAGCTTCCCCCAGGTCTCCCACATGGGTACAGGGCCAAGCACTAGGGCCCACTTTTGGCTGCTTTTCCAAGTGCGTTAGCATAGAGCTGAATCAGAAGTAGAGCAGCCAGGACTTGAACCTGTGCCATAAGGGATGCCGGCATTGCAGGTGGCAGCTTAACCCACTACACCACAGTGCTGGCCCCTACGAAGTATTTTTAAACCATAATGCTTTATTCAGTGTTACGTCACTTGCTGTTTTATGTGATGATGAAGATGGCAGTGGCAAAGGCAGTCGAATTCAGAATCTCCTTTCTTCTGCACTGTTGAGCCTTTCGCCACCTCTGTTGCCTTGAATACTAATGTAGAGTTATTACACCTTTATCAGTATCGATAGCAAGTCTTTAGCCTATCAGATACTTTTAGCCATCATGGGCTCTGGGAGGAAATGAGGGTAGATTTTCTTCTGGTGTTGGAGTTATGGAGGACTCAGTAATTTAGACCAGTCTCCCCACAGAAGACAATTGGTTTAGTCAGTCTCTGTTATGGTAACAAAATGCCCAAGACTGAGTATGTTAAAATCTTACAGGATCAAGGGCATAGCATCAACCTCAGCTTAGCTGTGATGAGAACCTGGTGGACAGCATCAGTACTGAAAGAACAAGTGGCAGGAGAGATTATGTGGCAAAAGAGGCAGTTCTGTTTCTCTCTCTCTCTCTCTCTCTCTCTCTCTCTCTCAAGATTTATTTTATTTACTTGGCAGAGGGAGATCTTCCATCCACTGGTTCCCTTCCCAAATGGCTGTAACATCTAGAGTAGGCTGGACCAAAGCCAGGAAACAGGAGCTTCTTCCAGGTCTCCCACGAGGGTGCAGGGACCATCCTCTGCTGTTTTCCCATTGGCAAAGAGCTGGATTGGAAGTGGAGCAACCGGGACACAAACTGGCATGCATATGGGATGCTGGTGTTGCAGGTGGTGGCTTTACCCACTACACCACAGTGCTGGCCCCAGCCCTTTTCTAATAATCCTGGTAGGAGACCTAATCACCGTCCCATAGAAACTACATCAGTTCTTTCCAAGGGTGATGCCTCTAATGATCAGATAACCTCCTCTCTTAAAGACCACCACCACTTTATATTTCCAAACCAGACACACTTAAATACATCAAAAGCCTAACAACCAGAAAATCTAAACCAAATATAAAAATAATCGTTAAAGCAAAGAATAGTAAGATAGGAATTTCCAGCTGAACGCTGAGAAAACGGGCAAACTTAGAATGATAGGCTCAGCATTTGCACCTGATTTTGTGTTGGGAGTATTTGCCAAGCTAAAGAGGAAACTAAAACTCAAAGCTGCATATTCATGGCATCCTGAGCCACAGGTACAAAAGCCAGAGTTCAGGTACCACCAAGGTAAGTACTCTCCCCTCTTTGATCTGAAGCTCAAAAGATCCCAGGAACAACATGGAACTGAAAATGAACTAGTCCTTGATCTGTTTAATCAGGGTTTATGTTGTGGGTGGCCAAGGACACAGAAAATTCTTGAAATTTGTAGATATTCCCAGGTGGTTAGCAGAAGCAAATAAAAATCCTTGGATGCTTCAAATTATTTCAGAAATTATTTTTCAATTACACAACATAGAATTAGATATAAACCAGGCCCTAAGGAGACAGACAGCATGAGTGAGAAAGAGCAAAAACAGATGCACTAGGATTTCATGTGCTGTATTATCGAACACTGGAAACAGGGCCAGGGTGGGAGGTCTCAGTGTTGTGGCGTGACAGGTTAAGCCTTGCCCTGCAATGCTGGCATCCCATGTGGGCACTGCTTTGAAACCCGGCTGCTCCACTGCTGATCTGGCTCCCTGCAAATGCACCATGGAAAGCAGTGGAAGATGGCCCAAGTACTTGTACCCTGTACCCACGTGGGAGACCCAGAAAAAGCTCCTGGCTCCTAGCTTTGGCCTAGCCCAGCTCTGGCTATTGTGGCCCTTTGGGGAGTGAACCAGAGAATAGAATTTCTCTCTCTCTCTCTCTCTCTCTCTCTCTCTCTCTCTCTTCCTCCCCCCCCTCCCTCCCTCCCTCTGTCTCTCCCTCTCTGTAACAGCCTTTCAAATAAATAAATCTTTTAAAACATGAAAAAAAGTTACAGTCACTAGCAGAATGTGCTAAATATGGTTTTCTTGTCTATATCAACAACAGATTTTAAAACAAATGAAGCAAAATTGACACATCTAGGAAAAATATATAAATCTACAATTAGGATGAGAAAGTTTTAACATGTTTTATATAGGTAGAAATTCAAGAAATACGTAAAACTGAATATGTGATTAGCAATCTAGTGGGACCATGTGGAACACAATTGCAAATTTCACATTCTCTTCAGCCATGCATGTATCACTTAGGAAAACTGGCCATATACTGTACCATAAATTTCATTTCAAAAATTCTGACATTTATCACTGATACTATGTAAAGTATATTCAGGTGAGCCATAGCAGCCAATTTGGCAGCTTTTGTGGGTCTATAATTATGGAGAAATTAAACTGAAAATTACTAACAAGATAATTAGAAAGTTCCATATGTTGGGAGAAAAACACTAATAAATGGGCAAATAAAAAATCATAATAGAAACAAGAAAATAATGAGAATGAAATGATAGCACATTTTAAAACTTGCTAAATTAGATGGAAAATTTTAAGATTGAGAAAGGAGGACTAAACAAATCAATCAGCTGTGTCAGACACCTTGACGTCTGCTTCATGATATGGTAGCCCAGCATTTTACTGCACCCATTGCTGCTTCTACCACTGCCCCGAAGTAAAGGCTGGTAGGATCATACCTCAGTTGCACACTAAGTATCTTGTCCTGTGGCTTGTCTGCTGCCACGCTGTGTTGCCACAAGAACTTGTCCAGGCATTTTTATGTCTCTGCATACCTGGGGGTGCAAGGAATTTAAATTCCATGGGCACTAGGGGGTGAATAAAAAAAATATTTGCTACTTCCTTCTCTTAAGTGGCCAATTCTACGTGATTTCTGAGAGTCCCCAGCAAAATAGTGCCTGAGTTGCTCTCAGCAGCAATCAGCTCAGTAAGTTACCCTTAAATCGGATTGTCCTCGCCTGTTTTATTCTTCCCAGTCAGTGTTCTTTTCCTTTAGCTTCATATCCCCAGATAAATGCTTGTCTGTAGCACTTCTTTCAACCCTGATACTTCGGAAGATTCAGGCTAAGATGTTTGGCAACACAAGCAACCCTACAGACTTTCCATATGGATGCTAGTATTGGACCATTCATACAGTAATAAGGACCACATTACTACGAGCATTGGCAAGTGGAATGGTATTAACTCCTGGCATGCAGTAACATCACAATTCCTGAGACCTTCACAGGTGGTTTTATTAGAATGATGATGGTGGAGATGAAACTGGCCCATGTGCTAGTGGTAGCATTAGAAAAATGTGGTCAGCACAAACAAGACTAGTGTCTGCTAATACTAACTGATAGAATCAAAAAGTGAGAGAATGATCCAACATGGGAAGCGAGATACACAGCAGACTCATAGAATGGCAGATGTCCTAAATAGCACTCTGGCCTCAGAATCAGCCCTTAAGGCATTCGGATCTGGCTCAAGAGCCCATGAGAATATTCTAGGCATGGAAAGCCAAAACACTCTGGAAAAAAAAGAAGACCTAAATGAAAGATCTCTGTGAGTGAGATCCCAGTGGAACGAATGGGGCCATCAAAGAAGGAGGTACCTTTCTCTGAAGGGAGGAGAGAACCTCCACTTTGACTATGACCCTGTCGGAATAAGATTGAAGTCAGCGAACCCTAAAGGCTTCCATAGCCTTGGCAACTCATGACTAGAGCCTAGGGAGATTACTGATGCCATAAACAAGAGTGTCA
Organism: Sylvilagus floridanus; assembly: GCA_949820135.1. Lineage (NCBI taxonomy): Eukaryota > Metazoa > Chordata > Mammalia > Lagomorpha > Leporidae > Sylvilagus > Sylvilagus floridanus. The sequence goes on along the minus strand of OX463241.1, from coordinate 160,991,831 downwards.
AATTGTTAAATCAACTTCAGGAGTCACTGTGTACTTACGTCTCATGTGGGATCTGTCCTTAATGTGTTGTCCAATGTGAAGTAATGCTATAACTAGCACTGAAGCAGTATTTTACACTTTGTGTTTCTGTGTGGGTGCAAACTGATGAAATCTTTACTTAGTATATACTGAATCAATCTTCTGTATATAGATAATTAAAAATCAAAAAAAAAACCTTGGTGTTAAATTGGAAATTGCCTAGAAAATTAATCAATTTTTAAAAAAAAATATCATGTAGGATCTCTGTCCTTAATGTGCTATACATTGTGAATTAATACTATAACTAGTACTCCAACAGTATTTTTCACTTTGTGTTGCTATGTGAGGGCAAACTGTTGAAATCTTTACTTAATATATAGTAAACTGATTTTCTGTATATAAAGAGAATTGAAAATGAATCTTGATGTGAAGCAAGGGGAGAGGGAGTGGGAAAGGGGAGGGTTGCGGGTGGGGGGGAAGTTATGGGGGGGAAGCCATTGTAATCTATAAGCTGTATTTTGGAAATTTATATTCTTTAAATAAAAGCGTTATAAAAAATGTGGTCAGTGTTAATTTTAAGAAATGCAGAATTAGATGATTTTGGTTAATGGTCTTCAGAAGTCTCATAAAAGTAAAAGAATATGGCAGGCTGAGGTTAGCCAAGTATCAACCTCAAGGAATGCTGTCCACAGAAGCATGTAAATCCTCCTTCCTACCATCAACCACAGGAAGACTGCTTCAGGTTATGCTGTTCTGTTATTTTTATGATATCATTTTCATTGGATTAGTGGCAGCAGGTAGAAAATCTTTTGGGTACTAAGAAGTATGGCTACCAAAGGATCATATATTAAACCCTGTTAGGCACCTACCATATAAATGAAATTTTAAGGGATCAATTTGTCTGGGGTATGCTAGTATGCTTCCTCTAAGATAAAAGACACATTGTACAATCTACTGCTAAATATGTGTTCTGCTTGGATTTCAGAGCAACATATACCACAGTTGAGAATAGGCTCTAGCCACATATCAGATGTGAAAGGCTGCTAGGTTTGAATGGGTCCTAGAGCCAAGAGAGACTCTGTAGCAGAGCCAGGCTGCATTGCAAACATACCCTGGATGTTTGTTCAAATGAGTGTTTGTTCAAATGAGTGGTTTTAACAGTGTCTGTGCCAGATGGAGACACCATGTGGACTCTGGCATACCATGAGAAGGAGAGATTACACCAAATATCTGTAGGTGTGTGAAGCAAGACCATACACTCTGCAACAGAGGTCTGCTCACCAGCTGACCTAGTAAGCTAGTTGGCCATAAAAGTAATTGACTACTCAACCAAAGGAAAGCATAGTGGATCATTGTGAACCAGGTATTTTATCTGGTGTGTCATGAATCACACAGTTGCAGCAATTCTTCAAACAATGAAAATCATGCATTTGGAGACAGATCCAGAGGGCACTTGTAGGTTTCCTCCGTAACAGGGGGTGTAGGCTCCCATTTCCCATGTCGCACCAACTCTGCTTATTCAAATGACGCCTACAGCCTTATGGAGAGGGAGGATGTGCAAGTTCCTCACAGCCATCCAACAGGAGGAAGAACATTTAGGTCTCCAGATGAGTTGAATTATGTGTGTTAGCTGAAAATATGCCAGTGTCGCACTGCAGCCAGGACAGTTGTCAAGAAAATCCTCCCAGTTGTGCAATCGATTCATCTTTTCTCAAGAGAAAGTCTGGAGTATAGATAAATATGGTCAATTAGGTCATGGTGTTTAGTGGTTAGGGACTAGGAAAATTCAGAATTGGAAGAGCTGAGGACAGGAAGTCCAGAGAAGAGCCATATAAATGGACCTATGCAAGCAAATACGAAGCATTTCTGCCTGCAAAGAATCTTCCAGATGTATCGGATGGCAGTGGGATCATGCTCATATTTGTGCAAATGTAGGCAGTCCTCCCTGCAGTATGCCCCTGCCTGCACCCTTGGGCCAAACATGATAGGCGTTCCTCTGCTGGAAATGAACAGCCACAGCTATGGCCAGGACACCTGAAGCACCTAGTAGGCATGACATAGGCTTTCTCAACTATTGGCCAACCCAGCATGCCACCAGAGCCTTTATCCTTTCAGCCCATTCTGTTTTCTTTTCCAGCTAGAAGAAAAGAAAATCCTGTTTATCAGGAAAAAAGAATCCAAGTTCAGGAGTCAGATTTGGGTTTTATTGCCATTTATGTCACAGCAGCTGAGGAAATAGGACCTTTTTGTAATTTAGATTGTTCTGTCAAACCTGGTTAATAGTGTCTGTCCAATCTATTTTATATGGTATTAGACACTTTACATAGGAGGCAATTAGATAAGTGTAAACACTCTTTGAAACATGATAATCATGTTTAGAACACTTTTAAAATGTTATTTAAATGATGTGCCCTAGGAGAAATTCAGTTCTAAGATTTATGTAACCTTGATTAGTCATAGTTAAAAGAAGAAGAAAGGAGGAAAGGAACTTAGCATTTCAGAATTGCAAGCATGGTGCAATATGCCTTTCCGTTGTTAATTGCATTTAGAATTGGAAAGTGTTGTGAGGAAGGTGTTCCAGGTTGATCTAGGGTAATCCAGGGTAGGCACAATTCTAAAGCAGGAGCTCTAGATAAGAGGTGTGCAAATGCGTGAATGAATTCCTATGTGGACGCTGTGGTGTAGTGGGTAAAGGCATAGCCTGTGGACCAGACTGCCTGGATTTGAATACGAGCTCAGTTCTAATCTCTGTTTCAGCTGCTTCATCTGTAAAATGCTAGCATTCTACCTTGTAGGGTTGTTGGAAGATTGAATGATTTACGAAGTGAATGGGTAAGTACCATAAAAGTGGGTGTGTGCCCCCAAAATGTCTACTTGCTCTAGTAGAATCCAGTGTCCAGAATACAGTAGATGAACAAAGTGTCCATTTAGGATATATATAAAATAGTAAATTGAAAAAACAAAATACCAGGGGATTAGGGAGGCAGGCAGGTTTTGATATAGATGTGCAAGAAACATGACCATGAACCATGACTGCCGTGAATGCCATGATGAATGAAGCTTGGTATTAGTTACATAGATTTGTTATGCTGTGTTATCTACTTCTGTGGACATTTGATGTTTTTCCTATTAAAGTTCATTAAAAAATGTTGGCCTGGGGGCTGGTGTTGTGGCATAGCTGGTAAAGCTACTGCCTGCGACTCTGGCATCCTATATTGGGGGTGGGGGAGAAGAGGGGCAGTTTGTGTCCTGGCTGTTCCACTTCTGATCCAGCTCCCTGCTAATGGCCTGAGAAAAGCAGCAGAAAATGGCTCAAGTGTTTGGGCCCCTGCCTTGGGAGACCTAGATGAAGCTCCTGGCCCTTGGCTTTGGCCTGGCCCAGTGCTGGCCAAAAGTAAGAGCTAGTGAGATAATTACTGCTATCTGGGGAGTGAACCAGCAGATGGAAGATCATTCTCTCTCTCTCTCTCTTTCTCACTGTAACTCTTGACTTTCCAATAAATAAAAAATTTAAGAAAAAAAATTTTTAAATCTTGGCTTGGGATATCCAGTAGTTTCATATCTATATGACCCATTTCAGTTACCTTTGCCATTGACCATTGGTGAGCTGCAAGGTTAAGAGCTGATAAAATGATATAACAGTCATCTTTTCTTCAAATTTCAGTGAGTATTTGACTACAAAATATTTGAACTAAGTCACGTTCAAAATAGTTTTGCCCAACTCTCTGATCTCAGGTTGTGTTCAACTTTATAAATGTTTATTGATGACTAACTGAATAGCTGAATGAGAAAAAAAAAATAGGCATTTGCAAACAGAAAGACAATGTGACTGAATTTCAAGTCACATCTAGGAAGTAATTTCCATATAAACAAACACAAAATTGTGACACAGAGACAGGATCAGGTCCTGCAGTCTGCAAATAGCATTACTTAATAACACATCTTTCAAAGTTAAAGAGTAGCTAAAATATCTTAGCTGTCCTGTTTAATGATTAGTTGATGTAACTTCACAGAACCAACCAGGAGGCTGAGCTCATTCATTTTTCATGCACACACTGTGAGCAGCAGCACCTGCAGTTCAGCACAGAGACACGTGGAGCTAATGGAGCCCCGTCAGTAAGCGTGTGTTTCTTAAGACTCCCTGTTTTCTTGATTTCATACACTCCCCAGCTGCTGGCAGCCAATAGATTTAAATCCGTGTGTGTGTGTAACACGCGCATGTGTGCGTGTGTGCACACTCACACAGTGTTGGCGGCAAGGTATAAAGAATTTTATAGTCTAAATTGACTTTTCATCAAGTAAAATCTGAGACAAACCTGGGTCTGAATCCAGTTTCCTCTGGTTGTACGATTCTTGACAAATGACTTTAGTTATCTGAACCCTGTTCTTCTCATTTGTAAACAAGAGTTAATACTAGTCTCTGGTGAACCAGTAAATGTTTAACAGTTAGCTCCCAGGCTTAGCAAAAAAGTCCTGGTTTGTAGGAGTTTGCTGATTTCCATGGTGTAATTGTTGCTGCCTTAGACCATAGGAAGGTTTCTGAACACAGAACCAGGAAGCAATGGGGGACAGCAGTGCGCCATTGCATTGTGTTTCCACCACAGAGATGTAGCGACTTCATGGGCCAAGATAATAGTAAAAGCTAGTGAGATAATAGGAAATAGTTTTAAGAACTTATTACTTTTGTTTTTACTACAGTGTTTAATTGTACAAGGATGCTTCAGAAATTTCATGAAGAAATGGAAGTAAAAGTGTGAGTTTATTTTAGTGCCAAAAAAGTTTAATGTAAATTTTTTTCATAATGCATGGAAAATATTTATTAAGAAAGAACTCTGCATAGATTTCAAAATTTTATTGCACAAAAATATGCTCGTGCTTTTCCATTTTCCATGAACTTTTTGAGGTACACTTATATGTTCATAGAATTTTATTTTAAATAGTGGCAGGATATAGAAATTCCTATTCCTTCCCAAATTCCTAACAATTTAACATTTTTTAAAGATTTATTTATTTATTTGAAAGGCAGAATTACAGAAAGGCAGAGAGAGAGAGAGAGAGAGAGAGAGAGAGAGAAGTCTTCCATCCACTGGTTCACTCTCAGATGGCCGCAACGGCAGGAGCCATGTTGATCCGAAGCCAGGAGCCAGGGGTTTCTGCCAGGTCTCTCACACAGGTGCAGGGGCTCAAGGACTTGGGCCATCTTCTACTGCTTTCCCAGGCCATAGCAGAGAGCTGGATCGGAAGTGGAGCAGCCAAGACTCAAACCAGCGTCTTTATAGGGTGAAAGCACTGCAAGCGGCCAGTTTAACTGCTATGCACAGTGCTGGCCCCACAATTTAACATTTAACTTTCATGAGCTTATACATCTGGTTCCAACTTTGCCCATCTCTACCTCTTGGATTTGCTAAATAATACTGTAGTGAAGAGATTTCTTAAAGATACATAACCAAATCAGAGTTTGGCTAGGAAGTGACCAAGTGTGCTAGATCATCTTGTACTACTGTTAGGTAGGAAGTTAGATATGAGCTCATGTGTGTATGACAGGCCTAAAGAGAAGACATCTATGTCCAGCATATGCTGCATCTCAAAGTCATCCAGATAATGTTTCAGGCGCAGCCCGGCATTCAAATCCTGCCCTGCCCCCTTCTCCAGATAACCTGCCAGGTGGAGGTCCCCGCCCCTTCTGCCTGACAAATCTTCCACAATCTCCCAGATGCAGTCCAGTATCTGCATTTCAAACACCCTGCTCCGGATCCCCATTCTCTTGGAGGTCCTGCTCACCCTGCCTCTGAACCCAGGATGGCGCCAGCTAGGCTTCCTCCTGTCTGATACTTTCAAGGGAAAACTCAGATAGGAGCTTCTTAATATTTACAGCTATAAAATCCTTTGTTTCAGGAGGAGATGTGTGAAGACAAAGACCCATCTCCTTAAAAACCCCCGGCCTCAACCGGACTGTGCGCTCAGCCCTCTGCCTCTCTGCTGAGCCGCCCACCTGGCCTGCCCAGGTATAATCTCTCTACTCAACATGTAACCTCACCCCCCCCATAGTCTGAGTGACTGGGCACTCTCAGGTCCTTTCTGGAGAGGTGCCCATCCATTCTTACGGATGTCTCTACCCTAATAAACCTTGCTATTTTACCTCCCACTACTCTCACGCCTGAATTCTTTCTTGCGCGAAGACAAGAACCCTGCATTTCTCTGGTAATACTACTATAATGGGATGCCAGAGAGTGGGTGATTTACAAAGAACAGAAATTTATTTCTAACATTTATGGAGGCTGGGAAGGCCAATGTTAAGGTGCCCACATCTGAAAAGAGACATCTTACTGTATCACCCAGTGGCAGAACACAGAAGGGCAAGAGTGAGAGAGCCAGAGACAGAACATGTGCATCCTCTAGGCCTTTCATAATTGTTAATCCTTTCACAACTGCCATGGCCTAAAGTCCATAGGACCCCATCTCCCAACACTGTAGCACCAAAGATTAAGTCACCACATGCTCTTTGGGGGACTCATTCAAACCATAGCGTTCTGAGCCTGGCCCTGAAAATCCATATACTTTCCACATGTAAAATATCTTCATTACATCCTAGTGATCCAAAGTCTTAAGTCATTTCAGTACCAACGCAAAAGTCCAGGGTCTCATCTAAATCAGAATCAAGGCATGACTCATTCTGAGGATAATTTCCCTTCAACTGGGAACTTAGGAAATTGAACAAGCCATTTAGTTCTAAATACAATGGTGGGACCAGCAGAACACTCATAGTGTTTACATTCCCATTCCAGTTACCCCTTTGACTATCTCCCACATCCTGGGCACTGGGACAGAGCTTGGGCTTCCAAAGCCTCAGGCCACACTGCCCCTGTGGTTTGCTGGGCTCAGTCCACCCTCAGTCCAACAACTCATATGAATTGGAGTCTTTCATGCGTGCAGCTTTACTAGGCTGTAGTTGCATCCTAGTGATCCCACAGTTCTGGGCTCTTGGAGGCTGCCTCATTCCTATGATTCCAATGGACATTGCAGTAGTAGAAGCTCTCTGAGGTGGCTCCATTCCTATAACGAATCCCCATCTGGGGCCCAGGCTGCCTACAACAGCCTTTGAAATCTAGGTCCATGAGACGTGCATGAAATGAACCTGAATCGTTGCCCATGGAGAGAAATTTATTGAGTCAGTGAGCCACATTCAAGCTTGTAGTCCTGTTGTTCCATTAAATTTGTGTTTACAAGTTCTTCTCATTTATTTTTCAGGAAAAATCACATGGAATCTATATTTAGTGTGACTGTAGTTCAATAATATTTCTAGTATAAGATTTACATGCAGCAATCATCAAAGCTTAAAACCATCATAGCCAGTTTCTGTGTTGGAAATTTTCACCATAACAGTTGCAGAGCAACAAGGAATTTCAGTTTCGTCTTACATAGGATCCCTTAACATTCAAAGCAAAGATTTGGAGCTTACAGAGCCAAATGTTTTGCCCACAACAAGAGAACAAACAAGGGCTGGGCAGCAACTGCCTAGTAAATGTTGGAGTTACCTGGTACTGCCTCACAAAAAGGAGAGATTCATGTGGACTTGCTGGGTAAACGTGTTGGGCTCTACACCCTTACCACTGTCTCATGCATTCTTTGTCCCAGTGTAGAAAGCAATTATTATAATAATTATTAACTTATAAACATGAATTATTGTAAGTTTATTTTTTTAAAGATTTATTTTTTACTTGAGAGTCAGTGTTACACAGAGAGAGGAGAGGCAGGGAGAGAGAGAGGTCTTCGGTCCAATGGTTCACTCCCCAGATGGCTGCGACGGCCAGAGCTGCGCCAATCCGAAGCCAGGAGCCAGGAGCTTCTTCCGTGTCTCCCACGCAGGTGCAGGAGCCCAAGGACTTGGGCCATCTTCTACTGCTTTTCCAGGCCTTGGCAGAGAGCTGGGTTGGAAGAGGAGCAGCTGGGATTCGAACCGGTGCCCATATGGGATGCAGGCAGGGGCTTTAACCCCCTGGGCCACAGTGCCAGTCTGAATAATTGTAAGTTTAAATAATGGAGCTGATAAGGAGGCTGCAGAGTTTAGAAAAACTCTTTGCTGTTTTTACACGGTTAAGATATTCAGGATTAGGAAACTCAAGCTTTCTAATTTACACAAGCTTGCACAGAAAATTTTAGGACAAGAAGCACAATTTCCTAACTCTCTATCTAGGTATGGTTTAATAGAACCAAATAGACTTGGGAAATCCTAGAAATTTGGAAATCTTGAGTACAGCGTGATCAGCTGGCTATAACACTTAGACAAGCTGCTGGGGATTCCCGAGCCACTGTTTCTCAGTCATACACTGGGGATAATAACCAGACCCACATAACTGTTGCCAAGATCATTCATTTGAGTACTTATGTATTGAATCAACAGATATCTGTAGAGGCAACTTCTGTGTGCCAGCTAATGTTCTAGGCACAGTGATATAATGGTACATCGAAATCCGTGCACTCAAGGAACTTGTATTCTAACAAACTTGTTCAAACGGTTTTAAATTAACAAATATGTCAACATTGCAAAGAATAAAGCAGGGTAAAGAAACAGTATTGGAGATGGGTGTGTTTTAGATAGAAGGTCGCATGTACCTCTTTAAGGTAAAATCTGAGCTGATGCCTAAATGAAATGAAAGCTTGAGCCATTTGAAAGACTGGAGGAAGGACACTCTAAGGACAGGAAACAGCAAGAACAAAGCTTCACGTTAGCAGTAAATTTGACCTGTTCCAAGAAGAGCATTGTAGGCTGCTATGTTTTACAGGTGGTTTGCCCTCTCAAGGGCTCATTTTTTGGAGGTTTGGTCCTCGATGTGGTGGTATAGAGATAGTGGGACCTTGTGGGAGGCCCCTCCCTCCCTACACTTGTTGGCTTCCTGTCTGGAGAAACAGTTCTCTCTCCGTGTCTCTCTCATATGCCCTCCTGCCACTGTGATGCCATCTGACATGAGGTGATTCAACTAGTGGTGGGGGCAAGGGCTTCACAAGAGCTGATCCCATGCTATTTAGTGTATCAGCCCCAAAAACTGTTAACTTCTTTCCTTTATAAATTATTCATCCGCAGATACTTCATTACAGTGACTGAAAATGAATCTAAATGGGAGCAGAGAGAGAGAGAGCACAGAGGGGAACAGGTGTAATGGGAGATGAGTTGGCAAAAGAAAGATTACATTAAAACCTATAGTTCATGGTAGTCAAAACCATCAGAAACTTTTGCACTGGGAATTGGCTTAGATTCTTAAGTTCTGATTAGATTTTGGTGGGGGGACAAAAGTGGACATGGCAAAACTAGTTAAGAGGCAGTTACAATGCTCCATATTGAGAGATTATGGTGATGGGGCCAGCACTGTGGCATAATGGGTAAAGCTACCACCTGCAGTGCCGGCATCCCATATGGGCACCAGTTCAAGTTCTGACTGCTCCATTTCTGATCCAGCTCTCTGCCATCACCTGGAAAAGTAGAAGATGGCCCAAGTGCTTGGCCCCCTGCACCTTCCTTGGAAGACCCAGATGAAGTTTCTCACTCTTGGCTCGGGGCTCCTGGCTTTAGATTGGCCCAGCTCTGTCTGTTGCAACCATTTAGGAAGTGAACCAGCAGATGGAAGACCTCTCTCTGTGTCTCTGTGCCTCTACGTCTCTGTAACTCTGCCTTTCAAATAAATCTTAAAATGAGTGATTATGGTAACTTTGACAGGGCAGGCAATGGTGAGAATCAGTTGCATTCAGGATATTTGTTTGTGTGAGCAATGGGTAGCTGGTTAGCCGTTTACCCAAGTGAGTACATGATGATGCTGTCATTTACTAAGAGTAGGAGAATTGGGAGAAAGTGGATTTTTCATGGATAGAGAAGTGTGGGTGGAAGAACACGTTATCTGTGTCAGACATGTTAAGTTTGAAAATGTTATTAGACATCCAAGAATGGAGATGTCAGGTTAGGTGGGCAGTTGGATCTGTTTATCAGTCGCATGGAAGAGGATGAACCTCAAAATAGAAATTTGAGCATAGCCCACGTTTATGTGTGTGTAGATGCAGAAGGTAAGAGATCCAAAGACCACCCCACTCTTCAGGGTCAGAAAAAGAAAGAGCAACTAGCAAACAAGACAGAGCCAAAGAGAACGGTGAAGTCAGAGAATTGGGAGGTGGAGATGTCTTGAAAGCTGAGCAGAGGAAGAGTTACAAATGCAAGAAGAGATTGTGCCAAATACTCCTGAAAGGTGGAGTCAGATGAGATCTGGCCATGGGCAGGATGACTGCCACTGGTGACCTTGACATGAGTAGTAGGAAGGGAGGGGAGAAAGCCTGCTTAGAGTGTGCTCAGGAAGTGGAACAGCGGATATATAGGCAACCTTATCAAGGAGATTCTGCAAAGAAGTGGGTAGTAACTAGGAGGGGGCTGTGAAGACCTGCAACGATGCGGCAGATGGGATATTGTTCACAGTCCCTCACTCTTCCTCTGATCTGGAGCCTTGCAGCACGCCACAGAGGGTGGAGTAGATGTCTCAGCCCCTTTGATGTTGGGCTTAGCTGTTGACTTACTCTGGCCAGTCGAGTTTTAAAGGACATGCCAGGAGCACGAAAGGTGAGGAATGCGGTCTGGCTTCTTGTGGCCCTGGATAGCTGCTGGTCCAGAGTAAGTGTGGAGTGCATATCTATATATCTAGGCCTCATCTGAAGCTGGGAGCAAGTTTAACCAATGTGCAGCCTGAAGTGGAGCTCCTCAAAAGACCCACGAATGAGAGAAACCAGTGCTTACACAGAAAAACCTGACTCACCTAAGCTCCCCTGCCAGCAGCTTCCATAACTCATATTCCCACTGCCATAACTCTTAACACACTGTGTCACTTGTCTCAAACGTTCGATGGTCCATCTTCTTCATACCCCTTAGCGCTGACAGCCTAGGCTGTCCTACCTCATTCATGCTTGTGGCCACAAGGGCTAGTCCAGTAGTTGGCACATAGTAGGGCTTAATAGATATTTACTGGAAAGGGCACTTGATCTGACAGTTCGGAAGCCAGTCAGGACATCTGCAACCATATCTCATATAGCAGTTCCTAGTTTCAGTGCCCAGCTCTGGCTTCTGCCTCCAGCTTCCTGCCAGTGCCAACCTCAGGGAGCAGTAGTGATGGCTCAAGTAGTTGGGCTCCTGCCATCCATGTGGGAGACCTGAATTAAGTTTACGGCTCCCAGCTTCAACCTGTCCCAGTCCTGGCCATGGAGGGTTCTTGGGGAGAAAACCAGTATGTAGGAGCACACTCTCTCTGTCCCTCCAAAATAAGTATATAGATGTATTTTTAAGGTTCATTTTTTTTATTTATTTGAAAGGCACACACAGTTACAGGGTAGGGGTGGGGGAGACAGAGAGATCTCCTATCCACTGATTCACTCCCCAGATGACCAATGGCCAAGGCTAGGCCAGGCTGAAACTAGGAGCCAGGAACGTCAGCCAGGTTCCCCATGTGTGCATGGGTACAAGGACTTGGGCAATCCTCCAGTGCTTTCCTAGGCACATTAGCAGGGAGCTGTATCAGAAATGGAACAGCTAGTCCTCCAACCAGTGCCCATGTGGGATGCTAGCATCACAGGCGGTAGCGTAACCTGTTATGCCACAATGCCAGCCCCTAAAGAAAGACAGTGATGTAGCTACATCTAGTTAGGCACTTGGTTAACTGGAGGAATAAAGCAGAGTGACTGGAGGTTGAGAAGCACCAGTCAGCAGGTGTTTCTGTACACACAGGGCTCTGTATCCATTACAGAGTGGTTTACGCTGCTAACTTTTGCTGTCATCACCATTCATATACTCTGCCTCTTAATTGTCAAAATCTTAATCACTTTTCATGGCTAAGCTTCCACTTTACATGGCAAGCCTCTGGTCTGCAAATCTGGCTAGAATCTTGCCTCTGAATATCCATAGCAATTAGCACCAGCTTGAAGTCTTTATCAGATGCTTTTTTTTTTTTTGGAAGATTTATATAGTCACTTGAAAGAGTTAGAGAGAGAGAGAGAGATCAATATTCCATCTGTTGGTTCACTCCCCCAATGGCCACAGTGGCCAAGACTGGGCCAGACCAAAGCCAGGATCCAGAGGCTTCATCCGGGTATCCTGTAGGGATAGAGACCCAAAGACTTGGGCCATCCTCTACTTCCCTCCCAGACACATTAGCAGGGAGCTGAATCAGAAGTGGAGCAGCTAGGACCTGAACTGGCACTCATATGGGATGCCAGCACTGCAAATGGTGGCTTAACCTGCTGCGCCACAGCACTGCCCCCCACATGCTTATTTCAGAGTCTTTTATGTTCTTAGTTCAATTCTGTCCCCTCCCTCCTCACCTGTTAGAGACTACTCCTTGAGTAGTATTGCTTAAAACCCAACCCACTGTTGCAGTATAAAACATCTCAATAAATGTTAATGAGTGAATGAATAAATGGATGAACAAATCGTTCCCTTTGTATTCCTCACAGCTTTTAGTATTGCCTTGTACACTGTGGACCCCAAGAAATCTGTCGCCCCTCCCCCTGCAACTTAACTCCATTACTTGGAAGTTAACGAGCATTTTATCTTGTCTTTTGGGTGATTCCTGAGTGACTCTCCAACAGAGAACAGACAGAAAAAGAGATAAATGCCGTGCTTGCTCACTCTAATCCCTGTAATCTGGCTGTCTGATAAACTTGCTTCATGTTTACCACATCAGTGGTCTTACTCAGCTTTCTTCCCTATGCAGTTTTTTTGTAGCACTTTACCTTGTTTATGATCCATGGGAGCCGTTTGAAAATTCCATTCTGGGTGTGAATTTGGTTGTAGATTTTTCTCCCAAGCTCTGTCTTGATTCCCTCCTCCCCTATGAATGCCTGCATTCATGTCTGCTCTCATAGAACCACCATTCGCCCACCCACACACACCACTGAGTTTTGGTTTACTGTGAGATGGCAAGGTCAAATTAGCAGTTTGTTAGCTTTTGTTTAGAAAGCTGGCGCTCTAGATGTTAGGAATCTTAGGGTTCCAGTCTGTTCAGTGGTGGAAGGAAAGGTGACCTGGGCTTTAGAGCAATGTGATGTGCATGACATGTGATGCTAAAAACCCCGGGGCCTACTGGCACAGTAGAAAGGACGTTGGCCTGGAGGCCAGCTTGACTCTTCTCCCACGTAGTCATTTCTGAACCCCACTTGCTTGGCCTGTAAAATGGAGGTGCAGATATGTGGTGAGGATCAAGCCAGACTCTCTGGAAGTTTTCATAAGCTTCGTAAACACCAAGCATGGGACAGGCTGCCTCCTCTGCTGACAGATCCCACGGACGGTGCAGGTTCTAGCATTCAAACTCTGTTCCTTTCCCTAAAGGACGTCTCAGGAGTTGTGGTGTGCAGGGTCAACTCTCTCCCCTCAGCCAGTGCTTTCCTGTGCCCACTGTTCGGCTGGGGACAAGAATGTGCCAGTGTCAGGAGGTGGGTCCCGACCAGCATCCATCATTTGAGGCTCCTTCCTTCCCCTTTATCAGAATATGTGCCCTCCCAGCCTCCAGTGCACTGAAGGGTGGCCATGTAGCAGTCCTGGCCAGTGAGACAGAGAGCACATTCCCTGCAAAGTTGCCAGAGGCAACTCGCCTCCTGGTGAGAGGAGAAGCCACTTGTACACTCTGTCTTCTGCCCTGAGCATGGTTACGTGAGCACACAACAGCCAAAGCTGTGAAACACCACTCTGCAAACACGGGGCGACAAGCCTGGGCGTGATAAAACATACTTCCCCTCCTCCCCAAAGCAGAACCAAAGGTCAGAGCCAGGAAAACAAGATGTAGTGCTCATTCCTAAAAGTAGCACAGAGAGGTCAAGTAGCTTTCCCGACATCACCTAGCTAGTATGAGGTGAAGTAGGGATTTGAATTCAGGTATTTCACTCCAGATGAATTTGCTGCATCTTTTTCTTTACCTAGGGCCGTCTTCCCAGCGCTTCTCTCTTCCTGCATTCTTCCTAGGCAGTCAGATCCAGGTTCATGCTTCATAGGAAAGAATTTCAGATTTGCATTCCTAGCCCCAGGCCATCCAGTAAGAGCTGATCCCTCTCCCTCGACTTTCTGCTGGGTGGGCCATGGACTTTCTCATGGCAAGTTTACTGACAAACTCCTTGGGCCCAAAACTTGCTTCGTTTCTCCTTTAATGGCAAAACACACCTGCTGCTTTCCTCAGTGCATCTTTGATCTGGTTCAGCTTAGTTCAGTTTTCCTTGTTGTCACATGGTATTGAGCACAGATGTAGGCTTTGAAATCAGACGTATTTGGCTTCCTCCAGTTTTCAACTGCAGAATCATGGGGGCTGAGCAAAGAGGTGCAGGTTGAGCTTCTGGGAAGAATGACCAAAGCCGTGGTGCCAATCTGAACTGCCAAGGGCCTGCCAGCTCCAGGACTTTGGTCGCAGTGCCCATGTCAGAAGGGAAGCCATGGTCATGAAGAAGAGGCACTGCCCCTGGCCGCAGCAGCCACGTGGCGTTCTGCTTCAGCGCACCTGGCAAAGCAGAAGTCCTGCTCTTCCCTGTTCCTTCCCGTCCAGTCTGGAACTCTGCAATGGCCACCACCCCTGCGGTGTCTCTTTTCACCATGCTGCTCTTGTGCCAGGCATACAAGACAATTTCACATAGTTTGTGGGCAGACAGAATTAAAAGATAAGTTAATTTTTGTGCAAATTATTTTCAGTCATGCCTAACTCTTTCAAAATGCATTTTCCATAAATTTTTTTTATTTGACAGATAGAGTTAGACAATGAGAGAGAGAGACAGAGAGAAAGGTCTTCTTCCGTTGGTTCACTCCCCAGATGGCCACCATGGCCGGAGCTATGCTGATCCGAAGCCAGGAGCCAGGCACTTCCTCCTAGTCTCCCACACGAATGCAGGGGCCCAAGCACTTGGGCCATCCTCCACTGCCTTCCCGGGCCACAGCAGAGAGCTGGACTGGAAGAGGAGCAACCGGGACTAGAACCTGGCACCCATATGGGATGCCAGCACCACAGGGGGAGGATTAACCAGTGAGCCACGGCGCCGGTGTTTTGAAGACTCCTCATACCAAGAATGTGTCCCCTTCCCTTCACTGTGAGTGACAGTTTCTACACTTGCAACTGCCTGGCAGGGACCACCAGTACTCCGCCCACCACCAAGGACAGTGAGGGGCTGATCCCTAAAATCCCATTATACGGTCTGCTTTCCAGGACCACTTGTAGCACCTGCCTTAGCCAAGGATCCCTGCAGCCAGACTCGCAGCCAGAGAGTCAAATGCAGGCAGTTATTAGGGTAGCGTTCAGGAGCAGTACCTAGCAGAAGGCAGGGGAGTGGGAACGGATGGAGGGAGCAGCTGCCCTGTGATGAGGTTGTACTGAGACTTCAGCCAGCCCAAGGCCTCCACACACCCAGCATCCCTGTTTGCCATAGAGGACTCTCAGTTCTCTGGACCTAAGACCTGAGGGGCCAAGCCTCCTGCACTGCGCAGGGCCTACTGCAGAGCCACCACCCACTTTGGACCTCTGTCAAACTTGGCAGCTTTTCAGGCTCCCACAGGGAGCTCCGGAGTGGTGTTGACCCTTACTTGTCCCTAATTGAAGCAGAGAGGGAAGTCATTGTCCAAGGGCTGCCCCCAAGGAAGGAATATAACCTCAGCGTGGGCAGTCTCCATTACTGGCGGCTGTGAGAATGGGCCTAGTGTGTGTGTGTTGGGGGAGGGTGAGTAGTGGGTAGGCCCTGAAGAACGGTCCTGGTTGGAACCCCGTCTGGTTCATTACACATGAGCCTTTTACTTGAGAGGAGGAGGCAGAGGCAGGCCCTGCACCCTACCTGTGTTTGTGTCCAAATCCCACGTGTCCCAGGTGACTGCCTCAGGTTCCTCCACCTTCTTGAACTTCTGACTCCTCATTTGGGAAATGGGTTCCATCATAAGAGCACCGTGCCCTGTCACTGCACATAGCTAAGTTAAACCAACTGAGAATCTGGATGTGAGAGCCCTTGGCTGGCTACTGTGCAAATGTGAGGGAGTCGTGTGAATATGGCCAGATTGCAAAGACATGTACCCCTGGGATGATGGGGTCTGGGAAAAAGCTCAGGGTTGTCAGAGTTTCACAGGGGAGGACAGAGCTCCTTACCCCGTGCTCCAAGGGACAGAGGACCAGGGGCCTACATGAAGGAGGAGATAGGTGAACAGAAGAAAGGAAGGATGGAATCCCAGGGAGGACAAAAGAGAAGAGGGAAGCTGACATTGTTAAACAGCCACTGTGTGCCAGCTGTGACACAGGGCACTGTACCCAGTACTGTCTGTCTCCATAGAGGAGGTGGTTCTGTTGGAGGAATTCAAACTAGCTTAACACACACATACACACACACATGTGCAGGTGCGTGCACACACAACACAGTCATCTGCTCACACCAAGAGGTGGGCTAGCTTCAGGTGTAACTTGACTCTCCAAGACCTGAGCTCTCTGCTTTCCACTTCTTATCTCTACTTTCCCTACACGAGCTGTGGTCCCAGTAGGGATGTGCTGGCCAAAGTGGAGGCAGTGGCAGTGGCAGTTCACGCCTTTTCCTCCACGGAGCTTCTGAGTACAGAAGAAGCAGACGTCCTCCTTGCCGAATCTCACCCGGCACTCGCCAGCACTTGGAGCAGCCATGCACCCTCCCTGACGAGCAACCCAGCCTTCCTGTTTGTGTCTGGGAGAATCTGATGTGCTCATTGGCTTGGTCCTACACAGAGTCCATGGGCCGAGGGCTGACAAGCAGCTGGCTCCCCGGGGTGTGGGTGACGAAGAGGGGAATGGGATGCAGGGCCACTAGGCAGCAGAAACCACAGATGTGGCCACAAAGCAGCCTCTGTTTCTATTTTAGGGGTGAGAAAATTGATGCTGGGTGAGACAGAGGGACTGCTCATGACACACGCCCTCATAATAACCCTCATAATAGCTGTTGGGGGCGGGGGGAATACATGATTGACATGCAGCTTTAAAGTCGTGGCTGTGGTGTTGAATCTGGTCATGTGACTTGTGTCCATGTTTGCATGTTTGTACTCCATGCTGACCAGATGGCTTTGACCTCATCATCTACCTCTCTTAACCTTTGTCCCCTCATCCAGCTCTGAAAGTGGACAATCAACCTTGGGGAAACTTGCTTCGAGATGAGATACACAAGGGCAGAACCCAGCAGGGTCATCACTGTTGCCAGATACCTGCTCCTCTTTCTGTCTCACGTTTGCTCTAATGGGAATAAGCGCAGTTGTGCTCAGCCAGTGTCTTACTGTTTAGGTTCCCTCTGACCTATTTATACACAAGGGCTCTCTCATCCTGCATACGGGAGATAATGGATGCTTTGGCTCGAGAGTGGTTCATTTAACTGTTGAGATTCTCTCTTGGGCAGCACCGCAGCTCACTTGGCTAATCCTCCGCCTGCAGCGCTGGCACATCAGGTTCTAGTCCTGGTTGGGTGCCAGATTCTGTCCCGGTTGCCCCTCTTCTAGTCCAGCTCTCTGCTGTGGCCCAGGAGTGCAGTGGAGGGTGGCCCAAGTGCTTGGCCCTGCACCCGCATGGGAGACCCGGAAGAGGCGCTTGGTTCCTGGTTTTGGATCAGCGCAGCGTGCTGGCCGTGGTGGCCATTTGGGGGGTGAACCAACGGAAAAGGAAGACCTTTCTGTCTCTCTCTCTCTCTCTCTCTCTCTCTGTCTCTCTCACTGTCTAACTCTGCCTGTCGAAAAAAAGAGAGAGAGAGAGAGAGATTTTTTGTCTTTTCCCTATGCCCATGGTGTTGGCCTTTGTTACAGATCACATACTTCTTCCACTGTGTTGACCCCAAATATTTCATCAGTTCAGTGTGTCACTGAAAGCCAAGGTTTATTCAGACTGGCTACAAGCAACGGCTATTGTGTGAGGCTGTGCAGGGCTGGTTGACTTTTTAAACACATTTTGGAGACACATAATTGCACACCCCTCACAGATAGTCTGTTGTTGGTTTAATCCCTGTTGACTTCTTGTGCTATGTATCTTTTTGTCACTGTATTTATATATATAAAGTGTTAGATTTTATTTATTTTACTTATTTCAATATTTTTCCACTCTGTTAACCTGCCCTTCACCATTTTAATTGCTGCTTTATACTCAACAAGCATTTGTTAATTCATTCAGCACATCTTCAGCCAATAACTAAGTATTCCTCTATAAATTACTTCCAGTTTTTATTATAAATAATATAATGAGTATCATTGTGCACATACCTCTTCTGATCTTTTGCATTGTTTTCTTAGGATAAATTCTCAAAGTGGGATCATTAGGTGAACATTCCTACAGCTCTTAAAGCTAACAGCCAACCCGGGAGACGGTTCCGTGAACTGGTTTTCTTGTGATCCTGGCCATTCACTAGGTGAGTCATGTCTTTTTAGCTGTGTGTGAGCTAACTGGCTTTTGCTTGAATCTCCGTCCTAATTTCCCAACACTCCTCATCTTTCCATCTGCCACCTGTTGCCCAAACACCATATCCCTAGATGCTTACATGCAGGTTTCCTCACTTTGAACATGACATTTCCTGCCATTTGGAGGTGTGGCACTGGGGGACAGCACTAGATAAATGGCCAAAAATTCACTGCCAGCATCATCCCCTTTGCCCAGGGCTGCGAAATAAATTGTGTCCTCCCCTCCTCAAATCTGTGTGTGGAAGCCCACCCACGATGGGACTGTGTTTGGGGAGCTAATTGGATTAGATGAGTTCAGGAAGGCGGAGTTCTCACTAGGTGATCATAAAAAGAGACGGAGTTCTTGCTCTCGTGCTGGCGCACCATGTGATGACACAGCAGGAAGAAGAGTGTTAGCAAGTGTGAAAACAGGTCTTCAGTAGACACCAAACCTGCCGCGGCCTTGATCTTCAGCTTTCCTAGTCCCCAGTATAGTAAACTTCTACTATTTAAGCTGCCCAGTCGATAGTGTTTTGTCTAGCAGCCTGCACTGACTTATACACACTTGCAATGCCAGTAGATATTTGAGTAGATACTGAATGGGTCTTTTAGAATTCATTGTTTTCTTGGCAGCCCATTTCATCGAATATTGGAGGTCAACAGGAACACTGGAAAACTCTTAAGTAGTTCAAGAAGGCTTAAGGGTGGGGGGTGCTTTGTGAGGGAGACGCTGGACAGGTGAAAGGACTCCAAGGCCAGACATGAAGGGCCCAGAAGTCTCGCCTTTGGCCTGCAGCAGCTGGTGTCAGGCAGGTTTGGGCACGGGACTGCTGTGATCAGATTAGCTGGATGGTATGCTAATAGCAGTGAGCAGGGACCAGGCCAGAAGTGGAATCCCAGCTCAGAGACTTGCAGGGGTGACAAGGCTGAATGCCGTCAAGAATGCAAAGCCCTGAGAAGGAAGAATGCCACTGTTAAGGAGAGCCTCAAGGTACTTGCACCTAACCCCCTCATTTCAGGGAAGAAGAAACTGAGGAGCCCAGAGGAAAAAAGAAAGTTGTCTGGGGCACCCTACCTAGTGTAAGAAGGTATTCAGTAGATATTTATCAAGTCCACTGTGAGCCAGGCACCATGCTGAGCACTGGGCCTAGATTTCACTGGTGTGCAAAAGACATGTTCTCGGTTCAAGGTTTATTGAGGCGGGTGAATATTTACAAATGAAGTGATTACTACCATGCCATGGATACCCACGCAGTTCACTGAACTCTGGGTGCTGGTTGTGGGCGGGCCAGGTCTCAAGAGCAGGCATCCTGGGCCACAGCCCCGCGCTTCCTCCATCTGCCAAGGCCACCTCAGCTGCCCCACTTCCTGGGCCTTCCAGTGATCATCTGGGCTAACTAACTGTCTAGCAGAGTCGAAACTCCCAAGGGGCAAGCCAGCCATCTGCAACTCTTCATGCAGCTTGACCGCTTAATTCATGTTCTGTGAGAATGTTACAAGCACTAATGCTCTCATGTAAGTAGCTGAATAATATGCCAATAAATATTAATTTCTCTTAGGAAAATATTTTACCACTACAGCTACTTTTAATTATGACACAAGGGTACTTAAAATGTTCATGAATATGGAATTAAAAGATAAGCTTGTTTTGGCACAAAACTTCCTTTGATATCCATGCATATATTTTCCTAATACACATTTTCCTTAAACTTTTTGAGTTTTTTTAAAAGTTTTTAAGATGTATTTATTTATTTTGAAAGAGTTACAGAAAAAGAAGGAGAGAGAGAGAGAGAGAGCAGGCAATCTTCTATCTGCTAGTTCACACCCCTAGATGGCTGCAATGCCCAGTGCTTAGCTGAGCCAAAGCTAGGAGCCAAGAGCTTCATCTGGGTCTCACACATGGGTGGCAGGGGCCCAAGGCCCTTGAGCCATCTTCTGCTCTTTTCTCAGGCCATTAGCAGGGAGCTAGTTAGAAGTGGACATGAACTGGCGCTCATGTGGGATGGGGGCATTGCAGGCAGCGGCTTTGCCCACTATGCCGTACACCAGCCCCTTTCAGGAGCTTCTGAAGGCTCCTCGTATGCATGATTCCAACATTTTTCACACCAAAACAGACTTATGTTTCAACCCCATATTTCCATGAACATTTTGAAGTACTCTTCTACTTGTAAAGCTGGTGTGTGTTATTCTTCCCTCAGTCAGACGCCTCCCTCCAGTCTGTCTTCCTGCACCGCACAGCCGCCACTGTTGCTTGGTCTGTTGTCGAGATTTCCCTGTAAGAAAGGAAAGGTGCAGTTACTGTGACCCTGCGGGGACTGTGTGAAGCATTTTCACTTGTGTCATCTCGCCTAGTTTTTTTTAAAGGTTTATTTATTTGAAAGGCAGAGTTACAGAGAAAGAGAGATTTATCCTATGGTTCACCCCTCCAATGGCCGCAATGACCGGGGCTGGCCCAGGCCAAAGCCAGGAGGCAGGACCTCCTTCCAGGTCTCCCACATGGGTGCGGGGGCCCAAGCACTTGGGCTGTCCTCTGCTGATTTTCCAGGTGCATTAGCAGGGAGCTGGATCAGAAATGGAACAGCTGGGACTGGAACCAGTTGCCCCTATGGGATGCCGCCCTGCAGGCTGAGGTTTTCTTTGTTTGTTTTAATTTTAAGCTGTTTATTCAGTGAGAGAGATGCATAGGAGAGTGAGGGCTCTGTCTAAAAGGGAGAAGGAAATCTGGATTCTTACCAAGCATCACGAGCCAGCCACATGGAGGAGCATGCAGGCTGGAAAACGTGGAGTGGGTGGCCCGAAGGCCACGCGCCCCAGAGGCACAGGGCAGCACGGGTCCACAATGGTGAAAAAGGGAAAAAAAGAAAAAAAAAAAAGCTGGGCCTACAGTGTTTCAGGCCTTCAATCCACTTCCAAAGGGGCGTGGTTATGTAGCCTGATTGGCAGGTGGGCACACAGGTGTGGCCAGGTTGGAGCAGGAGATCACACAGGGGGCGTGGTGAAGGTGTGGTCTTCCGGCTCACAAACATAATCAGTTCTATCCTGAATGCCTGCCTACATCATTCCCCCCTCAGAGACTCCGTTCCTGTAATCCTAAGGATGTTGAGGGACGTAGAAGCATCATATCATCTACGGCTGCTTCCTGCTCTTGAGGGGCGTAGTGCAAGCCCTGCCTGTCCTGGGTCTGGAAGTCTCTATCTCATTTAACAAATTCACTTGTGAGCTAGAGCAGTCTCAGACACTGCCAACATCTGTGTCCCCTGCTTGGTTCTTCCCAGAAGTCGAGATCTGAAACATATAAGTTAGTTAATTAGCATAAGCAAAACTGGAACAAGACCAATCATAAGTGGAGTGCCCCTTAAGATGGAAAGAACATATTTACAGACTCCCAGATAGTGTGGGTGATGACATTATAAACCCATTTAGCTTGAGCATAGAGGATAATAATAGAAGAACATATTAGGAGTGTTATTGGCAGTAACAGTTCCCAGAGAAAATCAGAAGAGAGGCAGGGACAGCATGTCTGCCCTAAGGTGCAGAGGAAAGCGGAGGCTTTACTTATCTTTTGTTAAGATCTCTGATTGGCTTACAGGAATAGCCAGGTGTGTCTTCTTGAGTTCAGCTGTGAAGACTTGAGAGCGAGACGTTGAATCCTACTTTCACTGAGGTAGTCGTGCACAGCAGCCCCCGGTAAGGGCCCTTCTGTCCAAGCTGCAACTGATCTGAAGAGGATCTTTCTATGGACGGCTGACTCAGGAATTCCTAATACTGGAGCTTCTGTTAAAAACTCCTTAATTCCTTGGAACACCTTTTGTAGCTCCCCTGGCCAGCAGAGTGTCTGTGTCAGGGCTTTTTAAAGCACTTCAAAGGCTTGGAATCCAAATCTTGGAATCCATATTCCACAGAATCTTGCTGTTCCCAGAAATCTTCTTAGTTGCCTTTTAACTCTTTGAAGACCATATTTATAAAGTAGCTTCCCTTCTCTTGACTGATAGAGTATACTTTCGTAGAGTTAGAACGTATCCCACTGATAGAGTATACTTTCGTAGAGTTAGAACGAATCCCAGGTAATCTACCTCTAGATGAGAGACGTGAGCTTTGTTTGGGAAGTTTTGTATCCTCACTATCCCAGATTCTGAGTTTAGTGGGATGCAGAAGAAATTATCTCTTAGATAAAGGTTTAGCACACAGTAAGATGCATTGAAACTGTCTCATTAGTAGTCCTGAGGCCTTTAACCATTCTGTACTCTGTATTTGATCTTACATCAAAACATACAAGATAGGAATATCACAGGGAGACATGGATTTACGAGTTTACGTTTGAGACACTTAATAAACTTTAAAGAAATACATAAGAATCCAGGCAATGGAGTTTGACTCTAAACATAACTAAAGCTTGTGACACATAAGAATATAACACACTAGAACAAGGTAAATCTTTGGGAATAAGTTTTACCATTAATGCTAATATGTAGCTCTTTGAGGACACAGGTCCTTCATGAGAAGTTAGTACAACAGTGACTCTTGTTGTTAATTTAGTAATCAACACTTTTAGGTATGACATCAGTGATCATCCAAGGCTCTTGACATGGGCTGCCAAGGCTATGGAAGCCTTTTGAATCCACAAATTCCATAAGTATTTAGACAAGGCCATAACCAAAGTGGAAGTTCTCTCCTTCCTTCAAAAACAGTACATCCTTCCTTAATGACCACTTCTTTCCACTGGGGTCTCACCCAGGGAGGTCCTCCCCTTAGGGACACTTTTTGCATGAGTGCCCTGGCTTTCCATGCCTGAAATGCTCTCGTGGGCTTTTCAGACAGACCAGAATGCCTTTAGGGCTGATTCTGAGGTCGCTGTGTGCTACTTACAGTAGTTGCCATTTTGAGTCTGCTGTATGGACTGCACCCCATGTTGGAGCATTTACTCCTCTTAATTCTAGTTATTATCAGACAATCATATTTATTATTAGCAGTAAACACTTAATCCTATTGGCATGATCAGTTTAACAATCAATCCCAGCTATATGATCACTTTAAAACTCAATCCTATCCATATATGTTCACCTTAAAATTTGAGATGCTACTTTCACCATGCAGCCCAAGGGGATTTGTGAACTTTTAAACTGTGCCCTAGGCCCGCGCCGGGGCTCAATAGGCTAATCCTCTGCCTAGCAACACCGGCACACCAGGTTCTAGTCCCAGTCGGGGCGCTGGATTCTGTCCCAGTTGCCCCTCTTCCAGGCCAGCTCTCTGCTGTGGCCAGGGAGTGCAGTGGAGGATGGCCCAAGTGCTTGGGCCCTGCACCCCATGGGAGACCAGGAGAAGCACCTGGCTCCTGGCTTAGGATCAGCGTGGTGCGCCAGGGGCAGCGCGCCGGCTGCAGCGGCCATTGGAGGGTGAACCAACGGAAAAGGAAGACCTTTCTCTCTGTCTCTCTCTCTCACTGTCCACTCTGTCTGTCAAAAATAAATAAATAAATAAACTGTGCCCTTAGAAGTAGGTCTGTAGGAAAGCACACAGGGCTATCCAGCTCTATAGTTTCTCTGTAGGACCCGAGAAGATAAAACAGACATAGCTCTTCAGGAGCTTAACTATCCTCAAGCACTTGACACGGATACAGGTGACTAAGCAACTTCTGTTCCGCAATGCAAATCAAGCTTTGAAATGTCATTAGCACTAAGCCATTTATCAGCCATGTTGCACCATTTCCCCACCTATAGGTAGAACATACAGTATTGCAAAGAGTGATCATCCTTTCCTTAGTAATATCACCTAGCTTAAGGGCCTCCCAGTTTTTAAATATGGATCCTACGGGCGTCTCCAAGGGAGAAGATGTAGAGCTGCCCTTAATTAAATCATCTCATAACCTGAGAGACAAAAGGTAAATAGGCCTAAGCTTGGGCTCAGTTATATCTCTGAACATGTGCCTTAACAAGTAATCTGACATCCCAGAGTTCCTATACCTACTATAGAGTTTAATATAATATAGTTTAATATATATGTTATTTATGTAAGTTACACACATTATACATATTATGTGTATCACATATATATTACATGTAATGCATATGTGTTACATACATTTATGCCGTGTATATATGTATATGTATTGTATACACACACACATATATAAGGGGGGGTGGGTCAAGCACAGGGCTATTTAAAACACCTGGGCAGAGCTGCAGAACAGGCCAAGCTTTAACCCACTTCACCACAGTGATGGCCCCCCTACCTCATTTAATTTTTATAGAAACCTTGTGTTTAGCTGTTTTGGTTCTGAAGGAGAAGGCTACACAGCCACACACAAGTTTTACAAGGCAGAGTGGAATCTGGGAGCCCAGTTCTGGGAACTCTGCATTTACTGAGTACCTGTGGTTTGTCTGGGATTGTGTGATACAGCAAGCCTCTTCAGAAGAGGCACAAGGCCTATGCAAACGAGGGTCGAAGAGCCATTGAGCTCATTATAGAGACCGTATTTCAAAATCTCTGACTCCGCTTCTCTCCGTTTCATGACGAAATATGGCAGGTGACACTTAGGATCCTTTTCTGTCCTCCCTCTACAAACTCTTCCAGGCACTGCTCTGCATGGCAGTGGGAGGAGCCAAAGGAGAGGCACCCTGGTGGAGAGGGGTGTGAACTCAGCTACACTTGCAATCGCAAGAGCCCTTTAAGCCAGGGCTGTGCAGCCTCACTGGTGAGGTATAGGAAGGTTGCTGAGGGAGGCGAATCAAGCTTGAGCAAAGGGGAGTGACTGTCAGCTGCCTCTGAAAAACTGTGGTCTGTAAAGGGAGGGAGAGGACAAGCATTGTGGGTGTCTGGCGGGGGTGGGGGTCACTTTTAATTTTAATTTTATTTATTTGAAAGAGAGATCTCATCTGCCAGTTCTCTCCCCAGATGCCTGCAATAGCTGGGGCTGGACGAGACCAAAGTCAGGAACTCAATCTAGATCTCCCATGTTGGGTGTAGGGACCCTACTACCTGAGCCATCACCCACTGCTTCCCAAGCTGTATGTACATTAGTGGGGAGCTGAACGTGGGAATGACGCCGAGACTGAAACCCAGGCATGGAGATATGGGATGTGGTGTCCCCAAGCAGGTTCTTAACCGTTGCACCAAACCCTGACACTGGGCTTTGAATGAGTACAGCTTGCTCTGGGGAAAGCTGGGTCATGTTGATGGCATCCAACTCAGCCCATTTCTCTCTCTGTCTTCTCAGGTCTAGCTTCAGACGATGGCCAAGTCGCTTCTGGGGATTTAAAGCTATTCAGGCAGCCCCTCCGTCCCAAGCCCCCTGCTGCCTTCACAGGCTGCCTCCCAGGACCACTTGATTCCTCTTGGCAAGGGCAGCGCTGGTTGCAGCTCACAGGAGGCACTCAGTCCTCATGTGAGCACATCTCTCAGGGTCATTCTTCCTTTTTACTGCCTCTGTTGTTGTGACCCACTCTAATCACTCGTGTAACTGTGGTTTCAGAGTCCTGGTCTGGGACAGAAGCTCTTGCTGCTGTCCTGTTTTTGGTCTGTGTCTCAGCCTTTTCCTCTCAATTCTCTTCCCCCTGGCCCAATCCTCACTTCCAGGCTGATGTCCTGATCCTTCTGAGACCCTTTGCTCCCCAAGGTATCTGTCCCTGGGAATCATACAGCACTTTTTCTTGGACCCCACTCTCACGCCCTTGATAAACACATGAGAGCCTGTGTTCAGACCATTTGGGTCGCACCCCAACCTCAGACCTCCCGTCAGCACTCACAACTGGAGCAGAGTCTGCACACCCTGTTCCCATATTCTGAATCTCTTTCAGTTCTCAGGCACCCTCATTCTGCTTCTGCTGCTAGGACCTGTTTAAGTCTGGAACATTAAAAAAAAAAAAACAGCTTTTACAGAGTATTAAAAAAGATACTTTTTGAAAATCACATTAATTTAATAAGGAAATAAAATTAAATGATTATCTTGGTTGGTGCAGAAAAGACATTAGATGAAATCCAATGTCTAGGTACCAGCGCTGTGGCTCACTTTTTTAATCCTCCGCCTGTGGCGCCAGGATCCCATATGGGCACCAGGTTCTAGTCCCGGTTGCTCCTCTTCCAGTCCAGCTCTCTGCTGTGGCCTGGGAAAGTAGTGGAAGACGGCCCAAGTGCTTGGGCGCCTGCACCCGTGTCAGAGACCAGGAAGAAGTACCTGGCTCCTGGCTTTGGATTGGCGTAGCTCCGGCCGTGGTGGCCATTTGGGGGGTGAACCAATGGAGGGAAGATCTTTCTCTCTGTCTCTCTCTCTCTCACTGTCTAACTCTATCTGTCAAATAAATTAAAAAAAGAAATCCAATGTCTATCTCCTTTGAAGTTAGAAAGAAACTTCCTCAATTCAGTAAAGCAAAACCTTTAACAAATCTCGCACTAAGTGGCAAAATATTAGGAACTCTCCCTCTGATGCATCTGTTAATTAGCTTGAGTTAGTCGTTCTACAATGTATGCATATTTCAAAACAACATGTTGTAAATGATAAAGCTGTACTGTCTTATCTGATTATTTAAATAAATAAATAATGCTTAAGAGATCTCCCATTGAGATTGGGAGCAAATCTGTACTTCTAGTCAGTATTGTACTGGTGATACTAGCCAGTGAAGTAAAGAAGACAGAGTAGGGGCTGGCACTATGGCATAGTGGATAAAGCCACCGCCTGCAATGCCGGCATCCCATATGGGTGCTGGTTCGAGTCCTGGATGCTCCACTTCTGATCCAGCTCTCTGCTATGGCCTGGAGAGCAGTAGAAGATGACCCAAGTCTTTGGACCCCTGCACCCATGTGGGAGACCTGGAAGAAGCTCCTGGCTTTGGATCAGCTCAGCTCCAGCCATTGCGGTCAATTGGGGAGTGAACCAGGGGATGGAAGACCTCTCTCTCTCTCTCTGCCTCTCCTTCTTTCTCTGTGTAACTCTTTCAAATAAATAAATAAATCTTTAAAAAGAAGAAGAAGAGTAATTGGAAGGGGAAAAATCTTGTCTTTTTCCACAAATGCTATTATGTGTACATAGAAAAAAATAATCTATAGCTAAGCTGTTAGTGATAACAAAAATAATAAGTATGCAAAAATCGTTGCATTTCTGTATTCCAAAAAGAAGCAAAATAGAATTTAAGATATCAAGCATGTACAGTTTAAGAAATATCAATTACTCAGAAATAAGTCTATACAAAGATGTCCAAGACTTCTAAAGGTAAAAAATTAAAACTTACTGAGATATTAAAGACTAAGTAAAGAGCAGCTATACCATGTTCATGGATTAGAAATAGCAGGTTCTTTCTTTCTAATGTCAATTTCTCCCTTTCAATGCAGTCCCAATCAACATCCCAGTAGGTTTTATTTTGTTGTACTTGACAAGCTGCTTTTTGAAGAAAAAAAATATAGGACGACTTATTTTATCAGATATCATGTTGTATATTATAGTTATTTCAATTTTCAAGACAGTGTAGCTTTTCACAAATATACCAGTTTTCAAAAATATACCAATGAAACAGAAAGCAAGCCTAGATACAGATCTCTTGCACATGGAGTTGACTTATGACAGAAGTGGCTGTAGGTACATGGCAGTGTTTTCAACAAATAATAATGGGACAATTAGATGTCCACACTGGAAAAATTGTGAATATAGGCCTTTCTAACACTGTATGAAAAATCAGTTTCAAGTGGGTTAAACGCTGCTTGGTCTTCGTGTTGATGTCCCCTAAGATTCTTTTATGCTGGAAACCAATATCCTGTGTGATACTTTGGTTAGAGAGCCACTGGGAGGTGATGCACCCTGAGGACTCCAAGCTCACAAGTGAGATTAGATTAGTCCCTCATGAAAGAGGCTCCAGTGAGCTCCCTTGCCCCCTTCAACACAGAAGGACACAGAGGCACTTCCCATGGGGAGCAGGCCCTCACCAGACACTGAATCTGTTGACCTTGATCTTGAACTGTGAGCAATGAATTTCGATTGTTTCTAATTACCCCATCTAAGGTATTTTATTGTAAGAGCTGAATTAACCAAGATGAAGAGCTAATATGAAAGGGTAAATACTAAGCTTTCAGAAGATCATAAAGAGAATATCTTAATAATATCGGGGCTAGATATTTTATATAGAATTAAAAATACTAAGCATAAAAGAAAAGCAGTAAATTAGCTTACATTAAAAATTAAAATTTTTGTTCATCAGCAGATAGTATAAAGAGTTCAAACACAAGCCACTGAGTAGGAGAACATATTTGTTTTATATGTTAAAAATGTATCAATATTTCTGTATTTAATATATTTTATATAATACATATTTAATATGTAATTTAAAAGATTGGTATTTAGAATATTGCAGAATATTAAATATAAAAGAGAAAATGTGGACAACCTGATGGGGGAAGAATGGGCAAACACTTAAACATGCATCTCACAGGAAGACAAGTCCAAATGAAAGAGCGTGCGAAGACACTCAGTCTCGCTGTTAATCAGGGGAGTACAAATCCAAACCAGAATAGGGTTCAGCCACACACCCAGGCGCCTGGTGACAATCAGAAAAACTGGCAGGGCCACATGTTGGCTGGGACCTGGAGGTTTAGGATCAACCCTGATGACAAGGAGATTCAGAAACTCACAGCCCGGGTGTAAGAATGTGAATCCAGGCACTTGCTATGAAAAATGTTGCATTGCCTGGTAGAGTTTAATGTTTCACATTCCTCAGAGAAATGCAGACTCCTGTGCACACAGAAAGAGGTAAAAGAATGTCCAAAGCAGCATTGTCCATAATTACCAAAACCAGGAACCAGCAACATGGTGTATCCATACAGAGGGTTACTATGCAGCAAAAAAAAAAAAAAAAAAAAGAATTATTTCAGTTACGTGCATACAGTGTGAGCAAAAGAAGCCCAGTCACAAATAATACAGTAGCGTCCCATGGTTAAATGAAAAATGGCAAAAGGAATATTTGTATGTGGTTTAGGGATGCATCAACGGTAACAACCACAATGAAAGCAGAGAAAGGATTGCTATCCAAAGGAAGGGGCTACTCTGGAGGACAGAGGGGAGTTTTCCTGGCAAGTAGCACACAGAGCACTTCTGTGATACCCTCAATATCTGGTTCCTGGCCAGCGGGGGTGGGTGTCAGTCACCTGCGTGTTCACTCAGATACAGGCGTGGCTGCATGACAGATTTTAAATTTAAAAATACTTAGAAATTACCAAAACCCCAGGTAATTCCGAGAGTTAATGAATATTTGATATTATGAGATGGACAGTTCTAACTATCTGAACAAGCTATGCACATTTATTATCAAATAAGCTTTGATTCATATTATCTGCATTTCATTAATTCTGTACTTCATCAAGACCAAAGCCCAGGTGATCATCAGTCAGCACTGGAGACCAAAGAAGCTTCACATTAATTTACAGCTCTTTTGGTCCATTCAAACTTTAATTGGATGATAATGCCTTCATTATAATAAAAAAAGGAATTAAAAACACAAAATTAGATTGTCCCAAAACAAGAACAAAGGAAACAAGTGGCTTAGATGCCTTCACAGCCAACCCGAAGGTCATGGTTGACCTGAATTTGACCTTCACTGCTATGGGCTCCATAAGTGTATTTCCCAAGCATGATACATTTGCCTGTATTTTGGAAGTAAACTGTAGTAGTTAGAAAATGTTATTAGAACCCCTGATGTGGTGTTTTGGTATAATATAGTATTTTTTTTATCTGTTAGGAAAAATATTCATACAAGTCAATTATTAATATAAATAAGATTTCAGAAAGGATGCTTAAACTGTCTCCAAACAATCTAAAGAGTTTTAGAGAGAAAGTGTACTCAAGGAGCAAATTAGAACAGCATCAATCAAGCTATGAGTCTTAGCAGCTGGATTGTGATTGTGTATAATGACTGCAAATCAGCATGGTGTTTCTAGGGACAGATTATTTATCATTAATGTCATTTCTGTTTTAAGGGAATTACTAGGTCATGAATAAAGAGAATGTCACAGACATGTCTCAGTTTTCACAAAGCATGAATGCTAGTTCAACTAAGAGATTAATAGATTTTCTTTTTAAGATTTATTTATTTATTTATCTGAAAGTCACAGTTACACAGCAATAGAAGGAGAGGCAGAGAGAAAGACAAGTCTTCCATCCACTGGTTCACTCCCCAGCTGGCTGCAATGGCTGGAGCTGTGCCTATCCGGAGCCAGGAGCTTCTTACAGGTCTTCCACGCGGGTGCAGAGGCCCAAGAACTTGGCCATCTTCTACTGCTTTCCCAGGCCATAGCAGAGAGCTGGATCGGAAGAGTAGCTGGGTCTCGAACTGGTACCCATAAAAGATGCTGGCACTGCAGACAGTGGCCCTACCCACTACGCCACAGCACCAGCCCCAGGATTAATAGTTTTTCAAACTGGCAGGTTATCAAATTTGTTGTGTCAAACTCAAAGCACTCTGTTTTTCAGTCTGTCATACAGCTGATTGATATCTGGATGAAGAAATAAAAACCTTAGTTATCAGCTGCACAGATGACCCAGAACTGATAGGAACACAGATACACTGAACTGCAATCTCAGACTCACAAGGATTTGAGCATGTTTCAAAAGAGGTCTGAAACAAGAAGAGAAGAAAGAATGCAGCAACCCAAATTCAGGATTGGCAGACTCTGGATTAGCATCATTTTGGTTGAAAAAGACCCAAAGCTTTAGTCAAAAAATCTAAACGTGTGCCAAGTATGTGATGGGACCATTTAGAAAGCTCGTGTGAACAAGTGTAGTGCCCTATCAAGTGGGCAATGGGCTTGCAGTGTCTGGACACCTGCTGGGCACAACAGAAACGCTCTTCAACACGGACTCTCCTGTTTTGGGAAGAAAGTGATACATTGGAGAGATCAGAGGGCAAGTAGGAATACCAGTGATCTGGAGATAAGTCACGTGAGGAATGGCAAGAAGACCCAGGAAGAGTCAGTCTTAGGAGGAACCAGGAGGACATTGCTTTCATTGATTGGCTGGCCACTTCCCAATGTACAGTGAAGAGCACAGTTAGGATGAAACTCATAAAATGAGAAATTTCAAATTAAGAAAGAATTTCTCCAGTCAAGGTGCATGAAACCTAGGAGGGGCTTCTTTGTAAAGTACTAGGCTCCTTGAGGTAGGAGCACATCTGTGTTAACTGAATCCCTGGAAAATGTTTCCATCACCTGGGAAGAGGGTGGATGGCGAGAGGACGCAGGAGAGACGCTGAGAAACACCACATTTAAGGAACAGCCAGAGGGCCGGCGGTGTGGCTCAGCAGGCCAGACTGCAGCTCGCAACACCAGCATCCCACATTGGAGTGCTGCTTCGAGTCCTGGCTGTTCTGCTTCCGATCCAGTTCCCTGCTGCTGTGCCTGGGAAGGCGGCAGATGAGGGTCTGAGTATTTGTGCCCCTGCCACTCATACGGGAGACCCAGATGCAAGTCGTGGCTCTTGGCTCAGGCCTGGTTGTTGCAGCCATTTGGGGAGTGAAGCAGCAGATGGAAGATTCTCCCTCCCTCCCCCTTCCTGTCTCTCTGTCACTCTACCTTCAAATAGATAGATAGATAGATAGATAGATAGATAGATACCTGGCAGAGCCAACTGAGGAAGAGCAGCCCACGAGTAGAAGGGAAATGAGAGGACAGGCATTTGGTCCCGTGACGGAGACCCCTTGGGATACCCACGTCCTGTATCAGAGTCCCAGCTCTGCTGGTTTGAGTCCCAGCTCCGCTTCCAATGCCAGCTTCCTGCTAACACACACCCTGGGAAGCAGCTGATGGCCCAAGTAGTTGGGTCCCTGCCAAACACCTGATTGAGTTGCAAGTGTGTGGAGGATCTCTCTTGTCTCGCTGCCTTTGAAATAAAAAGTACACAGGAATTTGAAAGAGGAAACAAAAATGTGGACAAAGAACAAAGGAGTGGCAGTTACTCCCAATACAGCCAAGAGGCAAGTAGTTTGCGACTCAGCACGTGTTCATTTGGTTTGATGACAAGAAGGTGGGGGAGGCTGAGCCAGTGCTGTTTCCTAGGAGTGTTGGGCAGAAGCCAGAGTGAGGGGACTTACGGGGCAGCTTGAGAGGAAGTAAGGGGAGAGGATCACTGTTTGAAGCACTTTGTGAAGGTAGAGGGTATGGAAGAGAGAAGAAAGATGAGTGGAAGCTCCAGTTTTAGGAGTGGAAACGTGAGCACATTGAATTCTGATGAGAAGGGGTCAGTGGAGGTGGACAGACTCTGGGTTACAAGTGTAAATCACAGATTTGCATTAAAAACTCTCTGAGGGGCTGGGGTTGTGGTGCATCAGGCTCAGCTGCTGCCTGCAATGCCTGCATCCCCTGTGGGAAACAGTTCAAGTCCCTGCCATTCTACCTATGATCAACTGCAGCTGATAGCCTGGGAAAGCGACAGAAGGTGGCCAAGTCCTTAGACCCCTGCCACTCATGTGGGAGACCTGGATGGAGAACCTGGCTCCTGGCTTCAACCTGACCCTGCCCCAGCAATTGTGGCCATTTGGGAGGTGAACCAGCAGATGGAAGATATTCTCTCTCTCTCTCTCTCTCTCTCTCTCTCTCTCTCTCTCTCTCTCTGCCTTTTCTTCTCTTTAACTCTGCCTTTCAAAAATAAATAAATCATAAAAAGAAAAAAAAACCCTCCCTAGCTCCTGCCATTCCTAAGGACCAGGGCTCTGTTGGTTATTGTAGAGGGAGAAAGGTTACACATCAAGTTTAATGAGTTCCCAGTCTATTCTTAGAAAACTCCAAAGTTGTGTTAACAAATTGGATTTGCTAGATAAAATACCATAGCCCCTTTCATCTGATGTTAGTTGTTACTCGACATTGTTCTACTAATTGGCTTCCTGGAGCTAGCCAGTTGGCTGCACTGAGGGCCCTTAAACGGCTCTGCCCACGTGGCTCCCCAGCCCTCCGGAGAGGCGAGCGCGTGAGCTCCGTGAGCGAGTCCTGGGAAGCTGGAGGCCAGAGGTCCTTGAAGAGGACAGAACATTTCATGCTCCGGAGGCCCGAGGCCAAATCCCATGCGAGGGCCCTTGTGCTTTGTTTTTCTACAGGTTGACCTGTGGTGGAAGGGCCTTGGGACAAAGCCCCACTTATGTAGCTTTTGGACAGGATACACAGGACCAACGTGGAGAAGGTCAGGTGTTCTGAGCTTGGAGGGCTCTCCAGACTCTGCAGTAACGCTCTGTTTGCTCTGCTGAATTCCTAATCTAATCTTTAACTTTAGCAGCTTTGTATTCACCCTTTCTGTCTTTGACCAACTAGGAATTGTTCAAGGACCTGCCCCAGGTCCAGCGCCACGCTTTGGGTAGCACGGTTCACTTTAATGACAGTGCTCATTCCGACTTCATACAGGCATCTAGCACTGGGGATCTGTCAGGCAGGCCAGTCTCTGGGCTGCCCTGAGCTAAGTTCAGATGCCTCTTCCCAGAGATCCTGTCTCACCCACTCTCCCTTGGAGGGATTGGGTGTCTGCCATTTTAAGTGGGCTTTCCCTTAGATGAGGACTGAGTGCTCACTGCTTGATGGGAGAAAACCCCAGAAAACATTGGCAAGGGAGTGGGGTAGTGAGGAGGAGGAGGAGTCCCTGAAGGGGGCAGGACTAAGTAAGTCACCAGAGGGGTAACTGGCACTGGGCCCGTGGGGAAATTCTGGGGAGTACGGAGGATGTTCACCCCCAAAACCAGCCCACCCATAAGTCGACTGCTGCTTGGGAGGGAAGCAAAACCCCAGACAAAGAGACACAGGTCCCTCCAGCTGGGGGCCGGGGTGGGGGCCTCCATCCCATTGCTCTGTAATGACCTGTTTCCTCCTTTGTCCCGTCAGGGCCCAAGACCTGGGCTGTGAGCTCCTTCAGGGCAGAGGCTGTATCTGTGTGTCCGCATCCCCTCACAGACTGCAGTTTCTGAGACCTAGAAGATGGAAGAATGCATGAACCTGGCCCTCCCAACCTCATTTTACAGATGGAGAAACCAAGGCACAGAGAGGAGCTATGAGCTGCTCTAGATTCTGAAGCTAACTAACTAGTGGCAGACCGGGATCTCCAAAATCCAAGTCCTGTTATTCTCATTACAGCTGCCTGGACTTTTCTTCTGCATTCCTTACCCCCATGCCCTGGCTTAAGGTCACGCACAAGGACACGCATTTGGACACACACACACATATCTACACAACCATTTACTCGGAGCTGTAGATGTTTGTTCTTTCTTCTTTCTTTCCACCAGACAAAGATAAGGTTGAATTGGTGAAAATGTGTCAGTGTTCCTCTGATATTTACAAGTGGCAAACCCAGTCATAGTTATCCATTTCGAGGTGGTTTGAAATGGTCCCAGGTGGATTTCACAATACAAGGGTCCTTTGATAGGTTCAAGGCAAATAGACTTAAAAGATGAGTTTATTTTGATGTGAAAAAATATTGAAACCCATGTGTTGTTTTTTCATGACTCAAGCCGTCCATGAGAGTCTTGAAGACTCCCTGGATAAAAGGAAGGAAAGGAGAGTGGCTTCAGTTCTGTCGCCTTCACGCTCTCTGTCGACTCTGTCACTCCGAGTTGAGCCCGTCTTCTGTCCATGGAAGGTGCTGCTGATGGAGGTGTCTCCCAGCAGCCTCGGCTGTGGTGTCCCCTCGCTGTTTGGTGCAGGACTCCTGAAGCTTGCTCCTGAGTGCAGGCCCCGGGCCTCCACAGAGCCCTCCCATCGCTCTCTGCTCTGCAGCCACGCAGGGCTCCATGCTGACTGCCCCAGTGCCTTTGCATGTACTGTCCCCTCTGTGCGGCATGCAGTCCCTCTGCTGCTTTCTTAGCTCCAGAGACCCTTCCTGGGGGCTCCTGCCCTCCACACCCCTGCATCCTCCCAAAATTTCTTACTTGCTCACAGGCACATAGCTTTATTCTAGTTTGAAAGTGGACTCTCATTTATTAGAATTGTTGGGGTTTTTGATGGGACAGCCTCCTCCTTTGGCTGTGCAGCCCCCATCCCACATCACCCCTTTAATGGACTTCAGTCCCAACATCCTTGGTCCACAGGGCTTTGGTCTCCCCTCTGCCCTCCTTTAGGCATTCCCCTCTTTGGAGCGGAGCCCCTGCACCCTGAAATGGTTGCAAAGCACATTCCCAGGCACTCCCAGGAGGCATCAGTAATGCCGGGCATTACCCCTTTGTTAGTTCTACTTTTTAAAAAAGCTGGACTTGTGCTATAGTTGGCATAACCCAAGGCTCAGTGCTAAATGTGTTGTAGCCACTTAGCGTCCGGGAGTCAGCTTTACTTTGATGGCAATGACATAATGATGTCCTCGTGATGCACAGGCTCATCGTGCATCTTATCTCTACTGGAGGCCTCGTGAGTGAGGTGTCGATTTCATTGTATAACAAACAGACAGACAAAACCCCGGGTCCTCAGTACTCCAGCTCCAGAATCAGAAAATGCAAGCGTATATAAACAGGTCTAAAATGGCAAACACATACCCACGTACTTGCAAAAAAAAAAGAAGAAGAAAGAAAGAAAACAATCAGAAATGCTGTTATCATGGATAGTCCAATGTTTTTTAAAGTTTTTGAATTTTAGTAGGTAAAGTGAGTTTGGTTATTGTGTGATATTTGGCCACAACGTCCCGGTTTAGATCTATACGTCTGCAGGAGGCAGGGGGATGCGCTGTTTGTCAAAAGGAAGCCTTCCTTTGATGGGCCTGGGAGTGGCTCTGGCCCGGCTTCCGGCTGCAGTGCTGGATGTGCACTCGCGGCAGTTTGTGAGAGGTTTGTTTGGCAATCGCCCCTATGTAAAGGGTCACAGGGCCCTTTTAGGCTCTGACGAAAGCCTGGGTGCCTTCTCCCAAGGCAAACAGCCATAGCAACAAAGGTTTGTATATGGTTTGGGGACGTTCATACAACCCCCAGCGTGAACCCACACCAGCAAAACAAGACAAAACAGAACAAAACGAAAACAAACTGCTGCCTTAAAGTCTCTCCCGCAGTGCTGGGAGAGGTCACAAAGGCCCAGCCCGCAGTGACGTTGGCATGTGAAGGGCCCAAGCTGGACAGCTGACCCCTATGAATCAAAGGAAGAACAGGTGACAAGCAGATACTGGCACCCACGTGACCCCTCTCCTGCCAACACGCGCTCAGCACACAGCAGGTGTGGCTTCACGAGCTTGGCTGCTGAGCTCCTGACCAGCTCAAGAAAGAGCAGAAAGGAATGGAGGCAGCAGGCTGATCTGATAAGAGGATCCGGTGACAGCTGGCTCCCCTACCCCTAATGCCTGCAACTGCAGCTGCTGCGCCACTCAGTCTCTGTTGGAAAATGTCTTCCCGGCCAGGCAATCGGCGCGTGCCAGCACCCCTGAGCTCCCAGTGTGCTCCCCAAACACACAGTGTTCTTCCATGCTCCACCCCTGCCCCTGGGTCGAGTACATACTTGTTCTGCAAGACCCGGCTCGGGTTTCCACGCCTCTGAGCCTCCGCCTGACTTCTGAGCCGAGTTCAGCTGCTCCCTCCTGTGCCCGCCTGGCCCCATGCCTGGCCCTCTGGCATGGTGCCAACCACACCGCCCCACGAGTATTTGTCCACACATTCTGTTCCCCACCAAGATGACCAAGATCAGCTGCCGCACGGTGTCTGGCACACAATGATTGCTTTACATAGTAGTGTGAGATGCTTGTGTACAGTCAACCCGCTGGAAGAAGGCGACTGATACGATGATATAGGACATAGGTGCTCTGGGGGGGGGGAGGCAGCACCCACGAAAGCTCCTGTCCTAAAAATAAAGCCTGGTCACAAAGGCATGGGAGCAGCCTGAAACGCTGGGAGTAGCCCAGTGTGGCAGGTGCAGAATACTCAGAATTCTTGGCGGGCCAGAATTCTCAGAGGATGGAGGCTGAACAACAGAAAACAGCCTGGTGACGGAAGCCCCGAGGGGCATCCTGCAGGAGCAGAGTGCCTTCTCCGCACCTGTCGTGGGGGAGTCAGGCATCCATACAGGGACCTCATGGGCCGCGTGCACCTCACAGACCTGATGTACACATGGTTTCTGGCTTTACTTTTCATTCATCCTCATGGCCTTGAGTTGACAGGGCCCCTGGGAAGCAGGTGGGGCAGCAGAACGAAACTTGCCCAGGATATCAGCCAAGTCCTGGACAGATGGAGGGAGGTTCCATGACTCACACCACTGAGTCCCAACCGAAACAAGTACTGCCATGGTGACCTACCAGAGAAGAGACGCAGGTGGACAACAGGGTGTCCCACAGAGGGAGCTTCAGAGGGACAACCAGTGGACCCAGTGTCACTTCCACCCTTGCACAACCCCCTTTCCTGGTTATAGCCCTTCTCAGCCTCAGTTTCCCTGTCGGTTAGAGGAAGGCGTTAGAGGGCTTTGCATAAGTGTTCTACCCACGTTCTATTTGTTGGAGTAAATCCTACGCATTAAGCCCAGTAGGTCCAGAAGGTAAAGTAGAAGGAGCAGTGAGCAGGTGCCATCCCCTCCCCAGCCTTACTGCCCCCAGAGAAGGAAGATCTGCATGGAACCCAATCTAGAAAGCACTGGACAGATTTGTAGTTAGGGTTCGCAAGCTCCAGTGACCCCCAAGGGCCAAACGGCTAACCTGGGAAGATGTTGTTGGCCCACGGGGGCCGTGGTAGACTGGGGAGCTCTAGGACAGGGAGCCGCAGGAGAAGTCCCGGGAGCACAGCCGGCTTCCAGCAGACACGAACACAGGCCCTGCTCCCAGACCGGATTCTTCTGATGAAGCCAGAAATCCAGATATTTTTTTCCCCTGTGAACTCGACTCATTTTTAATGCATTATTAGACTATTTTTAGAACAGTTTTAGGCTGACAGAGGATTCTCATATACCTCCTCTTCTTGCCCTCACAAATCCTCCTATCATGAACATCCTACATGATCAGTGCTGTGCGAATTGTGACCAACCAGAGTTCATGGCTCACGTGTGGTGAATGGTCTGTAGATGTTGACAAATGCCCATGGGGACACCATCCCACACAGCAGGCTCACTGCCCCTCAAATCCTGCGTGCTGGTCCTTCCTCTCTGCCCTCCACCAACTCTGGCCACCACACATCTTTTCACTGGCTCCTTAGTTTTTGCCGTAAGTCAAAACATCCTAAGTCATGCATTGAATCGGGCCAACACGTAGACCATCACCTGCTTCTGGTGACCGCGGGACTGACGGGAGCTGCACTCGCTGCTATTGCCCGGCTTTGCCAGAGAGGATTGAATGTACACAGCTAGCCCAACTCGGAATCTGAAGTTTGGTGGCCACTGAGCGCGGCTTGCTCTTGCACCATCGGAGAGCTGCAGCTAAGTCCAATCGTCGCTAAGTCCGGGCCCGTCTGTCGTGGGCGCTGTGCAGCACGCTGCCACTCAGACTGGGGTATAGGGCCCCAGCTGGGTGTGTGCCGTCTCTGAGCCCCAGCTTTCTCACCGACCAAAGCAAACACAGCCATTGCCACTCTGGGAGCTGTGACTGCCTTGCGCAAAGCACATGGCCACTACGTATGAGTGCCCTTTCCCTACTGGGCGCTGGAGGCCTGGATCTCGGTCCCAGTTTTGCTGGTGTCTGATTGTGTGACGCGGGACCAGTCATTGAGTCACAGTACCTGCCCCCACCCCTATGTATTTTTAAATTTCTCATTGAGAACCTTTATTTTTTCAATAGAAAAAAAATTGTATGTATGTACTCAGAAAGTACACATATCATAGCATCTTTAATGGATTTTCAAAAACTGGACACCCTGTGTACTCCAGCTGTTTTTGCAAGTAACATTGTTTTGTAGCCCAGCCCTGCCCATTTATTTCTGGATCTGTCTGCATCTACCTCTGCTTTTGCACCACATGGACAAAACAGAGCCATTGAAATGGAGAGTGCATGGCTGCAAGGCATCCAGCCAAAGTCTCCCCCCCTCCCGGTAGGGGTTCGCGGTGTGCATAGAGTAAAATCGAGTTACCATTCTGTCGGGGAACAGTTGGGTAGTTCCGACTTTGGGGCTATCCTGAGTAATCTGCTTGGATCGCACCGTTGGTGAAATGTGCATATTCATTCTGGTGAGTCTTCTGGGTCCAGAACCGTTAGAGCACAGGGAAGGTGTAAATTCAGCCTAATTTTTAAATGGTCAGTTTTCCAGAGTGACAGTGCCATCATTGCCTCCCCCACAACAGGGTCTGGGAGTTACCTGGCTCCGCACCCTTTCAGCACCTGCGCTCGCCTGTGTTTATCTCTGCAGCCATTTCTCCGCCCCATGTTCGTGGGTGCTTTTCTTCTTTCCACGCGATTTCTGTTTGGGCACCTCCACTGCTCCACAGGGCCGCCACTTCAGCTCTGGATACTTCTGATCACTTAGGAAGCTCTTCTTAGCCTAGCTCTTGAATTATTTACGGATCCATGCTTCTCTTCCTACTAAATGCTGTCGTCTCCAGGAAAAGGAACCACACATTTCCCTTTCTCTAAAGTCCCTGGGAAGACATGGATTTGCACGTCTTCAGCATCGGAGTGGCCTGGTGAACGTGCTAAGCTTCTCTGGGCTTCAGGCTCCCCCATCTGTAAAATGAGAGGCTTCACTTAAAATTTAAAACGTTTTAAGGTCTTTTGATCTCCAGCACTCTGTGCCAAATGATGTGGTGGGGAGACTGGGAGAGATGCCCACACACAACTGTAAATAATGGACCACCCGCTCCCAGATGTCCTTGTGAACCTCAACTAGCCTCTGCTGGAACAGAGTCACTTATTCATTCATTTTCTCCTTCTAACACATACAAGGGCACTTCCGAAAGTTGTGGAACTTTGTCTTAAAAAGGCAAGACATTTTGAAGCCTGTGCATAGTTTTTCCCAAAATACGCACTTTTCATGAACTTTTGAAGTCCCCACGTAGTTCCCAGGCGCCAAGAGCATTCTCAGCACTGCCCTAGGAATTTGGGATGACTATGCTGGAACAGGTACCCCATTGTGATAGCTCTGGCGGGAGAGGGGGAAGGAGGCTGGACTGTGGGCCTGGGGAATCCTGGCACATCCACGGGAGCTTGTAACCACCAAGTGCATCTTAGAAAGGCAAGAGTCGTGGGAAATGTTGACCCCAATGAACCTCATGGGAGGCTGCGGGGTGAGTGGGTGACCAGGGAGGGGAGTGGGCTTTGCCACGTCATGGGAGGGAGGGGTTGGCCCGGGGCATTGCTGCCTTCAGAGATGCAGACTGGACAGATGTGACCCTCGGCATTCTCAGGCCTGGCTTTGTTTGCAACCAGACTTCTGGGCAGAGTGTCAGGACCCAGGGACAGGCTGCTCTGAGACCTCTTGAACTTAACCGACCCCAACAACTGTCAGAACGCAAAGATGAGGTGGAGAGCATGGAGGGACTAAGCCGGTCTGTGAGACGTCAGCTTTGACTATGTGAAAGGAAACCAGCCAGCAAGTATGGATCCACTGAAGCCCCACCCCAGCCACGGGACGAACCCGTCATCCCTGTTTTAGAGACTGAAACTGAAACACGCAACGTTTGGGCGCTTCCGCAAGGACAGCTTCTAAGACTGGAGCCAGGATGACAAACTGGGTCAGATGAGCCTCAGACCACGATGCTTCCGCAGGTGCGATGTCAGGGAGCTGTGGCCATGGGAGACCCCTCACCTGCAGGTCAGAACGGGGCTCTGGCAGCTCGGCCCACGTTAGGACGGATGAAATCCCAAAGGGACTCTGCTTCATCTACCCTCTTCTAATTTTACAAAGTGCCTGGGATTGGATGTCCCAGAGCCAAGGGTTCATTAATGCCAATTATAGTGCAACAGCCGTGCCACAGGCCAGAGCCAGCATCAACACAGCAGTAAGAAGTCGTCCCACGAGGGTAGAGGAGTTCCCTGGGAGCAGGATGCAGTCACCGGGGGAAGGAAGGGATTGTCGC
Organism: Sylvilagus floridanus; assembly: GCA_949820135.1. NCBI lineage: Eukaryota > Metazoa > Chordata > Mammalia > Lagomorpha > Leporidae > Sylvilagus > Sylvilagus floridanus. Next base: position 160,950,502 of record OX463241.1, on the reverse strand, counting down.
TGTGCACTGAGTGTAACTTGCCCGGGTCTCAGAGCCAAACTTGAAGCCGAATCAGTCTCACAAGGAAGTCCGGGGTTTGTAGACATCTTTCTCTACACCAAACCCAGTATGTAGACAGTGTACGTATGTGTCAGTCAAGCATGGCGCCGGCCGGCTATTTAGAAGGCAAAGGACGGTGTGTGTGGTGGTTTGTACTACTGTCCCAAGATGCCACCCTGCCCCATCGGTTCACCTGTTGCTGTGCGACTGCTCGTCTTCTCCCTCCAGAACCCAGTGTGTGCTTCTCTGCCCCTGGATTCTGAATATGGTCGTGGAACTTGCTCTGGCCGGTGGGACGGTAGGAGAGCCTTGGAAAAGCACTGCACGTTTCCGTCCAGCCCCTTGTTTGCTGTTTCCGTCACCACGCGGAGGACAGGCCGAGGGAAGTCACGTCCTGGGGGGGGACATGGAGCCCACTTAAAAGCAGAGATGCCACTGCTAAGGGGCCCCGGCCGAGGGCAGAGTTCCCTTCAATCCGCACCTGTGTGAGCAGGCCTCCCAGAGCCCAGCCCAGATGGTCCAGCCTCAGCCCAGCCCAGGTCCGGGAGTTTCTGTGTTAAGCCACCTAGCGCCGTGCTGGGCAGTTTGTCTCTAACACAGGCAGACTCAGCTGGTCTTGGGCACCTCTTTCTCAAAGTCCAGCCAAGCAATGTTGGCGTCTTGGCCATTTCATTGGGTGGACATAAGTAGCCCAGCTACCCCTCCATGATGCAACCCACACCCCTTAGCCAAAACATCAGTGCACGGAGCATGTCCGTGAAAGCAAATTTGAAACGTGGTTAAAAGGATCTTTTTTTCCCTTTCTCTTATTTTTATCACGTGCCCACACACTTTCGGTTAAACCATGTCCTAGGGGCTGGCTCTGTGGTGTAGAAGGTAAAGCTACCACCTGCAGCACTGCCATACCATATGGGCACTGGTTTGAGTCCTGGCCGCTCCACTTCCAATCCAGCTCCCTGCTAATGTGCCTGGGAAAGCAGCGGGAGATGGCCTTGGTCCCTGCACCCACATGAGACCCTTCTCCTTCTTTGTAAACTCTGCCTTGCAAATAAATTTTAATTTTTTAAAAATTATTTAAAAATGAGAGTTAGAGAGAAAGAGAGAGATCTTCCATCTTCTGGTTCACTCCCCAAATGGCTGCAACAGCCAGGGCTAGACCAGGCTGAAGCCTGGAGTCAGGAGCTTCTTCCGGGTCTCCCATGTGAGTACAGAGGCCCAAGCACTTGGACCATCTTCTGTTGCTTTCCCAGGCACATTAGCAGAGAGCTGGATCAGAAGTGGAGCAGCTGGGACTTGAACAGGCACCCATATGGGATGCCGGTGTTGCGGGTGGTGGCTTAACTCGCTACACCGCAGTGTCGGCCCTATGTTTTCTTTTCTATAACACAATTCTCCTAAGGAGAATATTTGACAATTGTTTTAAACTTTTGAATATGATAATTAGTATGTCACATGTTGCTATAATTTCAAAACTGAAAATAATTATTTTATTTCATCTTTCATTTTTTTTAAAAAATGTAGAATGAACAGGTAAATGAAAAAATTGAATTAATTCTAAAAATTCAAGGAACTAGAGGTATGCTGTTATTTATAACTTTTTCAGCATAGGCACTTTGATGTGTGTGTGCACAGGTTGATTTTAATATAGGGGCCAGTGCTGTGGCATAGAAGGTTAAGCCTTTGCCTGCAATGCTGGCATCCCATGTGGGCCCCCGTTCAGGTCCCAGCTGTGCCAGTTCTGATCCTGCTCCCTGCTAATGTGCCTGGAAAGCAATGGAAGATGGCTCAAGTACTTGGGCCCCTGCACCCACGTGGGAGACCAGGATGAAGCTCCTGCTTCTGCCGGGTCTCAGCCCTGGCCATTGCGGCCATTTGGATAGTGACTCAGTGGATGGAAGATTTCTCTCTCTCTCCTCTCTCTCTATTTCTGCCTTTCAAATACATACATACATACATACATACATCTTTTTAAGAAATGATTTTAATCTAGACCCTAACATTTCAACATTTGACAGCCTTGTTCAGGAATGCAGGCGTACTGTTATGATCTATGAAGCCTTTGATTAGAGCATTGTCTAAACATTCACTTTTTATAGAAACTCTTTATTAAAAGTTCTTAAGTTCTTTTTTTTTTTTTTTTTTTTTTTTTTTTTTTTGGACAGGCAGAGTTAGACAGTGAGAGAGAGAGACAGAGAGAAAGGTCTTCCTTCCGTTGGTTCACCCCCCAAACGGCCGCTACGGCTGGCGCGTTGTGCCGATCTGAAGCCAGGAGCCAGGTGCTTCCTCCTGGTCTCCCACCAAGGTGCAGGGCCCAAGCACTGGGCCATCCTCCACTGCACTCCCGGGCCACAGCAGAGAGCTGGCCTGGAAGAGGAGCAACCGGGACAGAACCAGCACCCTGACAGGGACTAGAACCCCGGGGTGCCAGCGCCGCAGGCAGGGGATTAGCCTAGTGAGCTGCAGCGCTGGCCATATAGTTCTCCATTTTTATACTAAGGATGTTGGCTCAGGTCAGCATCTTGTGCAGGCACAGCTGCCCTGGCATAGCGGGGTACAGGGCCAGAGGGCGTGACACTCATACCCTCCAGAGTGCTGCTTGGACTTAGAGCTGGGGGCTTTGCTAGTCTGACATATCAGAGTGCCCAGGTTTGGCGCCTGGCTCTGGCGCCTTCCTGCAGCTTCCTGTCAGTGCAAACCCTGGGAGGCAGCAGAGAATGGTTCTAGTGGGTGGGTCCCTGCCACCCACATGGGAGACCTGCATTGAGCACCTGGCCCAGTCTAATCCTTTCTCTCAGCCCATCAAATAAATACAGAAATGAAAATTTGAAAATGAAGTTTGAGGCCAGCACCGTGGCTCACTGGTTAAGCCTCCCCCTGCGGCTCTGGCACCCCAGCTTCTAGTTCTGGTTGGGGCGCTGGTTCTGTCCCGTTGCTCCTCTTCCAGTCCAGCTCTCTGCTGTGGCCTGGGAGTGCAGAGGAGGATGGCCCAAGTGCTTGGGCCCTGCACCCCATGGGATACCAGGAGAGGCACCTGGCTCCTGGCTTCAGATTGGCACAGTGTGCCAGCCAAAGCAGCCATTTGGGGAGTGAACCAGCGGAAGGAAGACCTTTCTCTCTGTCTCTCTCTTTCACTGTCTAACTCTGCCTGTCCAAAAAAAAAAAAAAAAGAAAAGAAAAGAAAATTTTCATTGGGACGCAGCCACATGCATTTATTTACACGTCACCCTGGTCTGCCTCTACAAGGTCAGAGAAAGGTAGTTCCAGCAGACACCCCGTGGCCTGCAGAACTGGAAGTGTTAACTATTTGGCCTTTTACAGAATAAGATTGCTGATCACTGACACAGATGGAAACCTTAGTTTCTATTCATGTTACTTCTAAAAAAAAAAAAAGCAAAAACAAAAACCCCATTCATTCTGAAGTCATCGAACTGGTTTGACTTGTGTTTTATAACTTGTAAAATAAGTAGTACTTTCAAAAGCATTTCCATGGGGCCAGTACTGCGGGTGCAGTACGGAGATCCCATATGGGTGCCAGTTCAAGTTCTGGCTGCTCCACTTCTGATCCAGCTCTCTGCTGTGGCCTGAGAAAGCGGTAGAAGACGGTCCAAGTCCTTGGGCCCCTGCACCCACGTGGGAGACCCAGAAGAAGCTCCTGGCTCCTGGCTTCAGGTTGACCAGGTCCGGCCGTTTCAGCCATTTGAGGAGTGACCCAGTGGATGGAGGGTCGATTTCTCTGTCTGTCTGTCTCCCTGCCTCTGTCTCTCTGTAACTCTGCCTTCAAATGAATAAATAAATCTAAAAGAGCATTTTCTTCTGCAGGGTTTTTGAAGTTGGTTTTATCCTTCAACGTCTGTAGAGATCCTAAGAGAAAACATTTCTGTAAGAGGAGAGGGGCAGGGATCTCCTCGTGACCAGAGAGGGAGAAAGCAGAGGTGGGAGATGGGACGCCGTGGCTGCTGGGCCTGCTCCCTTGTCCTCTTCCTCCTTCTGCACCCTCCTCTGCTGTCCAAGCCCATCCTGCTGCCCAGGGATGGTGGCTTGGCCAGCTCACCTCTCCACTCTTTCTGCCTCAGGGCCTTTGTACCAGCCCTTCCTACGGCCTGCACCGCTTTCCTCTGGATGCCCATCCTCGCTCGTTCCTTCTTGTCACACAGGTTTAAGCTCTCAAGCATCCCTGCTTGCAGAACCCGCCCCTGTCCAATGAATCACCCCTCCTGCTGCAGTAGAAAACACTCCCCTCTGTGTGTTTCTCCCTCGTGTCACTCCCTAGGTGAAACTATCTCATGCTTGTTTAGTGCCAGTCGTTGCAGACCCCGTGAGAGGATTCTCACCTGTCCCATTCATCGTTGGATCCCCAGTGCCTAGGCGCTGTCTGGAACATCCTGGGTTCCAGAGGACAAGAATAAATGAATTAATGGAATGAGTTGAATCCATCAGGGAATTCATTCCATTGACTGATTAATTAACAGAATGGATTAATGAGAAATTACTGGCCAAATGGTCACCGCAGAGCCCTAGGTCTCTGCTTCCCTCCCGGCTGAGCCACACAGCAGACAGCTGCAGGCAGGATTTATCGTTTACGAGAAGAGAGAGCCACACACAGCATGGATCGCACGTCAGAGAGGGCTCCAGGTGCCCATCCTGCCTTCTTAATTTCCATCTCACCTTTGAAACTTCCAGTACTGACAGCATGCCCCCTGTTTGCCAGGTGCTGGGACTTGTGCACTGGGGCAGCGTTCCAGTCTGGAGAGGAAGTCACGGGCAACCGTGACATGTGGGAAGGAACCCTAGAGCGTGCCCAGGAATCCTGCGGAGGGACATCAGCTCCAACCTGCCTGGAGAGGGAGAGAGAGCAGGGCTGATATGCGGCTGCCTTCACAAGTCAGGCAGCAGGGGTGCGTCAGGGACCTTGCAGGTGCAGGGGGAACAGAGGTGAAGCTGCAGGACACTCAGTGGAGAGGTGAGCTGGCCACTGGCCACATCCCTGGGCAGCAGGATGGGCTTGGACAGCAGAGAAGGGTGCAGCCCCTCATCCCCTGCCACATTGTCACTCTACCCTGGGCACAGGCAGCTCCCTTTAAAGGCTTCGGGCCTGTGCTGGATAACCTGGCTAGCAGGTGCCATAGCTCACAGCAGAAACACATGTTGGGGACCAAGGAGGTTCCTGGGACGTGGACATCCAGGGCTGGGGACCAGGCAAGTCCTAGATTATCCAGGACACGTTGGTCACCGGCAGCAGGCTGCTGTCCAGCCCGTCCACACTGCTGTGGTCCTAGTGGTTTATTCTGACAGTGAAACCCTTGTGTTGTGCTTTAGTAGAGAGTGTCTGCCCTGTGTCCCCATGCCCCTGCCAGCCTAGCCTGTGGCCCAGGTGAACAAAGCCGGGCTGAGATGTGCAGTAGCAGCCCGTGGGGGTATCCCCGCACAGACAGCCTGGCGTGGCGTGACATGATGGAAAATTAGTCACCTCTCTAAGGCGAGACTGTTAAGAAATAACTGGCGACACTTGAGGCTCCCAAGGCCACATTTCTCTGAAGGCTGTCGGTTTTCTCTGGGCTGTTGCAGCATCCGTCTCTGAGCCAGGTGCTACAGGGGCTTCATAAATGTGTTTCCGGTGGGCTTGGGCTGTGCAGCCTGTTAGGGGCAGACATGGGCATTGGCTGAGCTGCTCTGAATTGAGGGAGGTGACTGATCCCAGAGGCCCAGCCCCCAGCCCCCAGCCCCCAGCCCCGTGGCCTGCCCAGTTCAGGGAAAAGGTGCTCAAAGGGTATTTCCGGTTGGGTTCAGCCAAGGGCAGATTCTGGCAGGAGAACAAGAGGCAGGAGGGGAGCCAGGCCTGGACATTTCTGCCGTGCTCTCCTCCTCTGTGAGGTTGTGGGGGTCCATGGCACGTCTGCCACCTGGGTGAGGGTGGCCTTCCCTATGCAGCTGCCCTCCTGGTGCTGGGTGCCAGTAAGCGCTTTCCCCCTCTCCGCAGGCCTGGGCTGGGGAGTGGGTGCTGAAGTGCTATGTTTGTCTCTTTGGCTTCCTTAAACCATGGTCTCTCTCTCTCTCTCGCTCTCGCTCTCGCTCTCGCTCTCGCTCTCTCTAACACAGAGAAAGAGATTCAGCACTCCTATCTGCTGGTTTACTCTCCGGATCCTGCAATGGGCAAGATTGAGCCAGGGCTGAATGTGGGAGCCAGGATCTCCATCCAGGTCTCCCCCTGGGTGGCAGGAACCCAGCTATCTGAGCCATCACCGCTGGTTTCCAGGGTCTGCTTAGCAGGAAGCTCAAGTCTCCTGACTCTCAAACAGGACACGGGCTTCCTAACAAGCGCCTTAGCTGTAGGGCCAAACGCCAGCCCCGCACACTGTAGAGTATCTTCAGTAAGCTCTGCGTACGTTTCCCAGTTGGAAGTGAGTGCCTTCTGTGTCCCGCAGGGGTCTGATGGCTAAGAAGCTGAGCAGTGGGGTGAGAGGAAGAGGCCTGGTGCTTAATTTCTGACGTACTGACTGCAGCGGGTTGACCAGATGCTCCATCAGAGTCGCCGTCCCTCTAGGACCCACGGAGCAGAGTTCATATCTGTCTCTCGAGGGCTGTGTATTAATTGGCTTGGGCTGACTTAGCAAATACCAAAGACTGGGTAGCTTCAACAATAGGAATGTATTTTTTCATGGCTCTGGAGGCAGAATGTCCAAGTTCAAGGTTGGTTTTATCCTGCGGCCTCCTTCTCTCTGCATCTTACACGGTCCTGCCTTTGTTCATGTCTGTGTCTTAATATCTTCTTGTGAGGACAGCAGGGGCCACTCCTATGACCCCCTCTCACCTGAATCACCTCTTTAAAGGATGCATGTCCAAACGCAGTCACTTTCAGGGGACCAGGGTCAGGAGGGCGCAGGCCACCTAGGAACAGGCTGTAGGCACCCCAGGGCTGGGAATCGTGCGCTTCGTAGCTCTTGGTTGCCAGTGGTCCTGATTCCTGTTGTCACTCACTGCTCATCTTGAAGTCCCACGTCCCCCACTCAGCTCCCGGCCTGGGTTTCACTCACCCCGAGCCCCACACAAGGGGCCTCTTGGCTCCGTTCCGGTTTGTCTTTTGGGCAGCTGTGCTTCCCGTCATGATCTGAGCAGCTGTCTCCACAACACAAGCTGCAGGTCACAAGGGGCCGGCGGTGAGAGCTCATGCAGGCGTCTCCTTTTGCCTGGAACAGGGCGGGGGACAACCCAAAATACCACCTGAATGATGCTGGCGCAGGAGGGTCACCTTGGGTTGCAGCACGGTGGGCCCTGGTTTCCCATGTCCTTGTCCCGCTCGTGACCACAGATCCTCATGGCCAGCAGGCTCTGTCTCACTACTGTGTCTTTGCCCAGGCTGTCCCCTTCTGCCTGAAGCACCGTCTAGATAGAGTCCCCGTGCCCCAGAAGGACCCCGTCTCTGCCCTAGGGGACCACAGCCCAGGGCCGTGCGCATTGCCCTGAAGCTCCTCTCTGCTCCTGCACTGAATTCTACTCTTCTTACGCCCCACTCCCGTAGCTGGGCCCCAGAATGGGGAGCGCGGATCCTGGCCTGCACTTGTGCCTCCACAGAGAACAGCTCTGGCTTTCTGTAGGCATTCCACAAACGCCTAAGGAATGAACCAAGGAACCGGCTCCCTTTTCCTAACAAATACCCCCCACCCCCCCGTGTTACTCAGCTCACAGGCCAGCCACTGTTTCACTTCCTTGCACTAAACTGTCAGTTCCCTACCAACTTCCTCAGCCACGTGGGCTCAGGGAGAGGGCCTGGGGAGGTGAGTTGGTCTCTGCTGCTGGCCTGCAGGGGCCCCCGAGGTCAGCAGGGAGGGCAGGTGCAGTAACAGGTGTGGAAGGGGTTGTGGGAGTCGCTCGCCTGCGTGGGATGTGGATTGGCTCCAGAAGGAAGGAGAGGAGAGCAGCAGGGGGAGAAGTGTGCTGTGGGCAGGGTTTAGACACAGGCGAAGACGCCGAGTCGTGAAAAGACCTGGCATCCCTGAGACGTGGCGAGCTGTCAGAGGGGCGCAGCTTGTGTGGTTCGAGACAAAGCACACGTGTGCTATACACAGAGGAGCAGCACACTCACTTCCTCCATGCCGTCTGCCTCCCCCACCCACCTGGTACATGCGGGATTACAAAACAGAACAAAAAGCCCCTCCTCTCCATCACGGTCTCCTCCTCCTGCAGGTGCAGGAGAAGAGAGCCTGGGCTAACCGTGACCTCAGCACAGTCTCTCAACCCCTCCCAGCCTCTGTTGTCTCATCTTTGGATCAAGGCTTCTCACTCCTGCCCTTCCCTACCAGAGCGGCGGGCGGCATGCAGGCTGCATGGGATGGAAGGGTGTGGAAAATGCCAGGAGGCTGGGCTATGCAATCGTACCTTTCATCTTATTCCATTTCACTGCCACCCACTCTGGCAGCAGCAGCTCTCTGCCACAGAGTCTGGGCCCGCCGTGGTCGTACAGCTGAACCAGGAGCAGACCTGGATATTGGCCAGGGGATCTCGGTGAAAAATGCCTGCTTACCGCCAGCTCCCGTGTCCCCTGCGTGGCTCCTGTTAGCCGAGCAGCTGTCCCCGGGTTGTCCTTGGTGCCATTTGCTTTCGTTGCTTCCTTCTTTCAGAGAGGAAGACAGGCTGCCCGTCTGTCCTCCCCGGTCCACGTCTATCTGGACCCTCAGACCCCAGGCATGTTTCTCCTTTTACCTTCAGTCAACATTCTTTGGTTGCAAGACAGCTTGGAGTCCACCCAAGGTCTACTCTATTCCTCTGTTGCTTCCTAAGACTGTATCCTCCCCATAAACGGACATAGAGACCCTCAAAACCCTCCCCCAGATGGAAATCCTAGCTATCTACTGCTGCCAACACACTACCCCCATGATCAACTGCCGTCTCTTCTCTGGGATGCAAAGTTTTGCACTGCACAGAGTAGCGGAGGTCACCACGAGGCTGCATTGGGAATAGCGGGGACCTGATGGCTGGGCCACCCCTTCCCCTTTGGGCCTCTCTCCATGCAGCTCCTCCCACCTGGCAGGGCTACTTGAGCTTCCTTACAGCATGGACGCCGACCTTCCAGAGGCCACATTCCAATGGCCAGGCTTGTCCATCTTCTGCTTGGACGTGTCCTGTTGTTTGTGCACCACACCTGCCTGTGGCGCATTGGTCAAAGCAAGTCACATGGCCAGACCCAAAGTCAGCGGCACAGGGGGCTCTGCCAGGATGAGATTGCAGAGAGGCTTGGTTCATCGGGAACTGACCACGATACCTTGCTTTTCTGCTGGCCTTCACAACAAGGGCCGGACAAGCCCCTCTGTGGCTCTGGGTTTGGCCAATTCAAGCGACAACGTCTCGTGTTTTCTTTCTGCAGGTGTCTTCCTCTGCTTCCAAAGGAGCTTCAGCAGGAATGGCCAGCCCCTCTCCCGAGACCTGCAGGCTCCTTTGTACCTGCATGGGCCCTCCCTGAGGGCGGCCTACTTTTCTGTGAAGGCACCAGCACTGTAATCATGCTCTTGTGTTTCTATTCATGGGAGACTAGTTTACTCCCCTCTCCCCACTCATTTGAAGATGTGGAAATCCGCAGACTTCAAGGCTACTTTTCTAAGCTAGTGGTTGGTGGCAGCCCTTGGATCTCAACGAGGCCTATGAGCAAGGTTCTCCCTTACTCACGCTGCCGTGTGTTGCTGTTGGTGCTCAAATGGACCCAGGCCACTTGACCCAGAACCAGCACCACCACAGCATCAGCCACGCTCTTGGCACTGTCCTCCCACTCCCCTCCCGTGGCTCCTTCCTCCTGGGGTTGGCACCTCGTGCCCAGAAGAGGAGAGCAGAGTATGTAGGTGGTGTATTCAACAGCACAGAGCTACTGAGCGGGAGAACTAGGAGCGGAACCCCGACACTGGTCTGCAGACCACCATCCTCCCTTCTTGGAAGAGGCTGCATGTGCTTTGGTAAAGCGCTGCGAAATTTCCAAAGGATGGAGGGTGAAAAGCAAATGCCCCAGTGAGCCAGGTCTCCGGGCCCAGATGCCATCTCCTAAGCTGTCTGCTCTCACCAGTTTCTCTCGCCATTTTCCGGGACTCTCTGCACGCCGGAGCATGTTCATGTAAGTCCGGTAGCAGCCGTTCCCAAAGGGCGGCCTGCTGTCCGCGTTGCCTGCACCCCACTTGTTCACTCCCTGCTTATGTGGCAGCGCACCCTGTGTCCCCGTAAGTTAACCTTATTCTTTCAAGCATCTGCATCCTGTTGCCATGTATAGCTGAACACTTTCCTTCAACCAGCCATCTTGTCACCCACACCATATACCCACGTGGTTTTGAAATCTGTTTCTTCTCTATTCGGAACATCTGAAAGCTTATAAGACTGCTACAAAATAAGTGTTTAAGCTACCTACTGCTCCTTTTCCTCACCTGTGCTCACCCCAGAGTCGACCCCTTGCCCATCTTTCTCTCTCCATCCTTTCTTCCTTCCACATCTGTTTATTGAGTTCTGGCTGTGGGGCTGACACTGCTAGGTCCTGGGAGCTCTCCTGGTTTTCCGTCTTTGTTGCTGGAATCCAAGGTCACCCTCCTTTATTTCCCTCATAGCCTTGCTACTTCTAAAAGAAAATTTCTTGCCCTTACAAATCTGGGTATCCCCCCAAACTATTTAAACTCTTCTTGTGAATCAAAGCTTGAAATGTTACAAATAAAACTTTCTTGAACATTTGCACGAATTATCCTGTTTCAATATAACTATGAATGGATTTTTTTTTTCTTTTTTAAGACTTATGATTTATAGGCAGAGCTACAGACAGAGAGGGAAGAGGGAGGGAGATGCAGAGAGAGAGGTCTTCTATTCTCTGGTTCACTCTCCAAATGGCATGATGACCGGGGCTGGGTCAGGTTGAATCCAGGAGCCAGGAGCTTCATTTGGGTCTTCCTTGTGGGTGCAGGGGCCCAAGCACTTGGGCCTTGTTTCGCTGCTTTCCCAGGCCATTAGCAGGGAGCTGGATCAGATGTGGAGCAGCCAGAACTCGAACCTCCATCCGTACGGGATGCTGGCGTCACAGGAGGTGGCTTTACCTGCTACACCACAGTGCCAGCCCCGACTATGACTTTCAAACGCTGCAAACACCTTGAGAACACAGAAGGATCTACTGCACCTGTACCTAAGCCTGTTTGTAAAATGCATTTCCATGGACAGGACCCACTTCCTCACCTCTATTAAAACTTATTTATGAAGTTTTCCAGGCACGGAAGGGAAAGATGATCTTTCTCGGGGGCCTGAAGTCACAGCCTTTGGACCACTGACTCCCGCGTTCTTGGTTGGGACACAGAATCCTCCAAGGTGACTCATGGCAGCAGGTGTTTGCTGCAGACCGGGCTCGACTGTTGTGTCAACAGGACTCGGGGGAAGTGCTTGCAGTCTTCACTGTGCTGTACTGTAAGTGTTCAGAACATCACGTTCTGCGTCAGCTCGCGATGATCGGCACTATGTATTCTTTGCATGTCACTGTAGACAGCAGGGCCACGCAGCAGCTTAAGCTGTCAGCTGGTTTCCCAGCACCTCTGGCTAATCCACAGCTTGCGACACAAATTACTGAGCTCTCTACCTGCCCCTTCTGCGTCCTGACCTGCCTCTTTCTGGTCTTGACACAGTTCCCACTCTGTGTGGAAATCTTGGATTTACTCATAATAAGCCTATCTGCCTTTCCCAAGGAAGGCCGTTTCAGGTAGACAGACAGAGTTTCAAGTAGGAAACAGAATCTCATACATACGAAACTCACCTGCTTATTAAAATAGCCTATTTTATCCTTCTTTCAATCGTAACTAACTTTGTAATTATAGTTATATGCATATTTTTGCACACATATTAGCTTTTCTCCCTAATGATTAAGGGCTTCTGACTTTTCCTAACCCACTTGCAGGGCAGCAACGACAGCTGTACTGGTGTTCTTGGTGGTATGTGCACTATCTTGGTGGTACGTGCACTGTCTTGGAGGTATGTGCACTGTCTTGGTGGCACATACACTGTCTTGGTGCTATGTACACTGTCTTGGTGGTACGTATACTGTCTTGGAGGTATGTGCACTGTCTTGGTGGTATGTACACTGTCTTGGTGGTACATACACTGTCTTGGTGGTACGTATACTGTCTTGGAGGTATGTGCACTGTCTTGGTGGTATGTACACTGTCTTGGTGGTATGTGCACTGTCTTGGTGGTAAGTATACTGTCTTGGAGGTACGCGCATTGTCTTGGTGGCATGTGCATTGTCTTGGTGGTACGTGCATTGTCTTGGTGGTATGTACACTGTCTTGATGGTATGTATACTGTCCTGGAGGTATGTATACTGTCCTGGAGGTATGTGCACTGTCTTGGTGGTATGTGCACTGAATTAGTGGTACGTGCACTGTCTTGGTGGTATGTATAACTGTCTTGGTGGTCCGTGCATTGTCTTGGAGGGATGTATACTGTCTTGGTGGCATGTGCACTGTCTTGGTGGCATGTGCACTGTCTTGGTGGCATGTGCACTGACTTAGTGGTATGTACACTGACTTAGTGGTATATGCACTGTCTTGGTGGTATATGCACTGACTTAGTGGTATGTACACTGTCCCAGTCTGGTTGCAGGGAGCCTCCTTTACAGCTGGCTCCTCTGTGCCTTCAGCAGGGCCCAGCACGCTCTTAGGCATGGGTGGGATTTCTGTCCACAGCAGCGTGTCTCAGGCCATTCCAATGTTCTCTTACTCCCACATTTAAGCAGCCTGGCTACTACTCATAGTACTAATACTAATAATAGCAAGTGTTTGGGCACTGAGGGTGCACCCAGATATGCTGCAGGTAGCGAGGTGAAGAGATGGACTCACTGACTTTGGAAGAGACAGGTAAAGATGTCACTTCCCAAGCCCCTGATTACAGTCATGGTGAGACCAGCTGCAAAGTCTAACAGTGAGAGAGAGAGACAGAGAGAAAGGTCTTCCTTTGCCGTTGGTTCACCCTAAATGGTCGCCGCGGCCGGCACGCTGCAGCAGGCACACCGCGCTGATCCGAAGCCAGGAGCCAGGTGCTTCTCCTGGTCTCCCATGCAGGTACAGGGCCCAAGGACTCGAGCCATCCTCCACTGCACTCCCGGGCCACAGCAGAGAGCTGGCCTGGAAGAGGGGCAACCGGGACAGAATCTGGTGCCCCGACCAGGACTAGAACTGGGTGTGCCGGCACTGCAGGCGGAGAATTAGCCTATTGAGCCACAGTGCCGGCCTATATCCTTTTCTTTTACACAATTTTTTTTTTTTATTTGACAGGTGCTTCTTCCCAGTCTCCCATGTGGGTGCAGTGGCCCAAGCACTTGGGCCATCCTCCACTGCCCTCCCGGGCCACAGCAGAGAGCTGGCCTGGAAGAGGGGCAACTGGGACTAGAACCCAGTGTCCATATGGGATGCCGGCACCACAGGCGGAGGATTAACCAAGTGAGCCATGGCACCAGCCCCTTACACAATATTTTTTTTTTTTTTACAGGCAGAGTGGACAGTGAGAGAGAGAGACAGAGAGAAAGGTCTTCCTTTGCCGTTGGTTCACCCTCCAATGGCCGCCGCGGTCGGCACGCTGCGGCCGGCGCACCGCGCTCGTCCGATGGCAGGAGCCAGGAGCCAGGTGCTTTTCCTGGTCTCCCCATGGGGTGCAGGGCCCAAGCACTTGGGCCATCCTCCACTGCACTCCTGGGCCACAGCAGAGGGCTGGCCTGGAAGAGGGGCAACCGGGACAGAATCCGGTGCCCCGACCGGGACTAGAACCCGGTGTGCCGGCGCCGCAAGGCGGAGGATTAGCCTGTTGAGCCACGGCGCCGGCCACAATATTTTTTAAAAAAGATTTATCTATTCTGAAAGTTAGAGACAGAGATCTTCTATCAGCTCATTCACTCTCCTGATGGCTACAACAGCCAGCACGGGGCCAGGCGAAAGCCAGGAGCTTCATCTGGGCCTCCCGTGTGGGTGCAGGGGCCCACGCATTTGGGTCATCTTCCGCTGCTTTTCCATGTTATTAGCAGGGAGTGGATTTGGAAATGCAGCAGCCAGGACTTGAACCGGTGCCCATAGGGGCTACCGCTGTCACAGGTAGTGGCTGAATCTGCTATGCCACAACATCGGCCCCTACACAATTTTTTAAACAGATTTTTTTCCCCTACAATGTGCCTATTTAGATTTTTACTCTTAAATTGTGACAATCCCCACTTCTGATGTTATCTTCATTGTGTGACTTAAAACCCATATTCTGAGGCCACCCCTAGATATCCTTTATCAAAACCTACTGTTAAGAAGGCATCTTAGGGCCGGCGCTGTGGCATAGTGGGCTACACCTCCGCTTGTGATGGCTGCATCCCATGTGGTTGCTAGTTCAAGTCCAGCTGCTCCACTGCTGATCCAGCTCCCTGCTGATGAGCTGGGAAAAGCAGCAGCAGATGGACCAAGTGCGTGGGCCCCTGCACCCATGTGGGAGACCCGTATGAGACTCCTGGCTCCTGGCTTTAGCTTGGCCCAGCCCCAGCCCTTGCAGTCATCTAGGGAGTGAACCAGCAGATGCAAGATCTCTCTCCCCAAGTCCTTCAAATATATTTTTAAGAAAACATCTTATGAAATTATGGAATAAACTACTATTTTCAGGCAAATGCCATTTGTCACATAGCTACTAGGTATAATTATAAAATTATGGGTACAAACGTTGAATTATGCATCTGAGTTACATAACTAGAAGTTGTTTCATGATGGTAATGTTGTGGACACAAACCCCTTGGCGGGCTGGCCTCCTGGGGCTGTCTAGCCTGCACCCTGGGCCAGCCGGGGTGCTGAGCCCTGCTAGGAATCACCACCGCAGAGGATGCCGTCACTGTGTAATTCTGGGTGCTTTTTGTGTAATTCCACTAATGCTTTTTCATTAATCGAAGGCAATTTGAAATAATGCTGGCAGATGAGAAGAATAAAGATGACTGCTGACTGAAAAGGTGCAAATCCCAGGGCAAGAGGCTCCTGGAGCCAGCTGCAGACCCTTCCTCCCTGGACGGACCTGGGCCTCCTGCCCTGCCCCAAGGGCTCCGCTGGGACTTCCAACAGCCTGCAGCCAGGACAGTTGTCAGTCACCAGGTGCTCAGTAACTGAGGCGGGCACAGAAGATGGACAAGAGAAAAGCCGGTCCACCCGTCACCCACAGTCCAGTTCCTCTCACTTCACTTTAATATTCTGAGGTAAACAGTTGTAGACAAATACGAAATCGTTCCGTTTCCAAACATCACAACATGCAGGAGCAATCAATGCGTCTGCTAATCAATAAATCACATTTAAATGCTGCTTCAAGAGCAACCAGCCACAAAACCAATGCTGTCAGCAACCCCGGTTTCCGGAAAATAGTGATTATTGTAAATACTAACAGGTCGAAGAGGAAAAGTGGTCCACGCAGTTCACTTCCAAACGGGACTCGGTGGGCCCCACCTCCCCTGTGCCGGGGTGCAGTGGCCTGCAGCACCAAGCCGTGAGCTCCCGTGCCAGCCGACTCCAGCGCACGCCGGGCACCGCACACCTTCCCCACTGGGAGACCCGCGCGCATCGCACCTGTCCAGCTGGATCTGGCGTGTCCACCAACACCCGTCCAGTTGGATCTAGTGTGTCCACCGACACCCGTCCAGTTGGATCAGGCGTGTCCACCGACACCCGTCCAGTTGGATCAGGCGTGTCCACCGATACCGGTCCAGTTGGATCTGGCGTGTCCACGGACACCTGTCCAGTTGGATCTGGCGTGTCCACGGAACCCGTCCAGTTGGATCTGGCGTGTCCACGGCCACCCATCCAGTTGGATCTGGCGTGGTTGGATCTGGTGTGTTCATGGACAACTATCCAGTTGGATCTGGCGTGTCCACCGACACCCGTCCAGTTGGATCTGGCGTGTCCACCGACACCCGTCCAGTTGGATCTGGCGTGTCCACGGACACCCGTCCAGCTGGATCTGGTGTGTCCACGGAACCTGTCCAGTTGGATCTGGTGTGTCCACCGACACCCGTCCAGTTGGATCTGGAGTGTCCACCGACATCCGTCCAGTTGGATCTGGTGTGTTCATGGACAACTATCCAGTTGGATCTGGTGTGTCCACGGAACCCGTCCAGGTAGATCTGGATCTGGCGTGTCCACGGACACCCGTCCAGTTGGATCTGGTGTGTCCACAGACACCAGTCCAGTTGGATCAGGCGTGTCCACCGACACCCGTCCAGTTGGATCAGGCGTGTCCACAGAACCCGTCCAGTTGGATCTGGCGTGTCCACCAACACCTGTCCAGTTGGATCAGGCGTGTCCACGGAACCCGTCCAGTTGGATCTGGCGTGTCCACGGCCACCCGTCCAGTTGGATCTGGCGTGTCCACGGCCACCCGTCCAGTTGGATCTGGCGTGTCCACGGCCATCCGTCCAGTTGGATCTGGCGTGTCCACCAACACCTGTCCAGTTGGATCTGGCGTGTCCACGGAACCCGTCCAGCTGGATCTGGCGTGTCCACGGACACCCGTCCAGCTGGATCTGGCGTGTCCACGGACACCCGTCCAGTTGGATCAGGTGTGTCCACGGACACCCGTCCAGTTGGATCTGGAGTGTCCACCGACACCTGTCCAGTTGGATCTGGAGTGTCCACTGACACCCGTCCAGTTGGATCTGGCGTGTCCACGGAACTCGTCCAGTTGGATCTGGCGTGTCCACAGAACCCGTCCAGGTGGATCTGGTGTGTCCACCGACACCCGTCCAGCTGGATCTGCTGGGTTATGAGGGGCTGGGCGAGGAGGCAGCTCCGGACCGGACACAGGCGGGGTGTGCTAAGGGCGCCGGGGCTCCAGGACAGGATACAGCGCGAGGTAGAAAGGGCCCTGGGGAGGCCGCGGACCCACAGCGGCGACGGACGAGCCCTGGCAGTGCCCGCTCGGGTCGCTCAGCGACTGCTTTCCTTTTCTGGGTTCGCGGCGCCCGTCTGCGCCCTGGGCCACCGTGTTAGGGTCAGCATTTTATTTCAACCGCGAGCAGCTCTATTCCTGCGACTAGCGCGCGCCCCAGCGTGCTCGTGTGTTGCAAGCCCAGGTTACCCTGGACGCGCGGGCGACAGACGCCGTGGACGGCCCGCGGTGCGGGGCTCGGACCCGAGGTCACGGGGGTCCCGCGGTGCGGGGCTCGGACACGAGGTCACGGGGGTCCCGCGGCCAGCCCGGGGGCTGCACACGAGGTCACGGGGGTCCCGCGGCCAGCCGGGGCTGCACACGAGGTCACGGGGGTCCCGCGGCCAGCCTCGTGCACACGAGGTCACGGGGGTCCCGCGGCCAGCCGGGGGCTGCACACGAGGTCACGGGGGTCCCGCGGCCAGCCGGGGGCTGCACACGAGGTCACGGGGGTCCCGCGGCCAGCCGGGGCTGCACACGGCTCCGGAACGGGACGCGGACACGCCGGCGGACAGACCCGCAAACTCAGACCCCCCCAAACAAATGAACTCGCGGCCCCGCAGGAGTCCACACGGGGCTGAGCGGCCCCGAACCCGGAACTCGCTGCCCGGGAGCCGCCCGCGCCTCGCGCCGGATCCCGCGGCTCGCGAGACTCCCGCAGAGCGCGCCTCAAGGCGCGGAGCGCCGCGGCCCGAGCATGCGCACTAGCGCGGCGCAGCGCGGCCGCGCTCGGCGCGGGGGGAGTCACCGAGGCGGACGTCCGCTACGCCGACGTCAGCGCCCCGTGGGGAGGAGGCCGAAGACTCCATCCGCCATGTTGGATGCCGCAGATTCGCCATAAGCTCGCCGGCTCTTTTCTTAAAAAATTACAAATAAAAAAGCGAAGCGTCCGCGGGGCGCCGCGCCTTCTCGAGCGGCACGGGAGGGGGCCCGGAAGAGCCCGAGGCTTTTTTTTTCCTCCGACGAGGGGGCGTTGCCATGGAGACGCGGGAGGCAGGTGAGCGGGCTGGGGGTTGGGGCGAGGAGCGGGTGGGGGTGGGGCGGCGCGGCCGGCGCGCGGGAAGCCGTTGGGAGCGTGCCGCCGGGAGCCGCGCGCCGGCCGCGGCGTGGCGGAGGGATCCGCGGCCTAGCCGCAGGGCGAGCGTGACGGCGTCCTTCGACCGCACGTTCGGTCGCTGGCGGTGTTCCGCCGCCGAGGGGAGGGGGCAAAGGAGCTCCGGGAGAGCGAGGGGAAAGTAGGGCGCGCGCGTGCGCAGGACCGTTTCCAGGGCAACGCGCAGCGCCGGGGCGCAGGCGTCTCAGCGGGCGGGAGGTTCGAATCCCGGAGCTGCGGAGGAACGCTTGGCTGGGCTTCTTCGTGCCCGGCTTCGCGTCCGCCCCCCCCCTCCCTCCGTGTCGCCCTCCCTGGTCACGACGCCCACTTTCCTGGCCAGGGTGTTAGATTTCTGCGGCGTTGCTGCAGCCCGCAGCTTAAAGGCAGTCTGCCTGTTGTCCGGCTCTGGGCTGTCGCACCCCTCCCCTTGAAGCTGGAGTGTCAGGTCACCGCCTCCAGGCAGCCAGCCATTGCCCAGCTCCACCTGTGATTAACGCTGGCAGCCGCCTGGGCCCCGACCACCGTGTCCTGCCTACTCTGATTTGAAGGCCGTGTAGGAGGAGCGAAAATTCAGATAGGTATTTGAAAGAGTAACAGAGAGAGCGTCCACCTGCTGATTCACTCCCCAGATGGCCACAACGGCCAGGGTTGGGCCCCGCTGGAGCCAGGAGCCTCATCTGGGTCTCCCACGTGGGTGCAGGGGCCCATACACTGGGGCTGGCTTCTGCTGCTTCTCCCCAGTACATTCGCAGGGAGCTGGGTCGGAAGTGGAGCGGCTGGGACACCCTCCAGTGTCCCACATGGACATGTGGGATGCTGGCGACACAGGCAGCCCCTTTACCTGCTACACCACAATGCCAGCTCTGTCGTAGTTTTAAAATGGCAGTACTCCAACCTGGGGTAAAATCCACCCCGCCATGTGCTTGCCTGGCCTGCACCTCCACCCCTACAACAGTGCCTGGCCCGTAGTCAGTGTTGAGCGTACAGTTAGTGGATGGAAGAACGGGTGAGCTCCCCAGGCATCCTGCCCGCATCCGTGGCTTCTTTGCTGGAGCAGAAGTGACCTTTAGGAGTTCCCTCCTAGCTTCCTCTAGGACCCACCAAGTCGTGTGCTCAGGCGGCAGGGGTGAGGGATGGTGGGCGTCCAGAGCCTGCCCTCAGCCCGGTATTGTCCCAGGCGTGAGAGTGTGTGCAGTGGACTGGCGGAGGCGCATCCAGGGCCAGGGAGGTGCGTGGGGAGGCCCAGACTGTGCCGGCTCGCCGCCTTAAATAATGACTTCTCCACTCAGTGCCTCGAGCTGCTGGTGTGGTCCAGCCACGACTAGCTGCCGTCTGGTGGGATCTGCCCAACAGGCCTGGAAGGAACCCTGCCCATAGAGGGGACCTCAAATGGAGTTAAAAGCTAAGGAACAAAAACTCTCTCAGCCCCCTGCTGCTTCCCACAGGCTGTGTATAGAAAGAGGAGGCAGAGTAGACAGGGTGGCAGAGCCCAGCATCTGGGCCATCTTCTGCTGCCTTCCCAGGGGGCTGGGTCAGAATCAGAGTAGCCAGCACTTCATGTTGTAAGTGGTGGCTCAACCTGAACCAGCCCCATCTGACCCTCCCTAAAACAGTGTTTGCGTTTGTAAACTGCTGATTTCTTGGAGGCATTGTCTTGAGAAACTTTTCCTAAAGCATTGGGTATTTCACAATTCTTCTCCCAAGCATTGCCATCGATCTGATGTCTGTTCCTGCTTCAGTTTCAGAATTCATGAAAGGGGTTGGCCGGCGCTGCGGCTAATCCTCTGCCTTGCGGCGCCGGCACACCGGGTTCTAGTCCCGGTCGGGGCACCGGATTCTGTCCCGGTTGCCCCTCTTCCAGGCCAGCCCTCTGCTGTGGCCCGGGAGTGCAGTGGAGGATGGCCCAGGTGCTTGGGCCCTGCATCCCATGGGAGACCAGGAAAAGCACCTGGCTCCTCCCTTCGGATGAGCGCAGTGCGCCGGCCGCAGCGCGCTGGTCGCGGCAGCCATTGAAGGGTGAACCAATGGCAAAGGAAGACCTTTCTCTCTGTCTCTCTCTCTCACTGTTCAATCTGCCTGTCCAAAAAAAAAAAAAAAAAATCATGAAAGGGCTCTTTGGAAAGTGATATCTTATCAGTGTTTCAAACTGGATCCTGTTCTATGTGTTATAACAAGTTAGTATGAAGTTTTTTTTTTTTTTTTGCAAAAATGTTGGAAATTCATTCATAGTTTTCGTAACACACATTTTCCGTGAATTCTTTGGAGGCGCTCTCCGTTGCTGTAGTTTCCTTCAGTTTCCAGCAGTAACAACTGAGAAAGGATCATGTTTCTGTCAATCCATGGCCAGCTAATTTCTGAAAGCAGTTTCCCGTTTTGATGTTAGGTTAATTTGGGAGAGGCCGAACCGTAAACTGTGCTGAGACGGAGTTGTCCGTGGCCCACAGGGGACAGCGTTTGGGTGGCAGAGTGAGCCGAGCTGGCTGTCGCCGAGAACTGGGGTTCATTACACCTGGCCCGCTTCTCAGCTGGCTCAGGTGACAGGGTTCCTGTTCTTTGCTCCCAAGCCTTATAATTCACAGGGCAGCATTGCTAGATAGCTATCCTTGGGAAGAGCTAAGTTGCCGCCTGCGGCAAGGGCAGTGAAGAAGGGAGGTATTAAAGAGACTCTCCTTAATTGCATTTCCTTTTATAGTGGCTCGGTGCAGGCGGCCTCTGAGGCTCCGCACCAGCAGGGCTGATTTAATTACATGGAAGGGATTTAGCCTGCTGGGAGGGCTCCCCTCCTCTCTGCTGTTTACCTGTTAAACTTTCACCTTTAGATTTCTCAAGGGTAGGCGTCAGCTGCTGGGGCTGGAGCAGTTTAGGGGTGGAGAGATCCGGTCCTCACCAGATTCCTGACCTGTGGGATGTTAGGGAATGCTTGGGAGCCTGCCCCTGCACCTGCTGATGGACACGTGATCAGGTCCCAGCCCTGGGTGCCGGTGACACTCAGGACGGTGTTTCTTGTGTTCCTCACCCAGGCCCAGTCTCCCCACTGTACAGCCCAGTCTGCTATCTCTCACTCTCTGGCTTCTCCACTGTGTGTGTGAATGGGAAGCTGGGGTGGAGTCTGATTAGTTTTTTAAAAGAGGAAAATTACTTAAGTAATTACTTAAGTAATCGGAGAGGGAAACAAAATAGGCATTTTAAACACACTATCGAGTTGAAGTTGCCTCTTCTCTTTTTGTTTTGTCCAGGATCAGAAAATATATAAGTGGCTGAGTTTGCTTATAAAGAGAATGCTTGGGGATGGCCGTTAGGCACAGCGGCTAAGACGCCCCTTGAGACGGCTACATCCAAATCAGAGTGCCTGGCTCTACTTCTGATTCTGGCTTCCTTTTTTTTATTTTAAAGATTTATTTATTTATTCGAAAGGCAGAATTTCAGAGAGTCAGGGGCAGAAAGAGAGAGGGAGGTCTTCCATCCACTGGTTCACTCCTCAGATGGCCACAATGGCCAGAGCTGTGCCTATCCGAAGCCAGAAGCCAGGAACTTCTTCTGGGTCTCCCACGTGGGTGCGGAGGCCCAAGGACTTGGACCATCTTCTACTGCTTTCCCAGGCCATAGCTGAGGGCTGGATCGGAAGTGGAGCAACCGGGACTTGAACTGGCGGCCATAATGCATGCTGGTACTGCCACAGCACCGGCCCCCAGCTTCCTTCTAATGCACCCTGGAGGAAGCAAGTGATGGCTCAAGTGCTTGGATCCCTTCTCCTGCATGAGAGACCCAGTGCAAAGTGATGTTATGATGTTCCAGGCTCCTGGCTGCTCTGAGTGTTTGGGGAGTGAACCAGTAGATGGAAGATCTCTGTCTCTTTCTCTCTCTTTCTGCCTTTCAAATACATAAATTTTTAAAAAAAAGATAGTGCTTGGCATATTATAAAAATAGGAGCTTAAAATTAGACAATAGAAGGTTCTGTGATGTTTTTTATTTTTAATTGTAAGTTGACAAATTCTACTTTGTATGTGTTTATGGAGTACAAAGTGATGTTACGATGTGGCAGTGCCATGTGGAATAATTAAATTTAGTTAACATATCCCTCACCTCAAATACATTCTTTTGGTGGTGAGAACATTTGAAATTTCTCAGTTTGAATGTATCCCACGGTAGCATTTACTGTATTCTGGTGACATGTCTCAAGGGGAAAGCCTCTTGTAGCTCTCCCGGCGGGACTGGCCTCCACTGAGTCGCTCAGGAACACCTGTCAGATGCCTGCTCTTCCTGAGTTGACACGTTGTACCTGCTCGCCACCGTCTGCGCACTTCGCTCACCACCCACTGGCCACCTCTGGGAACTGCCAGTCTGCTCTCTGCTGCTTTTGAGTTGGTTGTTTTAGCTTCCCCCCTAAGTGAGAACAGTGGGTGTTTGTCTTTCTGTGCTTGCCTACTGCCCTGAGAGCGAGGCTCCGCGGTTCATCCGCGTTGTTGCAGATGACAAGATGTCCCCTTTTCTCGGGCTGAAGAGTGTTGCGTGTGTGTGCGTACACCCCGTTTTCTCAGTCCACTCAGCTGTGGACGGGCACCCAGGTTGACGCTGTAGCTTGGCTGTTGTGCGTAGTGTGGTGGACTCGGGAATGCAGGTTTCTCGGACACATTGGCTCCCGATGAGTGGAGTAGAGACCCTGCCTCAGAGGGTGCCTCCGTGAGCTGCTGGCTGTTGGACAGGAACGTGGTGGCATCCTGGGTGGGGGTGAGAGGGGGCCCAGCCACGGGACATGGCAGCAGTGAGAGCGTTCCTCTTCTTGCTTTCGGGTTAGGTCCACTGCCCATCTCAGATGGGTTTGTGTGTGTTGTGAAGTGGGGATTGTTCAGTGTAGACCTCCAGTTCTAGCTTCGTTTGTTAGAAGAGCCTTTCCAGCTGAGAGGCCACCTGTGGTGCCGGCATCCTGTATCAGAGCTTGTTCCAGTCCCCGCTGCTCCACTTCCAGCCCAGCTCCCGGCTAATGCGCCTGGGAAGGCAGCAGAATACGGTCGAAGGGCTTGGGCCCCTGCTCCCCGTGGATGGAGCTCTGGGCCCCTGGCTTTGGCCTGGTCCAGCCATGGCCATTGTGGCCATTTGGAGAGTGAACCAGTGGACAGAAGATCTCTTTCCTTCTCTCCCTCTCTCTCCCTCTCTCCTCTTCAAATAAATAAATAAATAAAAAGGAGCCTTTCCCTTCCCCTTGAGTGCCCTCGGCTGTCTCCTGGGAAGTCACGTGTGGGTCCATTTCTGAGCTTCCCGACCTGTTGGTGTGGCCGCCCCTGTTCTGTCTTATGCTGACCAGAGCCTTACAGTGCTCTCTGATGTTCTGTAGCGGACGTGGGAGGACATGTTTTTGGAGGGGCAGAAGGGTAGGCCGAAGAGCTTCCTTCGGTGCTGTCCATGCAGCCCAGGGTGAGGACAGTTAGAGAAAGACCCGTGGGACTACGGTTGCTGGGGTTTTGCTTCAGGTGCCAGCAGGCCCTGTCGGTGTTGTTTGGGAGCTGGGGGAAGGAGGAACCATGAGCATGACGGGCTGAGGGACCTGAGGCCTCGCTGGTTTGGTACCTGGCTTGGAGCGAGGCCCTGGGCCATCCTGGCCTGTTCTCACCTGTAGGGGTGGGAGCGGCGCTTTCGGTTTCTGTTTTCATTTGTGAGTGGAGCCGGGGGCTGGTTGGTGCACAGCTCGCCTGGCCTGTAGGTGGGGAGCATTTAGGGGCCCTGGGACTCAGTGCTGACTGGGAGTGAGCCCCCAAAGGGAAGCAGGTTCCGGCGATGCAGGGAGCAGGCGCCGGAACAGGGGGAAGGGGCGCAAGTCCTGGCCCTGCTCTAGACCAGCCCTGGGACCTTGGCAGGTCTCCTGTGCCTCTGTCGCCCTGGACTGCTTGCATGCTGGCTGTCGGGGATCTGTGGAGGAGGTCGGGACACCCGTGGCACCTGCAGGCGACCGTCCTCCTTCCCCATCTGTCTTTCGCGTCTCTCCCTCTCTGCTGCTCCTCTCCTCCCCTTCTATTCTCCCTCCGTCAGCCAAGCCTCACCTCCCTCCCGGGAACATCTTACAGTTTCTAATAGTGTCTTTGAAGCTCAGAGCTTAATGGGAGTGACTTGTAATTACAGGTGGTACTGCCAGAAACAATGGCCTGACCCAGTGTTGAATCGCGGAGCAGTGGGGGCTGACAGGGCTGGTAACAGCTGCGGCTGCATGGATGCCCAGTCAGGTGCATTGCATCTGCCCCTGAGTTATTTCTTCACAGAGGCTCTGCGAGGTGGGCTGATTGGCTCTGCCTTGCACATGAGGAAGCGGAAGCCCAGAGCTGGTCCTCTGGCTCCAGAGTCTGCACTGGCTCTCAGGTGAGGGTGGGTCGCAGGGCGTTGGGGACTCAGTGTGTGGACCTGGTGTTGAGGCCCACGTTGGGCCTGTGACCCCCCTTCCACAGGCGCCTTCTAGGTCGTTTGATAGGACTTTGCCTGGTTCCAGAATCTGGGTCTGGGCCAGCTTTGGTGAAGGCCTGGCGACCTGGGAGAAGCCTGGTCCGGTTGCCTCCAGCTGCACCTGAGCTCTCCCTGCTGGGACTGGCGTCCACTTTGCTGAGTCGCTCCTGAACGCCTGTCGGATGCCTGCTGTGCCTGAGACCCTGTGTGGGCTGTGTGCAGTGGCCCCACGCCCCTGCTGACACAGTACTCTCTGTGAACGTGTCCGCAGGAGCTGGGCCCCCTGTTCTCCAGGAACTCACAGCACACAGGGCAGACAGAACCTGTTACAAATGGCAGAGCTTGGAGAGATCCTGTTTTGGTGTTGGGGGGGGGTTGGTTCCAGGACCCCAGTAGGAACCAAAAGCCGAGGCTGCCCCAATCCTTCCTGCAGAAGGCGGTGGCGTTGTAGTAGTGTTTGTGTGTGACTGATGTGTGTTCCACTGTGTATGTTAAGTCATCTCTAGGGGACCGGTGCTAATAGAATGGAAGATCTAAGTGGTTGTTACCCTGTTTTGTTTACAGAATTGTGACAAGAAAAAGTCCGTACATGTTCCGGTATGGACACGTTGTTTTCGAATAATTTTACTCAAGAGTTGCTTGAATTCACAAATAAGAGGCCTGTGGTTTAAGGGAGGGCTGCCTGTCTTCCCAGAGGGACAGAAACAGGTGGCCAGCAAGTATACGTAAAGACGCCCAGCATTGCTAACAACTGGGGACGAGCCCGGTAAAGCCACGGCGCACCTGCTGGGATGGCTGGAAGCCCTGGCTGTCCCACATCCGCTGAGAATGTGGCAGCTGGGCTCCCACTGCATCATGGGTAGGCACGCATGGCAGTGTTACAGGGTCCCACATCCGCTGAGACCGTGGCAGCTGGGCTCCTGCTGCATCATGGGTAGGCACGCACGGTAATGTTACAGGGTCCCACATCCGCTGAGACCGTGGCAGCTGGGCTCCTGCTGCATCATGGGTAGGCACACACGGTAAAGTTACAGGGTCATACATCCACTGAGACCATGGCAGCTGGGCTCCTGCTGCATCGTGCGTAGGCACGCATGGCAGTGTTACAGGGTCCCACGTCCGCTGAGCTGTGGCAGCTGGGCTCCCGCTGCATCGTGGGTAGGCACGCACGGTAATGTTACAGGGTCATACGTCCACTGAGACCATGGCAGCTGGGCTCCCGCTGCATCATGGGTAGGCACACACGGTAATGGGGAATGACAATGGAGAAGGCAACCACAATTCTTGTCTCCGTATGAGAAGAATTTCCACGGAGACAGGGCAGTGAGCATGCAAGGTATATTTAAGTCAGAAACCTGGTGCGCAGCCTCAGGAGGGGCTCCCAGAGAGGGGGACCCGAGGAGCTTGTCAGAGGGGTGTCTTTTAAGCAGTTTGGGGAAGAACAGAGTAGCAGCCAACAGTCCACCAGAGGGCGGAGTCAAAGCCCATCAGAAGGCTGGAATTGAAATCCTGTCCAGCCCGCTCAGGAGAAAACAAAAAGCCTTCAGAAGACTGTGATAGGTAACTTCATCTCTATTCTGGTGATAAAACTAGAAGCTCATAGGAGCAGGATTGGCACTTTTATCTTGCTAGTGGCAGCTTCTGGGGGAGAAGCATGCATCTCGTCCACTCTCTTTCCGAAAGGGACTAACTGCTTGTTAGTTTATCTACCTCCTCCTATGGGAAAGTAGCCACATACTTAACCATATGACCCAGCGGTCCCACTCCCAGGTATGTACTCATGAGAAATGAAAGCTGTGTCCATGTGAACACAGGTGTGACATGGTCATAGCAGCTTCATTTGTGATAGCCCCCAACTGGAGCAAGTGCCTAATTAATTAATTAATTAATTTGAAATGCAGAGTTACAGAGAGGCTGAGGTGGATAGAGAGAAAGAGGTTTTCCATCCGCTGGTTCACTCCCCAGATGGCTGCAATGGCCGGAGCAGAGCTGATCTGAAGCCAGGAGGCAGAAGTTTCTTCCAGGTCTCCCTTGAGGGTGCAGGGGCCCAAGCACTTGGGCCATCCTCCACTGCTTTCCCAGGCCATAGCAGAGAGCTGGATCAGAAGAGGAGCAGCCGGGACTTGAACCTGTGCCCACTTGGGATGCCTGCTGGCACTGCGGGCAGCAGCTTTACCTGCTATGCACAGCACTGGCCTCCCAAGTGCCTACTGACAGATGACTAGCTGAACAAATGGTGTGTAGCCACATATGGAATACTACTCAGCCACAAAAAGGAATGGACTGCTAATGCAGGTATCTACACAGACCAATCTCAAAAGCACCTTAAATGAAGGAAACCGGGCACAAAAGACTATGTCCTATGAGGCTGTGGAGAAACTGGCTCCCTTAGGAGCTGTTGTGGCAATGTGAGAAACTGTGGGAGTTCCTCAAGAAGTGAAAACCGGAATGACCGGAGGTGGCAGTCCATTTGCTGTTACTGCCACCCAACACCATGGCCAGATACTTTATAAAGAAGAGACGCATTGAGCTCACAGTTTGGGGGAGGAAACTGCACACAGTGTGGCCTGGCCCTGCTGAGGGCTCCCCTGGCTGCAGCACCTTCTGGCGGGCTGTATCATGGAAGGGAATGCACGTGAGAAGGGCTGTGGAGGCGGTCTTAAGCATTCTTGCTGAGCAAGCCCACATTCAACTCAAACACCCAAGGCTCTTTGGGCAGGGGGTGGGCAGCCAGTTCAGGGGTTTCAGAGTCTGTCATGGAGGCCTGGCACTGCTGGGGGGTGCACAGGAGGCGCGGCTGTTCCTGGCTGCACTGCATTTGGCCTGGAGTCTGAAGCAGCCATGTGCTTTCTTAGTTCCTGATAAGTGGGTCCTGC
Source organism: Sylvilagus floridanus (assembly GCA_949820135.1). Lineage (NCBI taxonomy): Eukaryota > Metazoa > Chordata > Mammalia > Lagomorpha > Leporidae > Sylvilagus > Sylvilagus floridanus. The sequence goes on along the minus strand of OX463241.1, from coordinate 160,923,139 downwards.
CCCTGCCGTGCCTCCGCAGCCCCTCTGCTGTCCTGCGGCATGCCTGGTGAGCTCCCCTCTGGTCATGTTGTCACACACAGACAGTTGTTCACAGAGGTGACTTGTATAAGCAAAGAGGGCACAGAACAGAGCGGAGACAGGATGTGAACTTGTAGCCAAGATGAATTTATTCAGGAATAAAAATGAATTTGAACCTGCCGGTGTGCGAGCACAGCAGTCGCTGGAGGTGAGTTTCTCCATACAAGTTTTTTTTTTTTTTTTTTTTTTTTTTGAGAGGTGGAGTTTCAGACAGAGAGAGGCAGAGACAGAAAAAGTTATTCCACCCTCTGGTTCACTCTGCAAATAGCTGCAACTACACCACAGCACCGGCCCCATAAAGCTTTTTGTGAGCTTTCAAACTTGGAAAACAATACAGGGCTTGGGGCTGAGCTGGTCTCTTGGAAGAAGGTAGGGGTAGGGGAAAATGGAATTTTATTTACGTTCAGGAAGGAGATAAAATGGCTGAGACTCATGTCCTTGCTCCGTCCGCTTGCCCAGCGTCCCGGCACTGTGCGGTGCCCTGAGCATCGCTCTCTACCCGTGTCACCACCGTGCCCTGACACTGGGATGCTGTCTTTGATTTACAGGCAAGGAGATTGAGGGGCAGAGGTTCAGTCACATGCTGGTGGGTGATTGGGCCAGGATTTGCGCTTTGGACTGTGTGATCCCGAAACCCTGCTTTCTCTGCAGGTGACTCAGTGGACCCAGTCACGTATGAGCACCAGGCGTGTCCACAGCTCCTGCCTCACTGAGGTCTTACCAGGACCCAGGGGTGGAGTGCTGTCCTTTGTCACTGTGTGCATCGTGGCTCGGAGCCCCGTGGTGCCTGTGGCCCCCAAGCCCAGTCTTCGTATTCGCCGACCGTGGGTTGCATGCAGTCTTCCGTGACTGTGGTTCTGGGTGTCGGTGCCTCTCCCTCTTTGCGTCTCACTGTTTCTCTTACAGATCCGTAGCACTTCCTGCCTTTGCAGTTTTTGCCTCTTGCCTGGCGGAGTCCGCTGTTTGCCCTCGGCATGGGTTTGACCTTCGCTCTGGGTACAGATCTTGCTTCTGCCCTTGTGTGTGTGTGGTTAAGATCACGACTCCAGTGAAGGGCTCTGGGAACATGGAGATCCTGTTGCAGACATGAGGGGCACCCTGAACACCAGGCTCCGCTTTGGCTCGCGTCGCTCCCGGCCCACTCTCCCTTCCCCTCCTCTTTCTCCTCTTTCCAGTTTCCAGGAGGAAACAAAGGCACCACGAAGAAGCATTCCGTCATTTCCTTTTTCAGATTTGTTGGGTCTTTGCTTTTTAATTGGGAGACCAGGTGCCCGTAAGAGTTGAGGATCTGGAAGGATTTGGGGTGAGAAATGAGAGGCAGGGATGGACGGTGACGTTGGTGGGATTTGGTGACTGCTTCTGGGTCTTGTGCGGGGATGGAGTCAGAGGTGAAAGGCTGGTGGCTGGGGGCTCCAGTTGGCCCTGTTGGGGAGGCCGAGAGTCCTGTGTGACACTGAGTTTCACTGGCCCACGTCCCAGGGGGACAGCAGAGACTTGGGTGAGTTTGGTGGTTGGAATTCCGGCATGCTGGGAACACAGGTGTGAGCAGGGGGTGCACCTGCTCTCTCCACTCCAGCAGTTGTCTCTGGGGGTGCTCTTACCCTCTTCCACCTGTTCCGGCCCTTCCCTTGCCTGGCTGCTGTTCCTCTGGCCGCTGTCTGTATCTGCTGCACCTTTCTGGTGGCTTCCTTATGGCCAAACGCCCTTAAGCCCCAAATTGCTCCATGTGGCGTCCGAGCAGGTGGCCGGGATCACCTGAGTTAGGCTCTGTCGCTCAGCTTCTGGGGGAGTTAAGTATCCTTGGCCCAGTTTGCTGGTGCAGCACAGCTCAGAATCTAAAATGGCCAAGAGAGGCAGGTAGATGGCGCTCATGTGCTCCACACTCATAGGGTCGCCAGGCGCTTTTTAGAAGGGAAGCCTCTCAGACCACATGAACTCCTGGAGCTTGCCCAGGGGAGTGACTGGGGCTTGCTGGCTCAGGCCACGTCCCCAGGCTTGCTGATTGGTTGGTGAGTAGCTTCTTCAGATAACTTGCTGGCCCTGGACCAGTCAGGGCACCTCCCTGACAGGGCTTCTGGAGAATGGGGTTTCTAGAGAAGCGGGCTGGGTGTAGCCTGCCAGACCGGGTGTGGCCTGTGGGCCCTCCTGGGGAAGGCAGGGAGGGCCCAGGTGCAGGTGGAGGGGCTTGGATGCCATTGTCTTTGCAGGTTGGGAAGTGGAGGAGCCCTCCCACCCCACCCCCCACCGGGCTTAGAGTTCTGGCCTTGCAGTGGGGCAGCGCCCTGTCACTCTTACTCTCTTTTGTTATGTGAAAGTGCATTTTGGAAAGTGTATTTAGTAAGTAACTTTCCCTCCTCCCCGGGTTCGTATTTAGACCCTGGGCCGCTCACCTCATGGTCCAGGGACAGCTCTGTGCCTTGTCACTAACTCCACCTGCACCCCCTCTGCCCAGAGCAGGAACAAGCACTACTTGCAAAGGGCCTTCCTGAGTTGGGAAGCTCCAAACACAACGAGATGAATATCCACGTTGTAGGCATGTACCCAGGGATAGCCCTGCACCACACCCTGTGCATGCATTGTGGGTGTGCACCAAAGGGCCATGTGGTACCCCAGATCACACTGTCACGTGCACCTGGGGGTGGTGCCATGCCCCAGGGCACACTGTCTGCATGCACCAAAGGTCCATGTGGTACCCCAGCTCCACGCTGTCCACATGCACTCAGGGGCTATGTGGTACCCCAGCTCCACACTGTGCACATGCACCTGGGGGTGGTGCCACGCCCCAGGGCATGCTGTCTCCATGCACTGAAGGGCTGTGTGGTACCCCAGCTCCACGCTGTCCACATGCACTGAAGTACTATGTGGTACCCCAGCTCCACGCTGTCCACATGCACCCAGGGGTGGTGCCACGCCCCAGGGCGCACTGTCTCCATGCACTGAAGGGCTGTGTGGTACCCCAGGGCACACTGTCTCCATGCACTGAAGGGCCATGTGGTACCCCAAGGCACACTGTCTCCATGCACTCGGGGGTCACGCCACACCCAGGACATGCTGTCTTCATGCACCGAAGGGCCATGCTGTGCCCCAAGCCGGCTCGTCCACCTCATGAAGATGTACAGGGATTCCGTGTCAGCTAAAGACAGAAAAATGAGAAAGGAGCCCAGGGCCCAGGAACCTGGAGGGACCACTGGAAGAGGAGCTTTCAGAGGCAAACCCAGAGCACTGCGGTGTTTCCTCAAGGACCCTGCCGCCAGGGACCCGGCTGGAAGTCGAAGTGAGTCCCATGAGTGCCTTGCACGTCCGTTTGCAGGCCTTCCTGAGCCAGACCCTGCGTGGGCACATGGTAGGGAGGAACAGGGCTGCAGTCTCTTCTCTCCCCTTGTGTGGCCCAGGGAGGGGACAGAGCCCAGTGATGCTAGGCCGCCAGCTGGGGCTGCTCCTGGAAGGGATGCCTCTGCCTTCAGAGTGGATGTTTTTTTCTCGAAGGCTGCTGGGGCAAGAGGCTCCTCCCTTTCTTAGGAGGGTGCTTCAGACACTTCTTGGAAGAATGGCATGAAGATAATTCCAGACTCGCGTGAACTTTCTGAGTTGCCCTTATATGTGTTTCTCAATATGCAGATATCTTTGGAGACTTATTTTCTAACTTATTTTTTTTAACGTGAGAGTTATGATCGGTGTGTTAGTGAGCTTTGTGGTACTGCAGCCATGTACCTGAGGCAGCTACCTCTTTTAAAATTTTATTTAAGTTAGACAAGCGTCATGTATTTCACTTATATAGATGTAGGAGCATAGTGATACTTCCTACCCTCTCCTCCCTCCCGCCCATGCTCCAAGCCTTCTTCCTCCTCCCTCTCCCATTCCCACCCTTAAAGTTTTCAAAGATCTGTTTTTTCTTTTTTCTTTTTTTTTTTAAGATTTATTTTTCTGAAAGGCAGAGTTACAGAGAGGCAGAGGCAGAGACAGAAAGAGAGAGAGAGAGACAGGTCTTCCATCCACTGGTTCACTCCCCAATTGGCTGCAACGGCTGGAGCTGTGTGGATCTGAGGCCAGGAGCCAGGAACTTCTTCCGGGTTTCCCATGCAGGTGTTTGGGCCCCGGGCCATCCTCCACTGCTTTCTCAGGCCATGGCAGAGAGCTGGATTGAAGTGGAGCAGCTGGGATTCGAACTGGCACCCATATGTGATGCCAGCATTGCAGGCGGCAGATTTACCTGCTACACCACAATGCCAGCCCCAAAGATCTATTTTCAGTTTGTTTAATGACTGTAAAGAGCAGCTGACTTTATAGATAGGAAATGTGTAATGAGCGCACAGCGTTGGAGGCAAGGCAGGGCGTCTGCATGAAGGCAGACCTGGTGGTGGCCCCTGGCAGTGTCACATCAGGGCCACAGTGACAGGGAGCACAGAGACTGGGGTCCCAAGATCCCCTCCAAGGACAGGCACGCGGGGACCTAAGGACCTTTCACCAGCGATACCTTAACCCGCGCCAGGACAGTGCTGGCCTCAGTAGTGGCTTGAGCCACTGCCAGCAACGCCAGCAGTCCATTCCTCTGCTCACAGTGTCACATCCTGGGCGACTGTCGCTGGAGCCAGTGCTTGGGGTGGCTGCTCAGTGATGGGCTTCTAACCCCGTCACTTCTCTGGCTTTACCAGGTGTCTCCCTCCCACTGCACTGAGGTGAAAGGGAGACCACTGGGCTTCGTGTGTGCTCAGGGTGTGCAGTGAGGCACTGGGTGGGAGCGAGACGGTGGGATGCTGGCCAAGCTCATTCACCTGTCCGTCCCGTCCTTTGTCTTCTCTCCATGTGAGCAAGAACTTTCTCTTTGGTTTTGTTTGTGTTGCTGTGGACCACGCGTTGTTATTTTGGTCAGTGGTGTGTAATCTTACCACGTTATTTACTTGGATGCTGAAGGCGCCCCGAGAGTGGCCAGCTGCAGCCCCTTACCCGTGGCCTTTGTGTCCTGTCTGTGTACCCCCGCTTCCTAGTGCAAGATACTCTGGCTCATGTGTGCTTTGCCTGTCTCAGCGCTGGAATCAGCTCTATGCAGGAGCCCTGGTTCCTTTTGGTGGAGAGTGGTGGTTAGGAGCGTGACCTGGGAACTTGGGGAGCCCATTGTCTCTGGCTTCTCACTGCTTCTCAGCTCTCTCGGTGCACACGGCTAGGACCTAGAGTTCTGTGCACACAAGCTGCGTATGTATGTCTCAGTTCAGACGTGCCCACACATGATACACACATATAACTTCAATTCAGACTTGCCCGCAGTCTTCTGTATCTGTTTGTTTCTTAAATACCATTGGTTTTGGGGCTGGTTTCCTGGCATAGTGGGTTAAGATGCCACCAGGGATGCTGGTATCCCATATGGGCACTGGTTCAAGTCCCAGCGGCTCCACTTCTGATCCAGCTTCCTGCTAATATGCCTGGGAAGGCATCAGAGGATGGCCCCAGTCCCTGGGCCCCTGCTCCCACTTGGAAGACCCAGAAGAGGCTCCTGGCTCCTGTCATTCAGTCTCTCCCAGTTCCAGTCATTGCGGCCATTTGGGGAGAGAACCAGTGGATGAAAGATCCCTCTCTCTGTCTCTCTCTCTCTATAACTCTGCCTTTCAAATAAATAAATACATCTTAAATAAAGCATTGGGTTTATGAGACCTCTTTCCAGTTTTCCACCCAGACCTACAGGGCTTATTCTGGCCTTCCCACTTTCCGTATTTATAGCTCCTATCTGTGATGGAGAGGAAGCTGGCCCTCCGGCTCCCCGTCCGTGTGTTCTGCACACTCCGATGGAAGATGCTCAGAACACACAGATTACGCCCGTGTCGAACACGTGGAGACCGCTTCTCATGGAGTGTATCCACCATTTGGACGGCATTGACACTCCAGGAGGAATTATCAGTGACGTGGAGGTGGTGCGAGGCACCCAGGAGGCACATGTTGCGTTGCGTGCCTTTGGGGTTCTGGGACCAGCCGCCTGTGGATGACGGGCCTTGGCTGTCCAGTCCTAGAATGTGCTAGAAACCCTTTCAGATTCACAGCCCCGGAGTCTGGCAGAGACGCCTACCAGCTGGCGGTGGGCGGTGCGTGGGAGTGGGAGGGCTGGGCTGACTCCGCCCGCCGGTGCGGCTGTGTGTGCATTTACAGCGTGGCTGGGAGCGTTTGTTTCCGTTTGGGTTTCATTTTGGCCCCCCCTGCACCCTGTATGCATGGTTTCCTTTGTTTTCCCTATGAGATGTGGACTTTGGGGTGCGCGTTTCTTGGCACTGCAGGTGAAAGGACTGGATCTTGCTTTTTTGTGTGTTTTTTTGTTGTGGGAAGTCAGCACGCGGGCAGCGGAGAGTGGAGAGCGACGGAAGCCCCGGGAGGCTGTGAAAGTGCAGCGTGGAAGTGGGCCGTGGGCCCTGCAGCCCCGGGGCGTCGTTGAACGTCTGGATGCACGGCCGAGCGCCTGTGCCTCCTCCCCAGGCCCGCTCTGCTGCTGCGTGTCCTCCCGTTCCGTGGGGAGTCTCGGGGCTGGGGAGGGGAGTGCCCTCCCCCGTGCAGCCCAGCCCACCCGGTCCCGTGGGGCGTGGTTGACCCCGTGCGGGAAATGCCCGTTCCTGGTTCGCAGGCATCCGTCTTCTGCAGCCTCGGACGTGGGTCTCCTGCAGCCCGTGGCTGTTCGGAATTGGGCGATGCCGTTGTTTTTGGAGCTTAGTCTCTTGGGCGAAGACAGGATGAACAGGAACCTGAGAGACTCGGGCGCCCGATTTGTGTTGAATGGGGTTCTGAAAAGTCTACGAGGGGTCAGGGGTGGAACCGAGACTGGAAGAATGCAGGTCCTGAGAGAGAAGGGCCTGGCGTCCAGTCGGAGGGGACCCGCCTCCCTGCCCGGCTCTCTTCTGTCCTCTGCGCCGCCTAGGGGCCATCCGTGAGAATGCACCTGCTCCAGGTCCCTTGGCTGGGACTGGCTCCCTGGCCACACACACCCACAGGGTGGGCCCCACACAGGGTGTGTGGGTGTGGGTGTGGGCCCCACTGGAGCACGGGACGTGTCAGAGATGTCTGAAGAGTGGAGAAGCCAGGCCTGCAGGAGAGAAGGCCCCTGAGTGGTTGGTTTGGGTACTTACATTGCCCACTGTGGCAGGCTGGACCTGCCAGGGTCACCCTGAGGCTGTACCAGCCAGGGCTGGGGTGGCCTGACTTCTGAGGGTCCCAGTGGTGTACACCCAGGAGACCAGCCAGGGCTGGGGTGGCCTGCCTTTCTGAGGGTCCCAGTGGTGTACACCCAGGAGACCAGCCAGGGCTGGGGTGGCCTGACTTCTGAGGGTCCCAGTGGTGTACACCCAGGAGACCAGCCAGGGCTGGGGTGGCCTGACTTCTGAGGGTCCCAGTGGTGTACACCCAGGAGACCAGCCAGGGCTGGGGTGGCCTGCCTTTCTGAGGGTCCCAGTGGTGTACACCCAGGAGACCAGCCAGGGCTGGGGTGGCCTGCCTTTCTGAGGGTCCCAGTGGTGTACACCCAGGAGACCAGCCAGGGCTGGGGTGGCCTGCCTTTCTGAGGGTCCCAGTGGTGTACACCCAGGAGACCAGCTAGGGCTGGGGTGGCCTGCCTTTCTGAGGGTCCCAGTGGTGTACACCCAGGAGACCAGCCAGGGCTGGGGTGGCCTGACTTCTGAGGGTCCCAGTGGTGTACACCCAGGAGACCAGCCAGGGCTGGGGTGGCCTGCCTTTCTGAGGGTCCCAGTGGTGTACACCCAGGAGACCAGCCAGGGCTGGGGTGGCCTGCCTTTCTGAGGGTCCCAGTGGTGTACACCCAGGAGACCAGCCAGGGCTGGGGTGGCCTGCCTTCTGAGGGTCCCAGTGGTGTACACCCAGGAGACCAGCCAGGGCTGGGGTGGCCTGCCTTTCTGAGGGTCCCAGTGGTGTACACCCAGGAGACCAGCTAGGGCTGGGGTGGCCTGCCTTTCTGAGGGTCCCAGTGGTGTACACCAAGGAGACCAGCCAGGGCTGGGGTGGCCTGCCTTTCTGAGGGTCCCAGTGGTGTACACCCAGGAGACCAGCCAGGGCTGGGGTGGCCTGCCTTTCTGAGGGTCCCAGTGGTGTACACCCAGGAGACCAGCCAGGGCTGGGGTGGCCTGACTTCTGAGGGTCCCAGTGGTGTACACCCAGGAGACCAGCCAGGGCTGGGGTGGCCTGCCTTTCTGAGGGTCCCAGTGGTGTACACCCAGGAGACCAGCCAGGGCTGGGGTGGCCTGCCTTTCTGAGGGTCCCAGTGGTGTACACCCAGGAGACCAGCCAGGGCTGGGGTGGCCTGCCTTTCTGAGGGTCCCAGTGGTGTACACCCAGGAGACCAGCCAGGGCTGGGGTGGCCTGCCTTTCTGAGGGTCCCAGTGGTGTACACCCAGGAGACCAGCCAGGGCTGGGGTGGCCTGCCTTTCTGAGGGTCCCAGTGGTGTACACCCAGGAGACCAGCCAGGGCTGGGGTGGCCTGACTTCTGAGGGTCCCAGTGGTGTACACCCAGGAGACCAGCCAGGGCTGGGGTGGCCTGCCTTTCTGAGGGTCCCAGTGGTGTACACCCAGGAGACCAGCCAGGGCTGGGGTGGCCTGCCTTTCTGAGGGTCCCAGTGGTGTACACCCAGGAGACCAGCCAGGGCTGGGGTGGCCTGACTTCTGAGGGTCCCAGTGGTGTACACCCAGGAGACCAGCCAGGGCTGGGGTGGCCTGACTTCTGAGGGTCCCAGTGGTGTACACCCAGGAGACCAGCCAGGGCTGGGGTGGCCTGACTTCTGAGGGTCCCAGTGGTGTACACCCAGGAGACCAGCCAGGGCTGGGGTGGCCTGACTTCTGATGGTCCCAGTGGTGTACACCCAGGAGACCAGCCAGGGCTGGGGTGGCCTGACTTCTGAGGGTCCCAGTGGTGTACACCCTGGAGACCAGCCAGGGCTGGGGTGGCCTGACTTCTGAGGGTCCCAGTGGTGTACACCCAGGAGACCAGCCAGGGCTGGGGTGGCCTGACTTCTGAGGGTCCCAGTGGTGTACACCCAGGAGACCAGCTAGGGCTGTGGTGGCCTGCCTTTCTGAGGGTCCCAGTGGTGTACACCCAGGAGACCAGCCAGGGCTGGGGTGGCCTGACTTCTGAGGGTCCCAGTGGTGTACACCCAGGAGACCAGCCAGGGCTGGGGTGGACTGACTTCTGAGGGTCCCAGTGGTGTACACCCAGGAGACCAGCCAGGGCTGGGGTGGCCTGCCTTTCTGAGGGTCCCAGTGGTGTACACCCAGGAGACCAGCCAGGGCTGGGGTGGCCTGACTTCTGAGGGTCCCAGTGGTGTACACCCAGGAGACCAGCCAGGGCTGGGGTGGCCTGCCTTTCTGAGGGTCCCAGTGGTGTACACCCAGGAGACCAGCTAGGGCTGGGGTGGCCTGCCTTTCTGAGGGTTCCAGTGGTGTACACCCAGGAGACCAGCCAGGGCTGGGGTGGCCTGACTTCTGAGGGTCCCAGTGGTGTACACCCAGGAGACCAGCCAGGGCTGGGGTGGCCTGACTTCTGAGGGTCCCAGTGGTGTACACCCAGGAGACCAGCTAGGGCTGGGGTGGCCTGCCTTTCTGAGGGTCCCAGTGGTGTACACCCAGGAGACCAGCCAGGGCTGGGGTGGCCTGCCTTTCTGAGGGTCCCACTGGTGTACACCCAGGAATCCGCCACCTCCACGGGGACTCAGGACAAGGCTGACCAAGCCAACAGAGGCATTGGCTGGGAAGCTCGACTTGGCTCCCTTGTCCCTTTCATTGATGAGAGTCTACGAAATTGGGTCACAAGCAACACCTTCAGGCCCATTCTCACAGGGAAGGTGGAATCGCTTGTTGGTGTCCCGAGGGAGAGTCCGTCTCTCATTTCTGGCTGGGCCTTGTGTAGTGCATGGCACCTGTTAGGTAGCCGTCACACTCCTGACCCTGGGTCCGTGTTCCAGTCACCAGGAGAAGGCTTGGGGACCCCCCCACCCCACCCTGTGGCTCTGGCTCCTGGAGTCTAAAGCCATTTTCCGGAATTGAGAAGATGTCCAGAGGTCTGGATGCTAAAGGGCAGTTCCCTCTTCCAGGATTAATTTTGAAATTCGGAACTTTAAAACAGAGACGGGTCTTGGGTTTTCATTTTTAACAAAGCAGACGGCTACAATTTGCATGTCTCCCATAGCTGCCTGCAGTTCCTTCCCTGGCTGGCATTCTGTAATTTATTTCTTTAACGCTCTGTTGTTGTTGCTTCTTAATTTATCTGAGAGGCAGAGGGACAGAGAGAGAGACAGACAGAGCTCCCATCTGCTGGTTCACTCTACAAATGCCTGCAACAGCCAGGACTGGGCTGGGCTGAGCCTGGGAACTGAGAACACAACCCAGGGCTCTCCTGTGGGTGGCAGGTCCCAGCTACTTGGGGAGGAAGCTGGGATCACGAGCTGAGACTGGACCCAAGCGCCCTGATATGGGATGGGGCTCTCCATGGGCATTGGACTCGCTAGGCTGAATGTCCCCCATGTTCCCACTTATCACCCACCAGGCTGAATGTCCCCCATGTTCATACTTATCACCCATCAGGCTGAATTCCCCCATGTTCCTACTTATCACCCACCAGGCTGAATGTCCCCCATGTTCACACTTATCACCCATCAGGCTGAATTCCCCCATGTTCCTACTTATCACCCACCAGGCTGAATGTCCCCTGCGTTCACACTTATCACCCATCAGGCTGAATGCCCCCCGTGTTCCCACTTATCACCCACCAGGCTGAATGTCCCCCATGTTCACACTTATCACCCACCAGGCTAAATGCCCCCTGTGTTCCCACTTATCACCCACCAGGCTGAATGTCCCCCATGTTCACACTTATCACCCACTAGGCTGAATGTCCCCCATGTTCCCACTTATCACCCACCAGGCTGAATGTCCCCCATGTTCACACTTATCACCCACCAGGCTGAATGTCCCCCATGTTCCCACTTATCACCCACCAGGCTGAATGTCCCCCATGTTCACACTTATCACCCACCAGGCTGAATGTCCCCCATGTTCCCACTTATCACCCACCAGGCTGAATGTCCCCCATGTTCACACTTATCACCCACCAGGCTGAATGTCCCCATGTTCACTCTTATCACCCGCCAAGCTGAATGTCCCCCATGTTCACACTTATCACCCGCCAGGCTGAATGTGCCCCATGTTCACTCTTATCACCCATCAGGCTGAATGTCCCCCATGTTCACACTTATCACCCACCAGGCTGAATGTCCCCCATGTTCCCACTTATCACTCACCAGGCTGAATGTCCCCCATGTTCCCACTTATCACCCACCAGGCTGAATGTCCCCGTGTTCCCACTTATCACCCACCAGGCTGAATGTCCCCCATGTTCCCACTTATCACCCACCAGGCTGAATGTCCCCCGTGTTCACACTTATCACCCACCAGGCTGAATGTGCCCCATGTTCCCACTTATCACCCACCAGGCTGAATGTCCCCCATGTTCACACTTATCACCCGCCAGGCTGAATGTCCCTCATGTTCACACTTATCACCCACCAGGCTGAATGTCCCCCATGTTCCCACTTATCACCCACCAGGCTGAATGTCCCCCATGTTCACACTTATCACCCACCAGGCTGAATGTCCCCCATGTTCACACTTATAACCCACCAGGCTGAATGTCCCCCATGTTCACACTTATCACCCACCAGGCTGAATGTCCCCCATGTTCCCACTTATCACCCACCAGGCTGAATGTCCCCGTGTTCACACTTATCACCCGCCAGGCTGAATGTCCCCGTGTTCACACTTATCACCCACCAGGCTGAATGTCCCCCGTGTTCCCACTTATCACCCACCAGGCTGAATGTCCCCCATGTTCCCACTTATCACCCACCAGGCTGAATGTCCCCCATGTTCATACTTATCACCCACCAGGCTGAATGTCCCCCATGTTCACACTTATCACCCACCAGGCTGAATGTCCCCCATGTTCAGACTTATCACCCGCCAGGCTGAATGCCCCCATGTTCCCACTTATCACCCACCAGGCTGAATGCCCCCCGTGTTCCCACTTACCACCCACCAGGCTGAATGTGCCCCGTGTTCACACTTACCACCCACCAGGCTGAATGTCCCCCATGTTCACACTTATCACCTACCAGGCTGAATGTCCCCCATGTTCACTCTTATCACCCGCTAGGCTGAATGTCCCCCATGTTCCCACTTATCACCCACCAGGCTGAATGCCCCCCATGTTCCCACTTATCACCCACCAGGCTGAATGCCCCCCATGTTCCCACTTATCACCCACCAGACTGAATGTCCCCGTGTTCCCACTTATCACCCACCAGGCTGAATGCCCCCCGTGTTCACACTTATCACCCACCAGGCTGAATGTCCCCCGTGTTCCTGCTTCTCTCTGTGCTGCTAGGACTGCAGGAGCACAGAGCTCACAGCCGGCTCCTGAGCCTGTGACCGTTAGAAACGGAAGTGCTCCTCTGGCACCTGCCTGTCCTGTGCTGGCCCAGACAGGGGCTGTGGCTCGCAGGCCCAAAGTCTGCCGATTCAGTTGGCCTGACTTGGTGAGTCCCGAGCAGTCTGGGGGCTGGAGGCACCCCATGCCCCCCCCCTCCCCCACTGGAGGTCCCAGGGTGGAACCTGCAGGCCTCATGTCTCTGATGTGCAGTCTGGAAATAACACAAATGCCGGATTTGTGCCTTGGCCAAACTGTGGGGTGCTGTAGGTGGGAGGTGACACAATGGCAATTTAATACTTAGTACAAACATGGTTTGTTTTTTCCTCCTTGATCTCTGAAGCGGGGATTTTAAGTTAAAGGATGCTACTTTGGATACAGTGGGTCGGATGAAGCGTCTTGTTAACAGTGACTTTACTACAGTGTTTATGGCGACACGGCTGCTGGAAAAGTGTGGCACCTGCCGTGTCTGTTGGACAGCGCCAGCCTGGACAAGGCGTGCAGCCCCTGAGTGGGGGGTGAGGGGCAATTGTGTGAGGGTCTCCTCTGCCCACCAGGGGCCTGTGGGGAGGGCCTCTCTGCGAGCAGTGCCCGGCATGGTAAGGAAGGAAGGAGGTGGGTTCTGCACTCCCCTCCCAGGGCCCCCTCTTCCTTCTTGCCTTTGTTTCTCCACCTCCCTTCCCCGGCTCCTGGCTGGTTGTGTTGCCGGTGCCTGGGGACCCAGTGCCCTGCTCTCCCCTGGCCGTCACTGTTGACGCTGTGTGGTTTCTGTCACCTCTGAGAGCTGCTCAATGCCTGGGCTCCTTGCTCTCCTGAAGTGCGCGTGTGCGTGGGTCTCTGCGTGTCTGTGTGTGTGCGTGTCATACGTGTGTGTGTGAAAGACAGCAGAGGTAACCAGGGACATAGTAGGAGTTTTCCTTTAAGAAACTTAATTAACTTTAAAGAAGCACCCAAGAATGATGCATCTTGCTAGCACTTAGACGTAACTAGAACCTATGAGACATAAGAATATCTCCACTTAGTGCATTAGAAGAAAGTGAGTCCTTGAGAACGAGTTCTATCATTAATTAAGGAAGCACCTGAGAAAACAAGCAGTGGAGCTGGACACTTAGGCATAACTAAGGCTTATGGCATCAGAATATCCTCCACTTAATACATTAAAAAGGAATACATCTCTGAGAACAAGTTTTGCTGTTAACTCTCATACTACAACTCTTTGAGTACAGAAGTCCTGCATGGTGAGTTCATGCACAGTGACTCCTGTTGTTGATTTAACGATTGACACTCTTACGTATGACGTCAGTGATCATCCAAGGTTCTTGACATGAGCTGCCAAGGCTATGGAAGCCTTTTGAGTCCACAGTCTCCATCAGTGTTTAGACAGGGCCATAAGCAAAGTGGAAATTCTCTCCCCCCTTTAGAGAAGAGCACCTCCTTCTTTGATGACCTCTTTCCTCTGGGGTCTCACCCACTGAGGTCCTTCTGGAGGACACTTTTTGGTAGTGTCTTGGCTTTTTTTTTTTTTGACAGGCAGAGTGGACAGTGAGAGAGAGAGACAGAGAGAAAGGTCTTCCTTTTCCGTTGGTTCACCCCCCAATGGCCACTGTGGCCCATGCACCACGCTGAACCAAAGCCAGGAGCCAGGTGCTTCTCCTGGTCTCCTATGGGGTGCAGGGCCCAAGCACTTGGGCCATCCTCCAGTGCTCTCCCGGGCCACAGCAGAGAGCTGGCCTGGAAGAGGGGCAACCGGGACAGAATCTGTGCCCCAACTGGGACTAGAACCCGGTGTGCTGGTGCCACTAGGTGGAGGATTAGCCTAGTGAGGCTCGGCGCCAGCAAGTGTCTTGGCTTTCATAGCAGGATGTTTTACCTCGCCAGCCTGACAGTCGGGTTTAAGAAGCCCCCGTTGGGCCCTGTGTTGCAGTCTCCCCCCGCCCCCTCCCCCTCCCCCCAACTCTGACACCCTGTCACCCCATCATCCTGGCGAGGTCAGCAGGGCAGCAGCGTCAGCTCTGTCTCCAGCCCTGACCCTCCAGGTTCAGGGCAGGAAGGGGGCTCCAGGCGCATGGCCCAGGGTTCTGCCCCAGCCAGTGGTGCAAGTGGCTTAGGGGCTGCCCTCTCCGGAGTGCTTGAGGGGTATGGCGGCCACACCAAGCCCCAGGACACACCTGGCGGCGGGACCGAACGCTGGCACCTCGGGCCAGTGGTGGTGGTGGAGGAGGGAGTTGCAGCCACTGCCGTTTCCCCTGCTGATCTGCCCTGGTGGGAAGGATTCTGCACGATTTGTTTTTGGTGTGGGTGTGGTTGCTACGTGGCATCCTCTAGGGTGTGGGCAGGTGGTTCTTGGTGGCCCGCAGGTGGCTTTCCAGACACAGAGCCTGTGCCGCGGGGTCAGCGCTGGGGACTCCAGACACAGAGCCTGTGCCGCGGGGTCAGCGCTGGGGACTCCAGACACAGAGCCTGTGCCGCGGGGTCAGCGCTGGGGACTCCAGACACAGAGCCTGTGCCGCGGGGTCAGCGCTGGGGACTCCAGACACAGAGCCTGTGCCGCGGGGTCAGCGCTGGGGACTCCAGACACAGAGCCTGTGCCGCGGGGTCAGCGTGGGGACCCAGCACCGTTGGTGCTTCCCGCACGTCCCATCTGGGCGTGGAGGGGCCGTCCCTGTTCATGGAAAGTGATCTGTGGGGCTTCCCCAAGGAAAGGCTTATAAATACATTTTTTAAAGATTTATTTTATTGGGGCTGGCGCTGTGCCGTAGTGGGTAAAAGCCTGCAGTGACGGCATCCCATATGGCGCCGGTTCAAGACCCGGCCGCTCCACTTCTGATCCAGCTCTCTGCTGTGGCCTGGGAAAGCAGTGGAAGATGGACCAAGTCCTTGGGCTCCTGCACCCACGTGGGAGACCAGGAAGAAGTTCCTGGCTCTTGGCTTCAGATTGGCGCAGCTCCAGCCATTGTGGCCAATTGGAGAGTGAACCAGCGGATGGAAGACCGCGCGCTCTCTGCTTCTCCTTCTCTCTCTGTGTAACTCTGACTTTCAAGTAAATAAACAAATCTTAACAAAAAAGGATTTATTTTATTTATTTGAAAGAAAAGGTTAGAGGGAGAGAGAGGTAGAGCCGGAGAGAGAGAGAGAGAGAGAGAGAGAGAGAGAGAGAGGTCTTCCATCCACTGGTTTAGTCCCCAGGTGACTGCAACAGCCAGAGCTGAGCTGATCTGAAGCCAGGAGCTTCTTCCGGGTTTCCCACGCAGGTGCAGGAGTCCAAGGACTTGGTCCATCTTCCACGGCTTTCCCAGGCCATAGCAGAGCACTGGATTGGAAGTGAAGCAGCTGGGACTAGAACCGGTACCCATATGGGATGCAGGCTGGGGCTTTAACCTGCTGGGCAACAGCACCAGCCCCAGGGCTGCATTTGCCAGTGTGAGGATGACATTCAGCACAGACATACTCACTGCCTGGCTCTCTCGCTTTGAGTGTGCTTAAAAATAACTCGTAGAGAAATGCATGCGGAGTTTCAGCGTGGAGGAAACGTGTCTGCACTGCGCTGCCCTGCGACTGTGGATCCAGCCTTCGTGACTGCTGCTCCCCGGCCTTTGTCCTGCTTCGCCCAGCCTCGGCTGGGGAGCTCCCGAGAGACTTCTCCCTTGCATTTGATAAACACGTGAACTCCAGGAGCCGCAGAAGACGGCGTGCTCATTAGCATTTTATGAGATGCATGATGCTAATTTTGCGGACGGGGGTGGGGTGGGGGTTTGCATATTCCACCCTTGGAGTATCAGAGCTGGGAGGCACCTGGGAGGTTCAGCAGGTGGCGGGAGCTTGGCGCCTTCGTGTGCCTGCAGGTTGTTGGTGGTGGTCGGGGTGTTCTGTCCCTAAGCACACCCTAGCTCGTCCTGGCAGCTCTGGGTCTGTGCACACCAGTGTTTGGGTGAGGCTGGAAGACCAGGGTCCTCTTTAAACTTTCCATGGCTGCTTTTAATGTGGGCTTCGAGCTTCCAGGTGGGAAGACGAGGCCTGTGCAGAACCTGGCTGCTGGGGGTGGGAGCTGCATAGGAGTCGGGGTCCCAGGCCTCTGCCTCAGGGCGGTGCCCTTCCCGTCCACTTCATGGGGTGCTGCATGCTGACCTGAGCCCATTGTAATCATGATACCCTGCGCTCCTCCCCACCAGCCTGTGCAGACAGGAGGACAAAGCTCAGAGAGGCAGAGTGCCGCCCGGGGCCACACAGCTGCTAGGGCCGAGGGTAGGCTCAGATCCACGCAGTTTTAATCAGGAAGTTTGCCATGTGTTTCCTGATTGCTGGGTAGGTGTCTAACATACATGTAGAGACGGGCACATTGGCTGTTCCCACACAGCTGCTGGACCCCCGTGAAATCAGTCTGCCTGACTGGGACAGTGAGGGAGGCCGTGGGGGTGCCACTCCTGGTGGAGCTGCTTCTGCCCAGCACAGAGATGTGGACAGAAGTGGGAGAGTCCTGTGAAGATCAGGGTGGGTGGAACACTGGCCAGAGTTGGCTCTGCTCCACCTGCTGGGCTGGCCAGGTACACCTGGGCCACCAGGACACTCACCTCCCATTGTGGAACAGCATTGCCATCAAATACTGACTTCGGGTTGTGTTCCTGCTGTGTGACAACCTGCGGTTTAAGCCTTTAATCCCCTGCCTGACCCGGTTTACTCATTTTAGGACAGCAGCCCCCCCAGCTCCCGGTGAAGCCGCAGCAAAACGCTGGCCCAGTTTGCAGGGCAGCCTATTCAGCTGTAGTGCCCGCATCGGCCACCAGAGGGGGCTGTCAGCCCGTGTATGGCACCTGCTGAGGCATGCACTGGCAGTTCTGCCTGCCCCCAGCGCCCAGTGCCGTTTGGCTAAAAGGCTAAAGGCTAAAGGCTAAAGGCTGGCTGCCTTTTACCTGTCGCCAAGCCGTCAGCTGCTCTGCTTGCTAAGTGTGTGGTCGGGGTGGGTTGGAGTGGCCCACATCCCTGGAATGAATTGTGGCGCAGAGAGCAAGTTCCCCTTCTGGTGTAGCTCCTGTTCTGGACTGTGGTCTTGGCACTGGCCGTGGGGTGGGGACATCAAGAGGTGCAGCCCTCCTGGGGACTGGAGGGGCTGGCACGAGGTCGGCACGGGGTGGGTCTGGGTTAGGTTTTGCCCTTGTGACGTGCCTGGCCAGGACTCCTTGGCAGCTCAGTAACGTCGCTAGGCCCCCAGGTTCCTCCTCTGTGAAATGGGGATGATGGTGATGATGATGGTGTGAAGGCACTTTCTGCACAGCTGCCTCTAGGGGCAGCAGCAGAGCCGTGAGGACCGTCACGTGGCCCCAACAGGGAGGTGCGTGCGAGCAGCAGGAGGCAGAGCGGGTGTGGTCCTGGGGCTGGCTGGACCACCACGGCCTGTGTTTGGTGTCTGTGTTTCCCAGGCTGACCCTGCGGGGCACACTGAGCCTCTCCCCGCCTGGCCTGGCCGAGCCTGGGTGAGCCTGCTGCTCGCCTGGGTCCTGTTCACCGGCGCCCTCCCCACACCTGGGCGCTCCACTCCCCTGGCCCATGCATTTGCAGCACTGGGATCTGGCACGTTGAGGCGAGGAGTCTCACCAGGTGTCTCCCGGTGACTTTCCAGCCAGGAATGCCCTTCCCCCAGTGGACTCAGACTCTGAATCTCTCCTGCTGCTGGTTCAGCTAATTTCCTCTTTTATTTCTTGGTTATCACATCAGTTTCATGCATGCCTGTGCGAGCAGGACAGGGGCGTGACACGTCCTGACCCTCCCAGCCGCCGAGACGCGCCGTAGCCTCAGCAGCTCGAGACACTTGGTCCCTTGACCCTTGCTCCTGGTGGCCCCTGCAGCGTGGGCCCAGACAGCGCTGTGGCCGGCTGAGGCCAAAGCTGTCCAGGGCTGAGCAAGGTTCCCTCCCTTGCGGCCCTTGATTTTTTTTTTAACTTAAAAAAATTTAAAGATTTTTTTTTAAAAGATTTTTTATTGATTTATTTGAAAGAGTTAGAGAGGGAGAAGGGAAGGGGGCTGGGGGAGATGTCTTCCCCACACAGCACAGCTGGCTTCCCACGTGCCCTGCCTCTGTCTCCTGCTTGGGAGGCCGGCACCCCGTGCCCTTCCTGGCCACGTGTCAGTCCGTGGCGGGGTTCTCTGCTCCACTGCCTGCCTGCCCTGCCTCCCTTGCCCTGCCCTGACTCCGATGGTGCATCAGGGCCCGGCCGGCCTCACTGTGACTCTGCTGCACTTGCCCTGCCCTGACACCGATGGTGCATCAGGGCCCGGCCGGCCTCAGTGTGACTCTGCTGCACTTGCCCTGCCCTGACTCCGAAGGCCCATCAGGGCCCGGCTGGCCTCAGTGCCCTGCCTCCCTTGCCCTGCCCTGACTCCGAAGGCCCATCAGGGCCCGGCCGGCCTCAGTGCTCTGCTGGCTGCTGCTCACCCACTCCACTGCCTCGCCTCCTCCGGCCCAGCTCCTGTGTCCCTCACAAGCCTTCCCCAGGCACCGCGGGGCCCAGGGACCTCAGCCCTCTTGCAGCCTCCGGTGGCCAGGGCTTTCTGCCTAGGCTTCTACACCCAACCTGCTTTCCAGATGAGTTTGAAGCTCCTGTGAGCTGATCGAGTGACTGTGGAATCGTATGGGCCTGGTTTGGAGCCTCTTAGGCCAGTTGTAGCTTCCCCATCGGCAATATCGGATAATCACCCCTCATGTCTGCCTTACTAGCGGGGCTCTGTGTGTAGCTGTGCAGGTTGTGCACTGCACAAAGGCGCCTCATCTGACTGTATTCGGAAAGTTTCCCACAAACACTAGGCCAGCGTCTTGTTCCAGCCCATGCATGTAGTACCGCCGCTGTCAGACAGGAGGCGCCAGAGTCTTAAGGGGCGCCTGTCCCCAGCAGCCCTGCCTGCCAAGGTTAAACCTGGTGAGGACTGAGCCTGGTGCCTAGGTAGTGCTCCACGATGTGGCCGTAGAGGGCAACCTGGAACCGGGCTCGCAGCCGCGGTGTGCGTTCGGTGCGCAGTAGTGAACTGGGCCTTCCAGGGAAAGTGGGGGTGGAGGCCCCCAAGTTCATGCCTGGCCTGCCCAGCATTCAGACTGCCGACCCTGGAACAGGGTACTGTGATGGAGTTTTCTTCGATTCGGACCCATCCCAACATCTCTGGCAGCAGGAGCATCCCATGTGGGCTTGGGCAGGAGCCGGCGTGTCTTCGTTGGCAGCCTTTCGACCCTCGGCTTCTCTGGAGGCTTGTGGCATATGAGTGCCAGTTAAAGCTGATGTCCTCTTAGAGCTGAGGAAACAGTGGTGAGCCTGCTTCAGGGGATCGCGAGGATAAGCACGCCCCGCACACGCACGCGCGCTTTCCATTTAATTAATTTGTGTTTCCTTCCCGTCTGCCTCTTCCTTTATCAACCCCAATGTCTTGTTACGTGGCAAGTTCTCGATAAGGCTGGGGACTGAGACAGGACCAAGCCACGGCTCCTTACAGGCCCTGCAGAATCGGTGAAGCGGGAGGGGCATGTCTTGTCCTAACCTGAGGAAGGAGACCCGTAGGGAGCTGCACAGTGGGAGACTTTATTCGTCATGTCGACTGTGACAGCCAGCTAGCTTTATGTTGTTAAAATATTTCCACTCCCATTGGGAAGTTCCTGGCTCTTACCAATTTATAACTTCAGGGCAAGTGAAAAACCAAGAAACAAAAAATATAGCTCAGTAAGAATTTGCTATCCTGCTCCTCTCCTCCTAAGATGGATAATTTAATAGGATCTTGGCTTTGGCTGGTGAGCACTCTTTAAAGTTAATAAATCCAAGTAAAAGATAGCTCCAAATCAGAAAGGGTGATTTATGCCACTCCAGGAGAGGAGGCGGATTTTGATGCATCTTAAAATGGAGTAGTCTTTAGTTTATTTATTTATTTTTATCCACCTGAAAGGTAGAACTACAAAAAGAGAGAGAGAAGTATCTTCCATGTGCTGTTTCACTCCCCAAATGCCTGCAACAAGAATGGGCCATGCTGAAGCCAGGAGCCCAGAACTCCATCTGGGTCTCCCAGCCTGGCAGGGGTCCAGGCACTTGAGCTGTCACCTACCACTTCCCAGGATGCGTTAGCAGGAAGCTGGATCAGAAGTGGAACAGCTGGGACTTGAACCAGTGCTCTGATACGGCGTGCAGGTGACCCAAGCAGCAGTTTAACCCTCTGTACCCGACGCCCACCCACTGGTGCAGTGATGTCATAGCCCAGTAATGAAAGACTTTCTCGTGGGTACAGATAACCCTTGAAGCATTCTGTAGTCAGCAGTTCATCCCGTGCTCGCTGGTGCCTGTGTGTCGGCAGCAGCGTCACTGCCCGGGGAAGGTGGGGTCAGGCTGGCGCGGTGCTGGCTGCTGGTCACCAGCACACAACCGGCCCTGCAGAGCCCGGATCTGCTGACCATGACTGCATTGCACCTGCCTGGGCGCGTTTGGGAATGGATGGGGGAGAAGCCACAATTCCCAAGTCTAGTGTCTGCTGCAGAGGGTCCGGGCTGGTTTTGCCTGTGGCTGCAGTATTGTCTTTTCAGACTTCTTACTTCTAAATAATAGCTGTGTAGGAAGCTGCAGAGGTAACAGAAGTCTCCTGTTCCTTTTGTGCAGTTAATTTCATACAGCTGATCACATCCTTTCAAGTGTGGCAAAAGGCACGTGGGATAAATTCTACAGTTCTGAGCGTTTCGAAGAACACAGCTCAGTGGCGTTAGGCAGCTTCACACCATCCACCTGCAGAGTGTTTTCATCTCAACCCAGTGGTTACATCTTATGCAACTGTTACACAATTTCAAACCCGAGTTGGAGAGTGATGTGGCTGTAAGTGGGTATCCAGGAATATAGTGTGTAGGCTTATGTAACCACCCACAGTTTTACCAGCTCAGGGAGTTGTACAACCCTGCCACCCTCACGTGCGTTTACCCTCCCTCTCTCATAAACCAGCTATCGCGAGTGCTGCGTGTGCCCACGTGGAGAACCACAGCAGGTGGCCTGCTGCAGCTGTCAAGCCCGATGTAGCTAAGTCCAGCAGGACTGAGGTCTTTGTCCATAGTGCTTGCTCCAGTTCCCCTTGGTTCTTCTTCCTTTTGGCTGTTCCAGGATCCGGTCTCATCTTTCCTTTCTGTCTAGAGAACTCCCCTTGAGTTCTTCCAGGGGATGTCCGCTGGTGGCGCATTCCCTCGTCTCCGTCCTCTGATGGGAAGGTCTCGGGTCCCTGTTCTCTCTCCAAGGCCGTCTTCACCGCTGTGGGATTCCAGGCTGACGGTTCTCCCAGCACCACTTGCTGCTGGCGTCCACTGTGTGTGATGAGAGCTGCTGTCAGTCCCACCGTTTTTCCCTACGGGAAGAGGGTTTTTTCTTGGTACTTTCAAATTTTCCTGTCGAGGTTTTGAAAGTTTGATTGTGTTGTTGAAATGAACTTTTTGGGTTTACCTAATCCCTGGGTTTTGTCTTTGACAGATTTGGGAAACATTTCGGCTGCTGTTGCTTTGAGTGTTCCAGCCTCTTCTTCCGCTCGTGATGGCGCGAATGGCAGATCGGCTGTAATCCCACCGATCAGCGAAGCTCGCTCTTTACTTTAAGCCAGTCTGTTTTCTCTGCCATTCAGACTGTGTTTCTGTTGTTCTGTCCTCCAGATCTTTGATTCTGTTGCCCTTTGCTTTCTGTTTTGCGCTCATCCACGGGAGGATTTTTCTGTCTTCATCTTTGATCTGCTTTTCCCTGGTGCCAGGGCTTCCCATCCATGTCGGGTATCCTGACACATCTGCTGCCAGCCTCTGTTCATTGTCCTCGCTCGTTCCAGCCGTGGTTTTCCTGAGTCTTGGGAGATCGCAAGGAAGGGTGTCTGGCTGACTGCTGGACACTTGGGTGCTGTGTTCCGAGGGTCTGTGTCTTACTAAAATCCGTGCCAGTAGGCTCCCTGGACTCGCTGTGGCCAGGGAAGGGGACACTGCCTTGTGACTACCCGGGGACAGAAGCCCAGTTTCCTCACTGGGGCTGTGTCTGCACTGGGGGGTGGTGTCCAGGCTCCTCACTGGGGCTGTGTCTACACTGGGGGGAGGTGTCCAGGCTCCTCACTGGGCCTGTGTCTACACTGGGGGGTGGTGTCCAGGCTCCTCACTGGGGCTGTGTCTACACTGGGGGAGGTGTCCAGGCTCCTCAGTGGGCTGTGTCTACACTGGAGGGTGGTGTCCAGATTCCTCACTGGGCCTGTGTCTACACTGGGGGGTGGTGTCCAGATTCCTCACTGGGCCTGTGTCTACACTGGGGGGTGGTGTCCAGGCTCCTCACTGGACCTGTGTCTACACTTGGGGGAGGTGTCCAGGCTCCTCAATGGGCTGTGTCTACACTGGGAGGAGGTGTCCAGGCTCCTCAGTGGGCTGTGTTTACACTGGGGGGAGGTGTCCATCTCCTCACTGGGGCTGTGTCTACACTGGGGGGGGAGGTGTCCAGGCTGGTCACTGGGGCAGTGTCTACACTGTGGGGTGGTGTCCAGACTCCTCGCTGGGGCTGTGTCTACACTGGGGCAGATGTCCAGGCTCCTCACTGGGCTTGAGTCTACACTGGGGAGTGGTGTCCAGGCTCCTCACTGGGCTTGAGTCTACACTGGGGGATGGTGTCCAGGCTCCTCACTGTGCCTGTGTCTACACTGGGGAGTGGTGTCCAGATTCCTCACTGGGGCTGTGTCTACACTGGGGGAGGTGTCCAGGCTCCTCAGTGGGCTGTGTCTACACTGGGGCAGGTGTCCAGGCTTGTCAATGGGGCTGTGTCTACACTGGGGGAGGTGTCCAGGCTCCTCACTGGGCTGTGTTTACACTGGGGGAGGTGTCCAGGCTCCTCACTGGGGCTGTGTCTATACTGGCGGAGGTGTCCAGGCTCCTCAGTGGGCTGTGTCTACACTGGGGGCGGTGTCCAGGCTCCTCACTGGGCCTGTGTCTACACTGGGGCTGTGTCTGTACTGGGGGGAGGTGTCCAGGCTTGTCAATGGGGCTGTGTCTACACTGCGAGGAGGTGTCCAGGCTCCTCAGTGGGCTGTGTCTACATTGAGGGGAGGTGTCCAGGCTGGTCACTGTGGCTGTGTCTACACTGCGGGGCCTGTGTCTACACAGGCTCCCCACCAGGCCCCTGCTGCTCACACACACCTGGCCAGGAGGTGCTGCGGTGCCTCAGTCCCGCCCCTCACGTGGCCTCCAGTGGTGGGGTGGTGGCCTCATGACCGCCAGTTGCCGGGAGAGTCCTGGCCTTGCCCCGCTGGGCAGGGGCTGCTTCCTTAGCTCCTGCTGGGGTGGGAGTCCCGCCTTCCCGCAACGAGCTGCGGTGTTTTCTGTGGGCTTTGGCTGTGGGCGGGAGGATTTGGGGACGATTTCTGTCCTTAGGCAGCCACGACAGGCCTTGACTTGGGGCTGTTTTTGATGTACCTGCGGGTGTTGCCGGCCTGCTGGCGTCTGCGGCTCCTGCCGGTGCTGGGAGGCAGAAGGAGACCCCGGAGCCTTTGGCCGTGCTGCGCCTCAAGGCCCAAGGCTGGTCGCTGCTCTGCTAGCCTCTCTGCAGCTTCCAGTTTGCTTGTGTTTGTCTTGTCCGTGACGTCCGGGGTTTTTACTGTCCTCTGGGAGGCACAGGGAGAAGGCCGCACACCCCATCGTTCTGGAACTTGCTGCACAGCATGTGAAAAACGCATGTGCGCTGGGATGCTGTGGTCCCAGGGTGGACTTGGGCGCCGTCTGCTCCCGCCCTGCACTCCCATCCCTGATCTCTGATGACTCCCACTTTTCCTGGTGTCACCTGCTGCCTGCAAAGCCGTGACATTGGCATCTACACCTGGGCTGTCCTCCTGCCACACCTTCTGTGGCCTCCAGCCTGCCCTTCATTTTCGGTGTTCATTTCATTTGGGCATAAAATGTTCAGGTCATGGCTTTGAGTAGGGGCTGACAGCCACCTCCTTTCTCTCCTGTGTGTGGCCTGGCCGGATCTGACGCCTGAGGACAGGCAGGCAGGCTCTGAGCTGGGCTTCTGAGGGCCTTGTGGGAGAGGCTGGGGTGTGGACACCCTTCCGGCTCCCCTGGTGTGAGCAAGCTGCATGCCTGTCTCTTGGGTCGCAGACCTGGGCCGGAAGGGGTCACGGGGACTTCCCGCGGCCGCCCTCCTCCAGCCCTGTTGCGAGTCTGAGTCGGCGGCTTGCCCAGCAGTCCTGATGCCTGCTCCTGGGCAGTTTCTGGGAGATCCCTCAGCTCCTCCTGCTGTTTCGCACTTGGTGTCCACAAGGAAATGGGGTTTGAGTTTTCTCTGGGGCCTCTGAGACTGTCCTTGCCAGTGGCCCCTCGGTGGCCTGCTTGCCCCCTCTGTGCTGCTGGGCAGAGGGAGGGTGGAGGGCACAGAGCACGGGTCCCCTCCAGAGGTGGAGAGGGCTGTGTGTGTGGTTTGGATGCTGTTAAGGCACAGCCCCTCCCCCATCGGTGTGTCAGCACATCAGAGGGCTGGAAGGGAACCCACCACACCAAGCTGCTCAGAGACGCTCGACTCTCGCAGGGGAGGGGAGGGGAGGGGAGGGGAGTGGGCGGGGTCTGCTCAGCTTTCTGCCCCTCTCACCGCATGCGTTCATACTCGCAAGTTTGTAATACACAGTCGTGGTAATAACAAGAGCTGGTGGAAGGGCCATGAGACCCCGAGCAGATGGCCTGACACATGTCAGGGACAGAGGAAGGGAGCCGCATGCTGGTGCCAGAGCCTCCTTCAGGCTGGCCAGAGCAGGTGGCCTCAGCCCTGGGCTGCACTGACCTTTGTCGCTCTTTTACTCTGGTGTCTGGCATTTGGAGAGTGGTCACTGAACACAGCCACCTCCAGTGACCTCTTAAGCTGCCACGGTCAAGTACCAGCAGCTGCAGCTGTGCCCATCTACTCCTGCAGGGGGCGCTCCTGGGGTCTTATGACCCGCAGTCCAGGGAGCCATGGTGGGGTCACAAGTCCTTATTTGTCCCGAGGTCCCCAGAGCAGGTGAGTGCAGCCAGGACCTGGCTGTTCCTGACCGGGAATGTTTGCGTATCAGAGGTCAGAAGTGAGGACTTGTTTATACAGCTATTTCAAGGTTCTCCTTTCTGATAGTGCCAAGTAGCTGCTTAAAAACTGGCAGAGAGTTCGTAGGAAGTGGATGCTCAAACCTCAAACTTCTGTGATTTGATTTTACTTGTGCTGAATACGTCATTTTCCCTTAGACTTCTTTTGTTAAAGACAAGCACACAGTAATTGGATCTAAAAATGCACCCAGATTA
The DNA here is from genome assembly GCA_949820135.1 of Sylvilagus floridanus. Taxonomy (NCBI): domain Eukaryota; kingdom Metazoa; phylum Chordata; class Mammalia; order Lagomorpha; family Leporidae; genus Sylvilagus; species Sylvilagus floridanus. Next base: position 160,897,330 of record OX463241.1, on the reverse strand, counting down.
CAGCGTCTTCATCAGGAGTAGCTGACAGCGTAATTACGATGGCGTCTCATCTTCTCATGTCAGCCCCGAGGAGAAGGGAAAGTGGCCCCTGTGTTGTTGTTTTGCGGATATTTGGGGGTGGGGGGGCAGCGCGAGCCGATGCTCGCCTGGCGGGCTTGGGCACTTGGCTGGCTGTGTGCTGCGGCGAGCGTCTCTGGTGGGCACAGGCCCCCTGCTCGTCAGGGGCCTGGGGGGCCTCTGCAGGATGTGTCTCGGGCTGCAGCACCACCTGTGCCCTGGGCTTCTGGGACAGTTGGTGCCTGAGGACAGGCTCCACCTGCCGTCAGCAGCCAAGCAGAGCCCAGATGCTCACCCGGCATGGGGTTTTGTGGTGTCCCTGGCTTGGTGTGTCCGTGTGTTCCCTGGTGGGCTGCGTGGCACGGTGGACACTAAGGGCCAGGGTCAGGCAAACCTGGCTCTGTGAATCTCAGTTCTGTCCCTCTAGGGGCTCATCAGCCTGGCTGGCACAGGGAGTGAATGAGGGGGGCTGTGTCTGCAGGGGTGGGCTGGAGCCCAGAGCCCCTCTCGTGCCCACCTGAGCCTCCCAGGCCCTTTCAATGCCTGCTCCCAGCTTCCAAGCACCTGGGTCGAGTCACCTCCCCCTCCCCCTCCCCGCGGCCTGGCTCTTCCCCACCATAGGGCTCCTACCTTTATGGAGCCCGGTTCCGGGATGCAGCCCTTGTGGGAGCAGCTCAGCCATGACGGCTGGAACTGCGTCGGACCCGCTGTGTTTGTTGCTTTGCTCTTTGCAAGGCCTTAGCAATGTCTCATTTTCTAAGAGTCAGTTAACGTTAATTGTAGAAAATATGGAAGTGATTTTTAAAATAGTTTTACAGTCGAGGTTTTGGGGTGCTTCCTGTCAGCCTGGCTGGCCTTTCTCCTGTCACCTGGTCATGAATGGTGTCTGTCTATGAATGACCAAACGGCGCTCATGCCAATTCGTCATGCGTCCCGCCGTTTCCTAGTCGGCCTCCTTTGGAGCATTTCCCATGTCATCCCAGGTCCCCAGGAGACAGGGCTTTCGGCAGGGAGGTGTCGTGACTTAGCCACTGCTGAGCACGGATCCTGCTATGTCCGGTGCCTCTGTGCAGTCCTGACTGCAGGAGCTCAAGGCGCGGAAGTACAGCTGGGACGTTACCTGTGGCCGCCTTTGCCAATGGCGGTGTTTGTTCATGAGTGCCAGACTCTACCACCCACGTGCACAGCCGTCCTCCCCAGTGCTGTTTCAGCAGACCGCCGTGGGCTGCATGGGAGACCTGGGATGAGATGCTGTGTCACCTCCACGGTGCTCCCCGAAGGTGTGGGCCACTCTGCTAAGTAGGCACTACAATTCTGTAATTTAAATAGATGCCTGCCTTTTGCTCAGAGGCCTGGAAGGCTGTTAGCCATTGGCAGTGACTTGGTCCCTGTAGCAGGTGCTGGGCGGTGGTCACTGTCATCAGTGTGCTGGGAATCTCATCTTCTGAGGTGCCACCCTTTCCCGGGCACCAATGGGGATCCTCGACCTGAGCCGCTTTATTCCCCTCTGTGGCCGCTCCTTGACCATCTCACGCCCTGCGGCTGCCGGTTCTTCCTTATTACTGAATCAGATGTCCCAGCCCCCTGCCCTTCCTGCTGCAGGACCAGCCCTCTTTGTCTGCCACCCGCTCCTTGGGGCTTTCTCTTACTAAGGCCCTGGTCCTTTGTTACCTGCCAAGGCCTGATTGTTCCTGTCCTGCCTCGCACCTGTTCATCAGGACACCTGGCCCCCCAGGTTAAGCTCTGAGGAGGTGGGGCCCTCAAGAGTGGGGCCTGCGCTTGTAGCAGAGGCCATGGAGAGCTGTCAGGTCACAGGGGGAGGGTGTCGTCCTTGAATTGGGAGAGCAGGACCTCTGCAGACGCTGAGCCTGTGGTGCCATGATGCTGGCGTCCGGCCGCCAGAAGGGTCGGGAGTAAGCCTGTCTTGTGTAGAAGCCACGTGGTTGTGGGCATGGCCCAGGACGTGCCCTGTCAGTGGATTCAGCCTCTTCACATGCCCACCTTCAGCTTTCTGTACCCCCTCGGGTGCTGAGCCCCATCTCCCTGCCTGGTGCACCCCACCCTGTCTGCACTGTCCGCTCCTAGTGAGCATCCTGCTCTGACGTCCTGCCCAGACCCCTGATCTTGGCCCTGCACCTGCACTCCCTCCTCGGGCACGTGGGCCTCCCTCTCCCTGGTGTTGCCCACGCCTGTCCTGCCTGCTCAGCCTGACTCCATGCAGACCTGCATCCCAGGCCTTTCTTTCTGCCCTCAGCGCCCCACAGGCTCCCCCCCCCCCCAACACACCAGTGGACCCCTCGTGCCTGTCCCCTCATTCAGCCCTGGCTGCCTGCTGTCTTCCAGAAGCAGGGGATACTGAGGTGACCCTGGGAGAAACAGTGTGATGGGGCAGCGAGGGCTCCTGTTGGGCAGGGCCAGGGCTTGGGAGCTGGCCCTGAGTGCGAGGCCTCCCCTGCTAAGCCAGCCTTCCACCAGGCTTCCTCTCGCCTCTGCTTTGCAGGCCGGCCCTCCCCACAGGCCTTTGGTGCTGGGCACGGGCCCTGCCTGTCAGCAGGTGCACTTGGTGACCGTGCTGCGCCTGCAGGTGCAGTGTGACCATCTCCTCCCGTTGTGTGCACTCCTCTGCCCTGTCTTCCTGGAGTGCGTGTCTGTGCTGCAGCTCTGGCCTCCAGTGTCCACTGCTGACAGCACGTCCCTGCCAGTGGTGGTCTTTCCCCGTCAGTGTGTTGGGGAAAATCTGGTGCAGGAGAACTAGTGACCAAAGGTGGGAAGGATGGTGAGATTGAAGACAGAGGCGGCAAACCTAGGATTAGAGTGTGCTTGGACTTACAGACAGCATGGTCTTGGGTATGCCAGTGGATCCCTGGGCCACAGCAGGAGAGAAAGGATTTCCTAGAAATAGGTGGCCTAGCTGGTGTGCACATGGACTTTGTCTAGAGATGTGAACAATCCTGACGTCAGATGATGGGGCAGGTGATCTTCACGACTTTATCCCGTAGCAGTTAGGTTTTCAAGACTTTAAAAACCCAAGAGGAGGGGCCGGTACTGTAGGGCAGCAGGTTAAGCCTCTGCCTGCAGCACTGGCATCCCATTTGAGAGTTGGTTTGAGTCCCGGCTGTTCCACTTCCAATCTAGCTCTCTGTTATGGCCTGGGAAAGCAGTGGAGGATAGCCCAAGTGCTTGGGCCCCTGCACCCTCATGGGAGACCAGGAAGAAGCACCTGGCTCCTGGCTTCGGATCGGCACAGCTCTGGCCATTGCGGGCATTTGGAGAATGGACCAGCAGGTGGAAGATTTCTCTCTCTGGCTCTCCCTCTCTCTGTCTGTAACTCCACCTATCAAGTAAATAAATAAATCTTGAAAAGAAAAAAACAAAAAAACCTCGAGCGGAGCCACCTGGGAGGGAAGGGCATCGTCTCGGGCTCACAGCTTGGAGGTTCCCGGCCCAAGATTGAGCAGCTGTGTGACTCTGGCATCGGGTGGGGGCTGGCCGTGGAGGAGGTGTGTGGGGAGCGATCACAGTGAGCCAAGAGGCCAACAGGTAGTGTGGCACGGCCCCCGTCCTGTCTCTCTGCACCCCTCCCCCAAAGCTGGCATGATCCCATCGTGGGGATGTAGCCTAGCAACCCACTCCTCAGACACCATCAGGGGGTCCAGCCCCCCCCCCCCCCCCCAGCACTCATCCATTCAGAACAAGACTTTGGGTTCCAGTGTCTGTGTGAGTTCAATCTGTAGCCGTCCCATAGGGACCCGAATGACCATCAGGACACCTGCAGGCCAGGGTGGCGCTTGTGGGCAGGTAGGGTCCCAGCAGCCAGGGGCCACTTCCCTGCACCCCGTCTCGTGATCCACACCCCACATGAGCTTCTCTGCCTCCACCTCAGGAACTCCAGGCCTAGTCCCCTGCTTAACAGAGCTGAACCCACAGCAGGCACCGTGGAGACTTGTGCCCCTTGAGAACAGTGGCCAAGCGCCACCCTGGCCTCTGGCTGTGCAGCAGCAGGTGCCAGCGCCCTGTCACATGTGGCTGCGACAGCATTTTCAGTTATTTCATCTCCAGATGACACCTGCCGTGCCTTCGAGCCAGGAGACCCTGTGCAGCAATGCTGCGGGCCCCATACGCATCACGGATTTCCCTGCCCCCCGAGCACCCAGGGAACCAAGACTACTTCCAGGGCAGCAGGGAGATCATTTTAGCACGATCAGTGAGAAGCACTGTGCTGTGTCTGCCTCCCCCGTGGCAGGGTGGCTTCACATGGCCAGGCCTGGCCTTGTGGCTTGCCTCTGTGGTCCCTGGGGACCGAAGCCGAAATGAATAGGCGTGCAGTTGACACGTGGCTGGGTAGAGGCACGAGAGTTTTAGTTTTAGCGGTAACAGCTCACCGCCCGTAGCCAGGTGTGTCTTGCACGGCAGCAGGTCGCAGGTCTGGCATCTGCTTCCCGCTGCCTGTGCCTGGGCTTTTCCCATCTGAGCCTCAGGTTCCCCGCCAACCCCTTCCTGCCCAGGTGACAGGGCTGTGGAGGAAGCCCGGAAAGGAAGAAGTACCAGTGTAGCCTCTTCCTGCGTGGGAAGCATTTCGGTTCCTTGGGAACAGAACGTTCCTGGAGAATGGAGTGTTGACCTGCAGTGGTCACGAGAGCTTTTCATTGACAGAGCAATGTTCTGCTTTGTTAAATTCCCATTTCCTGCATTGCTAGGTAGGGAAGGACTCTCTTGGGTCCCTACTGCCCAGCTTGTGAGTCCCATCTGGGAAACCCAGAGAAGAGCTTGCTCTGGGACCAGGGCCCTGCAGGGGCTCCGCCTTCACCCCCGCAGGGCTGTGAGGGCCTCTGATGGGGAGGGGGCTGTGCTGTGAAGAGGAGAGCAGTGCGGTGGGGAGAGTGGGGATGAAGAGAGGTTTGTTGTTGTTAAAGACTTATTCATTATGTATTCGACAGGCAGAGTTAGAGAGGGGGAAAGACACACAGAGAGAGAAAGAGAGGCAGAGAGAGAGATTGAGAGAGAGGTCTTCTATCTGCTGGTTCACTCTCCAATTGGCCGCAGTGGCCAGAGCTGTGCCAGTCTGAAGCAAGGAGCCAGCAGCTTCCTCTGGGTTTTCTCACATGGTGCAGGGGCCCAAGGACTTGGGCCATCTTCTACTGTTTTCCCAGGCCATAGCAGAGAGCTGGATTGGAAGAGGAGCAACTGGGACTTGAACCAGTGCCCACATGGGATGCAGGAGCTGCAGGCAGCAGCTTTACCCGCTACACCACAGCACCAGCCCCTTCCCCTATATTTACTTGAAAGGCAGAGTTAGAGAGAGAGTCCTGTATCCACTGGTTCCCTCCCTGGAAAGGTGCAATGGCTGGGGCTGGGCCAGGCGAAACCAGGAGCCTAGAACTCCATCCAGGTCTCCCATGTGGATGACAAGGATCCAAATGCTAAACCATCTTCAGCTGCTTTCCCAGGTGCATTATCCGGGAGCTGGGTAGGAAGTGGAGCAGCTGGGCTCAAACTGGCCTGTGTGTGCGATGCTGGTGTCACAGGCCGCGGCTTCATTGCTACACCACATTTCCAGTCCCTGAAGAGAGAGATTTTTAAGGTGGAAGAAACGAGAGCATGTTTGCAGGCCAGAGAAAGGCGTGCTAGAAGGGGGAAGAGGAACTGGTGGCCCTGCCATGGTCCCTGAGTGGCAGGCTTTGGTTTCTGCACGCTACAGCACCACGTGCTGGGCTGTGGGGGAGAGGCCCGGGAGCCGCCTTCCAGCCAGAAGACGGCTTTGTCTTAGAGAATGTGGAAGTGTGGGCCTGCCCTTTAGCATCCCCAGGAGCCCAGCAAGCCTGCACACTGTCGGGGGACGACACCCCTGCTGGGGTGGGGGCGGGGCTGCCCTTCACACACACCCTCACACCTGCAGCAGGGGAGGTGCCTGGGAGCTGGCAGGTGCGGTGGAAGACCCTGGCTGCTGTGTGTGAACCAGAGGCAAGGAGTCTCAGTACCATAATGAAGTGCCCGAGGCAGGCTGCTTCATAGGGAAGAAAAGCTGATTTGGGCTCGTGGTTCCGGAAGCGCAGGGTCCAGGGCCCTAACGGGGTGATGACAAGAGAGCAGGAGTGCAGGTGTGTCTGTTCCTCTGCCGATGGGATGCAGCCACGGGGCCCTAACCTCCTCCCCTAATCCTGATCGCTTCTCAGAGGTCCCTAACACGTCGGTCAGACTGTGTCCACCTCTTCACACCTCGCCATGGGACTAAGCCTCAGTGCACGAGGCCTTGGGGGAACCTCACACCGCACCCAGACCACGGCAGGACACTGGCAGCCGGGAGGGAGGAGAGGACAAGTGGCTGTGTCCCTGGGCCAGAGAGCGAAGGCTGGGCGTGTCGGAGGATCGAGGGGCAGGGGCTGCGGCCCCAGGAGCCTGGTTGTGGAGACTGTCACGGGGAGTTGGGTGGTGTGGCCGTACGTGTTCCCCTGAGCAGCTGTGTGCTGAGGCCCGCAGGGCGGGAGAGTCAGACTGGAGCAGCGCTGAGGTTTGCTGAGTCCTGCTGTGTTCCTGCTGCCAGTGGGCGTGCAGCAGCTGAGCGATCCTCTCCCCTTCTCCCAGGCCACGGGGCTCCCTGGCCTCCGGGGAGTGGACCTGGGGGTGTAACACGGGCCCTTCTGACTTGTCCTCCCGTCCTCTCCATTCTCCCTTGCCTTACTGATGTAAAACTAGTGATCAGAAAGCACGGACCTCTAATGGCAATCCGATCCTGGCTTTCGTGTTTTATGTTCGCCCATAATTATTTTACCAGACGTAAAGTGGGTGTTTCCCCCCTTTATGTCTTCCTCCTGGTGTAATGGGCTGAGCATAATGGACCAGCAGTGAGTATCTGTGACTGGTGCTACTGCTTCCGGCAGGAACTAAGTGGTTTTGGGAAAAGCAGCCGGTGCCCATCCTCCTGTGCTGGTCACCGGAAGGCGTCTCAGCTGTTTCGGGCACTTTTTCCTCGTCCCTAACGTGGGAGCATCTCGCTGCCACGCGTGGTTGTGGTGGGGGCAGCTCGTCCATCCGCTGGGTAGGATTTGATTTTTCCAGGCTGTGGTGGAGTCGGTGGGGTGACAGGGAGGCCTGCTTCAGATGCCGTCCTGCAGGGCTGAGCCGCCCGAGGGCTGGTGTCGGGGCCTCCTGCTCTGTGCATGGAGGACGCAGCTGCGGGAGCCTGGCGGTGGCTGGGGAGGGCCTGCAGGGCTTTCTCTGGCAGTTGGGAGTAACCCTTGTTGACGTCGAGATGCAATAACGTCTGTTTCTTTCTTCCCTACAGAAAACACGGCCATCTTCATGTGTAAATGCTGTAACCTGTTCTCTCCCAGTCAGTCGGAACTGCTGTCCCACGTTTCTGAGAAGCACGGGGACGAAGGGGTGAACGTTGAAGACATCATCGTTCCCCTGAGGCCTCTGAGTTCTCCGGAACCCAACCCAAGCAAAACCGGAGATGGTAAGGGGGCTGGGGCGCCTGTGGATGCCCACCCGCATCAGAAACTCAGGCCAGCTGTGGGCTTGTGGGCATCGAGGGAGCCTAAAAATCCACCTTTATAACCCAGAAATCGGAGCAGCTGTCCAGTTTTAGGCCTGCTCAGGTCAGACTGTTTTTGAATCCCCCGCATGAGGCCCCTGCGGAGTTGTGCAGTGAGTGCCTGAAAGGACGTGGCCATGTCCACTGTGTTCCGGCTCGAGCCTGGGCTGGGTTCAGCGCAGTCCACCGTGTTCTGGCTCGAGCCTGTTGTTAGCCCAGGCTGGGTTCAGCGCAGTCCACCGTGTTCTGGCTTGAGCCTGCTGTTAGCCCAGGCTGGGTTCAGCACAGTCCACCGTGTTCCAGCTCGATCCTGTTGTTAGCCCGGGCTGGGTTCAGCGCAGTCCACTGTGTTCCGGCTCGAGCCTGTTGTTAGCCCGGGCTGGGTTCAGCGCAGTCCACCGTGTTCTGGCTTGAGCCTGCTGTTAGCCCGGGCTGGGTTCAGCGCAGTCCACCGTGTTCCGGCTCGAGCCTGCTGTTAGCCCGGGCTGGGTTCAGCGCAGTCCACCGTGTTCTGGCTTGAGCCTGCTGTTAGCCCGGGCTGGGTTCAGTGCAGTCCACCGTGTTCCGGCTCGAGCCTGCTGTTAGCCCGGGCTGGGTTCAGCGCAGTCCACCGTGTTCTGGCTCGAGCCTGTTGTTAGCCCAGGCTGGGTTCAGCGCAGTCCACCGTGTTCTGGCTTGAGCCTGTTGTTAGCCCGGGCTGGGTTCAGTGCAGTCCACCGTGTTCCGGCTCGAGCCTGTTGTTGGCCCGGGCTGGGTTCAGCACAGTCCACCGTGTTCCGGCTCGAACCTGTTGTTGGCCCGGGCTGGGTTCAGCGCAGTCCACCGTGTTCCGGCTCGAGCCTGTTGTTAGCCCGGGCTGGGTTCAGCGCAGTCCACCGTGTTCCGGCTCGAGCCTGTTGTTAGCCCGGGCTGGGTTCAGCGCAGTCCACCGTGTTCCGGCTCGAGCCTGTTGTTAGCCCGGGCTGGGTTCAGCGCAGTCCACCGTGTTCCGGCTCGAGCCTGTTGTTAGCCCAGGCTGGGTTCAGCGCAGTCCTAGCACCTGGCAGCTGCGTCATCTGAGGCAAATGAAGTTACCTCTCCAAGCCTCACCTGCTTATCTGAAAAATGTCACAAAGGAGGGGGACACGAGGCTTCAGTCAGAGAACATGCCTCCTGCTCCCAGGGTGGTGCCGAGTAAGGAAAGCTGTTAGGACACGCCTGCTTTGTAAATTAGCATCTGCAGTCTTAGGACCAGCATTTCTGAACTGATCATGCAAACCTGGAGCAAGGGTTCACCGCACAGCTTTGATTCACCTGGGATCCCTCAGGGTCACGGGGTCAAAGTGGGGTCCATCTCATGTGCAGCATCCAGACAGCTCCTGCTGAGTGGCATTGGATGCAGCGGGCACATGGATTACAGAAAACATCTCGGCTCTGTAATTAGGTCCCCATGGACAGAGAAAACATACAGCACATGGGAGCAGCCGCGGACGAGAGTTAGAGAGAGCCCCACAAAACTGTCTTTATGTGATGAGGCACGACAGCCAGTTTCCCATGGGGTAGCCCGACGGGTGGCAGTAAGTTCCCATGGTGGCATCCGTGAGCCACGGTAATCCTCCAGTGGCCAGTTCCTGGGAATATTGAGACGGACATTTCTAAACAGGTTGGCGTATCTAGCACTTGTCTGACACTGTTAGCAAGGGAGGCTCCAGACAAAGAATTCGTGGGTTCACAAGTTTAGCTGTTCCCAGGGTGCTTGGAAAAAGATACCAACAACAGCTTAAGTTGTTGAGAAGTCAGGGAGTTCTACTCGTCACTGTCAGTGGTGTCTGGTGAAAAACTAAAGCCAGTACCCAAACTATGTTGGCTAAGAAGGAGGAGCAGTTAGCTGGTGTGTGTGCCGCCATCACCCTGGGTAACACGGGTGGTGTGTCCACTGCATGCCTCAGCCCCTCCCAGGCCTGGCAAGCAGGTCTGTCCCCTCCACACTTAGAGAAGGCAGGAGCGAGGTGCACATCTCTGCCCAGAGCTCTCGCGAGCTGCTCTTCGCCTTGGGCAACAGGAGAGTGGGGCTGCGTCAGGGTGCCTTGCTCTAGGAGCCTCATGGGGACAGTGCCGGCTCACCTGCCTGTGAGCCCTGAGCCCTCGGAGGAGCCTGGTGACGTCCACAGTCACTAGGGCCACCTCCATGCTAAGTGGTCAAGCTGCCTGGGCTTTTTTTTTTTTTTTTTTAAGATTTTATTTTTATTTATTTGAAAGAGTCACAGAGAGAGGTAGAGACAGAGAGAGATGTCTTCCATCTGATTCACTCCCTAGATGGCCGCAATGGCTGGAGCTGTGCCGATCCAAAGCCAGGAGCCAGGAGCTTCTTCTGGGTCTCCCATGTGGGTGCAGGGGCCCAAGGATTTGGGCCATCTTTTACTGCTTCCCCAGGCCATAGCAGAGAGCTGGATTGGAAGAGGAGCAGCGGGACTAGAATCGACGCCCGTATGGGATGCTGGCACTGCAGGCCAGGGTGTTAACCCACTGCACCACAATGCTGGCCCCTGCTTGGGCTTTTTAAAGAGTCTGTGTGCAGCCGGAGGGAAGCAAGGCTTTGTCACCCACTGTGTGTGTTTGTGGGCTGCCCTGTGTGGTTGCATGTTCACGTGTGGACTCAAACACACATGATTTCTTTTGTCACAAGAATCATGTGAAAGGTTGATGTCCTATGGGTCAACAAGGAAGGAGCCTTGAAAATGGCCGTGATTTCTTTTCTAGTTAAGATTTTATTCTTAACTAAAATGAGATGTGAATAAGGCAGAAGATAACCTCAAAGTTTTATAAAGAAGAAATGAGTGATAACCAAGCCGATAGAGTCCACATGGGACTGTGTGAGTTGGTGCCTTGTGAGGTGCGTGTTCTGATTTCCACCGGCCAGGCTGCCCTTCCAGGTATGCCAGGGGTCGCCCTCCCGGGCCATGGTGGCACCCCAGAGGCTCACGCAGGTGTCTCAGTTCTGTCCCTGCTGGCTGTGACCTCATTGTCTCTGCGCTCTCTCAGTGGTCAGGGAACACCCTGAGGACAGGATGTGAGCTGTTTTGCCCCCTTGGGCCCTGGTCCCAGCACAGGGCCTGACACCTGTGCCTGGACAGTGAATCACCTTTTGTCCTTGTCCTCTGTTGTCTTGCCCTTGGCCTTGCTCCCCCCTCCTCCAGGGAGAAGGGTTCCTTCCAGAATCTTACCATGACCAGCAAAATGCAAATCAAAGTGATACACCTTGTTTTGTCTATCAGATTGTCAAAAACTCTTGAAAATAGGATGGTATTCTAGGTTGAAGTGGATATGGAGAAACAGAAATTCTTAGCTCCTGATTGGTAACACTCTTTCAGAGAGCATTCTGATAGAACCTAGAGAACTTCTTACACTCCTCTGGGTAAGCAATTTTTCTAGGAATAGAGCCAACATAGCCATGTATAATGCTACTTACAACAGTGTTTATGGTAACTTGTTCATAATAACACAAAGTTGACAAGAAAGTAGCCGTCATCCAGAAAAGAAAGGTTGAGCAAATAATGCTTTATCCATGGAAGGAAATACTGGATAGGCATGAAGAGAATTAGGGGATGTTAATAGTACTGTATTGTAGACTTGAAATTTCTTGAGAAAGTAGACTTAAACACATGCTAGCCTTTCTCAATGCCCTTTTCTTAACTTCTGAATTTTCCTGACTTTTGTCTCTGATTATTTTCTTCTGACTGACTTTACAGTTCACTGATTCTATATGTACATTTTTAAGGTAAAATTTGTACAAAATGCAGTTTGCTAATTTAACAGTTTGTAAGAGTAAAACTGAATGACTTTTCATATGTTCACAATATTGTGCAACTACTGCAGCCTCCTAATTCCAGAACATTTTCATTTTCATTTCAAAAAGAAGCCCTGAACCCACTCGGCAGTCATTCTCATTGTCTTTGCCTTTATCCACAGGAAACCACTGAACCACTGAATTTGCCTGGTCTGTAATTTTCATATGAATGGAATCCTACAACTCGTGGCCTTTTGTGTCTGCTTCTTTCAGTTAGCTAATGTTTTCAAGGTTTATCCATGCTGTAGCATGTATCCGTATCTCATTCCTTTTTATGACTGAAAGAGATTTCAGTGTATAAATTGTCCATCCGTTCATTTGTTGATGGACATTTGAGTTGTTTGCACTTTTTGCCTATTATGAGTAATGCTTCTTTGTGTATAAGTTTTTGTGTAGATAAACGTTTTCATTTTTCCTAGGAGTGGAGTTGCTGGGTCGTTTAGTTTCTCAGGCCTGCCAAGCTGTTTTCCAGTGCAGACGCCTCAGTTTACTTTGCCTTCAGTATGTGAGGGATCCATTTGTTAGTTTTCATATTTTTGATTATAGGCATCCTGTTGGTGTGAAGCAGTATCTCACTGTGGTTTTGATTTATATTTCCCTGTGATTTAGATATTCCTGGGGGATTTTAGATCTTTATCTATTCTGAACTAATCTTTATATATGGAGTGAGGTAGGGCTTCTGGATTTACTTTTTGAGAGTAGCCATCCTAATAGGAGTGAGGTGATATCCCACTGCGGTTTTAATTTGTTTCCTTTATGATTAGTGTGATATCAAACACTTTTCACATACCTGTTGGCCATCTGGATGTCTTCTTTATAGATATGTCTATCAGCTGTTTTGACCATTTTAAAAATCAGATTATTTGTTTATTTGATATTAAAATGTATTAATTCATTATGTATTTTGGATAATAACCCCTTAGAAGATATGTGATTTGTAAATATTTTCTCCCGTATGGGTGCTGGTTCTAGTCCCGGCTGCTCCTCTTCCTATTTTTTTTTTTTAAAGATTTATTTATTTATTTGAAAGTCAGAGTTACACAGAGAGAGAAGGAGAGACAGAGAGAGAGAGGTCTTCCATCCACTGGTTCACTCCCTAATTGGCCGCAGTGGCTGGAGCTGTGCCGATCCAAAGCCAGTAGCCAGGAGCTTCTTCTGGGTCTCCAATCTGGGTGCAGGAGCCCAAGGACTTGGGCTGTCTTTCCCAGGCCATAGCAGAGAGCTGGATCAGAAGTGGAGCAGCCAGGTCTCGAACTGGTGCCCATATTGGTTGCGGGCACTGGAGGCAGTGGCTTTACCCGCTGTGCTATAGTGCTGGCCCCTGCTCCTCTTCTGATCCAGTTTTATGCTGTGGCCTGGGAAAGCAGTAGAAGATGGCCCTAGGCTGGCGCCGCGGCTCACTAGGATAATCTTCCACCTGCGGTGCCGGCACACCAGGTTCTAGTCCCAGTTGGGGCGCTGGATTCTGTCCCGGTTGCCACTCTTCCATGCCAGCTCTCTGCTCTGGCCAGGGAGTGCAGTGGAGGTTGGCCCAAGTCCTTGGGCCCTGCACCCACATGGGAGACCAGGAGAGGCAAGTGGCTCTTGGCTTCGGATCAGTGCGGTGCGCCAGCGTGGTGCTTCGGCCACAGTGGCCATTGGAGGGTGAACCAGTGGTAAAGGAAGACCTTTCTCCCTCTGTCTCTCTCACTATCCACTCTGCCTGTCAAAAATAAAAAAATAATAAAAAAAAGAAGATGGCCCTAGTGCTTGGGCCCCTGCACCTATGTGGGAGACCTGGAAGAAGCTCCTGCCTTTGGATCAGTCCAGCTCTGGCCATTGCGGCCATTTAGGGAGTGAACCCATGGATGGAAGTCCTCTCTCTCTCTGCCTCTGGGTCTTTGTAACTCTGCCTTTCTGATAAGTAAATATATCTTTAAAAAAAAAGGAATGGAAAATTAAAGCTACAGAAAACAAAATCAATGTACAAAAATCAATAGCACTTCTACACAGTAACAATTATATTTTCTTTTGTTGTTAGTTGCCCAAGTTGCTTAATTTAAAAAGTTTCTTTTTTATTTTATTATTTTTGAAAATAACAATTTTATTATTTTTTATTTATTTGAAAGAGTTACAAAGAGAGAAAAAGGGAGGGACAGACAGAGATATTCCATCCTCTGGCTTACTCCCTCAGTGGCTGCAATGGCCAGTGCTGGGCCTGACTGAAGCCAGGAGCCAGGAGCCAGGAGCTGCTTCTGGATGTCTCGTGTGGGTGCAGGAGCCCAATCACTAGGGCCATTTTTCTGCTGCTTTCCCAGGTCGTTAGCAGGGAGCTGGGCCATAAGTGGAACAGCCAGGACATGAACTGGTGCCAATATGGGATGTGGGTGTTGGAGGTGGTAGCTTTACCCTCTATGCCGTAACACTGGCACCCTAAAAATGTTTTGAAAGATACTAAACTCAGCCTCTTGGAGCTGGCATTGTGGCACAGCTAGTGGAGCCTCCCATATGTCCTGGCTGCTCCACTTCCAATCCAGCTCCCTGCTAATGGCCTGGGAAAGGCAGCAGAGGATGGCCCAAGATCTTAGGCCCCTGCTGCCCATGTGGGAGACAGCTCCTGGTTCCTGGCTTCAGCCTGGCCAAGTGCTGTGGGCATCTGGGGAGTGAAACAGCAGGTGGAAGACCTCTCTCTCTCTCTCTCTCTCTCTCTCTCTCTCTCTTTAGCTCCCTCTCTCTCTGTAACTCTGCCTTTCAAATAAATCAATGAATCTTTTTTTTTTTCTTAATAAACTGAGGCTTTTCATATGAGAAAATTTCCTCCAAATCTTTTCATTAATTATTCCTAGTCTGTCTTTTTTGCTTTGTGAAAGTCCATAAAATCCCCGGCTTGTAGGGCTTAGCTTCTCTCTAATGCTTTCCATTCGGGCTCAACCTTCACCACTCATTTTATTTGAGAGATACTTGTGATGGTTTAATTAAACCCGTGACTGAGTAGTAATTGATTTATTATTTTGGTCTCCCTTTATCGTGGGAAGTTTCCTAAATCCTCTGCTTTATTTTATCGCCTTTTAATCTTGATGGTTGTGTAGCAAGTGGACTGCGGAAGGACCTTCATTTTCTTGTTCTCCTTGTCAAATCTCTGGTTGTGATTCAAGAAGAAATCCTGTAGTGGAGCAAGCTCATTCTCCCCCCTCACGTGTGTCTCTGTGTGTCTGTGTGTGTGTGTGTGTGTCTCTGTGTGTGTGTCTCTGTGTGTGTGTGTCTCTGTGTGTGTGTCTCTGTGTGTGTGTGTGTCTCTGTGTGTCTCTCTGTGTGTGTGTGTCTCTGTGTGTGTGTGTGTGTGGTGTGTGCAGATGCATGTGTGAGCCTTCCTTTTGGATGGAGCCCTGGCAGTTGGGCTTGCCTGAGGAACGATTTTTTAAAAAAAATAATTTAAAAAATTTATTTGAGAGAAAGGGTGGCAGATGGACAGAGTTCCCATCCGCCACAGGCCTCCAACATTTGGGAATGGGCCGGGGCTAGACTGGGGCTGAGGTTGGGAGCAAGGAACTGAACCCAAGCCTCTCATGTGGGTGATGGAAACCCGTTATTGAACCCTCACCACTGCCTCCCCCATAACCACACACTCATCCCTTCACACACACACACACACACACTGCAGCAGCAGGAAGCTGGAGTCAGGCACTGGAGCCAGGACTGAGACCCAGGCCCCCAGATGTGGGGTGTGGGCTTCCTGACTGCTGTCGGGGAGAGCCTTGCGCTGGCTCTCGTGCCTTCGCCCTCCTTGCAGACTCTCCTCCTCTCTCCTTTCTGTTGTTTCCTTCTTTCCCTTCCCGCTTCCATTTCAGTATTCCTGGGCTGAGTCTGCTGCATGCCGGGGTCCCAGGCACTGTGCCACTTGGTTCTGCCCCCGTGGCTGGCGAAGGCCAATCGGCAAGAGACGGTTGGAGCGCAGCACGGGGTGTGCTTCTGTAGGGCCGAGTCTGGGCTGCTGAAGAGGGGCAGCTGCTCTACTTGGAGGGTGCAAGGTGGCTTCCCCAGCAGGTTGATGGCTGGATCTCAGTCTGTGGGTTCTCTCTTCTGGGTGTGAATCACAGGTAGTCATGCGTGTCTGTGGGGATGCTGTCACTAATGATCCAGTGACTCCCGAAACCAGAGCCCGCCCATCCTGGCTGGGTGTAGGGGGAACGGCGCCCGTCTTAGAAGCAGACTGAGGTTCCAGGGCTGGCGTGGTCACATGCACGCCAAGAGCTCTGCTGGCAAACGTGATCCCCGTGCAGCTACAAACGATGCCGTGTTCTGGGAGTTAGTAGCAGGCAGTGCTTCTGTGTGAAGACAAGCACCCGTGCTCGGCTGACGTGGCCCAGAGGCCGTGCAGAGCGCTTGGCTCCTGGAACTTGTCCCGCCCCTCCCACCATGGCAGCCTGCTACTTGTGCCATCTGTCCGAAGGAGACAGGGTAACTGGCCTTTTCCTGAGACAGGTGTACGGGCTGCCCACGGTACTGCCTTGGCGTGTAGAGCGTGCTGGGTGCCCGGCGCCCTCCCACATGCAGGAAGAGCATGTAGGGTGAGTGGGACCATGGGGGGCCCGGGGCTGCGGGAGGCTCTCATCTCCTGCAGGAGGTGTTTAGTGCACGTGCTGCCTTGGTACTGCCTTGGCGTGTAGAGTGTGCCCAGTGCCCGGGCGCCTCCCACTTCCTCATCCCCACAATCAGGAAGGCCATGGAGCGAGTGGGGCCATGTGGGACCCAGTGCTGCGGGAGGCTCTCATGTCCTGCAGGAGGTGTTTAGTGCACGTGCTGCCTTGGTACTGCCTTGGCGTGTAGAGTGTGCCCGGTGCCCGGGCGCCTCCCACTTCCTTGTCCCCACAATCAGGAAGGCCATGGAGCGAGTGGGGCCATGTGGGGCCCAGTGCTGCGGGAGGCTCTCATGTCCTGCAGGAGGTGTTCAGAGCGGAGGTCAGAGTGCGCTGTTTCTGCGTTCTGACGGTCATCAGGCGACACGGGTGTGAGGTTCACTGCCTCTGGGGCAGACAGGTCTCCGTTCAGTTTTGGCTCTGCCACCTGCAGTTCGGTGACCTTGGGGAGAACTGACATTTTTAGCCTCCGCGTTCTCTGCTGTAAACCAGGGATGATACTGACGCCTCCCTCTGGGGTTACATGAGGACACGCAGGCCAAGTGCTTGGTGTGGTGCCTGAGCTGCATGCGCTTAGCCGTTGTTCCTGCCGCCGTTCCTCACGTGGCCTTCCCGCCATGTAGCTGGCCCGGGGAGACTCTGGTCTTCCCAGCGCGTGGGGCTGTAGAACAGGGTGCAGTCTGTCACCACTGCGGCGACGCTGTATTCCTCATAACCTGAAAGGCTCACGCGCCCTCCTTTCTGATAAATAATTCAACGGCTCCCCGATTACTTCCAGGCAGACGGACTGTCAGGGCCCTGAAATGCTGTTGCGTCAGGACTTTCTGAAGCTCTCCAGCTGCAGAGGAGAGCACCGGAGGGCTGGCTGCTCTCCTGGTCCTTGCATTAAGGCCAGGCTCCCGGGCCAACACAATCCGAATGCCCTTAGTTCTGTGTGGGACTTCTTGGTGTGGGAGTTATTTGGACATGAAGAAATCAAGAAAAAGGTGCACATGTCGGCAGCATGAACAGAGTGGATGTCCATCAGGGGGCTGCGCGATCTGGCTGCAGACTGGCTGGGGAGGTACTAGTGGCTTAGATGTTCCAGGTCAGAACATTAACGAGCATGGCCATAGTCTAAACAGTTACCGTGCATCAGTCACCGTGCTCAGCTTTGTAATGGATGGCCTACGATAGGGACTCGGGAGGGTGCAGGCAGCTGCGTGTGGACGTTTCCTGCTCCCGAACTGCAAGCCCCTGTTCCCTACGCTGCTCACTTGGCCCTATTCAGATATGTGTGCCCCACACCCGGGGGCCAGGTGACACCACACGGAATCTGCTTGGGAATAAGGACACTCACAGCCCGGTGCTGCAGGCTCACTCAGCGTGTGGTGTCACAGCCCGGCGCTGCAGGCTGAGTGTGCAGTGTCACAGTCCGGCGCTGCATGCTCAGTGTGTGGTGTCACAGCCCGGCGCTGCAGGCTCAGTCAGTGTGTGGTGTCACAGCCCAGCGCTGCAGGCTCAGTCAGTGTGTGGTGTCACAGCCCAGCGCTGCAGGCTCACTCAGCGTGTGGTGTCACAGCCCGACGCTGCAGGCTCTGTCAGCGTGTGGTGTCACAGCCCGGCACTGCAGGCTCAGCGTGTGGTGTCACAGCCCGGCACTGCAGGCTCAGCGTGTGGTGTCACAGCCCGGCACTGCAGGCTCAGTCAGCGTGTGGTGTCACAGCCCAGCACTGCAGGCTCAGTCAGCGTGTGGTGTCACAGCCCAGCACTGCAGGCTCAGTCAGTGTGTGGTGTCACAGCCCAGCACTGCAGGCTCAGTCAGCGTGTGGTGTCACAGCCCGGCGCTGCAGGCTCAGTCAGCGTGTGGTGTCACAGCCCGGCGCTGCAGGTTCACTCAGCGTGTGGTGTCACAGCCCGGCACTGCAGGTTCACTCAGCGTGTGGTGTCACAGCCCGGCGCTGCAGGCTCAGTGTGTGGTGTCACAGCCCGGCGCTGCAGGCTCACTCAGCGTCTGGTGTCACAGCCCGGCACTGCATGCTCAGCATCTGGTGCTGAAAACCGTGCCGGTGCCTTGCAGCTCTGGCTGCTGTTTCCTTCCCATTGCCGACAGTATGTTTGCACCCCCAGCTCTCAAGACTTCTGTAAGGGCCGCATGAGGAAGTAGCTGGGGTGGCGGCGGGTGGTGGTGGTGGGACGCGCCAATAAATGGCTGACGCCGTTGCATCTTCGACGTTGGGCTGCACTCTGCGTAGTGCTCACGTTGCCCTATGGTTGCATCTGGAGGCGTTCCGCTGAGTCTCTCTGCCTTGCTGGTCTTTAGCCTTGGGTCTGCAGCAACTGTTTTCTGACCAAGAGGCAGTCGTGCCCCAGCTGTGGATTGAGAGCAGGGTTAAGTGACTCAGTCCCTTTCTTCCTATTGCAAACCTGGGATACGAGGAATGATTTCTATTTCCTGTCCTCAAACTACCAATCATTTATTTATTTATTGTCCCCTCCATAGCAACATATCCAGCCTGGTTGCCACTCTGTGGGGTCTGGGAATTCAAGGACCACCACAGACTGGGGTTTATGACAGAAGGTGGGGAAAAGAGACACTCGGGATGCAGTGTAGATGAATTATGGTGCCATGTGGATCAGTTGGGAGACGTGGCCATTCTGCTTAAGTCTCCCGGAGTGGCCTCTGGGAGGAGGTCCTGGGATCCGAAATGTTAAGATTTGGATTAGGGTTTGGTGAGCACCAGCAGGGGCACAGTACAAGTGAGTGTAGAGACAGGATGACCTGTGTGTGGGAGGAGGTTTGGAAACCTATGCTGAGCAGTCGGGGGGCAGTAGGGGTGCACACGGCTGCGTGTGTAGGGCTGCACCACGTGCTGAAGGACCTGGAATACCAGGTCTGAGAGTCGTGGGGCAAAGTCACCCAGCAGGTTGGAAGGTTCTGAAGCCGGGCAGTGACGACGTCACGACGTGGAGGGGAGTAAGCCTGGACAGGGGCTGCATCCGCCCTGAGGACGGAGGACGGGTTTCCTGGACAGTGAGTGGAGGGGCCCAGAGAGGAGGGGGAGGAGTCCCAGGCAGCTCCCTCCAAGCGTGTGGCTCAGAGGCTGCGCAGGCTCTGCTGTTTCCGAGTGCCTGTTCTCCCGTCGGAGGTGGGCGGCTGACAGCACTGACTCTCAGGGCTGCGGGAGTCCGGGTTTGTTAGGAATACTTCATTCTTGGCTACCCGGTTGGCGTGGAGGACCTGAGTTAGACGCAGCACTACGGAAGATGCGTTTCTGTGGCTGTTGTCCCGTGCTCCCAGGGAGGAGCTTGCATTCCTTCCCTGACCACCAGATGGCACATGCCCATCAGTCTACTGGATGCAGGGCCCGGCGTTGGCTGCTGAGGGGCACAGATGATCAGGGCCAGGACTGTGCCTTCAGAGAGCCTCGGGTCTGTGGGAGGAGAGCGCTCTCCCCTAAGGCAAGCAGGAGGCACTGTGGCTGCTGTAGGCCAGCCCCGGAGTGGCCCTGGGGTACCTAGAAACTGCCAAGTCTGCCTGAGAGTTCACTGCCAGCCGCAGATTCAGGGGTCCCCAGGCCTCCTTCACTTCCAGCTTCCAGTGCGGGGTTCCCTGCTGTCTCCCTCAGTGCAGTGATTTGCTGGAAGATAGCTCACAGAACCCGGGAGAGTGTCACACTTAGGATTCCAGTTTCATTACTGCCAGTACTGGAGTTTTTCCCCCGGGGAGCTCTCGGCCTGTGTCTGGAATGCTCACTGGGCCTTACAACACACGCCCACGTGGCTGAGTGTTAGTCCCTGGCCCTGCCTGGAGGCTCAGACCAATACCCTGTTCACCTGCTCCAGAGGGGAACCCAGTGCCCTGCCCAGCCCCCACCCTAAATTCTGTTGTTTGTCTCTCTGGTGGCAAACAAAGACACTCCTGTTGGGAAGGACATCCGAGGGTCTAGAGGTCACCCCCTAGCCACAGCCACAGCCTCACAGAGCATTTCAAAGGCGTGGCTTCTCTAAGCGCGGCAGGGGCCCCGGGCCTGTGGCTGGGGGTTAGACTGGGCCACTGACCTCCATGAACTGGTAGGCACCGTGTTTCTACAGCTGCTGTGGCATGAGGTGGGTGTTTCAGAGTCTGTGCCGCTCGCATTCTCTGGTGGTAATTGCCGCGTCTGTGGGTTGCACAGTGCAGTTGTTGTCAAGAACAACAGGGAAAGTTTTAATGACTTGGAGGCATTGTATTCCGCCTTTCCCTCCCTCCCGTGGGCATAGGCTGGGCCTGCTGCAAACACGATCCCTGTGCTCCTTGGTGGAATCCAGTGCTGGGACAGCGCCCAAGGCTCTGTGTCCGACGCCTGTTCTATCTTGTCTGTCCCTGGTCCTTTGTGTCATTTGGTGCCTTTCCCTGTTCTTCCCTGACCCAGCATGCCCCAGGCAGGTGGAAGGCAGGCCGCACTGGCCAGAGAGGGCTCAGATGTGGTGTCTTGGCCGAGACTGACATTGCTGTGTCGCTGTGGAGTGGAGGCTCTGCTCCCGCAAGGGAACCCCTTTCCCAGAAGCCCTCCCCTTTCTGGAGCCGGGCCGCCCTGAGTTCTGGGGCACCCCATGCCCTGGTGGGTTCCCATAGTCCTGCTGCTGTCTCCCGCAGGCTGGCCCAGCGGCCTGCCGCTCTGATTGTGAGCCTGTGTGACCGACTTAAAGGATGCTTGCTGTGCTGGCAATGGACAGTGGCTGGTGCTTCACTGTGCAGAGCCCCAGCCTCAGCCTCCCTGAGAGCAGGAAGGGACAGCCTGTTCTACAGATGAACCTGTGCCCAGGTGCTGCCGGTACCCAGGACCCCTGTCCCTGACCTCGAGTTCAGGTTCAAAAACGGTTGCTGAAGTGATGTGCCTTAGCCAGACGATGGCTGTGGAACTGGGGCGGCTCCCTGCCTGGCCCCCTCAGGGTACTCTCAGTTCATGTCACCTAAGACCAGGCTATCCCACCTCATGTGAGCTGTAGCGAATGCTCCGTTCCCACCTTGACTCCCACCTCCCTTCCGGAGAAGAATGCATGAACCGTGAACGCCGATAAAGAGGAAATGCAAGTCGTGCCGCGCCTTGGAAGTCACGCCACAGCAGCTCATCACGCCACTTAAAATCACTGGGTCACTAGGAAACTTGACGCATATTGTTCCTGCCTGGAGCCCTGTAATCTGTGGCTTTGGGTTGTAATTACTGTTTCTCTTTCTCTCCAGGACAGTTTGACTCTCATAATTATGACTCCCTGCAGTCTGAACAGTTGTGCACCTTGTGGAGCGGATGACGGGCTCAGCAGCCTTTGTTAGCCTCTTGCAAAGAGGTCCCCAAGAGTTTCAGTGGAAGCTGGGGTTCCCGAGGGCAGGATCACAGACCAGGGGGCCAGTGGCCGTAACCTGAAATCCTCTGGGCTTCACAGACAGAGCACAGGCTCTGATAAACTGATGCCGCCTGTTGGAATGTTGCACAGCTGTTATCCATTTAGATGCAGTGACGTTAGCACAAAGCTGTTGTTACAACTGATAATTTCTAGACTCACTATGGACTTTTAACCTCCTCATGGAATGTGAAGCCTGAACCTGTGAGGGTGCTTCACAAAGTTAGTAGAAAAGTGGAATTAAAAGCTTATTTTTGGTGCAGATCATGTTGAAACCCATGCATATTTTTTCTCATAATATGCATCTTGCATGACCCCTCATATTCTCCCAGTTGGAAGTTGAGTGTGTGCCCTGCCTTGTGACCCTTTGTGACTCCATCATGGCCTCTTGTTTCCCTTGTAGAGTTTCTGGTCATGAAGAGGAAGAGGGGCAGGCCTAAGGGTTCCACAAAGAAGCCCAGCGCCGAAGAGGAGCTGGCGGAGAACGTCGTGAGCCCGAGTGAGGAAGGGGCAGGGGCCGCCGAGGAGGGCAGCCCGGCCCCCAGCAGCCTGGAGTGCAGCAAGTGCAGCCGCAAGTTCTCCAACACGCGCCAGCTGCGGAAGCACATCTGCATCATCGTGCTGAACTTGGGCGAGGAGGAGGGGGAGGCAGGTGCGTGTGCACGGGCCGGCCGCGGCGGCTTCCTGGGACAGGCGTCACCGCAGAGAGCAGTCCCCACGGCTGGTTCTTACTCAGAATCAGCACCTGCTTACACAGGTCTTGCCGTGTAGTCACTGGCCGTCACTCCAGGCCATCTCTGACGTGGATATGTCATCCAGTCTTTGACGCTCGGGTCATGCAGGGCAGGTGGTGTTGTGGACGCTCTGGGTTGCACAGAAAGGTAGAACACACTCTGTACCCTGGGTGAGTCTCTGGGGGAGAGATGACAGGGTTTCAAAATGCAAAATATTACCAGGCAAGAAATCGTTCTGCTGGGGAGTCAGGAGTGGGCCTGGTGTCCCGGTCAGGCGGCTTTTGGATCCCAGGTGGGGGGATGGTGCCATGGAGGGATGTGGCCCTATGAACAGAAGGACCGGGAGGCGGGTGCTCAGGCCCCTGGGAGGGAACTGATTGGCTCTTGGAAGCCGAGGACTAGAGTGAAGTGGGCAGATGGTGGAGGAAAATGCACGATGGTGGCGGTCTCAGGGCGTAGCTCTGCTGCAGCTGGTGGGGGAGGCTGAGGGGGGCTGGGTGTGGGCAGGAGATGAAGTTGCTGCAGTCCAGCCTGCTGTAGATGACCACCTTGGCAGAGGTGGGACGCTAGGCTGCCCTGGAGAGGCCCCTGCCTGTAGATGACCACCTTGGCAGAGGTGGGACGTCAGGCTGCGCCAGAGAGGCCCCTGCCTCCAGATGACCACTCAGCAGAGGTGGGACGCCAGGCTGCGCCAGAGAGGCCCCTGCCTCCAGATGACCACTCAGCAGAGGTGGGACGCCAGGCTGCGCCAGAGAGGC
Source organism: Sylvilagus floridanus (assembly GCA_949820135.1). NCBI lineage: Eukaryota > Metazoa > Chordata > Mammalia > Lagomorpha > Leporidae > Sylvilagus > Sylvilagus floridanus. The sequence goes on along the minus strand of OX463241.1, from coordinate 160,874,441 downwards.
CCCTGCTGTAGATGACCACCTGGGCAGAGGTGGGACGCCAGGCTGCCCCAGAGAGGCCCCTGCCTCCAGATGACCACTCAGCAGAGGTGGGACACCAGGCTGCGCCAGAGAGGCCCCTGCCTCCAGATGACCACTCAGCAGAGGTGGGACGCCGGGCTGCCCCGGAGAGGCCCCTGCTTGTAGATGACCACCTGGGCAGAGGTGGGACGCCAGGCTGCGCCAGAGAGGCCCCTGCCTCCAGATGACCACTCAGCAGAGGTGGGACGCCAGGCTGCGCCAGAGAGGCCCCTGCTGTAGATGACCACTCAGCAGAGGTGGGACACCAGGCTGCGCCAGAGAGGCCCCTGCCTCCAGATGACCACTCAGCAGAGGTGGGACGCCAGGCTGCCCTGGAGAGACCCCTGCTGTAGATGACCACCTGGGCAGAGGTGGGACGCCAGGCTGCCCCAGAGAGGCCCTGCCTGTAGAGGACCACCTGGGCAGAGGTGGGACGCCAGGCTGCCCCAGAGAGGCCCCTGCCTCCAGATGACCACTCAGCAGAGGTGGGATGCCAGGCTGCCCTGGAGAGACCCCTGTCTCCAGATGACCACTCAGCAGAGGTGGGGTGCCAGGCTGCCCCGGAGAGCCCCCTGCTGCTGACTTTGAAGTCTGACTTCACCTTATGTTAAAGAAGCCCTTGCTGTTTGTCACTGCTCAGCCGTCGCCTGGGAAGTGTTTCTGCCTAAGCACGTAGCAGCAGCAGTGTGCTTGTCTGGGTTTGAGTTCCAGCGTCAGCACCTACTGACTTCATTCTTCCTCAGTTTCCCAGTCTGTAAAATGGGAATAGAAGCGGTTGGTGCTGTCTCACGTGGTTGCTTGAGGGCTCAGGCAGGATTTGTAGAGTCCTCAGAATGCCGCCCACCATGTCAGAAGCACCCACGAGTGTTAGCCGTTCGCAGCCGTGTGGGCACGGTGCTGCCATCATCTTTCCTGGTTTACCGACAGGGAGTCAGACACTGAGGTCAGGTAATTTGTCCAGTGTCCTTCAGTTACTATGGGAAGCCTGGCCTTTGAACTCACACCGTGCTACTCTGAATCCCTACTCTGAAATCGTTAAGTTTGCCTCCCTACAAGGAAGCAAGACCCTTGGTGTGCAAAATCCTAGCACGGATGGGTGAATTATTGAGTAATGAGCTCTTCAGCTGGCTCTGGTTTAGCAGCCAAGACTTACTGCCAGCAACTGTGCAAGTTGTGGGACATGTAAGACCTTGTTCCTCCCCTTAAGACTCTCAGGCAGATTATGTGAAACCCTACCTGCTGCCCGGGCCAGTCCGGATCACAGACCCGGACTCAGGCCTGGCAGCAGGACGGCAGCTGTCCCGAGAGGGCGTGCGAGGGACCGCCCTGCCAGGGGTGCACTGGTTGCCCAGGGATGGGAATCTGGTTGCAGACCCTAATCCTTTCAGCAAGTTAATGTAGAAATGAGATGATTGGAGGAGGAAGGATTAGGCCAGACCTCCCCTGAACCTGCAGCTCTGACTTCCGGTGGATTTGTTTTTTAAAGATTTATTTATTTGTTTGAAAGCCAGAGTTATACAGAGAGAGGAAAGCCAGAGAGAGAGAGAGAGAGAGAGAGAGAGGTCTTCCATCCCCAATTGGCCGCAGTGGCTGGAGCTGTGCTGATCTGAAGCCAGGAACCAGGAGTTTCTTCCGGGTCTCCTATGCATGTGCAGGGGCCCAAGGACTTGGACCATCTTCTACTGCTTTCCCAGGCCATAGCAGAGAGCTGGGTCAGAAGTGGAGCAGCCGGGACTTGAACCTGTGCCCATATGGGATGCCAGTGCTTCAGGCCAGGGCATTAACCTGCTGCACCTCAGCGCCGGTCCCTGGTGGATTTCTTAAGCAGTGGAGTTTGTGTAACCGAATCTTCTGTCACAGGCAGTGGTTTGTCCCTTAAACAAACCAAGAAAATGTTTGCTTTGGGTTCTTTAAGTGCAGGGCTGCCTGGGACAGTCGTGTCCCATTCCGGAGGGCCTGGGTGTGAAGTATGCCTCGGATGGTCATGTCCATTCCGGAGGGCCTGGGTATGATTCCAGTTCTACTCCTAGACCAGCTTCCTGGAGGCAGCAGATGATGGCTCAGTAATCGAGTCCCTGCCACCCACATGGGGGACCCCGAGGGAGTTCCAGGCTCTTGGCTTCAGCCTGGCCCAGCGCCAGCTGTTGTAGGCATTTAGAGAATGAACCAGTGGATGGAAGATTGATCTCTCTCATATAAATAAAAACAAATGCATAAATATTTTCTACAAAGAAGAAAGTATATTATAGATCGCCAGATTTCTCTCCAGAAAGCCCCTACCAACTTTGATTCCAAAAGTATTTGAGAGTGCCTATGGAATGGTACCATTTTTGTTTATTTTTTTAAATACCTGTGACGATACAGAAAATAGTAAGAAGGAAGTAAGTAGCCCCAGGCCTCCCTGCCAAGGCTGTTCCACACTGAGAGGAGAAGGCCCTCCCCTCTGCTCACCGCGTGACTTCAGAAATGGGATCATGCGTAATTTTCCACCATCTTTTTCCACTCATGAATGTGGCAGATGAAATTTTTCATGGCAATATATTTTTTTGACAGGTAGAGTGGACAGTGAGAGAGAGAGACAGAGAGAAAGGTCTTCCTTTACTGTTGGTTTATCCTCCAATGGCTGCTGCAGCCGGCGCACCATGCTGATCCGAAGCAGGAGCCAGATGCTTCTCCTGGTCTCCCATGTGGTGTGGGGCCCAAGTACTTGGGCCATCCTCCACTGCACTCCCGGGCCCATGGCAATATTTTTATCTAACAAGCTGCCTCCTAGCACACTTTTTAATGTTATAGATGCTGTTCTCAGTGTTTTACAACAAATAGTTGATTTTTTTTCTTTAAATTTTATTTTATTTATTTGAAAGGCGGACTGAGAGAGAAAGAGGTGGAGACAGAGAGAGATCTTCCATCTGCTATTCAATCCCTGGATGGCTGGAACGGCCAGGGACTGGGCCAGGTTTAAGCCAGGAGCCTGGGGCTGCATCCAGGTCTCTCGTGTATGTGACAGGGCCCAGGCATTGGGCCATCTTCTGTTGCTTTCCCAGGCACACTAGCAGGGAGCTGGATTGGAAGCAGAGCAGCTGGGCCCTGAACCCATGCCCTGATATGGGACCTTGGCGTTGCAGGTGTGGCTTACGCTGCTGTGCCACAATGCCAGCCCTGGTTGTGGTTTTTAAAGTCCCTACAGCATTTCACTGGAGGCCGTAAATTTGACTCCATAATTTCTTTGGTTGATGGACATTTAGGATTATTTTAGACTTTTCTTCCTGATCGAAAAGCTTGACTGGGAGAAAGTGTTTTTATTGTATTATTATTTTTGTGCTTGTGCCATTGTTGTCTAGGTGAATGGTAATGAAATTGGTAGGTCAGTCGGGTGTGTTTTACACTTGGCCTCTCCTCACATCCTGTCACAAGGTCCTGTAGAGTGCACATTGTCAGTTACCTGTCCGTCAGGGGCCTTGTCCTCACGGCACAGTTACCTGTCCATCACGGGCCTTGTCCTCACGGCACAGTTACCTGTCCATCACGGGCCTTGTCCTCGCGGCACAGTTACCTGTCCTTCATGGGTCTTGTCCTCGCGGCACTGTTACCTGTCCGTCACAGGCCTTGTCCTCACGGCACAGTTACCTGTCCTTCATGGGTCTTGTCCTCACGGCACAGTTACCTGTCCGTCACGGGCCTTGTCCTCACGGCACAGTTACCTGTCCGTCAGGGGCCTTGTCCTCACGGCACAGTTACCTGTCCTTCATGGGCCTTGTCCTCATGGCACAGTTACCTGTCCTTCATGGGCCTTGTCCTCACGGCACAGTTACCTGTCCTTCAGGGGCCTTGTCCTCACGGCACAGTTACCTGTCCTTCATGGGCCTTGTCCTCACGGCACAGTTACCTGTCCTTCAGGGGCCTTGTCCTCACGGCACAGTTACCTGTATGTCAGGGGCCTTGTCCTCACGGCACAGTTACCTGTCCGTCACGGGCCTTGTCCTCACGGCACAGTTACATGTCCTTCATGGGCCTTGTCCTCACAGCACAGTTACCTGTCCTTCATGGGTCTTGTCCTCACGGCACAGTTACCTGTCCTTCATGGGTCTTGTCCTCACGGCACAGTTACCTGTCCGTCAGGGGCCTTGTCCTCACGGCACAGTTACCTGTCCTTCATGGGCCTTGTCCTCACGGCACAGTTACCTGTCCTTCATGGTCCTTGTCCTCAAAGCACAGTTACCTGTCCGTCACAGGCCTTGTCCTCAAGGCACAGTTACCTGTCCGTCAGGGGTCTTGTCCTCGCGGCACAGTTACCTGTCCTTCATGGGCCTTGTCCTCATGGCACAGTTACCTGTCCGTCAGGGGCCTTGTCCTCACGGCACAGTTACCTGTCCTTCATGGGCCTTGTCCTCACGGCACAGTTACCTGTCCTTCATGGGCCTTGTCCTCACAGCACAGTTACCTGTCCTTCATGGGCCTTGTCCTCACAGCACAGTTACCTGTCCTTCATGGGCCTTGTCCTCACGGCACAGTTACCTGTCCGTCAGGGGTCTTGTCCTCATGGCACAGTTACCTGTCCATCACAGGCCTTGTCCTCACGGCACAGTTACCTGTCCCTCATGGGCCTTGTCCTCATGGCACAGTTACCTGTATGTCAGGGGCCTTGTCCTCACGGCACAGTTACCTGTCCTTCATGGGTCTTGTCCTCACGGCACAGTTACCTGTCCTTCATGGGCCTTGTCCTCATGGCACAGTTACCTGTCCATCACAGGCCTTGTCCTCACGGCACAGTTACCTGTCCATCACAGGCCTTGTCCTCATGGCACAGTTACCTGTCCTTCATGGGCCTTGTCCTCACGGCACAGTTACCTGTCCTTCATGGGTCTTGTCCTCGCGGCACAGTTACCTGTCCTTCATGGGCCTTGTCCTCACAGCACAGTTACCTGTCCTTCATGGGCCTTGTCCTCACAGCACAGTTACCTGTCCTTCATGGGGCTTGTCCTCACGGCACAGTTACCTGTCCGTCAGGGGCCTTGTCCTCACAGCACAGTTACCTGTCCTTCATGGGCCTTGTCCTCACGGCACAGTTACCTGTCCGTCACGGGCCTTGTCCTCACGGCACAGTTACCTGTCCTTCATGGGTCTTGTCCTCGCGGCACAGTTACCTGTCCTTCATGGGTCTTGTCCTCGCGGCACAGTTACCTGTCCTTCATGGGCCTTGTCCTCACGGCACAGTTACCTGTCCTTCATGGGTCTTGTCCTCGCGGCACAGTTACCTGTCCTTCATGGGTCTTGTCCTCGCGGCACAGTTACCTGTCCTTCATGGGCCTTGTCCTCACGGCACAGTTACCTGTCCTTCATGGGTCTTGTCCTCGCGGCACAGTTACCTGTCCTTCATGGGCCTTGTCCTCATGGCACAGTTACCTGTCCTTCATGGGTCTTGTCCTCACGGCACAGTTACCTGTCCTTCAGGGGCCTTGTCCTCACGGCACAGTTACCTGTCCGTCACGGGCCTTGTCCTCACGGCACAGTTACCTGTCCTCCATGGGCCTTGTTCTCACGGCACAGTTACCTGTCCTTCATGGGCCTTGTCCTCACGGCACAGTTACCTGTCCTTCATGGGTCTTGTCCTCACGGCACCTTTGTCATCTTCTCTTGGGTTGTGCCAGTCATTAGCCATCCCAATCTTTTATGTGAATGACTTTCTTTCATGTTTTTATTTGTTTATTATTGAAAAGATTTATTTATTTTTTATGTGAAGGGCAGAGTATCAGAGAGAGGGAGAGACAGAGAGTAAGAGAGAAGGGTAGAGAGAGAAAGAGAGAGAGAGAGAGATCCTCCATCTGTTGTTTCACTCCCCAAACGCCTGCAACAGCCGGGACCGGGCCAGACTGAAGGCAGGAGGCAGAGACCCCATCTGGTTCTCCCACAGGGGTGGCAGGGGCCCAGGCACTCGGGCCGTCTTCCACTGCCTCCCCAGGTGCACTGGCCGGGAGCAGGATTGCAAGCAGAGCAGCCAGGGCTCAGCTGCTGCTGTCATGTGGGCTGCTGGTGTCAGCGATGGCTTCACCCACGGCACCACGGCATGGCCCCCAGCTCTGATTTCCATCTGTCTGCCGACTCCTGGGCTCTGTGCATTGTTGTCAACACTTCGTGTTTGGTGTGAGACCAAGGACAGTTCCTTGTTAGTGCCCTTCCCTGATTCAACCTTTGGATCATGATCAACACTGAGCATATTTTCTGTAATTTATCATTTGTCTTTTAATATCCTCGGTAGCATTGCTTTTCCTTCTCTTATGCATTTAACCGCTTTTTAAATCTCTGTGCTCTTGTCCATTACTAAGTATTTCTTCTACATTTCTTGCCCATTGTACTGTAGTTTAGAATGCTTGCCCTGTCCTCTGAAATTATGAAAATATGTTTCTGGATATTTCTCTGCCATCTGCATGGGTTTGTTTTACCTCTGTCTTTGATCACACTGGAAGTTGTACTTCTGTGTAAGCTGTGAAATAAGAGGGTTTTATGTGTATTTGGCCAATGGTTATGAGCAAAGAAATTGCATGCAAGACGTGCGGTCTGACAGAGAAAGTGCTTCAAACTGCAGGGAAATGCAGGCCTGGCAGTTCAAAGTCGTAAAAGTCTCTTTAAAAATTAAGTTTTGTGTTTCAGAATTTTTATGGATTCACAGGAAGTTGCGAAGCTAGTGCAGAAAGGTTCGTGTGCACTTTACCCAGCGTCCCTGGAGGGTGCCTTCCACACAAGCAGGCCGCAGCGTCCAGCCCAGGACACTGGCGGTGTGAGCTGGTGTGGGGTTTGATGGCACCCATAGGCTTTGTGACCAGAACCATGGCAGGCACAGCTCAGCTGATCCTCCACGAGAAAGCTCACTGCCGTGGCCCTGTTCCAGTAACCCCCACGCCCACCAGGTAGCCCTGACCACACCCGAGTCTCCTAGGTTCCAGGGTGCCCTAGAAATGGAATCACAGTGTGGGCTGTTTTGAGTCCTGGTTTCTAATTTGATGATTGAGGAATAGAAGGCACAGAGCTGATGACCATCCAGAGCCCCACCACTAGGCTGGGGGCAGGGCTGGGGCAGAGCTCAAGTCTCCCAACTCCTGCCCCGTCCCCATCTGTCTACTCCAGGCATGTGGTGGATTTTGTCCATCTTGGTTCACTTCTAAGGTTTTTGTCCGACTTTGCAGAAATGAAGGTCCTGCCTGGTGTGTGTGTGTTTCTTTCTGTCTGTCTTCCTTAGATTTATTTTAAGAGTGAAAGAGAAAAGCAGAGACACAGAGAAAGAGATCTTCCATCCATTGATTAATTCCTCAAATGACTGCAATGGTCTGGGCTAGACTGAAGCCAGGAGCCAGGAACTCTACCCAGGGCTCCCATGTGGGTGGCAAGGACCCAAGCACTTGGGCCATCCTCCACTGATTTCTCAGGTGCGTTAGCAGGCAGCTAGATTGGAAGTAGAGCAGACAGGACTCATATAGGTCTCACAGGCAGGGCCTTTACCTGCTATGTCACAATGCCAGCCACCCCACGGGATGTTAATTTAACCAATCTCACATGGGAAGTTGAAAGCTCTGGGTGTTTTTCCCTCTCTGGGCCCTATGGAAGCCTCTCTCACATGTGCCAGTGACCAGGCCTGACTGCACTGTGGCCATGCTCCTGCAGCTGCCTTGTGTTCCCAGGCTGGCCAAGTGCGACACTGTGGCTGGAAAAGTCTCATGTAATTGTTGCAATACATGCTAGGTGAGGAGCAGCTTACTGACATTTCCAGTAATTGACCTTGACTCCATAGCTTGTTAAAACAATTAGAAGAAAACAAAATAAACCTTTTCCCTGCTGTGAACTATGGCAGGTGTAAATAACACTTTTGATATGTATTCAATGCCTATTTATTTTTTTCTGCATTTCTATAGTAACAGAATTCAGGAAAAGAGGTTTTTGTTTTTCTGCCCTTATGCGGAACAGCTGGTGTTTTAGAGAAACATCTTGCTGCCCTCCAAAATCAATATGTCAAGTTTATGAAAGTGACTTCGGAACCTCTCCACGCTTGTTATTTCTGGGGTCATCTTATGCAAGGAGGGTTGGGAAGATTTCCTCTGAACTCATGTTAAGCCCTTCCTTGAGAAGACAAGGTGTTTGTTTCACGGCCTCACCTGAGATGCACCTGTAATCCTCGTGAACAGGTTTTACCGCAGTATTTCGCGTTTCTGCCTTCTGCATTTGCATTAGCAAACCAGCTGACTTGACAGTGTGTTTGAAACGGTGCAGGCGGTCAGCCTCTGACCATCACAGCCACCAGGCCTGTTTCCTTTTGCTGCTATGACCCCGTCGTTTCTCTCTTCTACTCCAGCTGTGCTGAGCCTTGGGCCTGCTCCAGTGGGCCTGGGGCCTGGCACACCTCGCACTGCCTTCCGTGTCTGCTGTCCCCAGCTCCTGTCCCTCTGCACCGCTGCTCTGCCTGCTCTGGGAGTTGCTCCTCTTATGCCCATCATGTAACAGTCCCTGACCCTGCTGGTCAGGGAGGCTGGGTCGTGCCCCAGACCCCAGAAGTGTCCTTTACTGTACCTGCAGGGCCCAGCAGAGCGGAGCTGTCATCTCCCAGCATGGCCAGTCAGAGCCCTGAGGGTTGATTTCAGTGTCGTTTCTGCCCCAGAAGTTCATTGGCCAGGAAGTGTGGCTCTGCCGTGTCCTGGGGTGGGCAGAACTAGAAGTGCTCAGGGGCCATCCCCCCCGCTTCCCACAGGGTCCCTCCCTGATTCCGTGGTTCTGCCACTGGTTCTGTCCTGGAGCCTTGCAAAGGTGCCCTGACTCTCATTACCGGGGCGGCGGGGGGGGGGGGTCCACATTTCAGCGTGGCTGCACCGAGTGTTCATCACTGAACTCCTGGTCCAGCTCTTTGCTGCTCCAAGATCCCGTCTTGGTGACTGGTCCCAGTGTTCACACGTCTCACCTGCCACCTCCCGTGCCGTCCAGTGGTCCCCCTGCCCTTTCTGTAGCCCCCTGCCTCTCTGCTTGTGGTGCCATAGGCTGGGCCTTATCACTTCTCCTGCAGGTTCCTGTCTATCTCTGTGCAGTGTACTTTGGTGGTTTGCACACATTCTGGGGAAGATAGTAAATATTCAGTTATTAGTAGTTTTTGTTTTTTTAATTTAATAGGTATCCATAGAGGTCTGTCTGTGAGTCTGCCATTGTTCTGAGGTCTTACAAATATCCATTCATTTTTTCTTCATCAAAGCCCAATGAGAGGGGCCTGGCATTATGGCATAATGGGTTAAGCAGCCACCTGGAGTGCCGGCATCCCATATGGGCACCAGTCCAAGTCCTGCCTATTCCACTTTTTTTTTTTTTTAAGATTTTTATTTATTTGACAGGTAGAGTTACAGACAGTGAGAAAAAGAGAGACAGAGAGAAGGGTCTTCCTTCCGTTGGTTCACTCTCCAAATGGCCGCAATGGCCGGAGCTGCGCCAATCTGAAGCCAGGAGCCAGGTGCTTCTTCCTGGTCTTTCATGTGGGTGCAGGGGCCCAAGCACTTGGGCCATCTTCTACTGCTTTCCCAGGCCATAACAGAGAGCTGGACTGGAAGAAGAGCAGCCGGGACTAAAACCCGGCACCCATATGGGATGCCGGCGCACTAGCCTCAGCTGCTCCACTTCTGATCCAGCTCGCTGCTATGGCCTGGGAAAGCAGTGGAAGATGGCCCAAGTGCTTGGGCCCCTGCACCCATGTGGGAGACCTGGAAGAAGCTCCTGGCCCCTAGCTTTGACCTGGCCTAGCCCCAGCTGATAGGGCCATTTGAGGAGTGAACCAGTGGATGAAAGATCTCTCTCTCTCTCTCTCTAATTCTGCCTTTCAAATAAATAACATAAATCTTTTTTTTAAGCCCCATGAGCTCCCTGTTTTATGGGTTAAGAAACCGAGGGGAACATTTTTGCCAGTGTCACACAGACGGAAGTGATGGGCCAGGGATGTGAACCCAGGCTTTTTGGTCCTGTGTTAATATGTCCCAGATACCACAAAGCACACGTAAAATAAACTCAGGAGGATGAGCTGGGAGCCCTGGAGAGGACTTCTCTCTCCCTCTCCTTCTGTCTGGATGGTCTGGGCTTCCCACTGGGGTGCTCGCCCTCGTGTTAGAGGTGTTCCCTGCAGCCTTCTCCTTGCCCTGAAGTCTGCACCCCACAACACCCACCATGGCTCCCACACAGTCCAGGCTGCTCAGGAACTGCCAGGCCACTTGGGACCTGGCTGCTGCCTGCCCCCAAGCTCCATGAATTAGGGCTCCCCTCTTGCTGGTCATGAGGACTTCCAGGGAGAGGGACACCATCTGAAACCAGGAGGGTGCCGTGCACCCTCCCTCGGCCGCCGACCCACTGTGGCTCTTGCTAAGGTGCACCCTCCCTCGGCCGCCGACCCACTGTGGCTCTTGCTACCGTGCACCCTCCCTCGGCCGCCGACCCACTGTGGCTCTTGCTACCGTGCACCCTCCCTCGGCCGCCGACCCACTGTGGATCTTGCTACCGTGTACCCTCCTTCGGCCGCTGACCCACTGTGGATCTTGTTCACCAGAGGGCACTCAGAGCCTTTGCTGGAGGCAGCAGCTGGGGACACATTGACAGAATTCTGCCCAGGGGCTCTTGGTGGGGAGACACACAGCGCTGTGCATTCTTACTCTGTCTTGGAAAAGCCTCCAGGGGAGATGAGCCCTTGTGGGATGGATGGCCCAGGGCCCAGCAGCCTTTAAAAGCAGCCATGGCGCTGGGCCTCGGGCATCCAGGATGTCAGAACGTGGCTGCAGCTAGGGCCTCAGTGAGATCCCTACAGCAGGCAGATTCTCCACTCCTCGTTCTCCCTCCAGCTTACTGAGCTTGGGCTGTGGCCAGACACCAAGCCGGGCCTCGGGGGTTGGAGTAATAAAAGTCTCCTACCTTGAGCGTCTGAAGGGCAGGGGACAAGGACAGGGATGTAAACAGATAAAATACCGTGGGAGGGGGTGTGAACCACAGGGAGCAGGCAGGCCCACGTGTCTGTCGGGTGCATCCTGGAAGACTTCTGGAGCAGGGGCCACACACCCCATCTCTTAGGGTGACTTACCACTGCAGGAGGAGGTGGAGGAGGGGGAGACGAGCCAGGCTTTTCCCCTGCTGATGGTTCCTGCAGAACCCCGCAGCGAAGTGGTGCAGGTACTCGTGAGGAGGTCTGGGTTTGTCACTGCGCTCAGTGTGGGGGCACACGGGGTGATGTGGAAGATGAGGGCCGGTGCTCTTCCCGGTGTTATCAGAACAGGCTCTCCTGGTGGGAGCAGGTGCCTGCTTGCCCTTCCCTGGCAGCAGGAGAGACGATGTGAGAAAGCCTGAGGGAACAGGGAAGGAGTGTGATGCATATTCAGCAGGTTGGAGCAAACTTCTTGCAGCCAAGAAGCTTTTCAAACTGTTGTGTTGGCAGGGAGGATTGGCTTCGTGGCAGAGTCCCAGAGCATAATCCTTTATCAGTCTGCTGTTGTGACAACTGCTCTGAGTTTCCTGTTACCGTGGCTGATAACGCTTTACTCTACAGGGTATCCTGAGATTCAATTAGTTCTTGGGCAGTTTAGAATAGGTACTGTAGAATATTAGCGCAGCATTAATTATAAATGAATGTGTCTGAACTAATTTCTACAAATGCCTGATTGCGTTTACATTTAACTCCTCACCTGCCCGTCGCCAGTCCAGCATTGCGTCTCCAGGTGCGCGGCCCCAGGCGCACCGTGCGCTTCCCCGTGAGAGCAGGTTCTGTGGCCGTGCCTGCAGTGACCTTACGCTGACTCACTCTGCAGATTCCAGACTTCCAAACTCCTCTGCCACGGGTGGAGCCCGGCCCCAGCTCAGGTGCCCTTGACTCCAGACCCGGTGTTCTCCATGCGTTGTCCGAACAGCGACCTTTAGTTGCGGTGATGTAAGACATGGTGCCTTACACGGCCTGGTCCTGTAGCGTCAGTGCTGTTTGCAGGGCCCTGGAGGGATGTGGAGGACAGGCGAGGGAGACTGTGGGGGAGAAGGTGTGCCCTTTCATCAGTGACTTACTGTACAGCTGCCTCAGGAGTTCACGTGAGAAGATAACCACGGTCTCTGTGCCTGGACAGTCACAGTGGGACTCTGACGGCGACGCCGAGTGTTGTGAAATTGACTGCCGTGGAGGGCCTGGTTTTCCTGGCAGACGTTAAGATCCTCGGAGGAAAGAGCGGAGCGTGGGAAGACTGTCTCAGAGGCACACTGTGCACGCCGTGTGTGATGGCGGGGTCACAGGTGCTGGTTAGTGCTGATGAAAGTGCTTTGTGCGCTGTCACGACCCACTCCGCAGCAAAGCCAGACAGGCGTCGCCCCCCTCCCGGGAGCTGGCTCACCCAGGGCAGGGCCATGGAAAGTTCCGTGGGGCCTGTGCCCGTCCCTCTGTTGCCTGTTTAAGCCTGGCGGTCAGATTTCCGCTGCTGATCTCCGTAAGTTCACTTCCTGTCGCTCTTGGATGGAGAGCTCTTGCAGTGCCCCGTGAAGGTGAATCTTTCATGCAGCTTGCGAACAAGACACGGCCTGAGCATTGATCGTGTGATCAGCTCCCGTGCCCGAGTCAGGGTGTTTGGGAGCTGGTGCCTCTTGCAGGCGGAGTCTGTGGGGCTTGGGGTCTAGCCCAGGTACCCGCCCCCTAGCTCTCTTTGACTTCTTTATTTCCCACCCTTGGACGTGCTTATCGGGAGACCCCAACTTGCCAGCTCGCTCTCCCCAGACACTGTTCCTAGGCCCTGGGCGTTCTGAGACCAGGGCAAGTACACCAGAGCTTCCTGGGGGCCTCTGACTTTGCCCGTGTCCCTGCCCTGCCATCCTGGCAGTTTTGCCACCAGAGGGGTCAGGCTCTCAGTGGGCAGAGCGGATGCACTGGGCCAGTGCCAGGCCCTGGGCGTCTGGGCTGGAGGGACACAGAGCCAGCTGTGCACCGGGGGTCCTGCATCTGCAGGAAGCATTAGGAGCAAATGGTCTATGGCTGTTTATGGGGACTCACTGAGGCCACACAGCTCAAGCGTCCCACCTTCAGGCCTTCAGCACCCATGGCCCCATAGCATTTGCTTGCCCTGATGTCAGAGAGCGGCGGGCCGGGAGGCAGGAGGGGGTCCTTTATGAGCAGCTAGCCTGCCTTTAAGGGACAGATTCCCACACAGACGCAAGACGAGGGTGACGGTCCCTTTCACCTCCCCTGGCCGGGCCAGAGTGCCCTCTGCTTCTCGTCTTCTCCCGGAGCCCCACTGCAGAGCTGGTTCCTCTATGCCCCTTGTCAGAGGTGTAGGGGAGGGGTGTGGGAGGGCTCCTTTTGTAGTGGGAGGGGCCTGGGAGCCAGGGGTCTGACCCTGCAGGGGAGCACCTCTGGTGGGGTTCCCCCTTCTGTCACGGAGCCTCTGCTCCCTGGTGTCTGTAGAGGGCTCAGGATTGGTCCTGCCCCACCAGGTGGTGAGGGCTGATGGAGATGGTGCCAGGTGCGGGGTGCTGCCTGACTGGGCGATGACAGTGCTTGCTCATCCCCTGCCCAGGGATGCGTGGCCTGAAGGCAGGGCCTGGCCTGGCCCTTCTGTGGGTCCCAGTGTCCAGCACCAGCGAGACGCCCAGAGCCCTTCCCCGTTACTTATTGGGTGAGTGGGTAAGGTTGGGAGGTTCGAGGTGTCTCCCTTCTCCATCCTCTTTATTGCATTCCTGAATGTGTTGGGTGCGGTGGGAGGCTGAATCCTGTCTGGCCTCTTAGAGCACGCGTGTCCTGTGGAGGAAGGCAGATGAGAAACAAGAGCCGGGTCCCTGGAGCTTCCTCCCCAGTGGGGAGCGTTGCGGGAGGCACTTTGATTGGAGTGAGCGTGGTGGGCCGCACTCTAGAACTCATTCTTCACTGCTTCCCACCCCTGCACTTTCACTGGGCTCTAGAAGAACTGTGCCCTTCCAACAGAGCTTGTGGTTTACTTCTTTATTATGCGTTCAGGGGGACAGACGGGAAGCCAGGCCTGAGGGGGACTTGGCCATGGGTTCTGGCAGCGTCTGGCTGTTGGAGAGGGCTTTGGTTTGGAGTGAGAATTCCCACACAGGACCTGAGAGCAGGTGTGTCCTGGGCCGGTGTCGGGGATGTGGGCTGAGAGCCAGGCGTGCCTGGGGAAGGTCCTGTCCTCTCCCAAAGGACCAGTGATGCTGAACGTGGGCTCCTTCCTGACGAAATCCCACTCACCCATGGAGGCCACCAACCAGGTCCTGTCTAGTGACACGTTGTTTCTGAGGCATGTTCAGTTGTATTTGCATCATTTCTCGGGTTTCATTGTTGTTTTCTGGTTTATTATTGTGGTCACAAGTGATCCATGATATGATTTTGGTTTTCTTGACTTCGTTGAGATTTGTTTTGTGGCCTAGAAAATGTTCCAGGTGCTGATGAAAAGAATGTGTGTTTTGCAGCTGTTTGATGGGATGTTCTGTAAACGTCTGTTAGAGCCATTAAGTCTGAGTCCAACTTAACTCGGATGCCCTTTTCTGAATTTTGCCTGGATTTTCTGTCCATTGATGAAAGTGGGTTGGTCAGGTCTCTATTATTACACTGGGGCTTTTCTCTCCTATGTTAGTTATACTAATGTTTTAAATAAAATTGTGTGTTCCTCATTAGGTGAGTGTACATTCACAGTTGTCAAATCTTGTTGAATTGGTCCCTGGGTCATTGCATGGTGACTTTTCTGTCTCTTGTTCTAGCTTTCGTCTTGAGGTCTGTTTCACCTGACACCAGTACTGCTACGCCTGCTCATTTCTGCTTTCTCTTTTCTGTGTGTCTTCAGAGGTAGAGTGAGTTTCTTGTAGGCACTAGAATGCTGGTCCTTCTCTCTAATCCTTTTAGCCAGGATGAATCACTTATTTGAGGAGTTTCCTCCCGTTTATAGTCAAGTTCATGACTGATAGGCATTGACTCAGCCTTGTCATTTACAGGATTTCTTAAGTTTACTTTGCTCCTTATTTTAGGAGTGAGTTTCGCACCTCCACAGGCCTTCATGGTGGTAGTTAAGTTTCTCTGCTGCTGAGTGGACGACCCCCTTAAGTCTCAGTAAGGCTCGTCTGGTGGTGAGGAGGTCCCTCAGTTTGTGCTGGTCTGTATTTCTTCTTGAGGAAGCATAGCTTGGCTGGGTGTGGTGTTCCTGGCTGGAATTCTGTTTTCCTTCCAGACTTTGGAGTCTGTCATTCCATTCGGTCCTCACGACCTGTGGCGTTTCTGCAGGGAGCATTGTGCCCTGCTCCTGCAGACGGTCGATGTCTCAGCTGTGTTGGACGCTGCAGAGTTTGACTGTCATGTGTTGCAGTGAGGCTCTTCTCTGCTCGTGTTATTCGGGGTCCTGAGGGCCTCCTGCACTTGGATGTCCAGATATTTCTGAAGTTTGGGGAAATTTTCAGCTGTGATTTCACTGAGGTCATCCATGCGTTGCCTCCTCCCTCTGCCCTCAAGGATGCCCACAATTTGTTCTCCTGGTGGTGTCCCAGAGGGGTCAGAGGCTGTCTTCATTCCTTCTTGTTTGTTTGTTTGTTTTGTTTTTTTGGTCTGGTGGGAAATTTGGAAAGACTTCTGTGTCTTCAATTCAGATATCACTTCTGCCTGCTCTGGTCTGTGGCTGGGGCATTCAGCGTTTTTTTTTTTTTTTTTTTTCCCATTTGGCTTATTGAGTTCATTGCCAGGATTTCTGTTTGCTGCTTTTTCAAGATCCTTCTCTATCTGCTGAATTTCTCATTCCCATCACACATTGTTTTCCGATTCCATTCAGCAGCGTGTATTCTCCTGTATCCTTACCATCGTCCTTTTGAATTCCGTGTCAGTCATTTCCCCGGCCCGTCTTCCTTTGGGATCTGTCACCAGAAGCACTGTTGGGCTCCCCATGGCCGTCCTGTCCCCTGGCTTTTTCACGCTCCCCGGTCCCTGCATTGATGTTCATGCATCTGGCGGATTAGTCGTTTCCGTGACTTTTCATGAGCACTTTCGTGGTCAGAGGCCTTTTCCTGAAGCTCTGCCTTCAGATGTTGGCTTGCTGGCTGCTCTGGCTTTAGTTCTGGTTGGGAGCAGTAGGAGAGCCTCCCTATACCTTCTTCCACAGCAGTTGGTGACAACAACAGTGGTGGCATGGGTGCTTCTCTGACCCAGCAGGGGGTATGGGGACTGTTAGTGGGGTCTGGGGTCAAAGGCGTGCTGGCCTGCAGTCATCATGATGGGGTTGTGGCAGTGCTGGCCCATGGTCTGGGAGAGTTTGCTTGGGTACCCTTGGCAAGGATGTGGTCAGGATTCAGATAGCATTCACCCATGCCCAGCAGGGCAGGTTGAGTCCCTGGTGTCTAGGCAGTGTCTCCACACCCGTTTACCTTTCCTTCTCCTAAGCTGGTGGTTACTCTGTCAGTGTTACGTTGCCTAGCATTGGGCCATGGGTGGAATGAGCAGACTTGTGGCCACTGCCCTGTGATGGTAGGTCAAAGCCAGAGACCACAGCTTCCCAAGACAGGCACAGCACAGGGTATGGCCAAGGCTCACTTTGCTAGGACTCCACCTGCTGAGGTGGGCTCGCAGCCCAAGGCTGCTGCTGCTGGGCACAGGTGATGCTGGCCAGGATGTTAGCGCAGTGGCCTGGGGCCACGGGTCTCCCCTTGGGACCAGGGCAGCGCTAGGTGCTAAAAGGCTTTTCGCAAAGATAGTGTTTGGGTGCTGGTTTGTCCACTGCCTGGGGGAACAAGCACTGTTGGTATTTACTCAGTGGTGGTTTTACCAGATCCACGACAGTCCTGTGCTCACTTTGCTGCCCACCCCAGTGGCTGAAAACTTGCTTCCTGCCATAAGCTGCAGTTGGGGAAGGGGTGGGGAGGGCAGTCCCTTGGCTGCCCAGGCCAGCATTAAGCTGGCTCACACCCGAGTTTGCCCTGGGTTACACAGGGCCCTGCTCTGTGCTGCAGCAGCATAGCAAGCTCTCGAGAGGCTGGGGGTGATGCAGCATCCACCCGTTCTGCCAGGGTCCAGGTCTCCACCTGGTGCTAGAGCAGTTCTAGAGTCTGTGTCTGGGGGTCCAGCCTGTGGCGAGGGGCCATCTGGTGCTGCGTCTTACCACGGCGGTGCTGATACTGCGCACCAGTGCAAAACCCTGGCTCACACTCCACCCTACGCTGTGGTGGCTGAAATCTTGCTCCACTGTCTGCAGCAGTGGGGAGAGGGGAGGTGGGGGTGGTCCGCTTGGTTCAGGAGGGTTGAGGGGCCAGTCTGCAGGTGTTGCCTGGGACTGGAGGTTGTGGGGCCCTGCCTGCATCTAGGTTTCAGCATAGTGGGCCGGACCCTGGTCTGGAGTCTAAGGAGTGAACTCAGTTCCCTCTCTCCCCTCACAGGAGTGTCCTTGCAGGGAGTGTCCCAGGAGCTGGGAAAGGGGTGAGTGGCAGCTGTCTCCTTCCTGTCTTCTTCAGTACATCTTCTCTCTCTCTTTTGTTTTAAGATTTTATTTATTTCTTTGAGAAGTAGAGTTACAGACAGAAAAAGGGAGAGAGAGAGAGAGAGAGAGAGAGAGAGAGAGAGAGAGGTCTTCCATCCGCTGGTTCACTCCCCAAATGACTGTTATAGCCGGAACTGGACTGATCTGAAGCTGGGAGCTAGGAGCTTCCTTAGGTCTCCCACATAGGTGCAAGGGCCCAAGCACTTGGGCCATCTTCCACTGCTTTCCCAGGCCATAACAGAGAGCTGGATCAGAAGAGGTGCAACCGGGACAGGAACCGACACTCAAATGAGATGCCAGCATCATAGGCAGAGGCTCAACCTACTATGGCACAGCACCGGCCCCATCTTTTCTTTCTTTCTTTTTTTTCCCCATCTTTTCTTATTATTAAACTAAAACCAGGCACTGTGGTCTCCTGCCTAGCTTCTGTCGCTCTTGTGACTTTGGTGAATTGCTGTTCAAACCAATGTCTCAGTGGGGAGACGATCTCTGGGGTGTGTTCCTCTGCCTCCATCTTGCTTGCCCCTCTTGGCACTGGTTTGTGGCTTCCGGACCCTCACTGCCCACCCCCCCATCCCCACATGCCTGGTTCTGCAGTGTACACCTGACAGGCGATGCTCAGAGTCGACATCCAGTTTATCCCCTGCGGAGCGTGGGGGTCTCTTCTGCTGCTTCCTATGGATGCTGGCTGCTGTGGGTGTGTGCCTGTTTGTTTGCGGTTGATCTGTGTGGTTAACCTGGGTTAAGCTTTTGGCAAGATCTGATTCTGAGGTCCTTCTCGTGTGTGTGTGTGTGTGTGAGAGAGAGAGAGAGAGAGAGAGAGAGAGCGCGCGCAAGCGAGAGAGCACATATCTATTCCTGGCTTATCACCCACATATTGAGTTGTATCTCGTGGTGAATTCTGTTATAGAGTGAAGCATCATTTTCAAGCAAGAAGCCCTGTAAGATGCTGTTTCTGCCTTTTTATAACATTCCACGTGTTATGCTCAGGTCTCCGTGCATGTGGGTTGTCCAACATGTAGGGCGCACAACGCATTTCTGTAACTTAGGCAATTTGTAGACCTCTTGAAAGTTTTTATTGTAGCCACTAACAAAACCAGAAATAAGACAAAAACTGCTATAGGTGTGGTGCTGTCCAGCCTCACGCACACAGGCATTGCTGTTTTTGGCTGATCCTCTGCCCTGGGAGTCTCCTGTCCCTCGAGGTGTGGGTCTGGAGTTCTGCCTCTGGCTTTGGGGAGTGACGTTCAGTGTTGTGTGACTCAGCGACCTCCTCTGTTCATTTTCCCCTTCAGCCTGGTGTGAACGTGTCTAATGCAGATGCTGAGGACACACTGCAGGTCCCTTTCCAGCCAGCACTGCCCTGCTGTACTAGGTCTGAAAGCCCTCACCCAGGGGGTGTGGAGAAGCAGGCTGTGTGTCTGGACTGTCTGAGCCCCAGCCAGGTGTTCCCTTGCCTCATCTTGAGCGCACGCCTTCCCTGGGATCCTCACCTTCTCCTTTTATCCTTTCCCTCTGGACATCCCTGTCCCTCTTCGTGCGGCCTGGCTGGAGGCCGACTTGATCCCATGGAGCACAGGAGCACAGACTGACCGGGCTGCCCGGGGCCGGCTCTGCTCTCTCCCATTCCTCTGGCCTCTCCCTGGCTCTGTTCAGCTCCTGGATAATGACTTTCTGCACCCGCCCACCCACCGCCCATTCATGTCTGATGCAGCGCTCTGTGGAGTCCCTCCCTGTGCACCTGCCAGACACCGTGACGAGGGGATTCTTAAGCAGCTTGTTTCAGAGAGTACGGCGGTGGTTCTAAGAGCGAGAGCTGTCTTTC
The DNA here is from genome assembly GCA_949820135.1 of Sylvilagus floridanus. NCBI lineage: Eukaryota > Metazoa > Chordata > Mammalia > Lagomorpha > Leporidae > Sylvilagus > Sylvilagus floridanus. Next base: position 160,855,079 of record OX463241.1, on the reverse strand, counting down.
TCCCTTCCCTTTGTTCCCGCTCCTGTAAACACCTGGAGCAACGCACAGGCCTTTGTTCTTCACCTTCACATACATGTTTCTCACCTTCAAGCTGATGCCACCTAAAGCCACACGACGTCAGCTGATGCCCTGTCTGGGGCCCACGCTATCCTCTGCACTGAGCGCTCTCTGAACCCACTCGGTTTCTCCTCCACGACGGTGGCACAGACTTAAAGCCCAGATGCTGTGCAGCCTTTCCCCAGCTTAGACTGCGTCAGTGGCTCACCTTTGCCTTCCAAGGGCTGCAGATGGGAGCCTGCAAGTCAGATGTCACCCCAGCGGTATCACTGGGCTCCCCCACTGTTATAAGAAATTTAACGTTAGAGCCTGTAAGAGTCTGGATTTGCAGTTTTTCCTTTGATGGTCAGAAGACGTGGCTGTCTCGCCACTTGGCAGGGCATCCTCAGCAAGAGCTGGGCCTCTGCTCCATCCGTGCAACGCCGGCAGCTTCTCCCACTACGCGCCCAAGCTTCCTCTAGGAGCCTTGGAGTTCAGCGCCCTGGCACTCTGCCAAAGAAGCTCCCAGACACCTCGTGGGCATGCAGGGCCCTCTGGGGCCGGCTCTGTCTTACTCCCAGACACCTCGTGGGCATGCAGGGCCCTCTGGGGCTGACTCTGTCTTACTCCCAGACACCTCGTGGGCATGCAGGGCCCTCTGGGGCCAGCTCTGTCTTACTTCCTTCCCATTTTTATTTCTGCCTCACTGCTTCCCCACAGCTTTGTACCCAGTGGTTTCGTCCTGGTCTTTGCTGCCCCACCTTAGCCTGGAATCCTGCTGTTTTGGACAGCAGCTGCCTCTGCTGCATAACCCCAGCTACTCTTGTACTAACTGTGTTTTAGATGTGAGTTCCCTCCCAGGGAGACCTCCTGACCTCTCGAGTAGAATCTACTGTCCCTTCTGGAATTGTCTGGAGCCCCTTCTCATCCCCTGGGCTCACAGTGGACTGTCCCGGACTGCAGGGCCCCCGGGGCCAGGTCCAGCATTCTCTTGCTCTCCGCCCACTGGGCCTGGCACACGAAGGGGTCTCCTAAATGAGGGAGTGGTTTCTTTCTTAGGCCGTAAACCTAAGTTTATCTTCTCTGCGATGTTGCCACCTAATGCTTTTGAAGTCTCTGAGGCTTTGTGAGAACAAGACAAGATGCCACGTCTGCTTTTTCCGGCAGTGTGCTCCTGTGTTCCGGGGCCCCAGAGTAGCCTGTGGCTGGGTGTACTGACCGTGCTTCGCATTGAGTGAGGGAAGAGCCAGAGGGAGCCGTGCAGCGAGACTGCGACGGGCTGTGGACCAGCGAGGGAGGGGCTTGTATCCATCTGTTTCCTCTGTCACCAGCCCAAAGCAGAGTCACACCCACCCCCTGTCCCTGACACAAAGGGTATTTTATACCTCTTGGCTGCTTACTCCCTAGGTAATGAGTCAGATCTTGAGCTGGAAAAGAAGTATAAGGAAGATGATCGAGACAAGGCCCCGAAGAGACCCCGGGCACAGAAAACAGAAAAAGTGCAGAAGATCTCAGGAAAGGAGGCCGGGCAGCCTTCCGGAGCAAAGAAGCCCATCATCAGTGTGGTCCTGACTGCACACGAAGCTATTCCAGGTGACCTCAGCAGGCGGGACGTGGAAGTGTCACTGTGGGGCCCTGTCAGCCGTGGGCTGTGCGACAGCATTGTCCGAGTTCTCACTGCAGCCTGTGGCCTCAGGGGTTCATCCACTGGTGGCTCCCTACTCCCTACTTAAACTCCTGGTTAAGTTGGAACCATGGTAGACCCACCATAGGCAGGGCTGTTGGGGTGACTTACAGAGGAGGCAGCGAGCCCTGCTGGCCCTGCTGGTCTCTGCCCCTCCCGCTCAGCCAGGCTGACTCTGTCTAACTCCTTTTGTATTTTTAGTGGGTTTACCAGGTATTTTATAATGCTGGAAATTGCTGTCTCCATTTTCCTTTTGCACGAATACCTGGTAGATAAGTTATACTAGTTTTAAAGAAAGCTTTTATTTAGTGAATACAACTTTTATAGGTACAGCTTTTAGAATATGGTGGTTCTTCCCCCCATACTTGCCTTCTCACCCCCATTCCTGTCCCACCTCCTACTCCCTCTCCCATCCCATTCTGCATTAAGATTCATTTTTAATTAACTTTAATTTAACTTTAACTTCTGTATAGAAGACCAATTCATATACTAAGTACAGATTTCAACAATTTGCACCCACACAGACACATACAAAGTATAAAGTACTGTTTGAAAACAAGTTCTGTAGTTAATTCTCACAGTACAACTCATTAAGGACAGAGGTCCTACGTGGGGAACAAATGCACAGTGACTCCTGTTGTTGATTTAACAATTTACACTCTTATATATGATGTCAGTGATCACCCCAGGCTCTTGACATGAGCTGCCAAGGCTATGGAAGCCTTTTGAGTCCACAAACTCTATTAGTATTTAGACAAAGCCTTAAGCAAAGTAGAATTTCCCTCCTCCCTTCAGAGAAAAGTGCCTCCTTCTTTGATGGCCCCTTCTTTCCACCGGGGTCTCACTCACAGAGATCCTTCATGCAGAACATTTTTTGCCACAGTGTCTTGGGTTTCCATGCCTGAGATGCTCTCATGGGCTTTTCAGCCAGATCCAAATGCCTTAAGGGCTGATTCTGAGGTCAGAATGCTGTTTAAGGCATGAGTCTACTGTGTGGACTGCTTCCCGTGTTAGATCATTCTCTCTCTCTCTCTCTCTCTCTTTTTTTTTTTTTTTTGACAGATAGAGTTAGACAGTGAGAGAGAGACAGAGAGGTTTTCCTTCCGTTGGTTTAGCCCCCAAATGGCTGCTACAGCTGGCGCACTGCGCTACCCAAAGCCATGAACCAGGTGCTTCCTTCTGGTCTCCCACGTGGTTGCAGGGGCCCAAGCACTTGGGCCATCCTCCATTGCCTTCCTAGGCCACAGCAGAGAACTGGACTGGAAGAGGAGCAACCGGGACTAGAACCCAGTGCCCATATGGGATGCCAGTGCTGCAGGCGGAGGATTAGCCAAGTGAGCCACAGCACCGGCCCCATTCTTTCCTTTTTAATTCTATCTATTTGTACCACCTTTTATTAAAAAAGTCTCTTTCAGGATGGAGCTCTTCAGTCAGAAGCAGTTTATGATCGATTTCAAAATGCAGTGATTTTCTTTTGTATCCATTTGGGGCAATAGCCATCAGGGAAAACTTTAAATATTGTTTAGGGTTTTCAGAACAGCTTCAGCCTTTTTGGCAACTGTTTACTTGTCTCTTAGCAATTCATCATTAAAGATATTCTCCTTTTATACTTCACTGCGGGGTGAGGTGGTCAGTAGAGAGTGAATCCTATACACTCAGTGACTAGAACTTTCTGGAAAGCCATTTGTCTGCCCCACTCATGGGAGAACAGTATTGTTTTAAAAAACGCAAGTCCCAGTGGAGAGTTTCCTGTTCTGGTGGTACCCAGACAGGCAAGTTCCACAAATGTTCTGGAAAGTCAGTGGAGGCATGTGGAGGTTTCTGTAGTGAGGGCAGCAAGTGGGGTTAATTCTCTTTGCTATTCCAGGAACAAAGAGACATTGGCGTCTTTGTTTTGCGCACGTGTTACGCACACCTACGGATGCAGGGTCCACTGCTAGGAGAGGGCGTCCATCCTCTCACTTCGTACAATTACAGAGTTATAGGTCAGGTTTTCCACTGCAGACCGTTTCATGGTTTAGAACCAGACACCCTGAGGTCTCAAGGACTTGTGTATCTGGGACTGAACCCCAGACAGCCCAGTGTCCTGTTGACATTCATTTCCTCTACTCCGTGTATAGAACCTTGCAAAGCCATCCATGTGTATATGATATGGATGCATATATGTGGATATGTTTTTGTTTAATAAGATCAAAGAAAATATGCCACTTGGCCTCACCTCCTTCACGTGCACACACGTGCACACACACACACATACACTCACACAGAGGTTACATGCGTGAGCTGAAGAAAAATGTACTGTCTTGTGGGGGTCTCTTGTAGTAAAGAAAAGTCTTGCTGAGCACGACTGTGTGCTGGGGTGGTGGCCCTCAGGGCCCGGGTCAGGTAGGGATCGAGTCAGTAAGCAGTGCTTTGTGCATCAATCTCAGGTGCTACCAAGATTGTTCCAGTGGAAGCAGGTCCCCCCGACACAGGAGCTGCGAATCCTGAGACCACGGCAGCAGACCTGGTGCCTCGGAGAGGGTACCAGGAATATGCCATTCAGCAGACGCCGTACGAGCAGCCGATGAAGTCGAGCAGGTAAAGTGTTTCGTTGTGTGTCACTGCAGCCAGAATTGGCACACAAGCAGCCTCCCCAGAGAGCAAGGAGAGTCAGTGCGTTCGTTGACCTGTGTGCATCTTGTAGCCTGTTTGTAAAGCATATTGACTTCTCGATTCCACGGTGGCATAAGCTGGTCTGTTACAGCCCTTACTGTGTTGGCTGAGCCTGAAAACTGGGGCATATCAACACGCCAAGCGAAAGTTGGCTAATGAAGGTGGACCCTTTTATTAAGCAAATTTAACTCCTTTTTTTTTTTTTTAAAGATTTATTCATTTGAAAGACAAAGTTACAGAGAGAGAGGGAGAGAGATCTTCTGTCTACTGGTTCACTACCCAAACAGGTGCAATGGCCAGGGCTGGGCCAGAAGCCAGGAACTTCCTCCGGATCTCCCACGTGGGTGGCATGAGCCCAGGTACTTGGTTCATCCTCTGCAGCTTTCCCAGGCCATTAGCAGAGAGTCGGATCAGAAGAGGAACAGCCGGGACAAGAACTGGCACCCAAATGGGATGCCGGCACTGCACGTGGTGGCTTTACCTGCTGTGCCACAATGCCAGCCCCGAGCAAAAGTGTCTTTAACCTTAATCAAAAGAAGTGTAAACGTGGCCTCAGATTTGCTGACCTTTATAGTGGCACATATTATAATAATAAAATAATCTTTATTTCTCTCCTTTTTGAAAAGGATACATTACTTAAAAACAGAGAGAGGGAGAGATCTTCCATCAACTGGTCACTCCCCAACTGGTGTAGTCCCAGCTGAAGTCAGGAGCTGGAACCCATTTGGCTCTCCCAAGTGAGTGGCAGGGTCCTCCGCACTTGGGCCGTCTTATGCTGCTTTCCTAGGCAATTAGCAGAGAGCTGACTGGAAGTTGAGAAGCCGAGGCTCGAACCCACTCTCACATGGGGTGCCTGCGTTGCAGGTTGGGGCTTAACCTGCTACGCCACAACATTGGCCCTGCTCCTACTTTCAAAAGTAGCACAGTTATGTCATAGGAAGTTCAAGAATCTCATATGTTTTAAAGTATCCCAGATTTACTCTTTCTAGAGGTAGCTACTATTGACACTTTGATTCACATGCCTTAATAGTTTTCACAGTATACTAAGGTAGATTGTTTTAGTTTTTTACTTTTCTCAAACATGGAATGTACTGTTTCTAACTTTTAAAAAAACTTATATCTTGAAATTAATCTTTCATTTTTAGTACATATTAAGAAACAGTGCGTTCAGTCGTGTGGGTCTGCTGCAGTTTATTTAGCCAGTCTTTGCTGTGATGGACAATGCATTGATTGATGTCTCTTCAAGACTTCATGAGGGATAAATTGCTGGAATTGAAATTGGCTGCATCAAAGGATGTGAGTGCATCATACGTTACTCAACATAAGCAGCTGCCCTGCAAGCTCCTTGTATCCGCTGACGGCCTACAGTGAACGGGTGTGGCTGTCCACACCCTCCCTTGCCTGTCTGTGGCTGTAGCAACCTCTGATCGCTGGAGGTGGACAAAACATGCCTGTTGCTGATGTTTCCCCTGTTTTGGGAAGGGGATGCGGTGCTCTTGAGTAGAGCATAAACTTTAGAGTCACACAGACCAGGGTTGGCTCTAGGCTCTTTAATTCCAGCTCAGTAAACTGGTTGCACCCTTGGGGGGCGCAGTGTGGCTGGGGAGGAAGTTCACCCGCCATTCCTGTCCCCAGTGCATGTGCAGGACCTGGGCAGCTGCCGTTTGCAGGTTTTAAGGGTGGCCCTGTGCAGGGCCCTTCTCCGTGTGTGTGGTCACACCGGGGGATGGTGGCTGTGCTGTGGTCTTTCCGGCAGTATAGACAGGATCAGGATGGATGTGTAGGCTCTAGAGTCAGAGTCTGCCTGGGCCCCTCTTATAGTTGTATGGCATGGGGCAAGTACTCAGTCTGCCCCTGTAAGCTGGTGTTAGGACCATAGGGTTGGGATGAAATGGTTGGCATGGAGTTGGCCGTATGATGAGCACCCAGTCACTGTTAGCAGCCACTGTCCTGTCTCATTCAGTACGTCCAGGCCCAGACCGAAAGAGGATCCACGAGGCACCTGTGATGTTCTTTCTCATCACATACTCAGAACCTCACACAGTCGCCGAACACACGGGCAGGGGTCAGGAACCAGCAGTCACTGGCTACTAAGTGATACATGCGGTCAGCGAGTGACAGTCCTGGTTTCTCCATCTGAGCTCTGGTCCAGCCCTGGCAGTGGATGAAGGTGGAGAGCCGCACATCATCTCCTTTGGCAGGGCCGTGGGAGGCAGCCGTGTGGTGCAAGGCGGCACGGAGCTGCCTGTTCTGTGCTGCAGAGTGAGACAGCCCACCTCTCCTACCTGCAGGCCGGGCTCACAGGTGTCCCCTGCTCCCCACGGGCAGACACAGCCTGTCCAGAAAGGGAGCTGCAGAGCTCAGCTCCTGATTCCAGATCCTGTTCCAGACTCACCGGTCAGATGCACAGGTTCTGTCTTCCTGGGGGCAGGTGAGGACTAATGGGTTCCTCTCCTATGGAAACCTGCAGAGAGGAAGGGGGTCACTCCCAGCTGTAGTCGAGTGACTTGGCAAGTCTGGATGAGCAAAGCCATCCAGAGCGCTGTGTATCTAGGGTCCCGAGCAGACCGAGCTTGGCTCGTGAACACTGCCCCCATCAGACGATGCCAGGATAGCAGACCGCGCTGGTGGTCAGGCATGTGTGAGTGACACATCCTACTCCCCTTTTCCTTCTCCTGTGTCCCTGTTGTCTTTTCTCCTTCTTCCTCAAGCCACACCCACACTTCTCCTTGTCAAGTTTTCCCAACGGCCTTCACCCAGGCTAGGGATCCAGCATGTTCCAGTCAGCACTGCCACACTGTCGCGCTCCATGCACTGACCTGTCTTCTCTCCCTCTAGGCTGTAAGCTCCCGACAGACTCCAGACCACTGGTCCTGCTTGCCAAGTGTGCGTGTGCATTCTCCAGCCTCCGCCCTTCTTAGTTCTCTGCTAAGAGTCCAGTAGGCAGGCTCAGGTTCTCCAGGTGTTAACCTCGCTGTCGTCTGTTTCTAGGCTAGGTCCCACCCAGCTCAAAATCTTCACCTGTGAGTACTGCAACAAGGTCTTCAAGTTCAAGCACTCGCTGCAGGCCCACCTGCGCATCCACACCAACGAGAAGCCGTACAAGTGCCCCCAGTGCAGCTACGCCAGCGCCATCAAGGCCAACCTCAACGTGCACCTGCGCAAGCACACCGGCGAGAAGTTTGCCTGCGACTACTGCTCCTTCACCTGCCTGAGCAAGGGCCACCTCAAGGTGCACATCGAGCGGGTGCACAAGAAGATCAAGCAGCATTGCCGCTTCTGCAAGAAGAAGTACTCCGACGTCAAAAACCTCATCAAGCACATCCGGGACGCGCATGACCCGCAGGACAAGAAGGTCAAGGAGGCCCTGGACGAGCTCCGCCTGATGACCAGGGAGGGCAAGCGGCAGCTGCTCTACGACTGCCACATCTGCGAGCGCAAGTTCAAGAACGAGCTGGACCGCGACCGCCACATGCTGGTGCATGGGGACAAGTGGCCCTTCGCCTGCGAGCTCTGCGGCCACGGGGCCACCAAGTACCAGGCGCTGGAGCTGCACGTCAGGAAGCACCCCTTCGTCTACGTCTGCGCCATCTGCCTCAAGAAGTTCGTCAGCTCCATCAGGCTGCGCTCCCACATCAGGGAGACGCACGGCGCTGCCCAGGAGGCCCTGGTCTTCACCAGCTCCATCAACCAGAGCTTCTGCCTCCTGGAGCCGGGCGGGGACATCCAGCAGGAAGCCCTGGGGGACCAGCTGCAGCTGGCCGAGGAGGAGCTTGTGTTCCCGGGGGTGAGTGCGCTCAAGGAGGAGGCCTGCTCCCAGGAGGCCCGGCCCGGGGGGGTGCAGACGGAGCTGGAGGCCCCCCTGCAACCCCCTGCCGCCACCGTGCAGCTGGCCACCCCCGCGGCCGACGGCACGGCCCTGCCACCCTGCGACCTGGAGACCGCTGTGGTCTCGTCGGACCTGCACGCGCTGGCCGTGGTCTCCGATGACTTTCTGCTGAAGAACGATACCTCCTCTGTGGAGACTCACGCTGCCCCCGAGAAGGCCTCCGACTCCCAGCAGGGAGGCTCAGCCCAGACTCAGGACAAGGAGATGGCACTGCTGCTGTCCCAGGCCAAAAGTGCCGGCCCGGACCAGGAGACTCCGGGTGCAGAGAGCCCACCAGGTGGGGGGCAGGGAACGGCTGCCCTTGCAGCCGGCGAGCCAGAGCCTAGCCAGTGTCTCAGGGCAAACCCAGCCGAGGCCTCTGAACTCCTTCCCCCCGTGGCTGGTGGCGGGGACACGGCCGTGTGCCAGCCCGACTCTTGCAAACCTGCCTCTGAGCACCGGCCTGGGAGCACTGCGTTCATGAAGGTCCTGGACAGTTTGCAGAAGAAGCAGATGAACACGGGTTTGTGCGAGCGGATCCGGAAGGTGTACGGAGACCTGGAGTGTGAATACTGTGGTAAGGAAGGGCAGCACCGGCGGTGCAGCCGAGCAGCAGGCTCCTTCCCAGTAGCCCATGCGTTCCTGTCATGCCGTGGTCACCTCGTGTTCTATTTGAGCTCCTGTCTCTCTGCAGGGAACACTGTAAATGAGCCCCCCGCCCCACTCCACGGTAGATAGGGCTGCAGTTAGCACTTGGAGTCCCTGTGGGGGCAGCGGGGTGACCACACAGCTGCCCGTGTTGGGTTGGTCAGGTGTGCCTGCTGAGGTTACCGCATGACCTCGGCGGGAACCCTGACCAGGAAGAATCTTCCAGCTCATGACGAGTGTCGAGTCAGGCTTCCACTTGGGGCCGCGTTCTAGCTGCGGAGGGAGAGGTATGCGAGTGGCTGGAGCTCTCTGCAGCGAGGCCCCGGATGGCACTCTCCCTCCCGCTCACGGTGAAATGCTGGCTCCTGGGTCTCCGGCGGGGGCTGGTGCTGCGGCTGTAGGAGGCCCAGCTGCAGCCCCAGTGCCCAGGCGCGGCACAGGGTTTGTGCATGTGCATCGTAGCGTTTGCACCATGCTTGGTCCTTGATGAGCACTTGTTTCCTCCTCTCTCAGCGCTGGCATCATGCAGAAGGTAGTAGCACCCTTAATTTCCAGACAGAAATGTGGTGGAAAGTGTGAAGAGTGACTTGGAGACAAGCCAGAGAGGAACTAAATATGGTAGTTTAAAAAAATAATAGTAATTAAAAAAAATTCAAATTCGGTATGACAGAAACTTCCTTGTTCTCATGTGAAAATATTTTTTTAGGCAAACTTTTTTGGTACCAAGTGCATTTTGACATGCATGTCCGCACCCACACCCGGGAACATCTGTATTATTGCTCCCAGTGTCATTATTCCTCCATCACCAAAAACTGCCTTAAACGCCATGTAATTCAGAAACACAGTAACATCTTGCTGAAGTGTCCCACTGACGGCTGTGACTACTCGACTCCAGATAAATATAAGCTGCAGGCACATCTTAAAGTTCACACAGAGCTGGTAAGTAGCCCGCCCGAGCGGCAGCCCCGTCTCCCCTGGGTGCGCATTGCTTCCTCACGTTTATGCCTAACGCAGGTGTGCCTGCTGCCGGTCATCCGTGCCCACGCATCCGGCCTCAAAAACGCAGCCACGGCAGCTCTCCACTTTGCACACGGCTGCTCCTCCGGCCCTGTCTCAGCGAGAGCCTCTAATCCGTTGCAAAAAGAGATGAGGTCGAACAAATCGCTTTCTATGCACATGTCTCAGCGTCAGAGGGAGTTCACAGAAGAAAGAACGGAGTAGGAAGGGAGCAAGGGTTTCTTAGATGCCGACTGAAAGAATTCATTGAGACAGGGATAATAGTAACCGCTGCCACCGGAAGTTGTTGGGGGGTTAAGTAAGATAATGCCTTGAAGTGCGAGGATCAGTGTTGGGCTGCTAGGAAGGGCACAGTGAGTGTGGACAACCAGGGTTGAGGTTTCCTTCTGTCACGTATTGCAAGCTCTCAGAGAGGGAATGGCTGTGAGGCGCTTTTATTTTAAAAATGCTGCGGGTTCAGGGTGCCGTGAATCTTCATGATGTTGTGTTTGCTGAGTTCTTTGGAGGGAGAGCTTGAAGCACAATGAATCGCTGTTTATTTTTGCAAATTCTGTCTGACTCAAGAGGCTGACACCTGAGAGCCATCTGAGACTCCTGGTGATGAAGGAGGCGCACCTGGCCCCAGGTGCCGTTCTGTTAAATTGCATCCCTTTTATGCAGCCCGGAGCTCAGGTGAGGCCTCAGAAAGTCGCTGTGCTGCCACGGTTTTCAGCGTGAACACCGCCGACACCGCGGCTGTTTGTCTGTAGACCGTGAAGCCGGGGTGCTTGGGTGCATGGGCGGTCAGAGCCCAGGGTTGGCGGTAAGATCCTGGACTGCAGCACTGTCTCCAGCTCTCTCACAGGCTCTGTGGCCTTGGGCTCAAGGACAAGCAGAAGCCTTCTGTAAACCATGTCTATTAAAAAAAAATCCATCCCGTGTCCATGTACACATACATCACGCATATATTTACAATACGTGTATGTATGCATGCTATTTGTATGCATCTGTGCACATGTAGACACATGGGGTGTGTGTGTGTGTGTATAGATCTGTGGTTATGGAGAGGTTAACATGGAGTGCTGTGCCTATTGCACAGCTGAGCGTGTGTGCCAGCTGTTCACCACATCCCACCTCTCTCTGCACGAGCAGGAAGTCTGTCGCTCCTGTTCCCACCTCTTTCGGCACGAGCAGGAAGTCTGTTGCTCCCGTGGAATTCCTGGGAGGTTGGCACTGTTTCTGGTCATTTCCTTCGGGCAGAGGGTCTGAGGTGGCGGAGTTCCTCAGGGTGACTTTGCTGGGGGCTGTGACAGACGTATGAGTGAGGCCACTGTGAGAACAGGTTTCTGGAGAAGCCTTGGCTGAAGCCCAGGAAGACTGCCAGGTTGTAATCTTGGCCGCCCCGTTTCCTCTGCACCGCGTAGCCACGCTGTGCCTCGGCTGACCCGTCCTCAGGTGAGGAGCGGAGAGGGAACGTGTGCAAAGCTCCGGGAACAGTGCCCGGCGTGGAGTCAGCCTGAGGGGCACTGTTGTGTTGTTTATTCCGCTTGTCCTTTGGAAACACGTTGCTCTGAAGCAGGGCGAGTGGATGATAAGTCCAGGCAGGCTGTCAGCTTCAGCTTCTGGAACCTTCCTTCCTCACACTCAGACACTGCCTGCTCAGTGTCTGGCCCAGCCTGACCTCTCCATGCCCTGGAGGCTGGTGCTCAGGCTCCTGACCCCAGCCACACCCCTGTGTCCTGGGCCGTGGCAGGGCAGCAGGAACCTGCTGAGCCCTTTGACCCTGCTTTGTGCTGTTCTTGAGGAAGGGGCACTGGAGAAGTGTCTTTGCACTGTACTGTGGCTGTGAGTCCCCTGCGGAGAGACTCACCTCCCCAGGGTCAGCACTGGGCAGTGTGTCCCACAGCCAGGGGAGAGGGTGTGTGTCGGAGAGAGGACCGGTTGCTGGCTTGGTTCTGTGGCCGGGCTGGGTGTCAGCTGGTGTGGTCTTGGTGTTGGGGATTATCTCCTCCACTGGGTACAGTAGGTGCCTGTGTTTCAGAGCCATTTGTTCACCTGTCCATGGTCAGCATGGGTAAGGGACAGAGTTCAGGCCACGTCCTTTTCACTGCCCCATGTGGTGGTCATCATTAATGTTAATGTCAGTTTTTTTTTTTTTTTTTGACAGGCAGAGTGGACAGTGAGAGAGAGACAGAGAGAAAGGTCTTCCTTTTGCCGTTGGTTCACCCTCCAATGGCCGCCGCGGCCGGCGCGCTGCGGCCAGCGCACCACGCTGATCTGATGGCAGGTGCCAGGTGCTTTTCCTGGTCTCCCATGGGGTGCAGGGCCCAAGCACTTGGGCCATCCTCCACTGCACTCCCAGGCCACAGCAGAGAGCTGGCCTGGAAGAGGGGCAACCAGGACAGAATCCGGTGCCCCGACCGGGACTAGAACCTGGTGTGCCGGCGCCGCAAGGCGGAGGATTAGCCTGTTGAGCCACGGTGCCGGCCAGCCATGCTGTTCTTGCCATGTGCCCTGGGCCCTCGCACACCATCTGAAGGAACACCATGGGCATGGACTGTGTCCCCTGAGGTCAGGAGTGGTGTGGACACTTCCTGTGCCGAGTGGCATTCATGTCCTCTGCTGCAGTAACAAAGTAGGAGAGGAACAGGTGCCCAGTCGGGGCATGTGGCTCAGTTGACCTTGTAAGAAAGAGTGCCGTCCTGCTTCTCATTAGCGCTGGCGTCATCTTAGGAGTTGTTAAAGTTTTTTTTTTTTTTTTTCTTTTGATAGGCAGAGTTAGACAGTGAGAGAGAGGTCGGTCTTCCTTCCATTGGTTCACCCCCCAGATGGCTGCTATGGCCGGCGCCCTGTGCCAATCCGAAACCAGGCGCCTCCTCCTGGTCTCCCATGCGGGTGCAGGGCCCAAGCACTTGGGCCATCCTCCGCTGCCTTCCCGGGCCACAGCAGAGAGCTGGACTGGAAGAGGAGCGACCGGGACAGAACCAGCGCAACTGGGACTAGAACCCAGAGTGCTGGCGCCGCAGGTGGAGGATTAGCCTAGTGAGCCATGGCGCGGCCAGGAGTTGTTAAAGTTAAACTCAGCCTTTTCTCTCCCTGCTGTTTGCACTTCTTGCCAGGCATGGGGATTGCAGGTGTAAGACTCGATCCTTGCCTGCAGGGGACTCTGTGTGTGCATGGAGACCCACGAGTCCATAGGAAGGTCAGCCAGGTCCAGAGTAACGATGGGAAAGTCAGCAGGTCCAGAATGACCATGGGAAGGTCAGCCAGGTCCAGAGTGACCATGGGAAGGTCAGCCAGGTCCAGAGTGACCATGGGAAGGTCAGCCAGGTCCAGAGTGACCATGGGAAGGTCAGCCAGGTCCACAATGACCACGGGAAGGTCAGCCAAGTCCCCAGTGAACACGGGAAGGTCAGCCAGGTCCAAAGTGACTGTGGGAAGGTTGTCCAGGTCTAGAGTGACCGTGAGAAGGTCAGCCAGGTCCACAATGACCACGAGAAGGTCAGCCAGGTCCAGAGTGACCGCAGGAAGGTCAGGAGGTCCAGAGTGACTGTGGGAAGGTCAGCCAGGTCCAGAGTGACCGTGAGAAGGTCAGCAGGTCCAGAGTGCCTTGCTCACCCCACCCTCCTCAGAGGCTGAGGGGTTCTGAGGGCTGCCCGGGAGGAGGGGTTCTGGGGTTGCTGAGTTGATGTGGGCAAAGGAAGAGGTCAGGAGAGGAAATCCCTGGCAGAGTGGATGGCGCAAGCCAAGGGGAAGCCTGGAATCGGTCCAGCTTGTTGGGGTACGAGCTGTTTTCCTGAAGCGGGCTGGCTGTATTGCCTACGTAATGGGAGAATGATTTACAAAATGAGTTGCAGCGGACTCTGGCCCGCGGGTGTTTTCTGTCAGGAAGCCACGCGTCCAAGGCGATGTTGCTGCAGTGAAGGCCTGCCGCTGCTCGGATGCAGCCCTCCTGTCCTGACAGCCAAGGGCCAGCACCAGGTGTTTCAGTCCAGTGTCTGCAGGTGATGTGCTCATCGCCGTGTGAGTTCAGTGGTCCTCTGGATGTCCTCAGAGCCGTGCAGCTGTCCCCACATTTAATCGTGGAGCTTTTCTTCGGCTCCCGTCCCCCACTTCCCTTCCCCAAGCCGCAGGCGACTGTAAGCTACCACCTATCTCTAGCTTTGTCTGGACGTTTCATACAGGATCTAGTCTTCTGAGACTGACTGCTCTCAGTCCATCCAGGCTGGAGCAGGTGTTAATTCCTCGATCCTTTTCATGACTGCATGGTGTTCCATTGGATACTGTGCTGCATTTTGTTATCATTCACCGTTGATGGACATCTGACAGTATGGTTTTGGTGGGAATTTCACCAAGATGGGACTCCCGACTACAGAGTGGTTTTTGTTTTTGTTTTGTTTTTTTTTTAAGATTTATTTTATTTATTTGAAAGAGTTACAGAGTGGGGTGGAGACAGAGAGAGGTCTTCCATCTGCTGGTCTACTCTCCAGATGGCTGCAATGGCTGCACCGATCCAAAGCCAGGAGCCAGGAGCTTCTTCTTGGTCTCCCACATGGGTGCAGGGGCCCAAGGACTTGGGCCATCTTCTACTGTTTCCCAGGTCATAGCAGAGAGCTGGAATGGAAGAGGAGCAGCCGGGACTAGAACTGTCGCCCATATAGGATGCCGGCAATTCAGGCCAGGGCTTTAACATGCTGCGCCATAGTGCCGGCCCCAACTACAGAGTGTTTTAAATCCACAAGCTTTGATCTGAGCCTTTGGAAATCAGTTAAGCATGCGGTTAGCTCTTGGAGGGTAGGGGTAACCTTTCCTTAAGAGGTTCTCAACAATTCTGAAGTGTCTGGAAATAGCCCATGCTTTTGTCCCCATATTTAGCTGTGTCACCGCCGTCCCCCTCCTCTCATCTCCACTCTTCCTGACGCTAGTAGCACCATTGCTGCTGTGCAGGGGGTGAGGTCACAGGACAGGGTCTCTGGCTGTAGGCCTGCAGCCTTGTGCAGACAGCTTGGTCTCCATTTTCCACGAGGTGGAGTGAGTAGCGCCACCCCTCTGTCCCTGGGTACAGTGATGTGCATTTGTTATATCAGAGTGCTTCCCGCGGGCTCTGGTCATGGCAGGGTCTGGGTGGGTCCTGCAGTGGTGCTGTGTTGCCTGGGAAAATAGGGGGCTGCAGTGAGTCCTTGCCCCAGCGTGGGGTTGGTGTCCTTACCTGTGATCTGGAGATGGGACCAGGCTGTTCCACTTGCTGCAGTATTGACTGCTTTCAGAACAGAGTCCCATGCAGAGCAACAATTAGGGAAATATGAAATAGCAAAACCCCCTCCTCCCCAGATGTGTCTGTATCTAGCCCATTCCAGTTGCATTAGAACTCTGGAATAATCTGCTTCTGGGCCTCTTACAGCCATTTCCTAGCTAAGGCTACACCCAGTGATTGGAAAGAGTGTGTCCACTCAATCTGGTCCTTCCCATTAGTGCTTTAAAGTTAGAGATGTGGTCACCCCTACATGTCCATGCGGAATGGTGTAAGGCCCCTTGCCCCAACAGGTCTCAGAATCTGTGGATGCTCAAGTCCCTGCATTAATGGGGTGGCATTTGTATGTAACTCACGCGTATCCTTCTACAACTTGAAATCATCTCAAGTTATTTATAACACCTAATGCCATGTAATGCCTTGTAAGTGGCTGTCACACTGCATTGTCTAGGACATAATGGCAGAAGGACATTCTCCGTACAGACAGTTTTTCTCCAAGTACTTTTGGCCCACAGTTGGCTCTGTCTGTGGACTCAGAATCTTCAGATGCAGGGATGTGTTGGCTTCGAGGACTGGTGGAGCCCTCATCAAGGGGATTCATCAACACTGTCCCCAGAGCAAATCTACCTCTTACAGCATCGTGCAGCTTCCGTGACGAGAAACGCTGAGAAAATAGGATTTCAGTCGAGTGGGAGGGGGCTTTGCATTCTGTGGGGTTTGAGTTCAGATCCCATATCTGTCTCTGGGATTTTGGGTAAACTGCTTGGCCTCCCTGAGCCTCTGTTTTCTCATCTGTAAAGTGGACACAAAGCACTCTGCCCTGCTTCTCCAAGCTGTGAGCCCTGAATCAGAAAACATGTACAGATGGGGGCACGGTGGGTCAGGCTGCTGCTTGGGAAACCTGCATCCCATATCAGTGCCTGGGGTCGAGTCCCACCTCTGCTGCTCCAGCTTCCTGCTAATGCTCCAGGGTGGCAGATGCCGACTGGAGCACCTGGGTCTCTGCCACCCATGGGGGGTCCAGATGGAGTTTCAGGCTTCTGCCTTAAACCTGGCTATTACTGCATTTTGTGGGGCAAACCAATGAACTAATGACTGGAAGATCTTTCTCTAGTTTCTCTCTGTTACTCTGCCTTTCAAAAACATAAAATTTTTTTTTTAAAGGTTATTTATTTAGAAGGAAGAGTTACAAAGAGGCAGATGCACATGCAGAGAGAGAAAGGTCTTCCATCCGCTGATTCACTCCCCAAAATGACCACAATGGCCAGGGCTGGGCCAATCTGAAACCAGGAGCCAGGAGTTTCTTCTGGGTCTCCCACGTGGGTTCAGGGGCCCAAAGACTTGGGCCATCTTCTGCTTTCCCAGGCCATAGCAGAGAGCTGGATCGGAAGTGGAGCAGTGGGGACGTGAACCAGCGCCCACGTGGGATGCCGACACTGCAGGTGGTTGCCTCACCCGCTGAGCCACAGTGGTTTTCTGAAGCTTTTGTTCCATGTGTAACTTTCTGTGTCAGTGTGTGCCTCTCCGGGATGCTGTCTGTGAGTCTGTAAGGCAGTCTGAGACCTCCTTAGTCCGAGTGACTTTGTAATGAATGAGATTGCTGGATGCCCTGCCTCCACCAGAATTTGAGGTGGGATCCGGGGATGTTACTTAAGCAAGTTCCCCCGACAGCAGTGTGTGAAGCAGCAGGAAGTGGAGCATGTGTGGGTGCCAGTGACATGACAGTTTGTGCTGTCTCTGGCTTGTGTTCCTTTTCAAAAGACCCCAAAGGTACACGGCACTAGGGTACTGTAGTGGTGACGGCTCGAGCTGGGGAGAAGGCACCTTTGGGGTCGCCTTCCGAGAAGTGGTGTTGCCAGCTGACCTCGCCAGTCCCCTCACCTGGAAATGGGGCAGCCGTCCCCACTTCTGGGGAGCCATGGGAGCTCTGTGAGGGGATGTTTGTAAGGCCAGGCATACAGGGAGACCTGTCCATCATCAATCATTTCTCCTCCCTCTTCCTCCTGCTCCTCCTCCAAGGAGAAGAGGAACCGTGGCACTGGAGCATCCATCCCGAGCCTGATGATTTCTCAACAAGCATTTACAGTTCTTGGCTTCCACTTTTGAGAGGTCCACAGTCAACTTTTGGCTATAGCGGTATATATAGTGAGTCAGTCTTATGTATACTTTCTGAAAATAAGCTAGAACAATGTATTGTCAACAAAGTGCAGAGAAAGTAGAGGAAATAAGTAGTTAAACCTGATCAGTGTTCATTTTTTTTTTTAAAGTAGAGGAAAAATGTTATTTAACTGAAGTGATGAACACAACATTTTTCCTTTCCAATGACCATGAGAACGTGGACTTTTCTTGATCACAGAACTGCTTGGTGCTGTGTGGCTATGGGCATTTATTTACGGGGCAGGAGACCCGGGGCTGTGAGACCCTCCTGGGTGGAGAGCAGCTTCGTTTTGGTTAGAACCAAGATTCTCCATGGAAGGGGCCTGGCAAAACAGAACCATCTGCCCTGGGCAAGAACTTCCCGGAGCTGAAACCCTGAATGGCGCTCACGCTGGCTCTTTGCTGACTTGCTCACATCCGTCACCGATGGGGACGCCAGCGTCCCTGGCTTCCGAGGCTGCTTGCTGGTCACATCCCCCTCCCTCCATGAGCTGGAGCGAGCGTCTCCCACCTTCCTCCTGACGCAGGGCCTGGTGGTCCCAGGGGCCCTGTAACATCGGGGGAGCGAACCTACAGGGGAAAGCAGATGCTGTCACCATGGTCCTTCTGTCTGACACACTGTTCAGGGTGCGCCCCCACCTTTATTTCTGTGCCTCGATGAGAGATATTTCGTAGGTGCACTCACTCATGCAATGGTGGCATCATTTGGTGGGGTGTGGCGTTTGACTTCCACCCATAAGAACAGCCTGTGGGGTTGCCTGTAGCCAAGAGCCAGGCCCTGAGCCCCTGCACCCCCAGCCGTGGCTGCCGCCTCCTGCTCATACCTCCCTCTTTTCAAAGTGCCCTGGCTGCTTTGAAGGCAGTTTGCATTGGAGCAAACAGACTTCCAGGGCTGGGCTCTCCCGCTGTCGTGGCTGCAGCTCTCACGCTCCCTGGCGTGTCCTGGGAGCTCTTTCAACCGCCACTCTTTTAAGTTGGCCGCGGCAGTACAGGTTCTCATCTGCAGCAGGGAACTGAGGGTTTGCAAGAGAGGCAAACGCATCCCAGGAGTCCTCCCCTCCTCCATGCCCTCTCGCTCAGCCTGTGTCCTTCCTGCCGTCTTCAAAGGAGTCCGAAACAAGGGCCCCGTAAGCTCAGAGAGAAATCGCTTTCAGACTGTTGGAGATTCAAAGAAAAAACAACAAAACAATAGCAGGGGCTCACGGGGGTGGGGGATTCACTGGAAACCCTGTCCGAGCCCATGGGAATGCCTCCATCCGCTCTGATGGCCAGGGCACCAGGGGCCGTGAGGCCTCCCCCAGGTGTCTGCAAAGTGGCAATGCGAGCATGAGGCCCGTGGCGAAGCTCTAGAGCGGGGGGAGGTCTGCGGCATTGCCTGGCCAGACAGCCAGGACTGAGGCCCCCAGCTTGGCAGCTGCTGCGTGGGAAATGCATCCAGACCTTGTGGGAGGGGCTTGAGTGTTCTTTTGTTTTGAATATAAAAATTCTCCTTTCCTGAGTGTGCTGCGGGAGCCTGGCCCCGGGGAGGGGTGTACAGCAGCCTGCAGCCAGTCCACAGTGAGGTGGGGGCACTCATCCACAGCTTGCTGTGGAGCAATGAGGCGCCTTAGCCTAGGGAAGACCTGGAGTATGGGCTGCTGTGGGAGCCCACGGCTCCAGGACCCCTCCAGAGGCTCTCAGGTGGGCCGAGCACTCGCTGTAGTCCAAGCTTTTTTCTGAGCACTCTTGCGTGGGGTGGAGGAGGCAGGTGATTTGGTTATTGTTGTTTTGCTTTTATTTTTTTAAGATTTATTGAGGGAGCTGGTGCTGTGGCGTAGTGGGTAAAGCCATTGCCTGCAGTGCCAACATCCCATATGAGTGCCAGTTCAAATCTTGGCTGTTCCACTTCTGACCCAGCTCTCTGCTGTGGCCTAGGAAAGCAGTAGAGGATGGCCCAAGTCCTTGGGACTCTGCACCTGCATGGGAGACCTGGAAGAAGCTCTTGGCTCCTGGCTTTGGATCTGTACAGCTCCATTCGTTACAGCCAGTTGGGGAATGAACCAGCATATGGAAGACCTCTCTCTCTGCCTCTTCTTCTCTCTCTGTGTAACTCTGACTTTCCAATAAATAAATAAATCTTAAAAAAAAGATTTATTTAGGGGAGAGAGATTGATTGATTGATTGATTGATTGAAAGATTCTCCATCAACTGGTTCACTGCCCAAATGACTGCAACAGTCAGGGCTTAGGCAGGCTGAACCTGGAGCCTGGTACTCCATACTGGTTCTCTATGTGGGTCTCGGGCCCAAGAACTTGGGCTATCATCCCACTGCCCATCCAGTCTCACCAGCAGAAGCTGATTGGAAGTGGAACAGCTGGGGTTTGAACTGGCACTCTGACCTGCAATGCCAGTATTGCAAGTGGCGGCTTAACCTGCTGCACCACAATGCAAGCCTCAAGGAGATAGTTTTAATTTCCATTTTAGAGATGATAAAATTGAGGCAATGAATGTTTAAATCACCTGCCCAGAGTCTGCCAGCTCCCCAGAATTCAGCCTAGGTGTTCTGAGCTCTTAGACCACTGGTCACTGTCACACAAGAGCAGGAGCTCTGGTGCCCATGGCCCAGTTTGGATGCACAGCTCTGCCCTCTCTGAGTTCCCGAAGGCCCCACAAGGTGTGATGTGCAAAGCACCTGCATGCAAGAGGTGTTTCAGAAGTGATAGCTGTTGTGGTGTCATTGTTTAGAGGGAGGGGCCGACTGTGCCAAGGGCAGTGGGAGCTGGGCTCACTTCCAGAAGGCATGGAAAGCGTGTGCGCATCACTGAGCCCCCTGGCAGAAGTCAGCACTCCTAGAGATTCGGGGAGTGTGGACCATGTTAGCATCCTCCAAACATGCGGCTCCTGCAGGTGGTGTCCGTCTGGGCAAGCAGAGTCCCTCCCACCAGATCTTGAATCTCAGTAAGAGGTGCACTTGGGACAACCCTGGGGGGGGGGGGGTCCAGCAGCAGGCGCTGGTGGTCTCACAGTTCTGGAGAGAGGGAGTCTGGGACCAAGCATGGCGGGGCTGCTTCCCCCGAGGCTCAGGGAGACCTGCTCCCCACCGCCACCACCACTACCCCCAAGCCTCTGGAGGGTTGCAGATGCGTCACTCTCGCTGCCTTCATCCTCACACCGGTGCTCCCTGTGTGTGTCTGTGTCCAGGTCCTCTTTTGCATAGGACACCAGTCTTTCTGGGCCAGTGCCCACCCCAGTGATCACGCTTTCACCAGACTGCATCTGTAAAGACCCTGTCTCCAAATGAGGTCCCGTGTTGCGGTCCTAGAGTTTAGGACTCCAAACAGTGGTCTGTCAAGGGACACAGTCCAACCTGTGTCCTCCCCCAACCCTGGAGAAATCACCATCAGGTGAGCTCAGAGAACAGGGAGGTGAGCAAGAGCATCTCCCTCATGGAGAGTGTGAACCTGGTGACCTGCTTAGGTGAAGCTAGCAGCAGTGCAGGGGAACCCCCTCCCATAGCCTTGGGGCACTTGGGTCCCGGAGGCGAGGAGGCACCCTGGGTGGGCATCCGCACTCTGCAGTCCAAAGCAGGCTCTTCCTCTTGGACCTTGGGCTCATCACCTTCATTTCTCCTCCCTCCCTCCCTCCCTCCCTCCCTCCCTCCCACTCTTCCTTCCTTCCTTTCAAGATAGGAATGACATCTTCTCTTATGTCAAAGTCAGGACTGGTTTCAGCACCTCTTCTCTGCCGGGTTAGCTCACTCTTTTGCCACCTGCAGGGTATTTCCTTTGTTGTTCTGCCATTACTTCCAAAGGATGGAAGAAAGGAGATGGCACAGGCTGTGTCCCTTTCTTTTATGGGTGTGAGCTGTAGGTCGCATTTAAACCCAGCTCATGCCATCGGGTCTCAGTTTCTCAGTCTGTAACACAAGTATGAACAATGCCTGTCTTTCGTGAGTGGTTATCTCAATAAAATAACCTACATGGATCCCCATGCAAGCCATGCATTGAGTGCTGGAGGATCAGATGAGCCATTGGCCATAGAGAAGTACTGGTCTGCGGGGTGCACTCTTGACCTTGGGTTTGAGCCTGGCCCATTGCCACCTCCACAGGACTCTCACCTCTAAACCCCACCCCTCCAGGCTGTGCAGGGCCATGTGGGAGCTGTAAATAAGGATGTTGGACTTGATGAGTGTGTGGTGACAATGCAGTAATTGGGATGATGGTGGTGGTGACAATGCAGTAATTGGGATGATGGTGGTGGTGATGCAGTAATTGGGATGATGGTGGTGACAATGCAGTAATTGGGATGATGGTGGTGGTGATGACCGTGATGTGGTGACGGTGATCTTGGTGATGCTGATGGTGGTGGTCATGACAATGGTGGTAGTGGTGTTGGTGATGGTGATGGTGGTGGTGGTGAGGATGACGATGATGGGGAGCGTGTTGGTTGTGGTGAGGATGGTGAGGATGATGGTGAGAATGATAATGGTGGTGATGGTAATGATGTGAGAATTATGATGATATTAACAGTGATGGACATTTTTCTATAGAGTCTAGATTTAAATGAGACAGTCAATTGATGATGTTCTCTTTCTGTTAAGGACAAAAGGAGTTACTCTTGCCCTGTGTGTGAAAAGTCTTTTTCAGAAGACCGATTGATAAAGTCACACATCAAGACCAACCATCCTGGTAAGGCCCAGCATTTACAATGGGAAATTAATTTTAAAATGCTCATGTTTATTTTAAGACACAGCACTGTAGGTCAGTTGTAAAGACGCGTGGGTGCTTGAGTACAGTGAGGCTAGCTGTTTTCATCACAGCTGGGTGTTCTCTGATTGTTTCACGTTACCTTGTTGTCTTTAGATGCAGCTTTCTCTGCCTGCCCTGCAGTCTTGGTGACCTCCCCTTCCTTTTTTTTCACTGTTAACTTTGAGTGGCCTTTTTTTTTTTTTTTGAGTGGTCATGGATGGTATGGGTCTTAAATCTTTCTTTGTCTTATGCTTTGCCCTTATGATAAGTTTGTGTTAACTCAGAGTGGTGGTTTACAAGGGGTGCTGGCTCCCCTGCAGATGGAGGAGCCTCCAGAATTGGGGCGACTGTCTGCGGTCCCTTCACATCCCGCACTGCCTGGGTGGTGGACGCACCAGCCACCTGGGCATCTATGCCTTATCACTTCTGTTCTTGTTGCCTGAGACAGTTTCCCTCCTGTTTTGCCTTGTTCATTTCTATACATTCTTAAAGTTCCTCTCAGAGCTCTGCCCTTGGTAGGCTTCTGTGGCTCTCAGCCTGGATGATGGTCCCCCAGCTCCCCAGGGCCACATTCACGGTGCCTGCGAGAACAGACATGGGTGCTGTGTTCTGTAAGTAAGAAAAAGGCTGCAGGGACCTCTGTCTTTGTTCATGCCTCCTTTCTCTTCCCTTTATTTCTGTGTCTGCTCTTGGTGTCGTGAACTGACACGTTGATTATAAATGGTGAGGAATACATCCAAAGGGATGGGCAGTGTTTGGTCTGGGAGTTGTTGGAGCCTGTGTGGTTCTGGTTCTGACCCTGTATGTTCACCTGTGTCCTAAGTGACCACTGGCCCAATGGGAGCTGGGGATAGTTACTTACAATGGCCAGTCCTTGCCTGTAGACAGATGGAAGGCACTCTTTTGCTATGGAAAATCCAGAACATGAAAATACTTGGAAAAAATATATATGGACTCTTCCCATTTATCCACATCTCAGCCAAACACAGTTATCTACGTTTTGACAGACTCATTTCATGCTTCTACCGCATAGTTTCTTTTTTTGTAGAATATTTCAGAATGTATCCAAGACATCCTCTAGTTGCCCCAACTAAAAAAACTTGAGAATGCCTCTGCCTGTGTTCAGGTGTTTGCCAGAATAACCAGCGTGCTACAGTGAGACAAGCAGGGTTAGCAAGACTCCTCGCTACTCCCTGGAGCTCACCCACTCGCAGCGTTCCCTTTGACCAGGCTGGTTTTTCCGTTGTCGGTTGGTTGAGTCCCGGCATTTCTGTTGAGTGCTGGTGTCCCTCCGTGTGTGTAAGGTGGGATTTCCCCCGTGACGTTGCCTGGGGGAAGAGACCGAGCTTCCCCTCCCGTAGTCTGTGTCTGCCTGATCACTGGCACGCAGTACTGTTTCTCCACTCCCCCCCTCCCGTCTTTTACATTAACGGCTGTTGGGACCTGGGACTTAATTCAATGCTGGTGCAGCATTTTAGGCAAAAATCCTACCTGTGATCCCCTGAGGCTCATCTCTTTTTCTTTTTCTTCTTCTCCCTCCCTCCCTCCCTCCTTCCCTCCCTCCCTCCCTTCCTTCCTTCCTTCCTTCCTTCCTTCCTTCCTTCCTTCCTTCCTTCCTTCCACAAAATTAGAGTCAAAGACCTCCAACCACAGTGGCATGGGGGGGGGGGGTTCCAAGAGAGGCAAAAACCCAAAGGACTCCATGGCACTGTTTTTTTTTAAGATTTATTTATTTATTTACAAATTCAAGTTACACAAAGAGAGAAGGAGAGGCAGAGACACAGAGGTCTTCCATCCGCTGGTTCACTCCCTAGTTGGCCGCAGTGGCCAGAGCTGAGCTGATCCGAAGCCAAGAGCCTGGAGCTTCTAACAGGTCTTCCACTTGGGCCATCTTCCACTGCTTTCCCAGGCCATAGCAGAGAGCTGGATTGGAAGTGGAGCAGCCGGGACTCAAACCAGCACAACATATGGGATGCTGGCACTGCAAGTGGTGGCTTTACCCACTATGCCACAGTGCCAGCCCCAAGCACTGGGGTTTTTAAGTACAGTTTTGAAGAAAAAAAAATTGACCATCAGATTGACGTCCAGTTACCAGGCGGGGACAAAACCCATCAGAAGACCTGACTTACAGTCCTCTGTCCTGTCTGGCTTGCTCGTGATAAAACAAAAAGCTGTCTAGAAATGTGGGATAGATAACTGATAACTTGCTTTCACAGTACACCATGAACACCACTCCCTTGCTATTCTCATGATGAATTTGGAGATCCCTAAGGAAGGAGGGTAGATATTTTGTTCTTGCTAAAGATAAAGATAACCTTTTGTGGGGGGGCAAGCATTCTACACCCCAAATTCCACTGAGACCACCCTTACTGCCTGTTAACCCATCTGTCTCCTCACATCCCACCTCCGGAAGAATGGTCCCTAACATCTGTTGGGGGACTGGGCGATGATTGCTCTGGCTGCTTCACTGGGAAGGGGGTCTAGACAGGGTTCCAGCAGGAGGTGGCCTCTGGAGGGGGATGCAGTGCCAGCTTGAAGGAACTGCTTCCATCCGAGGTTTCATGTGCATGGCCACCTAGAATTTCACTGTTCCAAGTCTGGAGAAACTAATCTAACAAGCAGTCGAAACTTCCAGGATCTAAAACAAAGGACAGAGAGGACCTAAGAAAGGTGCTGTCTAAACCACAAGCAAGTTTTCCCATTGAGAGGCAGATAGAAACTGACAGAAGGGGCCTGATGATAATCAGGGGGGCTTTAGGGCCCAGCCAGGTGTGAGGCCCTGACCTGTCTACCTCTTCACATGGGGTACGGGAAGAGACATCATAAGGGAGGTGTGAACCTCTTCAGGGAAGGCGCCCTGTTGACTTCCATTACCTAGCTGGCCTGGGAGGAGAGCTGGCTCAGAGAGAAGGCAGGTGGCATCTCTAACAGGAAAGCATTGATTAGTTAATACACAGTTCTGCCTGCAATGTTGCTGCCCCTACTTGGCCATCCCCTCGACAGTGGTGGTCACTTTGGAAGCTGAGCTGAGTGAAGGGCCTTGCAGCGTAGAGCCAACAAGGCCTGTGGCTCTGACCTGGGTGTCCTTAGACTCTGGAGCAGGCCTGTTTCCGGTGACCCAGCTCCTGGCTGGCAGGGCTGCCAGGGCTCTTCATAAGCTGACTTCTGCTGAGGCCCTGACTTTCCACATGGAAAAGCAATGCAGGGGGCTGGCCTGCTGGGCCTCCTTGATGGCAGATCACTGTACAGCAGCCGTCAATCGGCCTCCACCTGTCTCTACATTGCTGCCGCCTAGCTTTCTCCTCTGCCTGGTTTTTATTAAAACAGGACAGGGGAGACCTTTAAGAGGATGCAAGTCAAAGGGGTGCTCTGTCCCATCTCTAATCTCTGGTGGCTTAAACTGGAAGTCTATAGGCACAGGCACGTTCTGACAGTGGTTTTTCTGGGAGGTAGACAGTGCCCATGAGGAAAGCTATGTCTGCACTTCATGACTTTCTGTCCCTTCGCCTGCTCTGAAGGGAGGTCTTGCCTGCTTACCGAGCCCGTGCAAAGTGAAGCTAGCACGAGGCTCGCCCATCGGCGCCACCCTGAGGTCTGTGCGGAGCGTGCACGGGGTCTTGGCCCCTGTGATTGGCCCTGCCTTTCTTCCAGAGGTCTCCATGAGCACCATTTCCGAGGTCCTCGGGAGGAGGGTTCAGCTGAAAGGGCTGATTGGAAAGAGAGCCATGAAGTGCCCGTACTGTGATTTCTACTTCATGAAGAACGGCTCAGACCTTCAGCGCCACATCTGGGCTCACGAAGGTGAGTGCTGGCCTTTGCACGCGGAGCCGCTGGACCACCTCTGCCCAGAGCTCCGGGAGGAAGCCGTGTCCTCCTGTCCCCTGTCCGTCAGCCGGCTGGCGGCGGTGGGGTGGTTTAGATCGGGACTCACGACTGCATTCGCAGTGGGTGCAGGTGCGCCCTCCCTCAGGCCCTCGTAGTTATCACGACATCAGGGAGCAGCCAGCAAGGCTCCAAGAATGGGAAGCCCCTGTGCCTGCCGCGGTGCATCACCTATGGCAGGCGTTGAGGACCTGGTGGCTCACAACTGGGCGAAGGTGAGGAGGGCAGCAAGTCCCCCAGTCCCCACGGCGTCTTCAGCCACGTTGGGGAGGAGTCAGGGTGGAAAGTGGAGTGGGAGGAGGAACGGGGGTTTGCATGTGCGGGTTGATGGGGGCTGCTCCCTGGGACTCTGGGCAGCGGGGAGTCAGTGCTGCGCTGCAGGCAGCAGGCCCCACCTCATCTTCTCCCTCACATAGGAATGAGCCCTCCTCCCACTCTCTGCTCCTCACCCCTCATGTCCAGAATGAGGGTGGGAGCCGCGGGGCCAGGAAAAGCCCCTCCACACCTCTGCAGTGAGCCCCTTTCTGCTGGTTGGGAGCCTGGAGCGCTGCAGATGGGAAAATCAGCTGAGGAGACAAGGATGGAGAAGTGGGAGTTTTCCATGACAGGGATGAAAGCGATCTGTCCCCAGGCCCCAGAGAGGGAGCTGTTAGGAGAGAGACCCCCAGCTCAGTGAAAGGAAGGGTATCCCATAGAGCAGGACCCTGGTGAAGGCAGAGGTGCTGAGACCGACGCCTAGGTCAGGAGATGGCTTCTTGGGTTCCCAGCATTTATTGAACTCAACCGGCTGCCAGGCAGTGAGCTCAGTGCTTCACCCCCATTCTCTGATTTACCTTAGAGGTAGGTGCTGTGACCTCGTTTTACCTATGAGGTGACAGGCTAGGGTCACACAGCTAGCAGTAGCGGGTTGGGATCCGGACCCATGCCGCTCCCTGTCCCTTCTCCACCGGCCGCGCTGACATCGGGAAGCATGCAGAGCCATTGGGTGACTCTCCACAGTGGCACCGCCGGCCAGTGGGAGGGGAAGCCGGGAGTGGAGATACTCCTTCAAGCCCTGGGTAGCTGTGCTTGGCGCGTCTCCTTGCAGGCACAACGGGAACAGAAGTTAGGAAACTGGCTTCTCCAGGATGGGGAGCATTCTTGAGGCCTGTGAGCCTTCTAGAAGGGCACCTGGCCGTGCAGTAGCCGAGCAGAGTTCAGCCATTCAGACACTGATATGATGTGTAGAGGGTCGGCGTCCCTGAGCCGTGTTCCGCCATCGCATGGTCTGTGCGGCTTCTCCATGGTGGGGAGAGTCCGGAGCCATCTGCAGCTTTGACCTGGTGTTGAAACACTTGGTGGGCAGCACACGGTGCAGTAACGTGAGCTCACTCCAGGCCACAGCCCTACTTCCAGGAGAGTGTGTTATTAATGGGCAGCCCAGACAGGGGACATGGGGTCCAGAAGGTTCCCTGAGGTGGCTCTTGGTCCCATCTCTTCACAAACATGGGAACTAGTTCATGGTCACAAAGGCTGGTGGTGCTCGTGGTTAGATTACATCACTTTGCTCTCCAGAAACCCAGCCCAGGGCTGTGCTTTGCACAAGCCACAAAGTGTGTCGGGCCGTTGTGTGCACCTGAGCTCTGAGCCCCAGGATGTGTCCACAGCCTCTTTAAAGCCCTGGATTCCTCAGGAGTGGAGCCAGATGCAGTGTGGATAGCAGATGCAAGTGCTTGGTTCATTAAGAATTGTCTGATAGTCCCTGTGTTCAGATTCGGGGACCCCTCTGTCATCCCCATAGCACATCACCGCCTGTTTGCTTGTCTGTGGCTCCCGGTGGATGTGGAGGTGGGCACCAGCTCATCTCAGGTCCAGGATTAGCCCTCAGTCGGGATTTGCTGAACGCAAGATGAGTTCCATGCCAAGATGCTGCCGTGGTCTCAGTCCCTAGCCCAACAACTGCCAGCGCCGTAAAGCTTTGTTTGTTTTATGAAGTAAAACAGGCTTTCACATCTGAGCCTGGGTGCCTGATCCCAGTGGTTTTTGCAAAGGCCCTTGGCGCCTTTAATTTGTTAAGTTTAATGCAGTTCAATTGAATGTAATGACCGTCTGCCCCGGAAGTTACTCAGGGCCTCTGTCCTCAAGGAGTCCCCAGAGCATCAGGAGAGGCAGATGGGAAGAGCTCACTGTAACCGGCACTGCCCACTCCAGCCAGAGTTACGGGACTTCAGAGCACTGGCAGGGAACTGGGGAGATCTACTTGGGAAGGTCAGAGAAAGCTGCAGGTGGAGGCACCTGGGAGACCCAGGCAGAAGGAGCCTGCCAGACGGAGGGAGCAGCTGGGTAGGTGCCAGGCATGGGGACCAGCAGGTGCACTCTTTTATCCAAACAGACACTTTGCGTTTGTTTGTCTGCTCTCTTGGAGCCTGTACGCGTCAATGTCCATATTTACAGAACGGCATATGTATGTCCCCCATAGGTGTGAAGCCCTTCAAATGTTCCTTGTGCGAATACGCAACTCGAAGCAAGAGCAACCTCAAGGCTCACATGAATCGTCACAGTACCGAGAAGACCCACCTGTGCGACATGTGTGGCAAGAAATTCAAGTCGAAAGGGACGCTGAAAAGCCACAAGCTGCTGCACACCGCTGATGGTGAGTGCCCAGGCTCCGTGCGTGTCGGAAGCTGGAGTTCCCAGGGGCGGGAGCCACTGTGTGTCTTTCAGCACTGACACAGGCAGTCCTAGCCCGTCTTCCTCCCGCCCGTGCTCAGTCCTGGGACAGCCTGTGGCTCCCAGCAGTAGAGGGGTTGGGTGGTCACTGTCTGAGCATGTGGGGGCTGGGGCACAGAGAGGGACACTGCTGCAGGGAGCCAGGCATCCTTGCTTCCAGAAGTTTCTCTCCAGCCTGAGGATTGTGAGGGGCAACCTTGGTCATACCTGGCTTGATGTGTCATCCAAGCTGCCCCCTGTGTTCAGTCCAAAGTGGGGCTCAGCCTAAAATATGAACCATGTTTGGGGCTGGCGTGGCACGGCAGGTTAATGCACTTCCTGCAATGCTGGCATCACGTAGGGGCACCATGTAGAGCCCTGTCTGTTCCCCTCCAATCCAGCTCCCTGCTAATGCTCTGGGGGAGCAGCAGCTTGGGCCCCTGCCGCCCCCGTGGGAGACCTGGATGGAATTCCTAGCTTCTGGCTTCAGCCTAGCCCAACCCCGCTGTTGCAGCCATTTGGGGAGTGAACCAGTGGATGAAAGATCTCTCTTTTCAAATAAATAGATAAATCTTTTAAAAATGTAAAAAGTAATAGAAGACAAACGGCACTCGGGCAGATTTGACCCTGATAAGGGACAGTTCACGGGTTTCTTATTTCCTTTGGATCCACTGATTGTGTGTCATCCGCGAAGGCAGGGTCTGTGGATAACAGTTCTGCCAAGCTGAGGACCCTGGTGGTCAGGGGAACACAGGTACGGTGATGGACGTGCTGGGGCCCCAGGCAGGAGGATGCAGCCCGAGGTGGGCCCAGTGTCTGGGAAGGGCCCTCTCTCTGCGCGCGTAGAACAGGAGAAGGTGTAAGAGGGACCTTCCTGTTTCCTGGTTTCTCCCAGCCTCTGTGCTCTGTGGTCCTAGGAAGAAAGAGCAGGCAGGGAACAGAGGTATGGAAATGTGCCGTGCCCACGAGGCTGAATCCTTTCTGGGTCTGAGATGGTCACATCTCCCAGGCTGCTGTGCCTCGAAGGGCCCTGTGTCTCTTGGGACACTTGCCTCCATGCTCTCCTGTCTTCCTGAGGGCAGCTGGCTTGGGGAGGAGGGGGCAGAGCCGCAGAGCAGCAGTTCTGGCCCCACCTACAGAGTCCTGTAGCGTCGTCACACTGTGCGCTGTTCTGCCCCTCCCCCCCTTGTTCCCAGTAGAAACTTTGGGAAAGATGGCTCTTCTGCACTTGTGTTATCTTGTTGATTTATTAGAGCTCTCTGTCTAAATACTTTGTCCTGTGTCGCAAATGTTTCTTCCCGACTTATCACTTGCTGTTATATTTTGTATTCTTTAAGATAGAGAAGTTGATGAACTGCTTATTTAAATTTGTTCGTGTTTTCCTTTGTATTTTTTTCCTTCATGATTTCTCTGTGTTAAAAGAGACTTTCTGATTTGGGCATAAATATTTTTTCTTTAAGTTTTATTTTATGGTTTCTTAACATTTCAGAAATTGGCCATCAAAGAAGGAGGTACCTTTCTCTGAAGGGAGGAGAGAACTTCCACTTTGACTATGGCTTTGTCGAAATAAGATCAAAGTCGGCGAGCTCAGGGGGCTTCCATGGTCTTGGTATCCTCAAAATGTATTTTAATGTATGGTATGTGATAAGATCCTGTTTCCAAACACTTACCAATTCTCTCAGAACATTTATAGAGAAATCGGTCCTGTCACTTTCATATTTTGTGCCAGAGTTCCCCTCGATGCTGGTTTAATTCCGAGAGTTTGCTCTGTTTCAGTGACTTTCGTTCTACTACGTTGCTTTTAGAATGTTTCAGTACTTACAGCTTTATTGTTAAATGCATACAGATTATTCCATTCCATTTTATTTTATTTGTGAGTACTAGTTAGTTCTCTAATTATCATTCCTTTGGGTAAGCTTTGGGATTGTTTGGTGAAGTTAGGAAAACTAGCTTGGCCTTCATCCTGGGGCGAGGACTTGTCAGCCATTCGCCCGCTCTGCGGCCTGCTTAGCATTCATGGGGCGGGGCCAGGGCAGGGGGTTGGTGCGTTCACACTGACTGACTTCTTGGAGGTCTTGCCAGGGCCCCCAGCTTTAACCGTAGGATTAGCTTTTTATTTGGCAGCAAACACTGCTTCAGAGCTTGCCTGAAATTATTTGCATATAATTGCCTTCTCTGCCACCCCCTCGTGGGTGGCCTGGGTCAAGTGGGCTCAGTTTTCTGGGGCTGAGGCTCCCTGACAGGAAGGCGCACCCCACCGTTGCCTGGGTTTCCTCCTGCTCTCTGGCTGCCCCTCCCCACGTCTTCTTCTGGGTCCTCCTTGTCTCTGATCCCCACATCTTGGAAGGCGTGGGGCTCAGCCCCTGGCTGCTTTCCTCTCATACTCACAGCCGGGTGATCTCTGTAGGCCTTAAACACTGTTTAGGTCGCAGGCTTCCCAGGTAGGACATTGGCCCTGTGCTCTCCCCCAGGCTGCAGTGCTGCGTCCGTGGCCGCCCACCCTGGGTCTGCCCAGGGAGTCTGAGGGGCCCTACACCTAGCAGGGCCCACCTGAGCTCCTGCTCCTCCCCACAGCACGCCTCTTACCACCCGGCATCACCACACTTTGACAGGAGATGGTGGGTATTTAGGCTTTGATGATGTCTTCTGTGTGTTCTATTTCTTGCTCTTTTTTGCTGTTGTTGTTGTTGCTGTTTTTGCTTTTACAAACCTTGACAATCTGTGAAAGTCGGCCTTAAACTCCCAGCTGTATAAAAGCAGGCAGATGTGGCCTGGGGCACAGTACTGCCCTCGGCCACACCCATCTCTGCAAGGCAGCTCCCTGTCAGTCACTGGCATCAGAAACCTTGGGTCAGTCCTGGCAGTCGGTCTCATTCCCAGAGGGTCACCAGGGGTCCACCAGCCGAATCCCTGGAGTTCCCTCTTCAGCATGGTCCGGTCTCCTCCCACCTCTCACTGGGTCCCACAGCAGCCATGGTCGTCTCTGTCCACCGTTCCTGCAGTGTCCTCCTGACTGCTCTCCCTGCGTCTGCCCTTGTGCCCTGGGTCTTTCTCAGGTTAGCGGCTCCTTGAAACCCCGAGTTCAGAACCCGCCCCCAACCTGCCACAGCCTGGCTGAACTCCCAGGCCCACTCGCCTCCTTCCTGCCCCTCCAGTGTGCCAGGTGCACACCCATCTCAGAGCCTTGCCACAGCCCTTGGCCTCCTCCTATCTCAGTGGATGCATCAGTCTGGCCCTCCAGGGCTTTACAGCAGCTGTCTGTCAGTGTGCCTCCCCCAGGCACTGTGCCTGTTTTAAAGTTCCTCCCACTTTTCTCCCTGGCTGGTCTTTCTCTGAGGGCCTGGACAATTTTCTTGCTAATAATGAATGTTCTGGGTTTTCCACTAAGCTCTGCAAGCAGGGATTTTTTTTTTTCTCCATTGGTTTTGTAGCCTTAGCACCCAGGACAGACCTAGCTCATAGTAGGTGCTTGATAAATTATTGCTAATTAAGTGGAAAAAAAGTAAAATGCCTAGCATAAAGTGCTTGGGATGTAGCAGTACTCAAAAATGCCAATTATTTTCCCAATTTCGTCTCTCAGATAATTGTGTTACATCAAATGCTTGAGAATTAAATATTTAAAAATATGGTCAAGGAAGTTGCTGTTAAATGAATCTTCTTGCATGCTTTAATGAAGTATAAAGGAATTGAGCAATTATCTTCTCCCGCACCTGCCTGTGGATTTAATGTTCCACATTTATTGGCTTATTTAACGTGATGGATCCCTGTTTGTGGCATCTGCTTTTCCCAGAAGAACTCATTACTGTGCCACAGAAAGGCTGGGTCATTCTGGGTGAGGGTTTGCTCGTCGGTGCGTACAAAGGGAGGAACTGGTCCAGAACTGGCCAAATGCTTTGCACAGAAGCCAGCGTGTGTGAGAATCAGATGCAAAAGCCATGCTGTACCACATTTCCCCTTTTGTGACATGAAACAAGGCCCACACGTGACGTGCAGTCTGTAGGTCGCCCCAGATTCTGCCCACCCGTGGCAGGTGGGGAAGGTTGTATCGTGCAGAGCCTTTGTGTGGTGTCATCACACAGGAGTTCTCTCGTCACGAAGTTGAAGTTTGAAGTTCAATGCTGACTCCTAGGGGGCTCCTCCTCCCCCCAGGCCAACCTGCACTCTCTTGAGTCTAAGCTAAAGAGGGCTTGCAGAGCCTTCACATTCTCCTGTGCTGGGTATAATTAGAGCCGCAGAGAGCTAGAGCCGAGGGAGTGCTGCTCCCCCCACCCCGCCCTTCTCCAGTTTATGAGGCGAGATCCCGTGGGTGCACCCTGATTATTCTGGGAGATGTGAGTACGGAGTTTTGTTCTGTTTTCCTCCCCTGCCCTCCAAAAAGCAAAATGACCGTAGGGCAGGTAGCCCTCCTTATCCCACAGACCTGATTCTGGGGGAACCCAGAAGTCCACAGAGAATGGCACCCGAGCGACAAGCCTGGTGGATCTTGCCCAGTTCATTCTCAAGGCTCAGAAAGACGGATGTCTCTGTGGCACCTGGCATGCTTCCTCACACTCCTGGGGAACAGGCTTTGGACACAGTGGAGAGGGGCCGCTGACGGCTGGTGCATTTCTGTGCTTGTTGTTTGGGGCTGATGGCAAGGCTCAGGAGTTCTCTCTTGCAGGTGGGGTCCACCCACAGCTCTTTTGTCCAGTTTTTATAAAGCACGAGCTCCAGTGGGAGTAACTGAGCCCCTCCTATGACATGAACTGCGCGGCTTCCTGAGCAGTTTAGCTTAGACGGATGCAGATTCAGCTGAGGAGTAGGTTTTGTTGCCTTAGCTCTCGCTGGAGCGGAGTGGCCTCCGGGGCAGATGCCCACCACTGCGGCTGTCCCTTTCATCGGTCCCTGTTAACGTGCTCTCTCCCATCCCTTCATCTGGCTCCAGGTGCCTTGCCACAACTTGGGCTGATCCATCCTCCTTGTGTCTAAACCGATAAACCAGTTACAGTCACCGTGTGCTAAGTCTGCTGTTGCTTCAAGTTCAGCCTTTACAGCACAGAGACTTCTGAAACTGTTTTATTGCTGGAGCTACTTGTGTTCTGATTTGCCGCTACACGGATTACTACAGGTGCGGGACCGTGAAGACACTGCTCTGCAGAATGCTGCGGCAGACACCCCTCATGCACCTGTGAGAGGCTTCCCTCTCCTGCGCTCTGTGGAAAGGAGACGGGGCAGTGGGGGGAAGACCACGGGGTCAGGTGGGGAGGCCCAGGTCGGGGCACCTGTCTGTGCCGCCTTGAGCAGCCACATCCTCATCTTCTCTGTGACATGAATTCCCGATGGCTGCTGTGGCAAATCCCCACAAATTTAGCACAAACGTATTAAGCTCTGGCTCTGGAGGTCCGTGGTATAAAACCGAGATGTCAGCAGGGCTGTGCTCCGTCTGGAGACTCAGGGGAAGTCTCTTTGTTCGCCCCTTGCAGATTTTGAATCCTTCTCTTATTATGAGCCGGTTTCCCCGTCTTGATGCACAGCCTAGCATTTTCTAGCCCTGCTGGCCTTGCTGCCATCACGTCTCCTCCTCTGGCTCTGACCCTCCTGCCTCCTTCCTTCCTGCCTTCCTTCCTTCCTTTCTTTTTTTTTAATTATTTATTTATTTACTTATTTGTAAGGCAGAGTTAGAGAGAGATAGGGAGAGGGAGAGAGAGAGAGAGGGAGAGAGAAAAAGAGAGAGAGAAAGATCCCCCACTACTGGTTCACTTCCCAAATGGTCGCAACAGCCAGGGCTTGGCCACGCTGAAGCCAGGAGCCTTCTCCAGGTTTCCCAAGCACTTGAGCCTCTTCCCCTGCTTTCGCAGGCACATGAGAGGGAGCTGCATTGAAGTGGAGCAGCCAGGACATGAACCGGCATCCATACGGGATCCCGGCATTGCAGGCAACCGCTTAGCCTGCTACGCCACAGTGCCGGCTCCTCCTGCCTCCTCTTCTAGGGACCCTTGCAGTTACGTTGGGTCCACTGGGCAATCCGGATTGTCTCCCATCTCAGCATCCTTCATCGACCATGTCTGCGAAATGTTTCAGGTTCCTGTAGGAGGCAAGGTGGCGTTTCTAGGTCCTGCGGGTTAGGAGATGGACATCTCTATGGGTCGTTGTCATCCTGCCACCCTGGACTTGTGGGAAGGGCTGTTGCTTCATGGACCCATCCCTGTAGTGCTCAGGGTTCTCATATTGCCAACAGCTCCAGACAACACTGAGTGAGAAGGAGTGTGTGCAGCAGTTCATCTGCATCACCTAGGAAAGGTCAAATCACTCTTCTCTCAAATGCTCTCTCATTAGGAAGGCACAGTGCAGTCGTCAGTATTTAAAGAGTATGGCAGTTGGAAAGGGTAAAAGTTTTCTGAGAAAAGGATAAGGTCAGTTTTCTGAAGACGGCTGAAAATTTACTTATGCAGAACACCGCCTTTTGCAGTGAGACTGGATAAACAGTCACAAGGAGGCATTTCCATTTCACGCCTCTGGATATTACTGCTAATCACAGTTGAGATCTGTGGGCTTTCTCTCTCTGAGTACCTCCGTGCCCCTGCCAGGTGGAGCTACACACAAAGTTTGATTTGCCAGGCGGGCTTTCATCTGACAGGTGCCTCGAACAAGCTGCCCCAAGTCGGAAAGCACTTCCCATCGCTGTCTCTGTGTTCCGAAGGAATCCAAATGCCAGAAGCCGAAGGTGGCGGTTTCAGGTTTTCCCACGGCTCCCTTCCTCCTTCGTTTTATGTAGAACTCTATTTAAGGCAGCTGGGCAGCGGGCGTCGTCCCCAGGGAGGCTCATCGGGCAGATGCGGGCACAGTAAGACACGGAGGAGGCAGCAGGTGCCGTGCGTGCTCCTTCTGCCCTTCCCCAGGTGGGGCGTCATGGACGTTGGATGGGGGCCTGTCCACCACCCAGCCAATCTGGAGACTGCCTTCGGAGGGCAGAGAAGGAGACTTAGAGTGTTGAACCTTTCAGAAGCTCAGGGTAACGAGGGTGGTTTTATGCTTCTGAGCCCATCCTCAGCAGGGCGTGTGCTCTGGCTGCCCCCTCTGCCACCTTGCTGTTCACTGTTTGCTTCCGTGGGCAGGCCAGCCTGCCGCCGTGGGTGTGATGTGCCTCTGTCCACCTGACCCCATGCAGGGCTACAGGGGTGCCCGGCCTTCCTTGCCCTCTCCCCACCCTAACAAGGCAGGCACTTGTGGGTGGCCCGGGCAATGGGCACAGCTCAGCTCTGCCAGCCTCTAGACCCCATGCTCTCATTACTGCTTGCTGATGCTTGACTTCGGTCAACTTCTGGTTGTCAGGCCAAGACAATGCCTCAAAGGTCATAGGTCAGCCTTGCTCTACTGGCCAGTCATATCCACTGGACAGTGGCCTGGGAGTTCCAAGAAATAGACTCTTTCCAAAGGAGAAATTGGAAACGGGGAGAGATTTTGCAAAGACGGTGCCACACCCTCTGAGAGATTAACAGAAATCAGAGGATATCTCAAAATGTTTGTGAAGAACTGAAATTGAAAGATAGGTTTTGAGGCCGGCACTATGACACAGTAGGCTAAGCCTCTGCCTGAGGCACCGGCAGCCCATACAGCTGCCCGTTCATGTCCCAGCTGCTTCTGTTCCAGACCAGCTCTCTGCTTATGGCCTGGGAAAGCAGTGGAAGGTGGCCAAAGTGCGTGGGCCCCTGCACCCACGTGGGAGACCTGGAAGAAGCTCCTGGCTTTGGATCAGCTCAGCTCTGGCCATTTGCAGCCATTTGGGGGGTGAACCAGCAGATGGAAGACCATTCTGTCTCTCTCTCCATCTGTAACTCTACCTCTCAAATAAATTAATTAATTAATTTAAAAAATAGATAGGTTTATTTTGGTGCATTTAAAAAAAATCCATGTATAGGTTTTTCATGTACACATTTTCATGAGATTTTTGAAAGATCCCTCATATGCATGGATTTCCATTTTGTTTTGGCACTGAAATAAACTGATCCTTTAGAAGCATGGGCACGTCGCGATGAGCGGGAATTCCCTCTCACTGGCAGCAGCCTGCTGCATCTGCTGACGCTTAGTCTGCAGGACGAGTCTTGCTTTCCTGGAGGAATTTGATGACAGTGCCTGGGAACTGCCTGGGCTAGGTGGCCTGTTTTATGTGGTTGGGTTATTTTTCTTTCTGCCTTTTTTTTTTTTTTTTGACAGGCAGAGTTAGACAGTGAGAGAGAGAGAGAGACAGAGAGAAAGATCTTCCTTCCATTGGTTCATCCCCCAAATGGCCGCTACGGCTGGTGCACTGCGCCAATCTGAAGCCAGCAGCCAGGTGCTTCCTCCTGGTCTCCCATGGGGTGCTGGGCCCAAGCACTTGGGCCATCCTCCACTGCACTCCCGGGCCACAGCAGAGAGCTGGACTGGAAGAGGAGCGACCGGGACTAGAACCTGGAGTGCCAGCGCCGCAGGTGGAGGATTAGCCTAGTGAGCCACAGCGCTGGCTCTTTCTGCCTTTTAAAGTAACACACACACAGCTTTGTAAGGGTAGAACCCAACGAGGTATTTCGAAGGAGGCACACCTGTGTCTGCAGAATGTTGCCAGCCCCTCTGAGCTGCCCCATCCAATGACTCCCCATTTCCTCTTCATGAAGGGAGCCACCGCTC
Organism: Sylvilagus floridanus; assembly: GCA_949820135.1. Lineage (NCBI taxonomy): Eukaryota > Metazoa > Chordata > Mammalia > Lagomorpha > Leporidae > Sylvilagus > Sylvilagus floridanus. Next base: position 160,817,844 of record OX463241.1, on the reverse strand, counting down.
TGGCTTCCAGTGTCATAACTTGGCTTTTCCTGTTTGTGAGCTCTTTTTCGAATTTTTTAAAATTTGAGACACACACACACACACACACACACACACACACACACAGCACCCAGATGCAGACTCACTCCCCAAATGCCCACAAAGGCCAGGGCTGGGCTGGGGCTGGAGCCAGGTGCTGGAAGTGCAGTCTGGCTCTCCCACCATGGGTGACTGGAGCCCAGTTTCCTGAGCCATTACCACTGCTTCCCAGGAATGCACATTGGTGGGAAGCTGGTGTCAGGAGGCAGAGCCACACCCAGGTATTCCGATGTGGAATGCAGGTGTCCCAACCACTAGATAGATAAACTCCCACTCTTGTCTTTGAACTTTATATAGATTGATTCATACAATATGTTTCTTGTGTTTCTAGTTTTTCCCTTTAACATGATGCTTGTGAGATTCCTCTAGGTTGCTATAATTTTGACTTTTCCCACTTGGAGTTCTAGGTCTATTAAGAGGAATTTTGTAAGAACTGTGATTCTGAATTCTGCAGCTTGCAGCCAAGGAAGCTTTGTCCCCAAAGTTAGCTTCTTTCCACTTTGGCCGTGGTTTTGCGATAAGCTTGGAGTGCCTTCCCCGGAAGAGTTTCTCCATAAGTGGTGTGACTCAGCCTTCCTTCACCCTCCTTCGTGACAAGACTGGCTCCAGAAGACTTCTGGCCATTTGCAAAAGTGAAAGCCTGTCTGCGAGGACTAGCAGCGGTTCCCCTGAGACTGTCCACCACGCTGGGCCTCTTCCCTGTCTTATCACTAAAATTGACCAGTTTTTTGAGTTCAGTGAGCATCAAATGCTACCATTTTACCAGCATGTTACAGTCCTGATGTTTTATAATGCCTAAGACTGAACAGGTGTGTGAAAATTAAATGAGGTATTTTTATAAACTGCATGCAGCATTGGTTCAGAGTGCTGTCTGCATGTTTAACGCTGCTGGGCTTTCTTTGAGTACAGATCTCTGGTTTTACCTTCTCCTGCGTGAGTTGTTTGGTCTGCTGGCCTTCTGGGGTCTTGGTGTTTTCTGTTCATCCATTCGCTGGTCTCTTGTTAGAACTCTGGGTCGCTGCTGGCAGAGACTTGAAGACGTGCAGACAGGGCTGTTTGTTGCGAAGGCTCCAGTGATCCCGTAGTGACCCAGGACATTCTTAGAACTGTCTCCACCTGCTCATCATGTGGCTGGTCCTCCTCATCCTCCCATCTCAGCCTGACATCAGCCCAGCCCCTGCCCTGGCCGTGTGGTTTGTGATTATTCTTGGCATGCTTGCTGGTTGTCCACTTTGATAATGAGCTCCAGGAGTCCAAGGGCCTTGCTCCCTGTTGTCCCCAGGGGCCACTCAGTGATGCTTACAGAGTGGCTGAACGTTGCCAGCCCAGTGGCTTTGGTGCGGGTCCTCTCTGCTCCCTGCCTCCTGACCTTCCTGCTGACATCCTGTCCGTGTTCCTTGCTGCCACCCCAACTCCTGCAGACAGGCTTGCTTACAGCTTCCATCCGCAGAGTGGAAACTCAGCCATAGCTGTTCCAGTGTGTCTCGCCTCCTGCCCGGCTGCTCAGATTCCTGGCTCAGCTTGGGTCGCTTGTCCACGGTGGCTGGAGTGGGGGATGGTGGGCAGGGCCATGTCGGTGGCTCGCTGTGGCCTGCAGACTAGGGAGAGGGACAGAACTGTGCTGAGCAGACTTCAAAGGGGGAGCTCCTGCCAGTGCCCAACTTCCAGGCCCTTAGGACCCTGAGGTTCCCACCACCTGCCAGGTGGCAGGCAATCAACCGCAGGTGAATGACTTCGCTGCTTTGGTGATTAAGGCCTTTGGAAACTGCAGTGGATACTGGTGACAGCTGAAGCAGAGACCACTGTCAAGAGGCCAGAAGCCTGGCTAGGGTGAAAGATGATGACCACAGTATATATCAAGAGCGTGTTCGGGCTGGTGTTGTGGTGCAGTGGGTTAAGCCACCCCTGGGATGCTGGCATCCGTGTGCAAGCTGGTTCGAATCTCAGCTGCTCCACTTCCTATGCAGTTCCCTACTAACACCTGGGAAAGCAGCAGCGGATGGCCCAAGTGCCTGAGCACCCTGCTACCCATGCAGGGTAGACCTGGATAGAGCTCCAGACTTCACCTGGCCCAGCCCAGACAATTGCGGCCGTTTGGGGAGTGAGTCAGCAGATGGAAAATGTCTGTCTCTCCCTCTCTCCATAACTCTGCCTTTCAAAGTAAAATAAATAATTTTTTTTTTTTTTTTTTGGCCAGCACCGAGGCTCAATAGGCTAATCCTCTACCCTGCGGCACCGGCACACCGGGTTCTAGTCCTGGTTGGGGCACCAGATTCTGTCCTGGTTGTTCCTCTTCCAGGCCAGCTCTCTGCTGTGGCCCGGGAGTGCAGTGGAGGATGGCCCAAGTGCTTGGGCCCTGCACCCACATGGGAGACCAGGAGAAGCACCTGGCTCCTGGCTTTGGATAAGCGCGGTGCGCCGGCCGCAGCGGCCATTGGAGGGTGAACCAACAGTAAAGGAAGACCTTTCTCTCTGTCTCTCACTGTCCACTCTGCCTGTCAAAAATAAAATAAAGTAAAATAAATTTTTTTTAAAAGATTGACTTGTTTCTAAGAAAGTCAGAGTTACTGAGAGAGGAGGAGATATATAGAGAGATCTTCCATCTACCAGTTCACTCCAGATGGCTGCACATGTCTGGGCTGGGCCAGGCTGAAGGCAGGAGGCAGGAGCTTCATTCCATTCATTCCGGTCTCCCACATAGGTGCAGGGGCCCAAGGACCTAGGCCACCTTTTGCTGCTTTTCCCAGGCCATTAGCAGGGAGCTGGATCGGCAGTGGAGCAGCCTGGACTAGGACCAGCACCCATACCAGAAGCCAGCATCACAGGCAGTGGCTTTACCCTCTAGGCAGCAATGCTGGCCCCCATAAATAAATCTTAAAAAAAAAAAAAAGAACATGGATGCTGTCTCACAGTGGCAGCATGACAAAGTGTCATAATGGGAAAATTGAGATGTGAAAATACAAATATGGAGATGCCGTAAGCAGAGGAGTGCTTGAGGTGAGTCATGGTGGGGCAGTCCTAAGCAGGATGATTTTTGGAAGGGTTGAGGGAGATGCAGCCAGGAGAGCTCAGGCCCCAGCGAGGCCTGGGGGCTGGAGTGGGGTGGGTGTGTCTGCAGTGGACAGGGTGTGGCAGGACCTGAGCTCAGAGAGTCACGTGGAGCCCATCCCCGGGGTCTGGCAGCCCTGGGAGGCTTTGGGAGCAGCTGCTGGGGGTGGGACTGAAGGCCTCTGGTGCTGTCACAGCTCCAGTTTCCCGCAGCTTTACCGCCGGTTGCCCCGCTCTGCTTTTACTGTTTTTGTTTTCGGTGTATTATTTTTGGCCAGCTTAATGAGAACCAAGGCGTTTGCTTGTCTGAGACAAACAGGGAGGTGGAAAGAGCAGGAGAGAAGGCACTGTCTGCAGCGTCCCTGGGTCGCCGTGGTGGGGAGGGGTCCACCCCAGTCCTCTCTGCACCCCTGCCCTTGTTTCCTAGGGGGTACTTCTTAGGTGTCTGCAGGCCTGGTGCCCCAGGCTACCCCTGTAGCAGCAGGGTGACCACTCCACTTTCTAACAGGGCCTGGGGCCACACAGGGCAAAGCTGCATAGAGCCGGAAAGAGGGCACTCCCTGCCGCTGGCCTCCTGGGCGTTTCCACAGGGCAGCTGTCTGTGTGACAGACAGGTTGAGTGGCGCAGACACAGGGTTGCTGCTGCGTGATTTTCACACACACACACACACACACACACACACATGGCAATTGTGCTGTGTTCTTAGGCTCTGATTCTCCTGTGTCTGTGAGTGACTGGGGTGCCAGTGCAGGCCCTGGCGAGTCCTGCTTGTGTGGCCTGCCGGGCTTTGGCGCCCAGTGAGGCTGCAGCCACTATGGCCTAGTGCAGCGCAGGGGGCCGTACAGTCCGGTAGGTACAGCTAGACCGTGTGCTGTGGGAGAAAGCGGTTGACTTTAGAAAGGCAACCTCTCTTCCTCCTTGTGATGTTTTCCTTTTCCTGGGATCTGTGGGATCTGCACCTGACACACAGACATTCGATGCCCATACACTGGCCCTTTGAGGTCCATCCTGGGCTTCCCATGCTGTTCCCAGGTAGTTCTCTTGATCAGAAACATCCAGGATCGTCTCCAGGCATTACTGCTGTTTCATGATGAGTCGTGAATCTGCAGTCCATTATGTTAATCCGGCAGCCGAAGATTAAGCAAGTGCTCTTCCGGGCCCCTTGGACGGGAGCTGCTGAGCTGTCACCAGGCCCTGCAGGCTCACTGGGGCACGGCGGTCGGCGCTGCCTCCTTTCCCATCTCTCAGAACCAGCGAGTGGTGCAGAGGGCTGCTCCGGATCACCAGCGAGGCCATCCCCTTGCTTCCTGTCAGGGCTTCATGCTTCACTTGTTGGTCCAAGTGTTTGATGATGAGTGGCGAGACTGTCACCTTGGAGGACGGTTCTGTCGGCTTTCCTCCTCCCACTGGGCTGGTTTGGAACCCAACACCGCTTTGTTCAGGCTTCTTGGCTCCATGGTGTTGTGTTTATGAGTCAGAGGCTGGTGCAGAAGTGAACGTAGTAGAGTTTATACTAAAATGTGTGGAAGTGTGGGGTAGTACAGCTGGAAAAAGTTGACACTGCCTTTAAGAAAAAGTCGTGAGTGCTCTTTTTATAACTTGAACGCCTTAAGAAGTTTTCACTCTGCTTTGGACTTGCTGAATTGGTAAAATCCAGGGTTTGGGCTTCATTCACCGTGAGTGATGGATACAACCATACAACTGTAGCTGTAAGATGTGTATGATGTGTGTATCCATTTGTTGCTCCCATTTTGTAATATACAGTCCATTTTAATGAAATACATGGTATCTGTTCACTGTGTGCATACGTGCAAGTTCTGGGGGTATCCAGATGAGTGATACATGGTCTCTGCCTGTGGGCAGCTGGCAGCAGCCTCTGCCTTGAGAGCAGGTGGGTGCAAGGTAGAGTCAGGACATAAGCTGACACACATGGCCAATGGCCACGGGGCATGCAGAGGGGCTGAGGGCTGGCTCTTAGCCCAGGTCCTGGAGATGTTATTCAACTTGAGCTTGAGTTAAGGCAAAGAAAGGTCAAGGCCGAGGCCAGCGCCGTGGTTTACTAGGCTAATCCTCCACCTGCAGCGCTGGCACCCCGGGTTCTAGTCCTGGTCTGGGTGCTGGATTCTGTCCCGGTTGCTCCTCTTCCAGTCCAGCTCTTTGCTGTGGCCCAGGAAGGCAGTGGAGGATGGCCCAGGTCCTTGGGCCCTGCACCCACATGGGAGACCAGAAGGAAGCACCTGGCTCCTTTGGATTGGTGTAGGGCACTGGCTGTGGCGGCCATTTGGGGGGTGAACCAATGGAAGGAAGACCCTTCTCTCTGTTTCTCTCTCTCATTGACTAACTCTGCCTGTAAAAAATAATAATAATAATAAAAGAAAGGTCAATGCCGAAAGGCAATGAATCCCAGGCATTGACAATGTTTGCAAAGGCTGTGAGGTCACACAGGCCAGGAGTTCTGTGTGACAGAGCCCAAGCACAGAAGGACAGGCACAAGAGGAAGTTGGAAGGTGTGTTGGTTGGAGGGAGTTCTGATTCTAGAGAGATTTTTGTGCCAGGCCCTGGAACTTCAATGTCATTCTGCAATGGGCATCACTGGTGGGTTATGCAGGAGAGCTCAGGATGGTTTATGCTGTCTGTCATCTGGACGGAGGATGGATGAATGACAGGTTGATGGGAGGGTTGCATGAAGGCAAGGAAACCCACTTAGGAGCTTTTGCAGTTGACTCAGGAAAGCAGTGAGGTGAATACTGTGGAAATAGTGGAGTTAGGACTAGACATAGACCACAGACATGGGAAGAGGAGATGAGACCATGTGCTGAGAGGGATGTGAGTGAAAGGGCTGCAGCAAGGATGAGAAGGGGCCAGCAGGTGTCTGATTGGGTGATCACGTGAGTGACAGGGACAGCTGGAGGTAGAAGCTATTTGGTGAGGAACACAGCGAGTCCAGCTTGGGAGGTGTGGGGCAGTGAAGTGGCCAGTCCTGCAGGCAGTTAGGCACTCAAGTCCCAGGTTCAGGGAAGAGATCGGAGTGGAAGGTGCAGGTTTTGGCTTAAAGGTTTACAGAAGCCCGTAAGGGAGAGCGTTACATGCAAGGAGCCTGCAGAGCAAGAAGAATGTGGCTGGAGCACCGTGGAGCATCGGTGTGTGAAAGCTGGCAGCCCCCCGGGGATACTCGGAATCAGTACTTGGGGAGGCCCAGGAGGCAGCAGTGCTGTGGCTTCAGAGGACAGAATTCCTGGAGCGTGGATGATCAGCACCGTCGGGTGGATTCAAACAGTAGAAGAGGGGCTCAAGGCCTTTCCTGGCTCAGCACCGTGGAGTTCATTGGTGACCTTGCGGAGCGCACAGTTCGCAGTCTGTTTCCTCGGGTTTCGCGCCTGTTGGCAGCATTACTCAGCCCGTCTGAGAGGGAGCCCGTGTTCCAGGGAGCCAGGCTGCAGGGCGGTGGTTGTTACCGAGGACGCTCGCACGCCTGGAAGCTGCTCGAGGAGCAGTTTGCTGCAGGGGCAGAGGGTTGCACAGGTCTGTATGATTGCAAGTTGACAATGAGGAGCAAGTGTGCTGTGTGCCCGTGTATGCCCATTGCTTTGTTTTCAGGTGTGGGCCTGCCAGAGACGGCCACGTTTTGGGTTTCTCTGTAGTTTGCTTTCTAGCTTTCCCTCAGAATCACCGTTTCCACTCCTGCCAGTGTTAGGAGCTCTGTCACAGATCCTGCCCCTTCCTGAGGGTCGCTCTGCTTCCAGGGTGGCGACCGAGCGCCTCAGTGAGACCTCCAGGCCCTTTTGGTTCTGGCGCGCTCTCTCCAGTCAGCTCTGGACTCTGTGCAGCCCTCACACAGTATTCCACAGAGAGGCGGCAGCCGCTCCACTTTCCTGACCACCCCATGGTCCAGCCTCTGAGCTTCTCCCCTCCCCTCCAGACAGCGGGTCTCACCTGGCTCTTTACAGGAGCCTGCTTGGGTGCCGTTGCTTGTGGGGCCTCAGCGGTCGAGCTGGCTGACCCCCCCCCCCCCGCCCCAGCTCCCGTCTGCACCCACTGCTGAAGACTGAGCCTCCTGCCTTGCACCTGTGCCCCCTGTTGCTCCCTCAGGACGGCCGGACTCCTTCCCAGCAGGGGACAGGACTGTGTGCCTGGCTCTGTGCTGCGACTCCTCGCCCACAGGGGACAGGACTGTGTGCCTGGCTCTGTGCTGCGACTCCTTCCCAGCAGGGGACAGGACTGTGTGCCTGGCTCTGTGCTGCGACTCCTCGCCCGCAGGGGACAGGACTGTGTGCCTGGCTCTGTGCTGCGACTCCTCGCCCACAGGGGACAGGACTGTGTGCCTGGCTCTGTGCTGCGACTCCTCGCCCGCAGGGGACAGGACTGTGTGCCTGGCTCTGTGCTGCGACTCCTCGCCCGCAGGGGACAGGACTGTGTGCCTGGCTCTGTGCTGCGACTCCTCGCCCACAGGGCTGCCGGCCTGGCGACACTCACCTTGTCCTCTGCTTCTTTGCAGGGAAGCAGTTTAAGTGCACAGTGTGTGACTACACGGCGGCCCAGAAGCCCCAGCTGCTGCGGCACATGGAGCAGCACGCCTCCTTCAAGGTGAGAGGACACGGCGTGGGCGGCGTGGGGTGGGTCGTGCGGGGGCCAGAGGCTTCCCTTCTCAAGGTGAGGGGAGGGAGCCTGCGTTCAGGAGCCATTGGGGTTCCCCTCACTCCCGGGCCAGTCGCTGGTAAATGTGGGGCTGAGGCCTGTGCAGTCAGTGTGCTCTGTGCACGTGGACACCAAGTCAGAGACCAGCGTGAGAGGCTGCAGATGGAGGAAAAGGCGTCTCCTATCCTAAACACCTGCCGGAGTGAGAGGAAAGGGTGTGGTGCGTCGGATCCTGGATTAGCTCAGGTGAGCTTACTGAGAAGCAGGTGTCACGTGCCCACCTGGGAGGCTGTTGTGAGAGCACTCAGGAGTCCCCAGCCCAGTTCCCAGCATGCAGCAAGGGGCCCAGGTGGCTCCCTGCATTCCTTCAATACCTGTAATTGAGTGTTCTTCGATGTGGGTGGTCATAGCCTTGTGGCCAGTGCTGACGTCTGGTTACTGATAACAAGCACCATGGTCCAGTAACTTGTTCTGTAAAGAATCCTGCTCAGCATTTGGCTGGCCTTGCCCTTAAAACTGATGCTGCTGCCGACGTCGGTGCACACACGGAGGTGCAGTCATCGAGATTTGCAAACAGACTGCTCTAAAGCGGTTTTTGAAATTGTGCCTACTGCTAAACCTCAGAGAATCATGGAGGGTCGAGGGGCTGTTGGCCACCACACTCCCAGCCTGCCCGTCCTGAGGGTCGTGTGCTGGCACCAGGCAGGAACTTCGTGTCCATCAATACTCATCTTCCCTACGTTTCCATCTGTTTGATCATGAAGAACTGGAACCGCAGAAGGCAGCCGGTCACCTGGGAGTCTTTAGTGCCTTGTGTATACACAGACCTCAGCCGCTGAGATGACTGTGCCCACCACTTCCCAACAGCCAGCTCTTCTCATGCCCAGAACAGCCTGGCAGGAGATGCGTTCCCATGGTTTCTCCTTGCACAGTTGAGGCCCTAAGTGTCTGTGAGCAGCAAGGGCCTCTAGGATTTCATATCCACATCGTGAAGGAGGCAGAAGGTGGACTTCATCCTCTCCCAGTCTAGTACTTTCGGCGCTGTGTCTTCTGTCACTCATGGGCACAAGGCTGTTGATGAACCACGGCTTTTTTTTTTTTTTTTTCAAGTTTTATTTATTGGGGCCGGTGCTGTGGCGTAGTGGGTAAAGCCACTGCCAGCAGTGCCAGCGTCCCACTTGGGCACCAGTTTGAGTCCTGGCTGCTCTGCTTCCCATCCAGCTCTCTGCTATGGCCTGGGAAAGCAGTAGAAGATGGCCCAAGTGCTTGGGCCCCTGCACCCACGTGGGAGACCTAGAGGAAGCTCCTAGCTCCTGGCTTTGGATCAGCTCCGGCCACTGCGGCCAACTGGAGAGTGAACCGGTGGATGGAAGATCACTCTCTCTCTGTTTCTCTGCCTCCCTGTAGCTCTGCCTTTCAAATAAATAAATAAATCTTTAAAAACAAACAAATAAAAGATTATTTATTTGAGAAGTAGAGTTATAGACTGGGAGAGGGAGAGACAGAAAGAAAGGTCTTCCATCCACTGGTTCACTCCCCAAATGACCACAATGGCCAGAGCTGAGCCTATCCAAAGCTAGGAGCCAGGAGCTTCTTTTGGGTCTCCTACATGGGTAAAGATGCCCAAGCACTTGGGCCATCTTCCACTGCTTTCCCAGTCATAAGCAGAGAGCTGGATTCAAAGAAGAACAGCTGGGACATGAACTGGCATCCATATGTCTGGCGCTTCAGGCAGAGGCTTAGCCTACTATGCCACAGCACCAGCCCCTATGAATGGCTTTTAACATCTATCCTCGTTGATGGACACGAGTTTCTTGCTGGGACCCACAAGTGTGCTAGGACTGTCACGGTGTCTGAATTCTGGAAGTTCTTCAGTGCTACACACATGTCGCGCATCACTAAAATGAAATGAAGAGCTTTATTTTGCATTTCACAGTGCATAGATGTGTTTCCTTGGGGGACTCTAGGTTTTCTTAGACCAGTACAATTATTACGCCAGAGAACGGAGAGCCAAGGAGGCTCCCACTTGATGAGTGTGATGCTTGGGCCAGTGAGGTTAATTATTTTCCTAATGACTCCAGAATTGGAGTCACACCTTGGTTTTCTTTTTTTGAAAATATTTATTTATTTTTTGAAAATTAGAGTTACAGAGAGAGTGAGTGAGTGAGAGAAAGATATCATCCATCTGCTGGTTCACTCCCCAGCTGGCTGCAACAGCCGTGGCTGAGCCAGGCCAAAGTCAGGAGCCAAGAGCTTCATCCTGGTTTCCCACGTCAGTGACAGGGGCCTAAGCACTCGGGGCATATTCTGCTGCTTTTCCCAGGCCATTAGCAGGGAGCTGGATGGGAAGCGGAGCAGCCAGGACACGAACCAGCACACACATCGGTTGCTGGCATTGCAGTGGCGGCTTTACCCGCTGCGCCACCACACTGCCCCTCCGCCCACCTCCTTAGTTTCCAGTGTGGACGTCTGTGTTTCCTAACCAGCCACAGCTGAAACAGTTGGTCTCCCTGGAACCCTCATCATTTGCTTCCTTAGATTGTGGGCTGTTTGTCTGGGGTGCAGAGGAGGTGGATTTGGGGGCTGGTTTTAGTCAGGGGCAGTGACCTGTGGTCATTTCCGGCCATCACACCGTTGGCACCCAGTGCCGGGCCCTGGTGCTGCTGCACTGGGCTAGACCAGGTCATGGCTGGTTTCCCTGGGGCTCCCTGTGGCTTTGGACTTCCCCTGGCACCTGGTGCTCCCAGGCCTGAGTGGGAAGCACTGCACCCGGCCTTGTTGCTCTCGGCCTGCAAGTTGGAGTACATCTTCACTGCAGATGAATTGAGAAGAATGAAATTTCTCCCTCTTGTCCAGGCGGTAGCCCTCACCCGCTCCGTGTCTCCACCCCATCCTGTCCTTGCGCAAGCTTCCTGGTGCTGCCGTGACAAATTAGCACCAATGACTCGTCACGGTATCGGTTACACGCTTTTGTTACCGTGTGGTTCAGAAATCCTTACTCTGTGTGACCCGTACTGGTCAGATTGTGTGAATCTTTGGCCTGAAGGTCCCACGTGGGCCTCCCTGGGTGAAAACCGAGGGAGTCGGCAGGGCCACCCTGCTTTCTGCAGGCCCTAGGGGGGGTGCGCACCCCTTTCCTGGCTCCTGGAGCTGCTGCTTCACTGGGCGTGCGGCCCTTCCTCCCACCCTGCGCGCGCACCAGTGCTTCCCTCCATCACGTCTCCTCTGCCTCTCCCCTTCCACCGCCTCTTCCATCCCTCAGGGCCTCGTGGTGCCCTCGGGGTCACCCACCTATCCCACGGCAGTGTGCTTGTACCAGAGTCTGCTGACTGACTGCTGAATGGCACCTGCCAAGCCCGGTGCTTCTGCGCTGGGAGGAGGAAAGTCTGCAGGTTCCTGGGGCTGGGGCATGGGTGTCTCCTCGGGGGCACTGTTCTGCCCACCACGCACCCCCGCCGGTTTTCTTTGTTCCTCTGTGGTAGATCGTTTTCATCAAGGTTAGAGGATACATAGCACACACATGTTTCTTACCTGTAGCATGAGGCATCAGATCTTATTTTTTTTTTTTTAATATTTATTCACTTATTTGAAAGGAGAATTACAGAAAGGGAAAGGGAGAGACAAAGAGATTTCTTCCATCCTCTGATTCACTACCCTGGTGCTGCAACAGCCAGAGCTGGGCTGATCTGAAGCCTCCTGTGCCAGTAGCCTCCTGTGAGTCTCCCACGTGGGTGCAGGACCCCAAACACCTGGACCATCCTCCACTGCTTCCCCAGGCCAACAGCAGGGAGCTGGAAGACTTTGCTCTCGCTCTCTGCCTCTGCCTCTCTGTAACTCTACCTTTCAAATAAATAAATAAATCTTAAAAAAAAAAAAAAGAATCCTGAAGCAATCACCTATTGCAGTTGGTGTCACGATAAAACCAGTTTGCTTTAGATCTAGATTAACAATTTCCTGTGTATGCTTTGTGCCAGAAAAATGCTATAATAAAGGCAGATCCCGATATTGCTTTTTAAAATTACATTTTTCTTTGCATATTAATTTTACAAAGAAAATCTGTATCCACCAAAGAAGTCTTGGAAAATGTTTGTGGATTGCTTTCCGCTGGAAGTTTTGGATGCATTTTTATTTTAAGATTTATTTATTTGGAAGGCATAGTTACAGAGAGACAGAGGCAGAAAGAAAGAGAGAGAGAGGTCAGTCTTCTATCTGTTGGTTCACTCCCAAAGTGGCTGCAATGGCTGGAGCTGAGCTGATCCAAATCCAGGAACCAGGAGCCAGGAGCTTCTTCCAGGTCTCCCATATGGGTGCAGGGGCCCAAGCCCTTGGGGTATCTTCTACTGCTTTCCCAGTAAGGAGCTGGATTGGAAATGGAGCAGCCGGGGCTCGAACCAGCACCCATATGGGATGCTGGCACCACAGGCAGATGCTTAACCCACTGTGCCACAGCACCGGCCCCTGGATGCATTGTTTTTGAGACAGGGTTGAGGTCATTGTGTAGGTAGCTTTGTGTGATGGCCACCAGGGCACCAGATTTCCTGCTGATAAAGCTCTGTTTGAAGGGTCGTAGGCTTTGCTGGGAATCCTTTGCTTCTAGGGGAGCGAGTGGAGCCCCCCAGGAACAGGCAAGGCCTGAGGGCCTGCGTGCAATTACCAGTGCCGCCTTTCTAGATCAGCGTCTCAAGCTGTTCTCATTTCACAGAAATATGTTTGTTATTTAATGGCTGCTGAAGGACAAGCACCGTTCTTTAATCAGCCATGTCCCTTGTAATTGGGTAGTTCATCTGTTCTCGGTTTTGCTCTTGTGAGTAACCGTGTGATGAGCATCATCGTGCAAAGGGCTAGAGAATTCCGGGAATTCACCGGTGGTGGAGGGGTCGTCTGCGTGTCCTGCAGCTGTGACTACCCTGCATCCCCTGGGGTGTGACTGACACCTCTCACCTGACGCGGGTGCTGGAGGAGGTCTCTGGACAAGATGGATGGCTGTGAAGCAGGCCCAGGAATAGTCTCATGTCTTGCTGTTCAGCTCTTTGCCTTCTTGCTGATAAACAAGCGCACACACCCCATGTGAGGCCGCGAGGCTGCTCTGCAGGGAGCATGTGGGGTTCTCCTCTTCGTCTGGCCCCAGGACACGTGGTTCTGTTGGTGGAAACGTGCTCAGTGGTGGAGCTGTCTGATGCAGGCACAGCCAGCCTCCGTGTCCACGAATCCAAAGTGACTCCAGTTAACAGGGACACTCGAGGCCTCTTGTTTTGCCGAGCCTTGTGTGTACTTTCTTGTCATTGTCCCTAAATAATCCACTATAGCAATGATAAGTCACTTCAAAAATTTGTGGAAAATGGAGTTCGAAAATAAGTTCATGTTGGTTCAAAATCATTTCTGAAATCTTAGTTTTTTTTTTATACTATGCATTTCCCATGAACTTTGAAAGGCCCCTCATTTTCCATAGGATTTGCATTGTGTTAGGTGTTGCAAGTGATCTAGGGATGATTTAAAGTATACAGGAGGAAGTGTGTAGGTTATATGCAAATATGAGACCATTTTATATAAGGGGCTTGCTCACCTGTGGATTAAGAAAGTTATTTTAAAATTTTATTTGGGGGCCTGTGTTGTGGCACAGTGTGTTAAGCCATTTCCTTTGATACCAGCATCCCATATGGGCATTAGTTCAAGTCCCAGCTGCTCCAATTCCAACCTAGCTCCCTGCAAATATGCCTGGGAGAACAGCCGAAGGTGGCCCAAGTCCTGTGTCACTGTACTCACATGGGAGACCCAGGTGGAATTTCAAGGCTTCTGGCTTTAGCCTGGCCCAGCCATGACTGTCGCAGCCACTTGGGGATTAAACCAGTGGATGGAAGATCCTCTCTCTCTCTCCTCTGCCTTTAAATAAGTAAATAAATCTTCAAGGATTTATTTCATTTGGGAGAGCTCTCGTTTGTGGATTCACTCATCAAATGCTTGCGATGGCTGTGCCTGCACCAGTGCTGCAGCCAGGGGCTGAGAACGGCATCCAGGCCTCCTGCATGGTGTCACAGGAACCGGCTCACTTGGGCCATCAGTGCTGCCTCCCAGGGTCTGCACTAGCAGAAGGCTGGTGACGGGAGCCAGAGGTGGGTATCGAGCCCAGGCACCCTGATCTGGGATGTATGGTTTCCTACCTGCCAGGCCGAACACCCAGCCCGTGTCTGCGGGTTCTGCTGTCCACAGGGGTCCTGGAGCCCGTCCTCTGCTGGTACCACGGGGAGGGGGGGGCTTGGGAATGAGTTTGAGCACTATTTATATGTACAATTCACCGGGATCCACACAGCCTGTGAAACTGGATTGTAATTACTGGTTCTGAAAAAGAGCAGTTGTGCTGTTTTCTCTCCTGTCCTGAGAGATGTTGAGGTTGGGGTGAGTAGTGCCGGTGGGAGAGGTACTCGTAGATGCGTGTCAGAGGGAGGTCAGGTCAGGGCCTGCATCACAACCTCATACAAAATGCATCTTCAGATCTCCCTTGTTAGCTGATTTGGGATTATTTCCTGATAGCTCTGTGAACTTGATTGATTGGCCCATTCTCTCTAGGAAATGATGCCAGATTTCTGTTAGCGTTCTTGTTAGCTATCAAAGCCTGAGAATGGTATTTTAACATAATACTTTTCTTTTTTTAAATTTGATTTTATTTATTTGAAAGGCAGATTTACAGAGAGAGAGAGAGGGGGAGGGAAGGAAGGAGGGGGGAGGGGATAGAGAGATGGAAGGAAAGAAAGAGAGGAAGAAGGGGAGAGAGGGAGAAAGAGATCTTCCATCTGCTGGTTCACTCCCCAGATGACTGCAATGGCCAGGGCTGGCTGAGTCAGGCCAAAGCTGGGAGCCCAGACTCCATCTGGGTCTCCCATGTGGTGGCAGGGGCCCAAGCAATGGGGCCACCTTCCACTGCTCTCACATTAGCAGGGAGCTGAATCAGAAGTGGAGTAGCTCATGAGGTTTCGGTGTCACAGGTAGGGCTTTAACCTCTCGCACTTTTAAAAATCCAGAAAACATACTGATTGGACATCTGGGATTATTTTTATTTTCATATTATGTTGGATTTTTAATATATCTTACTTCTGAATGATTATCTCATATTAAAAATAAACTGCTGGGGCTGGCGCTGTGGCTCACTTGGTTAATCCTTTGCCTCCAGCACCAGCATCCCATATGGGCACCAGGTTCTAGTCCCAGTTGCTCCTTTTCCAGTCCAGCTCTCTGCTGTGGCCCTGGAGGGCAGTGGAGGATGGCCCAAGTCCTTGGGCCCTGCACCCGCATGGGAGACCAGGAGGAAGCACCTGGCTCCTGGCTTCAGATCGGCACAGCGCTGGCTGTAGCAGCCATTTAGGGAGTAAACCAGTGGAAGGAAGACCTTTCTCTCTGTCTCTCTCTCTCACTGTCTATAACTCTACCTGTCAAGTAAAAGCCCCTCCTTTGCTTTTTAGAGCCAGGGTCTCCTTTGAAGAATGTGAACAATGATCTCAAGGGTTATTTTTGAAGCAGTTGTTGCTTTGAGGGAACAGAGCAGAAGGAGCAGCTCCCTACAGCTTAAGGCTGACTCCGCCCACAGGCTCTGTCCTGGTCAGTTGCAGGGAGGGAGAGAGAGAGAGAGTGAGGGAGAGTGTCAGAAGAGAGATACTGATCTCCATCTGCTAGTTCACTGCACAGATGGCCACAATAGCCAGGGCTGGACCAGCTGAGGTCAGGAGCCTGGAGCTCCATCTGGGTCTCCCACTTGTGTTGCAGGCGCCCAATCACTTGAGCCATCTTCTGCAGCTTTCCCAGGTGCATTAGCAGGGAGCTGTATTAGAAACTGGAGCTGCCAGGACTCATATAGCATGCCTTTACCTGCTATGCCACAGTGTCGGCCCCAATTTTTTTTTAAAGATGTATTTATTTTGAAAGTTTGAGAGAGAGTGAGAGAGAGAGAGAGAGAGAGAGAGAGAGAGAGATTGATTCTTACACCCGCTGGTTGACTCCCCAGATGTCTGCAATGGCCTGTGCTGGGCCAAGCTGAAGCCAGGAACCAGGAGCTTCATCTGGGTCTCCCATGTGTGTGGCGGGCCCAAACACTTGAGCCATCTTCCACTGCTTGCCCAGGCCATTAGCAGGGAACTAGATCAGAAGAGAAGAGCTAGGACACGGACCATTTCCCTTATGGGATGCCAGTTCTCAAGTAGTGGCTTTACCTGCTTTGCCACAACACTGGCACCAGGTTTCCTTAGTTTTTAGCCTAGTGTTTTCCTGTTCAAGGATCCTATTAGGGTAACACATTATATTACTTGTCTTTATAGGCTTTATTTGGATTTGACACTTTCTTAGACTTTCCCTGTTTTTGATGACCTTGGAAATTTTGAGAATTACCAGTCAGATACTTTATAGAATATCTCTCTTTATGTTTTTAAAGATTTATGTATTTGAGGGGCCAGCACTGTAATGTAGTGGGTAAAGCTGCAGTCTGCAGTGCTGGCATCCCATATGGGCGCTGATTCAGTGGCTGCTCCACTTCCGCTCCAACTCCCTGCCAATAGGCTTGGGAAAGCAGTGGCCGATGGTGCAAGTCCTTGAGCCCCTGCACCCATGTGGGAGGCCCGGAGGAGGCTCCTAGTTCCTGGCTTCAGACTAGCCCAGCTCCAGCCATCGAGGCTATTTGGAGAGTGAACCAGCAGATAGAAAATTTCTCTCTCTCTCTGCCTCTGCTTCTCCCTCTCTAACTTTGCCTTTCACATAAAACTAAATAAATACCAAAAAATATTTATTTATTTATTTATTTGAAAGCTTGTTTGGAATTTCTAGCAGGGGAGTGTAGCTACTCGTATACCCTTGACTGAAGACTGGTCCTCCTCTAGCAGGGAAGGTCTTCGACTGAGCGCGCAGCTTCAGGAGGGACGCACATGGAGCGGTGAGGGAGGTGGGGACACCCGCCTAGCCAGCCAGATCAGCCGAATCAACCCTGGTGATCAGTGGGGTGACAGATGTCGCAGCCAGATTGCCCTCACATCCTATTTATTTATTTGAAAGAGTTATGAAGAGAGAGAGGGAGAGAGAGAGAGAGAGAGAAAGAGAGAGAGGAATTTTCCATTTGCTGGTTTCACTCCCACGTGGCTGCAACAGTAGGAGCTGAGCCAAGGAGCTTCTTCTTGGGCCATCTTCTGCTGCTTTCCCTGGAGCATTAGCAGGGAGCTGGATGGGAAGTGGAGCAGCCAGGACAAGAAACTGACACACAGCTTTACCCACTACACCAGTGCCAGCCCCTACAGAGTATCTTTCAATTGGGATTTTCTGGTCTTTAAATTATAAATTATATCTTTCTGTGTGTCTGTTTTTCAGTGTTTCTGTAGACATTGCATTATCTTTATTGAAACACATTCTAGTTCAGATGTTAGACAATTTCATTGATCATGTAAGAACACTAAAATGCTGAAATTCGTATTTCTCTTCTATAGTGTATGTTCTTGTAGTCATGTGTGTTATTCCTATTTATGTTATAAAACTACTCAGCATAGTGTTACTATATTTGATTTAATCTATCCATAGTTTAAAGATATTTAAAATATACAAATGACTTTCTCAAAGTTTTATAATTAAAAAATTAAAAACTAAACATTAAAAAATTTTAAACAGAGTAAATGTAAATTTATCTGTGTGTTTAGCTCTTCTGATGTTCTTCACCCCTCTGCAAGTCTGGGCTTCTGTCTGACACATTTCCATGAGCTCGGATAATCTCAGCGTTTCTCCCCCGCTGGTTTCCTGGAGTGGCACTCTCTCTCCTGTTTCTGCTTGGACGTGCCTTGGTCTGTGTTGAAGGTGTTGATTCAGGAGCACAGCACTGAGAGGCTGTTCTAGTTTTGTCCTTCGTTGTTTCTACTCGCATCACATTCTTTTGCATGGAAGGGAATTGCTTTCCCTCTGGCTGGTTTTCAGATTTTTCTTTGATTTTTAGCTTCTCCTCACATTGGCATCAGTGAGTCTAGATGTATCTTCTTCTGTGTTTACCTTGGTCGGATCTGTGGGCTGTTCGCTTTCATCAATTTTGGACGTGATCTCTTAGAATATTCCTTCTGCTTCATCGGCTTTCTTCTTTCGCGCCCAGGACGGTAGCATCTCATCCTCTAAGCTGTTACTCTCTCCATGTGTTGCAGCTTGCATGATTTCTGTTGACTTTTCTTCTGTTGTGTCTCATCTGCTCTTAAGACCATCAAATAACCTCATTTTTTAAAAATTATTCACAATAATGTCCTTTTTTTTCCATAAAGACATTTCTTTATATGTAAACAGTGTATCCTGACCGAATCAGGGTCATCACCATTTCCCCTTCGTTGGCATTTATGGCTGGGTGCTGCTTTCTTCCACTTGTTCTTGAATACATACTAGGTTATTGTGAACTCTAGTCTTCTGCTACGCTGTGTAACTGGGAGCTTACTCCTTTGGGGTACTTCTGATTTGGTACCCGTGTCCAAGCTCCTTGTATTCCTCCCCGCCCATCCCAGCCTCTGGTAATCACTATACTGTGTTCAGATTGAGGTTTGCTTGTTTTATTTTCAACTTCCACCTAAACGTGAGAATATGTGGTATTTTTTCTCCTGTGCCTGGCTCACTTCACTTAACCCGATGTCTTCCAGTTCTATCCATTCTGCTGCAAATACTAAATGGTATTCCATATTCATTTTTCTTGATGTGAGTCCACATTTTCTTGCTTCTTTGCATGTCTTGTAATGTTTAATTGAATGCCAGGTATTGTGTGTGAAAAAAGAGCAGAGACTGAGTGTCTTAACAGTTGGCCTTGGGAAAGTAAATGTTGTGAGTGCGGGGGATGGTGCGTGAAAGAGTGTCGGAGGTCTGACTGCTGTCCCCCGAAAGGCCTGCTTAGCAGCAATGGCCTTTGGGAACTTGGAGATCAGGAGAGCTCCCAGCACCCTAGCTGCTAAGAGGAGCTTCCTGTGTCTAGTGTTTGCACCAACAGGGTGCCATGGGCTGAGACCTGCCCTCACTGGGTGCTGCAGTAAGAGCCCTGCCACTGAGCCTCGAAGGAGCCTCTCTGATGGGCAGCATGGGTCATCATGACTGCCCGACCGGCTGTTGGAGAGATCAGAAGGGCACCTGGGACCCCATGGGAGAGGACTCTGGGAGGCTTGCGCCTGCTTTGCTGTGGACCCCACTCCATACACTTCTTCCCCTTGCTGATTTTTCTTTGCATCCTTTCAGTGGGGAGAGTCTCGGGGACCCACGATGGAGGAACAGATCAGTCCAGTGGTCATGGAGCTGGGTCTGGGCGGCTCCAGAGTTGGGCCTCTGCTGTGTTTGGATGTCCTAAGAGCACCATCAGGGCTTGGCTTTGAGCAAGGTTGAGCGTAGCACCAGTGAGACTCCAGAAGTCACTCTGTGTTTCGTAGCTTGGCTGCTGGCTTCCTAAATCGCGTGGACTGTCCGTGTACAGGCCAGCTGCCAGTTATGCAGAGTTCCTGTGCCTCTCAGCCCTACTGCTGGCCTTCTGCTCCTTGGAGGCTCTGTTTTCTCTCCTGCCCAGCCCAGGCCTGGAGAGTCTGTGGTGCCCATGATGCAGGCCGTGTGCACGTGGGAAGGTGCTGGTAGGTTTTCTCCACATCCCCTTCCCTGGTCCTCAGCCCCCATGCACTTGGTGAACTTACCTATATTGCAAGGAGGAGGTGGATAGCACACTATGCCAGGGATGAACGTAGCCAGCGGTTTCTTTTCTCCTAGGTACTGCTTGTCCCCTTCTGGAGTGAGTTCACTTGGGTTTCTTTATGTCCTCAGCAGTTTGATGGGTTTTTAAAAATGATGCATGTTGTTGTTAGTGTGGGAGTGATGCTCCCTTGTGATTTTCTGTAGCCTACCTGGAACGTGCAATACACCCACCCGTGATGGTGACGGTGCCCACCTCAGTGCCTGCACAGGCTGGGTGCCCACTCAACGTTCACCTCGACCTCCTCTCTGCAGACACAGACATTTCAGCTGGAAGGAAGGAGCAAAGAGAGCAAGTGAGGCAGCAGACTGCTGCTCTTGTGGGAAATCTAAGCGGATTCAAAGCCACCAGGAGAGCACACTCAGCTTCTCTTGTGTAGGGCTTTATCCACAGGAGAGCAGGGCGACCCTGGAGGTCCACAGACCCTTGAGAGTGTGCCCTTGGAGAAGCCACCGCCTGCAGGTCTGATGGAAGCCGCTGCCGTACAGCCCAGGCCCATCCTTCTTTGACACTCTTGCTCTGCAGTGAGACTGAATCCAGCTCTGCCATCTACATCTGTGTCTCTGTGGGCAGGTGACCTAACTTCTGTAGGTGCTTCTAACACAGGGACAAAGGCAGAATTGCATCTGTTGTCACTGTACATCTAAGTGGTAAAAGTGTAAGTCAGTGGGGTCAGCCTGTTGTTCTCACATGTTGGCCTCTTACAGACCCTTCCTGGTTTCCTCCTTTCTGTCTTTGTTCCAACTGTGCCGTTCCTCCCTCTTTATCATGCTGCCTGTGGCGTGGTCTGTTTGCTCAGGGAGTCACAGGGACTCCACTGTCATGGTACATTCCTTGGCAGTGGGCGTGGCCGTATAGATAGCTCAACACAGAGAGCCTTACCAGGTGCCTCTCCCCTATCAAGTTCCTAGCAGACAGCTTTCTTCTCACGGAGTGACTCTCTCTCCTCGGCGGCCCTGCCTCTCCCTCCTAGACCTGCTGCCTCCGTTTTCAAACCATCTGATTCCTCAGCAGAGCGGTCTTGCCCTGCATTTTCCCTCGCCTGTCTCTCGACGCTGCTTCCGGCTCTTGTGTTGCCCCAGCACACGTCACAGGCCTTGCACCAGTGTGGGGAGTTTGCAGTGGGGCCTTGTTCCTCTGTGTGGCTGCAGGTGCACCAGGTGATTCCTAACTTCTGGGAAGCAAGTCACAAAGTTGGTATGCGATGTGCAACTCTGCGAAAAGAACAAGAAAACAACCCATGAGGAGTCAGCAGTTTCTGAAATCTGCCTTTGGGAAACCATTTAGTGGGACTTAATTCCAACCTTTCCTTCTTGCTTGAGGACTTCCTCAGTCCTGAGACCAGGAACCCTCCTGGCTGCTGGGCAGACAGCTCTGCTCCTCCCTGTGCCCCGCCTGGCTCCCGGAAGGAGGCGGCTGCCTCTCCTGTGGCCAGGAGTGGGTAGACAGCCACGGCTGTGCTCGGAAAAGGTGCCATTCAGTTTACCTCTGATGCAGGCGAATCTCCAACAGTGTGTGCACTGCCTGTTGGCAGTTTAAGGTTTGCATCGTGTGCTTTTAGAGAGCCAGGGAGACGTCAGGGAGATTTCTGTCGGTGATTTCATGATCTTTGAAGAGCTTTTCCCCAGTGCTCTCCGTGGCCTACCTGGTGCTGCAATTTAACACCAAGAATTCTAAGAGACAACATGCATATAAATAAAGTACTAAATTTTCATTCAATTCTTCTGTACGAGACTTGCACATGTTATGGGGTTAGAGTGTGTTTACAATGTGTATTGATCAAATCGGGGCAATCAGCGTGTCCCCCTCCTTAGCATCACTTTGTGACCAGAGCCTCAGACCTCCTCCCTTCGTTTGCTCAGCAAACACAGAGTAGGTTGTTGTGAACTGGGGTCCCCCAGCTGAGCTGTGTAGCACTAGAGCTGACAGCCTCTGTCCAGCGCTGATTTTCCAAGTATGTGAAATGTTTATGCATTCATTCACCTGGGCACCAGGCACTGCTGTGTCAGGGCAGGGGCTTTTGGGATGAAGCCAGACCTCTGTTTGCTAGGCTCACAGGTCTGAGAAGTAGCAGAAAAACAGGCGAGGTGCTACAAGGAAGTTATGTGCAAAGCGCTGTAGAAACCCACATGATGAGTGAGATAATCATTCCAACTGTATCATTAAAAAATGTTGTTAAAGATTTATTTATTTGAAAGAGATTCTTCCATCCACTGGTTCACTCTTCAGATGGACACAACAGCCTGGACTGGGCCGAATCCAGGAGCCAGGAACTTTATCTGGGTCTTGTATGTGGGTAGCAGGGACCCAAGCACTTGGGCCATCTCCTGCTGGCTTCCCAAGTACGTTAGCAGGGAGCTGGATTGGAAGTGGAGCAGCTGGGCTCTAACTAGCACTCTGATATGGGTTGCAGGCCTCGCAAGAGGTGGTTTAACCCACTGTGCCACAGTGCAAGCTCCATCACTGTCATCTTTAAAAATTCATGTTTTAATTTAATACCCTATTGTGCAATAACCTAAATTTAATTTAATTGAATTTAATACCCTACTGCACAAAACTGTAGATTTAGAACCACAGCAGCCAGAAAGCTCTCTGATTGTTGGACATCTGTGACTCCAAGGGAGCCTGAGGCACTTTCTGCTGCGTTCCGACCATACTGCGCCCATGTGAAGCTGAGAGGAATCATGGATACTAAAGACACGGGGCACCCGGGCGTGTAGAGTCACAGGGCCTAGGTGCTGACCCGAACCAAAGTGGTATCTGGACGAGACCAGCCAGTGCTGGGGCTGGTAAGTAATGTATTCCCAGTTTCCAGTCTAAACTTTGTGAGCAAGGACGGGCAGTCAAGACAGTAGGGAAGGATTTGCAGGCACACGGGTTGTGCAGGTGCGGGGTGACAGCCCAGAGCCTCAGGAGCCTTCAGGAAGCTGAGTTGTCTGGCGTTGCTTGTGGTCTGGTGGTTTTCCTTACACACAACGTATTTGTGACCCAGGAGATGGCTTCATCTTTCTGTTGGAAAGCCCCACCAGGCTGAGTGCTTAAATACCTCGCACAGTTGTGGCACGGGGGCCGCGGCTGTTACTTGGTGTAATAGCAGGTGTTTTCTGTGCCTCGCCTTCTGTTGCCCTGAACAACCCTACAAGATAGGACAAATCGAATATGCCTTATACAAAATGCTTGGGACTGGAATGTTTCAGATTTCAAGTTTTTTTTTTTTTCAGACTTTTGGAGTATTGGCATGAATCTGGTGAGATATCTTGGAGACACAAGTTTAAACATTGCATTTGTTTCATGTGTAGATCCTGAAGGTAGCATTGTATAATATTTTTTGTGCATCTGCATTTGACTGTGGCCAGTCACACGAGGTCAGGTGTGGAATTTGGCACTGTGGCTTCAGGCCAGTGCTCACAGCATCTTGGGTTTTGGAGCGTGTCAGATGTTCAGATTACAGAAGCTCCCTCTGTATTTACATTTCCATTTTACAGGTGGGGAATCCGAGGCTCCCCATCTCGTTAAGCAATGTGCTCAGGACTAACAGTTACTGGTTACTAGCTGAGAAGTTGGAGGCGTGTCTCTGGTAGACAAAGCTACTCTCTCCATTACGCCATACTTTCTGAGTCTGGAGTGAAGCAGAAAAGGATTTTTACCCGTTGTCTTTCTTCCCCTCCCTTCTTTGCACAAGCCAGCAGTTGTACGTTTAGCTGTTCCAACTCAAGCTAAACCTTTCAGCAGAATTCTGCGTGTGAAGTCACCAGCCAGGATGCTTTCCCAGTGCAATGGGAATTAGTGAGCCCAGGGGCCGAGGGCAAGAAGTGGCGTGCAGGGTTCTGTTGGCAGCATTTGCTTAGCTTCTTGGTTCTGCATTTGTAGGAACGTGAGGAGTCAGAGGCTGCACAGGCTTCTCTGGTTTCCTTTGAGTGTGGGCATGGGGTGGGGCAGGGCAAGGAAGGGACAGGACAGGGGTGGTGATGGTCAGAAGGGGACGTTTGCTAAGTTGCCTTGGACTGGAAAGTCTTTGCTAGAAACCCCTGGGTGCCATCTTTAGCATCACTGTATTGTAGATTTTTAAAGCACCTCTGGACAGGAAAAGGAAATTGGATTGTTTTACGCTAAATTAAAATCCTGTCTAAAAGTGTGCTATATTTTCTTTGGAAATATTGCATTTTTGACAGCACGAGTGATTACAAAAAAATCAATAATCAGAGAATGCTTAAGAGTCTTCCAAGCTCTTGCACGAAAAGCAATTAGCATGGATTGATTTACTGTTATTTATTGTGATGAGATAATTGCCTCAATGCAAGGCATTTTTGAACTCGTGGTGCCCCACAGTTTTAAAACATTTATTCCTTTAAATTGTTTAATTTATCCCTGGCCTTATTTTAAACCACGATAGCTTTGTGCTGGTTAAATGATGTGAAGAGCTGGCTTTGCCTCCCCCGATCTTTACCCTAGCCTTGGTTTTGTTCCTGTTGTGGATGACCCTGGATGGAACCAAGTCCCAACCTAGTGCTCTGGGGTTTGAAAGTCCTGATGAGGCAGGGTAGAAAGAGCCAATGCAGCCTCCAGCAAGGCTCGAGTTGCAGACCGAAGGGTGGCACACAATCCTGCCTGCCTGGCACTTGGCTCTGGGGGCGGGGAGAAGGTAATAGTGAATGTGTCCTGGGAGTGTCTGCCCTCCTTTGAAATCTTTTGCAGGAGCATCTTCAGAGGCCACGCATTGGGATGTGAACCCACGGATGCTGCCTCCCTCCCTGGGCACTGGTGTGGGGCCTTTGCCCTCATCTCTTACCCCTTGCCTGCTGCCTGCAACGCTGGTGTCACTGGGGGTGGGCGGAGCTCCATTCTGTGGGTGTTGTCCCTCCTGCTCTGAGCTTGGGCTGGAGAAGGGAGTGAGGATGGAGCCTTCCAGGTGCAGGTGCCTGGGGAGGTTCCCTGCCTCGCACTCTACAGCCTCATTCCTTTTACTGTGTGAGGGTGCACTTCCTGGTCCAGGGGGTCAGATGTTGCTATTTTTGGTGGTTCGCCCAAGGCCCTTGGGGTGCAAAGTGGGGGACCCTTGTGGCTATGCTGAATGACTCTCAGACACAGAGCAGACCCCAGGGCTGTTCTCTGTCCTGCTGTAACTGACACATTGCAGTCTGCCAGCCTGACCCATCATCCAGAACTTTCTGGAAGGTGGGTGACCATGGGTGGGTGGTGGGACTTAGGGCTTTGAGAGTCAGTGTGGCAAAATGTCTCTGAGAGGAAGAGAAGCTACTTCCGGGCACATTTATCACTGAGCTGTGAGGTTTGTCTGGTGGTCAGCAGTCGGGACATTTGTTTCTGTGTGCTCTGTGTTGCTGGTCTCTGGTAGCCAGTGCTGTGCTGGCTACTGTGGGCAGTGCAGCAGGAGCACCTGTTCTCAGGAAGCTCGCTCCACCTGGGGAGATGGGTCAGCTGCACCGGGGGCTGATGTGAGGCAGTGCAGCCCAAGTGTGATCCTCGCGTGCTAGTTCTGCAGGTGGTGTATGGAGGGCACACAGTCTGCAGTGGTTCTTAACCTTTCCCAGAGTGCCTGCAGCACAGGTTTTATGAGACAGACGTTGGGAAGTTCTGGGTTTCAGAGATTCTAGAAGTACAGAAAATAGTAAAATGACCAGCTGCCATCCTGCTTTGTATATCTGTTCCTTCAGTGGCTTCTGGTCATTCTCAAAGGTACAGCCCGAATCCTACAGATGGTGGCAGGTGCCAAGAGTCCAGTGCGTCACTGTCCATGCTAATAACTGGATGAACATTGCCATGCAGGTGCTGTTTCCAGTGTCCTAATTCTTGCAATGAAACGAGCAGCTTGGGTCAGGATTTCAGCCTAGCGGTTAAGTTGCCTGCATCCCACATCACAGTACCTGGTTCAGTGCCCAGCACTAACTCCTGACATCAGCGTTGCTGCCAGTGCAACCTTGGGAAGCAGTGACGACAGCTCAGTAACAGAGCTCCTGACAGCCACATGGGAGACCTGGGTTGAATTCCCAGCTCCTGGGTTTGACCCAGCCTTGCCCTGGCCATTGTGGACATTTGGGAAGTGCAGCAGAGAATGGAGTTCTGTCTGTCTCTCTCCGGATGTCCCTCAGCCTCTCAAAAAAAAAAAAAAATTAAAAACAAAATCTGCAATTTGCCCAAAGTTGTTGAACCCTGATTGGGGCTAGGTGTCTCCCTGGCCCCACAGGTGCCTGCCAATGAGAGACGGTAAGAACTGCCCCAGGCTCCAGAACTCTCCATGGCAAGTGGTAGGGAGCCCTTCTCAGAGCATCCATCCCGACTTTTGTCCCCAGACGTAACATCCAGGTAAGCCCTCAGTTTGAAACGGCTGTCACTTCATCCTTTGCTCTCCAGGGTCTACTAGATAAACTCACTTTCTAAGTCTCAGTAGTAAGAGAATCAAGTCTGAATCCAGAGTTCTCCAGGATTTGGGATCCTGCCTTCCCCTAGCCCAGCTGCGTGTGTCTCAGGGCAACTTGGTGCTAGCTTGCGTTTTAGGGGATTGATGGCTACCTCAGACATTAATGAAAAAACCTCCATCTTCCTGTCGACTTTTCTCAGCTGCAGCAGGGTCGTCGTAAATCTTCGGTGTCCCAGCCCCGGAGCCCCAGAGGAGCACTTGCGTAACCCAAGACCATCTCTGTGTGCTGTGTAACTTGATTTAGGATTGGCAGTGCTGGAGCCACAGTTAATATTTCCTCCAGGCCTGTCACTGGGCCTTCAGAGAGGAACTCTGTTGCACTCTCTGCTCTGGACGTTTGGATGATTACGGTAGCTAGGGGAGAGCACAGTTATGTTCTCAGTCCTGGTTCTCGCAGACATGATGGGATGCCCAGGTCTAAGTGTGGTTGGGGGTAGCAATGATATTAACAGTAGCCCCCGCCTGGGTGCTTGCTGCTGTTCTGGGCATTTCATGTAAGTTGTCTGTAACCCTCGTGGAAAACGTGGTGGGGGGTATCTATGCCATACCCATTTAATCATCCATTTCTGTCTTCTGTTTCTTCTTGTGAAACAAGTGTATGCAGAACAGTGCGTACCACACACGCGTATGGTATGAAGAATGATGAGAAAGTGAATGCTAGTGTGGCCATCTCCTAGATTTGGACTGCTGCCCGTGGTCTAGGCCTTCCGTGGGGTTTTCCAAAAGCCCATCCCATTCTCTGTCCCAGAAACAACCATTATCCAATTGATCTTGGTTTTTCTTTATAGTTTCATCATCCATGTATGCATCCATCATCAAAGTAATTTAGCATTGCATGCTTTGGAACTTCACGTCAGAATTCACTGGACTGAATTCACTTGAACCATTGACAGAATGAGGATTTCTGGTTTTCCATTTAACTACATAACCATCGGGGTGTGCACCTGCTGCCGGGCTACGTGGGGGAGCATGTTCTGCTGTTGACTCCGCTGTTGATGAGCCCAGGCTGGCAGGGGACTGGCAGCCTGGGGAGTGGACGTGCAGATGGCAGTTACCCCTGGCAGGCAGGGAGAGTGCTGTGGTTTTACCAGGCGTGTGCGTCGGGGGACAGATGGGAAGGAGAACTTACATCTCCCTGCAGGTGTTAGGGAGGGTTTCTGGGATGGAGGCGGGGAGAGAAACACATGAGACAAGACTCTTGAAGGATGAGTAGGAGCTTGTCTGGTGAATATTTCTCCCCAAGACAACACAGAGACATTTTTAGTAACTTGGACACAAAGAACATCAAGTCTGGTCCAAATCTGTAATGTTTGTTGTCGTCTTTGAAGGGGAGGGTATGCAGTCCAGGGCCCTGACAGATGCTGGGCAGTCTGAGGCTGGACGCCTTGCTTGGAATTGAGTCCAACTTGTTCTTTCAGACCAGCGTGGCGCATTTCCACTGTTGTAGGTAACCACACCCTCTTCCTGCTCTGGTGTTGTATAGTATTAGAATCGATGGGTAGATCCTTTTATGAGACACAGAGTTCGATCCCAGGAACTCTATAGAAAGGAGCACCAAGGTCAGATGCGCTGGAGTGGAGGAGTGGAGGCCTGCAGGAAACTGGCAGTGGGGCAGGGACAGCCTCACTGAGACGGGCAGTTGTCCTGGAGCTTCCTTCGTCAGGTAGCTTGGACTGCGTGTCAGATACGGCTGACTCTTGAGGGTCTGCCAGCATGGTGCCCCGGGCAGCGTGAGACTGCGAGAGGCTCTCAGGTGGCCATGGAGAAGGGTGCGGGCAGAGGGACCTGGCAGGGAGGGTGGTTCTTCTCCCTAAGGGCAGCAGGATCCCTAAGGACGGTCCGATCTGCATTGTGACAGATCATTCTCAGGAGACTGCCCTGAAGGGTCACAGAGGAGTTGGGAGCCCAGTGTGGGCTGGGCCTTCCGGGAGGGTGCACAGCGCCCCAGGCCCTGGCCTCCTCCATGTGGTCGGTACCCCAGAGCCCTCTATGCCCACTCCGCCTCGCAAAATGCTCTCGGCTTAGCCTAGGTCTGGGGATTTGTTGGTTTGTTGCATTAATCTGTTGAACACAAACACTTTTCTAATTAAGAAACATATTCTGTTGTAGAAAGCCTGCAAAAATGGAAGTTTATGAAGAAACTAAACACAACACTAGTAGTGCCTGCTGTCCTAACCTTTTGGTCTGTGAGGGTAATTCAGAAAGTTCGTGGAAAATGCCTTTTATGGAAAAACAGTGCATGGATTTCAATTTTTACTTTTTTGCACCAAAACAAACTGACTTTTCATTCCATTTTCTCACGAACTCTCTGAAGTCCCCCTGTGTTCCCCTGCTGTTGGCCTACAAGGATCCTTGGCTGCTTCCCGGCCTGCAGAGAAAAGCCCTGTGCAGAGGGTGCTCCCATGTTTGGATTTCCCCACGCAGGGCCCACAGCAGACCAGAAGACGGCAAAAGGAGGTTCTGCTCTGCCTGGGTTTGTCTTTTCATATCAGGGGCAGCGTTGTGGCACAGTGGGGTGGGCTGCCGGCGCCCTGCGTCAGAGTGCGGGTTCCAGTCCCAGTTGCTCCACTCACTTTCTATTTCTTGTTAATGCGCCTGGGAAGGTAGCAGATGTTGGCCCAAGTGCTTGGGCCCCTGCTACCCACGTGGAGACCCGGATGGAATGCCTGGCTATGACCTGGCCCAGACTTGGCTGTTGTGGGCATCTAGGGAGTCAGCCAGCATGTGGAAGATCTCTGTCTTTCGTATAAGTAAATAAGACTTTATTTTGTGTTTTAAAGAAGTGAATCAATCATATGTTGTATGGGAAGCTCATAAATCCCATAGAAAGAATAAATCAGCAGAAAGAAATGCGGAGTGCCGGGGCGGGAGAGGGAGCCGTGTGGGACTGCCGCATCGGCTGTGACCTCTGCAGCATCTTGTCTGGTAGGGGCCCTCCCTCCTTCTGGTGCGCAGAAGCCGGCAAAGCAACCTCTCTTCACTGAGAAGCCGTCTTTGTTCCTGGGGTTGTGGAACCGATTGCAGTGCCATGGCCTTGAACATTCCCTCGTCCCCAGCCTCTTGTCTGTTCTGAAACATTCCCGAGGTCCTTCCTGCAGGCTGGTGGGGATGGGCCTGGCCTCCCTGTAATGTAACGGGAGGGCTTGCAGGACCCAATTTGATGTGTGAGGCTGGACTTCCTGTCCTCTTCCGCCTGGTGCCTCTGTTCCAGGATCCAGGATAGTATATCCCCACGTTGTGCCAAAGTGGATTTGACCTGCTTCCCTGGAATTAATACAAAAGCTTACAGTTTCAGCCTCAACAAATTCAGTTGCACTTTTCCTTTCAACTCAAATTGTGGGTCTTCAGCATAGCTGTTGAGAAAGGTCCTCTGCTGACACTTAGAAGTTTTTTTAAAAAAATTATTTAGTGGAGAGACAGAGTGAGGGAGGGAAGGTAGGTTATGCAGGGGGAGAGAGAGAATGCCTGTGCTGTTCATTCTCCAGGTGCCTTGCAGTGGCCATTTGGGGAGTGAACCAGTGGATGGAAGACCTTTCTCTCTGTCTCTCCCTCTCAAATCAATAAATAAATCTTAAAAAAAAAAAAAAAAGTCCAGTGCAGAACAAGTCCCAGGCGCTGGGCAATTTCCTTAGTCCTGTGTGTCTCAGTTTCCTTGTTTGTACAATGGGCACGATTAGCTGCACCTGCCATTTGATATTTGGTGAGACTTAAAGGAATCAACCTGTATAAAACACTTAGGTATCTGGTGGGTATGCGTGACTGTGAGGTAGAATAGCAGCCGTTCTGATATGTAATCTCCGGTGTTTGGTTAACGGCTCCTGTGCATCACTTAATAGGAGCTGTGACAATGGACTTGCTTTCTTCTTGAATCCCCTTTTCCTGGACCACAGTAAGAACTTGGCTGTTTTGTTCTAAGTGAACTATGCTGCTCTCATCTGTGTATATCTTCCCGCTGGCTCCAGGCCAGAAACTCTGAATAAATACCTTCTCTTTGGAGATCTAGTGCCATTTGATAGTTGCAAGTATCTGACTTAGAAACAAAGTTTGATGATTTAGTCTGCCTAGACAGCATTTAATCTTTGGAGCTGATATCTGAGTCCCCGAACTCGTATGTATGCAGAGCATCACAAATCTGCCTCCGTCATTGTGTCCTGGGGTCGGAGAACAGTGCCAGACTCACAGCAGGCGGTCAGGAAACAAGTGCTTCGTAGATGAAATCTCAAGACGTTTGGCATCAGTAAGGTGGTGAGACGTCATGTCTGCCAGGGCTTAGCTTCTGTTCCCTGTGGGACGCTGGCCATGCCTCACAACCCAGAGCTTGCTCAGCTCACGGGCACCAGAGGCTGCTCTGTCTCCACGGTGCAGGAGAGAGGACCCCAAGCAGAAGTTAGGTAGCAGCTGCTGTTGTAGCTTGAGCACCCCTAACCTGTAAGTGCAAAATGTAACATGTCGCAGACATGACACAAGTGGAAAATTCACACCGTAAAACTTTGTTTCCTGAGCAAAATCACTAAAACATTGTATAAAATTACTTGTAGGCTTTGTGTGTAGGTGTATTTGAGACACATCTCCTTAGGTCTACACACACAACCGACAAAATCTGAAATCCAGAAAAGACTCTCGGTCCCGAGCATTTTGGATAAGGAATTCTCAAGCTGTAGTGAGTATGAGGGAGCAGAAGCAAGACCGAGGAAGGATCAGCGGGGTTTATCTTTGTTTGTCTTTGAGAGGCAGAGAGAGAAAGGGAGAGAAGCAGAGGGGCTCCCATCCCTTGATTCACTCTACATTCTGCCTCCTGGGGTGCTCAGCAGGAAGGTGGAATAGGGAGTGGAGTGGGACTCAAACCCATGCACTCTGTGACTTGACTGCAGCACCAAATGTCTGCTTTGTATTTTTAACCCCCAGCACCGGTCTCAGGGGAGGGGCTGCGGGGGCCCTGGGAAGCTGCGACTTCTCTGCATCGAGGCAAAGCTGAGCAGACCTCGTTCTGCCAGGGTTGCTGCGGAACAAGGCTTGCTATTACGGGAAGACGGGTCCACGTCCAGGGTCCCTTCCGACTTTAAGAATTGGAGATTTTGATTGCAGCTGGCAGCTCAGAGACTGATCTTGCTTCTGGGCTCACCGTGTGGTGTTTGCCTAAGTGCTCGCCTCTCGGCCACTTTCCTCTTCCCTAGTCTTTGATCTTTATCTGCGGTACCACAGGAAGGGGGGGAAGGCTCCAAGTGAGGACCTGCCTCAGCTGCCCTTCCCCTCCCTGCTCTGGTGCCCCCTGACTGCCTGGTGCCAGCAGAGTAGCATTTCAGCTTTTCTTTTGGTTTCTGTGTAAGTGCTAGCATGGCAAAGATAATGACTTCGTAATATTTGCTTTTCTTACAGATGAAAGCGTACAAAAATAGTTTAGCTTTTACTCTGGAGTTTCAGGCTGTCGTTTGTCCTCTGCTCAGTAAATAGAAATCCAGACTAATTGTGCATTTGCTGTAGCTCCCTTTGTGTAATGAACCCTTTGGGCCAAACCATGAGGATTCTCTTACATGAGGGGCTGAACATAGGAACTTGGCACAGGCAGAGTGGTGGAGTGTGGTCTGGATGTGGGGCCGGGTCCTGGGAATGTGTCACAGTGTGCTGATACCCTGGAGTGACCGCCCTGTGTCTTTCTGCCCTAGAATGCCCTCCTGGGGCAGCACCTTCCCTCTGTGCTGGGCCAGCACCCCTCTCCGAGCCAGAGTGATGGATGGAGATGGGCAGGGGCAGGGGCAGGATCTGGAGAGGTTCCCCAGGAAGGGGATCAGGCCCTAGAGATGGGAGGGGCAGCAGGAGAGAAGGAGAAGCCAGGGTGCCTGTCTGTTTGAGAGAGCAGCTGATGTCACGCAAAGCCTCCTGTGTTTGTTTAAGGCACCCAGAGAGAGTCCCTGTGGAGATGCCCATCTGTGGGCCAGGGCTTGTAGATCTAGTCTGGCCCTGGGACAGCACCTTGGGGAGACCCCTCCTTGATTTTCAGACCTTGGGAAGCAGATCTAGTGAATCACCCAGCATGTGCACAGTGTCATGCAGCAGGGTGGAGAGCTCAGCAGTTGTTTGCCCCAGGGGTTTCCGAGCCCCGAGGGGTAGGGGGAGAGCCTGGGCAGACTATGAGTGGGGACTGCTGTCTGGGGTTGGGGGTGGGGAGGATGGGCAGGAGTGTGAGGGCTTAGGCAGAGGGCAGGGTAGGGTTCCTCTTCCCCTCTCCCCCTCTCCCCCTCTCTCAGTGGGAAGACTTCAGCACATTTGGAGGCTTGAAGAAACCTCTGAAAGTGGGAGAAAGAGGGCCCTTCCCCTGCTCTGGGGTACTTCACATTCAGATGTCACTGTGGCTGTGTGGCTCCTCTGGGTAACAACAGCGACGCAAAGATCCGTGAGTGGGCTGTGGAGGAGTTGAGGTGGGCTCATGGACACCACGCCACATCAGCTCCTGGGTGCACAGCTCACATGGACAGGAAGCATGGCTTTATACGGCTTCCTGGGCGTGAGTTCATGTCCTGTGGTTAGGTTCTCACAGCAACCGTACAGGCGGGTACTGTCATCTCTCCATTATTCTTATGTGAGGATCAGATCCCCCACTTGTCTGAGGTGCCCCGGTCCCGTCTGAATCCCCCGCACATGCAGCGTGTTGCCACCACCGTGGGCCACACCATGCACCTCTGTTCTCTTTGAGCTGGGAAGCTGCTCTCGGCACATGGGCCCAGGCGCAAACTAGGATCCCTGTAGCACTCGTGTCTGAGCCGTACAGGACAGGGGTGGGGTGTGTCCCGCCGTGGGCCGTGCAAGGCCGCAGAATCATTTGGTCTGGTTCTGCCAAGGCAACTGCAGGCGGGACCCAAATTTCAATACATTGATTGCAAGCTACTTTTTAAAAGTAACATTTATTTATTTATTTGAAGCAGTTACAGGAAGAGAGAAATCCCTCTGCTGGTTCACTCCCCAGATGACCACAATGACCAGTGCTGGGCCAGCCGAAGCCAGGAGCCTGGAGCTCCATCCAGCATCTCTTGCTGCTTCCAGGCCATCGGCAGGGAGCTTGGGTTGGATGTAGAGTAACCAGGACCCAAACTGGCACCTGTATGGGATGCCAGCATCACAGGCGGTGGCTTTACCTGCTACGCCACAATGCCAGCCCCAGCAGGCTGATTTCTAAGTTGATAATCTTGTATGGCTTGTGATTGATGTTACAAATATCTAAATGGCCTCTGGTAGAACAAAAGGTTTCCTACCCCTGGTAGGAGGATACTCAGCGCTTTCCTGCCCACAGGGCCTGAGATGTGATAGGAATGCAGGTGCACACACGTGTGTCGCACAGCCAGGTCTCACCGGGGCCCCTCTGGAGGCCTGGGCAGGCCTTCACGGGTCCCCCAGAGCAGTGTGTACTAGGCAGACCGACTGCAGACTCATTTGTGCCCTTACCCTGAAAGTGCTCGTCCTGCCCAGGTGGGCTTGGGAACAAGTTCTCCCGCGTGAACTTCCCTAATGACTGAGGCTCGTGTGTGCAGGTGCTTGTAGGTGAGTGCAGAGGAGGCAGCCACTTAGCCAAAGCAGCGGATCTATCAGGGAAATAATAGAAAGCGGTAGCTGACTGCCTTCTCTTGTTTTCTAATTGTGCAACCGGACTCTTAAGTTCTGGGGTGGACAAAAGAGAGAAGAGACATGAGATACTGGAAACAAACTCATTTCGCAGCCGTAGCTCCCACTCTGGGCTCTCGGTGGGTGGCGCAGAGGCAGGACTCAGCCTTCCTGAGATCGGGTGTGGCACGGGTGGGAGGGGCTTTCCTGGGCCAGGTACCCACCAGGCTCAGGAAGAAGGAGAAGGGCGACCTTGCCTGTCACCTTGTCTAACGCTCCTGCTCGCCCCGCAGCCGTTCCGCTGTGCCCACTGCCATTACTCCTGCAACATCTCCGGCTCCCTGAAGCGGCACTACAACAGGAAGCACCCCAATGAGGAGTACAGCAACGTGGGCAGCGGGGAGCTGGCGGCCGAGGCCCTCATCCAGCAAGGTAGGAGAGGGGCCACCTGCCCAGGGGCTTGAGCCCCAACCCTTCGGATTTGTTACTTTCTGTCATTGTTACGGTTGTCACCTTCATTGCTTCACTGTTACTCATCAGAGTTACTTATCACCTGCTTAACTCTATAGCTCCCGGACAGAGCATCCACAAGGACAGGGTTCCGTGCTGCCCAGGGTCTCCCTGCCGCCATGTTGGCGTGCCAGGAGGGCCCTCCCCTCCGTGTCCATGCACGAAGGGTGCAGACCTGGAGGTTCCCGGTTTGTTGTCTTTACTGAACACTGATTAGCTGGAGCATTTGTCTTCCTAAGAGAAGTTTCTGAATACTTTCTGTGCTTGAGCGGAAGCTCTTGAGCTGTCTTGTTCCTGAACATTATGTGGTTTCTAGATTTTTCTTTCTGTGCACTTACCACTAAAGCATATTTATAGGTGAACTTTTTTGAATGACCTAAAAATATTGATTGAGAACCCACATTGCTTATTCATCAGTAAAAGGAAAAACATTCTAGAATATTTAAACTACCGAGAATTGAAGACAATCTCTGATGCTATAAAAATTTTTTTTTTCAATAAATAGCCACATACTCTGACTAGAGAGGGCTGAGCTTATGTGCTATCTTCACACAAAGAAATCTGCTGTAGTTAGAAACGCACTCAGGTAATTCAACTAAAAAGGATTGCAACACGCGGTGTGTGCATTGCTGCTCCTTCCCGAGCTCTGAGATGGTTTGCAGCTGGGGATGGTTTTAGAACCCTGCCCCGGGGAAACAGACGTGGGCTGTAAACCCTGCGGCAGCTGGGGACGCTTGGCATTTCCCGTTCAGCGTGGGTTCCATTTACCATAATCGCCGTAAAATGTGTCTTCGTGTCAAACTGTCGAGTTGGCTGCATCCTGCAGCACGGTGCGTGGCAGGCTCCTGTAAGGACAGAGATGAACAGCACAGAACTCAGGATAGCTGGGAAGTCGCCATGTGGGGTGACAGGGAGCATGCGTGCCAGTGTTGTGGGGCCGGGGCCAGGATGTGCTGGGGGGGCCTGGCTCAAACCTGCGTTTTTTTGTCTTTAGCGATGCAGCTTGGGCACGTCCCCCCACCCCTGCTCCTTAGGCTGTCCAGCAGACAGTGGCATTTCCCCCTGCCCACTCCCACACTGGTGTAAGGGAAGAAGTGAGAGGAAATCCCCAGTGTCGGGCACACAGTGCATTTTCGTTCCTTGCTCTGTGACTTCTGCAAACATCTAGGACAACTGGAGTCTCTGCGCTTTTTGAGGACCTCCATGTCCAGCAGTCTCAGAGTGGGGATCACAGCTGGCAGACAAGCAGTCCCCACACTTACTTGAAAGAGACTGTAAGACTGGCTTGAGAAAACGACATTTTATTGGCAGTGTTTTGTTACGTTGCTATTTTAGTACCTCTTCCTTTGTAGCAAATTGAGAAACTACAAGGTCTCATGAAGATATTTTGGTAGGAGATAAAACAGAAAAGAAAACCAAGTGCAGATTGGGAGAATTTATTGAAAGTAATAGAAAGAAAAGGAAAAATCTCAGTAGTCCTGCACCATTCAGCAACTCCCAACGTCACCTAGTGCAGGTCCCCGTGCCCCTCACCTGGACGTGAGAACCACATGAGCTCTGTGCCCCTGTCATTTCCACACTGTGTGTTGGCTTTTTCTTTTAAATATTTATTTGAAAGGTAGAGTTACAGAAAGTGATCTCTTACATCTGCTGATTCATTCCTCAAATGGCTGCAATGGCATAGGGAGCCAGGAACTTCATCCGGGTCTCCCACATGGATTCTGGGCCCCAGACTCTTGGGTCATCTTCTGCAGCTTTCCCATTCACATTAGCAAGAAGCTGGATTGGAAGTGGAGCAGCTGGGACTTGAACCGGTGCCTATGTGGGATGCTTGCAGGCAGCAGCTTAACCCCCTACGCCACAATAGCAGCCCCTCTGCAGTGTGTCTGTACCCAACCAGCAGCATGCAGAGGCTGTCCTCCTGCCCATGCAACCAATGACTCTTAAGGGCCAAGACACACAGGTGTCTCCTTCCCGAACACGTCCATGGAAGAGGGTAGGGAGGCAGGAGAATACAAATGTGAGAGAAGCCCAGAACAGCCCTGCAGCAACAAAGCCCTGCCAGGGATGCCAGTCGATTCCAGAATCTTAGAAAGCGAATGGAAAACGCAGGGCAGGGAGGGGTTCACGCTCAGCAAAATTTCTCACAAAGCAATGATGAAAGCGTGGAAGCAGCGCGATTATAGTGTCATCAATCAGATCCCACGCCCGTCCCTCCGCCACAGGAAACATTTGTTTTCTGCCGACCCAACCCGAAAGAGTGGAGGACATGGAAACAAATTTCCACCCTTCTGCTGCGTTATTGATGGTGTCTTTAAGCCAGTTGCACTGTGGCGCACGTGACACTGTCCGTGCTGGAAAGATTTCTCCTGCCCCCAAGCCCCAGGGACTCTCGCCAGGGTGTCGGGGCTCAGCGCTGTCGGGGGAGTGAGGAAAAGACCTCACAGGAGCCTGGAAAATTCTAGATGAGACCTGCTGTTCTAGGTGCTTGCAGAGGGACGGTGCCGTGGGCTTGTCCACAGAGTTTGGCCGCTTCTTGCCGCACTCTAGAATCTCATGGCGACGGCAGCAGCTACTCAGACCTCTCCCCAGAGGTGCTGGTAGGGGCCTCCCCACCAGCATTTCCAGAGGCGAGGAGAGGGGCCTGACTGGCAGCCTGTGCCTGTCACTGTGGTGCAGAGAGTCCCGCTGTGGCCAACTTGAAGCTGCCGCGGAGGACTTGGGAACACAGGTGTGCATTTGGCCTGTGAGCAGGTCAAGCCAGCCCCAGTGATCCTCTGGTCCTGAGAGGTACGGGCTGACATTGCCAGGACCCTGTCACCTGGGTCCCTGCGGGGTGCATCTGTTCTTGTATTGAGCACCGTGTAGATGTCTTACTCCCCCCACCCCACCCCTGCCTGGCTTAGTTTTTTCCCATAATATTTGCTTCCTGTAAACTTCATGAAGACACCTTGCATGCGTGGCATTCAAAAATTTTTTGCACAAAAACAGACTTGTCTCTTCATTCTGTTTTTCCGTGAGTAGCGCTTGGGGTCCTATCGTGTGCCTGACTGGGCTTAGATGTCAGATGAAGCAGTTGTTGTCAGTGCCTAGGCTGGGGACAGGCCTCAGGTCTGCTTCCAGAGCTGTGCGCTCCAACGCCGTGGCAGGAAACATGCATCCTTTCCAGCTGGGCCTTGATGCTTTGGGCTGAGCCTTCTCCAGGGCCCCCAGTTCTGAAGAGCAGTCGGGGTGGAGGTAGATAAATACAAGATGCAGGGGAGAGGACGTATCGGGGGAGTCTTAGCTTTGGGTACCTGCCAAGAATCTGTTTCAAATGACTGGTTAGCAGAATGTAAATACGTGCACATATGAATCTTGCTGTGTATTCGTATCTCGGATTTGCACACCAGATTCAGGGAAGATAACAGCAGAAAATACAAAAATCAATTAACTCAAAAGTCATGTATTTGATTTTTAGACATTGTTACTTTGAAATTGTTTTGGTTAGGGTTCGGATTCAACAAGTTATTCGTAGATGGTTCCAGTGATGTGATGTTATTCATTCTTATTTTATTTGATTCTTACAATGGCCCTGTGATATTGGCATTCTGGTATAAGACAAAGAGAGGGCAAATGACTGAGCCTAACCACAAAATGAGTGAGTGGCCAAGTCAGATTCAGTGTCGTGACTCGTGATGTGCTTTGCCACGCACACGCCTGTGCCGGCCTGCAGCACAAAGAACCGGGTTTCCTGAAACAGAGAGTGGGAATGCAGGGACAAGGACGCAAAGAATGGAGCCAAGACAAATCCTGATCAAGGCTCGTTTATTCAACAAACCCAGTAGTATTTAAACATGACCAGCTGTATACAAGAAGGCACACAAAAGATTTACATATCCAAGAGACTTTTGGGGTTACAAAGAGTTCCCAAAGAGTTCCCGATAAGGTTCTTCCCCTTAACAGCTCACAAAATGTTATCAATCATTGATTACATTGATTATAATAAAACACCGAGGTGATAAATGCAGGTTTCAGGTGTGGCTGATTATCTACACCATTTCTTGTGAGAAGTCTAGCAGTGAGATACAGTTCTTCCTGCCTCTTCCTGGAATCTCCTTAGCCTTTTGTCTGTGCCTGGATGTCTCCAGCCATATGTTTAAGTGTAAACAAAAGGGGCGACTGCCTGTGGCTGCCCACACACGCCTGCTAGCCCCTGCATACCCTGGAAGAGGCGTGGCTCCTTTCTAGCATGTTGTATCTGCTGGTGGCTGTAGTATGTCAACAAGACACACCATGAGGGCTGTCTACTTTGTCTCGTTTCTTTGTCCCCAAGGCCACCTGGGAGGCCTGTCTCTCACCAGCCTTTCCCATGGTCATTTGGAGAGCCACAGACCCCGAGATTTGGGGGAGTGTGTCGGGGGAGAAGGGGCGTGGGGAAGACCTTACTTACGTAAGCTCTGCTTCCTCGCTGGGTTTGGGACATCAGCCTGGCTAATGATAGCATACTTTGTTCCTTCTGCTGTACGTTCCCTTGAGGATCCCATGGGGGAAGCAAGGGCAGGCATTTGAGACCGGGTACAGCATCCCAGGGCCCATGGCCAGGACAGATCTAATGGTGGCCATGTCATCAGGAACCCTATACCTCCATGGCTGCACAGGCTTTCTACCTGACTCCCACCCCTAAAGTATTTCCTAGTTCTGAGCTGGGCTCTGACTGGGCCCCCAGGGCAGGCGCTGAATTACAGGACTGCAGGAGGTAGGAAGTCGACAGTCCTAATCCATATTGCACTTGTGAACCCACTGTGTCCCTTTGTCCTATATGTAGGGTGCCTCTGAAGTCTTAAATTGAATGATAAATATAGCACTTATGGTAACTTTGACATAAATATTGCATTATGGAAATATTCACAGGATTGACAAACATGGGACTTAATGAGTTAATCTCATAAAATGAAATTAATCTGTATCTACTTTCCCTGGATAACTAAATTGCTTTTGTTCCCCTTTCCTTTAGTGCCTGCAGGGGTTTGTTCTAGCTGCCAGGGAGTGTGAGCACGGATTTGGTGGTGGCTTGAATTAGCACACACTTATCATTGTATGGTTCTGAAGGTCAGGAGCGCAGAAGATGCTCACGTTCCCTCTGCAGACGCTGGGGGAGAGGTGTTGCTGGCGTCACTGGCGTCCATAGGCCTTGGCTTGTGGCCCCTTCCTCCCCTTCATCTCATGGTGCATCACTGGGCCTGGCTCTCCTGCCTGCCTCCAGATAAGGACTTTGTGATTACCTTGGCCTCACATGACCCAGAATCATCTCCGCATGTCCATGTCCAGATCCTTAACCTTGTGGGATCTCTCACAGGGGAGACCACATACGAGAGACATCTCTCCCAGGGGAGACCACGTATGAGTGGCATCTCTCCCAGGGAAGACCGCATACAAGTAGCATCTCAATCCCAGGGGAGACCACGTATGAGTGGCATCTCTCCCAGGGGAGACCACGTATGAGTGGCATCTCTCCCAGGGGAGACCACGTACGAGTGGCATCTCTCTCCTAGGGGAGACCACGTACAAGTGGCATCTCTCCCAGGGGAGACCACGTACAAGTGGCATCTATCCCAGGGGAGACCACGTACAAGTGGCATCTCTCATAGAGGAGACCACGTATGAGGGACATCTCTCCCAGGGGAGACCGTGTGGTGTCGCATGTCCCGGCCATTAGGACGCCTACTGCCTAAGGCTGCGAGCTGTGGCCATTTCACCTCGGAACAGAGGACTGAGACCTGAGAGCTCAGCAGGCAGCTTTGGGCCATGGCAGCCGGCACCAGGTTCAAGACTTGGACTAAGTCTGTGCCACCTGCCAGCATTTCCTGCCTGCCCTTCCAGGAGCTCTATGACTGAAAACGAAATTGAATTTTCAGTAATGTCAGGCACCACAAAGGAACACAAATATTTCAATGCCTGATCTCCTCCAGAGTATATTGCATTCCACAAAGAGCAAAGGATGCCATGACTGATTTTAGCATTGCCCCTGGAATTCCACGCTCTGTCTGGTTGATCCATCCTTGGAAGGAACTCGCAGTTTGGGGGACTGCCCTTTCCACAGTGTGCACTCAATACCAAGGTCACAAGTGGACTTGCCGCATCCTTCATTGACTTTACTGTGTGTTGCCTGAGACTCTAATGAATTGAAGTAGAAATTAATTTCTCTCTGCTTTGATGTCAATTAACTGGCATGGTTATACATTCGGTCCTGATTACACATTTCCATTTGTTGTTCTTTAATTAAAGTCAGCGTGGCAAAGGTTGAAGTTTTAATTAATGCGAGGGCACTATCATATTAAGTTTAATTTAAACATAATATGAGGATGTTTTCCTCCCTAAATTGGTTTCCATTAAAGAGTACCCCAGAAGGAATCTTTAATTTCATTTTCAAGCCCAAGTTTAACCTTGGGTAGTTTCATTTGCGCATTTTCATGTATCACGTCTCTGGGAAAAAGCAGAGGACCTCACTCCTTGAAGGACATAATTGTAGGTGGTTTATAAGTAATAACCAGAAAAAGGTGAAAGCAAAGGTTACTTATTCTCTGGGTAAGAAAGAACGAACCCATTTGGTTTTTCCCAGAAAAGAAGTGCAGCATGCTTGAGTTTCAGAAAACAAGCATCCGTTTGAGCTGTTTTCTGTAGAAAACACATGGGCTCACATGACCCAGAATAATCTCCCCTTCTCTAGAACCTTAACTGAGTGACATCTCTCCCGTGGAAGACCACGTGGTGTCGCATGTCCTGCCCAGTAGGATGCCTACTGCACAAGGCTGCGCGCTTCAGCCGTTTCACCTTAGAAGAGAGAACAAGAATTCGGTGTCTACTGCCAGGTTTTTGACCCATGGCAGGAGCCGCCCCCACGCCCACGCCCAGCCTTCCCTTTCTGTTGCTCCACTGGGCTTTCTCCCACAATGGCCATAAGCAGCAAGGGGATGCGCTGTTGCCTTCAGGTTGGCTTCCGTTTTTTTACTGGAGAATCGTTGCCACCTCCAGTGGTAGATGAGGACCCCTGGTTGTAGAATGACCCTCTGTGTGCCTTCCACTGACATGGTGAGATCAGGAGATGCAGCACATCGTTACTGTGCCTGGGAGATATTCTGCTGTGTGATGCATCCCATGAGACCTGCCCGAGTCTTACATCATTTATCAAGACAAGCTCCATGTCAGAATCCCAGTACTTCTTCCTAGTGCCTTCATCATCTGTACCCAAAGGTGGCAGCCTCAGACACTCAGGGATCAGCTCAGCCATCCCACTGCCGGAGGATAAGCGTCTCAGTAACTTGTTCAGGTCACATGTGTGGTGGAGAGATGGGATACTTCCGCACATCCCTGGATGTAGCAAGGAGTACTCGTGACGCTCCAGGGCTTCAAGCATGGGATGAGGAGCCTGTGCAGGAGATGGAGTCAGATGCTTGTAAAGAACCAGGAGTGGGTGGTCTCCCAGGTCCCGGAAAGAAGAGATGTTGGCTGGGGATAAGTGCTGGCACAGTGGGCAGCCGCAGTGTCTGGGGTCAAGGGCCCCGAGTTAGACAGGTGTGCATTCAGTTCTTGGTTTTGCAGGGCGGCCTCAGAAAGGTGACTTCGCTGTCCTGAGCCTCGGTGTTAGAGTCGTTGGCGGGCTGCTGTAGGAAAGCACGCCTGCCTGTGTGTGAGCTCTCTGACACGTGAGACTACCCTGTGAGTGGAGGA
This sequence comes from Sylvilagus floridanus, assembly GCA_949820135.1. Lineage (NCBI taxonomy): Eukaryota > Metazoa > Chordata > Mammalia > Lagomorpha > Leporidae > Sylvilagus > Sylvilagus floridanus. Next base: position 160,776,120 of record OX463241.1, on the reverse strand, counting down.
CACGTGACGATGTTGTCATTGGCGAATGTCGTCACGGCTGCTGGTGGTGATGGTGGTGGAGGAGATCCTGGTAGCAAAGCCAAGAGTGGAGAGTGCTCATTGGATTCATTAATGCGTGAATTGATTTTATCTGGACATGTGCAGTGCCGGGAGACGGTATGGGTGCAGAAAGCACCCAACCCAAGCAGAACCTCCAAGGAAAGGACTCTGACGTTCTGCGCCAGGTCCTCTTTGCTGGGGACTGTCCTGGTCTTTGTAAGGTGAGTGGCAGTTCCCCTGGCCTCTGTCCACTAGAAGATGGTAGTGACAATGGAAAGTGTCACAGACATCGCCAGATGCCCCTCCCAGAGAATACAGCCACTCCTGTTGGGAACCACTTCCTTAAGTAACGAAGAGAGGCAGGGGGTGATGAATTCCTGTTATGTTTCTCATTTAGATTTATAATCTTTGATGAAGTCATTTTTAATGTAGTAATTACATTTTCATGCAATAAAATTTGCAGGATTCAGAAGGATGTGTAGTGAAAATAGACCCTCCGGGGCCAGTACCGTGGCTCACTTGGTTAATCCTCTGCCTTGTGGCACCGGCATCACATATGGGCACTGGGTTCTAGTCCTCGTTGCTCCTCCTCCAGTCCAGCTCTCTGCTGTGGCCTGGGAGGACAGTGGAGGAGAGCCCAGGTGCTTGGGCTCCTGCACCCACATGGGAGACCAGGAGGAAGCTCCTGGCTCCTGGCTTCGGATCAGTGCAGCACCAGCTATAGCGGCCATTTGGGGATAAACCAACGGAAGGAAGACCTTTCTCTCTGTCTCTCTCTCTTACTGTCTATAACTCTGTCAAAAAAAAAAAAAAAAAAAAGAGAGAAAATAGACCTCCTCCTTTTGCCACCCAGCCTTGCTGTCCATCTCAAGAGAGCCTGGGACACAGCTTTCTCCTGACTCCCTGGAAGTGGGGCCCTCACAGAATCCAGTCTCTAAAGGGAAGGTGGGATCGCTGTACCTGGGCAGGGGAGCGGGGTCTGAACGTGCTCACTGGCTGAGTGTAATGATGAGCGTAGAGGAAAGGAGCGAGTGCAGGGGAGCAGGGTGTGGCTGGAAAGGGACCCCAAGAGAGGAGGATTTGCCGAGTGCCCGGGGCGGTGGTGGGGCCTCCCAGGTGCCAGTACAGGAGCTCAGCAGCCAGTAAGCAGGAGGAGGAGCCCTGCCTTCCTGTGAAAGGGGAGATGCGCTACCGATGCTTAAGGAGGGAGAAATAATGCAGTTCCAGCTGCAAGGGCTGACCGAGCTACAGCAGGCAAATCCGCTGGAGCGTGGCGATGGCTCTGGGTGCTTGGGGCTGGCCTCAGCCAGGAGTGTCACCGACAGCCTTACCAGACAGGCAGTGTCGAGCTGGGACCCTCGTGAGGATGGGCAGGGCAGATGGTGACCCTGGAGGAAGGGCAGGGCAGATGGTGACTTTGGAGGAAGTACTTCAGAGCAGGAGGTCCGGAAGGTGTCCTGAGAAGGCACTTGGCTTGAGCAGTGCGGAAGACCCAGAAAATGAGAACAAGGCTGGCGGTAGAGCGGGCAGGGCCAGAGCGGAGGCAGGAGTGAGGCTGTGGGGGCTGCCAGGCCATGGAGAGGAGTCAGGATGTCATGCTGGGTGTGACGGAAAACCATCGGAGGGCTTCCCACCTGCACGACCGGGCCCTGCTTTGTGCTTTCACGAAACCACTCTGTGTGCTGAGTGGCAGGGAGACGGACAGTGGGAAACAGGTGATGGCTGCCAGAGGCTGGGAGGAGCTGCTTGTTCCCATCTGTGTATATGCAGAAGGTGACAGCGGCCTGGACTGGGAGTCCAGTGGGAGGCCCTGGGGACGTGCGCTTCTGCAAGAGGTCCCTGCTGGGCGGGCGTCTCAGCTGGAGTTCAGGGCAGGAGTCTGGGCTGGAGTTACGCACAGGACAGTCATCAGCTTATGGTTAGTGTGCCAAGTGTCACGAGCCCCTGGGCTCAGGGCTCCAGAACATCCCCCTTCATGTTTGGGGGGGCAGGAGGGAGGAGCCTGGGAAGGAGTCTGGGCACTCCGCCTTGGGGCCATGAGCTGGGCTGAGAACAGGAGTCAGCCCTGGGGTGGAGCAGAGCAGCAGGGCCCAGCCAGGGGGGCAGGGAGCCTCGTGCAGTGGGGCTTGTGCCTGGGCAGAGTTTGGAAACTGGGGTGGGGCGTCTGAGTATTCGGTTTAAAATTTGTATTCATTTACCACGATTTCTTATATTTCCTTTATATTAGTGCGTTACCTTGATAATGTCTTAGTAGATTACATTGTGCACAAATTTCATTTGGGAAAACGCCATGAGAGTACTTCAAAAAGAACATGGAAAAATGAAATTGAAAGCTGAGTTTATTTTAGCGCAAAAATTTTTGAAATTCTTGCAGTTTTTCCTAACACACATTTCTGTGAACTTTGTGGGGATCTCAGAGCATTTCGCTGTAAAGGCTGTGGTGGAACAGGGCTGAGACTTGAAGCTGCAGGGGGGAAGGGGTGGTCTCTGAAGGCAGAGCAGAGCCTCACCCACAGACGGGCCCAGGCCAGGATGGGTGCAGATGCAGGGCGTTTGGTGGTGGAAGACTTGAGGAAGGGGGTTCTTCCCTTTGTTCTCATCACGCAGGAGATAGGCGCTCGTGTTGTGACTGAAAGAGGAAGTTGACGATAATGTTTCATGGGATGGGACGGAGAGTGGCCAGGACTTCTGCATAACTGGAGGGAGTGGCCTGGGAAATCCTTGAGGTCGGGCACAGGGCAGTGAAAACACAGCACGGTTTTGTGATTTGCCTCCGCGTCCTGGGATCAGGGCAGCTGGGTTGACTGTGGGCTGTGAGTTTCCCATGCCGGTCAAAGAGAAAGAGAAGTGGTCGTGGATGTGGAGAGGTTTGTCAGTAAAAGTTGGAGAGTTTGGGCTCTGCAGTGTAGGCCTTTTGGAGAGGGAGGCAGAGATACAAGGGGAGGACTGGGGACAAGCAGGGGATGGTGCAAACTGGAAATTCTCAAGAAACAGAAGAAACATAGTGAAAGTAAGAGAGACCAGAGCGCTGGCAGGAGAACTGCAACAGGGCCTTTGGTGAAGGTGCTTCCTGCCCACACCCGGTTCAGGCAGAGGCCTGCGGGGCCAGGGCACAGCCCGAGCCTGCCAGTGGGACAGTGGTGTGCGCCAGGGCTGTGGCTAGCTTCCCGACTGGAGCTTGGTTCAGAAGGCCCTCCTTGGCCAAAGAGCCTCCCGTTCCGTTCCTGCTTCTGATTCCGTGTTAGGAAGATGGTCTTCCGTGCGGTTCTCCAGGTTTTGTTCCTTTCTTTATCCTTGTATTTATTTTTTTTAACCTGGGGTTTTATATTCTCTTCATCTAAGCATCTAAGCACTTCCCAGAACTTATGAAAAATTTGATCAGCTCAGTAAATAGTGACAAGTCAGGATGTGAGCAGCTTTTAGTTTGTTCTACACTGGGACATTCGTGTGATTACACCAGGGAGCAGGCGACTGAGGGCAGGGCTCCTGCCCTTCGTAGTTTGGGACAAAGGAGTTGAGAAAAAGCAGCCACTGACCCTCAGTGGTTTTTTATTTTTCTTGGTTTCTCAATTAATTTGTTATTTACAAATAAAGCATAAAAGGATGATTTGAACCACGTATCTGCTTGTCCAAGGGAGTTATGCTACACGTCTTATTTCTCAATGACATTTAAAATATCAAGCACTTATTTGGCTCTCTGCAAATGTTTATCCAATAAATGAAAAAGGCACATTGCACTTGAGTCTGGTGCTGCTGCTGTCGTGTTGCAGGACTCGGAGCTGGGAGTGAAGGATGGTGCCAGAGACAGAACGCCCCGTTTCCTAGATTTGAGGCGTTTTTGCGCGCTGTGACCTCTGTCTGTGCTTGCAGGTGGTTTGAAGTGTCCTGTGTGCAGCTTTGTGTACGGCACCAAGTGGGAATTCAACCGGCACTTGAAGAACAAGCATGGGCTGAAGGTGGTGGAGATCGATGGAGACCCCAAGTGGGAGGTAACGTTTCAAAGTGTGGTGTTGATCTTGACATTTCTAAGCACCAGTGGGAAACCAGTCAAGCCCAAGGCCTGGGTTTTCTGGGAGAGATACCTGGGACTCCTTTCCCACCGAGTCTGTGTCTGAAGGATCCAGTGGGGTGAGGTCTGGGCCACACATGTGGTTCTTATCCTGGATTGAGAGCAACCTGCCTTGTGAGTGTATGGGTCTCATGGACACTTTTCCTAGTTAGCTGCATCTGAAATAAGAAGAGAAGGCAGGGGTCTTCTGTCCTCCCACCCCCGAGGGCATTAGGGGGCTGTACTTTCTGGCCCTGCCTGTCCCTCTGCTGAAGCCTTGGGCTGCTGCCCTCTCCCTGAGCCAGGGTTTCTCAGACTCAGTGCCACTGAGGTTTTGGCCTGAATACTTTGTGGTTGGAGAGAGCTGCCCTGGGTCTTCCAGGGGGGTTGGCTGCCTTTCTGGAGTTCTCCCGCTGTATAGTAATAGCATCAGCCCTACCCTTGACCCCCACTGTGACAACCAGAGACGCCTCCAGACACCTACCATGTTCACCGTTCCCTACGGTCAAAGTGACCTCCCCCCAGTTGATCTAAGGACTTTACAGAGCACCCAGTTGCCAAATGTGAGGGCTTTTTAACAAACCCCACAGCTCATGAAAAGAAAATACTGCCTCATGATGTGGGCCATCATTCTGGATCGCAGGGGAGGGGTGGCTCAGTCAGAGGCAGTGTGCTAATGTAATCCCTCATACGCACAGAAATGAGGGAGGGAAATGAAATGATGAGCCTCATAGATGCAGAAAAGCCACCTGACAAAACTCGGTCTTCACTGATTCAAAGCAGTCCATAGAGCAGAGTGTGATGGATAGATCCTGGAAAAAATGTCCCTGTCTCAAGCCAAAGGCCAGCATCTACTTCACTGGGAAACACTCGAGGGTTTCCGACTGAGGTCAGAAACAAGGCAAGAGTGCCCAGCAGCTCCAGCACCCTTCCCATCACGTTGGGGACATCAGCAAGATACACAGAAGATCGAGTACATGGAAGGTAGCGAGATAGGCAGGGCCTATGGAAGGTAGGCAGAGGGAGAGAAGATTAGACAGATAATAGAAGACAGATCAATAGATAAGCAGGGAGGGAGAAGCAAAAAGGCAGGGGGACATGTGTGTCAGAAGGACAAACAACCTAAAAGGAATTCCCAGTGGCCAAGGCCAGGAACAGGTTGAGTAACGATATTGACGGTATTGGATTATAACTCATAGAACAAAGTAAATATCCATGTGTCCCTAATGTCTCCTACGAACAGTTAGGCCTTGCGCCATCGTGTCAGCTCTGTGGCGTGGGATTCTCGTTTGTACCGGAGGCTGATAGACACGAGTGCCTGAGAGGTTGAAGGGGTTGACAGAACCGTGCAGTGGCGAGGCTGTAAGCAGCTCCCAGTGAGTCCTTGGAAGCTGCAGGTGCAGTGATGATTGTTGATGCTGATGTCGGCTTCACACCTCCATCTGAAAAAACAGTCCTTGGTGTTTGTAGCTCCTGCTGCAAGAATTCCTGGACCCTGGAGTGCCGCTCCTCCATCTGGGTCGGCTGGTGTTTCGTAGACACGCACAGTCAAGTTGCTGTCCTCTGAAGCCTCATTTCCAGCAGATGGCCACACCTTCAGCAAACCCAGCGAAAGTGTGGGCACAAAGCCATGGACCTGGGGCCCGAAGTGAGACAGTGGAGCAGCCAGGACCCTGGGCGCTGGCGGTCAGCACTGGAGCTGCCTGTTGTAGGGCTGGGGCTGCCACCTAGCTCTCCAGACTGCCTGGCAAAGAGCACCGTCCTTCCCGAGAGTGACTGTGACCCCTATCCACCAGAATGAAAAAAAGCCCTTTCACGGGCTGATGCATGGCTTGGATCCCGTGCTGGCTGACACATTGCTCAGCGGTACTTACAGGGAAATGTTCTTTTGGTTAAATTACACACTCATCCTGTATTTATTGGGTGTCTATTACATGTCAGGCTGGAAATGCCTTAATGAACTCAGTCATTTGGCTGCAAAAGAATAATTGCACACTGCCCTGAACTCCACGCCAGCTCCCCATCAGTGCTCGATACATGCTGGAGGAGTGACGCTTGCTCCTGTAAACCGCGTCTCCACTGGTGACGTTTATGCTTCCCGCCGTGGAGTTTCTTCTGCACCCTCAGCCCTTCCAGGAGTGCCAGTTACCAGTACCTGCTTCTGTGAAAGTCCTGTCCCACCGCTGTTCCCCTTGAGTCAGGAGGTACCTGGGAATCTCACTGCAGCTCCTCCCACCTTCACAAACTCCTGATTTTGCAAAAATGCATTTCTTATAGATTTGTCGATCACATATTTCCTATACAAATATGAATGGCAAAGCTAAGATTCACTGTCCTCTCCCGGGGTGCAGGGCCTGTGCTTGTGTGTGCTGTGTGGTTACCCACACGCTCCTTCCCACCATGGCTGCTCTGTTGCAGCGCCCTCTCTCTGTCAGCCGTGGCACGAGGCTGTGGGTCAGGGGCAGATTAGAGGTGGCAGTGGTGCCAGTGGGAGGAGTGGGAGGAGATGTGTGTGCGTCAAAGAGCACGTACAAGGAGACCCCTGTGCACTCCTGCAAGGATGTGTAGCACAAGCTTGCCACCAAAGCTAACTTTAAAGACCTCCCGGTACTCACCTGCAAGGAGAGGCTGTGTTCCTTGGAGTGACTGATTTCTCGGGAATGCCAAGTAAAAGATGTCGCGAAGCATTGCTTGCTTCCTGGCATTTATTTTGTCTCTGTGCGCTATTACCCCCAATTTCTGTGTAATAGGTTGATCTGTTAGATGGTCCTTTTAGGTCTTATGTTTTTATCTAGCCAGCAACAGACACACCTGAGGAGCCCTCCACCCAGTATCTCCACATCACAGAGGCCGAAGAGGACGTGCAGGGCACGCAGGCAGCGGTGGCCGCGCTCCAGGACCTGAGATACACCTCTGAGAGTGGTGAGAGCGTGCCCCGTCTTGCTGGGCCCCTCAGATTGGGTCTTCGCTGGGCACCGGGAACGAATACGTTTGAAAATGCGAGGGGCCCAGCGGCTAAGCTACTTCAGAGTCTCTGACCCAGCATCCACACGGCACAAGCAGTCCCGTTGGCAGCCGCCCGAGGTCTCTGCCTCTCGGAACATTCTAGAACAGAGCTTTCTGACTGGCGTGTGAGATTTCCCCACAGCTTAGGACATTCAGTTCTCAGAACCACTGGTGAGCACAGCAGATCTAACTCTTCTCGTGTCACAGGTGCCAAACGTGGCTTTTCCTTGTAGAGGACTGGCGGGTCGCCGCCTGTGGGTGTGGGACCTAGCCCTGGACTCTCAGTCCCTGACTTCCCATTTGAGCACTGCCCCTCTCCATCCGTCCTCATGGCCCCGTATTCCAGGGGTCTCACTTGGAATGCCTAGGGGTTGCACATGCAGTGGCAGTGGGTGGCTGCAACTGGTATACTGGGCCTGCTTCTTCCCACATGTGCACACACGCAAGCTCATACATACACACACATACTCTACACACTCGTTCTAAAGGCACTCCAGTATCCCCCCCCCCCCCCCCTTAGAGTTACAATTCAAGCTTTTGCTGATTAGGCCAGGCCCACTGGCTCTGACCCTGGACTGCCCAGGCTCCCCTGTCTCCAGCCTCCCCAATCCTGGGCTGGGGTGCAGGTGTCAGCGTGGCTGCACTTGTGACCCAGCTGCTCCATGGCTACCTGGCACGTGGTCTGGTCCCTGCCCCTCAGTTTGTTCTCGGCTTGCCTCATCTTCCTCTTCAGAACTCAGATTCTGTCGTCTACAGAAATCCATCAGCCTCTTCAGCACTGTCCCCATAATTGCCCGATGGCGACTCACCAGGTGCTGCCCTCTGCATAGAACACCCTGATGTCACTGATGGACTCACTGGAGCATGGCCTGTATCAGGCTGCCATAAGGATGCAGACATTGGCAACACGTGCTGATCTTCTGCTAACGTGGAGATCAAGCAGTACTCTCCTTTTAGGAAATTAATAACCAGGGTCAGGTGTGCTCAGGAGGACTCCAGACGGGCAGGACCTACTGAGGAGCCGCCCCGATGGTGTGGACTCCAGGCTCTGGGATGACTGAAATAGAGTGTCAAGTTTGACTGGGTGTGGGGTTCTGAAGCCCCCTGGCAGACAGTGGAGACCTTCTCAGTTGGTCTCCCTGGGACCCCTGTCCTTTACTCAACAGGATTACACTGATCAGCTGCCCCGTGCTCAGGAGAAACTGGCTCTGCAGCTGGGACCTATGGGACTGTCCTGGGCCACTAAGCTGGGGTTCAGGCGGAGCACGGGCTTGAGTTCTGGTGGTAGCGTGGAATGGACCCAGTGGCTCGGGCAGCTCTCTGTGCTTGAGTCAGCTCCACTGTGGGGATGCCGTCCTCATGCCAGCGCCTCCCTGTGAGACAGGCTTGTAGAAGATGCTTTCAGAGCTGTGAAACGCTGTGCCTGTGACCTCTGTTGTCAAGACGAGCGATTACCCAGAGCCCAGGGTCCTCGGGGAGCAGAGGGGCCGCTGTTGCCGCCAGTCGCCTTCACGGTCTCCTGTTCACTGCTTCCTCCCTTGCCAGGTGACCGACTGGACCCCACAGCTGTAAACATCCTGCAGCAGATCATCGAGCTGGGCACGGAGACCCACGACGCCACTGCCGTGGCCTCTGTGGTGGCCATGGCGCCGGGGACTGTGACTGTGGTGAAGCAGGTGAGACCTTCCTCTCTCAATGTTCCCTGCTCCCCTCTCTGGGGCTCAGTTCCCTAAGGCAGAGTCTGGAGTGCGACTGGTCTGCTCTGGTGAGTTTTCTTCTTCCACCTGCTACGACTACTGAACAGGGTCTCTAGTGGCTTCTCTGAGGGATTGATTTGGGTGAGAGGCGTAGCACGTTTGAGAAATACTTCAGGAGCTTGCTAGGTACTCTCATTCATTCCTTCAAAAGAACCCTGGGGTGACACGTGAGCTTGGTGTGGACACAGTGAGACACGTGTGATGGAGGAAGCAGCCCACAGAGCCTTGGGCCCCTCCAGGAAGTGGAGAATTTCCCAAGGTGCTGGCCTTTGAAAGGCGCAATGTCCCCTGTTGAGATTAACACGGGACACGGAACGGACGGGAAGAGAACGGTCAGAGTGGAGGAAGGGTCGCCGTGCCCATTCAGTGGTGATGCTGTTTGGCTCACGGCCCCTCTGTCCTCTGAGGAGACCGTACCATCTGCTAGCGTGCTATGCTGGATAATTAGATCATCCTTTTATCTTCGTACCTTAATCTCTCCACTGTCTCCTGCTTCATTTCAGGAAAGATTTAGGCTGGCTTATGCAAACAACATAAAAGCAGAAAGCAAAAAACAGTGAACACATCAGAACCAAGGAAAGATGTAACCTAGAATTCAAATTCAAGTTCCTAGGGAAAAATTGAAAAGCAAACCGTAACACGGTTCAGTTACACATCCTTCCATTGGCTGGTGGGGCTACTGAGTGCCTGCTGTGGTTGTGCAGTGTTCTGGGTGCTGGGGTTCCAGGAGAGAAACTGTCACTGTCGTGCTGGGTACTCTAGGGGGGCAGAAGCTAACACACAAGGAAACCAGCCCAACATCAGGGGTCAGTCAGAGACCAAAGGCAGTGGAGAGCAAGAAGAGCAGGTGAGGGGTAGGGAGTGTGCTCTGGGGGCTGTATTGTGAGCAGTCAGTGGGGAAGAGCTCTCTAACATTTGGGTAGAAGCCTGGAAGAGGTGCATATATATGTGTGTGTGTATTTATGAGAGAGAGAGAGAGAGAGAGAGAGGAAGGAGGTTCCATCCACTGGTTTGCTCCCCAAATGCTCTCAACAACCAGGATTGGACCAGGTCAAAGCCAGGAGCCCAGAACTCAGTCCACGTCTCCCATGTGGGTGGCAGGGACCCAAGTCCTTGAGCATCACCGCTGCCTCCCAGCACATGCATTAACGAGAAGCTGGGATCAGAGCAGGGCTGGGACGCACACCAGCACTTCGATATGTGATGCAGCCATTCCAGAGCAGCATCCTGTCTCCTGGCCAACACCCCTGGAAGTACTGAATTCTACAACAGGAAACACGCAGAGGTTTACTTAGGAAAGAGCTCAGCTTTTCTCAGCAACCCCCCCCCCCACACACACACACACACACTTTCCCAGTGGCTCTCAGGTCTGTCTTTGATGAGTCTGGGGGAGACCCCCATGCTTTTCCACGACGGTCCCCGGAGTGTGCCCAGGGCACAATGAAACACGAACTTCTCTGATGGGTTAGAAGCTTCTAGTACAGTTCTAGAGTTTTGACCCACAGACCAGACCCAGCGTCTCCAGGTGAATGTCTGCATGGTGTGTGCTTTCTCCCAAGAAGGGCTCCAGTGGAAGTCAGTAGGAGGCGGCTGCCTGGGTCCATCTGCAGTAACCGGGGGTCCTGCCTGGGCTGAGAGCAGGCTTCTGTACTCGCAGGCTGAATTGTTCTGTAGCTTGTTCTCTGGCTTGTACTCTTCAGGTTGCCTTTTGAATCTAAGCTCCTCACTTGCCCTGGGCCCAGCGCTTGGTCCAGTGTTTGGGGGCCTCGGATGCTTTGTGTCCCAGAACCCTGAAGGTGCTGCTTACTGTGATTGGGCTCTCCTTTCTAAGAACCGGGTTGATTTGCTGCTCCGCAGGGACGTGATGAATGGAGCATCACGGGCAGTGTGGTGATGGACAGGGTCAGGGGGTTAGGATACCACTTAGATAAGCTTCTCACAGAGCGACAAGGCAGGAGGAGATAAGCTTTCTGTACCACCAGCGCAAAGAATTTACATGTCTTCACCGTGGCACTGTCAGAGAATCTTCTTTCTCCCTGCTAACAAAGGGCTGCAATCCATCATGAGAGATTGCGTATGCAAATGTTCCCCTAGAAGGCGTGTGTCCCATCCTCGCCCAGCACCTCGCTCCCAGAGGCTGCTGATGTTGGATGGATGGGGAAGCAATGGGGGCAGAGTGACGAGCAGGAAGACAGTAAATGCCCACTCCTGTAGCAAAGGGATCGCAGCGTATCTGGCTCTTACAGGTGCAAGAGTGCCCTCTGAATTCAGTGGTCCTATCGTCTAAATTGCAGTGTTGCTTTTTTTTTTTTTTAAGATTTATTTATTTATTTGAAAGGGTTACACAGACTTTAGAAATTTATATTCATTAAATAAAAGTAAAAAAAAAAAAAGAGTTACACAGAGACAAGGAGAGGCAGAGAGAGAGAGAGGTCTTCCATCCACTGGTTCACTCCCCAATTGGCCGCGATGGCTGGAGCTGCGTGATCCGAAGCCAGGAGCCAGGAGCCTCCTCTGGGTCTCCCACACGGGTGCAGGGGCCCAAGGACTTGGGCCATCTTCCTTTTTTAAAAAAAAATTTTGACAGGCAGAGTGCACAGTGAGAGAGAGAGAGAGAGACAGAGAGAAAGGTCTTCCTTTTGCTGTTGGTTCACCCTCCAATGGCTGCCGAGGCTGGCGCGCTGTGGCTGGCACATCACGCTGATCCGAAGCCAGGATCCAGGTGCTTCTCCTGGTCTCCCATGGGTTGCAGGGCCCAAGGACTTGGGCCATCCTCCACTGCACCCCCGGGCCATAGCAGAGAGCTGACCTGGAAGAGGGACAACCGGGACAGAATCCGGCGTTGGGCCATCTTCTACTGCTTTCCCAGGCCATAGCAGATTGCTAGATCAGAAGTGGAGCAGACGGGACCCGAATCAGCACCCATATGGGATGCTGGCACTGCAGGTGGCAGCTTTACCCCCTACGCCACAGCGCCAGCCCTGGTGTAGCTGTTTTATTATAGAGATTGGTTACAGTTTTTTTTCCCTTCTAATTACACCCTGGTTTAGAATTTTTCAGTGGGGAGATTCTATCTGCTTAATGAGTGTGCAGAGCCACTGAAACGTGAACCCTAAAGTCCCTGTGGCAAAGCAGCAGAGTTCTCCCTTCTCTGAGTGTGGGGAGCACCCTGACGGTGGGCACTGGCCTGTGCTCCAATCCAAGACGTGGATGGAGTCACGTCTCCGTAAACGTCCACTGTGTAGGATTCACAACACAGTGGGTCTCACTTTGGATTTTCCACTTGTAACCTGTAAATCAGCAAGAAGTCAGAGGTGTGCTGTAAAATTCCAGAGTTATCTTTTTAACTCAGTTATTCTTTCTTCTGCTTCTTAAGGCTTTCCGCCACATTTTTATTTGTTCCACTGAATTCTTAATTCCCAATATTTTGTTTTGATTTCTCTGTAAATCTCAACTTCATGGGCAAAGTTTTCATTCATGTCATGAATGGATTTCTTTAGTTCATGGATTTGCTTCTGATTACCTCTAAATAATCCTACAATCATTTTTTTGAATTCTGTCTCTGGCATTTCTTCAATCTCGTCATCGTCACGTTCTAGCATTGAAGTGTTAGAATGTTTTGGGGGTGTCATGTTGTCTTCATTATCTCATTTCTTGAATTTCTGTGTTTATTATTGGGCATTTGTGGAGATACTTATTTTTTTCCCCCTGTGGTGGCTTTTATCTTTGGGCTGTGCCTCTCTGGATTAGTGGAGCGTCTGCTCTTTCAGTGAATACCCAGAGGCCTGTGCTGGGTGTGGTCAGGGAGCTGTATTCAGTGCTCCAGGGAGAGGGGAGAGTCCAGGGGACACCCAAGTTGGGGGTGGTCAATTTCTCTCTCTCTCTCTCTCTCTCTATCTCTCTCTCTCTCTCTCTAAGCAGAGAGGAGGTTTGTTTTCTGTTGTGTTCTCATGTTGACCTCCTCTCCTCCAAGGAGACCAATGCCTGGGCACTAGCCCTAGTGGGGACAGCATTTGTGCTGCCACACGAACCACACAAAGTATCTGTGCAGTCCTCTGTGTGAGCTCCCTCCCTGTTCCACCGTCTTGGAGCTCCTTGCAGGATGTATTTCTAAAAGGAAGCTGGCGAGTCCCTGTACATTTCATAAATAAGTCACTTACCACAGTTTGTTAGAGGTGCAAAGAGCAGTGGCAAAAGGAACAAGCAGAACCAGTCAGGGGGCCTGGCACCTGCAGACCGCAGATGGGGGAGGGGGCTCCGCTAGGGAGGGGTGGATGCTGGGGCGGAGCTGGTCCTGAGTCCCAAGAGCGCTGCTTTAACTGCTGGTTTGAATTCCCCTCTCCTCCAAAAAAACAAACAAAAACCCAACGCGACCGCAGTTCACTCCTGTTGCTGTTTCAGTGCCTTGTAAGAGCAGTGAGGGGTGGGCGCTTGAGATGAGATCGGGGGTACCACCCTCACGAGTGCATTCCAGTTGTTTTCCTGGGGGTGCGTTAGTTATCTAGGGTGGGCTGGCACTGCCTTGCTTGCTCGCTCTCCCCTGGCTCCCGCCCCCCATCTCGCACATCTCTGAACACATGCTGCCTTCCTGCATGTCGGGCTGCAAGAAGGTGTCCAGCAGACGCAGCCCTGCATCGTGGTCTCCCTGCCTCCAGAGCCACGAGCCCAATAAAGCTCCATGTTTATAATGTACCGCATCGCAGCATCCTGAGAACACGCATTCCAGCTCTGCCCGGATCAACACGCCACCTGCTCCCGGCTGCGCCCACCCCACCCTCGTCGCCTCCGGGTGTGTCCCCGCTGTGATTGTCACTGGAAGGTGAGGGTGAGGAAGTGTGGGCCGGAGGACAGGAGCAGGCAGGGCTTCCTCCTGGGTCAGTGAGCGGCGTTTGTCGGTGAGGCCGCTCCAGGAGCCGTTTTCATACGTCGAAGACGTACATCGGTTGCCTGTCAGTGCTGGAATTGCTGCGTGTTACTTACAGTCTTATTCTGGGAAGTACGGGCTGCTTCTCCAGGGACCACACGTACCAGCTGCCTCCTTACTAGCAGGAGCAGGTCCATTCCCAGCCTGAGTCAGCGGGGACGCTGGGCCCCTTCCCCGCTGTCCATCTGGTCAAGGGTGTGCTGGTCGTGGGAGGCAAACTGCTCTACGGAAGGGGCACCTCCAGTGGAGCCTTGGACCTGCAGGCCACGTGCACGCGGGGCCTAGAACCAGCCTCCCCGCCTCCGAGGGCAGATGCTAGACATTTCGTAAGATTCCTGGCAGGATAATGAGGAGAGGGGTCTGGGGAGTGACTTATGTGAGGCAGTTACGTGTGTATGTTTGTATTTATGGTGCACTTAGAAGCAGTGTTTTCCGTGAATTGGATTGTGACTGTAGCGAGAGCCTAGGGACTCTCCCCCTGGGACGAAGGTGGTGTGGGGTGGCCCAGCCATCCAGGTTGTCTAAACCAGGACTGAGCTGGGGTCTTTCCTCTTGTCCTGGCCCTGTCACATCTGAGGAAATCCCTCCTTCTCTTGTCATCCCTTCAGGCTCAGATGACGCCTGAGTCGATGGGATTTTCCTTTCTGGTTTCCACGGAGGCCTTTCTTTGACGCATAGGTAAACAGATCTCTCCCTGACTTCAGTGCTGTGCACGTGGAGGAGAAGAGAGGGGCCGTCTGGCCAGCTTGTCTCCTGCGCTTGTCCCCACTCCCCTTCCCATTCCCCGCCTTGTCCGCCCTCGTCCCGTGTCCCCTGCGCATGTGTGACATCGCATCAACAGGCGTGCATTCCCTTGCTCCTGACGAAACCTTGCGTCTTCAGCCTCAGCATCGTTTACTTTCCTGGCCTCTCGTTTTTGTCACTGTGTGATTCTCCAAGGAATCTGCCTGGAAGGTCAAGAATGCCTGTGTATGATGTGAAAAGAGCTGATACTAGCAGCGGTGCGGTAACCACTTGTATTTGCTGTTAGGCTGCCCGGTGTGGTGGGGGCACCACGCCCACACTGCACTTGCTGACTGCACAGGCCCATTGCAGTCATGATGGGTGCCAGTGCTTTTGGGAACTGTGCCAGGAGTCACGTGTGTCCTGAACAGGACCCATCCAGGGAGCCGAGAGCCAGGAGTCACGTGTGTCCTGAACAGGACCCATCCAGGGAGTCGAGAGCCAGGAGTCACGTGTGTCCTGAACAGGACCCATCCAGGGAGCCGAGAGCCAGGAGTCACGTGTGTCCTGAACAGGACCCATCCAGGGAGTCGAGAGCCAGGAGTCACGTGTGTCCTGAACAGGACCCATCCAGGGAGCCGAGAGCCTCCCCTGTGCTTCTGACATCCTCAGATGACTGAATGTTAGATCCACAGGCGTACAAGGGGTTCATCTCAGGCACCCACATGCAGCTTTATCTTTCAGTTCCACTCCCTGGATCCCGGTGAAATACCACCTCTCGGCGGTGACTTACCGTAGCCCTTCCGCAGTAGCTACTTCTCAACTGCGGGCTCTGAGTTTTGACTCCCACTTCAAGAACTTCGCCGTGCAGTTTACTCGGGGCTCTGCCAGCCGTAATTGTGTCAGGCTCCTAGTGACACAGGCGCCCTTGAGGGCAGGTTCCTGCTTCACATCCCCTGTAGCATGTTGTCTGCCATTGCTGGGGGCGACCTGCAGCGTGCAGATTCAGAACAAAGACGCACCCAGGGTCTTGGCAATGACGACGCCCCCTTGTCATGTAGTGCCCAGACAGGACCTGGGAGCGCCCACTCATTCAGACGGGGGGAAAGAAGGCTACATGGTTGATGGAGAGAATGCACCCGGCAGACCAGGAAGGGGCTGAGTGTTGAGCGCACTGTCTGTATTCCAGTGGGGGCTAAAAGGGAAGGGGGTCCAGCTCTTCCGGCCTTTTCTCCTTTCACTTCTCCCTCTTCTCCTGTGCAGAGGGTTTGTTGAGTGTGAATTAGGTAAGAGTCCTCCCACGCTTTCACTACGAAGTGCTGTCCGACTGGGGAGCCCACCTGGCAGGGAGCAGAGGTACTTCCCCTAGGGTGTCTTCCTTGGGGGAAGCCTGCAAATGGCCCAGTGTTATAAGACCAAGTGACCAGTCTGGTGCTGAGCAGAGAGGATTCTCCTGGGGAGCTTTCCTTGAGGGGAGGCTGAGACCACCTGGGCACGACTTTGTAGTGTAAAATACTGGGCTGCTTCTGACTTATGCTTCTAACTTCCTAACTAACAGTTTGGGGTCGGGGTTGGGGTTGCAGTGGCCCTGACAGAGCTGTCTCCCCGCTCTGGAGGAGCCATAAGGAGGCCTTTCTCCTTGGATTTGCCACTGGACGTTTCTTCAAGCCGGCCCTTGCTTTTCATTCCCATTGGAGTACTCCCCCACCTCGCCTGCCAAGTGGAACTCTGGGCTCCCTCACCTCCCATTCCTCCATCCGGTTTCCCACCTGTAGGTGGCACCCTTGCCCTCCCACATCCAAGCTGGTCCCTAGGACTGACTCTCGCCCTAGATCTGACCTACCAGCACCTCCCCCAGGCTCCACCACCACCTGCCTGAGATCCCTCTGCCTCCAGCTCTTGGTACTCCAAATGTGGCCGCCAGTGTGGTAGAGGTGGGTGGAGGGCGTGTGCTCCGCTGCTGTGTGGCATAGCAGGTGTCCATGATCGGCGGCAAGGCCCCAGACATCTCAGAAAGCTCACAGGGCTGTGAATGTTCTCCCCGTAAAGGAAGGGTGGACATTCCAGGGGAAGGAGATGCTGGTGACCCTGAGTTCATCCTCACCCGGGATGGACACGGTCCACCCCATCACAGCCCACCGCATAGGTGAGTGCAAATATTGTGTCAGTAAAAGAATGGGCACGGTGTGCCCCAGGCCAGCAGCATTGGCTCTGCCCCAGGCTCCTGCTGCGATCAGACCTGCACTGCTCCACCCCCTGGGCGCTGCCTGTGCTCATTAGCACTTGAGAAGCCTGGTTCATGCTGTCAGTGCCTGCCCCGGGTTTGCTGGGACTGCTCTTTCCTGGCCTCCCTCCTCCCTCCTGCTGCTCCAGGAGCCACTCTTCACATGGAAAACACGGTGGTATGTTTGAAGATTGATTTATTTGAAAGACAGATTGAGAGAGGGAGTGACAGAGAGAGAGAGAGAATGAATATCTTCCATCCGCTGGTTTACTCCCCGGATGGCTGCAGTAGCCAGGTGTGATCCAGACCAAAGCCGGGAGCCAGGAACTCCCTCCTGGTCTCCCACATGAGTGGCAGGGGCGTAAGTATGTGGGCCATCATCTAATGCCTTTGCAGGCCCATTAGCAGGGAACTGGACAGGAAGTAGGAGAGCTGGCACTGTGAAATGGGATGCTAGTGTTGCAGCAGCGGCTTAGCCCCCAGCGCCACCCTGCCCGCCCCTAGAGTGATCTTTTAGATATTACCAGATTAGAGCAGCCCTCACCTACAACCCTCCAGTGACCTAGAAAGGCTCCAGTAAACTCGCACTGGAGCCTCACCATGACCTCCCAGGCCCACGGCCACCTCCCTGCAACCTCCGTCTCCTTTTCTGTTGCCCATAAGCCCCTGGGCCTCTGCTGAGCTGACCCCCATCTGCGGCCCTCAGATCAGGCACAGTGGGGCTGGCTTCTCAGTGGTGCGCTCTCAGCAAGCGCGGGGCCACGTGAGTCCTGTTCCCCAGGACTTGTGCGCATGCTGAGCTGTTGCTCCCGGATTGTGTTGTTGGATGGCACAGCTGGCCCCCAGTAGGGAGCTATGCCAGGTGGGCCTCCCCCCGATCCCATGCGCCCTGAAAGCAGAACCCTCCCCCACCAGGTGGCAGACAGACGTCAGCACAATTAGAAGCAGGATTGGGGTTGTGGTCGCTGCTGCCTTTGTGGTAATGGAACGTGAAAACCGTCACTAAATCGGTAGCCCAAGGAGAAACAAAACCCCCTTTGTTCAGGCAGGTGTATCTGGGATACCCTGCAAGGCAGGATCCTGGCCAAGGAAGGCCTGGAGGCACTTGTGTGCTTCCTGTTTCCCCAGGAGCAGGGCCCAGGTCCCTCGAGGAGCTCTAAGTTCACTCCTCATCCCCTCCACGCCACTGGCATGTGACGAGGGACAAGTGAGTGGCCAGATGGCCATCGCCCATAAGGAGTCCTGGCCTGCCTGTGCAGCCTGTGGGAAGTAGATGACCCCAGAGAAGCTGCTTCCCATCCAAGCATCCCCAGCTGCAGGTTCCTGCTTGTCCTGGCCCCTCCAGAGGTTGCCATGGTGCTTCCTCCCATGCTGGGGCTGCCAGCAGCAGGGCGGAAGCTCTCCTGTCCCTTCTAGGTAGTGGTGCAGACAGGAGAGCAGGAGACTCCCCTGCCAGGTCATGGTGCTTGGCGCAGTGGGCTGTCCATGGGGCCTCGCTCCCTGTCCAGTTGCAGGGCCATGAGACGCACTGGAGATTGGTCTCATCCATGACAAAGGGTCGGGTGCATTTAGAGGCATTCACATCAATGAACGCAAGATCACGTGGCAGGAGGCCAAGCCGTGGGGCTGGGCTGCCTTCTGTGTGACTTGCTCGGCGCAGCCTCAGGATGTCCAGGCTGCTGAGGGTGCCTTGCCCGGGGAGCTAGGGCCATAGGCCCTCCCCTGGATGGACCGCACAAGGGGTGTCTCCTGAGAAACCCGTTTGTAGGTGTCACCCCAGGTCCGCGTCACAGTGAGAGTCCTTGATTTGACTGGCAGTGTGGCGATAGGGCCAGGCTTCCTGCGCCTGAGCCCTGGCTCCGTCCCTCAGTGCCTGACCTTGGGTTAAGCCCTTCTTCTCTTTGAACTTTTGTTTCCTCATCTGCAAAATGTTAAAATAATAGCATCTACCCATGGGGCCGTCCTGTGGATTGTATCTGATTATGCAGATGAAGGAGTCAGCCCCGTGTCAGGCGCGTGCCAAGCCTCCCTCAAGTCTGAGCTCTGTTCTTTGTGGAAACAGCGCGGCTCCTCCAGTCCTGGCGTGGAGCGTTCAGCCTCAGCCGTTTCTGTTTCTGGTCGCTTCTGTTCAGGAAGCAGCTTGCACCGCATGGGGTGTCCTCCAGGCTCTGTGCTTGGGGTGCATCAGACATGGCATGTTGCATACGAGGGCTTACTGCTTGGTCCAGGTCCCTAAATAAAACGCACAGTTGCATCATGGGAATCAGCATTGTTGTGGCTCACAGTAGAGCCTCTGGCTGCTAGCAAAGCCCTGGCGGGTGGGGGGCATTCCAGACTGACTGTGTCTTCTCAAAATTCAAACTCGGATCTAATCCCCAGTGTGGTGCATCACTAGGAGGTGGGCTTTGGGAGAGGTGCTTAGGTCCCTGATGGGATTCATGGAATCCTCGTGAATGGGGTCCGTGCCTGAGTAAGAAGTAGAGGGCTGGGCCCCTCTCTCTGCACCGTACAGGGAGATGAGGGTCCAGCAGTCACTGCCTGCAAGAGGCCCTTCCCCAGGGCCCACTTGCTGGCGCTGGATCTCGGACCCCAGCCTCTAGCCTCCAGCACTGGGAGAGGAGGTTCCTGCTGTCAGCCACCCGTTCTCAGCATTGCTGTTGCAGCCTGAGCTGACTTGGAGGCTGGTTGGGCACTGAGTGAGAGGGACTCATGGGTGCGACCCGAAGCAGAGTCGGTGCTGGACGGCCCTTCCTGCTCTGAGAGAGGGGTGCAAACAGTGCAGAGTCGCAGCCTGTGTGGATCTGATGGATGGGAAGTGGTGTTCCTGGGGCCTCTGCTCGCGTCAGCCCGTGAGCGAGCGCCAGTGCTCAGCATGAGCAGGGATCGCCAGTGTGTCGAGTGACTTAACATGGCTCATGGTTTGCTGTGATTGCTATAAACAAGAAATGCAAGCACTCTTCCCCCTGGGAGCTTGGTTTTCCTACCGTGGGCAGGGCTGTGGCTCCCTGGTGGGGACCGTCCTCTGCTCCCTTATCCAGCAGGGCTCCCCTGGGGTTTCCTACGGGCCTCAGGTCATCCTTGTCAAAAGACAGGGAGATAAACTTCTGGAGCAGACAGATTGCTGAGTTGGGGAGAAGAGTGTTCCCCAGCTGGCACAGAGGGCATGAGTCCTAGGGGAGCATTTGAAAGGTGAGGGTCTATCCTGTCCCATTTCTTGCTTTTTCATTTTTAAATGTATTTATTTATTTGGGGGGAGGGAGAGAAAAAAGGGGGGAACTTCCTATCTACTGGTTCAGTCTCCAAACGCCCACAATGGCAGGGCTGTTCCAAGAGCAAATCCAGTAACTGGGAACTCAATCCAGGTCTCCCACACGGGTGGCAGGAACCCCAGTACTTGAGCCATCACCACTGCCTGCCAGGGTCGGTATTAGCAGGAAGCCGGGGTCAGAAGCCCGAGGCAGGTTTTGAATCCAGGCACTTCCAGTGGGTTTCCTAAATGGTGTCTGTTAAGACACAGGCCCGTACCTGCCCCATGGCCATGTCTTCATCCAGCGCCTGCAGTGGGCAACCAGAAGGCTGGAGCCCCTGAGGATGTGGACTCGGCGGGCTGTGGGGTGAGCAGGCGGGCGGGTGGGCAGGGATGTTTCTGTGAGGAAAAGACCTGCCGTGCAATGGAGGGGGTTGCGGGAGCCCCAGCGTTCCTCTGTGCGGGGGTCACCGGGTGGGGCTGACGTCTCTTCCTGAGTGAGGTGCCTGGCCCTACAGAAAGCAGAACCTCAGTGTATGAATGCTGAGAGGCCCGCGCAGTCAAGAATTACACACAAGAGGCTTGTCTGGGTATCAGAAGACACGCACAGCCAGTAGGGAGCCGCCACCTGCCTCCTTCCCTTTCTCGGGGAATGCTCTCTGATCTGTCTCTGGACAGTTCTAGGTGTCTCCTGGGGTGCATGTTGGAATAACTGGGTGCTTGTTGAGCCCCTCCCTGGTATCAGCAGAGGCTCTGTGGACGTGGCGTGCAGGGGGATGCACTGAGCACACAGGGTCCCCTGTCCCCCGTCCATCAGGCACAGGGACAGGCGGCAGACACCTCCTCCTGGGAGGACTGGCATTGGTGGAGGCGTAAATGCATGTCCGGGACCCGGGGCCCTCACCTGTCTTGGTTCTTGCACACCCTGTGAATGTTGCTCTTCCTCTGACCACAATTTAATGGAGGGCTGGGGCTGTTGTTTTCCTGGTTAGAGGACTTTCTCGGTCGAGCTGGATTGCACCAGACTCCCGGAGCACACAGCAAGCATGTGGTGTTCTGGCCACACATGCTGCTTTCTGCTGCCCAGTGGCTTAGTTTGGCCGATGTGGGAAAACACTTCTCCTCCTTTCATGATGCAGAGGCCAGGAGGAGGCTACAGGGCGCCCCCTCCCTGTCTCGGGTTCGTTCTCTGAAGTGACAAGAGCTGGCCCTTCCCATCCCCTTGGGGGGCCGGAGGCGCTGGGTGCGCAAGTCCATGTCGCAGGTGGCGCCCGTCTGTGCAGCTCCCGTGCTCTGAGCCTGAGCAGTGGGGTCACAGCTGTGCCGGCCGTCGTGGGTCTCTGTGTCTCAGGGACCCAGGCCCACACAAGAGGCCACCCGTGACTGCTTTTCCAGCCTCCATTACACCTTGTGCTTTGGGCTCTGCCTTTTTAGAAGACAAAAAGTGCCAGCTGTCTATGCACAAGCAAGAGAACAATAGGGTGGAGGGAACCCTGGTGCCGCCCTCCTCCATGAGTGGGTCGCCCGGTGCTGGCGGAACCGTGGCCTTCCTCACCTCCCGTGACTTTCCAAAGCTGCGAATCTCCAGTGGTGCGTGAAGCTTCCTGCCGGTGAGCGTCTCCTGATGCTTCCACAGGTGTCTTGCATGGGATACTTACCCTCTTCTTCTGTAGTCCTGCGCATGCATATATTTTTGCAGAGCTAGGAATTTATGGCTTCCTCTTTTTTTTTTTTTTTTCCCTACAAACCACATTCATCTATGCCGGTTTTCTCCCTCTATACATTCAGGACCATGTTCACCATTTCCTCCCGACTCTGGGGCTGTTAATGTGAGAGCGGCTTGTTAACCCTGTGGGAAGATGCTGGCAGTAGGAGGCTCTTGGTTGGTTGTACTTGGCGAACCCCTAATTGCTGGAAAGAACACGGCTCCCTTCCCAGGGCTCAAGACACGAGGGAGCATTTCACCCAGCAGATGGGCTGCACCGTCGATTTTCACTCTGGTCGCTGGGTTGGTTTTGGGCTTCGGTCTGTGGCCCTCCAGCCCTTGCCACGTCCTGGAGTCAGCTTCGGGTGGCCGTTTGGGAGGACATCATGAATGGCACGCTATCCCTGGACCTTCCAGGATGGAAGCAGCTGTGGAATGAGGTGTAGACGAAGCTGGTGGTGACAAGGAGGCTTGGAGACCAGCTGAGCTGGACAGCAGCTGGTAGCTTGAACTGCTGTGACATCCTCCAGGATGTGGCTCCTGGTGACCACGCCAGCCCTTTTCTGTCTTCACCTTCAGCCCACTTGCTCCAGCCACGCTGAATGCCACTGCATGCTTTGTGCTGCTGGGCTGATCCTCTGCTGTTTCGGCTGTCTGGCTCCTTCCCCCCATCTCTGTACCCATCTTCCCGTTCTCCTGACTGCTGGGAGCCCTACGGTGCTCGTAACAGGGTCATCCTCGTCCTCCTTTGGGGAACCGGGAACCGTCCTAGACCTCCCACCGACACCACAATCCAGGATAAGCCCCATGCATTTCCTCCACTAGGCGGCATCCCTGCTGGGGACAGGGACTGCGTCTGGGCCCACGGTTGCACTTGTAGCCTCCACCACAGACTAAGCTCTGAGTGGGAGGAAAGAGAGAGGGCAGAGGTCACGTGACGGGCGCTGCAGTGTCGGAGGCGGAGGGCGGGCAGCTCGTCATCGGGGCTGACTGCACTTGAGAGGTGTCTAACACAGAGGCTGCTTTCTGCTTGTCTTGCAAGGCAGGTGCTGCTCTTAGGTAACCACACGGTCCCCCGCTCCAGCCATGGCGCACGACACCCTCCTGGTCTAGCAGCCCAGAGCCAGCACTGGCCCTTCAGCCCAGTGCCCGTCCCAAAGCTCACTTGCCGTCCATCTGCGGTCCTCTGCCTTCCTCCTGGGTGCATCCTCACCAGGACGGTGATGGGGGGATGCTCAGTAAGGGCCCCCCAGGAGCAGCATCAGTGCAGGGGCCTCCAGGAATCAGCAGACCCCGACCCCCCACCCTCTCTGAGACTGGCACAGTGAACCCCAACATCTGAGCCGCTCCCCAGGGGCTGCTGCTTTGCTCTATGGAGAACTGGCCCTCTGGTCTGAGCCTGGGGGGTCTCGGACTGGAAGTCCAGTCTGGACGTAGCTCCTTCCCTCCTCCCTCAGGCGTGCCTTGAGCAGTCTGTCACTTGGCCTGGGAGACTCCTCCCGTGGCGGATTCCAGAGGCAGATGCTCTGTTTGCTGTTTGCCAGCTGTGACAGGCACCAGGAAGGCGGGAGAGCAAGGCACAGCTGCACCCTCTCCGAGACATGTGAAATGACGGCTGTGGTCCAGAGGGACAGTGTGTGCTGGGAGCCTACACAGGGCCGCATGGGAGCATGGACTCTGGAGCCCCAGGGGGCTTCCTGGAGGGGTGGGTACTGATCCAAGTCCTCAAGGGCAAGATGGGATCTGGGGACAGGATGTGGGGTGGGGACTTCAGGCAGAAGTTCAGAGGCAGAAGAATGATGTATTCAGGAGCCAAAGTTGTGTGTGAGGGACGGGGATAGGCAGTGGGCAGGGCAGGGAGGTCCTTGCCTGTCCAGCTGGGGGTTGGGCTTCATGCTGGGGGTGACAGGAAGCCAGTGACTGAAGGAGAACCAGAGGCCTCGCAGGTGTGTCCTTGGCTTCGAATTCTCCGCTCCCCAGTTCATCATGGAGGGGTTTATTTTTTTTTAGGAATTTTTACATGTTTTTTAATTAAAGAGAACAGATTTCATATAGTTCATAGATACGATTCTAGGGATATACCTCCTCCCTTCTTTCTCCCACTTTCTTTCTTAATTTTTGCAATAACATTTTTAATTTACTTAATAGTCACAGGCTTAATGCTCCCGCAAACAGTGTTCAGCAGGTACAAAGCAGGAAGACCACTTTCAGCAGGAATACAGACAAGGGCTAGGGACAATAACAAATCCCTAGATGTCAGTTTAACTCCTACACGTTGCATTTTTCCTTTGCAGGAATCTCTTAGCCTGTCCGAGCCAGCCCTTCACAGGGGGTGAACAGGAAGGCCTGCTGCCCGGCTTTTCTCCTGGGGCTGCGTGAGAACTGAGAGAGATCAGGGCCTGGGGACACTGTAATGGTGACAGGCTGCCTGCTGGGCTCCGTGGAGGAAGCGCTGGGCTGCAGGGAGCAAGTTGCATCCTAAGAGGCAGGCAGATAAAGTGGAAAAGAGGTGTGAGCAGGGGAGAGGTCTGCTGCAGGCCTTTGCTGAGACTGGGTGATAGAGAGCAGAGCCCGTGCAGGGGTGGCCTCAAAGCCATGGCCACACCCTCCCATGCACATGGATCCATAGGCACGCAGGAAAGCTGCACACACGCATGCCCATACTCCCCACATATGCATGCATCCCATGGAAACACATGCATGCTCACAGATATACACATATACACAAGTGCATGATATACACAAACACAGCAACATACCTGCAGATTCACATGCACACACATGTGTCATGTACACGTGCAAACACACATGCACACACAGACTCCTTTAACCCGTATCCAGCCCGTTTGCTCATGAGAGTCTGTGGTTTTTAAAGATTTATTTATTTATTTGAAAGAGTTACAGAGGGAGAGAAAAAGAGAGGCAGACAGACAGACAGACGGAGAGATCTTCCACCTGCTGGGTTACTCCCCAGATGGCCACACAGCGGAGGCTGGGCCAGGCTGGAGCCAGAAGCCTGGAGTTTCATTCAAGTCTCCCACGTGGGTGCAGGGGCTCAACTCTTGGGCCATCTTCTGCTGCTTTTCCCAGGCCGTCAGCAGGGAGCTGGATGGGATGTAGAGTAACTGGCATTCATATGGGATGCTGGTGTCGCAGGCTTGACCCTCTGCATCGCAGCACCGGCCCCAGGAGTCTGGCTCCTTTGATTCTTTGATTCTGCTTTGGCGCCCTGACAACCTTGTTCTCCTGGGAGTTCTGCTTCCCTCAGGGGGCCTGGTGGGGCCGACTCCTAGCAGGCCTGAGAACCAACAGGAGTGCCAGCCAGAGCAGAATACCTCGTGGCTTCTCTCTTTATTTCCTGGGCTGCAGGACTTCCATGGGCTTCCGTGGACATTGATGCCTCCTCAGGGAGGGCAGTTCCCCAGGATGCAGTGAAGTAAATAGGGAGCCGCCCCTGCTCACTTAGGACGCATTTGAATGACGCCTGGAGCAGGTGACCTCCCAGTGGGGGTGCTTAGGTGCTTCTCCCACCCCCTGGGTAAAACCGAGGTCACCCCACAGTGCTCCATTCTGGGGTCTTTGCATTTTAGGACCATTATCTTCCTTTATGTGCCATTTCTTTAATTAAAGATTATTTACTTATTTATTTGTTTATTTAAGCAACAGAGAGTTGTGGAGCAAGGGGGAGAGATTGATCTTCTATCCACTGCATCACTCCCCAAATGGCCACGACAGCCAGGTCTGGGCCAGGCTGAAGCCAGGAGCCGGGGACTTCATCCCGGGCTCCCACTTGAGCAGCAGGGCCCAGCCATCATCTACCACTTTCCCACATGCACTGGCAGGAGGTGGGATCTGACTCCAACTGGTGCTCTGATACGGAATGCCAGCGTCACAAATGATGGCTTAACCTTGGTGCCACAGCAGCGGTCCCTGTGGACCGTTTCTTTATAGGCTGAGAGCCAAGTTCAAGCACTGTGCCAGGTTCAGCCTGGTCTGCTGAAAGCCTGGAGATTCCGGTGCCCCATCAGGAGTGTTCTCCCCGAGGCCCCCGAGGACTGTGGCCCTGAGACCCCCTGCACAGGCCTGTGGGGAGCTCGGGCACCAGGAAGGGTTTGCACGGTATTTTGAGAGCCCTGGGAGAAGGCTGTGATGCAGATATGTGCTGTGTATCACATTCCACCAGCAGCTCTAAAAAATGTTGTTTTCAGTACCCAGCTGCCACGAACGTTGCTCTTTTTCTCATGGCCGCCTCGTGGGGTCAGCCATGAGATGCCTTCAACTCTTTCGCTCATGGGTCCTGTTTGTCCTGATTTGATGTGTGTCTCTGGGCCACTTTGAGGTCCTGGGAGACACTGGGGAGGGTGTGGCCTCTGACAGGGATCAGGTTTCAGAGGGGGTGGGGGAGTGTGCCTGGAAGGTCAAGTGCAGCCTCCTGAGGAGGCGTCCTGGGCAAGCTTCCCCAAGGCCACCTCTCCCTGTGGTCTTGCTGTTGGGCTTCCTGCCCGTGTCAGTGAGCCAGGCTCCTGCAGCAGGCCGGCCTGGTCCCTGGGAGCCTGAGGCATCTGTTGCTGAGGCTTGGGATGCTTTGGCTTCAGTGCCTTCTTGTTAAAGTGAGACGGGGCCTGGAAAGAGACAGGACCGGGGTCAGTGCCGGAGGTGAGTGGGGAATCAGGAGGAGGGTGTGTGGCCCCCAGCACTGCAGCTTCCCCCTGGCTGAGCTTGGTGCTGTGTCCACCAAAGGCGCAGGGGCCCAGGGAGCAGGAGCATGGCCTGCACAGAGCCGCCTGTGGCCAGCAGGGGGCAGGGTAGGTGTGTGCAGGTGGGCAGCCATGTGTCCGTTTCATCCCCATCCCCGTGTTGGGCTGGGCGCTCTGGGCACCATGAATGCCGAGTGCTGTCGCTGAGATGTTTCACGCTGCACCTGGCTCACGGCAGGCGCTTCCTATCATTACAGGTCGTTTGGAGGGCTCTTAGCCAGGAGAAAACAATGTACCCCCCTCCGAGCCTCGGCTGTCCTTGGCTGTGTCTCCAGCGCACCGTGTGTGTTTGCTGCTTTCTCCTTCACTCAGTGATTCAGGGGAAGTCCATTGTGTCCACCCCCAGGCCAGGCCCTGCGCCAGCTCCTGCCTGTGGTCACTGCTGACCAGACTGCTCCTGGCTCCAAGGGTGTCACCGTGGCCAGGGGAAGGTGTTAAGCCTGACAGGAAGTCGGAGCATTGCTGCCTGCAGGGCTCCCTGGGCAGTCAGTTTCCTCTGGGATACTGAGCCTGGGCTTTTCCCCCTGTACAATAGAGAATCGGCCCTCTGGGACTTGGGAGCCAAAAAAGATTCTCCCTGGACAGGTTCTGTCTTCCCTGGGGAGGCTCAGAGCCAGGGCGGCAGGGCCTGGAACCTGCAGCTCCTCCACGAGACTCTGTCTCGTCACTTTCAGTGCTGCCATGGGTGGGTGACTCGGTCCATTCTGCTGTTGTAACAGAATGCCACAGGCTGGAGACTGATAAATGATGGTGTTTGTTTGAAAGGCAGAGTTGGGCAGAGAGAGAGAGAAAGTCTTCCATCGCTAGTTCACTCCCCAAATGGCCACAATGGCCGCGGCTGGGCCAATCTGAAGCCAGGAGCCAGGAGCCAGGAGCTTCTTCTGGGTCTCCCACATGGGTGCAGGGGCCCAAGGACTTGGGCCTTCCTCTACTGCTTTCCCAGGCCATAGCAGAGAGCTGGATCAGAAGTGGAGAGGCGGGGACTCAAACTGGTGTCCATACAGGATTCCGGCACTGCAGGCAGCGGCTTTACCTGCTATGCCACAGTGCAAGCCTGAGAGGGGTCTTCCATCAGCTGGTTCATTTCCCAAATGGTGACAACAGCCAGAGCTGGGTTAGACTGAAGATGGGAGCTTCATGCAGGTCTCCCACGTGGGTGCAGGAGCCCAGGCACTTGGGCCATCCTCTGCTCCTTTCACAGCTGGACTTGAACTGCAGTCCAGGCAGTGGCTTTATGCACTACACCACAACATCAGCCCCAACAATGGATTTTTTAAAAAAGATTTATTTCTGGGGCTAGTGCTGTGGCATGTGGAGGGTTAAGCCATTGCTTGCAGCCCCAGCATCCCATATAGGTGCTGATTCGAGTCCTGGCTGCTCCACTTCTGATCCAGCTCCTGCTAATGGCCTGGGAGAGCAGTGGAGGATAGCCCAAGTGCTCGGGCCCCTGCACCCGGCTGTTGCAGCCATTTGAGGAGTGAACTAGTGGATGCGAGACCTCTCTCTCTCTCTCTCTCTCTCTCTCTCTCTCTCTCCCCCTCCCTCTCCCTCTCCCTCTCTCTCCCTCTCCCTCCCTCCCTCCCTCCCTCTTTCTCTCTGTCTCCCTTTCTCCTTCTCTCTCTCTGTAACTCTGCCTTTCAAATAAATAAAATAATCTTTAAAAAATTTAAAAATATTTATTTCATTTATTTGAAAGAGAGAGAGAGATCTCCACACTTTACTCCTCAAATGACTGCAGTGGCCAGGCCTAGGCCAGGCCAAATCCAAGAGTCCAGAACTCCATCCAGTTCCCCACATGAGTGGCAGGGGTCCAAGCACTTGGCCATCTTCCCCTGTCTTCCCAGGCACATTAGCAGGGAGCTGGAGCAGAAGCGGAGCAGTGCTCTGACACAAGACGCCAGCGTCGAGTTTTCTTGGCCTGCTGCACCGTGAAGCCAGTGCTGGCAGTGGGTTCTGCAGACTGGAAAGACCAAGGGCCTGGCAGGGGCGTCAGGCGAGCGCTGCCTACCCCTGGGGCAAGGGTGAGGGAACACATGTGAGACAGGCAGGCGGGCCACACTCGTCCTGTCCCGGGGCACGTAGTCCCGTGATGGGGGCATTTGTCCATCCCTGCGGGGAGAGCCCTCAAGACCAGGTCACCTCACAAATGTCCCCAGAATGTTCCAGTGACAGCACAGTCACAGTGTGAGTTTTGGAAGGGACACTGGGCCACAGCAGTCATTCTAGAAGAGTGTAGACACCTGCTGTCTGCCCACGAGCACTGGGCTGCCCTTGCTCCCGGAGACTCCTGGCTTAGTCGGGAGGTTTGTGCAGAAGTGGATCACGGTGTAAAGCCCACGCGAGGCGCGGGGCTCCACGGGAGTGACGCAGGGGCGGGATTCCTGAGCTGGGAGACTTCGGAATTTCTGTGATTGTTGGGAGGGGAGCTGGAGATGCAGAAGGCAAGATGGGCAGGAAAGTGGGGATCAAGCAAGACCGAGGTGGCTGGAGTCAGCCCTGGCCGCCTGGCACTGCACAAGTTGTCCATCGACGTTTGCCCAGTAAGTGGCCGTGACAGGGTGACACCCAGGAAGAGGGGATCTGGGCGGGAGTCGGCCCCACAGCAGCAGCAGCAGCAGACCCCACAGAGATCGCTGGTGCTGGCTGTGATCCGGCTTGGGTTCCAGAACACTTGATTTGAGGTGGGCAGGACCACAGAACGCGGTGCCTGACCGAGGGACTCTCCCGTAGTCCCACAGGGCAAGGTTTTCTGCTACGCTACCATTTAGCTGAATGACATGTTAGACACAGCATTTGGGGAAAAGGGGTGCCCGCCTCAGGGGGCAGTGGCACTATGGAAGCCTTGTTGCTACTGTGGAGAACAATTTTAAGCCTGTGCTAACAGACTAAGCCACTCGAACGCTTATTTTGAGTAAAGGGACTGACTGAGGATTAAGCCATCAGCCTTGGACTGATCAGGACGTGGTAGGGACAATAATCTAACTGGGACATGTGGCACTTTAGCCACTGGCATCTGCCACTGCACCTGTCGAGGATGGTCTCTGGACTCAGGATGCCCATGCCTATGGCGCATAGGGCAGAGAGAGTGGGATGAGGGAGAGAGCGGTGGGGCGGGGGGCCTGTAGGGAGGCTTTCCTTCCGTGGGGAGGGCAGAATAAAGAGAGTTCAGGGGAGAAGAGGGCGGAGAGGC
Organism: Sylvilagus floridanus; assembly: GCA_949820135.1. Classification (NCBI taxonomy): domain Eukaryota; kingdom Metazoa; phylum Chordata; class Mammalia; order Lagomorpha; family Leporidae; genus Sylvilagus; species Sylvilagus floridanus. The sequence goes on along the minus strand of OX463241.1, from coordinate 160,746,500 downwards.
CGCGACTGCCCCTGCCGCTGGTGAGAAAAAGAGGAGGCGCTCGAGAGAGGGGGGAATGGAGTGAGTGGAGGGCTGTGTGTTCCCAAGATGCCGGCTTCTCGGGGGGGGGGGGAGATTCAAGGGGAGGCTCTCAGTCATCCACCAGGTTTTCCCAGTCCTGCACTTCCACCTCTCTCTCTTGAAAGGAAAGTGAAGATGATAGGAAAGAACTAAGTAAGAGGTGGGCAGGGAACCAGTGTCACATCACAGGAATCGATCAGCCAGAGGAGAGAGTTTGGAAAAAGGGGGAAGGGAGTCACAGCTCTTACCCAAAGGCCGGATCCTTTGCTCCCCTCCTCACCCAGGGCACCAAATGTAAGAAAAAGGAGTGCAGACCAGAGAGGTGGGGCACGAGTTTGCAGCCAGTCTGAATTTATTCCGAGAAAGTAAATCCGCAGAGGTGGGTGATGGAACACGTGGCAGGAGCAGGCTGGGCCTCTTCATGTCTTAGGTGGGCTGGGGTGGGGGTGGCGGCAGTACAGGGTGGGAGACTGAACTGGTCCCTTGAAAGAAAGCAGGGAACAAGAACCTGACACGCCTGAGGCTCGTGCCCTTGTTCCATCACCCGTCTCCTGTCAGGTACTATCTTTCCTAGTAAAATAAATCAACGCTTACTTCTGCAGCCTGGGCTCATGCTACATTTTCCCCATTAAGTGAAACAAACAAACAGTGGAGGAAGAAGAAAGGAAGGGAGGGAGGGAGGGAGGGAGGGAGGGAGGAGGGAAGTCCAGTTTAATGTATCAGTGGCTCCAGCTGGTAGCTGTACAGATCATGTGACTTCCATCAGTCCAAATAGAAAGTTCCTCCTTGTCCACACAGGGGAGCCTGCAGAGCCCACCCAGAGGTGCCTGTTCCGCCTATCTGAACTAAACACGGCCCCCCCAGCTGTTGACACGTGCCTTCCCACTCCTGGCATTGGAATGATCTCAGGGCTGGAATGCGACCCTCTGAGCCAGTGGGGCCCTTGGCATCGTGGCCCATTGCAGATGGATGGCTCATGAGTGGGACGCCGCCCAGTCTGAGTCACGTCAGGAAGGGGAGCTCAGGCTACCTGGGGAACCTGCCGCTCCCCACGTCTGGGAATCCCTGCTCCCTCCCATCTGCCTGGAGCCCATCCTCCCGGAGCACCTGCGGCTCTGCACCTGCCCTGGGCAGAGTTCCACAGCCCCAAGCTGCTTGGGGTGACTGGGACTCTCCACCATGCCGCCGCATGAGTGCCTGTCGTGGAGTTGGGCGCTTAGTGGGTCATCTCGCGGCCAACACTGAGAACTGCTGTGTGGCAGGCAGGTCGCGAGCTTGGCCCTAGTGAAGCAGCTAAAGCAAGACGACATGTTGCCTGCCCCATCGGGCTCACAGTCTAATGGTGGCTGGCAGTGGTGAAAGTTTGTTGAGAGAATGGTTGAGGGGCCACAATGCCTTCCAGGTCGCAGCTGCTTGGGAAAGTCATTGGATGCATGAAGAGACTGAAAGGCAGGGATCCATGAGGCACCCACTCTGCAAACGGAATCTCCTGCGATTCCCACAGCAGCCTTTTTGTGTTTAAATAAAGATTTATGTGAGAGGCAGAATTACAGAGAAGGGGAGAGAGCGAGCGAGAAATCTTCCATCTGCTGCTGCTTCCCAAATGGTTTCAACAACCAGGGCAGTGCCTGGAACTCCCTCTGGGTCTCCCACTTTGGTGCAGGTGTCCAAACACTTGGGACATCTACTGCCTTCCCAGGTGCATTCGCAGGGAGCTGGATTGGAAGTGGAGCAGCCAGGAATCAGAAAGGTGCTCATATGGGATGCTGGCACTGGCAGGTGGCAGCTCAGCCTGCTGGGCCACAGTCCTGCCCCTAACCCCAGCAGCCTTCTGACGTGGGCAAGCTGGTCTCTGTTTTACAATGGGAAGACAGGGTGGTAGGGAAGGTGCTTACCTAGGCCTTGCAGCTGATACGTGGTGGAGCTGATGGCCACGGGTCAGTTAGTGCAGGACAAGGCATGCGTTCCTTCCACCCTGCCACAGGCACGCCCTGGACATGCGCGGGCTCCTCCACCCCTCCATCCACCTGAGGACTCTCGCCCCCACCCCGCTCAGCAGCCCAGCCCTCTCCCCCCCTCCTGTGTTTGTGTTCTAGTCCACCAGTCCGTTTTGCAGCTCCAGGCTCCACCTCTCTGTCTTTCACATCTTATTCCTCTCTCAAGTTCAAAACCAGCCCGGACCATGGGAGGTCAGGAAGAGCTGGCACGAGGCCTAGCTGCAGTCTGTCAGCTTGGGGCTGTGGAGAAAGGCCTGGCTGTGAGGTCAGCAGGCGCTCTGCACCCACAGATGCTCGCTAGGCCTCTGCCCTCGCTGCGACGTCAAGCTCTCACAGGCAGGCTGCTTCAGGAAGGGGGCAGCATCCGTGCTGATGGACAGCACCTGGCGACAACCCGTCTCACGGGTCTGTCCCCTTCAAGAGCCGACCTCCCGGAGTGCGGGTGCATAGACCTGGTTCCCCACACCTCCTGCTGCTGTGGCGGGGGCCCCCACAGTGCCTTCCAGCCTCCATTCATTAGGTAGCTCCCACACCCCCTGGAAGCCCTGGTGGCAGCTTGGTGGCCAGCAAAGAGCTTGACTTTGGGTTTGAACTTGGGCTCCACCGTTTACCCATGTTGCTTAGCGTCACAGAGACTCGTGCTCTTCATCCATGAGATGAGCTTGGGCAGAGGGCTCCACACAGCGTGGACAGAGCTCCACGCATGTACTACTTGCTCTGTCGCCTGTGAGTGTGATTTTGCTCTCTTCCCTTGTGGCTGTCACCACTGGACCTGGGTGACCTCTCTCTTGCCCTCCCCCAGGTCACCGACGAGGAGCCCAGCTCCAACCACACGGTCATGATCCAGGAGACCCTCCAGCAAGCCTCCGTGGAGCTGGCCGAGCAGCACCACCTGGTGGTGTCCTCCGATGACGTGGAGGGCATCGAGACGGTGACCGTGTACACGCAGGGTGGAGAGGCCTCGGAGTTCATCGTCTACGTGCAGGAGGCCGTGCAGCCGGTGGAGGAGCAGGCTGTGGAGCAGCCGGCCCAGGAGCTGTAGAGGACACCACCGCCGCACAGCCACGGCCGCCGGCCCGGCTCCCAGAATGGCGCTCTCTCTGCCCTCGCCGCCCGGCCGCCCAGACGGGACTCTCCACGTCCCCTTGGGGTGGGCAGCGTGACGGGCATCACCAGCAATCCAGGAACCCCGTCCCCAGCACACACGTACGCCCTTGCCCCATAGTGTCTGCGTCCGGACAGACTTTTCTATCACCTGCCCCGCCTCTTCCCTTGCTTCAAGATGCAGATGGAGACCCCCAGGCTGTCTCCACATCCCTACCTCCCTGAGCCCCATCCAGGTGCCCAGACTCATCAGGGACCACTATGCAGTCTGGCAAAAGGAGAAGCCATGACAGGAAGTGACCTTATGGTGCTGGAGTCACCGCTGGGTGGGGCGGGGATCGTCCTGGCTCCATGGACAAAGTCCCTCCTTCCTCAAGTGTCGGAGGCTCCTGTTGTCACGTGAAGCCACCGCAGCTCAGCCCCGTCTCCGGGTCTCAGCTCACCATCTTGGAATTCTGCTTGTAAGAGAAATGCACTTTTCTCACCTCCCATCTAAGGAGGTGAGGCGGATGGAATAAAAGCCTTTGCTGCCTGCCCGAGTCCTGGCGTCCTCAGCTGGGGGGATGATTTGTGCTTGGGTCCAACCCTGACCCCTCTTCAAGGCCCAGTGCTTGGACTACGGCCAGCGATGCCCCCAAGGTGTTGCACTCACTCTGTGGCGACCAGTCTCACGTGCCGTCCCCGGCACCCAGCACCCCCTGCACTGCCAGCTGGGAAGGGGCTGCCCATCCCCTCTTGAATCTGAGGAGCAGTAGACCGATGCTCATGGCAGGTGTGGTGTGGTCAGCACCCCCAGGCTGCTGCTCCTGGTAGATCCCACGCATTTGGAGGTGGGGGCAACGAGGCAGGTCCTGCCGCACCTGTGCGCACCTAGGGTCTGGCCATCTTCACCCACTCTGACCCCCTGAGGACAGGACACGCTGCTTTCCAGTGACCTCCTGTGGGAATTCTGGCACAGAGAGGTTAACTCACTTGTTCAGGGCCGCACAGGAAGTGGCAGAAGCAGGAATTGAGCCCAGGCAAGATCAGCACTCGTAAGGATCGTGCCCTCTGCCACCTGACCCTTCCTGTTATAGTGGAGAGTGGAGAAGACAGTGGCTCGTGCAGGACTCTGCTATGGGTGAGCAGCCTGCCCTGGGTGACACTTAAGGTTACAAAGTGATGTGTCTGGGGACCGCGTGCAGACAGGGGCTCCTGATTGCTCTGGTACTGCTTGTATTTCCTGTCACTTCCATCTGTCAGCTCCAACACCAGGAAGGAGGAGCAGGGACTGAGGGTGGGGGCAGGTGCCCAGGACCCATGTCAAGAGTAAGCCAGCAGAACAGGAGGCCCCTGTCCAGCCTGAGGCCGGAGGCATGACGCAGGACCAGCTAAAGAATCCCTGGGCCACTGGGTGGGGGGAGGAACCGAGGGCTGCTGAGCCAGCCCCTGGTCCCTCCCACAGGCGACCTTTCTGCTTGGCTGCCAGCAACTTTTGCACCCAGACAGGCGCTGCCTCTGTAGTGTGGCCTCGCGTCCCAGCTCCCAGCTGTTAACACAGGCCGGGGCTTGAATTAGGACTAGAGGCCAGAGCAGGACTTGGGCAAGCACATCGCCTCCCCCATGTAGTGCAGTGGTGGATAATAATTGCACACGGCATGGCCAGCTCCATGCACATCAGGAACTCTGCAAGGATCTGTCTGTGGGTTCTGTGTTCAGCTCTCAGGTCAGCACGTGGTGGTGGTGGGGAGGGGGGCAGCGGACAGGTGTGCCCACCAGGGTGTAGATGAAGACTTGAGCAACCCCACGGCTGGGCAAGTTCTCGGGGGCAGGGCTTCGTGTGGGTGTGCAGGAGCAGCTCGGCCACTCTTGGTGGTGGTTAGGCTGTGGACGTGACCTTCCAGTGTGGCTGAGCTGCGTGAGCTGCTCTCTGTTTTGCATTTCTGAGGCGGCGGCAATTCAGTTTTTAACCTGTATCTATGGGGCTAATTTAGCAAATTAGTTTTTCTTGTAATCAGTATTTAAAATTCATTAGCTGTTGTCACTGATGATTTTCCCCCTGTTGTTTGGTTCTGTCTTCCTGGGCTGGAGGAAATAAAACCCATGGGGTTCTGCATGCTTTTCCCCCTCCACCCCTTTTAAAGTTTCAGAACGAACTGTCCGTCTTGCCCTTGAATGAGTTCCAGGTTTGCGTCCATCACTTGCTCACTGTGGTAAGGCCTAGCAAGAAGTCTTTGCGAATCAATTAAGTAGACTAATACTTTGCTGGAGGAGAACAAAAGGAAAAAAACCACAAAACCATGCCAAGGGGGACTGAATTTACTACGCATCACAACATTTTCTCAGTAAATTATTTGCAAGTCAACTCAGTTCTTCTCTTAGTCATGACTGAGGTACGTTGGGCTCTGACAGAAAATTCTAATCTGTCACTGCTGCTGTTCGAGCTGCAATTTAAGGCTTCGGTGGTTTCTGGTAGATAAAAGTTGTCCCACATCCTGCAGCCTAAGCAGGCAGGGACGACTGGGTCTGTTACTGTCACTGAGCAAACGGGAAGAGAACGGGCTGTACAGACAGAAGGAGGCTGTGTTGGACCAGAGTCCTCTGGGGGAGCCTCGGGACAGGGGCACCTGCTGCCTCCCCCACTCTGCATCTCTTCTCTGAGTCCCCGGAACCAGATGTGTGGGACACAGCGAGATGGGCCAGGCAGCAGCCCTGCCCTGGACGTGGTTGTGATGGGACAGAGAGGCTGGTAAGGGAGCCACTGCTGGAACTGCTTGCAATGAGCGTGTGGGTCCTGTGCAGTCCAGGGACAGAGAGGAGAGGGCAATTAGCTGATGGGTTCTGCAGGCTGGAGTGGAGTGTTCACCTGTCTGTAGGTCACACGGAGCCAAGTGACCGATAACCCAGTCAGGAGCTCAGTCCCCTATCAGCCAGCACTCTGTTGAGGACCCTGGTGGATCTGTGGTGAGCCATGGAACCTGTGCCACGATGGGTCAGGATCCCAGCTTGGAGTTACCTTCTCTCTGAGCTCAGTTTTCTCATCCCTAAAATGGAGGTCAACAGCACCCTGGATCGAAATGTAAGAGGATGCCTCTGTTTCCTGGCCAGCACACGCATCCAGGAGGGCTGCTGCTCACACCTCTCAGGTCCCTTGTGTCATTTTTACTCCATGTATTGTTGTAGCCCCTCGAATGCACGGATGGCAGTCTAGGTGGCAGGAGCCCCAGATGCCAGGAGAGACTCGGAAGGTCGCTGGTTTGTAGGTATTAGGATGGCTGCTTGGCGTGTGACACAAATGCAGAGCAGGGACCGTGGGGCACAAGGTGCTGGGCTCGGGGCTGGCACTGGGGTGCAGCAGGTGGAGCCTACATCCCATGTGAGTGCTGGTTCCAGACCCAGCTGCTCCACTTCCAAACCATCTCCCTGATAATGCACTTGGGAAAGCAGCAGCAGACGGTCCAAATGCCTGGGCCCCTACCACATACGTGGGAGACGTGGAAGGCGTTCCTGGCTCCTGGCTTCAGCCTGGACCAGCCCCAGCCACTGTGGTCATTTAAACCAGCAAATGGGAGAGCTTTCTCTCTCTCTCTCCCTCTCTGTAACGTTGCCTTTCAAATAAATCTTTAATTTGTTTGTTTAGGACGCCTGGGCTGAAGGTCTTGAGGGTTTTGTGCTGCTCCATTTTATAGACAAGAAAACTGCAGCGCAGACAGGGAAGAGGGCTCAGCAGATGGCACAGAGCCCACGAGTGCCCGATGCCCCTGCTCGGCTCCTTGGCGGAGCGTGTGCTGAGAAGGCTGGTGTCCCCGCCTCAGGCCTGGGAAGTCCTTGTTCACGATGCTCCAGCCTCTGGGGCAGCCTCTGGCCCTTGCTACTGCTGCTTTCACCACCCTGGTCTTACATCAGACAGGGCAGGAGGGACCCTTGGGAACAGATCATTACAGGTCCTCTCACTGCCAAGACAGGCTCCTCCCACTGGGGGGCTCACCGTGGGAACAGCCCTAAGAAAGCCATAGGGCGGCCGCTTCCTGTCCTTGTGGTTCTGACACTGGGCATCCAGTGGCTGCCGAGGGAAAGAGCCCTTAGCCTTGGACATCACAGAGCCAGAAGTGTATCCCTGGCCCTCCTAAGACCTCAGAACCCGTCCCGAGGTGCCTTGTCTGTGCAAGCACCTGCAAAACCTGTGAACCTGGAGCCCTCCGTCCCCTCCCCTCCCCTCCCCTCCCCTCCCCATCTGTCCTCATGCTTCCTGCCTGTGGCTTTACCATGGGGAAGTTGATGCCGAGCTCTTAGGGTCGAGGGGAGGCTGAGCAGGGGGATACCTCGTACACGCTGGCAGAGGCTCAGCGGCTACACAGGGCAGCTGGTGGCATTGCAGTCCTGCTACAAGAGCCTGGAGAGCCCCAGGAGGTGTCCAAACTACCCGTGATGTCTTCAGCATCTCCCTTGTCCTAAATCAGCCGGATCTGTTTCTGCGTGGTTGGGGTTGCATGCCCCAAGTGCAGTGTAACCAAAGAAGTTTCTCACAACCCCTGCAAACCGTCATGTGTGTCGGGTGGGTGAAAGGCATCGTCTCAGCCTCAGCTTCTGCTGGCACCTCCTGCGTCGCTGACGTCCAAGGCCAGGCAGAGAGAAGGAAGGGGCCTGGTGTGCACGCTGCTTCCCGTTCTGTTCTGCTGAACGGTGGTCTGCTCTGCGCTCCCGAATCTTGGACTCCAGAGGAGCAGGAGATGGAGCATGTGTTGGCACAGACCTCCCAGCAAAGCCCAGATGTCAGAGTATGCGAGGGGCTGTGGTGGGGAGAATGTTGCAGGCTGAGGGCAGAGGGAGGGGAGGAGGGTCCCCCAGACAGGAGCCTCAGCCCTCCCGAGCAGTGGTTCTTAGCTTTGTAGGTCTCTGAGCCTTTTGGGATTCTGAGCAAAGCCACAGACGTGCTCCTTGGGGAAGCATTGCACACACAGAACTCCAGTGCACCTGCCAGGGATTCCTGGACCTCGAGCTTAGGATCTTGGGGCAGGTCGTTGGAGCTCTGGGTGCTTCCTTTTCCTCCCTGTGCATTGCAGGGTGGCCACACCAGGGAGCGTGTGTGAGTGCCGGTGACATCATCCCTCTACTGATGCTCTGCACTTGTTACCGCTCAGTCCTCACACGTAGCCTGTGTCGTCCATTTCACAGATGCAGAAATCAAGGTTCTGGCCAGTTACTTTGCTTTAAGGGGAACACTTCCATTTGCTGGGCATGAAACCCAGGCTGAGATTTGGATACACGCATGCCTGGCCTCAAATCCCTTTTTCCAGCTCTTCCTCCAGCACCTGCTCCTCATCGCCTTCGTGCTGAAGCAGGTGGAACCTATGTCAGCTGCTGGTGCAGGACTGCTGTGGGGGTGAAGGTGGGCCCACAGTAGGTTCAAGTGGGAGCGGAGCGCGCCGAGGTGATGGTGCACCAGCAGGGGGCGCTAGGATGCCCAGCCAATACCCCAGGTTGGTGCCGGCAGGGCCGGTGGGCTGTCCTGAGCAGTGGAAGTAGGTGGTTCTTTTCTGCTTCTGTGACAGCTCCAGCTCACCCTGGCTTTGGGCTCAGAAGAATCTTCACCCACACCTCACCTCTCCTAGCTGTGGGGCCCGGGACACAGCTCTTTAGGTTCCTGAGCCCCAGTGCCTTCAAAAAAGCGGAGATATGGATGTGTCCGTGGCTGTCACGTAGATGAAGGTAAGATGTGTTACCTGCCTAGCAGCTCACCCGACTCAGAGCACCTGTGACTGAGGCCAGCCTGGTCGGGGGATGGAGTGTTGTGTAGGGAAATGGGCCTTGAGGCTTTCCCCATCTCTGCCATGGAGTCTCTTCCATTGTCTGGGCCTCCGTGTCTCTGCCAGACAGAGCTTGGAGTTGGAGGGTCTCTGAGGACCCCGCCCAACTGTCACTCTCTGTGGGTTGCCATTAGCCCTGGACCACGCCTGGGAAGGAGGAGCCTGCATCGGGGCAACTCCAGGGCACAGCTCCTGTGCTGCATTGTTTCTGGCAGCTTCCTCAGCCTGCCCACGCCTCGTTATCTCATCCGTAAGTGGGAATGTCCACCCCAGCCTGTAGGGTTGATGGAGGGAGCAGCTGTGGGAAATCTAAGCCTTGTCAGCCGGTACCATTGGCATTCCGGCGTCCACTGTGGTCTCAGTATCCGGTAGACATTACTGCTCTGTCCGTTTTGCTTCTTCTAGACCTTGAAGGAATCCTGATGGAGCTGTGGGCTTCTGAAGCCTTGGAGGAGCAGCTATTTTAGGTTTTGTGGGCTGTGCGATCTCCATCTCTACACGTCAGCCCTGGTGAGACAGCGCAGAAGCAGCTGCAGACTGTATGCTAACGAGGCAGGGTGGTTGTGGTCCTGAGAACTTGGCAAATGTAGGTGGTGAGGTAGATGTGCCCCACCTGCCTTCGGTGCTCGACCCTACAGGGCCAGACGCTCAGAACCTGCACAGGTGTTTGTGTTTTGGTTTCCAGCCACCAGGCACCTTCACGCTGGTAATCAGATTTCATTTTGAAAAATGCCAGGCCATTTCTGAAAGGAAGAGAGGAGGGTTGCTGATGGAGACAGAAGGGAGATGGAGCGGGGGGAGCTGCTCTGGACTGTTTCTGCCTCCAATGCCTCGGTGGCCCTGAGGCTGCCTCTCCTTGTCTCTGGGCCTCTGGCCCCTGCCCTAGGGAGGGGGCTGGGCTGTGGCCCTCTCCTGTTGGTTCCTTTCTGTTCCGATGTTCCCAGTCAAGCAGCTTTAGTGGGTTATTGTGATGGTGCTCAGAGGAGAATGAGGCATACCTGTAGGGGGCAGAGCCTGTAATTAAACGGCCGAGAAATTAGGAGCGTCAAATGATTGCATCAGGGTGCTGTTGAAGCCCAGACACTGCTCTGCTCCGAGTCCCCAGGAAGCTCTCCCGAGGTGGAGTCTTCCTCCGCACAGCGGCTACCCCGACCGGGTCTCCTTCCCGGTCCTCACTCTGAGACACCTGCTGGCCGCTGCTGCAGCAACAGCTGCTGGTTGTTCCCAGCGTGGGCTACTCTTAACTAAGCTGGACGATCTTTCTGGAGCTTACAGACAATTCCTGCCCTCCACCTGGGCCAGGAATGAGGGTGCTGTTTGTCTACCTGCCCCTCCTGGAGAGGCAGGAACAGGGATGTGTCCCCCTAAAATTCAGACTCCATGTCACTAACTACAAGTTGCATTCCTCCAGGCACCCCACCCCACCCCACCCCACCTCACATCAGAGCAGAATGTGAATTGTGATTTAGTTACGCCAGGAGGGTATACCCTTGCCTGAGACCCTCCCCCGTGGCCAAGGCACTTCTGGAAATCCTCCCTAACTGTCCCCACAGCCTCATCCTCTCCTGGGTGTGCAGCGATAGCTTCCTGCAGGTGAGCTGCAGTGTCAGCCTCCCCAGATGGAATGTTCTACTTCCTCGTGGAGACTGCGCATTCCATCGTACCCAGTACTCACTGAGAACCCTTTTTGCCCCTAGACCTGGGCACAGCTCCATCCCAGCCTCCACCCAGTCCCAGCTGGCAGGACAGACAGATCCCTGGGCATGACAGGAACAGGTGAGAATGAGAGTATTTCCCAGGGCTATAGGGGCACCGAGGAGGGGGCTCACCCTGGCCTGGAGGATCAGCAATGGCTTCCTTGGGTGCTGGGCAGCCAAAGGCAAGTCTTCCACGTTGTCCAGGAAGCGGTGGCACGGCACAGGGGTGCAGCCAGCACAAGAGAGGCACAGGGGTGCAGCCAGGAGGTGGAACTGCAGAGCCTGAAGGGACAAGATGGAAGTCAGACCAGGGCCAGGGCGGGCACACAGAGGAGGAAGAGGAAAATCCCCATGGCCGCGGGGCTCAGTGACTCCCCAGAGGCCAAAATGAACTGGGGTGGCTCTGAGTCCATCACAGTCTGAGCCTCTGCCCCTCCCCTCCCTTTCCCACCCCCACACAGCCCTCTCCCTCCTCGGCCAATGGCACCAGCTGCCCCACTGGGCCTGAGGATGGTGCCAGGTCACCAGTCACAGGTGCCATCGGCAGAGAGAGGAGGTGCTTACTCCAGGCCAGGATGCCAGCCGCCCTCACCGCTCAGCCTGCTCGATCCGAGGGATCGTTCTGTGAATCCGAGGGGTGGTTCTGTGCTGAGACTTGCTTAGTGAGGCGAGCAGGAAGCAGTGCACACATCTGTCTGCACTGTGCATGCCAGCCGCCCTCACCGCTCAGCCTGCTCGATCCGAGGGGTGGTTCTGTGCTGAGACTTGCTCAGTGAGGCGAGCGGAAAGCAGTGCACCCATCTGTCTGCACTGTGCATGCCAGCCGCCCTCACCGCTCAGCCTGCTCGATCCGAGGGGTGGTTCTGTGCTGAGACTTGCTTAGTGAGGCGAGCAGGAAGCAGTGCACCCATCTGTCTGCTCTGTGCCACCAGCTCCTGTGTCTTCCCAGACTGGGGCTTGAGTACTAGTGCCAGTGCTGGCCGGCCGGACGTCTCCTCTGAACCTGACCTTCAGCCCAGTACTAGGCCCTCCCGGGAGGGTTGGCCGACAGGCTCGCCTCAGCCTGGACAGTTGGCTCACGCTGCTCCCACTGCCTGGAGCATTCTTGCTGCTTTCCTCCCCACTGCCCAGGCTGTGGCTCCCAGCTTTCCCAGTTTAGACTCTCCTGAGTTTCCAGGGCTGCATATGACCATGGCCTGTTCTCAGTGTTGAATCTCATAAGCCACACGTGAAAACCCGCTCGCCATAAGCTACTCAGAACAGGCAGATAAAGCGAGAGTTCTCTAGCCACTTCCAGAACAGCCTGGTCTCCCCACAGGAGGCATGGACAGGGTGTGGTTTGCTGTGCGTCGTACTTCCTTTCGTTCAATAAAATCCCGGCCGGGGACCCACTGGGTGCCAGCTCTCCTCTGGGTCCTAGGGAAAGACCTTGCATAAAACTTGAGGAGCGCACAGTCTGAGCCGGAAGCAGCATGCAAATGAGATTAAAATACATGAGAAGATGATGCGTGCTCTCTGGAAAAGTAAAGTGGGTGTGTGGAGGGAGAGTGCTGGGGGGAAAGTGTATTTCACAGCGTGCTCAGAGACGGCTCCCTGGGCGAGACTGGCAGAATCTGCCTGGCGTGAGGGCGTGGGCAGGCCCGGGGCAGGGCTGTCAGGTGGGGCGAGAGCAGGTGTAGGCACTGAGTGGGCAGGGACTCGCAGGCCTGGTCACGGGGTGCCAGGAGGCAGTGTCTCTGCAGCCACCAAGGGAGAGGACGAGCAGAGTGGCCGAGAAGAGCTGGCGAGATCAGAGGGGCCCTGCTGGCCGAGGCAGACCTGTTTGCCTCTCCGTGAGTCTGAGCCAGCCTGTGGTAGAGGCCCGGAAGTGAGGAATGGCACGAGCCGACTTAGGCTTTGACAGGATCGCTGTGTGGCAAACAGAGCTCTTCTCAGTGCGTTTTGATGCCTACGTGGTTTCTGTATACGATCACACACACGTAATCTTTGTGTCTGTCATCTTTCTCAGACATAAGCAGTATCACTCTGCGTTGCTCCGCAACCTGCTCTTCCACATCCATGTCTTAGAACCTGGAAAACGTTCTGCATTGTGTGTTTGGATCTGCTGCTTTTTTTTTTTTTTTTTGACAGGCAGTGTGGACAGTGAGAGAGACAGAGAGACAGAGAGAAAGGTCTTCCTTTTGCTGTTGGTTCGCCCTCCAATGGCCGCCGCAGCTGGTGCACCACGCTGATCCGAAGCCAGGAGCCAAGTGCTGCTCCTGGTCTCCCATGCAGGTGCAGGGCCCAAGCACTTGGGCCATCCTCCACTGCACTCCCGGGCCACAGCAGAGAGCTGGCCTGGAAGAGGGGCAACTGGGACAGAATCCGGCGCCCTGACCAGGACTAGAACCCAGTGTGCTGGCACCGCAGGCAGAGGATTAGCCTAGTGAGCCAAGGCACTGGCCTGGATCTGCTGCATTCTTTAAAAACCATTGCATGTCTTGTGCAGTGTGCCTCTCCTATTGTGGCATATGTATCATGTGGTTCCCCCTTTTAACTCCTATGAACAATGGGGTCTCTCCGTTGGATGGCCTTGAACTTCAGGTCCACTCTGCCACAGGCCCCTAGGCCCAGTGCTACTTCTCGGCATTGCTACAGAGTCTAAACTGTTGCATCCACAAATTCCAGTTCTTTCCCCACCAAGAAAAGCAGTGAGCGAAAAGCAGTGGTCCAAGGACGGATTGGTGCTCTGTGTTGGTGACTCGGAAAACATCACTGTGGTTGGGAGGGCCTTTTGGAATCTCCCAGACAGAGCCCACGTGTCCCAATGGAATGAATGGATACCAGGGAGATGGAGTCTTGTCTAGGGCCACTCATGACTCCGCAGCAAAGCCTGATAAGGAAACTGTCTCTGCCTCCCGTTGGCTCTGCCACCTGTCAGTACACAAGGCAGACTCGGGGCCATCAGTGGGCACCATGTCCTGTTAACCTTCCAGTGGGCTGTCCAGCTAGAAGGTGGCCTCCTCACATGGGTGGGCTGATCGAACCATGCAGAATATTTGGTGGGGGGGAGTTGTTAGTCTTCTGTTGCTGTCATAACAAATGAGCACCAATTTAGTGACTTACATATGTGGGAAGTATCCTTATCTGGCCACTTAATAGCTGGCTGTCGCTCAGGAAGTGCAGTGAAAGTGAGACTTTATTGTTGGTCTTGAAAGATGGGGTGTCTGATGAGCAGGTACACCTGGAGCAATTATAGCAGACAATGTGTATCCTAGCACGCAGGGCCCTGCCCCAGTTCCTCATTGGCTGAGTACTACGGTGCACAATCTTCCCGGACACTGCCTAAGCTACAGTTACCTTCCTCCTCTCTCTGTGTCTTAAATCTCCTCTTGTGAGTTGGCTACTCCATAACACCCTGTTTGCCTAGTAGTTTTGCTACCCCTGAAGGTCAGCCAAGGGCAGTTTTTCATTCTATGTTGAAAATGGACCGCCAGACATTTTCTCACACACAGCACAAGTTTATTTTCTTGTGGTTCTGTGGTTCTGCAGAAACGCGTGTGTCCCCAGGGTAAGAGCAAGGTGTTGGCATCCTGTGTGGCCTTCTGCAGGCTCTGGGGGAGAACTCATTTCCTGCTCACTTGGTTCTTAGCATAATTGTGTTCTATGAGATCCTCATTTCCTGTTGGGCTGTGAACTGCAGGCCATTCCCTGCTTCAAGTCTCCCACATCCCCTCCTGGCCCCTTCCCTGACCTGTGGGGGGTTGGGTACCCCTCATACTTCCAGCCTCTCCTTCCTCCCATCTCCAACCTAGAGAAACAAGATAATCCCCATGTTCTCAGGTCAGTCTGTGGTCAGCCTTTAAAAAAAAGCTATTTAAGAAGGAGAAAGAGAGCGAGCAAAGGAGGACCCATCTGCTAGTTCACTCCCCAAACACAATAGCTCCAGGCCAGGCGAGGGGCCAAAGCTAGGAGCCAAGGACTCAGTCCGGGACTTCCACTTGGGTGGCAGAAGCTCATCTACTTGAACTGTCATTTGCTGTCCCCCAGGGTGTGCATTAGCAAGAAGCTTGAATCAGGAGCAGAGCCAAACGCAAACTCAGGCCTTCTGACGTAGGATGCGGGTGTCTTTAAGGTGAGAAACCTTAATTCCACCTGCAACTTCAATGCCCCTTTGCCATGTCAATTGCATAATCACACTGTAGGGGGATAGGATGTGGCCGTCTTTGGGGTCTTCTGTGTCTCAGAGGGGCTCTCTGCAGATCTCTGGGTCTCCTTCTCTACAGTGTCCCGTGCTCTGGAACTCTGCCCTGTGAAGTCTCTGTGCTCTCAGCTCAGGGAGTCTGCTGGGTTCTGCCTGGTCCCCTCTACTCTCTGCTGTGGTCTGGAAAGTCAAGGCCATAACCTCGGCTTGCTTCGTTTCTTGCCTGTTGGTAGTCATCTTTCACTGCCTGGAGTGTGGTGTCTTAGAAACTTGTTTTTCAAGTTTTTTTTTTTTTTTGGTTGCTCCACTTTGACTCTCTCCATCTTCCCCTCATCTCTGTGACCCAGCTGAGCCCCAGCCCGCAGTCCCCGTCACTGCCAGCCATGTGTAGAGCTTCTCAGATGCCCTTCCTAGTCAGGCCTTCAGGTCTCATGAACTTGAACCCTCTAGCCACACCGGCCTGAGAGAGAACTATGAAGCAGAGCCCAGTGCGTCCACAGACCCATGGGAGACGGTGATACATTGCTTGTTGAAACCACTGTGTGTGTTTACAGTAGCAGATGTTGGAACTCCTTGGGAAGCTGACAGTGGGGCTCATCAGCCATCATGAGAGCCCCACTCACCCAGAAGAGGTACTTCTTGGGACTTTTCATGTCCTGCAAGAAGTCCTTGGGTCCCACGTGGCCATGAACTAAAACGGCCTGGGAGGAGCCATGTGCTTGTGTGCCAGGCACCTTACCAAGGATCTCATTTTTCCTCAGAGCTGTCCTGCGAAGTGGACCTCGTGTGACAGGAGACAGGGGCTCCGAGAGGCTTGGTCAACTTTCCCAGCTAGGGAAGGAGGTCAGGGTGGTCTGACGTCAAACTCCTTCTGCTCTCTGGGATGTGGGAGCATTTTCTAACAGCAGCCACGAGCTTCCTGGGCCTGCAGCAAGGTCCTCTGCCATCGTCAGCAGGCAGACACCCCGTGTTCCCATCCACGTGGCCACACAGCTCCTGTGCCCTGGGAATGTGACAGAGTCTCCAGGGTCAGGTGACAGTCCAGGCTCCCCTGCCTGGCCTGAGCCCTCCATCTGCCCTAAGCATCAGCCCCTGTAACATTCCAAGCAAAGGGTTCGTCCCCCTCCTTGGCTTCAATCCTCTCTCATGCTGGGGTCTCCCTGGAAGGAGCAGGGAGGAGCTCATCCCATGACTGTCCAGGCCCCGCCCCCCCTGTAGCTGGCTGTCACAAAGGCAGAGCCCAGACAGGTTTTCAAAGCCATGCCAGAGTGGGGGCCCCGAATGCCAAGAGGAAGGGGTGGTCATATCCCCTTACTCAATGCCTTTGTTCTTTTTTTTTTATTTGAAAGGCAGAGTTAAAGAGGGAGTCAGAGAGAGGGGTCTTCCATCCACCCTTCTTTTCTAAGTCCTTCCAAAGAATGCCTTTGTTCTTTAACTGTTGATTTTGAAGCTCATGTCTACCCACTGTTCTCCATGTGACAGGCACACAGCTAAGCCGTTTATTGTGTGGTCTCATCTAAGCCGCATAAAACCCTCCCACAGGTGAAGGGACAGCCTCCAGGTGGTGCCCGTGTCATTCAGTCATTCTGTCACACCGCCCACAGCTGGGCTGGGTCTTGCCCTCTTTCCTACCACATCCTGTGTGCCAGGCAGTGGTGGCCAGGCCTGGGGGAAGAGCCAGGAGCAGCAGTGGGGCTGAGCACCGGTGTCAGAGCACAGGATATGAGCAGTGGAGGGGAAGGATCAGAGACACAGCTGGCGAGGCCCTGGGGCTCCAGTCCATGGGCGGGGCCCAGCTCAGCCCAGCCTCCTGAGTGGTCAGTGCAGGCCATCATGTCTCCGGAGCTATCCCCATGCAGTGGGTGCCATGACTTCCATCTGACCTCTGCACCCTGTATACATCTGGCTCTCCAGTGCCCAGCCCACATACATGTGGCATAACATTCAGGCTGATGCTAAAGAAGAAAGCAGAGATTTTTGTGTCCACAGCATCAACAGGGTCCAGAATTGGAAACCCGTAGCCTTACACACCCCATGCCACACACTGCACACTCCCCAACACAAGCATTCACCCTGATCTTACACATACTACATGCACTACCCACTACTAATGCCATGCACCACACACAAAAAATGTGACAGCCCCACACCATGTCCAGAATACACACACACACACACACACACATGCACCCCACATAGCCCCATACACCACACAAACTCAAAACATACTCTCCTTCCACATACCCACACACACGCAGCACACACTCGCGGCAGCAAGGGAGAAGCCCGCTCACTCTGAGGGGCGTCCCTGCACGGGATGACACTTGCATTGATGTTCTCGCTGCAGGCCTGTTTATCGCCTCTCCCCAGCGCCTGGCCACTGAATGAAGACAGATTCCAGGAAGCTTTGAAATGTTCCAAATGCAGCCTCAGATGCCAACGCTTTGAAGATTAGAGCAAGGTTTAATTCTCTTCCTCTCAACCCTGACTTCTGAATTATTTCTTAATTATTGCTCTAAAAACGCTCTGCACTCCGTGATTTCTGAAAGCAAGGCGGGCCCGTGGTGAGAGCTGTCATTCACTCAGGTCTTCCTGTGTGTCAGGGTGTGATAAGCAGGGTTATGATAACCCCCGATTTACAGAACAGGAAGGAGAGGTGCATGGATCAGAGTAGGTCATGGGCAAGGGGGGATCTGGGCTGTCCAGCCTCGGAGCCCATGTACGTGAACCTGTGCCTGCTGTCAATTGTGTGAGGTTTGGAAAATAGAGGGAACAACAGAGAAGAAAATAGGCACTCCCAGATTATTCTACAGTTTGCATTTTGGGTCAATTTATTTCCAATGTATTGATATCAGTATAAACATTTGTTATATGGAACAGGTTTACATGATCTATGTGATGTTTGTATATGACTTTCTTTAAAGACTTATTTATTTGAAAGAGTTACACAGGGAGAGGGAGAGGGAAGTCTTCCATCTGTTGGTTCACTCCCCAATTGGCCGCAACGGCCAGAGCTGTGCCAATCCGAAGCCAGGAGCCAGGAGCTTCTTCCAGGTCTTCCACACGGGTGCAGGGGCCCAAGGACTTGGCCATCTTCTACTGCTTTCCCAGGCCATAGCAGAGAGCTGGATCAAAAGTAGAGCAGCCGAGTCTTGAACCAGCACCCACCCATATGGGGTGCCAGCACTTTAGGCCAGGACATTAACCCACTGCGCCACAGCACCGGCCCCTGTATATGACTTTTTAAAAATAAAATTGCTGCATTTCCAAGACTTAAAGCCGAGCAAGAAGGGAAGAGTAGAGGAAGGAACGGCAGAGGCGTCTGTAAATGTGGGCTTGCAGCCTGGTGGTGGGACAACCTCTCTGTAAAACGACCAGCAAAGAGAAAAACAGATTTCTCAGGGGATGCAGGGTGTGGTTTGGGGGGTCAGATGTCCCACTATGAGTTGTGGCTCCACCCCTGGAATTTCTGGGAGCAGGGGCCTCTGCAGGGCCCTCTTCCATCATCTGAGACACCTGGACAACGTGCCTGCAGAGTTCTGCATCACAGGTTAGTGGAGAGGAGTCCTGTGGGTGTCACGCCAAGCACTGGCAAGGTGCCTGTGCACTGGAGGGTGCAGACAGATGTGCTTTACCCCTCTAGCCTTGAGACTTGGGAGAGAAAGAGTGCACCCACGTCAGAGTCCAGGATGCCCTGGCTTCCCACAGTGGGCATCAGCTGGGGGCTGCTGTGGGTTCTGCTGGGAGGCCAGGCAGGAGCCCCTCCAGGGAGGAGCCCTCACTCACCTACATGCAGCCCCTCCCCAGGCACCACCACCCACGGGAGCATCCAGAGGGGGCTCTTTGCACCTTCCCAGTACCCAACCAGACCAAGCACCTCCAGCACCTGCAGTGCCCTGGTACCCTCCCTGTCGTCCTGCACCTGCAGCCAGAGGGGCCTGGGGGAGCCCGGGTCGGGTCAGATGGAGTCTCTGCTCCACACCATCCAGGCGGTCCTCCCTCTCCATCAGGGCTGCAACAACCCTCATGCTCAGGGGTCTCTGCCACACCCGGACCAGGATCTCTCTGACCTCGTCGTCTTCCCCCTCTCCTCCTCCCTCCATCCTCCTGCTGCTCCTTCAACACTCCAGCGGGGCTGGCTCCAGCATTTGGGTCCTAATTGCGGAACTGGCAATGCTAATTCGCCGTGGCATCCCAGAGGCTGCTCCCCGCCCTCAGGTGTTTTGGACAGGCATCCCTGATTGCCCTCCAGCAAACCAGCAACCCCCTTGGCCTCGTGTTCCTGGCCCCCTTTTGTCCCATTTCCCCCATCACTCCCTGCTGACCGATGTCCAGGCCCCCTTCTCAGCACCCCCCATGCCACCTGCACCTGCCGCTGCATCCATGGCCTCTGGGCTTTCCCACCGAGAGGGCAGAGACTTTGTTTTGCTTGCTGCTATATTGCCAGTTGCTTGCATCATGCCTGACGTACTGCAGCTATTCTGTAAATATCTTTGGAATGGAAATGAAACAAATCACACAAACAGGGAGCTGAATGGAGACAGAACTGCACTTAAAAATCATACAGAGGTGATCACTCTGCTGGGTGATGGTGAGGCATCGTCCCTCCTCGAAGCGCCATCTGCAGTGACAGGTCCAGTTTGTCCCCATGGCCTTGTGGCCCTGGTTTTGCTGACTGTGTGCTGGCGCTGTTCCAAGTCACATGGACCCATTTCAGCCCTGGAAGGAGAGGGGCCCAGGGTCCAGATCTCTGTCCCCTGACCTGGGGACAGCATGGCCATTGGAGGAGCAAAGTGGGCTGGGGACAGGATGCTGTCCTGTGCCTTTTCAGCTGGGGAGTGGGAAAGTGCCCAGCAATGTGCTGGGACAGGTGCACCAAGAGTGCGCTGGGGGACAGGATGGGGGAACAAACATGTAGCCTCTCAGCCTGCGCAGCACCTGGGACAGCACTCCAAGCTAGTCCCACAGAGTGATGTCCAGACAGGCACCTGATAGGCTGCTGTGGGCAGGGCGGCAGCCAATCAGAATGCAGTCCTGGCTCAGCTGGCACTCCGTGGCTGAAGGCTGGGCGAGGCTGAGGAGGACAATGTGAAGAGGATAAATGGCCCGACTGTAGCCCTTTGATTTGGGGTGGGTGCAAGGACAGGCCTGGAGGGAGATGTCAGCATTTGTCACGGGCGTGTCAGGCGCTGCATGACGCGCGCTGGCAGGCACTTCTGGTCCCAGGCAGAGGGAGGGACGGGCAGTCCCCCGAGGAGTCGGTGGCAGGTGCTCAGGAAGAGGGGAGGGCGCCAAAGGGTTGTGACCCTCTCGTCATTCAGCTACAGCATGAATTATGAATGGCTGGCTATAAAGTACGCCCATGCACACGCACAGAGCTGAGTAGCGCTTTGCCAGCACTCAGCGCTGTAGTATTTTCTGGGCTGTGATGATAAAAGCTCCATTTGATCAGGAATAGAAGTGGCCCTGAGTCAACTGCCCTTTCTCCTTAATAAGCTCCAAAGATGACCTGAACAATCAACGTGAGATGCTTGGCAGTCCTTGGCTGGCCGACTTGACCAGCCCCTCACGCCTCTCTGATTTCCCTCTTTCTTCCTGCCTTTCCCTCTGTCCCAAGGGAAGCGTGTGCCCCCTCCCTGCCTGGTCTGCCTGTTCCCTGCAGCTGCTGTGTCCTCAGCTGCTCTGGGCTGATGCTCTCCTGAGCCGAGACGCGGTACCTGCACACACTGCCTCTGCACCATGGCGCTGGATTTCTGACTTGCGTCTCTCCTGATGCTTTGTCAAAAAGAGGAAAAAGAGAAGACAAGGAGCGTTGTTTTCCCTGCTCAGCCAAAACGAAAAGGAGAAGATGGAGTATGCAGGCTGTTCTGCAGATAAGTGTTGCAGCAAGTTCACAAGCATGTGTGGATGGGAGATGAGAAGCTGGTCCTTTGCCATTCAGAAGCCTCAAACCCTGAGCACCTGTCTTCTCTCGTCCTCAGCGCTCCAGTTCCCTCCATCTCCAGGGGCAGACACTGGGAATCAGATTGCACAGCCTTTCTCACCCTGGGCCTTTGTACCTGCCCTTCCCTCTGCTTCACCTCCTACCTCTTCCTTTCGAGATCCTTGAAAGGTCTCTGGTCAAACTCTTCCTTCTCCAGGAGGTCGTCCCTTATCTTCCTTGAGCTCCCAGAGTCACTGCTCAATTTACATTTCGCAGATTTCACAAATCTCAGAGCCTCCCTGAGCTCAGATCACTCCCCATTTTGTGACTGGTGAAGCGTGGAGAGGCGAGGTACAGTACTCGCAAGCCTGCAGCTACTGAAATGCCGTCGCAAATCCACGAACTAGACCAGAGGCAGGTGTGTGGAAAACGAGGCACTTACACTTTTTCAGCTTCCTCCCAAGGCCATGGTGCCACAGGTAAACTATGGGTCCCCTCAGACAGCCAGGTGGCAGTGGTATGCCTTTGCTCCATTCTCCTTCATTTTAAGGATCTTCTTGTCTATTTATTCCGTCTCCTACATGCAAATTCCCCGAGTTTTGTGTTTCTCTCCTTTAATCCACTTCTTCCTTCCCTGGGGGAGGGTCTTCATGACCTTGTGGTAGCAGCGTGGATGGGGACCTGTGTAGAGTGAGGATGGCACCGATTGGCATCTCTACTTCCTTTAGAGGCTGACACTGGGCTGGAGCTGTGGCATAGTAGGCTAAACCTCTGCCTGCAGCACCAGCATCCCATATGGGCACCGGTTCATGTCCTGGCTGCTCCTCTTCCAATCCAGTTCTCTGCTGTGGCCTGGGAAAGCAGTAGAAGATGGTCCAAGTCCTTGGGCCCCTGCACCCACATGGGAGACCCATGTGAAGCTCCTGGCTTTGGATCAGCTCAGCTCTGGCCACTGTGGCCATTTGGGGAGTGAGCAAGCAGATGGAAGACTTTTCTCTCTGTCTCTTCCTCTCCCTGTCTGTAATTCTACCTCTCTAATAAATAAGAATCTTTAGAGGTAGGCACCCTTGGGTTTGGCCAGAACGGCAGCTCAATGCTCCTGAGGTCACCTGCATCCTTCTGAATGTTCGCATGCTCTGTTTGTTGAGCTGTGGTCCTCAGGGGCTGGGAGAGATGAGGATTCTGTTGTCAGCCTATCTCTGACCCCATTCTGTGACCTCTTCCCCTGCCCACTCTGAGCTCAGACTCCCTGCAGGCTTCCTTCTGTTTCTTCCTCCCCAGCCAGGTTTCCCCTGTGTCAGATCCTTTGCCCAGGGTGCAGTGCCAGACACCAGCTTCCCTGAGGATCTGTGTGTGCCAACCTTCCCTTCCACCCGACCCACACTCCTCTGGGAGAGTTCTGCAGCTGGCTGCCTGAGCTCCAGGTGTGGCCCCTCTGTTCATCTGCCCGGCAGGGATTTCCTGGTGCTTCCTCCTTGTTGGGCTCTGCCCTGGGCATGTGGCCCTGCCGTCTCGTCACGGCACCACCCACCTGCTCTGCTGTGCTCATTGCCTTATCTGTAACGCACGGAGGATGTGCCGAGTGCTCAAAGCTGTTGTGAAGGTAACGGGCCACGTGCATGCCAAAGGCCCAACTCATTCATGATGCATCTCCAGGTTCCCCGCCAGTGTTGGTTTTGGCTGGCATTTCCTCATCTGAGAGGTGACAGTGACGTGGGGTTGGGATGATGTATGCACATTTTGAGAAGCACAGGAAGTGACAGAGAACTTGGGTCCATGGACCTCTCTTCCACAGGCAGGGGTCAGGCTCCCAGAGTGGAACACACTCTGGGCTGCACCTAGGAACCTGAGGCACTCAGAGTATTTCCTGCAATGCGTGACCTCTCCTGGTTCCACAGGGCAGCTGGTGGCATTGTTGGCTGGAAGAACCCCAGGTCCATCTGTTGGGTCTCCTTAGTTGGCAGTGAGGAAACCTGAAGCCCAGAGAAGAGAATCAGCCCAACTAGGGTCACTGCAAAGAGGGAGGCAGAGCAGGTGCAGAGGCTAGTTGTCCCAGGACCAGCCCTGTAAGGCTTCTAGCTCTCTCTCGCGCAGCGCTCTCTCTCTCCAAGTCCAGGCCCCACTTGGGGTAGGTGGGTCCTGGAGACCTGCAGGGCAGGAGTGACCCTCAACTCCTTGGCAGACATAAGAGGGCTTGTTGTGTGTTGGGTATAGCCAACCACCATACCCCCAAACTCATGCAAGTGTTCAATCCCTACTGTTACACCTTAATGGGATTGAGATGGGGGAAGCTTGCTCCCACTGTGCTGTGTAGGGTGGGTCTTTATGAGCAGAGGGAGAGAGACACAGAGACAGAGACACAGACACAGACACAGACTGACACACATTCACTCTCTGTCTCTTGCTGGGTGGTTCTCTGCTCCATGTCAGGACCCTGTTAGCAAGCAGCCCTGACTAGATGCTCCCTCTGGACCTCTCACCTCCAGATCCATGAGCCAAAAAAACTTCTTTATAAAGCCACTTGCCTTGGGTGTTTTTGTTATAGCAATAGAAAGCGGACTAATATGGGGGCGTTCAGTTTCCAAGGCTGAAAAGCAATCTCAGGGCAGGCATTTGACTAGTGGTCAAGGTTCCAGTTAGTCTGCTTATGTCCCATATCAAGACTGCCTGGGTTCAATTCCTGGCTCTGGCTCCTGACTAATGCAGGCTCTGGAAGGCAGTGGTGATGGCTCAAGTAATTGGATTCCTACCACCAATGTGGGAGACTTGAATTGAGCTCCTGGTTCCTGGCTTCAGCCTGCCCCAACCGCAGCCATGGCCAGTATCTGGGGAGAGAATTAGGGGGTGGGAACTTTCTCTCTTTTGCTCCCTCTGCTGTGGGAGGAGTTCTGTTTCTTCCCTGTTGGTTTGATCCACAAGCACATTTGGCGTGGAGCAAGGACAGTACTGAGAGAGGCATGCAAAGAGCTTGTTCATTCCTGCTCGGCAGACGCTCACCTTGCTTTGGTTCTACTCGCTCCACTTGGTTCCGTGACAGATGAAAGCTAAAGAGAAGGAGAGAGCCTGTGTTGAGGGAACATAGCCCAGATTCTCTGCAATTTATTTTATCATTTAAGCAAGCTGTGAGGTAGATAGTATTATCCTAATCTATTTTTTTTAAAAAAAGATTTATTTATTTGTCTTGAAAACTCAGTGAGAGGGGGAGAGACAGAGAGATCTTCCATCTGCTGGTTTACTTCCCAAATGGCTGCAATAGCCAGGGCTGGGCCAGTTTGAAACCGAGCAAGGACCGAACACTTGGACCATCTTCTGCTGCTTTTCCCAGGCCATGAGCAGGGAGCTGGATTGGAAGTGGAGCAGCACTTGCATTTCCTTTGGACAGCACCTGTCTAGGGACTTGGGGCTGCCAAAGACCCAACTCAAAGCCTGTCCCATACACACAAAGGCATTTGCTTCCTCACACAAGGAGAGAAGGTGAGAGGTGCAGTGATCCAAGGCCTAGTAAGCTTAGTTCCTCGACCTGTCAGTTTGTTCTTTTGGTCAACCAGCTAGCAATGGCCTTGATAGGATGCCCCAATCCAGAAGTCACGCGCTTCCAGCAAAGATAACAGAATGCTTCCCTGCCTGGTCTCTCTCTCTCTCTCTCTCTCTCTCTCTCTCTCTCTCTCTCTCTCTCAGACGACCTCCCATCTTGTGGCCATGCCAAAGCCCAGAACTTTATGTCCGTATAATTCAGCCCCAGAGCTGGGGAGGGCAGCCTCCTCTGATGCTGCACTGAGTTGATGCTGTGCACCATGCCAGGTGACAGATCTCTGGAGATATGGAGGTGGGTGGTGGGGTCCTCACCCATTGGGAAGGGGACTGATGGTCTTGTGGGGAGGGGCTTGGACATGGGAGGCCTGTGATTATTGAACACCTGCAAAGGTCTCTTTCCTACCCCTCCTCATCTCTGAAAACAACAGTCCTATTGTAGGATGCTAAAATCAGGAGAGTTCACCCCAAACCAATCCGTCTGGGACCCGCCAGTCTAGAGACACTCTGCTAAATGACCGGTTAGCTTAATAACAAAGTCACACAGAAACAAAATATCTCCATTGATTGATTGATTTTTACTTTATTTGAGAGGCAGAGAAACAGAGGAAAGAGAAGCAGACAGACAGAGCTGGTTCACTCCCTAAATACCCACGACAGCAAGGGCTGGGCCCAGGGGGAGCCAGGAGCTTGAAACCCAGTCTGGGTGTTGGGGACCCAATTACCTGAGCCGTCACCACTCTCTCCTCGCATCTGCACTGTTAGGAAGGTAGAGTCTGCAGATGGAGCCGGGAATTGAATCCAGGCATCCAGCATGGGACGTGGGCTTCTTAACCACCAGGCTGAACTTCTGCTCCCCAAAATACCACCTTTAAAAAAAGACTAGCTGGAAAATAATTTTTAAAGATTGTTACAACAGCTGACATTGTGGTATAAGGGATTAAGCATCCCACATGAGCACTGGTTTGAGTCCTGGCTGCTTCACTTCCCACCCAGCTCCCTGCTAATGCTCCTGAGAAAGCAGTGGAAGATGGCTCAAGTGCATGGTCACTGCCATCCATGTAGGAGACCTGGATGGAGTTCCAGGTTCCTGCCTTCAGCCTAACCCAGTCCTGGCTCTTGTGGCCATCTGAGGACTGAACCAGTGGATAGAAAAATCTTCTCTCTCTGTAACTATACCATTCAAGTAAATAGTTTTTTTTTTAAAAAAGTAGAAAAAATAATAATACATACAACCAAAAGGAAGAAGAGCCTCCCTCCCCAAAGCAATGAGCATTGTGTGAAACGATCCTTGGTACATGGAATAAGATCCTTACCCTGTTCTGTGGGGCTTTAAGTCCAACCCATGGTGCAGAATGAGTTCAGTTGCTGCATCCTAGACTTCAGAAAGCTCGACCCAGGCATCCAGGGCACTGGGATCTGACGCCACAGCCTGCATGGCCTGGGTGGCCTTGGCTTCCTCGTAGGGGCTGTGACACTTCACTGGTGATCCTGACTGTAGTTGGGCAGTCATGGTCTGGGAAGCTTGGGTCTCTCTTGGCACTTAAGATTGATGGAATTCTCCAGCGCTTGTCCATCCACTTCCTGCCCCTCCCTGCCTCCGAACAAGCTCTCCCCGCCCCCCATCTCAGGTGACCACTACAATTCCTCACTGCCCTGCCCTCCATGCAATCTCCCGTGGTAGCTTGTACCATGTTCACAGACACCATGGAAACACGGCTTCCCATGAAACTTAGGATAAAAACTAAACTCCTCTGGCTTGAGGGATCCAGCCCCTTCCCCTTTTCCTGTCTTATTCCTTATCTCCCATTTGCCCACTGCCCTCCCGTCATTCCAGCCTCCTCTCTGTTCAGCAACATTCTGAGCTCTTCCCTGTGTCCGTAGTCCCCTCTGCAGGGAATGCCCTTTTCCTCCTCCTCTTTGGAAGACTGCTCATTTCATCCTCAGGTCTCTGCTAGGATCACCCCCTGACCAGTCCATTAGAGGAGCCCCCACCCCAGCCTGGGCAATGTTTCCCCTCCATCAGTTTGCTTTCTTCATAGCATGGATTGCACCTGATGTCATCCCATTCTGGTGTCTATGGCTGTGTTCTCCACCAGCATGTGAGCTCCGTGGGGGCAGGGACTTTGTCTCATTCACCTCCATGTCCTTGGCCTTGAGACTAGTAAAATAAATCTTCAGTGGATATTGGATAAGTGCGCCTGTGAGTGCTTCAGAGCCGAACGGGGCACACAGGCCTGATAGCACAGCCCTTCAGGAGATGAGTGCTGGCGGGTGGGGCATGACATGCTGGAGCCCCATGGCCAGGCTCCTTGCAGGTGGCCCCACAGCCCACCCCAGGCTGATCCAGGGACTTTACAGGAGTTCCCCAGAGCCTCACTCACAGAATGTCCTCAGCACATTAGCACTCAGTGTGAGGAAAAGGTATTTATGTGTGAAGCCACTTATCTCTGTAGCACCTACAGATAAATCTTCTAATTTATGGGCAAGCTGACATCTTCCTAGAGCCAAAATCAATGTGTGTCACTGTAAATCCAACAGGGCCTCCACATCAACCTAAACCAGCCACACAATGGCCTTTGGTTTTGCGTTGAGCCTGGCCAGTGGACAGATGGGGCAGGTACTGGTGGGAGGCTCTTGGAAACCCCCTTTAGGCCAGGATCCTGGATTCCCACCTCAGTTCCTCTCACCTCTGAGACACCATGTAGGTTCCAGGGCCAAGAGCAAAGTCCCTCCCATCTGCTTGTCAGCATTCTGCATCTTCCAAAGCCCAGGTGAGAGGATGCTCGCTCTGAACAACCTTCCTGGATTGGCCATCTGGACATAATCTTTGTACTGACCTGGGGATGTGACTGGGAAATGTTATTGGGAAAACCAGCCTCGGGTGGCAATGAGCTATGCACCTGCTGTCCCACTGTGAGCAGGGTCTTCCATCCCACCATTGTGGGGCCTGGCTGTGGACTCTTGCTGGGTGCTTACTGTGCTCTCTGTGTCCAGGGGTAGATACGATGCGCCCTGGTCCTACAGGTACCCCTGGTCTAAGCAGGAGGACTAATGAGAAATTAAATGCAGCAAGTGCGCCAGGTGGGTGGCTGCAGACTGAGGCACCACACCTGGATCAGAGTAGGCATTCAGGGCAGATTTCTCCCCGGGGGTGCAGTTGTGCTGAGATTCAAAGGTGACCTGGAGCTGGCCAAGTGAACAAGCGGGGAAGAAAGACAGCTCCAGGCCATGCTGCTCGGGTGTTTTAGTTGGAAGGTACAGAGATGCATTCAGGCCACCTTAAGAAAAGAGGGGATCAGGGAGGGAGGTGTGGGGCCTGGGGTGGGGTGGGGGCTTGGGTGGCCTCTCAGTCTCTCTTGTGGAGGCCACATGGCCTTGGTCCTGCAGCATATGCGTGTCCTTCCTCTGCTGACTCTAACTGCCTGGTCAGCCTGATCTCGACTCAGTGCAGTTTAGATGATCCACCATAGCCGACTGTGCCTCAGTCCTCTGTGTCCAGGCCATGCCCAGGCAACTTTGCAGATCTTCCTGCAAACTTCAAGGGAATTCTCTCACCATTTGACTGTGGGTTCAGCAATGGGACTTATTGGGACCAAGACTATGAGTAGATGTGACACAGTGTGCCCAGGCTGTAGGGCCTGCTGTCTTACACCCCTGCCTAGACCAGGAGAGGAATGCACTTGACATGGGGAACAGAACAGTTAGCTCATCGGCAGCCCGGCACCTTCAGAAAGAGCCTCCAGACCAAGCCCTGCTAAGCTCAGCCAGCCCCACATATTCCAAAGGTGTGTGAGAAATAACCAGACTTTGGTACGTCACCAGGATTTCTGTGGTTGGCTGTTACGCAGCTGCAGCTGACCAATACATATATGGAAACATCTTGCCTGGCACTCAGTAGACACTGAGCAGTTGTTGGCTGATATGCTAGGGACAGAATGCATATGTGCAAGTGCCCAGTTATTGTGGCTGAAGCAGGGAAGTCATATCTCCTTGGGGCTGGCCCGCAGGAGAATGGAGGAGGTGAGCTTGGCAGGTGGCTGCGCCTCGTCCTGCCAGTGTGCTTCTCCTGTGCTCGTCAGGATTGTCCCAGGAAGTGGCCAGGTCAGGCTGGTGTCACGATGGTGAAGGAAGTCCCCAGCAGTAGAACAGAGAGGAGTGAGCTGAGTTAGAGTTGTTCAAACACACAGCGTGGGAGCAGCAGGCAGCTGGAAGCCGACTACCGCTGCATTGTGGATTGTAATCAGA
This sequence comes from Sylvilagus floridanus, assembly GCA_949820135.1. NCBI lineage: Eukaryota > Metazoa > Chordata > Mammalia > Lagomorpha > Leporidae > Sylvilagus > Sylvilagus floridanus. The sequence continues at coordinate 160,717,971 of OX463241.1, read as the reverse complement.
CGTAGAGAGCTGGGGCACATTGTTACAGGCTGGGAGCTTTCCCATCACTAGCGGTTTCCTTTTTGCTGTGGATTTTTACTAGGGGCATCCTTATTCCCAGGGGCCCAGATAACCTCATGCACTCAGCTGACGACATGTCTCGGCCTCCTCGGGAATCCAGTCCGCTTCCCTAGCCCCTCTGCATGTAATCTCAGCCAGTCCTGGCCTCCCTGTTGGGTGTCATCACCCACAGGCCAATGGCACACAGTGCCTGGGAGTCGTTGGGGAACAGCAGCCTGCTGCAGGTGTTCCTGGTGAGCCTGGTGATACTCACAGGCGCACCAGCTTTGCTTAGCACCCGAGGAGTTTGCCGGGTTCCTGTTTGTTTGCCAGTTTACTTTTTATTCTGTAATCCAGGGCTGAACCTTAGCAACTGCTGCAGCACCTGGCCCTTGCAGTCCTAGTTCCTGAGGTCAGACCCTGACCTCTATAGGTAGCTGTGCCTCCAAGCTGCCAATGTATCCTCATGCCCTAACCTCGTGCACTGGTTCAATACACGTTTGCTGAATGAATGAATGAAACCAGTTAGAATGCCGTGGTTTCTAGAATTGCCACAGCTTGGAGTGCCGCTGGGATATCGGCTTCTATGAGTCTCAAGCCCCAGCAGTGCAGGCTCCATGGACACTAAAAATCGGGTATCTGGCTCATGTGAGGACAGTGTGTTCAGTTCCAGTCTTCCCTTCCCCAGTGGCCCTCCCCAGGACCATCTCATGGAGGTGCTGGCCATGATTTTACTCTGGTGATCACCAGGGGTGCACCATCTTTCAGTGTTCCAGAGAGAGCAGTGCACACACAATGCCTTCCCATACACAGTTTACCTGGAGTGAGATTTCAGGTCGTGTCCTGGGCACACTTACTGCTGGAATCCTCTTTAGTCTCCCGAGTGCCCTGTGTCGGGGATACGCCTATGTGGTCATCTGTTTACACCCCAGGGTGCCTGGACATTTACCTTTTGAGAGTTTGTCTTCTGTTCTCCCAAGCCCCAAACTCCAGTGTTGCTTCACTGTCCCCCAACCTTGCCCCAAGGTCTGTGAACTTTCCCAGACTTGACAAAGGTGTTGGGACTGAGGCAAAATCTTAGAGGTGGGGGCATGGTTTCCTAGGATCTGCCAGATCTTCTGCTCTCTGTCTCGCAAGTCTAGCTCCACCAATGTGTCCCACAGCACCAGACTGGACACCAGTCAATACGGAATTGATCAGAGCCGTGTTAGAGCTGTACAGATCAGTCCCCGAGATGCTAACATTTGTCGTTCAATTTAATTCAGCAAATATCGATTGGGCACCTGGTTTAGCCAAACACTAGATGATTCCAGTGTTCCCTTCCCAACACTGAGAAGTTTTTGCTTATCTGGATCTAAGCTGCGATGAGAGAGGAGCTAGGTTCCTAGTAACCCATTGCATCAGTGTCTATGGATGCAAGTTTGCTTCTGGTTGTTGGTTATGGAGACACTTGAGCTGAACCAACTCCCTTGCCAGTGACCCTTCTCAACTGTGGGCAAAAATAAACACGACTATCATCTGAAGGTCTTGGAGAGCGACAAAAACAGTCAGAAAAGAGAGGGAGGTTTGGAAACAGGGAAGAAGTCAGCCTTGACCGAGGTTCCCGTTTCTACAGGTTTGTGCCTACAGGCAGGATCCAGCCACTGCTCCTCAAAGTGGCAAATGTCCAGGTAGATCCCTCAAGTCTTATTGGTTGAGGGATCCAGAGGCCTGAATTTGGGATCACTGCTACCTCTCTAAATTGAAAGGAGAAATCCTACAGAGCAGAGTGACACGAAACAAGCAGCCCAAATCCTGTGTAGAAATTCACCCAAACTCCTGGCTGGGACTGTGTAAACTTGAAGTTTACTCATGGTTCAGCTAACATGAAAAGAACTGGGCAAAAAGTTCACTGCTGGTTACTGAAGGGGGTTTCAGGGCTTGGGCTTGGGTTCAATGAAGTTAAAATCTGCCTGCTAGAATGGAAATCAATAATCTTGAAAGGAACATGACAAAATTCAGTCTCCACAGTACTCAGGGCTTTTCAAAAAGTTCACCAAAAAAGTATGGATAAGAAAAAATATGCATGGATTTAACACATTTTTAAACTTTGAGTCCCATGTTCCTTGAGCGTCTTGAAGCTCCCTGTGTGTTATACAATACCTTGCATGCAAGTCTGAATTCCTAGAAACAGGAAAATGTGTGCGTCTGCTGGTGTTACGTGCAATAAGCAATTTCAAAATCATGCACACGCTTGTAGGACAGCTGGTTGGTCCTGCTGATGTGAATTGGGCATGGCTGGGCTCACAAAATGTCCATGGTCAGTTGACCTTTGACAAACCAGCCTTGCTAATCTTGGCCAGACTCTCACGTGTGTGAGGCTTTACCTTGGACAATAGTGCTAAGCTTTGCTCTGTGTCGTCCTCCATCAAGATAACCAAGTGTGTTCTGAGGGTGAAGGATTGAGAGATGGAGAGTGGAAGTGCACAGTTTCTTTTCTTTTTTACAATTTATTTATTGATTAATACAGAGAGAGAAGGAGACATAGAAGGAGAGAGAGATCTTTCATCTGCTGATTCACTCCCCAAGTGACTGCAGTGCCTGGGGCTGGGGCAGGCCAAAGCCAGGAGCCAGGAGCTCATCCAGGTCTCCCACGTGAGTGCAGGATGCATTAGCAGGGAGCTGCATTGGAAGTGGAGCAGCCAGGTCTTGAACCAGTGCCCATATGGGATGCCAGCACCACAGGCAGAGGCTTAACCTATTATGCCGCAGCACTGGCCCCAGTGCACGGTTTCTTGAGGTCCAGGTTTAGAGCAGGCACACAAACGTTCCACTGTGTTCTGTTGACCCCAGGCCAGAAAAGAGAAACAGTTACGTTGCGTTGTAAAGGACTTGGATGCAGACAGAGGGAAAGACTGGGACCCTCTTTGCACTCCATCTGTTACAGCTATGCTTGGTGGGAGATGATGCCTGGAAATACCAGCAGGGGAGTAGGGGAAGTGAACCAGCAAAGAGGAAGAAGGACATTAAGACCTGCTGAGAAGACTGCTGTTGGGTGCTGCTGGTTTCTGATTCCTCAGGAGGCAGAGAACCCTGGCTCATCCGTGGGGTGGGGTCACTGCAGTCTCCCACTTTCAACCCCATTGATCATGAAGGCTGCTTCTTGGGAAGGATGGGCAGGGGTGGGTTCTGCCCAGGTCAGGCCAGAGCTGAGCCGAGATATCAGCATTGACTCCACCAAGAGGAAGACAGGACAAGAAGTGTCAGACTTCTGGGGAGGGCCTTGGGTTACACATGCTCTGTGCAAAGGGATGTCCAAGCCGAAGCGAGGAAAGCCCTGAGTGACATCTGGGTGTTATAGTTCTAAGCCAGGCTTCTCAGTGGGGGCAGTGAGAGGTGCTTCAAAGAATTCATGGAAAACTGGAACCAAAGGGTAAATTATAAGTTTATTTTGGTGCAAAAAATTTGAATTCTGTGAAGATTTTCATAATACACATTTTCCCATGAGTTTAATAAGGACTGCTCATACATGCTTTTTCTAGGCTCGCCTATGAATTGGCCCAGTTCCCCAGTTCTTGGCAGTGTGATAGTAAATGCTTAATAATTTATCCTATGAGAACAGTATATTCCTATGTATTATATTTTCACCTGTATAAAGGACACGTGGTGGGGCAGGTGTTTGGTGCTGTGTCTGGGATGCTGCCTGGAACATCAGCATTGTGTATTGGAGTCCCTGGTTCATAGTCTGGGCTCCTCTGCTCCTGATCCAGCTTCTTGCTGGTGCACACCCTTGGGAGGCAGCTGATGATTGCTTGGGTACTCAGGCCCCTGGCACCCACAGGGGGGACCCATACTGAGTTCTGGACTCCTGCTTCAGTTTGGCCCAACCCTGGCTCTTACAGATATTTGGGGAATGAACACGTTTATAGGAGATATCTCTCTGCCTTTCAAATAAAAAGAAAATTAATAAATAAAAATTTTAGAAATGATGCATGGCATACAACTAGTAAACAATAAAATATATAATATCTTTATTATAAATTTCACCTACCCAATAGATCCTCACAGAATGCTTCAGTCGATTTTTGCCTGTTTTATTGATTTTATCTGTAAGAAATCCATGGTTGGCAATTTATGAATGAGTAGTTCCAACATGGGTGGTGGTTGATGGTTTTGTTCATGCTGATGAGTAAGGTGACCATAGGACAATGAAATCGGTGTCATAACTTTGCTCATTTTCCAGTGACGTGAGCAGTTTCTCTGCTGAGCCCGATAGTAAATGTTGAATACGAGGCTGTTTCCTCAAGTTCTGTGCTAATCCCAATACAGTGACAACAGACAGGGCACACTTTCCCAGTTGGCCTGCACTACGGACTTTTGCTTCATCACTCTCTTGAGTCTAGACGATCAAAACGAGAAGCCAGGCGCCGATTGGTGGAGCTTGTGCACAGCTGTGGTGTGAACGCTGCCATCGGGGTTGGTGTGATGCCCCGGACAAGGAGCTGGCAAGAGACGCTCCATAGCCATCAGTGCAGACAAAGCCATCACACAGACCCCGTAGATGCAGAGGACCTCATGAGCATAGATGTTGTAGACTTGGTGGGATATCACGAGTGTTCGGGATCTATTATCTTTGTTTTTAATGTAATCGATTGCATATTTCTATAATTTGATTTTTCAGTCTGGCTGGAATTAACAGCCAGCATGCAGGATTTCTGGGAACGTAGTAGCAGGTTTTTGGCTCCGTGTCCTCTGACTTCAGTGCAACGCTGTACCTTCTTCCCTTTTCCTTTCCTGCTTTAGAATTCCCAAAGACAATGAATCTGAGGGAGAAGTGTAGGAGCAAACTTTGAAAAGTTTGTGGAAAATATGAGTTCATTTTGGTATAATTTTTTCCATAATGTAAGTAAAGTGTGTATCATGGAAGGATTATGTAGGCATCGCAAGCTTGGTTTTGCAGCAACATAAACTCATGCTTTTAATTGTATTTTTCCAGGAGCTCTTGGAAGCCCCTTTGTGTGTTTCTGTCACCATTGCTTGCTGAGCACCTGGCCAATGCCTGGCCTAGGGAATGCCCTCAGTAGATGCAAGTTGGATGCAGTGCTGGGCGGCTTCTCCCCAAGCACCCAGGATTCCAACAGGTGCTTCTTCCTCTGCTCCTGTCTTCTCCATGGTGAGCAGCACGGGAAAGGCCAAGGTAGCTGAACTTGGATACCAGCTCTGCCCCTGACCAGCTGTGTGACTTTCTACAAGGTCATGTCCTTGTGCCTCAGTTTCTCCTTTGTCAGGTAGGGAGGGGTGTCACCGTGTGAGTGAGTCTGTCTCGAGTTCTTGGAACAGTCCTCAGCACCTCCCGAGCTCCTATTGGCAGTTATCTTGTCTGTCTTTGTCGCTCTGCCATTTCCTGTGCATCTTTTAAATGCCTGGCGCTCTCCTAGAAGCTTTCCACGATCTCTCTCTGACAGTTAAAATACTATGTTCATGATGACAGAGTGAGATCCAGAGAGACTTTGAGGCAAGGCTGGCTGGGAGAAGAGTTGAGAAGGGCGCAGGCAGAAAGCACCAAAGCCCAGACTCACCCCATAGGCGTGGGAGCCCCTGAATCTAGAACACTGTGTGTTTCCTGGGCATCACTCAGAGCAGGACTGCTGCATGGCCTTTCTCTGACTCTGGGTGCAGGTGCAGGTGGGTTCTCTGTGCGTTCCCAGGGACCTGCGAGCCACAGGAGACCCTGAGTGCCTTCCTGCCTGTGGGACCCTGCTGTGAGGGCAAGGGTGTGTGGGTGGGTGGGGTGGGGGTTGCTGGTCAGCTCCTCTAAGGTTCCTTACTTGCACTTATCAAGCTGTGGTCAGGGTCCTTTGTTTCCCTGTCTGTCATTAAGGATTGTGTGTATGGGGGGGGGGCACTTATGTCCTCCACTGGGACTGAACAAGTGTTAACATTGTATCACATTTGCTGCAGCTTTTCTGCATAGCAACACAAGACAGAGGGCACCACGTTGCCCTTGGCGGTGTGCTCCCTTCCTCCTCTTCCATGGAACGTAAGAATAAGGAGGCATTTGAGGGGGCTTCTTTACTCAAGAAAAGTGCGGGAGGATTTTTTTTTTTTACTCAGGTGTGGGAGGATTTGCCCACACCTGAGGCTAAGGCAGGATGGAGTGGGGCTCAGCCCAGGACGCGGCACAGGCAGGGGCGGGGGCAGTGACAGCACAGGAGCCCCAGCCTGTTTTCCAAGTGCTCTGCATGCTGCGGAAAGAGAGGAACGCATCTGGACCCCACTCCCTCATGGTGCAATCTCAGCTCAGTGTTGAAGTTACGAAAGGAAAAAAACAAAAACACCCTTGCAATTCCACATTTTTAATCATGGAAGATCAGCTGAATTGTCCAGAGCAGGCTCCCTCCAAATACCCAGTGATAAGACAGAGCCCTGGGGCTGGCACTGTGGTGTAGAGAGCTAAAGCTGCTGCCTGTAGTGCAGGCATCCCAAATGGGTGCCAGCTGGAGCCCCGGCTGCTTCTCTTCTGATCCAGCTCTCTGCTATGGCCTGGGAAAGCAATGGAAGATGGCCCAAGTCCTTGGGCCCCTGCACTTGTGTGGGAGACCTGGAAGAAGCTCCTGGCTCCTGGCTTCCAATAGGACCAGCCGCAGCACTGTCCCCACCTGAGAGCCTCCTCAGGTCCCCCCAACACAAAGCCCTCTCCTCCTCTCCTCCTCCTCTTTGGGCTCAACTCTTCTTTTAATAGATATATTGTGACACAGGTCACGAGCCACACAATTCTCCCATTTGAGGTATGAGTCTGTGGTTTTGGTCTGTTTAGAGCCATGTCCGACCACCCCTGTAGAACGTTTTGTCACCTCTGGAAGAAGCTCCATCCCCTGAAGGGGTGACTCTGCCCCTTCCCCAGAGCACCCCACAGCACTGGGCCTCACTCTGCCCCGTCCCCGGAGCACCCCACAGGACTGGGCCTCACTCTGCCTCCTCCCCGGAGCACCCCACAGCACTGCGCCTCACTCTGCCCCCTCCTCCCCGGAGCACCCCACAGCACTGGGCCTCACTCTGCCCCCCCCTCCCGGAGCACCCCACAGCACTGGGCCTCACTCTGCCCCGTCCCCGGAGCACCCCACAGCACTGGGCCTCACTCTGCCCCCTCCCCGGAGCACCCCACAGCACTGGGCCTCACTCTGCCCCGTCCCCGGAGCACCCCACAGCACTGGGCCTCACTCTGCCTCCTCCCCGGAGCACCCCACAGCACTGTGCCTCACTCTGCCCCCTCCTACCCGGAGCACCACACAGCACTGGGCCTCACTCTGCCCCCTCCCCGGAGCACCCCACAGCACTGGGCCTCACTCTGCCCGGTCCCCGGAGCACCCCACAGCACTGGGCCTCACTCTGCCCGGTCCCCGGAGCACCCCACAGCACTGGGCCTCACTCTGCCTCCTCCCCGGAGCACCCCACAACACTGCGCCTCACTCTGCCCGCTCCTCCCCGGAGTACCCCACAGCACTGGGCCTCACTCTGCCCCCTCCTCCCCGGAGCACCCCACAGCACTGCGCCTCACTCTGCCCCATCCTCCCCGGAGCACCCCACAGCACTGGGCCTCACTCTGCCCCCTCCCCGGAGCACCCCACAGCACTGGGCCTCACTCTGCCCGGTCCCCGGAGCACCCCACAGCACTGGGCCTCACTCTGCCCGGTCCCCGGAGCACCCCACAGCACTGGGCCTCACTCTGCCTCCTCCCCGGAGCACCCCACAGCACTGCGCCTCACTCTGCCCGCTCCTCCCCGGAGTACCCCACAGCACTGGGCCTCACTCTGCCCCCTCCTCCCCGGAGCACCCCACAGCACTGCGCCTCACTCTGCCCCATCCTCCCCGGAGCACCCCACAGCACTGGGCCTCACTCTGCCCGCCCCTCCCCGGAGCACCCCACAGCACTGGGCCTCACTCTGCCCCCTCCTCCCCGGAGCACCCCACAGCACTGGGCCTCACTCTGCCCCCTCCCCGGAGCACCCCACAGCACTGGGCCTCACTCTGCTCCCTCCCCGGAGCACCCCACAACACTGGGACTCACTCTGCCCCGTCCCCGGAGCACCCCACAGCACTGGGCCTCACTCTGCCTCCTCCCCGGAGCACCCCACAGCACTGGGCCTCACTCTGCCTCCTCCCCGGAGCACCCCACAGCACTGGGCCTCACTCTGCCTCCTCCCCAGAGCACCCCACAACACTGGGCTTCACTCTGCCCCCTCCCCGGAGTACCCCACAGCACTGGGCCTCACTCTGCCTCCTCCCCGGAGCACCCCACAACACTGGGCCTCACTCTGCCTCCTCCCCGGAGCACCCCACAGCACTGGGCCTCACTCTGCCGCCCCCTCCCCGGAGCACCCCACAGCACTGGGCCTCACTCTGCCCCCTCCTCCCCGGAGCACCTCACAGCACTGGGCCTCACTCTGCCCCCCCTCCCCGGAGCACCCCACAGCACTGGGCCTCACTCTGCCCCCTCCTCCCCGGAGCACCCCACAGCACTGGGCCCCACTCTGCCCCCTCCCCGGAGCACCCCACAGCACTGGGCCTCACTCTGCCCCCTCCCCGGAGCACCCCACAGCACTGGGCCTCACTCTGCCCCACCCTCCCCGGAGCACCCCACAGCACTGGGCCTCACTCTGCCCCCTCCCTGGAGCACACCACAGCACTGGGCCTCACTCTGCCCCCTCCCCGGAGCACCCCACAGCACTGGGCCTCACTCTGCCCCCTCCTCCCCAGAGCACCCCACAGCACTGGGCCTCACTCTGCCCCCCCCTCCCCGGAGCACCTCACAGCACTGGGCCTCACTCTGCCCCCTCCCTGGAGCACACCACAGCACTGGGCCTCACTCTGCCCCCTCCCCAGAGCACCCCACAGCACTGGGCCTCACTCTGCCCCCTCCTCCCCGGAGCACCCCACAGCACTGGGCCTCACTCTGCCCCTCCTCCCCAGAGCACCCCACAGCACTGGGCCTCACTCTGCCCCTCCTGCCAAGAGCACCCCACAGCACTGGGCCTCACTCTGCCCCCTCCCCGGAGCACCCCACAGCACTGGGCCTCACTCTGCCTCCTCCGCGGAGCACCCCACAGCACTGGGCCTCACTCTGCTCCCTCCCCGGAGCACCCCACAGCACTGGGCCTCACTCTGCCCCCTCCTCCCCGGAGCACCCCACAGCACTGGGCCTCACTCTGCCCCGTCCCCGGAGCACCCCACAGCACTGGGCCTCACTCTGCCCCGTCCTCCCCGGAGCACCCCACAGCACTGGGCCTCACTCTGTCCCTCCCCAGAGCACCCCACAGCACTGGGCCTCACTCTGCCCCGTCCCCGGAGCACCCCACAGCACTGGGCCTCACTCTGCCCCCTCCCCGGAGCACCCCACAGCACTGGGCCTCACTTTGCCCCCTCCTCCCCGGAGCACCTCACAGCACTGGGCCTCACTCTGCCCCCCCCTCCCCGGAGCACCCCACAGCACTGGGCCTCACTCTGCCCCCTCCTCCCCGGAGCACCCCACAGCACTGGGCCCCACTCTGCCCCCTCCCCGGAGCACCCCACAGCACTGGGCCTCACTCTGCCCCCTCCCCGGAGCACCCCACAGCACTGGGCCTCACTCTGCCCCCCCTCCCCGGAGCACCCCACAGCACTGGGCCTCACTCTGCCCCCTCCCTGGAGCACCCCACAGCACTGGGCCTCACTCTGCCCCCTCCCCGGAGCACCCCACAGCACTGGGCCTCACTCTGCCCCCTCCTCCCCAGAGCACCCCACAGCACTGAGCCTCACTCTGCCCCCCCCTCCCCGGAGCACCTCACAGCACTGGGCCTCACTCTGCCCCCCCCTCCCTGGAGCACCCCACAGCACTGGGCCTCACTCTGCCCCCTCCCCAGAGCACCCCACAGCACTGGGCCTCACTCTGCCCCCTCCTCCCCGGAGCACCCCACAGCACTGGGCCTCACTCTGCCCCTCCTCCCCAGAGCACCCCACAGCACTGGGCCTCACTCTGCCCCTCCTCCCAAGAGCACCCCACAGCACTGGGCCTCACTCTGCCCCTCCTCCCCAGAGCACCCCACAGCACTGGGCCTCACTCTGCCTCCTCCCCGAGCGCCCCACAGCACTGGGCCTCACTCTGCTCCCTCCTCCCCAGAGCACCCCACAGCACTGGGCCTCACTCTGCCCCCTCCCCAGAGCACCCCACAGCACTGGGCCTCACTCTGCCTCCTCCCCGGAGCACCCCACAGCACTGGGCCTCACTCTGCCTCCTCCTCCCCAGAGCACCCCACAGCACTGGGCCTCACTCTGCCTCCTCCCCGGAGCACCCCACAGCACTGGGCCTCACTCTGCCCCCTCCCCGGAGCACCCCACAGCACTGGGCCTCACTCTGCCTCCTCCTCCCCAGAGCACCCCACAGCACTGGGCCTCACTCTGCCCCCTCCTCCCCGGAGCACCCCACAGCACTGCGCCTCACTCTGCCTCCTCCTCCCCAGAGCACCCCACAGCACTGGGCCTCACTCTGCCCCCTCCCTGGAGCACCCACAGCACTGGGCCTCACTCTGCCTCCTCCCCGGAGCACCCCACAGCACTGGGCCTCACTCTGCCCCCTCCCTGGAGCACCCCACAGCACTGGGCCTCACTCTGCCTCCTCCCCAGAGCACCCCACAGCACTGGGCCTCACTCTGCCCCCCCCTCCCCGGAGCACCCCACAGCACTGCGCCTCACTCTGCCTCCTGCTCCCCAAAGCACCCCACAGCACTGGGCCTCACTCTGCCCCCTCCCTGGAGCACCCCACAGCACTGGGCCTCACTCTGCCCTCCCCCTCCCCGGAGCACCCCACAGCACTGCGCCTCACTCTGCCTCCTCCCCGGAGCACCCCACAGCACTGGGCCTCACTCTGCCTCCTCCTCCCCAGAGCACCCCACAGCACTGGGCCTCACTCTGCCCCCCCCTCCCCGGAGCACCCCACAGCACTGGGCCTCACTCTGCCCCCTCCTCCCCGGAGCACCCCACAGCACTGGGCCTCACTCTGCCCCCCCCTCCCCGGAGCACCCCACAGCACTGGGCCTCACTCTGCCTCCTCCCCGGAGCACCCCACAGCACTGGGCCTCACTCTGCCCCCTCCTCCCCAGAGCACCCCACAGCACTGGGCCTCACTCTGCCCCCCCCTCCCCGGAGCACCCCACAGCACTGGGCCTCACTCTGCCCCCTCCTCCCCGGAGCACCCCACAGCACTGGGCCTCACTCTGCCCCCCCCCTCCCCGGAGCACCCCACAGCACTGGGCCTCACTCTGCCTCCTCCCCGGAGCACCCCACAGCACTGGGCCTCACTCTGCCCCCTCCTCCCCAGAGCACCCCACAGCACTGGGCCTCACTCTGCCACCTCCTCCCCGGAGCACCCCACAGCACTGGGCCTCACTCTGCCCCCTCCCCAGAGCACCCCACAGCACTGGGCCTCACTCTGCCCCCCCCCTCCCCAGAGCACCCCACAGCACTGGGCCTCACTCTGCCCCCTCCTCCCCGGAGCACCCCACAGCACTGGGCCTCACTCTGCCTCCTCCCCGGAGCGCCCCACAGCACTGGGCCTCACTCTGCTCCCTCCTCCCCAGAGCACCCCACAGCACTGGGCCTCACTCTGCCCCCTCCCCGGAGCACCCCACAGCACTGGGCCTCACTCTGCCCCCTCCCCGGAGCACCCCACAGTACTGGGCCTCACTCTGCCCCCTCCCCGGAGCACCCCAAAGCACTGGGCCTCACTCTGCTCCCTCCCCGGAGCACCCCACAGCACTGGGCCTCACTCTGCCCCGTCCCCGGAGCACCCCACAGCACTGGGCCTCACTCTGCCCCCTCCCCGGAGCACCCCACAGCATTGGGCCTCACTCTGCCCCCTCCTCCCCGGAGCACCCCACAGCACTGGGCCCCACTCTGCCCCCTCCCCGGAGCACCCCACAGCACTGGGCCTCACTCTGCCCCCTCCTCCCCGGAGCACCCCACAGCACTGGGCCCCACTCTGCCCCCTCCCCGGAGCACCCCACAGCACTGGGCCTCACTCTGCCCCCTCCCCGGAGCACCCCACAGCACTGGGCCTCACTCTGCCCCACCCTCCCCGGAGCACCCCACAGCACTGGGCCTCACTCTGCCCCCTCCCTGGAGCACACCACAGCACTGGGCCTCACTCTGCCCCCTCCCCGGAGCACCCCACAGCACTGGGCCTCACTCTGCCCCCTCCTCCCCAGAGCACCCCACAGCACTGGGCCTCACTCTGCCCCCCCCTCCCCGGAGCACCTCACAGCACTGGGCCTCACTCTGCCCCCTCCCTGGAGCACACCACAGCACTGGGCCTCACTCTGCCCCCTCCCCAGAGCACCCCACAGCACTGGGCCTCACTCTGCCCCCTCCTCCCCGGAGCACCCCACAGCACTGGGCCTCACTCTGCCCCTCCTCCCCAGAGCACCCCACAGCACTGGGCCTCACTCTGCCCCTCCTGCCAAGAGCACCCCACAGCACTGGGCCTCACTCTGCCCCCTCCCCGGAGCACCCCACAGCACTGGGCCTCACTCTGCCTCCTCCGCGGAGCACCCCACAGCACTGGGCCTCACTCTGCTCCCTCCCCGGAGCACCCCACAGCACTGGGCCTCACTCTGCCCCCTCCTCCCCGGAGCACCCCACAGCACTGGGCCTCACTCTGCCCCGTCCCCGGAGCACCCCACAGCACTGGGCCTCACTCTGCCCCGTCCTCCCCGGAGCACCCCACAGCACTGGGCCTCACTCTGTCCCTCCCCAGAGCACCCCACAGCACTGGGCCTCACTCTGCCCCGTCCCCGGAGCACCCCACAGCACTGGGCCTCACTCTGCCCCCTCCCCGGAGCACCCCACAGCACTGGGCCTCACTTTGCCCCCTCCTCCCCGGAGCACCTCACAGCACTGGGCCTCACTCTGCCCCCCCCTCCCCGGAGCACCCCACAGCACTGGGCCTCACTCTGCCCCCTCCTCCCCGGAGCACCCCACAGCACTGGGCCCCACTCTGCCCCCTCCCCGGAGCACCCCATAGCACTGGGCCTCACTCTGCCCCCTCCCCGGAGCACCCCACAGCACTGGGCCTCACTCTGCCCCCCCTCCCCGGAGCACCCCACAGCACTGGGCCTCACTCTGCCCCCTCCCTGGAGCACCCCACAGCACTGGGCCTCACTCTGCCCCCTCCCCGGAGCACCCCACAGCACTGGGCCTCACTCTGCCCCCTCCTCCCCAGAGCACCCCACAGCACTGAGCCTCACTCTGCCCCCCCCTCCCCGGAGCACCTCACAGCACTGGGCCTCACTCTGCCCCCCCCTCCCTGGAGCACCCCACAGCACTGGGCCTCACTCTGCCCCCTCCCCAGAGCACCCCACAGCACTGGGCCTCACTCTGCCCCCTCCTCCCCGGAGCACCCCACAGCACTGGGCCTCACTCTGCCCCTCCTCCCCAGAGCACCCCACAGCACTGGGCCTCACTCTGCCCCTCCTCCCAAGAGCACCCCACAGCACTGGGCCTCACTCTGCCCCTCCTCCCCAGAGCACCCCACAGCACTGGGCCTCACTCTGCCTCCTCCCCGAGCGCCCCACAGCACTGGGCCTCACTCTGCTCCCTCCTGCCCAGAGCACCCCACAGCACTGGGCCTCACTCTGCCCCCTCCCCAGAGCACCCCACAGCACTGGGCCTCACTCTGCCTCCTCCCCGGAGCACCCCACAGCACTGGGCCTCACTCTGCCTCCTCCTCCCCAGAGCACCCCACAGCACTGGGCCTCACTCTGCCTCCTCCCCGGAGCACCCCACAGCACTGGGCCTCACTCTGCCCCCTCCCCGGAGCACCCCACAGCACTGGGCCTCACTCTGCCTCCTCCTCCCCAGAGCACCCCACAGCACTGGGCCTCACTCTGCCCCCTCCTCCCCGGAGCACCCCACAGCACTGCGCCTCACTCTGCCTCCTCCTCCCCAGAGCACCCCACAGCACTGGGCCTCACTCTGCCCCCTCCCTGGAGCACCCACAGCACTGGGCCTCACTCTGCCTCCTCCCCGGAGCACCCCACAGCACTGGGCCTCACTCTGCCCCCTCCCTGGAGCACCCCACAGCACTGGGCCTCACTCTGCCTCCTCCCCAGAGCACCCCACAGCACTGGGCCTCACTCTGCCCCCCCCTCCCCGGAGCACCCCACAGCACTGCGCCTCACTCTGCCTCCTCCTCCCCAAAGCACCCCACAGCACTGGGCCTCACTCTGCCCCCTCCCTGGAGCACCCCACAGCACTGGGCCTCACTCTGCCCTCCCCCTCCCCGGAGCACCCCACAGCACTGCGCCTCACTCTGCCTCCTCCCCGGAGCACCCCACAGCACTGGGCCTCACTCTGCCTCCTCCTCCCCAGAGCACCCCACAGCACTGGGCCTCACTCTGCCCCCCCCTCCCCGGAGCACCCCACAGCACTGGGCCTCACTCTGCCCCCTCCTCCCCGGAGCACCCCACAGCACTGGGCCTCACTCTGCCCCCCCCTCCCCGGAGCACCCCACAGCACTGGGCCTCACTCTGCCTCCTCCCCGGAGCACCCCACAGCACTGGGCCTCACTCTGCCCCCTCCTCCCCAGAGCACCCCACAGCACTGGGCCTCACTCTGCCCCCCCCCTCCCCGGAGCACCCCACAGCACTGGGCCTCACTCTGCCCCCTCCTCCCCGGAGCACCCCACAGCACTGGGCCTCACTCTGCCCCCCCCTCCCCGGAGCACCCCACAGCACTGGGCCTCACTCTGCCTCCTCCCCGGAGCACCCCACAGCACTGGGCCTCACTCTGCCCCCTCCTCCCCAGAGCACCCCACAGCACTGGGCCTCACTCTGCCACCTCCTCCCCGGAGCACCCCACAGCACTGGGCCTCACTCTGCCCCCTCCCCAGAGCACCCCACAGCACTGGGCCTCACTCTGCCCCCCCCTCCCCAGAGCACCCCACAGCACTGGGCCTCACTCTGCCCCCTCCTCCCCGGAGCACCCCACAGCACTGGGCCTCACTCTGCCTCCTCCCCGGAGCGCCCCACAGCACTGGGCCTCACTCTGCTCCCTCCTCCCCAGAGCACCCCACAGCACTGGGCCTCACTCTGCCCCCTCCCCGGAGCACCCCACAGCACTGGGCCTCACTCTGCCCCCTCCCCGGAGCACCCCACAGTACTGGGCCTCACTCTGCCCCCTCCCCGGAGCACCCCAAAGCACTGGGCCTCACTCTGCTCCCTCCCCGGAGCACCCCACAGCACTGGGCCTCACTCTGCCCCGTCCCCGGAGCACCCCACAGCACTGGGCCTCACTCTGCCCCCTCCCCGGAGCACCCCACAGCATTGGGCCTCACTCTGCCTCCTCCCCGGAGCACCCCACAGCACTGGGCCTCACTCTGCCCCCTCCTCCCCAGAGCACCCCACAGCACTGGGCCTCACTCTGCCTCCTCCCCGGAGCGCCCCACAGCACTGGGCCTCACTCTGCCCCCCTCCAGGAGCACCCCACAGCACTGGGCCTCACTCTGCCCCCCACTCCCCGGAGCACCCCACAGCACTGGGCCTCTGCCTCCTCCCCGGAGCACCCCATAGCACTGGACCTCACTCTGCCCCCCTCCCCGGAGCACCCCACAGCACTGGGCCTCACTCTGCCTCCTCCCCGGAGCACCCCACAGCACTGGGCCTCACTCTGCCTCCTCCCCAGAGCACCCCACAGCACTGGGCCTCACTCTGCCCCCTCCCCGGAGCACCCCACAGCACTGGGCCTCACTCTGCCCCTCCCCAGAGCACCCCACAGCACTGGGCCTCACTCTGCCCCCTCCCCGGAGCACCCCACAGCACTGGGCCTCACTCTGCCCCTCCCCAGAGCACCCCACAGCACTGGGCCTCACTCTGCCCCCTCCTCCCCGGAGCACCCCACAGCACTGGGCCTCACTCTGCCCCGTCCCCGGAGCACCCCACAGCACTGGGCCTCACTCTGCCCCTCCCCAGAGCACCCCACAGCACTGGGCCTCACTCTGCCCCCTCCTCCCCGGAGCACCCCACAGCACTGGGCCTCACTCTGCCCCTCCCCAGAGCACCCCACAGCACTGGGCCTCACTCTGCCCCCTCCCCGGAGCACCCCACAGCACTGGGCCTCACTCTGCCCCCTCCCCGGAGCACCCCACAGCACTGGGCCTCACTCTGCCACCTCCTCCCCGGAGCACCCCACAGCACTGGGCCTCACTCTGCCCCCCTTCCCGGAGCACCCCACAGCACTGGGCCTCACTCTGCCTCCTCCCCGGAGCACCCCACAGCACTGGGCCTCACTCTGCTCCCTCCCCGGAGCACCCCACAGCACTGGGCCTCACTCTGCCTCCTCCCCGGAGCACCCCACAGCACTGGGCCTCACTCTGCCCCCTCCCCGGAGCACCCCACAGCACTGGGCCTCACTCTGCCCCCTCCCCGGAGCACCCCACAGCACTGGGCCTCACTCTGCCCCCTCCTCCCCGGAGCACCCCACAGCACTGCGCCTCACTCTGCCTCCTCCCCGGAGCACCCCACAGCACTGGGCCTCACTCTGCCTCCTCCCCGGAGCACCCCACAGCACTGGGCCTCACTCTGCCCCCTCTTCCCCGGAGCACCCCACAGCACTGGGCCTCACTCTGCACCCTCCTCCCCGGAGCACCCCACAGCACTGGGCCTCACTCTGCCCCCCCCTCACCGGAGCACCCCACAGCACTGGGCCTCACTCTGCCCCGTCCCCAGAGCACCCCACAGCACTGGGCCTCACTCTGCTCCCCCCTCCCCGGAGCACCCCACAGCACTGGGCCTCACTCTGCCCCCTCCTCCCCGGAGCTCCCCACAGCACTGGGCCTCACTCTGCCCCCTCCTCCCCGGAGCACCCCACAGCACTGGGCCTCACTCTGCCCCCTCCTCCCCAGAGCACCCCACAGCACTGGGCCTCACTCTGCCCCGTCCCCAGAGCACCCCACAGCACTGGGCCTCACTCTGCCCCCTCCCCGGAGCACCCCACAGCACTGGGCCTCACTCTGTCCCTCCCCAGAGCACCCCACAGCACTGGGCCTCACTCTGTCCCTCCCCAGAGCACCCCACAGCACTGGGCCTCACTCTGCCCCCTCCCCGGAGCACCCCACAGCACTGGGCCTCACTCTGCCCCCTCCTCCCCAGAGCACCCCACAGCACTGGGCCTCACTCTGCCTCCTCCCCGGAGCACCCCACAGCACTGGGCCTCACTCTGCCCCCTCCCCGGAGCACCCCACAGCACTGGGCCTCACTCTGTCCTTCCCCAGAGTACCCCACAGCACTGGGCCTCACTCTGCCCCCCCCTCCCCAGAGCACCCCACAGCACTGGGCCTCACTCTGCCCCCTCCCCGGAGCACCCCACACCACTGGGCCTCACTCTGCCCCCTCCCCGGAGCACCCCACAGCACTGGGCCTCACTCTGCCTCCTCCCCAGAGCACCCCACAGCACTGGGCCTCACTCTGCCTCCTCCTCCCCAGAGCACCCCACAGCACTGGGCCTCACTCTGCCCCCTCCTCCCCAGAGCACCCCACAGCACTGGGCCTCACTCTGCCCCCCCCTCCCTGGAGCACCCCACAGCACTGGGCCTCACTCTGCCCCCCCCTCCCCGGAGCACCCCACAGCACTGGGCCTCACTCTGCCCCCTCCTCCCCAGAGCACCCCACAGCACTGGGCCTCACTCTGCCCCCCCCTCCCCGGAGCACCCCACAGCACTGGGCCTCACTCTGCCCCCCCCTCCCCGGAGCACCCCACAGCACTGGGCCTCACTCTGCTCCCTCCCCGGAGCACCCCACAGCACTGGGCCCCACTCTGCCCCCTCCCCGGAGCACCCCACAGCACTGGGCCTCACTCTGCCCCCCCCTCCCGGAGCACCCCACAGCACTGGGCCTCACTCTGCCCCTCCCTCCCCGGAGCACCCCACAGCACTGGGCCTCACTCTGCCCCCTCCCCGGAGCACCCCACAGTGCTCAGCCTGTGCAGGTGTACCTCCCTCTCTCGACCTGTTTGAAGGTTTCCCTGCTTTGAGCTCTGCTCCTTTGAACATCATAGATCGATTTAGCTGCTGTGTTTTCTTGCCTGTGTGCTCTTCACCGTCTCAGAACCTGCACATGCTGGAGGAGGCCCTCTCTGCCATGGGAGGGGAGCAGTTTTGCACCATTGGGATGCAAAGCGAACTCCGTGCTCTACAGAGGCACAGCCGGTAGGTTTGAAAGCAGAAATTCCTACTTCCTGGAATTTCAGGGCAGGGCTGCACTGTGGGAGCTGAACTGTAAAAGGTGGATGAGGTGATGGTGGGTCACAGAGGGGAGAGCCTTCCAGTGGACACTGGGGCCGAAGGTGTGAGAAACGCTGAGCCTTCAGGGATGAGGGTCAGAAAGCTAACGAGAGCCCGTGCTTACTGTACTATTTTTCAATCTCTTTTTTATTATTACCCCATAAGGAGAAATCTCAACTTAATTTCTCTCTAAGGAAAGAAATATTGAGCTTTTGGTGGGCCACAGACTTTTTTTAAAGATATATTTTATTTATTTGAAAAACAGAGTTACAGAGAGAGAGGTCTTCCATTGGCTGGTTCACCCCCAAAATGGTTGCAACAGCTGGAGCTGAGCTGATCCCAAGCCAGGAGCCAGGAGCTTCTTCTGGGTCTCCAATGTGGGTGCAGGTGCACAAGGACTCGGACAATCTTCTGCTCCTTTCCCTGGCACATTAGCAGAGAGCTGGGTCAGAAGTAGAGTAGCCAGGACTTGAACCAGTGCCCCTATGGGATGCTGGCACTGTAGGTGGCAACTTTAACCCGCTGCACAGACTCTTAGAATATCTGCTATTCTTCACCTCCCATGCACCAATTTTCACTCCTCAGAAGGCGATGTGCCCCATGAGAGCATGGTTTAACAAACATTTAGTAAGTGCTTTCAAATCTCACTTACATCTCAGCTCAACGCTAGGAGATGGGCGTTGGTGGCCCCGGCCCTCTTGTAGAGGTGTGTAGCTTAAGGAGTTTGAATGCCTTGCTCAAAGGCAGAGCCAGGACTTGAACCCAGCCAGGACAGCTCTGCAGCCCGTGTTCTAAGCCACATGCCAAACTGGTAGGCCAGGGCTGGATCGTGGAGAGCCTCGAGCCCTGGGCCTCACTCTGCCCCAGGCAGCCGCTGTCTCTGCTTGCCGTGTCGGAGTCTGTAGCCAGACATTCTCAGGCCAGGCCCTGCTGCCTTGCTGACTTCTCTAAGCAATGCCCAGAAGGAGATGTCAGGTGAGGGCTCTGAAGTCTGGCTGACCTGCGCTCAGGTTTGCTCCTGCGACTTCCTAACGATGTGACCTCCGGGTGCTCCACTGGCCCGAGCTTCGGCGTTCTTACCATGAGGGTCACTGTGAGTGTGAAGTGACTCAGAGCCCAGCTTTGTTCACTGATGGATTCTGAGCAGGCTGGGGTTATCCTCTGCGTGCAGCTGATTCCTCCTCCCCCTCCGGCTGGGCGTGGGAACAGTGAACCCAGGGGGGTGGGCAGCAGGGCAGGGGGCTGAAAACGATTGCTTGTTCATGATGGAGAATGGAGGGTGGAGGTGTCTGCTTCCTCCTGGGGCTGCTAATGAGAACAAGGGTTGTGGCTCACATGACCCTGACGTGGAGCCTGGCCTGGTGGAGTGTAGTCCATCCTCTCCTTCCTTGTCTTCTGGTGCCCTCAGCTCTCCTGGGCAATCCAGACTCGACCTGTGCCTTGATGGCCGGTGGAACACCAGACTGGAGTCCACAGGCAGTGGCCGGCAGCTCCCCCAGCCCTGCTCCACCTTTCCCACCAACCCCTTCTGAAGCCAAACAAGCAAAGCAAGCAAAAGGGTGAAAGAAGTCTGTGCTCAGCCCACCAGCAGGAAGTAGCTGCTCCGGTGACAGCTGGAACTGTAACCTCTACGAGGCTTCCTCTGATAGCTTCCTCCTCCTGCTGCCAACGCTCCGGCTCTGTCCCACACAGTCATC
This sequence comes from Sylvilagus floridanus, assembly GCA_949820135.1. NCBI lineage: Eukaryota > Metazoa > Chordata > Mammalia > Lagomorpha > Leporidae > Sylvilagus > Sylvilagus floridanus. The sequence continues at coordinate 160,697,949 of OX463241.1, read as the reverse complement.
CCTGATCCAGGCGGAGAAATCACAGCCATTATGGCACCTCGTGGGCACTTTCCTGCATTTGCTGTCCTAAATAGAAGGGGTACAGGGCATGGAGGGGCCGCTGGGCCATGGCCCCTGCCTGCAAGGAGGAGTCACCGACAGGCTCTCCCCATTCAGATGGCTCGTCTGTAAAGCTCCTGCATCTCATCTCATCCTCACATCAACCCTGCTTCGAAGATGCTGTTTCTTCCCCATTTTACAGATGAGGAAGTAAAAGGCAGAAAGTGTGTTCTTTGTCACAGACCACACGGAGTAAACAGAGGGAGGACTTGTGAGTCCTGGCTCACAAACGGTGCTCTCGAAGTCTTTACCTTCCAACCCTGTCCCTTGCTGCAAAAGCATTTTGATGGCTGAATCAGCTTGGATCCACATTTCATACTTCTTTCCTTATGTTGTGCCACAAACCTGGGCTCTCTGTGTCCATGGGAGCTACTTCCTGGGTCCTTGCACACTGCCGCCCCCTTGGTTCACTGATGCCCGTGAACTGTGCACCAAGTGTCAGCAGAGATGCTTAGGGTGGCGAGGTACGAATCCTGACTCACATTGGCCCAGCTCAGCGGACTCCATGGGTTCTCAGCAGTGGAAGCCCTGAGCAGGGGGCCTCAGCGTTGCTCAGTGGAGTGAGTAGTCCAACATCGTCAGGTACCAGACCCCATCCTGCCTGTCTCCTTCCCCTGGTGGCTCTCCATGGCTGCCAGTGGCAACAGAGGCCACTTGCTTCCTCATTCACTACCAAAGACAGGCTGGGACCTCAGCATGGAACGCACGCTGATTGGTCTCACTGGGCCACATGAGCTCACGTGCGACAGTTATCGGGTCTTCCATGCATGGAGTAGCTTAAGGCTGATTTCCTTAGCCAATTGCATGTGACAAGGATTATTGCATGGGACAACTGCTCATGCAATTGTACGTACCCTTAGGTAACCCTAATGGGCACACAGAATTACATGAAAACTTACTTGTGTTATCTCATTTCATAGGAGAGGCAACTGAGTGATATAAACTTGGGCTTTGAACTCACAACTGCCCGATACCAAGCATTCCCAGAACCTTCAGAGCTCTGGGTGGACACAGCTGATGACTGTGGAGAATCCTCTCCTCAGACTGCTGGCCATGTCACACAGTGGAGACTGGAGGGAAGGGAGACACCATGTACAAATATCCCAATTAACAAGAAGACACGTCTCATTTATCAATGCTACAGGTCTTCATTGTCAAAGCCGAATTAGGGCAAAGAAATGGATTTAGTCCCGGTTTGGATTGGTTCCTCTCTGTCCAGACCCACATCTCAGGTTTTGGTTTCCCAGGGTCTGCCCGGCTGTGGGAAGCTGCACATCCTGCATTAGAGGCCCATTTGACAGGAGACTATTTCGGACGGCATGTGCAAAATGCCACCTTGAGCACTGGGCACACGAGCAGAAGAGCCGGGACTCCAGTGCCTGCAGATGTCATGCACTTTGCATGTGTGCAGCCAGCTGTCAGACCAGAGGCCTCCGCAAGTGGTTCTGAATCTTCTGCCCAGTCCATGTCCTGTGGACATCTAGGGCTGTGAGAGTTCTGGGGGAAGGAGGTGAGGAGCTTCCTCCTCCAGCCCTAGGCATCAACCCTTCTGTGAGATTTATCCCCTCTGGATTTCCATAGCCAAAATCATTAAGACATTTGAGAGTTTTGGAGGAACTAGCTGGGGGCCTGGTGTATGTTTCTGCAATGATTCCAACCTTGGTACGAGGCAGGTGCTCATGGAGCTCAGCTCACTGAAGAAGGGTTAGAGGCGCAATTTTGGATGCTTCCTAAAATGTGAATTTACTATTTATTGAAAGGAAGACACACACACACACACACACACAGAGAGAGAGAGAGAGAGAGAGGGAGAGATCCTCCATCCTGTGGTTCATTCCCCAGATGCCTGCAGTAGCCAGCCAGTGCGTGACGCTGGATCTTGCATCTGAACCTGCTTCCAGAACTCTTGTCCTTTTCTCCCAGCACCAGCTGTTCCTGAATCCTGGTCCTTCGGCTGGTGGCCCAGGCCCTGTCTGGCTTTTCTCCAGCACCAGCTCCCTCGGCTGTGGTTCTGTCAGATGGCACCCGAGGCCCTCACTGATCCTATTTATGCCGTGAATTTTTCTTTTTATCCAATTTCTACTGCAGACGACAGTTGATTTAATAATTTTAATCCATTTTATTCACCCCCCAGGCAGTTTTTAAGAAAAGGGTGCAAGCCTGTGAGTGTCAGGCCAGTGAAGGGAGGGCTGGGGGAGTCTCGTGCTTGGGCAGGTGATTTCCCAGCCCAGTGTCTGTGCCGGGGGCAGGGAGGCTTCCTCTCACGTCTAACTGCGTTGGCCTTTGGAGCCCCAGTGCCTTGTGAGTTATGGCTGAACACAGCTGTGGCGATTTCATGGCACTTGCTCTGGTGAAGCATTCACTAATTCATTCAGCTGCTTGCACACTGCAAAGCCATTTGAATTGGGCTGTGGTGCCACTTGCCTTCCTCTGTCTTAGCGAGGGGGAGGTACTCTATAAAGACTTGAATTTCTCGGGGGCTGGTGGCATGGCTCACTTGGCTGATCCTCCGCCTGCAGTGCCGGCATCCCATATGGGCATCAGGTTCTAGTCCTGGTTGCTCCTCTTCCAGTCTAGCTCTCTGCTGTGGCCCTGGAGGGCAGTGGAGGATGGCCCAAGTGCTTGGGCCTCTGCACCTGCGTGGGAGACCAGGAGGAAGCACCTGGCTTCAGATCAGTGTAGCTCTGGCCGTAGTGGCCATTTGGGGAGTGAACCAATGGAAGGAAGACCTTTCTCTCTGTCTCTCTCTCTCTTACTAACACTGTCAAAAAATAAACAAGACTTGAATTTCTCTGGCTCTGGGTCTTCCACCTGCCGTCACGGTGACCTCAGCAGCTTACTTAACTCCCTGAGCCTCATATTTCTCCTCTGTAAACTGGGATTATGGCTATCCACATTTTGGAGGAGTTGTGAGCCCTATACGGATCAAGAGGGTTAGGAGTCCTTGCCCCAGTCCTCGCTTATTTTTTTTTTAAGATTTATTTATTAATCTAAAGCCAGATTTACACAGAGAGGAGAGAGAGAGAGAAGAGAGAGAGAGAGTGTGTGTGTGTGTGTCAGAGTCTTCCATCCGATGATTCACTCCCCAATCAGCCACAATGGCTGGAGCTGCACTGAGCCAAAGCCAGGATCCAGGAGTTTTTTTCCAGGTCTCCCATGTGGGTGCATGGGCCCAAGGACTTAGGCCTTCCTCCACGGCTCTCCCAGGCCATAGCAGAGAGCTGGATCAGAAGTGGAGCTGCCGGGTTTCGAACCGGCGCCCATATGGGATGCTGGTGCTTCAAGCCAGGGTGTTAACCGGATGCGCCACAGCGCTGGCCCCAGTCCTCACTTATTAAATGAGCTTATAACATAACAAAAATATACTTTTAAAGATTTATTTATTTATTTGAGAGGCAGAGTTATAGACAGAGAGAAGGAGAGACAGAGAAATGTCTTCTATCTGCTAGTTCACTCCCCAAATGGCCACAATAGCCATAGCTGGGCCGATCTGCAGCCTGGAGCTAGGAGCTTCCTCTGAGTTTTCCACGTGGGTGCAGGGGCCCAAGCACTTGGGCCATCTTCCAGTGCTTTCCCGGGCTATAGCAGAGAGCTGGATCAGAAGAGTAGAAGCTGGGTCACGAACTGGCATCCATATGGGATGCTGGCACTGCAGGCAGAGGTTGTGCCAACAGCACCACAGTGCCAGCCCCTCCTCTATACTGTTTTAAAAAATTATTTATTTTGAAAGGCAGAGTGACAGAGAGAAAGGGAGTGGTGATGGAGGAATGGGAAATAAGAGAGATCTTCTGTCAGCTGATTCACACCCCACATGGCCAAAATGGCCAGGGCTGTGCCAGGCTGAAACCAAGAGCCAGGAACCATCCAGGTGTCCCACGTGGATGGAAGGGACCAAGCACTTGAGCCACCATCTGCCAATGTCCCAGGCACATTGGCGAGGAGCTGGATCAGAAGCAGACCAGCTGGGATTTGAACTGGGATGCAGCAGTGTAACCCACTGTACGCAGAGCTGCACGGAATATTTTGCAGCAGATTTGGGCACTTGTTAGCTGGGTGAGCTCAGGCACTTACCTTATATGTGCCTTAGTTTCTTCATAATTTCCTCAATCATTCCCATGTGTGCAAATAAAAAACCACAACGAGATAGTCAGAATGGCTATTATCCCAAAATCAAAAAATAACAAATGCTGGTGAGGTTGTGGAGAAAAGGTGCCCTAATAAACCCTTTGTGGGAGTGCGAATTAGTACAACTATTATGGAAAACAGTATGGAGATTTTGCAGAAAACTAAAAATAGATCTACTATATGACCCAGCTATCCCATTCCAGGAGTCTATCCAAAGGAAGTAAAATTGGCCTATGAAAGAATCTGCACCCCCATTTTTATAACCCAGCTCACAGGAGCTCAATTCACAAAGCTAAGACAAGCAGTCAACCTAGGTGTCCGTCATCTGATAGCTGGATAAAGAAAATACGATCACACACACACACACACACACAGCTAAGTTACTCAGCCATAAAAAAGCATGAAATCCTAACATTTGCACCAAAGTCGGTGGGACTGTAGATCATTATGCTAAGAAAAATAAGCCAGACACAGACACATACTACATGTTTTCTCTTATCTGGAAGTGTGTGTGTGTGTGTGTGTGCATATAGAGAGAACATAAAAATTCCTATTTTACCTAATTCAACAACTTAATGTGAGCTGATGAAATCAAGTTATAGTTGTGAATTTGTTGTGAAATGTGCATTCGAGGAGTGACTACCAGTTCCAACAGTGCCAGGCTGTTGTTTCTATAGATACCTGGCTATTTTGGCTAATTACACAAAAGTGCCTTCTGAAGTCCTTTTCAGTGACATCCCCTAGGTGATAAAATTATACATTCTATTCTAATTCAGCTCATGGAAGCTTCGCAGATTGTGCTCTGTCCCAGCCACGTTTGTCTGCTTCAGGTACTTTAAAACGAAAATCAATAAATGATCTGTGGTGCATTTAACAGGGGTCAGACATGCAGAAATCGTGTTTCTACTGTTGGGGAATTGTGTGGTCTCCCCTATCCTCTGGTGAGCTGCAGTTGGGGGTCACTCTGTTATATGAACTCAAGAGGGGCTGGGGGTTCCCTGCCTCCATGTGACTGTTTGCTCATGGAACATGAGCTTCTCCAAACTCCAGTTGGTTGAGCTGACACCAAGGATAAGCCTCCTGCATTATTCTGCAGGCTCATTGGCCCTCACCCCCCAATAACACAACACTTTGGTCACTTCTGAGAGTCCTGAGGGATCTCATGCATTCTTTTATTTATTTATTTTTTTGACAGGCAGAGTGGACAGAGAGAGAGAGAGAGAGAAAGGTCTTCCTTTTGCCATTGGTTCACCCTCCAATGGCCGCCATGGCCAGCACACTGCAGCAGGTGCACCACTGATCCGAAGGCAGGAGCCAGGTGCTTCTCCTGGTCTCCCATTGGGTGCAGGGACCAGGCACTTGGGCCATCCTCCACTGCACTGCCAGGCCACAGCAGAGAGCTGGCCTGGAAGAGGGGCAACCGGGACAGAATCCGGCGCCCTGACCGGGACTAGAACCCGGGGTGCCGGCACCGCAGGTGGAGGATTAGCCTGTTGAGCTGTGGTGCCAGCCTTCTCATGCATTCTTAAGGAAAGTTCCTTTGCATTCTTCTCAGGCTCTGGCTTATACCAGTTCATCAGTTTCCATTGCCAGAGGCTGCCATGAACATATGGAAGGTGCTGCCATGGGTAGGATGTTCTGGTGCCTTTTTGATGCCATTATGGCGCCATGCCTCTCCCAGAGCCACTGAGCCTGGAGGGTTACTCTGATTGGATTGGCCCTTTCCTGCTGTGGGATGGCTGTCAGGGCTAACTACATGGCACTGCTTTGTGTGTATCATCTTATTTAATGTCCACATTTTGTAGAAACCCCATGAGGTGAATGGTTTTATTATTCCTGCTTTGCAAATAAGGAAATTAGGGCCCAGGCAGGTTCTGGAATGCGCAGTATCCTAGCAGTCATACTGGGATTCCAGTCAAGCTCCCTCCAACTTCTAGGTTCCTGAACTTGTATCACACCCACCAGTTTAGCTCAATAAATTCAACCTGTCTCGATCTCAATGCTTATGTTTGCAGAGAGCATTCTAAAGTCACCAGGTGGCCCTTAAGCGTGGGTTTCTTACAGCCGACCTGGGAATCATGTCTGCATTATTGCCCCATCTCCCAGTGCATCTGCAGACCCCAGACAGATGGCTGAGTCTGTGAGCTCCTTCCTGGTTGGGAAGGAATGATGTACAGGCACACGGTCCTTCTTGATTCCGCTTATTAAGTGGGAACGCCAGGGCTGGTCACCAGCGGTCACAGCCTGTGAACTGAGGTTGGGCTGAGAAATGCTCAGCTCCTTCTGAGATTGCAGCGGAGCAGAGTCTGAGCTCATTTTGTAAATCGTGCCTTTGGCTGCTCCGTGTTTCGGCTTCTCTGGGGAAAGATTAAACTGATGCAGCCTCTGAGCTCTTCAGTACTTCTCTCTCTCACAACACCACCGAGGGAACATTTACATTTAGTCTTTGAAAATGTACCTTCAGGCTTGGAGAAATCCATTTTTGTTTGCCTATTAATTAATTTATTCATTAAATCATTCAACAGATATGTACTGGGGCTCTGCACTTGCTGCGCTAGAGGAGATGGAGATGAATTAGGCATTAATATTGTACTTTTCCTGGTTGCATTTCTGGCTCATTTTGATTTTAGAATCAACTATGAGGGGCCTCACTATAGCTGCAGCTGCATGTGGTAGGCATGGGGACTGTGGTCACATGGGAGCAATGACACAGCCAGGACCTGAGTCCAGATTCTGCTCCCCATTCCAAGAGTCTTCTACCTCTACACTATTCTGAGTGTGCTTTCCCATTGCATCAGATCAATTCCCAATTCTAGGTTAAAAAAGAGATCAGGTGACCTTTCATTTTGGAGAAAGGTGATGTGTATTTTCAGTCACTCCCCACCCCCCTACCCCCAGCATCCATGCAGCACTTGTTTGCATTCATGGCAGTGGCCAGGGAGGCACCTGATTTCTGGACCATGGGGATGAGCAGGACAAGGTCTGTGCCCTTGAGGAACTCACACCATCCTGTGGGTGGAGGTGGCACAGAGCACGTGGTAGGAGCTGAGCTGGAGGCATGAACAGCATCGTGGGAGGATCTGACCTGGCTGGTGGACTGTGAGCAGTCTCTGTGGTGGGGGAGCTGACCAAGCTGGCTGGAAGGGGCTGAGAGCATAATCAGCTTCAATGGGATGCAGAAACTTGGGAGAATATGTTTGATTAGGAAACAAGCTACAGGTATCTTGACCTGACTTGAAAAAACCCCGCTTGTTGGAAATGGAAAGGCCGTAATTGAGGAGGTCATTAGGAATCAGAGCTTTAAGTGGCAGGAAAGGAAGAACGGTTACAAGACTTTAGTAGTGATTGGATATGTATTTCAGAACAGTCACACTGGATGGCAGTAAGAGAATGGACCTGAGAGAAATGTGGGGTGGGGCAAGGAGCATAGATTCTAAGGTGGGTAGATGAGGCACCTCCTGGGGGCCAGTACTCTGAAGCCCTGACTATTGATCCCGTTATCTTCTAATAATCTGCACAAATGGAGCATCCCCCTAAGACTTCATAGGAGTCACCATGTCTCATGTTTTCTTATAAGGGAGATGGTCCCACTGTTTCTACACCAGGCACAGAGTTCTCCTTGGTGGTTACTCATGTGCACTGGGGAAGCAAGGGGCAAGTTATGTAAGTGCTGAGGGAGTCAAGGTGCTCCCAAAGGGTGTTTGAGATGAGATTTAAAAGATTGGTTGATTAGGCTTGGGATGATGGACCTTGGACTGGGAAAGGGGATTGTGGGGGAAATTTGTAGGCAGAGACATTGCTGTGCGCATGACAGGAAGGAAAAGAGCTAGCACAGAGCTCAATTATTTATAGTTTTTCCTGCAGGAGTATCTTTACCCATTAATCCATGCTTGACTACCTGAACTAATTAGTGATCAATACAAATTTATGTTTACTAAGTGTTCAATTTTGTGGAAAAGCAAAAGAAGCCCTGTTCCTCCAAGGCTTTTCCTTGGAGCATTGTTTCTATAGGATGTTAATGGGTATCTCATCATTAAGGGTTCCTTGTCAAATACATCTGGGGGAATGTTGACATTTGCAACATTCTCAATAGGACCACATGGCGGTGAAACCCATGCTCTGAACCATTGGACCAGATAGGTTTTACTAGGTTTTACTAGGTAAGTGGGTCCTCCCATGCGAGGGTCCCTCACCACAACTCCTGCAGAAGTGTGCTGCTCCATGCTTTGTGTCCCCATTGGGCTTACAGATATCATGGCGCCAGAACCATTGCAAAGAATGCATCTATTCTTTTCAATTCCATATAAGGAATTACTGGAGGAAGGATGAGACCCATGTTTATCTCTGTTCCTCCAAGATATAGCTTTTTGCCAGGCATTGCCACATGGCTCATTTCTGACCATTTCCAGTGTCTGAAGTATCCCTGACCATAGATAGCATGGTCCTAGGTTATACCAATTTCCCACTGACTGGAATTCCTCAGACACTCTATATGCCTCTTGTTAATGACTATCCCACTATACAACCATTTCCATTGCTGGCATAATAGCCCCATATCTGTTTCTGCCAACTCCCTGTTGTCTCCAAGTGCCCAGTTTGTCTCAGGCTCCAGCCCAATTCAGTTACAAAGTTTGTGACAGAAACATAGGTCAGAAGGTCTTTGAGATGTAGAGGCAAAAGGAACTGGATCCTTTGACTTCTGGCCAGAGCTCTTTGAGTGAAGCACAAAAGAGCTAGCATGTGATCAAGATAATGTATTGAATCTTACATTCCTTAAATAGCAGTTATAATAGCATGGTGCTGTGATTATTGAAAGCTTGAGTTTGCAATTGATTTCAGGCTGAGAGATCAATATGAAAAAAGATTGCCATGCAGGATTATGAAAAAGCCATGCATGACCCCTGCACTCAGGAAGCATCCACAGGTACCACAGATCTTATTGTCGCTGTATGTCTGTGTCTGTATCATGGCAAACTCCAGGAGGTTGGGGCTGTGGCTGCCTTGCTTTGAACAGCAAGTAGATTATGGTTTTTGAGTTTTGATGCTCACAGTCTACCCTCCTTTAGAAAAGAAACAATTGGCTACAAACTTTAATAAGGGGGGTAGAATAGAGATCTGAACCCTAGTCAGTCTCACGGCAAGGTGTAAATCTGGAAGAGCTACATACAGTCTATCTGTGCATGAGGGACCCCAGTTGTATAAATATGTTACCAACCAACTCTACGAATAGCTTGCCCCAGGGTACAGGCAGCTCTGGTGCCTTCTACCTTGGGGACACTTTGTTCTGACACAGATGCTAAGAGCTGTTACTGTATCAGTACAAGAACCGGAGGGGCCAGTGTTGTGGCGAAGTGAGTAAAGCCACTGCCTGTTGTACTGGTATCCCATATGGGTGCTAGTTCCAGTCCTGGCTGTTCCACTTCCAATCCAGCTCCAGGCTGATGTGCCTGGGAAAGCAGAGGAGGATTGCCTAAGTGCTTGGACCCTGCACCTGCCAGGGAGACCCAGATGAGGCTCCTAGCTTTGGCTGGCCCAGCCCTGGCCTTTGTGGCTATTTGGGGAGTGAATCAGTGGGTGGAAATTCTCTTTGCAATTTCTCCCTCTCTCTGTAAGTCTGCTTGTCAAATACATAAAATAAATCCTAAAAAAGAAAAGAATCAGTACAAGCTCTTCCTAACTCCTTGCCAGAATCTGTATATATGACTATTCAGCTTGCCATTGACTTATTTTCAGAGTCTTTGCAACAAGAAAGCTGTTTTCCAAGCATTACTAAGTCTAAGAGAATGTGAACAAGCAACATAGGTGTGGGGGAGTTGGCCTGCTTCATTCTCACACACAGTGAATTGTGTCCAGTGAGGGCAATGCAATCAAATTTAAGTAAATATTTTCTGAGGGAGGGATTGTTCACAAATACTTGACACACACTATTTCGCAGCTGCTGCTGTTGACCTTTTGAGCTTTATTTATTTATTTACTTTAATTTTAATTTTTACAGATAGAGTTAGACAGTGAGAGGGAGAGAAACAGAGAGAAAGGTCTTCCTTCTGTTGGTTCACCCCACAAATGGCTTCTATGGCCGGAGCTACGCCAATCTGAAGCCAGGAGCCAGGTGCTTCCTCCTGGTCTCCCATGTGGGTGCAGAGCCCAAGTGCTTGGGCCATCCTCTACTGCCTTCCAAGGCCACAGCAGGGAGCTGGACTGGAAGAGGAGCAACTGGGACTAGAACCTGGCACCCATATGGGATGCTGGCACCGCAGGCAGAGGATTAACCAAGTGAGCCACAGTGCCGGCCCTGATCATTTGAGCTTTAGACATCTTGACTCTGTTAACTACCAGGAAGTGATATGGGGAGAAAGGAAATGAATTTGAGAGGCCACCAAGTACAATAGAAGGAACCCTGGCATGAATTCCATCTGCTGTTCACACACCAGGTGTTAGATCCCTTAGACCTCAGTTTATTGACTTACACATTGCACTTCGTGAATAACCCCTTTCCGAGAATTTCCCTTGAAGATGTTCTCATTTGTTTGATGAGAATATATTCCCTCACTTCCTGCACAATACAGCCACAGGTAGACAACTCGTGTTTTCTAAGTGAACACTCTATAAGGTAGGCACTATTATTATCTCTGTTTCACTTGTGAGTGGGTGAGACACAGAGGTTAAATTGCCAGCCTGAAGCTACAGAGCTAGAAAAAAACGGAGTTAGGATTTGACCCTGAACAGAATACAGCCCACACTGCGGCACACAGTGGTACTCTGTTTACCCTTTCCCCATTGTTGATGAGTCCACAGAGGGCCTTCTAACTCCAACCGACCATTCAGAGTTCTCTCCTGGGGTTTGGAATTGGATTTAGCAATTACTGATTTTCTTTAATTCCCATCTCTTATCACTCTACTTTTATCTTAACTCTAACAATTCTTAATGCCATCTGGTCTTGTAACTGATTGGTCATTTCAGTGTCACAAGGTTCTCATATGAAAATTGATTGGGCAAGAATGAGATCTTGAGATCTGGAATGGGCATGACAGGCTGGATCCACATGAACATGACCCTACTGAGATCCAAGCCAACCTAATCTTTTCCTGCCGGAAAAGGTAGTTTGCCCTCTGCTAAGATTAGGTTTTCCTTCACTTAAAAACCCTGTGATAATCTCACCTAGTGTAGATGCCAATTCTCCATAGAGAAGCCACTCTATTTCTAGTAGACCCAAAATAAGGTTAAATCAAGTCATGGAGGAATAAGCACACACTGTGACATGGATGAAATAGCTTACACATAAAATGAATAATAATATACTTGCTAATATATATTGGAAATCTAGAAGCATGAGTGGGAGTGAATTGTAAGAATGTTAAACCAAGGAAAGCAGAATGAAACACAATATCAGGCTGAGCAAAAAGACAAGAGTGCACCTGCTAAATATTCAAGACTTGATATATTATCTCATGCAGCTGGAGGTGGCTCTAACAGCTTACTGGTTGGTTGACTGGAACTTGGACATAATTTGGGCTATGTTTAATGATACTGAATTGCCAGAGCTTCTCTGGCTTGGTCTAGAGGAGAAAATCCAAAGATTAAATGTTGGAGTGGTTGTGCCACGCGTGATCTGCCTACTCACCTCATACTGTGTTCTGAAACATACTGTTGGCACCACGATCCCCCCTTAACTATGGTGTTGGGGGCCATACTGGTAAGGCAGCACCTGTGTCATTGAGAAACTCTGGTAATTCTCTTCAGTGGGCCAGATACAGCAATGGGGGGAATCCTATCGAGATGGACTCTGATTTCATTGGAGATTTTAGGAGCCCGGAGTGTAGACACCAAGAGGCAGCATTTGTGGAAAAAGTCAAGATGGGCACATTCGCCTTAAAGGTAGCAGGAATGCATGGATTCTCATAAAGCTTTGTTCTAGCCATGACTCATTGACCGCACTATTCCTGGGAATTTAGGATTGAAAAAGATGCCTAAGACACTAGAGTACTGCTTGACTCATATAAAATAAAAAAAAATCACAACATAACTCTAGGTCTAGTAGTCAATCACTAAGTTGGATTGTCACAATGTAAAAGATTCTGGATCCTTCCTCTGGGTAGGCATGAAGTAGGCAGGCATACAGGTTAAAATTGATCAGGTTTGTGAGCTGGAAGACCACACCTTCGCCATGCCCCTGTGTGGCCTCACACCCTACCTGCTACCCCCACCACGCCCCCATGTGACATCAAGCTCTACCTGACCATACCTGAGTGCCCACCTGCCCACAAGCCACTCCCCTGTGGAAAATATATGAAAAGGCAGGGAGGGTCCCAAAACGTGCTCTGCCTCTGCTTTGCTCCTGGTGATAAGCAGTGGATAGCAGCTCAAGGTGCTTGCTGCACATGGCTCTGGCCTGCGCTCTGCTTGGTATGGCGCTACCCTAGTTCCCAGACTTTCCTCTCTCTCCAACCTGAACTAAACCCTCACTTTCCTAGATACCTCTCGCACTAAATAAAAGCCTAAAACGTACCATGCTGCCTCGTTTATCTGTGCCAGTATTTAGACTTCTCTAAATATTAGGCAAGAACCCTCTCGGGCTTATTAATATTGGGGATTTATTAGTAAGTATATGGTGAAATTGTACGGCATCCCAAATTCCGGTTACACATGTGGCACTCCAGATAGCATTTCTGGGGAACTTTAAGGGGCCACATTGTTGTATAAATTTTAGGGGGTCATGTCCGATTTCAGGCACATTAATTTTTTTTAAAGATTTTATTTATTTATTTGAGAGAGTTACAGACAGTGAGAGGGAGAGACAGGGAGAAAGGTCTTCCTTCCGTTGGTTCACTCCCCAATGGCCACAACAGCCGGAGCTGCACCAATCAGAAGCCAGGAGATAGGAGCTTCTTCCTGGTCTCCCACAAAGAAGTGACCAGGCTTTTTGAGAATTCCCAGACATTGGCTTTGAATCTATGTTAATTTCTGAGGACAAAAAAATTGCAAATCTGGCCCATCAGCCAAAGTAGGGGTTATACTTTCAGTTGGTAAATGAAGTCTTAGCTCATTTCTGACTCAGTGGGCCCAGATGTTCTGGAAACACACTCTGGTTGTTTCCTCAGTTCTTCATTGTAATTAGAACAATATGCTTCACAACTGGAAGAATCCCGTGTATGTCCTCTCACCCCCCAGGTTTCCTGTTAGGAAGTAGAGATCCCTGGAGCTTCCAACCCCATCTTACCAAGATTGTAAGCCGGAGAAATCTTTAATCCCCAGGGAAACCGTCCAAGCTTGAAAGACAGAGGTGGTGATATCTATCATTGCCACCTCACTCCTCACTCTGGTCTGTCCAGAAGTCAGAGGGAATTGGAGAATGTCAGTGGACTCTCACAGACTTGGTCCAACTGGGCTCCAGCTGCAGCTGCTATTCCATATGCAGACTCTCTACTGGAGTAAATCAATACAAGTCATTGTACTCTGCTTGTAGGTGTTGACCTAGCTCTGATTTTTCAAGATCACTGGAAGCATCTTGCATATACCCAGCAGGACCAACAATACTCCATCACATACTTGCCACTTTGCTATGTCAATTGTGTTGCTCGTTGCCATATTGCAATATATAGAACTCTTGATCTTGTCTCTCAACAGAATATAATATTTCTTTGCTGCATTCATAGCTAGAAGTATCAAGTATTTTTTTCTTTGAACAACATGTGTGTATATCTGTATGTTTTTGTTTTTAAAGATTTATTTTATTTATTTGAAAGACAGAGTTACACAGAGAGAAAGAGGGAGAGAGGGAGGGAGATCTATATAGAGAGATAGATCTTCCGTCAGCTGATTCACTCCCCAGATGGGCCCAACAGCTTGGGCCAGGCTGAAGTCAGGAGCCTGGAGCTTCATTCAGATCTCCCACATGGGTTCAGGGGCCCAAGGGCCATTCACGGGGGACCAGCTAGTCACCGGGTGGTTAATTATGTGGGGCCTCGTCCATCATGAAAGAAGCAAGGACCCCTTGTCACTGGAATAGTCCCACAGTTCAGTCCAGGTTCCCCTTTCTTGCTCATAGTTTTCATGCCTGCACCCCTGTCCTCACACCATAGCAAGCCTTGTCTACACTTACGCCATTCTACAAGGCAGTGTTTCTCACCAAGGAGCACATTTCTCAGCAAAGGATATGGAGCAGTGGGTGCATGTCCTTGGTGGGATCATCCCTCATAATCAGAAGTCTGACTTCATGCAAATGTGAAATGTCTTTACCAAAGATGCATGTGGCTGATTCCAAAAGTCCATGGAAAATCAAATGAAGAGATGTTTATATTTTGTGTGAAACAATTGAAATCCATGAGTAGGTGTTCAAGATGTTCATTTTTCCATGAGCTTTCTGAAGACTTCATGTAGGCATGGATTTTGTTTTTTAAAAAATTCTATTTTCCATGAACTTATTTTTAAACTTTAAAAAATATTTATTTATTTTTTTATTTTTTGATAGGCAGAGTGGACAGTGAGAGAGAGACAGAGACAGAGAGAAAGGTCTTCCTTTACTGTTGGTTCACCCTCCAATGGCCGCTGCGGCTGGCGCACCGTGCTGATCCGAGCCAGGAGCCAGGTGCTTCTCCTGGTATCCCATGGGGTGCAGGGCCCAAGTACTTGGGCCATCCTCCACTGCCCTCCCAGGCCACAGCAGAGAGCTGGACTGGAAGAGGAGCAACCAGGACAGAATCCGGTGCCCAACCGGGACTAGAACCTTATGTGCCGGTGCCACAGGTGGAGGATTAGCCTATTGAGCTGAGGCGCCGGCAAAAGATTTATTTATTGAAGGCAGAGTTACAGGGAGAGGTGGAGACAGTGAGAGAGAGAGAGGGAGAAAGGGAGAGAGGGAGAGAGGGAGAGGGGGAGAGGGGGAGAGGAAGAGAAAGAGAGGTCTTCCATCTGCTGGTTCAGTCCCCAAATGACCTTGATGACCAAGGCTGGGCCAGGCTGAAGCCAGGATCCAGGAGACTCTTCTGGGTCTCCCACGTGGGTGCAGGGGTCCAAGCACTTGGGCCGCCCTCCACTGCATACCCAGGTGCATTAGCAGGCAGCTGGATTGGAAGCAGGGCAGCTGGGACTCAAACTGATGCCCGCTGCAGGCCAGAACTTTAACCCACTGCACCACAGTGCTGGCCCATCCAAGAGCTTACTGAGACACCTCAACTATTAGAGGTTCTGTGTTACAGAACATACAGTGTATGTTCTGGATAAGAGCTAAGCATATGCTCCTTCCCCTCTCATAGTGAGAACACATGGGTCCAGAAATGAAACAGTGCGTCTGAGAGTGAGAGCTCTGTGTTAATAATCCACTGCAGAGACTTCTGAGAGTCTGGAAGCTCAGTGTGTGATTTTCTGTTACAGGGGGCAGTGCTACCTAATCTAACATACCCTTCTTATGAGCAGCATCAACTACTGTCCGATACTCCCTAGGGGAAAATAATGTCACAGGAAAACTAACCACACATCTGAGGAACACAGTCACTATAAAAGGAGACAAGAATATGAAATTCAGTTATAGCATAAAAATGAAAATTAATGGTCTAGACAGGTCATAAATTCAAAATAAGCAAAATGTTTTTTTCTGAAGAAATAAGAGGATATTGGTAATAGGAAGCAAGATCAAGAAGTCAATAAAATAGAATCAAATTGAAATGCATGGTGGGAAAATATGATGTCCAAATAAAGAACACGATAGATGGACCACATGGCAGAATGCCCGTAGTCAACGAACAAATTAGCCGGAAGGCCAGCTTGAGGAACACTCCCAGAGGAGGCACTGAAGAGTCAGGAGTTGCAGAAATGTCAGTAATTTTACACCGGATGTTCCAAGTAGAACAGCAAGAGTGAATGGAGGAAAGAGAATGGATGAGAGATAATGCCTTCAGATTGTCTAGAATCAAAGAATGATTAAAAGATCTTGATTGGAAGTCTTTAATGAGTGCAGAACAATGCGGACAAGGAAAACCATGTGAAGCACAATTTAAATCTATCAAAGAAAAAGAGAAAATCTAAAGATGATTGCAGATAACTTTGATCCAGTGCTGTGACCTTGCAGGTACTGGCCTAAGCACTTACTATACATGAGCTCATTTAGTACTTATTATTATGGAGGTCTTATTATTCCCGTTTTACCATGAAGACCCTGGAGTACAGGGAGTTTAAGTAACCTGCCTGAGGTCTGATCACCAGGACCTGGTGGAACTGGCGCTAAGCCAGCTGTGCTTGCTCTGGAGGCCGGGATTTTTTTTTTTTTTTGACAGGCAGAGAGAGAGAGCGAGAGAGCGAGAGAGCGAGAGAGAGAGAGAGAGAGAGAGAAAAGAGAGAGAGAGGGAGGTCAGTCGGTCTTCCTTTTTCCATTGGCTCACCCTCCAAGTGGCCGCTACTGCACCATCCGAAGCCAGGAGCCAGGTGCTTCCTCCTGGTCTCCCATGCGGGTGCAGGGGCCCAAGGACCTGGACCATCCTCCACTGTACTCCTGGGCCACAGCAGAGAGCTGGACTGGAAGAGGAGCAACCAGGACAGAATCCGGCATCCCAACTGGGACTAGAACCCGGGGTGCCGGTGCCACAAGGTGGAGGATTAGCCTATTGAGCCACGGTGCCGGCCTGGAGGCCGGGATCTTAAACACTGGGCTTTCTGCTTAAAAAGCTGAGTGAGAGAGAGAGAGAAAGAGAGAGAATTGAAAATCATCTTGGCATTAGACATCTCACCAGTAAAAAGTAGGGTCAGAAAGTGGAGAAATAATTCTAAAATGTTGCAAGAAAAATCAGCTTGTGATATAAAATTAGCTAAAGTAAATTTAAAGAGGTTAAATAAATTGCACAAAGAAATATATATGGTAAGGGGCAAAGCAGTCTTGGCTGAGCTCGTTAATCTTTAATACACCTCTGCTAAATGCTGGGGAGAGCTGTGACTTGGACAGCTCTTTCCTCTCAAAGTCCAGGTGCATGCTTGGGAAGGAGAGTGAAGGGTAAATGATGGTCCTGTCGGGCTTGAACCTCTGTCCTCCTTGCCTCTGAGAGCTGCTGAGCCAGGGTCATGGGACCAAGAGCAGAGACCATCATTCATGCTAGAGAAACTCAGATGTCTCCTCTCCACGTAGGCTGGCAGACAGAGATTAATGTAAGTGAGGATCATATGGACACATGAATTTTATGACGCAATTTGCAGGCTGTAAAAGGGACTGGATGGATACTCTGGAAAGCCCCTGGGACAATTATAAAATGAATGATTGGGTTTAATTTCTACTCAGATTAAACACATTCAATTGGGCTTGTGCTGGTCAACCTTGACATCACATATATGCGGCTTTAGTGCTTATACTAAGGCGCTGTCATTGATAAAATTATTCAAGGGCAGGTTTCCCTCACCCTAATGTCCACCGAAGGCCCGCCACCAAGGAACCATGCATTTTGAAGTTATATGAACTTTTTTTTTTGCCATTATTTATGACTTTTAGAGATTAGGAAATTAAGACTCAGAGAAAATGAGTAATTTTCCTCAAGGTCATCCAGAAAGTAAAGGACAACCAACAGTTGAACTCACTTTCATCCAGTGATCCCACATGCTTATCTGTTGAAAGCCTACTGTATTTTTCAGAAAGTCTTCTAGGTCTGGGTGATAGCAGTGAGAAGACAGACATGATCTTTGGCACCAAGGAATTTACCTCCAGAAATGAAAGTGAGTACAGGTACAGCTACCAGACAGTGGAAATAAGCAAGATGACAACAGATATGAAAACCAGACAAGGGAATACGGATGTGGCAAGTGGTGGGGAACCAACTATTTTAGATGGAGAGAGCAGGGAACCCCCTTGGAGAGGTGTTACATGAAACAACCTGAAAATGTGGGAGCTGATGCCGAGGCACTGAGGCAGGCACACGCCTGGCAAGTTGGAATGGAAAGTGGGTGTTTCTGAAACCGAGTGAGCCAAGAAAATGGCACAGGCTGGGGGAAGGGACGTCTCACTTGGGCTAGATTGTCAGGGCCTGGTAGACCTTGGGACATTGTTTGGGTTTCATTCTGCAGGCAGTTAGGGAGTTACCGAAGGGTTTTAAACTACGTAATGGCATGATCTGATTTGCCTTTTCCAGCAGGGCCCTTTGGCTGCTGTGTGGAGAGTGCACTGAGGGACAAGAGAAGACGTAGGGGGCCAGTTAGGGGGAATTCGCTCAGTCACAGAGACTACGATCCTAGCTAACTCCCAATCCATTAGCCCATGATTGCATGAATTTATCCAAAAGACTCAGGGTTTTTCCTCTAATGCACCAAGTTTCAACTATTTTTCATGGCATTCGAAAATACATATAAAGCCAAAAATATAAATTTTAATTTTATATCCAAGTAACAAATACCACCTGTGTTCCTGAAAAGTGCTAGGCTCCAATCCAGGTAGCACAGAGAAAGAGAGCAAAGACATGGTGCCTGCTGCTGAGCATACTGGGGAGAGTGACAAGTTATTGCCTTAGACACAGAGCAGGACACTCGGTCTGGCAGCTGCCTGCATCCTGGAAAACCCAGGTGCACTGGCACGGGAACCTGACTTGGAGACAAGTGACTCATGTTGAACCTTGAGAATGCTTTGGGACAGGTAAGATAGGCCAGTCCTAGAAGGGGAAAGAACTCTACGTAGAAGAAAGATCAGAATTTTCAATGACAGGTAGATATTAGACTGTGAGGAGGATTCAGTTACTCACTAGTCATTTGGTATACCTGAAGCATGATATAAACTTATGCAGAGGGATTATAAGGGAGAGAGTAAAAGAAGTAATAGGTATGGTAGGCAAGAATCCAAGCTTTCCTTTGTCTGAGAGCTTGCTTTGAACCTCAGCTTACAATGTAGATGTCCTTGGGAGATGCATATTAGGATTCTTGGTTGCAAGAAAAGAGATTTAGGCTTCCTAACCAAATAGGAATATTTAGTCCTTAAGTTTCAGGGTGATGTCCTAAGTTGCAAAGAGGGATACAGCAAAGCCTTTAGTAAGCCCAAAACAGTGTTTGTAGAACTGTAAGAAATCTAAGAGGCTTTCCAGTCTTTGTCTTTTGTTTTTCTCTGAATTTCTATTGAGTACTTCCCCCTGCAGGCTGACTTACCTTTTCCTTAGTCCTCAAGGCCACAGATGACGTTCTGGTTTACATCTTCTCTCTTAAAGGGACAGGATGAGCCAAGAATAATAGGTTCAGATCCAGTTTCCAGGGGCAAACATCATTATTAAGTAAATTTAAGTAAAATAGTTCAATACTCTGTTGCTGGGGTATTGGGTGTCAGATTGTATGACAAATTCTGGTATATGAAGGATCAGTATATAAACTTCTATTTGTGTTTGGCAGTATCAAAATGCCAAGCATAGTGTGTGGAACAGAAAATAGGATCAGTAAATGGTTTCTGCTGTTATTATTGTGTCAAAAGGCCCCGTAATTTTTTTTTTTTTTTTGTCTTCCCACTAACGTATTTATTGGCTACTGAGACTGAGTGGATTCATGCTGTGTCTTCAGAACTCTGGACAGCTCCCCGCTGAGTTGAACGGTTAACCAGGGACCTACTTGCTTTCTATCTCCTTCCTGCACAGCTTGGGCTTCCTTGAGGGTTAATAGCCAGTGCCGGCTGAGCCTTAGTCCACTGTTCCCATGAACAGTTCCTTCCGGATCCCCTTCCCTGAGAATCTCAAACCCTTGTTCCTTATTTCCTCAGCTTTAGCTTTATCTTACCATCAACCCATGTCAGCAGGATCCCAGCATGCCTTGCAGCCAACGGTGCCTGTGTTAATCCTGCTGCAGGCGCACATTTGCTAGTTAGCACATTTCCTGCTTTAATTAGATTAGTTTTGACAAGCTCCAAAACTTTGTTTTTGATTTTTATCTTTGGGATGATTTAAAGCACCATAAAGCTGTGTAATTGCTGTGGGCAGGTCACATAGCCACCAACATCCATCTGTTTCCTCAGGAAACTGACTATCCCAAGCTTGGAAACGAGTGTGGAAAGCACACAATAAAAAAGAGACTGCCACAGGTTAGTGTGTCTTCTCATGGCAAATGGATATTTTTTCCCGCTATCTCTCGTGTTCTTGGCAGCGTACTTACATTACATTTTGACTTGCCTTTCATTTTCAACCGATAAAAAACAATTAACATCCTGATATTTTTGGGTTGTTGCTTTCATAGAAGATGAATATATTTGCATGGTGCCTGAGTTTCCAAAAAAATGAAACCCTCATGTGAATTATCTCATTTAACATCATCATATGAAGGATGCATTGTGGCAATTATTAGTACCATTCTTTAGATAAGAAACCTGGAGCCTAACAGGGTTAAATGTTTAGAGTAATATAAAGCTAGTTTAGTTAAATAAGCATTTATTGACCATTAACTCTATTGAAAGGCATAGTGAGAAAACATCAAGTACAATAAAGAATCACTTGGAAGTTCTTAAGGGTATATTTATTCTTCCCTTCTATGCTTTCATGGTTGTTGAATTGATTACTGGCATTTTGCCTCAATAGAGCATCTTATTTTATGTATATCAGGAACACATGGAGGTTTCGGCTCTAAGCAGGTAAAGTAGGGAGTCAATGCTGTCAGCTTCCTCTTGGACATTTGACTGCTAAACTCTACATAGTTCTATTCTGGGCATCAAGGAGGTAGTCTTATTCCTATAATGTATTTCTCTTTTCCAAGGATTATTTTCCTTAAACAGTCCAGTAGATCCATCCTTCTTTGCTTATATGATGAAGAAAAATATGTATCTGTCTAGTAGCATTCATTTTGGAGTACTTAACAATGATGCAATACGATGAGGCATTTATTGAAATTTTAGACCCTGCTAACTAATGCATTGACAATGGGCATGCTGCTTCTCTCTGATCCTTGGCTTCTGGGTAAATTCTCATAAGACTTTTATGAGAAGTAAGATTAACCATAATAATAACTCAGAATATGTCTAAGCCCCATGTCTGTTAATTGACCTGGTCTGTAGTGCATCCCTCATTCTCTTAGCCCATTACCAAGTTTTTACTCCTCAGTTACCCTATTCAGAATGTCTCTGAAATTTCTTCTGCCTGGGAATATTCCAATGCATACAAATACTTTGAAAGGTTTATTTTCCTTAGTCTCTCTTTCGAGGTAAAATTTGATTATCCTTTCCCAACTCCAACTTGTGTCTGGCATGGATTCACATCTTATTCCAGCTGGATCTTCCAGTTCCTGTCCATGAATATCATTAGAAGAAAACTAAGACTGATGGAATTTGTGATATAGGATCAGCCTTGACATGATGGGAGGGTAGCTATTGAAAGTAAAAACAGAGAAAATGGAAATTAATATTTTCCTCTTAGCTTCCCAAACTTTCTTGTCAACTCAATGTTCCCTCTGCTGATCTGCCTCTGGGTCTTTCCTCACCCAACTCTTGTTGCCGTGTCTTATCTTCTGCTCACTACCACCTGAGTCCTGGCTGTACCGCAATGTCTTCATGAAATGACTACTCTTCCATGAGGAGTTGTGACGTCACCTTGCCTGGTGTGTTCACAGCATTGACAGTATCATTCAATCAGTGCCTGGGGCCAGGTCTCCTGGAGCCTGAGTCCAAGGGGTTCTCATGCAAGCAGTATGTGGAGGCATTGCTCAAAGGAGAGGAAGGGAAGCGGAGTGCATCTGGAAAGCAGGTAGGCTGCTGGGCAAGTCTGGTCTCAGCCTGATCCCACTGGAAGCCCCTGAGAGTGTAAATTGCACACAGCAGATGCTTCGCCCAAAGCAAAAGTGGCTGCCATTGACTGTGAGAAGCTTCCTGCTGTCAATGAATAAGGAGAATTTACTTTCCTGGGTGAGCCAAGGGCAATCCTTTAAAGATACAGACCTGAGCCATTAGCAGCCAATCCTGGCAGCTCCGCATGAATGCATCCACTGGAGAAAATGACCATATGTAGGACACCAATATCATCTACTTCAAATAATAAATTAAGGAATTGTTACATTTGTTAAGCTTACTTATTTATTAGAAAGGCCGAGCTACAAAGAGATGGAGAAACAAAGAGGGAGGGAGTGCGGGAGAGAGAGAGAGAGAAAATCTTTCATCTGCTGATTTATTCCTCAAATGACCACAACAGCAAAATCTGGGTCAGGCTGAAGCCAAGAGCTGGAAACTTGATTTGAGTCTCCCACATGGATGGTAAGGTACCTAGCACTCGGGCCATCTTCTGTTGCCTCCCCAGGTGCTTTAGCTGTAAGTGATATGGGAATTGGCTCCCTAAAATATGATATCAGAATATGGCTCCCTAAGAGTCCAGTCTGGGTTGCCATATGAAATCAGATTTTTGGATGCCATATGATACCACCCTATGCTTATTAATAATTTCCCAATTTAAATAAGCTTGTGTGAGTTTTTGCCTAATATTCAGAGAATTCTGAATACTTGCATAGATAAACGAGGCAGCATGGTACACTTTAAGCTTTTATTCAGTGAGAGAAATGCATAGGAGAGTGAGGGCTTTATCTATAGGAGAGAGGTAAATCTGGATTCATAGCAAGTACCAGGAGCCAGCCACGTGCAAGAGCATCTAGGCCAGGAAGCTTGAGGCGGGTGGCCCGAAGGCCACGCACCCTAGAAGCCCTTTATTGGCAAAAGGCGAGGAAAGGAGAGGGAGAGAGCCTTGTCCCAGCCCTCTATCCATTTTCAAAGGGGAGTGGTTAATTAGCCTGATTGGTCAGTGGGCGCATAAGTGTGGCCAGGTAGGGGCGTGAGGTCACACAGGGGTGTGGTGAAGGTGTGGTCTTCCAGCTCACAAGCCTAATCAATTTTAATCTGTATGCCTGCCTACAACAAACCACTGCTCAAATATGGGGTGGAGGTATTGCAGGCAACGGCTCAACCTGCTGTGCCACAGTGCTGTCCCCAGACAGTGATTTCACTTATAGAGCATCTAATGGATCTAATGGATCGAATGGATCTAATGGATCCAGTAGATGCTCTGTTACATCCCGGGCACTATTCCATCCAATCTGGAGGCAGGTGACTGAGTTGTATCTATGTGTACATTTCTTGAAGCACGGCACAGGAGAGTGAGAGCAGGTCCGAACCCTGTAACTCGGGGTCCAGTGTTTCTACAACAAGGCAGGATTCCAGTGACTGAAACTGGGATTCAGAATGGGATCTGCAGTGTGTAAGCTCCAGACAATGGGAACTGCACACAGCAGTTGTCTCAGCCAGAGTGAACATGGGATCAGAGCCTCCTCTTTAATTCTCCTCTAGCCCAAGGTTTTGTTTTTTTTTTTTTTTTTTTTTTTTTTTTTTTTTTAGATTTAGAAGTGTTTATTAGCATCAAAGGCCTCCAGCCAGAGTGGCATGAAGAGGGGCTTCTGAGAAAGGAAAACCCCCAGGGACGGGTGGTGGTGGGCTTTTTAAGTACAATTTCAAAGAAAAGAAAGAAAGAAAAAAACCCCGACAAGCAGATTGGCATTCAGTTACCAAGTCGGACAAAACCATCAAAAACCTCATGTACAGTTCTCCCTCCTGTCTGGCTGCTAGGGGTGGGGTGGGTAACTTGTTTTCACTGTGAGCTGTGAGCTCTGGAGGAGCTTCCTTTGCTATTCTCCTGGTGTTTTGGAGATTCCA
Organism: Sylvilagus floridanus; assembly: GCA_949820135.1. NCBI lineage: Eukaryota > Metazoa > Chordata > Mammalia > Lagomorpha > Leporidae > Sylvilagus > Sylvilagus floridanus. The sequence continues at coordinate 160,674,112 of OX463241.1, read as the reverse complement.
AAGGAAGGAGGGAGGCCTGTTTGTTCTTGCTGAAGATAAACTTTGGGGGAAGGAAGCAAGTACTTTACACCCCAAGTTCCTTTGGGATCCATCTGACTACCTGTTAACCATCTGACTGCTCACACTCCCACCTCCAGCAGATGGAAACCCTAGCATCTATTAGGTGGCACTGCATGATGATCGATGATCGCTCTGGCTGGTTTGTGCTTTTGGGAAGGGGCGTCAAGACAGGGTTCCAGCAGGAGGGGGCTTCTCCAGGGGACCAGTGCCACCTCGCAGAAACTGCTTCCATCAGAGGGTTCATGTGCAAGGACACTTAGAATTTTACTTTTTTTTAAGTCTGGAGAAAGCAAATCTAACAAGCAATTTAAACTCTCAGGATCTAAAACCAAAGATGAAGTCATTATCTGAGACCCTAAGAAAAGTGTCTAAACCATGAACACGTTTTTTTTTTTTTTTTCATCGAGAGGCAAATAGAAACTGACAGAAAGGGCTTGAAATAAGCAGGTGGGCTTAAGGCCTTGTCAGTTATGAGGCCCAGACCTACCTATCTCTTCACATGTGTTGCCTCATAAGGCTTCCATTACCTAGCTGGCCTGGGAGGAGAGCTGGTTCAGAGAAGGCAGGTGGCATCTCTAACAGGAAAACATTGATTAGTTAATACACAGTTCTGCCTGCAATTTGCTGCCCCTACTTGGCCATCCCCTCGACAGTGGTGGTCACTTTGGAAGCTGAGCTGAGTGAGGGGCTTTTCAGCTTAGAGCCAACAAGGCCTGTGGCTCTGACCTGGGCCTTTCGACTCCAGGGCAGGTCCATTTCCAGTGACCCAACTCCTGGCTGGCAGAGCTGCCAGGGCTCTTCATAAGCTGACTTCTGCTGAGACCCTGACTATCCACATCGAAACCAAGGCAGTGGACTGGCTTCCCCTAGGCCAGCTCAAAGGAGAGCCCGAAGAGTTGAGTCCACGGGGTCGAGGTACTGCTCAGCCACAACATTCACCCAGGTGAAGGAAAAGGAACCTACTGGCTTGTGGCAAAGAGCCGGGGAAGATCTAACTTATTTAGGAGAAGATTGGGGAGCTATGAATCTGTCTTTAATCGCTCTTGCTCCATTTCTTAGCTCTGCCCCCCTCCATGTTTTTATTCTTGGAAAGCAGTTTGTCCAGTCTTGACCCCAGGAAATCTCAGTTGTCCCCTATAGTTCAACAATGACAGAATCAAGAGAGAGCCCCTTTCTCTGGAGACCCAGAAAAGTTCCAGGACTGACCTCACTGGATGGGTTTGTTAGGTAGGAAGTCAGAAATGAGCTTATGTGTGTGTGACAAAGGCCTAAGGAGTTGACATCTAGGTCTAGTATCCGCATCTCAAAGTCATCCTGACAACCTTCCAGGTGCAGCCCAGTATCTGCACTTCTAACCTGATAACCATCCTTCCTGTAAGGCTCCTCTAAGGTGGGGCAACGCCAGCCAGGCCTCTCCCGTCTGATAACTCCAGGGGGAAAACTCAGATAGGAATTTTTCATATTTACATCCCTAAAGTCCTTTGTTCCAGGAGGAGAAGAGGTGGGAGGGCAAGTCCCATCCCCTTAAAAACCTCCGGCCTTGACCGACTGTGCGCTCAGCCCTCTGCCTCGATGCTGAGCCGCCCGCCTGGCCTGCCCAGGTGTATTCTCTCCACTCAACCACGTAACCTCGCTCTCCCCCAGTCTGAGCAGCTGGGCACCCTCTCTCAGGTTCTGTCTGGAAAGGTGCCCATCCATTCTTACAGCTGTCCCTGCCCTAATAAACCTTGCTATTCTGCTTTCCACTACCCTGTCTCACGCCTGAATTCTTTCTTGCATGAACACAAGAACCCTTGCTTCTCCGGTAACAGGTTTGCCATGTGATCAAAATGACTGCACCCAGGGATGAGATTTATACATATTTGGGCCAGGCTTCATGGTTACCCACAGAGCCTTGTCAGGACAGCCCCAAGAGAATCCTGCAAGCTGAGAAGGGCAGAGCAGGAGGAAGCCTTCTCTCTCCAGCAGAGATATGCCAGGAGGGCAAAATCATCAACTACGTTCCGCTGCAGATCTCCACAGCTCAGTTTCCACATGTCTGTTTTGTAGCTGGATCAGGCAAACGTGCTGCAAGCTACAGGCCAGGAGTTCATTGCCACCAGCAAACTTGGGCCACGGCTGATTTGACAAGTCATATTTAATCCAGCGTTTGTAAAGAAGTTTCTCATTTTCATCTGACAGTTTTTATGATGGAGTCAAGCTCTCTAGTTTATAATTGACAGGGTTTTTATGCGGTTTGGAGAAGTTACAGCATCCAGTGGCCTGTACTTTGCAATCTACACAGACATTTCTGTTAACTTTGCAAAGCTTGAGAACTGAGCTTCAGCATTTTGTCACCAGTCTTGTCAGTTTCTAGACAGGTGACTTCACCCCAATAACTTTGGGCTATTTCTCTCCTTAAATTCAGGAGTTATTTCCTTGGACAAGGCCAGTGCCAGAGGCTTGACTATTGCTGTTTGTTGAGTTGTGTAACTTCTTGGAAAATGATTTTCTTGCTGTGATTTGAAATTGACTTTTCATTTTTGGTGACCAGCCATTCTAGCTTACAGTTCCTGTGTTTGGAGGCACACATATCTATTAAGAGGACACATGTGAGCTTTAAGAACCAGACTCCTTTCTTGCAGAGAGATGGAAAATAATGATTGATTTCTGAGACGGCTTTGAAAGAATTATTCTAAAAGTTGTTCTTCAAACTTTGTAACTTTAAAAAGTAATGAGTCGTAATTTAAAGGCTGTGAGTTTTTGACTGACAGTAGTAGGGAAAATCTTTCTGCTCCTAAGTATCCCATTTTATCTCTCTGTTACAGCATCCTGTACACCATTCTGGGAATATTTATGAGTTGTACTTTCACGTGTTGTCTAGATCATGAATTTCTTGAGGTGACTTATTCCCTGAGCTCTGGAGTCAGTGAGCATGTTTATTTTAAGCCTGGCAGAAGCCATGTGGGTGGAGGAATGGTTTGAGGTAGCCCAGTCTCTGGGGAGAATGGGGTTGGTGGAATGGTCTGAGGTAGCCCAGTCTCTGGGGAGAATGGGGTTGGCAGAGCAGGTCACCAGTTCTCCGAACCCCATCAGAATGGATTCAGGACTCATTTGATGTAACTTCAGTCAGAGATGTTTGCTGGGCACCTGTGCTGGGTGCTAGTACATAGAGGCCACCAAATCACGGAGCCAGCCCTTATGGAGATCGTGGTCCAAGTGTGTGTGGGCTCTGACCTCAGAATCAGCCCTTAAGGCATTTGGATCTGGCTGAAATGCCCATGAGTACACTTCAGGCATGGAAAGCCAAAACACTGTGGCAAAAATGACCTACATGAAAGATCTCTGTGAGTGAGATCCCAGTGGAAAGGAGGGGCCATCAAAGAAGGATGTACTGTTCTCTGAAGGGAGGAGAGAACTTCCACTTTGCTTATGGCCTTGTTCAAATACTAATGGAGTTTGTGGACTCAAAAGGCTTCCATAGTCTGTGGCACATGTCAAGAGCCTCAGGTGATCACTGATGTCATAAATAAGAGTGTTAATTGTTAAATCATCAACAGGAGGCATTGTGCTCTTGCTCCCCATGTAGGACCTCTGTCCTTAATGAGTTGTACTATTGAGATCGGACATGACCCCCTAAAATCTACACAAAAACATGGCCCTTTAAAGTTCCCCAGAAGCACTGTCTGGGGTGCCACATGCGCTACCAGAATTTGGGGTTCCATACGATTTCACCATATGCTTATTACTAAATCCCCAATATTAATAAGCCCAAGAGGGTTCTTGCTTAATGTTTACAGAAGAATTCTAAATACCGGCACAGATAAACAAGGCAGCATGGTATGTTTTAAGCTTTTATTTAGTGTGAAAGTTGTGTAGGAAAGGGAGAGCTTTATTTGAGAGAGAGGTAAATCTGAGTTCAAACCGAGCACCAGGAACCAGCCACGTGGAGGAGCATCTAGGCCAGGAAGCCTAGGGCGCTTGGCCCGAAGGCCATACACTCTGGAGGCACAGGGCTACAGCAAGCCCCCTCCTGGCAAGAGGCCAGGGGAAAGAGAAGGCTGGACACACTGTGACTCAGGCTTTTAACCCACCTCCAAAGGGGAGTGGTTAATTAACCTGATTGGTTGGTGGGTACCCAGGTGTGGCCAGGTAGGGGGATGAGGTCAGACAGGGTGTGGTGAAGGTATCAGGTAGGGTATGAGGTCACACAGGGGCGTGGTGAAGGTGTGGTCTTCCAGCTCACAAACCTAATCAATTTTAGCCTGTATGCCTGCCTACTTCACTATGTAATTAACTGTAAAGCTTGTCTTCAAACAGTACTTTATACTTTGTGTGTCTTTGTGTGCGCGTATGGGTGCAAATTGTTGAAATCTGTACTTAGTATGGAGTTGGTCTTCTGTATATAAAGTTAGTTTAAAATGAATCTTAATGAAGAATGGGATGGGAGAGGGAGTAGGAGGCGGGATGGGAGTTGGGGTGGGAAGGCGGGTATAGGGAGGAAGAACTGCTATATTCCTAAAGCTGTACCTATGAAATTTGTGATCATTAAATAAAAGCTTTCCTAAAGAAAAGTATGTGTGGGGGGTGTAGGGCAGAGGGACAGATGGGTAAACACTCACCTGTGATATGAGTAAACACCTGTGACAAGTGCAGCAGACAGGGCTTTGGCCCAAGCTTGGTAAACCGCCCTTGTGATTTTACAATAGGAGCACTTCTGTCACCATTGTGAACCCCTGGAAACAGATACGAGAAGTTTAGTCATCTAGAGTGACTGGACTTTTAATGGCCAAGGATGTTCACCAATCTGTAATGTGTGGCACGGCCTCTCCCCCAGGGTAGGTTCACCAGTGATGTCACTGGTGCCCCTGCTGGGGGAACCGTGAGTGTTGGTGAGAGGAGGACTTGCATGGTGCCCTCTGCCTCATTCCTAGTGCTACCAGGGAGTTGGCCCATGGTAGAGCCCCATCAATATTAGATGGGTGAAACTAGATCAAATGGGAGAGACCGCGTGGGCGGGAGGGGCAGGAAGACACTTGGGGGAAGAGGCACACACTTTGAGAGTCACGTCAAGCACATGGAATATCAGGCCTAGCAGTAAGACTCCTCTGCACAGAACTTGCATGTGCACACAAGGTCTCCACAGATATTCAGTCTTGGGTGAGGCTCTCCTCAGGGCCTGAGCCTGAATCTGATATGAGAGCTATTCATGGTAGATCTGCCAAACTTTGTGCTGCCCTTCGAGCACTTCACTAGGACAGCTTCCTTACTGATTCAGTAAAATACCATTGTTAACAAGGATGTAAGATCGAGTTCACTCATTCATTTCCTTCAGCAAGTATTTCCAGGTCATTACCATGATTGACGTGTTGTTCTAGACACTTAGGATACAGCATGGAACAAGAAAGGCAAGTCTCTGACTTTATGCGACTCCTGTTCTTGGAGAAAGAAACCGTGGATGGGCACCCAAGTGAACGCGTAGAGAATATGACCAAGACAGCATCTGCCAGAAACAACTCCCAGGACAAGAGGGAAAAAGGGTTGTGTGAGCGCCTGAGGCTGTCTGTGTGCTCAGCAGGGAGACCTCTGTAATCCAGGAGGACGGAGCTAGGGAAGCGTCAGGGAAGAGGCATCCTGGGCCTGTTGAACTTGAGGAGGAGCAAGGAGGCCCATGTGCTGGGGAGAAGAGGCTGTGATGAGGCGTGACAGCCGCAAGACATCAGGAGGAAAGAGAATGTTGGGCTTTGGAGGTTGTTGCTCTGGCTTAGGGGAGCCTATGCAGAAGTTTGTGCAGAGGGAGAACTGAGCAAGCTTGTCTGACAAGGGTTCTTTCTCCGATCTCCGTGCTTACCTGCAGGCTCAGAGAGCGGTGGTTCATCCCTCTTCCGTGGGTTGCTGGGGGACTGGTGGGGACCAGGCTTTCCGGGGATTCCTGGACATCTGGGCCTCTCCCTGTGTGGTCTTCCCTTCTTGAGGAGGTTACGCCAGCTGGGCTTCCTTCTCTGAGGTTGGCCGTACTTCTGGAGCAGCTGCTTGGCTCGTGCACACTAACATTGTCCAGCCTAGGACCACGGTGGGGCTGCCCATGGGCGTGGACGCCAGGAGATGTGGCTCATTGAAGGTGGTTCGTGTACCAAGCTGCCGGGCTGACTGCCCTCTTGGGGAAGACGGGAAGAAGGCAGAGCCCAATTCCGAGGCTTTTGTAGTAATCTTGGAAAATTAGCGGTTTGTTATTGCAGGATGATAGGTGAATGGTGGTGAGAAATGGTTTGATGATGGTTTTGGTTTGAAGGTGGAGCCTAAAGGGTTTACTGGTGGATGGTGGAATGCTGATGTGTGATACATGAGCTAATCCATAGAAAATGATTAGCATAGTGACTGGCACATAGCATTCAATAAAGTTGGCTGTTATTTAAGGGTTGTATTCTTGGTAAAAATTCATTTGATTGATTCATCCTTGACTGAAGGCCATTAGTTATAGGAAGGGTCAAGGAGAAGAGATTTGCTGTTTCAGATACTTGAGGATAAAATGGACAACTGACCCATCAGAGCAGCTGGTACCTGCTCTCGGCTAATGGCAGAGGATCCAGTGACTGGTTCTTAGTGGTCTAGCCTTAGAGAGATACTGCTGGACTCCCAGATCTATTACTCATTGGTACTTAGTTGCTATAAGCCTTGCTTTTACTATCTGTAAGCTTGGCATTTATTTACTTATTTTTTAAATATTTATTTTATTTATTTGAAATACAGAGTTACAGAGAGAGGTAGAGACACAGAGAGAGGTCTTTTATCTGCTGGTTCACTCCCCAGATGGCCGCAACCGCCAGAGCTGAGCTAATCTGAAGTCAGGAGCCAGGAGCTTCTTTTGGGTCTCCCACATGGGTGCAGGAGCCCAAGGACTTGGGCCATCTTCTACTGCTTTCCCAGGCCATAGCAGAGAGCTGGATCAGAAGAGGAGCAGCTGGGACTAGAAATGGCGCCCATATGGGATGCTGGCTCTTTAGGCCAGGGCTTTAATCCACTGTTCCACAGCGCTGGCCCCACGTTTATTTATTTTTTAAATTTAATTTTTTAAAAAATATTAAGTAGTTTTTAATAGATTCAAGGTGGTTTGTTGATACAATTCTTTTTTTTTTTCTTTGACAGGCAGAGTTAGACAGTGAGAGAGAGAGAGATACAGAGAGAAAGGTCTTCCTTTTCTGTTGGTTCACTCTCCAAATGGCTGTCACGGCTGGCGTGCTGCGCCGATCTGAAGCCAGGAGCCAGGTGCTTTTCCTGGTCTCCCATGCGGGTGCAGAGCCCAAGGAGCTGGCCTATCCTCCACTGCCTTCCTGGGCCACAGCAGAGAGCTGGACTGGAAGAGGGGCAACTGGGACAGAATCTGGCACCCCGACCGAGACTAGAACCTGGAGTACTGGCGCCGCAGGCAGAGGATTAGCCAAGTGAGCCATGGTGCCGGCCTCATCGATACAATTCTAAGAACATAATGATGTTCCCTCCCTCCCCTTTTTCCTTCCCATCCTCTTTTCTTCCCCCTTTCTGTCTTTTTTTTTTTTAGTTTATGAGATAACATTTCAAACTTGCATTACACTATAAGGGCTTAATATTTCACCAGATAAGAAGTTTAATAAGTAAAAAAACAAAAAGACCCAAATTTAGTGCGAATGTCGATAATGGCTATAGACTATAACTGAGTTGAAAAATGATCATTTCACCCATAGATAGTAAATTTTAAAGTAATCACAAATCATTAAAACTATAGTAGTATAAAATTCTCAGCCATTGGTTTGCAAAGGTATAAAACAGTCTCACAAAACTATATTTGTGTCAATGCTGATACACACAGGCATTTCTTTGTTTCTTTCTCTTTTTTTCTGTCTTTCTTTCTTCCCTCCCTTCCCCCCTCCCTCACTCCCTCCATTCCTCCCTTCCTTTGTTTAATTTTACCTCCCACATATGAAGGAGAACCATGCAGTACTTCTCTGTGTCCAGCTTATTTCACTCAACATGCTGTCCTGTTGCACACCCATTTTGCTGTAAATGGTAGAGTTTCATCCTGAATAATACCCCATCGTGTATCACACCACACTTTCTTTGTTCATTGATCTGATGATGGACACTTCGGTTGAATCCAAGTTTTGGCTATTGTGAGCACTGCGACCATAAGCATGGTGGTGCAGGAATCTCTCTGATACTACATGTTCATGTCTTTTGGGTATGGAACCAGTAGTGGGATCACTGGATCATAGGACAAGTCTATTTCTAATTTTTAAGAAATCTCCACACTGTTTTCCACTGAGACTGCACTAATTTACATTCCCACCAGCAGCGTATAAGTGTTCCCCTTTGTCTACATCCTCACTAGCATTTGTTTCTCTGTCTTTTGAATTTTAATATCCTGACAAGGGTGAGTTGATATCATTGTGGTTTTGTTGCATTTTCTTGATGGCTGGTGATGTTGAGCATATTTTAAAATATACTTGTTGGGCATTTGCATTTCTCCTTTTGAGAACTGTCTGTCGAGGTTCTTTGTCCATTTCTTAACTGGATTTTTTTTTTATTGTTGCTGAATTTTTTAAGTTGCTGATATATTTGGAATATTAATCATTTGCCAGATAGATGGTTTGCAAATATTTTTGGATGTCTCTTCACTGTGCTGATCATTTCCTTTGCTGTGCAAAGCTTCTGAGTTTGATATAGTTCTTGTTTAGTTTTATTTTTGTTGCCTGTGCTTTGGGGGTCCTGTCCAAGAAGTTATCCCTTATATTTAATGTCTTGGAATATTTTCCCTGTGTTTCCCTCCAGCAGATTCATAGTCTTCAGGTCTTAAATTTAGGTCTTTGATCCATCTTGAGTTGGTTTTTGTATATGGTGAGAGGTATATTCAGTTTTGTATATTCAGTTTTGCCAGCACCATTTGTTGAAGAGATTATTCCTACTCCATCATATGGTCTGAGCACTTTTGTCAAAAATAAATTGGATTTATTTTTGTACATGGATTAATTTATTTTTTTAAAAAAACGATTTATTTTCTTTATTTGAAAGACAGATTTTCAAAAAGAGAGGTCTTCTATCCACTGGGGTTTTCCCTGAATGGCTGCAATGGCTGGGGCTGAGCCAGGCTGCAGCCAGGAGCCAGAAAGTTCTTCCAGTTTTGCCGTGTGGGTGCAAGGGCCCAAGAACTTGGTCATCTTCTGCTGCTTTCCCAGACACATCAGCAGGGAGCTGGATGGGAAGTGGAGTGGCCAGGATGCAGACCAGCATCCATATGAGATGCTGGCATTACAGGCGGCAGCTTTACCCTCTATACCACAATGCTAGCCCCATGTGCATTAATTTTTGCATTCCCTATTCTCCATTTTTGATCAGTGTATTACTATAACTTTGTTGTGTGTTTCAAAATCAGGTATTGTGATGCCTCCAGCTTGATGTTTCTCAAAAATTTTTTGCTAAGGATTGCTTTGGGGTCTTTTGTAGTTCCATATGAATTTTATTAGCACCATGCTCTAACCAACTGAGCTAACTGGCCATATTCCATATGAATTTTAGCATTGTTTTTCTAATTCTATAAAGAATGTCATTGGTGTTCTGATAAGAATTGCATTGTATCTGTACATTGCTCTAGGTAGTATGGACATTTTAATGAGATTGATTCTTCCAATCTATGAACAAGGAATATATTTCTATATTGATGATTTCTTTCATTAATGTTTGATAATTTTCATTGTAGCAATCTTCCACTACTTTGGTTAAATGTATTCCTAAATATTTGATTTTTTGTGGTTATTGTGAATGAGAGTTTTGATTTCTCTTTCTGTGAGTTTATCATCATTATATAAAAAGCTACTTTTTAAATGTTTAGTTATAACCTGCAACTGTACTGAATTTATCAATTCCAACAGCTTTTTGATGGGATATCTAGGTTTTTCCATGTACAGCATCATGTCATCCTCACACATGGATAATTTTACTTCTTCTTTTTCAATTTTGATGCCCTTTTATTTCTCCTATCCTGCAAATTGCTCTTGAGGAAACTTCTAGCACTATGTTGAATAAGAACAGCAAAGCAGGCATCCTTGTCTTATTCCAGCTCTGAGGGGAAGTGCATTCAGCCTTTCCCCATGCAGCATGATATTGGCTGTTGGGTTTTCATATATAGCCTTCATAACTTTGAGGAAGGTTCCTTTCATACCGAATGTGTGGGGAGTTTTGTCATGAACAGGTGTTGAATCTTATCAAGTGCCTTGTCTACATCTATCGGGATGACCATATGGTTTTTGTTCTTCATTCTACTGATGTGATTTATGACACTTATGATTCGTGAGTGTTAACCATCCTTGCATTTCTGGGATAAATCCCATAACCTGGACATTTAATACCACTCATCATGTTTTCCTGGCATAAAAGCAGTCTTCATTATGTATCAGATGGAGCTATGATGACCACCATGTGAATGAGGATCTTGTTGGCGTGTAGACATCTCTTTCCTTTGCATCAACTTTTATGAGAAGAAACACATTGCTTGTCATCCATTAACATAATTAAAACGCATTTGAGTGTCTGCCCTGTGCAAGGTCATGTTTGTACCTGGTGCTCAGGTTGCCTATGATGAGGATGATAGACAAAACTCTTACTTGGTCTGCAGGAGTAGACTGGAGGCTTCTAAAAGTGGAGCCGTACTACTGACCCTGTGAAATGTTATGCTTGTGAGTACATCTTCTGGGACAAAGTTGAGCAAATTGGTAGCTCAGCCTCAGAAAACCTGATTTGCTATTTCTTTGGTGAAAATTTTTTTAAAGATTTATTTATGTATTTGAAAGACAGAGTTACAGAGAGGCAGAGAGAAAGAGAGAGAGAGAGAGCAAGCAAGAGAGAATGAGAAAGAGAGAGAAAGAGAGAGAAGGAGAGAGAAAGAGAGAGAGAGAGTCTTCCATTTGCTGGTTCAATCTCCAGATGGCCACAACAGCTAAAGCTGGGCCAATCTGAAGCCAGGAGCTTCTTCTGGGTCTCCAGTGAGGGTGCAGGGGCCCAAGGACTTGGGTCATCTTCTGCTGCTCTCCCAGGCCATAACTGGATCAAAATTGGAGCAGCCAGGACTCAAACCAACACCCATATGGGATGCTGGCACTGCAGGTGGTGGTGGCTTTTCCCACTTTGCCACAGCGCCGGTCCCTGTGAAATTTATTTTTTGTCTAAATAGAAATCTTCAATGTTTATACTTTTCCCCCTAGCAGTAACAAATTCAGCATAAAGAAGAGTGTGTATTTGCAAGAGCACTCTTGGCTTGCCTACCTGGCATAATGGTAAAAAATGGGCCATTGTAACTCTATTTGCCTCACCATTCTACATTCTCCCATGTGAATATAAAACACCTGATTTTTACCAGTCTTTCCCTTGCTTTTGCACATTTTCTGGTTTTTCTTTGTGTCCTGCCCCCATATTTAACAGGGGATCATTGACCGTCCATAATGTGTATTTCATATCCCCCCAGTCTGTTACGGCGCTTTCTGCGTGAATTTCACAGTGGATTCTGATTGTAAATTGGTTGTAGAGGCTTCATTGGCTTCCCGTCTGTGACATTTCTGATGGATGTTCCCTATTTATGCAGCACAGCATGGCGTGCACCAAGTTACACGGCTCCACACAGCCATGCTTAATGGATTGGAAGGACAGAGCCGCAGCCCCACTGTGAAGGGAATCATCTGCTTCCTTCTCGTGTTGTAGTTAGAAAAGACTGAGGATGGGCCCGGGCCGGGAAACGCTCCACAGCTGACTCGAGCTTTGGTGTTTCAATAGAGCCTTTCTGGGCTCCTGAAGAACTTGGCCCTGGAAATAACACCAGGGATTGCAGGCTAAGGCCATGGCCATTGGGGTGGACCAACAGATTTAGAACAACAAGCTGGACCCCTCTCCCATCCCAGGCCATGTGTTGGTGTGTGTGTCTGTGCTGTGTCCTCATCTGGAGGGGTGGGGTGTTTAGTGCATCTGAGAAGTTATAACAAAATACCATAGGCTGGGTGGCTTGTAACAACAGAACCTGATGTCTCTGTGCTGGAGGCTGGTAAGTCCATGATGAAGGCACTGGCAGACTCATTGTCTGGTGAGAGCCCCTTCTTGCTATGTCCTTGCATGGTAGATGGGGCAAGGTGATGCTCTGGGCCCTCTTTTTATAAAGGCACTAACCCCTCAGTGAGCCCATGATCATCTCTCATAACCTAATCTCTCCCAACAGTCCAACCACCTAATGCTATCTCCTTGGTGATTAGGGTTCAGCAGATTGATTTGGGGAGGACACACTGACATTCAGACCATACAGGGAGCTTCTGTGATTTTAGCAGGACTGCTCGCTTCTCTACCATAGTCTGGTTAATTGGATTCAGACCTCTTTGCCCAATTTCCCACCCCCGATTCTCCCAGTTTGATCCATCCCCAGCCTGTAGGTACGCAGCCACTGGAATCTGCTCAGGGCGAGTGTGTGTGTGTTTGCTTCCATGTGCTTACAATTACGAAGGACTTCGTAATAGTAGAAGGAGCTGGGCCCCTCTCTCCTTTCCCAAAACCCCTCCCCTTACTGGCAAAGATTACGGGGCAGGAGAGGAGTACCCTGGCATGTGCCTTCTACCTAGCCCTGGGGAAAGGGTGGAAAGGATTTTTCCAAGATCCTTTCCCTGGAAGGACAGAAACATGTACAGACAAGGAAAAGACATTATCATAACCTCTGAAAGATTTAGAACTCTGTGAGCCATGTGCAACTGGGAACAGAGGAGCTGCTCATCGACAGGAGACATGGAGCCCATTGGTGGACAATCTTTCTTTCTTTCTTTCTTTCTTTCTTTCTTTCTTTCTTTCTTTCTTTCTTTCTTTCTTTCAAGATTTTATTTATTTATTTGAGAGGGAGAGTTAGAGATAGAGATAGGGAGAGACAGGGAGAAAGGTCTTCCAACTGCGGGTTCAGTCCCCAAATGGCCTCAACAGCTGCAGCTGGGCTGATGCAAAGCCAGGAGCCAGGAGCTTCTACCGGGTATCACAGGTGGGTGCAGGGTCCCAAACACTTGGGCCATCTTCTACTGCTTTCCCAGGCCACAGCCAAGAGCTGGATCAGAAGAGGAGCAGTCGGGATGAGAACTGGTGCCCATATGCTTTGCCCGTGCTGCGTGTAGAGGCTTAGCCTACTGTGCCACAGCACCGGCCCTGGGTTTTCCTCTTTTTGAGTTACCGGCAGGGCTCAACTTTCATGCTTGCTTTTTCCCCTTGTTTGTTCTGATTCACAATTTGCATATTACCACAGACACTCCTGAATAATTTACTGTGAGTTGAATTGGGCCTTTCAATCACCGCCTCCTGATAACTGTTTTGAGCCACTTCAGGAGGAAAAAAGAGATGCAAGGTGCTGTTGGCCAGCAGCTCTGTGATAAAGAACGAGGTCTTGGAGACTCAGTGGCAGTGAGTGACGGGAACCCTTCCTCACTTTAGAAAGGGAATTGATAATGGTCTATACTTCTCTCAGCCCAATTCTCAATCCAGGTGCCAAGGGGCACCCGTGAGATTCCAGGTCACTGGGATCCTAGAGTCTGTTCTCCTGGACCCATATCCTCTCCAGTGGCCTTGTCCATCAAATCACACTGATCTTACTACAGCATTCTCCATGGAGGGATGGTAGACGGTGCTATGTCATGGTGGAGCAAGTTTACCAGCAGGCCCAAAGTTTTATGGTGAATGGGGAGACCCAAAACCAAAACCTACAGCCAACCAAGATGTCAGTGGTCTTGGCAATTTACTGTCTGCCTTGTCCTTTTTTTGCTATGTGGCACCTTCCTCCAGCTTGGCTGGAAGTGGAAACCCAACACCACTGACCTCTTGGCTGTCATGTGCATAGCAGAAGAAAAGGATATTACTCTTAGTTTCTAACTATTGGGGGTGGTAGGATGTGTCAGGACAGATTTTTACTCCAGTTCTGTAATATAGAGACATAAGACAGACACAGATGACAAATCCATTTTGCAAAACACTGTTATGTAGAAAAGGAGGTTTTCCAATATGAGTATATACCAAAATGCCTCAAGTATTTCTGTGGCTTTAATCCAGAGGTTTTAATTCTAGGCATTTAAGGATATTACCTGTGCATATACAGAAATATTTGTAACTATATGATTTGCATTGTTGTTTCAGAGAGTAAACATCTGGAAAGACCCGACTGTCCATCATTAGGGAGCAATTGAAACAGTGAGGGCACAGCCAGGCAGGAAAATATTTTAAAACATATTTCTTATTTAAAAAAGATTTACTTATTCATTTGAATACATACACACACACACACACACACACATGTGGAGTGGGAAGAGAGAGATAGAGAGATAGAGAGACAGAGACAGAGATAGAGAGAGGGAATCTTCCATCTGTTGGTTCACTCTCCAAATGGCCACAATGGCCTGTGCTGGGCCAGGCTGAAGCCAGAAGTCGGGAACTCCATCCTGGTTTCCCACATGCGTGCAGGGGCCCAAGCACTTGAGCCATCTTTCACTGCTTTGACAGGCACGTTAGCAAGAAACTGGATTGGAAGTAGGACAGCTGGGACCTGAACTGATGCCCACTTGGGATGCTGACAGTGCTGGTAACAGTGTAACCTGTTGTGCCACGATGCTGACCCTGGACAGGAGACTTTATTCATGGTGGATTAAACCTAATTTGTAGATAAATGTTGTGTGGTGTGTCCATGTAGTGCAATGTTCTTCAGAAACAAAAAGGAATGAAATAGTGAGAATTGCAACAATGTGGATGAATCCTGATTATGCCTGTGCTAAGTGAAAAGAACCAATCACAAGAGAAAGCACATTGCATGATTCCATGCATAGGAGTTGAACAGAACAGGCAGATCCCTAGATAGGTTCTCAATGACATATGGATTTCCCATGATAGTTAGGTAATGGGGGTAGTGGATTTTTAAACAGTACGTATATTATGACCCTATTTTTGAAAAGAAAAAATATTTTGGAGTTGTCTTAAGATTATTGTGTGTCTAAGCTGGGTGTCAAGTCATCAACATTAGTAGTTTTTTTTTTTTTTTTTTTTTGCTCTAAATTTCAACACTCTTATAGACACTGGTCATTTGGCATTTGCTTCACTACTAAATGGTGTTCACTGATTGTTATGGGTTCTTGGTTATTTTAGGGATAGTGATGTGGGAAGGAGGTGACTTGAAATGTTAGGCAAAGGGAGGTTTTTTGTTACATTTCTGCCTAAATCTTTAAGCTGCACTGTGAGATGCCCAGAGCCTCGCTCTCAAGGTGTTGGGAAGCATCTTGCCTCAATAGTTACCTAAGGTTTTATGACCCCTTCTAGGCTGTCTGCTGTGTTATTATGCCCACTCCAATTCACAGTTGATAAAAATGTATCTGGTTTCAGCTATATATGTATTCCCTATATATGTTTATCTGTATGTATAAAATTGATGTTCACTTTCTTTATACTTTTTAATATTGTCTAAATGTTCTGTTTGGCCAAATTCTTTTATCCTTTGAAAATTTGAGCTATTTTCATTTTGAGAAAATAGCTGTTTATAGCACTGGTTCTGTGGATAGGATGGGACCAGAGGAGCTCTGTCTAAATTCACACAACAACCTCCCTCAGGTGGCTTCATTCCATGTACTTGGTTATGTTTGGGTTGTGACATGGCATAGTGTGTACTATTATTCTAGAGAGGGATGGCAGGAACTGTTCTCCCGTTTTATAAATGGATGATCTAAGGCAGATGGGTAAGTAGCCAGACATAATTAGATTGGAGCCACAGAAGGGCACCACTGCCAGATTAAGGGTGGGCAAGGGAGGCTTTGAGGGGAGAGGGACATGGTAAAAAAAGTAGGAAAAAGCATAATTTGTATACTTTTCCATGAATTAGCACTGGCAGGTGACTTCATCTTTGGCGTGGGTTATTAAGAGGAATGAGCTACATTTCAGTCTTGGTCCTGTTGTAAAAGAACCATGTGGCATTCACAGCCCTTGCCTGATTGCCAGTTTCTGCATGTGTAAAATGGAGAATTTGCCACTTCCCTTGTGGGTGGTTGTGCAGGTCAAAGCCAATTGGCCATTCGTATGTGCAGTTGCAGGGTTTTGCTGTGCAGGAGTCGGAGTTCAGAGAACGATAGCGCAGAGTGTGGCACTTTGACGTGCCATGCCACATCTCAGAACTGTCTCAGAGTAGTCTCAGAACTGGCCTCTCTCTGACCCCCCGTTCCCAACTCCATTGGTTCTCCATCATCTCAGATCCACTTTCTCCCCTGGCATTCAGGGAAGGGCTTTCTCTGAAGTTCCCTATTGACCTAGATACCAGATCTACCTAAGAGGAATACAACTGCTTCAAACTCGCTCTCAGAATTCTCATTAACCAAGAAAGATTGCACTTACACCACAGAGGACAATGCTGGAAAACCAGAGAAGCTAGGGCCCAGGGACGCTTCATCCAAGGCCATTGTCTGTCCTCTGGGCTCACGCATTTCTCCTACAAAGTATTTACTACCCCTTGAAAATCCCCACAGCCCCCTGGTTCCCCTCTCCCCTATGCAGACAGTTTTTAAGATTCAACCGTCTGACCCTTTATTTGAGTTTCATAGTTCGTGTAGCATTGTGCACCTTTGTATATTAATAATTATTTTAAAAATTTCATCTATTTTTAAAGACTATTTGAAAGGTAGAGTGATGGGGGGGCGGAGAGAGAGAGAGAGAATTTCACCTGTTGGTTCACTTCCCAAATTCTCACAACAGCCAGGTCAAAGTTAGAAGCTAGGAACTCCATTTGGATCTCCCATGTGGGTGGCCGGGACTCCACTATTTGAAGGATCACCTGCTGCCCCCCCCCCCCCAGGGTGTGCATTAGCAGGAAACTGAGTCAGAAGCACAGGCAGAACTTGATCCCAGACACTGACATGGGTGCAGCTGTCCCAAGCAGCAGCTTAACCGGCTGCACCACCGGTCCACGCCTGCGCGTT
Source organism: Sylvilagus floridanus (assembly GCA_949820135.1). Lineage (NCBI taxonomy): Eukaryota > Metazoa > Chordata > Mammalia > Lagomorpha > Leporidae > Sylvilagus > Sylvilagus floridanus. Next base: position 160,657,091 of record OX463241.1, on the reverse strand, counting down.
AATGAATCTGTGCAACTGTCCTGCGGTTAACCTGCCTATTGCCTGTTTCAGTGGACTCCGTTATAACGTCAGAAGGAAGCTTGCACCACTCTGCACAGGCAGCCACGTGACATCGTCTCTTGGTTGTTACTTGACCTTTGTTTCATATTTTGTGGTGTGTTTTGTTTTTTGTCCTTTGGGTTCCTCCACTGGTCACACAGGAAGTGTTGGTGAGACTTGGCTGTGGTCCCTGTGATTTGTGGTTTCATGCCATTTCTCTTACACTGAGTGGCACAACTGTGTCTCTTTCAGAAAATGAAATGAAAATACAAAGTAATCCTCCCCACTTGACTCTTCCCCACGGTGCCTATCTCCATGGTGAAAATGAGTTTCCCCGTCCTAGATCCAGATAGCCCCAGGGGCTCCCAGGGTGGTTTGCAAGGAGTGGTGGTTGTGAATGTGGGCATAATAAGTAGAGCTTGTGCTGAGACTGGCTCTGCGCCCGGGGTTGAGTGCTGGGCAGGGGCGGGGTTGTCTTTAGTTCCTTCTCTTCCCTCTCTGTGTCCTCCCCTGACTTCTTAAATGGTGTCACTGTAGCCCTCACGTGCTCCATCAGAATCCTCACACTCTGGGCCCAGGATCATGCTCATCCCAAGAAACACCTGAGCTGCATTTCAGATCCAGTGGGTGCTGTTTCCACAAGTGAATTGTACAGACCACAGCTGTGAGATACACCCCACAGTGCAAAGGCAGACGTGGCTTGTGTCATTCTTCTGAATACTTTGGAGATTGTCTTTGCACAGCTTATCAAGGGCTCTGAGAATTCCTGCCATTTATTAAGTGGTTCGTTATTACTGCAAATATTTTCCCCTGCTCTATTCACATGTTCTTCTCCTTCTGGAACTCTCATTACACACGCGGTATTATTTTATTTTTTGACAGGTAGAGTTATACACAGTGAGAGAGAGAGAGACAGAGAGAAAGGTCTTCCTTCCATTGGTTCACTCCCCAAATGACCACTATGGCTGACGCTGTGCCAATCCGAAGCCAAGAGCCAGGTGCTTCCTCCTGGTCTCCCACGCAGGTGCAGGGACCCAAGCACTTGGGCCATCCTCCACTGCCCTCCTGGGCCACAGCAGAGAGCTGGACTGGAAGAGAGACAACCGGGACTAGAACCCGGTGCACATATGGGATGCTGGCACCGCAGGCAGAGGATTAAAAAAATGAGCCACGGTGCCGGCCCTCACGGTATTGTCCCACAACTCCTTGATGTTGTCTCAGACACTGTCCCACATGTTCCCGTTCACCACCATCTTCCAACCTTTCTCTCTGCTCCTCAGAGCAGAGAATTTCTGTTCATCTATCTTCAAATTCATTAGTTGGTTCTTTGTCATTTTCAGTCTACTGCTAAGCACACTTAATTACTTTATCTCAGTTTTCAATTTTTGAACTTCCTTTGGTTCTTTAATAGTTTCTATTTCTCTGATGAGTTTTTCTATTTGATCATTTATTCAGATTACATTTTAATTTCATTCAATATTCACATTTATATGGCTTCTTTGGAGTTTTAGACTGCAAAAAAATTCGTCTGTCATAGTTCAGGTTTGGTTTTAAATTGACCTTGTTTTAAACTAAAGATCTTATTTTCTGTTTCTTTGTGTATTTATCAAAGTTTAAATGATTTACTTATTTGTTTGAAAGACAGAGTTACAGAGAGCGAGCGAGCGAGCGAGCAAGAGAGAATCTTCCATTTGTTGGTTTGGTTCACCCACCAAATGGTTGCAATGGCTGGGGCTGGGCCAGACTGAAGCAAGGAGCCAGAAGCTTCATCCAGGTCTCTCATGTTGGTGCTGGGGCCAAGGTACTTAGGTCATCTTCCATTGCTTTTCCAGGCCTCTAACAGGGAGCTGGATTGGAAATGGAGCAGCCAGGAGAGGAACTGGCACCCCTATGGGATGCCAGCTTTACAGGTGGTGGCTTAATCTGATACACCATAATGCTGGCCCTGTATTTCAAGTTTTCACTGAAACAGAAAAACAAAAAGCAGACAAGTGGATTGATTTCTTTTAACAGATGATTAATAGCCAATTGCCTTGAACATGTGTTGGTTTACTTTTGAGCTTTGCAACGATTTGTAACAACCCTGAGGTGTTTCCTCCAACTCTATTATTTTTGGATATCTCTAAACTCTTTGTTGTGGATCTTGTCATATCTTGATTTTTAAGATCTGTGAAGCTGTGTCCAGTGGCCTTTAAAAGTAAATCCGGGCCGTCTGTTACTCCAGGCTCTTCCTGACATATGATTAAGGTTTTACTGAGGCAGATTTTCAGCTTCCCGAGCCCTGCTCCACCTCTGGTATCTCCATTCTGCTGTCCGCGGCACGGCTCCGGCAGCCTCGTGCTCTGCTTATACTGCACAGCCCTCATCTGCGACGCCCAGGCCGGCTTTCCCCTCCACACCAGTGCAGTGTCTTTCCTTTACACACCCTGCTTCTCGGAGTGCAGCCACTCTGCTGTCCCTCAGTGCGTCCACGGTGCTGTGCTAGGCTTCTAGTTCATAGTCATAGCTCCTGCACAGAGCCTGGGGCACTCACAGCGCTCACCTGTGGATTTCTCTGTTCTCTGAAATCCCAGACTTGTGTGGCCTGTTGTACCATGTTTGGAAACAGTTGCCTTGTGTACTTTTCTCTGTTTGATGATTGCTTATTGCAGGCTGGGAAATCGGATACCGGTCAGCCCATCCAACCTGGACGCTCAGAGGTGAACATTAAGTAATTCTCTCACTGATTGCCGTGTAGCCCATTTTCAAATGGCAGTGGGATTGTCCCCATCTTCAAACCCAGCAAGCTCCGTGATACATCGCACGTTTCCATCCTTGAGGATTTGCTTGGTTCTAAATTCCATGCCAGTAAGAGGCGAGTGAGGGAAATAGAAACCAATCTGAGTGTTTTCAACAGAAAGCCTCTTACTGTAAGGGATCCAGTGCTAACAAAGTCACTGGAATGAGTCACTCCCATTTCAGCATGACTTGATCCACTAGGGAAGCTGCTCTTTGTGCAGCGCCAGGAGAGCTATTCTAGAGTCAGAGGCCTGGCTTCTACTGCTATTTCCAGTGCTTTCTGGAGACACCATGCTGGAAAATACTGCAACAGAAAATCTTCATGTTGCTGAAACTTTCTTTATCACAGAAGCAGCCCCCGAATGGCCAGTACGTTGATTTAGCTTAGTTTTGCTTTTCACATTCCATTGAAATGCATCTAATTCCTGGACTATAATTTATATCCAGATCTTAGCTGCAAGGGAGTCTGCCCAGCCTGGAGTTTAGCTTTCCCATCTCCCCTAGAAAGGTGATGCGGGCCGGCGCCGTGGCTCAACAGGCTAATCCTCCGCCTTGCGGCGCCGGCACACCGGGTTCTAGTCCCGGTCGGGGCGCCGGATTCTGTCCCGGTTGCCCCTCTTCCAGGCCAGCCCTCTGCTGTGGCCCGGAGTGCAGTGGAGGATGGCCCAAGTGCTTGGGCTCTGCACCCCATGGGAGACCAGGAAAAAGCACCTAGTACCTGGCTCCTGGCTTCGGATCAGCGTGGTGCACCGGCTGCAGCGCGCCGGCCGCGGCAGCCATTGGAGGGTGAACCAACGGCAAAGGAAGACCTTTCTCTCTGTCTCTCTCTCTCACTGTTCACTCTGCCTGTCAAAAAAAAAAAAAAAAGAAAGGTGATGCGATGGGAAGGAGTTGGATTGAGTCAGTCCACAGTATCCACCACACGTGTTCCCTCTGCTGGGAGTTCCTTACTCATTCTCAGAACCTACCTTCATGTCACCGCCTTAAACCTGATTTGTTCATCCTACACCATGGAGCACACATACCCATTGCAATGTTCTTCAAATTTCTTTTATAATTATCTCTGCTTTGCCTTTTCTCATTAGAGGAAAAAACCTCTTTGCATTACGGAGTATAGGATATTCATCCTTGAACCCTCTTGTTGTAGTGCAACGGCTGGAACATATTGCTCAATACACGTTTATTGAGTGAATGGATGAGTAGTAAGAACTTGCAATGATTCCACATCTTCAAACCATATGACGTAGGGAGGTAGAATGGAATGAACTTGGACCCTCTGTTCAAGGTCACCTCGTCCTTGGTCGGTTACAGTCCTAGCATGCATCGGTCTTGACTGCTGCCAAGCTTTGTCGGAAATAGGCAACTACAGGAAATTAAACTTCACTCAGTGCTCACAGCCGGGCCCTCAACAATGTGTGGAGGACATTTTCTAGATGACTGCATGAAAGTCTGTAATTCAGGTTGACATTTTGTTAAAGTACAGATTTGCTGGTGCCTGGCTACAACCTGATGCAGATGCTGTCACCACTTCCTGAGTGCTAACTGCACCACACAGTCACGAGCCCCTCGAGCAGAGGCGGACTTCTGCCTCAGTCCATATTCAGATTCTCAGTAAGTGAGCTAACTGATAAGGAGTGAAAAATTCCCCGCAGCTGATTATCTGGAGCCATGAAGAGGTGATAAATGAGACTTTGACTGAGTTCTGTAGGAACTTTTAAAACATCCGTCACAGTGGTTTGTGTGCATGACTGAAATCTTGGGCCCAGGGGGACCATTCTGAGCCCTGGACCCAGGCTTTCAGCAGGTGCGTAATAAGTCACTTCCCACCTGAGCACTTCTTATCTATGAGCTGAAGAGGAAGCACTATCTATGAAGAGGAAGCACTCCCAAGGGGGCTAACACACACATGTGCCAAGCGAATGGCTTCCCTTGCAGATCTGAGACAGACGACCTACCGGCTGCAGGCAGACACTGGTCTCCCCAGCGGAGCCCTTCCCACTCCCTCGCTCGCCATCAGATCCAGCCCATTAACAGCACTGACCCAAATTCTGCCTCCTGGAATTCAGCGCTTGTCCTAGAGCTTGTTTCAGGCCTGGCCCAGATCGTTGGAGTTGATGACGGGGCCTGATTACACCAGGAGAACTGGTGTTTGTGTATCTACGGTGGCTCCCCAGCCTTCCGGGTGTTCTAGCTGTGCCTGACACAGAATTGGCACCAAATGGCCCAGGAGAACCTGGGACTGTTAGGAGAGGACTGGGCTGGGGAAGAGCTCGTGCCAGCTCTTCGTTGGCTGACGCCTACTGGTAGACACATCAGCCTCCAGCCAGGACGGCACAGCCATCTGCAGTACCCCAGCTGACCCCATATACATAGCCATAAGGGCCTGGTGTTTGTCACTGAGGGTTTTTGGTGGCTTGTTTTATAGCATTCATTGTGGCAATAGATAATGGATACCCCCACAATCACAAATAATACCCACTGATTTGTCTAACAAATACTTACTGAGAACCTACTTCATACAGGTACCCTGGACTGTGAAAAGCTGTATTTTTGTAAGGATTTTATTTATGTTTATTTATTTATTTGATAGGTAGAGTTATAGATAGTGAGAGAGAGAGAGAGACAGAGAGAAAGGTCTTCCTTCCATTGGTTCACCACATAAATGGCCGCTATGGCTGGCACTGCGCCGATCCAAAGACAGGAGCCAGGTGCTTCCTCCTGGTCTCCCATGCGGGTGCAGGGCCCAAGCACTTGGGCCATCCTCCACTGCCCTCCCAGGCCAAAGCAGAGAGCTGGTCTGGAAGAGGAGCAACCAGGACTAGAACCTGGTGTCCATATGGGATGCAGGCACTGCAGGTGGGGGATTAACCAAGTGAGCCACAGCACTGGCCCCTATTTATTTATTTTTAAAAGACAGAGTTAAAGAGAGACAGAAGGAGAGAGATAGAGAAAAAGAGATCTTCCATCTACTGGTTCACTTCCCACATGTCTGCAATGGCCAGGGCTGGGCCGGGTAGAAGGTGGAACTCGATCCTGGTCTCCTATGTGGAGTACTTGGTCTGTTTTCACTGCCTTTCCAGGTGCATTGGCAGGGTGCTGGAAGTGGAGCAGCTGGAACTTGAACTGGCTCTCATATGGGATGTCAGCATTGCAAGCAGCAGCTTAGCCTGATGCACCACAATGCCGGCCCTCAAAGTTGTGCTGTTTTACATGGAAGTTACTAAAGCATGTGTTAGAATTTAGGATTATGTACAACCATGTGTTTATTTTTAATATGCCTAAAGGGGGGTTGTGGGGGGTGATGTTGACCTGAGTCAGACCCTTAGAGAAACTGCTCAGTTCTGAATTGAACTCTAAGTCAAGTACCTGGACCCACAGAGGGGAACTAGGTCTTGGATTAGGTGACTCCAAGATGTGCTTCCCACTCCACCCCCATTCCCAGCCCCACAGGCTCATTCATTTTTTTTTTCTAAATTATGAATGAAATCATTAGAGAGAACACAGAGGAATACAGCTAAGCTACAATACGCAGTATGGAGAAGGTTTTCTGTGGAAGTTTAAGAGAAGGTCCAAAGGCTGTAGTTCTTAGGAAAAGTCTTCATGAAGATGACAGGGTTTGACTTGTTGATAATCAGGATTATATTGGTCATGTGTATATAAGGTAGTGATTAGTAGTCTGCATTATCTTAGGGGTATTAGTGCTGCCACTGCTTTTGTACTTTTTTTTTTTGGCTCCTATCATGTGCCAGTCATGCATTAAACTATACACATTTTTCTTAGTCAATTCTCACAGCATCCCTTGCAGAAGTAGATAGGTTATAGATGGAGACAATGAAGCCCAGAGAAGTAAGTGACTTGCTCAAGGCCACATAGCTAACAAGTGGCTGAATCAAGACTCAACCCGTCTTCTCTGGACCATGATGCTAGACTGCTTCTGGGAGCTCCTGGTCCTTGGGAAGAATCTTGTGGGAAAGACCATTTCTATAGAGTCAATTAATCCTCATTTTGTAAGTTAAGGAGCCAAGTTTCAGGAGAGCTCCTGGATTTATCCAAGACCAAGTAACTAGTACATAGCACAGCCAGCTTGACCCAGTATTTTGAGCAAGTCTCATTTTAATTCCATGCTTAAGGGTCAGAACATTAACTCCGTGAATCTAGTCGGCTCCTTTTGAGTAGGTGAGAGACTGCCCAAGATGAGGAGCTAGTCTATTCTTTGGTCAGGATTTCAGCTCTTGAATCTGAGAGTGGAGATAGCTGGACCCCATCTTTATTTTCAATTGACTGTATTTGTTTTTTTTGGACAGGCAGAGTTAGACGTGAGAGAGAGACAGAGAGAAAGGTCTTCCTTCCGTTGGTTCACCCCCCAAATGGCCGCTACAGCTGGTGCACTGTACCGATCTGAAGCCAGGAGCCAGGTGCTTCTCCTTGTCTCCCATGCAGGTGCAGGGCCCAAGCACTTGGGCCATCCTCCACTGCCTTCCCGGGCCACAGCAGAGAGCTGGACTGGAAGAGGAGCAACCAGGACAGAACTTGGTGCCCTGACTGGGACTAGAACCCGGAATGCCGGCGCTACAGGTGGAGGATTAGCCTAGTGAGTGGTGGCGCCAGCCCAATTGACTATATCTATACAAAGCTGAGAAGCCATCTTTGTTTTGTTTTGCTGCTGTGGGTGGGTTAAGCCAGCGGCAGGACAGCACTTTTGTTTGTTGGATTTTGACTTTCGAGAGAACCCATCCGGACTCTCCTTTGCTGCTGTGGACCAGTTATGAGCTCATTATATCCTGGCTGGTTGCAAGGGCTGCTCCATGGGCAAGTTCTGACCAGCGTGTTTCTCCCTTGTGCTGGTGACACACACCGAGACACGTGCCTCCACAGGACGAACAATTAAACCAGGAGGACCCCCGGAACCCTGCTAGACCACTGGGGTAAGGGTAGATTTTTTTTTTCTCAGAGGACTTTTTGTAAGTGAACAGAGCCTGTTTTTCAATAAATGTTAGTTGAACTCTAAAAGGTACTTTTGTGGTCTAATCCAACAGCCTTCTAGTGGGTACCTTTTCATTTCTCTTGGCTTTGGCTGGCAGACAGCACACGAAGCCCAGGTGCTACCCAGATGAAAATAGCGTAGCGCTCCATTTCAACAGGTACAGCCGATATGAGGGACACAGCCATCACCCACACTGTAGCAACAGCCAGTTTGTACCCACAAAGACTACTTTCTGCCATGAAGCACCTCCAGGAGCTCTGAGTCTGTGGATCAGGGAGAACTCATTTGTAAAAGGCCCTGAAGCCAGGATGCACCTGTGGGAGGAAGCATTCTTGAAGCTAGGATGAGACGGAACCCTAGGAGGATGTTCAGGTGAGAGCCCGATAGGTATTAGGCGTGCCAGGTGGAGAGCAGAATTTTCCACGTTGGAGGAGCGTGAGCCGTGTGGGAGGAGATAAGAGGCCAAGCGGGGGAGTGGCAGCTCTAGGAGGTGGGAAGCACGTCACTCAGGACTTGGCACGACATAGTGAGGGTCTAGGGGATGAAGCTCACAAGGAGAGCGTGCAAACCCTCCCACTGGTGGACTGGCCTCCATTTACCAGGGGGCCAAGGTCAGTGGAAGACATTTGGCTGGACTTAGAAGGCTGCATTGGAGACAGCACAATCTCTGCCGCTCACTGACCACTGACTTTGAGCAAGGCCTCTCCTCCAGGTCCTTGCTGCAGAGAGTAATGCCTACCCTGTGGGAAGGAGGGCGCATATGCTGGGGAGCCAGCTCTGGCTGGACATGGGCTCAGGTAAGTACCTTAGGAGAGTCGCTACTGTGGAGCTGAGTGGGAGAGTGGCTTCCCGCTAGGGGTGGTGGGCAAGTGACATTCGAGCTGGGCATTGTGAGCCAGAGAGGAAGGTGGGTTGGGAGGTGGCCTGGACAGAGGGCATAGCATGGGCTATGGCCGAGGTGTGAGGCTGCACAGGCATTGATCAGATCAGCGTGCGCCCTGCTGAAGGAACTCGCTCTGGCATGAGGGTCTTGGAGCTCATGGGGATTTTTGCATATGGCCTGGACTTGAATTTTCTGCCTCTGTCAGTAACTGGGTTCCCGTTTGTTTGTTTCTGAGAACTGGAGTCGAAGGCATCTGGCTTTCTGGAGGATGATTAATGAAAACAAGCACAAGTGCTTGCTTCTTAATTAAAAAGCAAAGTCCCCACATGGGAGAAGGCCAGCTCCCCCTACAGCTGCTCTTCGTGGCTGTTAGGGGCTCTGTGAGTTAGGGGCTCAGAGTGCATTTGAACTGTCCCACCCTCCCTGCCCAGCCGTGGGCTGCTGACACACAACAGTACAACTCGGCAATGGCCTTGCATCCGGTTCAGCTCTATTTCAGCCCCACAGACAGTGTCTCGGCTCCCGGAGAGCTCTGACCCACTTCCCTGTGTGTGCTGTTGAGGGAAAGAGCTGAGGGTTACACCGTGCCAGTTTCCTCTTGGACTTGGTCCGCTCAGATCTGGCGTTTTTTACCCTTTGATGGGAGGTGGTGCGGTGGAGCAGTTAACACCATCCTCCTGGAGATGGCTGCCTGCCTTTGAATCCTGATTTTTGCCACTGTTTACCGTGAAATCTTGTTACCTTCTTTGTACCTTGGTTTGCTCATATGTAATATAGAGGTTAGAACAATGGCCTTTTCGTCAGTCTCTTGCATAGGTTAGAATACTGAGCTCAGTGGAAGCCCTTTGACAGAGCCTCGCATGCAGTAAATATTTTGTATACTGTAGGAGCCTTCTGGTACTTCTGCCAAATGAGAAATTAATATGACTAATAGGATCCGTCTAGTTAGGAAAGAAAAGCTTCCCTTGGTCAGCTTATCGAGTTCAGAAATCCCTCTTCAGAAAATCTTGTCTATATTAATGCAGTAAAACAAAATCAATTGGTGTGGGGAACTCGCAACTAGCCAAGGCTGTGTATTCAAGGAGAGCAATTCCTGGGGCTAATGTGGCCACCACCTGTGGGGCCTCGGGAGGGCTCTGCTTTCCCCTCAGGTCTTGGAACCCCCCTAAACCCCCACTCCTCTTATTGAGCCTGAGCACTGTTGAATCACCAGGTGTAGTTTTGAGCAAGAGATTAATAGACTAAGGACGCACAGTGGCAAAACAGACAAGAACCGAGTGCTGTCATGGATCACCTCTCAGGTCTGCTCTGCACTCCTGTGCTCTGCGGATGTGCAGCCTCTTCCTCTGACCCAGGCACAGCTTCCCGGCCATCTCGTGTTGCTTCCGATTCCTCGAGGGCCAGGATGGTGAACTGCTTGGGTGCACTTGTCCCTGAAGGGATTCTTTCTCACTGTGTGTGGTCTAGACACAGCCCAAGTACAAAACCCCAGCCACATAGCAACCATCAAGTGCACCCGATGAGAGTCAGCTGATGAAGAGAGAGGGGAACTGGGCCCAAATGCTACAGTGTTTTCAATTTACAGAGAAGATGGATGTGGGCCTGACACTTCCCCCAGCAGAAAGCTATGGATCGGCCCTGGGGGGACCTTCACCAACGTCTCTGACAGTCTTAGGGCTGTGTTCTTGCTGATGAGGTTCGGTGGCGTTGTTTTTGGACAGGCAGAGTTAGAAAGGTCTTCCTTCCGTTGGTTCACTCCCCTAATGGCCGCTACAGCCAGCGCTGCGCCGATCTGAAGCCAGGAGCCAGGTGCTTCCTCCCGGTCTCCCATGTGGGTGCAGGGGCTCAAGCACTTGGACCACCCTCTGCTGCCCTCCTGGGCCACAGCAGAGAGCTGGACTGGAAGAGGAGCAACCGGAACTAGAACCAGTGTCCATATGGGGTGCCAGCTCTGTAGGCAGAGGATTAACCAAGTGAGCCATGGCGCTGGCCCTGATCATTTGAGCTTCAGACAACTTGACTCTATTAACCCGGGGTGCCGGCCCAGCAGGTGGAGGATTAGCCAAGTGAGCCACAGCGCCGGCCCCAGTTTGGTGGTTCTGTTATAGGCAGAAACTGCTCAATCCTTCCTGGAGGGTCACATTGACATAATTTCTAGATTTTGATTCTTCAACTTGATGGAGTCTTTTATTGAATACCTAATGTGTTACAGGCAGTGAGTCGTTTGCTTTACTTACCCCAGCTGATCTTAACGACCCAGCTAGGTAGGTATTTTTGTGTCTGTTTTGAATATAGGAAGGAGAAATTCATAGATTCAGTAACATAGGGGAAATAACCTGTGAAGATTCAAGTCACGCAGCCAAGAGGTAGCAAAACTTGAGCTTAGACTTTGATTTCCTGAGTCCCAGCCAGGCCTCTCTCCGGCTGTCCCTGGCCAATACCAAGCATGTGATGTGCAGGTCATGCAGTTCAATCACAACAGCGTGTTGAAATCTGCGGCTTCAGAATTGCACTGCTAGCATGGGGGCCAGTGGAGAGGGACGGCGCAGTCTGCCTCCTCTGCCGTTTCTCCCCATAGCATTTCCTTTGAGCCTTCTTGGCCTCCCTGAATTGAGTTTATATACTCACGAGTTTCATTCACTTCTTTCAGCACACGGGAGTTAAGGCCGTCTATGGGAGCTGAGGATGCAAAGGTGAATATGCTACAACCCCGTCCACGAGGAGCCCGCAGGTAGGGGGAAATGGGTTCAGAGGCCAGTGGGTCAGAACCAAGTCTGATGAGTTATTTGCTGGTGGTAAATCTGTGCTGGGGACAATGATTCTCGTGGCAGAAGGCAGGAGAAACAAGGGTGCAAGATTAACCTGGGCATGTTGTGAGGGACTGAACACCCTGTTGATTTGTCCGCATGTTCTCTCTCAATATGGACTCCCCAAGGGATCGCCTGTGGGGGATTAATGTGGCTGGCTGTGTGCTTTGGAAGGAGTCCTTCCAGAAGGTGGGGGGGTGGCACTGAGTCGGGAATTCAGGGAAAGAGGTAGCTTCAGGAAGATATTGCGAACCGTGCGACCCTGTGTCCCCACGTAGGGCCAAGGCCGTGCTCATCTTCAGTGCATTCACTAGTGAATGGGATTGACTGGGGGTTATTGGCCCCTCAGATCCATTTGTCAGGACCCTCAGAGCTCAACCAGACACATTTGGGGAGTTTGAGATATGTGCACAAATAAGGAACGAGGCAGAATTGGAACGCAGGGGGATTGGGTGTCAGCCTGTGAGTTTGTGATTGGCCAGGCTTAGGAATATTGGAGTTGATCCATTTTGAAGTCTTTAAAAATCACTAGACTTCCAAGCTACATTAACCAAAAACAGTGCCTCGTTCTATGGCGTAAATGTTCATGTTCCCCCAAATTTATATGCTGAAATCCTAACCTTCAAGGTAAGTGTTAATGGTTAAGGCCTTTAAAAGGGTGGATTCTTCATGTATTGGATTAGTGCTCCGTAAGAGACACTCAAGGGCTGCCTTGCCTGTCACTGTGCAAGGACAGAGTGAGAAGTCATTGCACAAGGCAGCGTCTCCCAGAAATGAAATCTGTAGACGGCTTGATTTGGATTTTCCAACCCTCAGAACCTTGAGCAATAGATCTATGTTGTGTATAAGCCACGTAACTTAAAGTATTTTGTTATAGGACCCGGCCATACTCGGACACCTCATTTTTGCTTAAATAAGTTTGATTTGGGTTTCTTTGACTTCCTCCTGCAGGATTCTATTATAAATAAATAACATTTTTTAGATGAGGAACTTGATTTTGCTGAATCATAGGGCCAGGTCTGAGAATTTCCCTTAAGCAGGATAAATCTGTAGTCTTTACCCTGAGTTAGCACTGACAAAGGTGCACACAGGATGCTAGGGTGAGGGGATGGGGAGACGGGGCAAGAGTCCCTGAAGGTGGCCTAGCATAGTCAGGAAGTGTTTTCTGGAGCTGTGGAAGCCTGGACTGAGAAATGCATTGTGAGAAGTTCAGGTGAGTAAGAGACAAGAGCAGCATGGGGGTTGCTCGGTGCTGGAGGAGTGGAAGGTGTTGGATGGGATTCACTTATGCCCTGTCAAGGCCCACGCTGCAGAGGGCCATGTGGGATGAGCTGCGAGCTTTGGCTTCCTCCTATTAGGATTTGAGTTTTCATGTAGCTGCAATGGAGTCAGTCTTGCACTCAAGATAAATGGGAATGTGTTGACTGGGTTTGGGAGAAAATACTGGAGGCAGGGAGATCACTGGGGTGGTGAATGGTGAGGCCCTCGACAGAGAGGAGTGCCAGCAGTGGAAGACTGAAGAGATGAGAATTTTCCAGAGTTGGTGGTGGTTTAGATGTAGATAAGATGGAGCAGCAATGGAGGATGACTTCAGAGGCTGGGTCGTGGTGGGAGGAGACAGCAAGGCTCCGCTTGCATTGAGGTAGGCACTGGGTCATGGTGGGAGGAGACAGCAAGGCTCCGCTTGCATTGAGGTAGGCACGGGGTCGTGGTGGGAGGAGACAGCAAGGCTCCGCTTGCATTGAGGTAGGCACGGGGTCGTGGTGGGAGGAGACAGCAAGGCTCCCCTTGCGTTGAGGTAGGCACTGCAACAGCTGTCAGTCATTCCTCTCTCTATGCCACACCTGTTAGGGCCTTGTTCTGGACTGAATTGCGTTCCTTTCAGTTCATAGGCTGAGACCCTAACCACTAAAGTGACTATATCGGGAGATGGGGTCCTAAAGGAGGTGATGAAGGCTTAGTCACATTGCGACAGCCCGAGCAGTGCCTTGATGAATGCCGTGCCATGTTAACCGTCTCTACAGCTCCTGTGGGTCAGACTTCTTTGGCTGCTACTTGAACCTTGGTGTTCCTTTTGATAACTGCACCCCCAACCTCTGGTCACGCACAGCCCCTGGGCGTCTGTCCTTTGGATTCCTGTTAGCACCACTGCTGTCACTGAACACTGCTGCAGTGGCGCCTCGTGCTTTCAGCCCTTGCCTCCAGGGGGCAGTGCTGTGCCGTCCATGCACCAGCATCTCACGTGGGTCATTGTATCCTCTGGCTACTCCATGGAGCAGAGTGCTCTGGGGGGATTCCTGGCCTGATAGGGTTACCCACTTGACCCCGTAACTGAGTCTTCTATTCCTTTCTTCCACTCACATTTCTCTTTTTCTTAGTATGAACCATTTTTTAAGCTTCCAGAATCATCCTAATAGGATTTGTAGCACTTCCTGGAGCCTGGCTTAGAGTTACTGCATGCTCCATGGGAGTGCTTCAGAATCAACACAACTGTATCCGGCTGCATGTTCTCCTTTATTAACCCCCTCCAAATGCAGTCCCCCCGTGCATTCTCTTAGCCCCTAAGGGGACGTGCTGACTGGGTCAAGCAGAGCCCAGTACTTCCTCAGGTGGACTGTGTTGTGGCTGAACCTTAGCCTGAAAGTTTGCCTGTTGCTGGACCTGCCCTCTGGTAAGCAGGAGAGATGATGTACTGCCTTCTAAATACTGGCGTTGGGCCATTTCTGAAGGTTGAGGATGTTTGTTATCTGAATATCGTCATGCATCAGAGGCCCAGTATTTTGTGGTCAGAACCTGCTTGGTTGGTAGCCAAACCATCTTGTTTAGCCACTTTGATAATTCAACCCTCAGCCCGGTTCCTAGTTTCCCCTGTGACTGACGGTTGGTTGTTTACATGTTCTCGAGGGAGGCCTGTGGCTTTCACACATGCATTCTAATTGCTCTTTAATTACGCTCAGCTACTCATTTTTTCCCAGCGCATCCATCAAAACTTAGGGAACAGGCATTTGGACGGTACTTAGAATGCCATGCATCCCACATCAGTTTCTGGGTTCAGGTCTCAGCTCCACTCCTGATTCTAGCTTCCTGCTAACATGCTCCCTGGGAGGCAGCAGATGATGGCTCGAGTACTTGAGTATCAGCCACTCAGGTGGGGGACCATTTGTGGAGTGAACCAGCAGATGGGAGTTTCTCCCCCCCCCCCCCCCAAATTTAACCTTTGCACTGCTACTCTACCAGAGGCTATCACCTCCATCTTGTGATGGGGTCTCATTGCTAACCTGGTAGATCTAACTGTAAAGTCCCGAGTTACTACTTATGTACCAAATATCACAGGTTTGGATTCCCTGGACCCAGACTCTTAGCTAAAGACTGACATTCAGGATCTTTATTAGAGAATGCTCTTGGGATCAAGACCTAGGGAAGGGAATGGGAGGGATTGACAGGAGAATTGGAGCCCTGAAGCAGCCCCAGTTGGCCTTTGGCCAACCACATTTCCTGGGTTAGTACAAGTGGATTTACTTTATTTAGAAGTGTGTGTGTGTGTATTTGAGAGGTAGAGAGAGAATAAGAGGGCTGCCATCCACCAGATTTGGGAACTGAGTCTAGGCCTCCCATAGGCAGGAATCCTATGAGCCATCACCCGTGGCCTCCCAGGGTATGGATTAGCAGGAAGCTGGATTGGGAGCAGACCGGGTACTTGACCTAGGTACTCCCCAGGCACTGTTAACTGCTACACCCTGAGGCTTGACTTGTACACCGTTGTGTGCACAGTTCCTTGACGTGAGTCACCCTGAGAAATAGTCCAGACCTTGGGTGAGGTTTTCTTCAACTGTAACCATTCTGGTGTAGTTAATGTTGCATTTACAGTAATTAAAATGAAATAAAACAAATCTAGTTTCTCAGCATTAACCACATTTCATATGCTCAATGAATCTCGTGACTTCTGTATTGAACAGCAAAGACGTGGAACATTTCCATCACTGCAAGATGTTGTGTTGGATAAACAAAGCTAATTAAAGACGGGCTTCTGTGGGTGTGAGTTATGGTTTCTTTCATGTGTTCCTGGATTTCAGGTTTGTGCTGCAGACCTAGGTGCTTAACCAAGGAAACATACCCTTCTTTAGCGCCTAACTCCAGTTTTGGTTCCTCCAGCCTCACAAGCCTCTTGGGTGCCCTGCCCAGTGTCTCAGCCTTGCGTTTCCTAGGCTCCAATCTGCTAGTCAAAAACAAGTGGTATACAATGTTGGGTTCACATTTCTATAATTTGCACTTTAGAATCTAGGTCCCTAAGTGGTTTCACAATGACTTCAGTTAATTTTGTTTGAAAACTTTTTTTTTTCAGATTTGGCTTTTGATTTGTTGATTTGCAACGAACTGGCTTGCTGTTGTCTGGACTTTTTGTCTATTGGACTTTTAAGTTGTACTTCAAAAATTTATATTATAATTTGTCGAATAACTTAGTATATCTGGGCGGTTGTAAGCAACTTGCATGGGCGCGCTGGCTTATGAGCAGTAGTTCACTTATCGCAGGTCTGGAGCCTGGGCAGTCTGAGATCAAGGAGTTGGTAGATTGGGTACCTGGTGATGTCAGTTTCCTGGTCCAGTCGCGGAGCCTTCCCGCGGCACCTTCCCTTGGCAGAATGGGTGGCTAGCTCTCCCCATCCCGTCTATGAAGGAACTGATTGCATTAATGGGGTTCTGCCCTTGCTTTTCCTTCACTTCTCAAAACGCTTCCCTTCCTAACACCAATGCTTGTGGAATTAAGATTTTGCCACAGGAATTCTGGGGGAGCACAGACATTCGGAGCACAGTGCATGCCCTTGCCACCTGGGCCCCATCTCAGTCTCACTCGGCTGCTGTTACTTGGTATCCCTGCTCCCGGCCCTCCTTTCATCCTTCAATTTCCCTCTGGTTAAAACCACTTTGCTCCTTGCTTTGCTGTGTGCTAGGAGGTCCCCCAAGTTGAGATTTAAACCACACAGGTTAGTCCCCTGCTGCATGTTGCATTGGCATCCCATGATCCTCCAGTTCTAACATCCTGCACATGTTGGCTGCAAATCAGTAAATGAGTTGATGCTACAGCACAGCACTTGGGGTTAGAATTGCTTAAAGTAGCCCAGACTTTAGGGGCTGAGTTGTGCCTGGTGCTCTTGGGTAAAGGGTGGGGATCCAGGTGAGCTGACTATGCGAGCCCTGAGTTATTTATGACACGTTGGTGAGAGCACTGAGTGGTTTCTCAATGAACTGCAGCGTTTTCCGTGATGGATCCTTACTGCTGTGAACCCACGTGTGCCAGCTGAGAGGCTGTGTGTGCCTTGGTTCTGCGACTGCCCTTGCACTGCCGGATTGACTTGCTTCACTCTTGGGATTACCCGAGGACACGATTAGAAACAATGCTTTGGCAAAATGTGATTCAAGTGCTTTGTGGATGTTCAGGACTGGGCTTGGTTAATTTTCCAAAGGCAGTGTTGTGATCTGGAAGAAGTGCGTTAAGAGGCAGGGGATGTGGGTTCAAATGTTGGCTCTGCCACTGAAATCCCAGGTGAGCTTGTTCTTCCCTTCCCATGCTTGTGGTGTTTATCTTAGCTCCTTCCCCAGCAGACAGGTAAACATGAGTAGACAGCAAAGGTGTGGGCTTTGCAAAAGCCAGCATCTTACTGACAAGAGAAATGCGAGAGGCCTGCTTGATCAGAGGAGCTTGTCACGGGGAAAGAGGGGTGGTCCAGGGAGGGGACTGAAGTCTTCTGTGCAATGCATCAGAGCAGTGTGGTTGGGTAAGGCCTCAGCTGTATGAAGGAATGAGGGAGGAGCTATACCTGCACACCTGTGAAAGTGAGGCAGTAGCATTTGTAGTGTGAATACCAAGGTCTGGGAGAGGGAGAAGAGGTCACAGAGGACCTAATAGAGGACTTGTGGGGTGCACAAACACTTGGGTTGATAAAGGACTTGTGGCGTGAACTTGGGTTCAGATGCAAATCTACTGGAGTGTCCTTTTTAAATTTATTTTCTAAGCATTGTGAATTTCAAAAATACAACTCTAGGAATATAGTTATTCTTCCCACCATGCCCGCCCTCATGCCCACACTGCTTCCCCTCCTCTTCTCTCTCCCCTTGCCAGTCCAATTAACTTTTTACGCAGAAGACCAACTCTACTAAGGAAAGATTTCAACAATTTGCATACATACGCACACACACACAACTGTTTGAGAACTGGTTTTACAGTTAACTCTCATAATACAATTCATTGAGGACAGAGGTCCTGCATAGGGAGTTAGTGCATAGTGACTCCTGTTGTTAATTGAACAATTAACACTCTTATGTATGACCTCAATGATCACCTGAGGCTCTTGACATGAGCTACCAAGGCTATGGAAGGCTTTTGAATCCACAGACCCCATTATTTAGACAAGGCCATAAGCAACGTGGAACTTCTCTCCTCCCTTCCGAAAAAAGTACCTTCTTCGGTGACAAATTCTTTTTGCTGGGATCTCACTCACAGAGGTCCTTCATGTAGGAGACTTTTTGCCACAGTGTCTTGGCTTTCCAAGCCTGAAATGCTCTCATGGGCTTTTCAGCCAGAACTGGAGGGGTTTGAACAGAGGTGTACGATGATTCGACTTTTCATTCATGCTGGCTATTGAGTGAAGACTTTTGGGGCATTAAGGGTGGAATCAAGGACATGTGTTGGATTTGTTGCAATGATGTAAGATGGTAGCTTTTGGTGGTAGATCTCTGGATTTGTGCTGAAAAGAGATGACAACAATTGCTGTCTAGTAGATGCAAGAAATGTCAGGGAAGGCAGACACCTTTCTGTGTTGAACTCCAGGAGGGATAATTACCATTTAGAGAGTTGGGGAAGATGACAGAAGGAGCAGCTGGGCCTGGTGGTGAAAGCCAGGAAAATGGGTTTTGTTCTTGCTAACTCTGCGATGTCATTGCACATATGCAACATAAATAAATATTGATTCTTCTGGAACTTGGCTCTGTACCACACATGACAACTGAATTTCTGTCCTAGCTTGGTTACATGCATATTGCACATATTACATGATTCTTATATCTTTTGTTATTTCTACTTCCTTATCAGAAAAGTGACAATAATATGCAGTAATACTTCCTTTTATTCCATTGGATTTTTAGAGGATCAACAGTATGTGTGTAAAGTGATACGCTAATTCATTAAAACGTTGGATTTGCTACTTGGGCATTTCACCCCAAGGTTTCATTAGAAAAGTGATTTGCTCCTTTGTGGAAGAATTGAATCCCAGGAGCAGCCAGATCAGGGTGCAGAGGGGAATCGCCGCATGAACAAGTGTTCAGCCCTTGGTTTTGAGCTTGCATCTCAAGCCACAATTGTTCTCCATTATTACAGTAATATTTTCTAGTTGGAAGATCTGCAGATATCTCAGGAAAAGCCTACTGAATGGCCAAAGTTATTTGTGGAAGTGCTCACTGGATATGGGCAAACAGAAGGCACTGGATCAAGTTAACAGGTTTCTCCTCTGAGCCCAGTTCTGAGCCAGGTGTGCTCAAGATGTGGAAGTAACCTTGGGCAGTTATCAAGTGTTGATTGCTAATAACCCCTAAAAACACAAATATCAGCCTTGTGCGCACCTGCTACTGTGACAAGACACACTAAGAAAAATGCTGTATCTGAGATAGTAAACCCTTTTATTGATTTATTTCTCAAATTTAGGAGAAATTATGAAGCATTCCAAACATGGAACACACTATTTTTCTATATTTAGCAGATGTTGATATTTTGCCATAGTCCTTGTGTGAGTCAGCTCTGGCTTCTGTATACAGAACCATAGATTGGGTTGCTTAAGCAGCATTTTATTCTCAGTTCTGGAGGCTGGAATCTGAGATCAGAGGATTAGCAGGATCCGGTTCTGGTGAGGGCTCCAGGGGACAGCCTGATGTCTTCTCCTGTGTCTTCACATGGCAGAAAGGGGTGAGAACTCTGGGGTCCCCTTTAGAGAGGTACTGATCTCACCCAGGAGGACTCCACCCATGGGACCTAATGGCCTCCCAGGGACCTCATCTCCTAATACTATAGCATTGAGGGTTTGGATTTTAACATATGGATTTGGGGAGGCACACACGTTCAGTCCATATATTCTATCATTTTGTTTTATTCTTTTAATAGCTTTGTCATTTTTATGTTTTATATAGTCTAAAATAACCATTTCAATTATGAAGCTCAACTACTTTTACTAACTTTGCCAAGTGTTGTAACCATCACCATGAATCAATTTTAGGACGTTTTGATCTTCCCAGTAAGACTACTCATGTTCTCTTGCAGTGAATCCTGTTCCCACCCCCAGCCCTAGGCAGCACTAATTTACTTTTTGTCCCTATTGATTTGTCTTTTCTGGACATGGAACACATGGAGTCATGTGACATGTGGCCATTTGTATTTGGCTGACTTAGCGTAATATTCTCAAGGTGCATCCATTCTACAGTGTGTCTCAGCACTCCAGGACTTATGACTGAGGAATGCTGCGTGATATGCATATGTCATATGCTAATTATCCATCTTCCAGATAGTGGATGTAAAGGTTGTTTGTGGTTTTGCTATGAATACTTCCATGAACATTCATGTGCAGCTAAGTATTCTCATTACTTTTGGGCGTATATTAGGAGCAGAATTGTTAGAACATATGATGGTTTTATGTTCAGTCTCTGGAGACACTGAAACATGCTTTTCAAGGGGATCACTGCTTTCCATGACCTCCAGCGCTGTCTGAAGAGCCTCACTGGTCTACATACCCAAAAACTTGTCTATCATGATAGTGATTCTACTGTGTGTGAATGTTTTACTTTTTATATTTTTGGATTATAGTTCCCTAATGGGTAATACTGGACATACCTCATGTGTGTGTTAGGCATTTCTGTATCCTAGCTGGTGAAATATCTGTTCATACTTTTTGCCCATTTTAAAATTAGCTTGTTGCCTTATTACTGAGTTATAAATGTTATTTGTAAGTTCTCGGTATAGATCTTTTCTTATATGTGAATTTGAAGATATTTTTCCTAGTCTGTTGCTTGAATTTTCATTTTCTCAAGAGTATCTTTTAAAGTTAAAATAGTTGGGATTTTAGTGGCATGCAATTTATAACTTTTACAGACTATGCTCTTGATGTTACAATTTAAAAAAATCTTTGCACAAGCCAAATCTCAATTCTCCTGTTATTTCTAAAGGTTCAAAAATCTACAAACCATTTTGAGTTAATATTTGTGTATTAGTGTGAGGTGAAGGCCCAAATTCATTTTTATGCATTGGATATCTAATTATCCTTGCACCATTTGTTGAACAGATTGTCTTTTCCCCAGTGAATTTTCTTGGAACCATTTTTTACATTCAATTGACTATAGATACAAGGATTTATTTCTGGGCTCTCAATTCTCAGTTATCTATTCTTACGTTAGATCAGCGTCGTCTTAACCAGCTTTATAGTTTCAAATGTGGGAAGTGAAAATTCTTCAACTTTGTTCTTATTCAAAATTATTTCAGTTGTTCCAGATGTTTGGAGTATCCTTGGTCCATGATGAGTTGCTTTTCTGTTTTCTGGATTCTCTGATCTTTTTGAGTTTTAGTGTGATATATATAGACGTAGATCTTTCAGTTCACCCAGTTCAGAGTTAGAGGAGAGTCTTGGTTGTAGAGATTAGTATATCTTATCAAATTTGCAATACTCTAGTTATGACTTCAAATATTCTCTCTACCCTTTTTACTTTCCTTTTGGATCTCCAACTTTACTGGTCTGCTGGTATCAAACAAGTCTCTGAACCTCTGCTTGGTTTTCTCCATTCTCTTTTCTTAGGGTGAATAATCCCAATTGACCAAGCTGCAAGTTACCGCTGACTGTAGCAAATTCCCCCTAAGTTCACTGCCTGAACTGGCTACACTGACTGATGGTTAATGGCCCATTAGACAAGGGAGTCATGGTTGTGGGCTCATTCATTAATGACCAATTCAAGCAGAAGCCCTTGCTCAACCCCTGCCTTGACACCTTACCAAAGCCTTCACAAGGATCCGTTCTGCCTGGTCAAACAATAAGATCATGGCAGTTTCTTTCTAGACTCTGGTTGATTGAAAATGTTTCTTAGGCTGTTGTGAAGCTGCTTATAGGCACAGCTTTGGATCATTGTAGTGGCCCCCTTTCATGTTTGTCTTTGGCTCATCTATGTCATTACCCAGGACATCTCCTGGCAGAACCCCTGCTCTCTAGCATCCTCTCTCTCAAATGGTAATTTTTAAAAGATTTTATTTGTGAAGTGGAGTTACAGAGAGGGAGAGACAGAGAGAAAGGTCTTCCATCCACTGGTTCATTCCCCAAATGGCCACAACAGCCAGAGCTGAGCTGATTCAAAGCCAGGATCCAGGAGCTTCCAGGTCTCCCACCTGGATGCAGGGGCCCAAGCACTTGGGCCATCTACTGCTTTCCCAAGCCACAGCAGTGAGCTGGATCTGAAGAGGAGCAGCTGGGACAAACTAGCACCCATATGAGAAGCTGACAATGCAGGCAAAGGCTTAGCTTACTATACCACGGTGCTGGCCCCTAAAGTCCTAATTCTTAGATCTCTCTTGGTAGAGGGTAACTTCTCCCTAAGGATGATCTGAGATTCAGTGGCCTTTATCAAAAGTCTTGGTTTGTTACAAGCCATAGGTTTATAACAGAGGGGAAAATACCAACTACCTAATGGCTAGCTCTTTTTAGTTGATACCCTGAGACCTCTACATGAAGTCCTAACTCTGCCTGCAACCCCAGCATCCCATATAGGTACCAGTTTGAGTCCAGCTGTTCCAATTCTGATCCAGCCCTCTGCTAATGTGCTTGGGAAAGCAGTGGAAGATGGCCCAAGTGCTTGGGCCCCTGTACCCACGTGGGAGACCTGAAAGAAGCTCCTGACTTTGGCCTGATCCAGCCCGGTCATTGAGGCCATTTGGGGGAGTGAATCAGCAGGTGGTAGATCACTCTCTCTGTCTCCTCTCTCTAACTCTTTCAAATATATAAATTGTAAAGAATCAAACCAGATAGACAAAGCATGGAGGAATAAATGATAGTTACTGAATGGGATGTAAACCCCACCAGGCTTGACAAGTTGAAAGCAAAGTTCAGATGTCAGAACTAGAACACGGGGAGAAACATGTAAAATGAACAAACGCTTTCTTTGGGGGAATAAAAAAGCACATGGTACAATGGGCTCTTCCTATTTCTATGTACAGAGAGGAATGTAACTAGGAATTTTCCAAAAACTTGGGAAAACCGTAGACCACTACAGAATGCGAGGTGTTGTCAGGTGCTCCTTGGCTCCGATTTGGAGATAGTTCTGAGATGTAGTCACTTATTATTGGCCCCTGGGTGGGGAAATGACGCGTGCTGTGGGTTGGCAAAGATCCCCAGGCCCTGGATTTTCCTAGCCTGGATGGGCATGTGAAGAAGGTGTAACATACAGGAAACGTTCTTCACTTCCCCTAAAAGTCGTATGGATTAAGATTTCAAACTGCAAGCAAAATAATGAAAAGTCAAGAGATACTTTAAAAATAGACTCTATGACATTTTAAAATAATGTCCTATGTTGACCCAACAGCTTAAGCAAAGAGTCTTGTCTTTTTCTTTCTGTAAAAAAAATTTATGCCTGGCCTCAGACGTGAAGCAGGAGACTCCAAGGGAAAATAAAAGACCCTGCTGACTCCAGGGTGGTCGTGCAGTACCAGCTGCAGACACCAGGGCTTCCTATGCTGCTGCCAACAGACCCTGTCCGAGGCAGAGACATTAGCCAGCCTGGCTGGGTCCTTGTGTGAAACAGGGCACATCTCTGGACCTGGAGGAGCATCAGTGTGGCAGGGGCCCAGGGCACGGCTGCTGGAGGTTGCATGGGGTTGGAGAGAGGCAGTGTTGGGGTTGGCTGGACTGTGGTTAGTCATTTTCTTATCTGCATATAGGGAGTTCTTTGTGTGATGAAAACAGATCTTCCCATAGCCTACTCAAGTCTGTAGAGCTTTAGCTTTCTGAATGGGAAAGGCAAATAGGAGGGAGGGAGGGGGGAGGGATGAGAGGAGAGGAAAGAAGAGGGGGAGGGGAGGTAGAAAGAAAGCAAGAAGGGAAAGGCACCACCCAGTAAATCAAAGCGAGCCCATAAGAGACTGAAAAGTTAAATCCACATTTAGAAGATTGAAATGTCAGTTTAAGAACAAAGTGAGCTGGAATAAAGCAGTCAAAGAAGGAAAAAATAAGGTGAAGCAGGTTAAGCTGTGTCCTTCCTGGCTGTTTTGTCTGCGAGAGCAGAAAGGGGCCAGGGGACGCTGGGTGAACTCTCTACAGTCGCGCCACTTGGTGCCTCTTTCTGTGGGAAGTCTGGTCTTCCTTCACACGGTGCAGACAGCTGTCTGCTCCACACAAGAGCCACCTCCAGGCAGGGTTACCCCGTCCTGACAGCTCCTCTCAGAATGAGCTGTCTCAAGCCATGTCATCCCCTGCTCCCCGACTTCCTGCCTTCAGAAGGCAGCTCCCTTGGCGGAGTTCTGTCCTGAAATATGCTCAGCCAGCTCTCATGACAGAGCAGAGTTCTCTCTGCTTGCAGCAGGAGGGAGGAGTTGGCCAAACGAGACTTAACGAGTGCCCACCTCCTGCCACCCATTTCCAAGAGAGGTAGCATCTGTCTGGGCGCGCAGGTTGCCTTCGAGGGGCCAGGTGGTCTTCGTAAATCTCTCTGGTGTGCTTGCATCTTCTGAGCTGCCTTGGCACTGGACTGGTAGGTGAGGGGCTGGAATCAGCATGGGGAGTTTGGGGATGGGTTCTCAGATGAGATGCAGAATCCAGGAGCTGTTGCACACAACATCTTCAAAAGAGTTTTTTTAAATCAACTTGTTGGAAAGCAGTATCTGAGTGGTCACAAGCATAAGTCAGGACATCTGGGCTCAATCTGCTTTAACCTTCTCCTGGTGGAATGATTTTGGATCATTTAACCTTCCTATGTCTTCCCCTTTTCTAAGTGGGGAATGACGATAGTGTCTACTAATGTTGCACGGATTTGAAAGCTGATATGCAGCCCTGGCATGTAAGAAACACTCAGTAAATGTTGTCTTATTTGTACCCTTGTTGGTGAGTCCTCTCAGCTGGTCCTGTAGGACCAGGACCAATGCACAGCACAACTCCAGGGGGCACCACCCCAGTAGACTCAACATGGCTAATGGAATAGGCCTCCGAGTTGTGTAATGAGGTCATTAGGTCCTGCTCACCCCCAGCCTGGCTTATACTGATGTGTTCTTGGGAATCCTTTGCAGGTGGAACTTTATCTCCCTCCATCTTTGGTTCCTAATCCCAATGGTGAACCTGCTCTCTGATGTCCTACTGGCCCTCTATTCTTCCACCTATGCTGGACATCTTCTTTCTTACTAGCTGGAACTATACTACCAACTTTGCCAATCCAGTTTTGGAATCCAGAGCCAAAGCAGAAGAAAATAGCTAGTCATAAACTCCCAGTGAATATAAAAGGAAGATGTCTTTAATTTCACGGCAGAAGCAACTTTTATATTATGCTTTGATCCAGCCAATGATATCTTCACATGAAACCCCTGGAGTGACCCACATGGATGGCATTTTTCAATTTTCCACAGAGACAATGCATATAATAGTGTCAGAAAATGGTTTCTGATAGTGCCCTGTGTCAACCACAGGCATGAAGTCAAATATCTTGATCAGATCTAAAACATGACAAGGGAGACGTACTAGGAGAGGGTTATGCAATTTCTTGTCCCTGCCTTGGTTCCCTTGGCTCATATCACACTGGTAGAGATTGGGGTTTTGGACTACAGGGTACCAGATCCCAACCAAATTTGCCTTTTGCTTGTTTGGTCACCTGCATGTGGGATTTAGGAAGTATTTCTCATTGAACCCTTTGTAGGCACATGGCAAGGATCCTGGGCATCACACCATGTTGGCTTATTTTCCACTGGAACTGGTGGACATTGTTCTTTGTCTCACAGCTAAGAATGATTGAGCCCAAGGCTGTATCTGCCTTTACCTATGGATAGGCTTACTGGGGGATCTATTAAGGACTGAGGACTATTTTAGGTCATACAGGTACAGAAGTAACTAAATGAAAGACAGATTCTGTCCTCTATGGAGCTTCCAGTCTGTGGGGAGAATAGATAATAAAGAGTTAATTATAAATATTCTCTCAGTTAAAGAACATCCCACTTTGGACTTGGCTTCCAGAAAGCTCATGCCTAAATTTGTGGCAAGTGTGTAAGACACTAGTGACTGTACTCATGATTCCTTTTCATGTTCCCACTCTGTTTATACTTTCTTCTTTCATTTTCATTTTAAATTAAGCCATCTTGTAAGCTGTCTTCAATCTTGCCTGGAACAAAGCAGCCCATGCATTTAAAAATAAATACATAGAAGCTCAGCAAAAGCTACTCGATGGGAGTGGTTCTGACTGTGCCTGGCTTTTGTTCCACTGGATAAATGAGAACAGGAGACAGTGTTTCCTCTGCTGAGAGACAGATGGTGAGATCCTCAGGCTGCAGCCAGCACTGCTGAGAAGTGGTGGATACTGACCTGGGAGAGGGGACGTGTGTGTGCATCCATCCCTGTCTCAGTATCAAGGACATGCTGGGTGTGCAGTAGCCACCCCACAGAACGTTGAATGCTCAGTGAAAGCAAAAGTGTTACTCAGGTACCTCCATGCCCTTCTGAATCCTAACACTCACTTGGGAAAGGTCTCTGTTAGGATAACACTAGCGGCTGAAACAGATTGCAAAACATACAGGGGCTCAGGTGCAGTAGGAGTGTATCTGTTGTTTGTATAACAGGGTGGTGTGGTGGTTCCTGGTTGGTGGTTATTTTCCTCCATGGGGAGACTTGGCTGGGCTCTGCCATCTGCTAGGATCTCTCCATTGTCTGTCAAGCTTGTGGAGAGGGAAGAGTGGAGGCAAGGTTGGTGCTCAAAACCTTAGCCTGGAAAGTACCCCATTGCTGCTCCTTCTGCCCTTTTTATGAGAATTGGTCCCTGCTGCACATAAGTGAAAGGGGTCAGTTGAGGCTGGGAAATGAAGGGAAATGATCAGCTGATCCTACCTGTGACTATCCTGGTGTTCAGTTCATTTCCTTCTTATTTCCATTCTCTTGGCCTTGATGGTGAACTACGCAACATAACTTTCAAGATTATAGGCTGAAGGCTCAAGCATTGTCCGGGGATGAAATCTCATCACACCCATTCATGCAGCTGAATACCTCCTGTCTTTTTCTGCTCTTCCACCCATTGGATTCCCTCCCTTGAGTCGCATCTTCCTCCCCTTAGACTCCCATTCAAATCCTGCTCCTTCTTTACTTTCCACTTATATAAGGCTACTTCAAAAAGTTTGTGAAAAAGGAATTAAAAGATAAGTCTAGTTTGAAAACATTTTTGAAGTCCATGCATAGATTTTTTATAATATGCATTTTCCATGGTGTGTTTGAAGGTCCTTGTGGCTTCTCTATGAAGGCTACCCTGGTTTTCCAGGTCAGAATATATTGTCACCACTTTTTGTTACTCATATTGCAAATTGACAAAGTGGTCTACTCCTCTGTAGCCCCTCCTAGGCTGTAGACTTCATGAGAACAGGGTCTGTCTCATTATTATTGGATGGCCCATTGCAACACCATCTGCTTCCCATTTAGGGCTGATTGCAGTGGGCATTGCTCCATTTGCACTGGTAAACTCAGCTGTGTACATGCTGGGGCATCACAGATCAGGTGGGGCTGAATGGGAGCGGCTGGTTGGTTCAATGGAGCCTCCTTTCCATGCATAAAGAATGTGGTATGGGTTTGGGAGCAATTGCAGGTCTTGTGTCCTAGCTCCATGGCCCTCAGTTTACAGTGCCTACAGAGCTTGTTAAAATGCAGACTCCGTTTTAGGAGACTCTGGGATGGGGGCTGATTTTGCACTTCTACCCAGCTCCCAGGTGATGCAGACCACACTCTGTGCAGGAAGGATTTGATGTTATACAAAGAATCTGTTTTAAAACAATTCTAAATTTGCAATGCTCTTTTACTTTCCCTATGGTTTTAAATCTGAGCTGCTGTTCCTGGAGATGTATGTATCCTGTTAAAGAGGAAAACCTAATCCATCTGTTTCAGGATCCTGGTTTGGTTCTCATACAATAGACTCCCAACAATAGTTGTGGTTTTAATAGTGGGTGATACTTAGTAATGACTTACTGTGCAGCTGGCACTCATTTACTCATACTGTCCTCGCAGCAACACTACTGGATACTAATCTCATTTTACATATAAGGTACTGGAATTTAGGAAGCTTAAGATTTCTGAGGAACACAAAGTAAGGGCCAGAGCTGGGGTTTGAATACATCAGTGTTTGATAGGAAAGGATCGAGCATGTACAGTGATTCTCCCCGATTCAGTTTTCCAGCTTCTTCTGCGGAGGTCTGAGTGATTTATTCCATTTTGTGTGCACATAGTCTTACTTTCCCTCTTTTCCTCCCCCCGTCTGTCTCTCTGTCTCTCTGTCTCTCTGTCTCTCTGTCTCTCTGTCTCTCTGTCTCTCTGTCTCTCTGTCTCTCTGTCTCTCTGTCTCTCTGTCTCTCTGTCTCTCTGTCTCTCTGTCTCTCTGTCTCTCTGTCTCTCACACACCCTCAGGCAGATGCTCTCTGCAGATGCTGGTGTCGAGACAGAATGCATGTCTGGAGAAAGAACTCCCGTCGTATGCCATGTGTCGCCTCTTTCTCTGGGTGTCTTGATGAGCAGCTGTGATTCTCTGCGTTGGCCGCCTGCAGATTCAGTGGGCCTTTCTCACCTTCGCTCATCAAGGCTCAGACACCCACGGTCACATGACCCAGAGCTAATTGCCTCCCAGGGTGCTTGTCTCCTGCTTGAACATCCAAAATGCTAAATCACTCCTGGAGCTCTTATTTCATCAGGGATGTTTTCTCCCTGGGTTGGCATCATTCAACATTAAATTATCTCTCCTTGGGAGTAAAGGTTAATTTTCTCACACATTTAGTTTATAGTCCCAAGTAGGAGGAAAAAAAGCACCATGATGGGGTTCATTACTTTCCTTGCTAATAATTCTTCAGCCTGTTAGGATTTTTAAATTAAAGTGATGATAATAAAATAAAGCAACAAAATGACATGAGTACAGGTTGAGCATCCTAATCTGAAAAATCCAAACAAAACTTTGAGTGGCATCATGATGCCACAGTTGACCTCCTGGACGATTGATGTGCGCAAAAATCATTTAAAATATTGTATATTTTAAAACAAAATTATTAAAATATTAAAATTGCCTTCAGGCTATATGTGTAAGGTATATATGAAACATAAATGAATTTCATATTTAGACTTGAGTTCCATCCCTAAGTTATGTTGTTAGGGATATGCCAATATTCTGAGGTCCAGAAGTTCTGAAATCTGAAATTCTAAAAGTGTCAACCATTTCAGATCTGGGATAACTCAGTTGGTCCTGTTAATAAAACCATCAGAAAACTTCTTATGTTGTGTAATCACTGATAAAAACAACAATGAACAATAATAAAAGTGTGTTGTCTTTCAATAACTCAGAAGTTACCTGGGCAGGTGATAACCAGACAGTTATGCAGACATGAGTCGTGGAGAGCATCACAGAAGGTCAGCCTGTTTAATCCCCAGCTCAGACTTGATGCAGCCCCATGCCCTGGGGGTGAAATACGCCTCAGACTTACAGCCCACTCCTTGCTAGTTGAGAGACCTGAGGTACCACACTGAATCTCTCTCAACTCCATCTTTAAAATGGGAAATCTCCTAAGAGTATTTGCCTGGGTGAGATGGATAGAGGAAATATATGTACAGCATATGGACCATAATAACAAAAATGGCAGCCAGTAGGAGTGCAGGTAGCTCTTCAGCCATTCCATTCTCACAGTGACTGGAGGAGAATCAGTCTTGCTCCACTAAACTTACTAACATGCAGATATAATTTCAGACCCCTACCCCCACAAAGCATATACCCTGTAGCCTTGTTCCTTACAATTGTCTCTAGCTTGGGCATCTGAATGAGTATTTAATCATCTAAACCAGAACATCTTAAATGAGATTTTTGAGTTCCATGAGATAATTTGTCTATTATTCTTCAAGGGTGGGGATGGGGCAGGGTAGGGTGAGCACCAGTGGATGTTTGTGTGCCTGGAAGTGTCTTCAATAGGTACGCAACCTTCTCTTGACTGATCTCTATCCACTTCTTGAATCTTATCCTGTTGTACTTCCTTTTACACTCTTCATTCCTACTTTACCTTGATACTCTTTCTTCCATGTGCCTGACCATCTAGTGCTCATGCATTTCTTTTTTTTTTAACTTTTATTTAGTAAATATAAATTTCCAAAGTACAGTTTATGCATTACAATGGCTTCCCCCCATGACTTCCCTCCTACCCACAACCCTCCCATCTCCCGCTCCCTCTCCCATTCCATTCACATCAAGATTCATTTTCAATTATCTTTATATACAGAAGATCGATTTAGTATATATTAAGTAAAGATTTCATCAGTTTGCACCCACACAGAAACACAAAGTGTAAAATACTGTTTGAGTACTAGTTATAGCATTACTTCACATTGGACAACACTTTAAGGACAGATTCCACATGAGAAGTAAGTACACAGTGACTCCTGATGTTGACTTAACAATTTGACACTCTTGTTTATGGCGTCAGGAATCTCCCTAGGCTCTAGTCTATTTGCCAAGGCTATGGAAGCCTTTTGAGTTCATTGACTTCAATCTTATTCTGACAGGGTCATAGTCAAAGTGGAAGTTCTCTCCTCCCTTCTGAGAAAGGTACCTCCTTCATGATGGCCCCATTCTTTCCATTGGGATCTCACTTGCAGAGATCTTTCATTTAGGTCTTTTTTTTTTTTTTCTAGAGTGTCTTGGCTTTCCATGCCTAAAATACTCTCATGGGCTCTTGAGCCAGATCTGAATGCCTTAAGGGCTGATTCTGAGGCCAGAGTGCTATTTAGGACATCTGCCATTCTATGAGTCTGTTGTGTATCTCGCTTTCCATGTTGGATCATTCTCTCGCTTTTTGATTCTATCAGTTAGTATTAGCAGACACTAGTCTTGTTTGTGTGATCCCTTTGACTCTTAGACCTATCAGTGTGATCAATTGTGAACTGAAATTGATCACTTGGACTAGTGAAATAGCATTGGTACATGCCACCTTGATGGGATTGTATTGGAATCCCCTGACACGTTTCTAACTCCACCATTTGGCAAGTCCAATTGGTGCTCATGAATTTCATGTCTGTCTCTGAGTCTCTCTGGCTTTTGAAAATCTCTTTAGCTCTTAACGCTCAAATCGAGCATTTTCCCCCTCTTGACAGTCTTACAGTCTTCCTTGGCGGCCTCTTTAGGAATGACCTCAGTTCCACATTAGGTGCTTTGTATCATGGGTGCTAGAAAACATTTTTTGCTCTAATTTGCAAATCTCTACTGAGTGAAGTGGTTATCTCACTTCAAGAGAAACTATGATTTGTTCATTTCTACAATCCAGTTCAGTGCATCATGTGGAGTGAGTGACACTATTTGGCAACATTTTAAGTGATCCTAGCCAATAGACATTAAAGAAAATCACTTGGAGACAGGAGCCCTGAGCAGTGCTAAGCTGGAGTGTAGGGCAAAGAAGGGTTTAAAAAGGGTATTTAGAGTATTGGTTAGGGACCATCTGAAAGACCATCTTTTATGCAGATCAAGCCAGAATGGCAGGGCAAGAGGAACTGTCTCCCCTACCTCTGGGATACTTGGTAGATCTTTGTCCCATCCTCTCTTCTAAATTCTAACAAATGATGAATAAACACATTTGATAGCCAGCTGGGGATCATCGTTTCAAGGTAGTAGAGTTACTTTAATTCCCAAAGTATAGAGCCATCTGGTAAGTTTGGGGAATGTGACGCAGTTTGGAAATCAAAATAAGGCTTTCTATTTTCTTCCCCTAAGTGTAAAATGGATTACACCTTACGGAGATTTGGGTCTGCAAAGCAAGTAGACTTGGCCAGCCCGGTACATGGGGATTGGAGATTTCTTCCCCTTCGAACAGCTCTTCCTTCTCCTGTGCAGATGTCTGAGGCCGGATGACAGAGGGAAGTGTCTCTCCAGTCCTCACTGAACTTGGAGAGATCTGGAGTCTCATTGCTGATGATCTAAGGCATGCTATATAGAGAAAAGACAGTTTCACCCTTATTTTCCAGGATGATAGATATGATAGGAAGCCTATTTTGGGCATTTGAGTTTTGGAGAGTACAATCTACCAATAACTTCCTTACTCGGTCAAAAGTAGCTTGGCAAGTGATTAAGAATTAAAGGGTCTTGGCCATTTTATCTTGGAGGTCATGATAAAGTCATTGGCTGGTAAGACTTCAGGGGCAGATTTTTGTTTGCTGTGAATTAATTGAAGTCTGCTTTTCCATAACTTGGAGTAAATATGCTTGGCCTCTGATTCTACTAAAGGTAAAATCTTAGCAACCCCCACCAGCTCCATGAATTCAATTAATTTAACAAATATTTATCAGGTAGCTAGTCTGTGCTAGGTGCTGTATTCAGCTCTGATTATTTTGTAATAAACTTCTAGAAAGGGCCTTAACTGAAATTAGCTATTTTTAGGACAAAAGTGAGAGTTATCCACATAGGCAATCAGTCAAAAATATACCCATTGGGTGTATGTATTCAGCAGAGAGAAGCCTGACTGAGCCCCTGCCCTTAGGATGCTTCATTCCAGCAGGCAGGGGCACAAATCCCCAAGGAGACAGACACACAAAATGCAAAAACGAGTCCACGTGTTGTGGTGCAGTGGATGAAGCCATCATGTGAAATCATAGCATCTTATAGAAGCACTGGTTTGAGTCCCAGCTGTTGGGCTTTCAATCTAGCTCCCTACTAATGCATCTGGGAGAGCAATGGAGGATTGCCAAAGTACTTGTACCCTTGCCATCCATGTAGGAGAACCAAAGGGAGTTCTGGCTCCTGTTTTCAGGCTGGCTCAGCCCTGGCCATTTTGGCCATTTGAGAAATGAAACAGCAGATAGAGGATCTCACTTTCCCTCCCTGTGTGTAACTTTGCCTTTCAAATACATAACTCTTATAAAAAAGTGCAAAGCCTAGTCGTGTCATGAAGCAAACAAATGGGGCTATGAGAGTTACAGGAACTCACTGTAGATTGGAACATCTTTAAAACCCTCAAAACATGTTAGTGAGTGATGCCCAGTTTCCCTAACAGAAGCTGGGGTCCATTCTTGTTGAGGAGGGAATGTGAGGAGTCATGGGTTAATAGGCAGTCTGGAACTGAGGGTAGAAAATGTCCCCCCCCCCCAAAAGTCATCCCTAGCAAGGTCAGAAGTGCCTGTCTGCTCACTCCTTGGAAGCTTCCAGTCTTATGAGAATAACAGGGAGTGGTGACTCCACCCTTCTGAGCTCCCAGTTTACTGTAAAACAAATTAGGTATCCCATCCTTGTGATGGCTCTTTTGTTTTATCATGAGCAAGCCAGACAGGATAAAGGACTGTAAATCAGGTCTTTTGTTGGGTTTGTCCCCACCTTATTGATGGTTTCTTCCCCAAAATTGTACTTAAAACCCCCACAGCCATCAGGCTCTTTGGGATTTTTCCTCTCTTGGAACCCCTCCATGCTGCTCTGGCTGGAGGTCTAATAAATTTTGCTTTTAAATCCAAAAAAAATTACTGAAATTTAAACCAAAAGATTAAAAAGTGACTACTCTGTGAGGAGTAGCACAAAATATGCTTTAGAGTAAGGACATGCCATGGACACAGGACTTGAAGTGGGGACAGGCTTGGGATGGTCAAGAAGGTATCCACTGTTCTCAGCATGTAATTGATCAAGGGATCATCTACTGCCACTGCCTTTTTATTTTTATTTATTTTTATTTGACAGAGTTAGAGACCGAGAGAAAGGTCTTCCTTCTGTTGGTTCACCCCCCAAACAGCTGCTATGGCCAGAGCCACACTGATCCGAAGCCAGGAGCCAGGAGCTTCTTCCTGGTCTTCCATGCAGGTGCAGGGGCCTAAGCACCTGGGCCATCCTCCACTGCCTTCCTGGGCCACAGCAGAGAGCTGGACTAGAAGAAGAGCAACTGGGACTAGAACCGGTGCCCAATGGGATGCCGGCACCACAGGCAGAGGATTAACCAAGTGAGCCACGGTGCTGGCCCCATCTTTTTATTTTTTTAAAGTTTTATTTTATTTATATGAAAAGCAGAGTGACAGAAGGAGGGAGGAAGAGAGAAGGAGAAACAGAAATCTTCCATCTGCTGGTTCTCTCCCAAAATGACTGCAAAGCCAAGGCTGGGCCAAGCTGAAGCCAGGAGCCAGGAGCTTCTTTCAGATCTCCCACATGGGTGCAGGGACCCAATAACTTGGGCCATGTTCCACTGCTTTCCCAGGTGCATTAGCAGGGAGCTGGATCAGAAGTGGAGCAGCCAGGACTTTAAGGCACCCATGGAGGATGCCGTTGCTGCAGGTGACAGTTTAACTAGAACACAGTGCTGGCCCTGTCAGCTGCCTCTTGTATCCCACCTGATAGCATCTTTGCTGTCAGTCTGTGTATTCACTTCCTGCCATCGCTGCAACAATCTATTATTGACTTTATATAACTCAAAATTTATTCTGTTATGAATCTGAGAAGCACAAAATCACCTTCAGCACGTTAACGTTGAGTATCAGCAGGGCTGGTTCCTTTGGAAGCTTTGGGGAGGTGAATTCATTTTGTTTTCAAATTTCATTTATTTAAGAGACATATAGGCCGGTGCTGCAGCTCAATAGGCTAATCCTTCACCTGCAGTGCCGGCACACCGGATTCTGTCCCAGTTGCCCCTCTTCCAGGCCAGCTCTCTGCTGTGGCCTGGGAGTGCAGTGGAGGATGACCCAAGTGCTTGGGCCCTGCACCTGCATAGACCAGGAGAAGCTCCTGGCTTCAGATCAGCACGGTGCGCCGGCCGCAGCGGCCATTGGAGGGTGAACCGACAGCAAAAAAGGAAGACCTTTCTGTCTCTCTCACTGTCCACTCTGCCTGTCAAAAAAAAAAAAAAAAAAAAGACATAGACAGCTCCTATCCACTGGTTCACACCCAAATACCCAAAAGGGCTTTCGCTGGGTCAGGCTGAAGCATGAAGCTGGGTACTCGATTCAGGTCTCCCACATGGGCTTCAGGGACTCGATTACAGGAGCCATCACTGCTGTCTCCCAATATTGTCACTAATAGGAAGATGGAGTTGGGAACTGGAGCCAGGTATCAAACACAGGCATTTTGATGAGGGGCATGTGTGTGCTAACTGGTTTCTTTACTGCTTGTCCAAATCTCTGCCCCTTTCCCTTTTCCAGTTCCTGGTGGCTGCCTGCATTCTTTGGCTTTGGCCCTCCCTTCCTCCAACTGAAGAGCTTGCCTCTATTATCTCATCACCTTCGCTTCTGCCTCCGTGTTACCAGAACACCACTGTTCGCATTTAGGGTGCACCCAGGTTATCCAGGGTGATCCACTATGCAATTGAATCACATCTGCAAAACTACTTTTCCTATATAAAGTAACACAGCTGCAAGTTTAGGACATGGATGCCCTTGGGACATCATTATTTAGCCTTGCCACATCCCAATTCCAACCATGGCTTCTATGGATACTTCTGTGTGAGCTCTCATTTACTTGTGGACAGTGTCTTTCTTTAAGGATCTGTGACACATGTCTTTAGTTCTTTACACCACAGCATTGAATTCATGTCCACAGAGCAGAGGGAGAATAAGAGACTGTTGGATACCTTTAATGGGAGGTGGAAGCTGATGGATGGCACTGATGTCTCTGTGTCCACCCTCAGAAAGGAAATTCTGAGTCTTCTATGTGTTCACCAGTGCCACTGGGATTGAGCCCCAGTGTCCACAGCTGTGTCTATGTGGATAACACACCCTTCTACTGATCTTACTTCCTTCTGTCTCTTTCTTCAGTCTCCTCTACTTGTCCCATGATATTGTCTTCTAGATAATCCACCTATGCATAAGTTCTTGTTTCAGGCTCTGCTTTTGAGGACTCCAGGAATTCCCTTAGTAAGCAGATCCTCTGGGTCACACTTCATTGATGCTATGTTGGGTGTGATAACAGCTAGCATGCTATGGATCAAAATCCATAGAACCTGCTGAAACGTCAGCAGAGATGAATGAGTACAGTTGAATGTACCCATTCCATTATTGATCATGCAGGAACTCTAAGTCATGAATGCCGTAAGGTAATGGTGATTATAGGAATTGAGAAATTGGCCACATTTTGCTGATGTTTTGGTAGAGTTGCATCAGCTGTGAACTCATGCACAATATGGAATCAGAATATCTCAATAGCATAATTTAGGAGATACTCAGTTCCTGCAGCAGTAGGGAGGACTGTGTAGAAAGTCAAGGCCAAGATTAATTGTAAGAGTGGCAGAGCCACACGTGAGACAAAATGCCAGACTCAATAGGTCTGCAATGTTGAAGAAGAACCTGCAATTCTGAGGCCAAAATGTGGCATTGGGAGTGTCAGTTTTAGATCCTACCATTCTTTTGAACTTCTCTTTATGTTTTATGGTAGAAAGTTTGACATTAATGTGTCATGGTGAAGATATTTTTTGATCATGTCTAGGAGTTCTTTGTGCTTCCTGCACTTGGATGTCTCTTTCTCCAAATTAGGGACATTTTCTGCCATTGACAGAAGCAATCTCCTCTTTGGTAGTAGAGAGAAAGCTGCCCTTGCCTAGGTCCTTGAAAACATGTCTTCTGAGGGAGATATGTGGATATTCTGTGGATATGCCTCCTGTCCTCATGGTTGGAACCATTTCCCCTGTTGACTTCATTCTACCACCTCCACCCCCTGCAAAACAGGATTCATCACAAACCAAACAGTGCCTGCTCTTGGAGGAAACAGCTTAATTATTGCAGAATTACAGGATGTGCATAATATGCATGTACTGGAACCAGAACAGTACAGCAAGTGTGGTTTTTGAGAGTTTTAGACTGAGGATTTGGGTGTATCACTGGAAAAGAGGACATTTATTAACACAGGGGCACTCTACTATAACTCAAGATTTAGTATCTTGGCAAGGATGCTTTACAGCTAATCCTAATATTCCTTTTGTACAACTCCCTGAGATTTTGAAACAATATAGCTTCATTGGCTGAAGATGCTAGAATGGCCTGAGTAGAGGAATGAGGAGGGGGTTGGGAGGCTTGGAGAGATGGGAATAGTAAACTGCATTCATCATGTGAGACCAGAGGGCACGCTGCATAATTGCATGCCCAGGAAGGTGCAGAGGACATGTTCTTCATCTAGCTCAAGAGGAATACATCATACGCTGCTGAGGGCGGGGTGGAATATGAAAACCTCATGGCCTTTTGTAGGCTGGCATTGACATTGGAGAGGATGTCCTGAGACAGGGCATGATATGTTCTAGGCAAGCTGGAGCTATATGTCTGCATTTAATGAGCAGAATTAGGAGGCTACAGTCAGTGTTAGGGCACAGAAGTGCTAGAAGGACAACCAGGGAGCCTTGGACTTCACATCTGATTGTTCCCAGGCGCAGTGGATACGTGCTTGTCACCTGCTAGGACGTGGCTTGACCTGTGTAACTTAAACACTGAGAACTGATGAAAGAGCTGGATCCAGCTGTCACAACAAAAAAATTGGGGGAGTCTGTGAGCCAGTTTCTAGATCTGAGAAAATTCTCAGGCTTTGAGCCCATTGTTTGCGCAGAAATGGAATTCCCTTGAGGAAGAAACCTGCAAACTGCAGCAAGGAAACATAGTAGCAATGTTCTCAATGCTTCTCCACAGAAATTGTGGCCATGTATCTGAGGACGACAATGCTGCAGAAAGCAGACCTCTCAAATTCCTGCCACTAGCTAATAAGGCAGGAGAAGCACTTGGGTCTCCCTGGGACAGCAAGAAATAAGAGACTGGGTGCTAAAAGTGGGCTGCTAAAAGTGGGTCTTGGGGACCCTCAGTGGGGAGGGAGAGCACCTCTCCCAGCAGGCTGTACCTGTGCACTTGACCCTTAACCTTGGTGGTGGGAGGGAGGACAGCTGAGGTTAGACAGTAGTCCTCCCTAACTGCAGGGGACATGTTCCAACCCCCCGCGGTGGATGCCTAAAACTGAGTAGTACTAAACTCGTTGGATGTGGGAACTTCAGAAAGTTCATGGAAGAGAGAGATCCAATACGACTGGATAGTGGGTGGACATGCTGACTTCAGCTCATTGGGAAACAAAACAAAGGAAGGACTGTGTTCCCAGGGGTCTGACTTATGGAAATGTTCAGCAGAGAAGTGAAAATAATGAAGGCTCGAGAGAGAGAGACAGACACTGCTGTGACCTGCGAGCCTCCTCCGTCTTAGCTCATGGAGGTAGGAAGAAGTTGTCGTGTACTCTACCACCTGCAGTTTTAGCTTAGAGGGAATTCCACAGTCACCCTCTGACGTCTACTTCAGCCTTGGGAGCTGACAGGGATCTGAGTAACTGCCAGACTTGGAACAAGGAACCCACACCGCCACCCCCCCCCCCCCCACCTCACCCCAACAGAGTACTGGACTCAGAAGCAAAAAGTTGAACAGTGGACCTCTGTCCTATTCCTGCAAGACTTGATCAGAGTCAGGATCAGGCCAGCTTCTGGGATAAAGCTCAGATTCCCTGCGTTTGCAACTGTGAAAGTTTTGGGACATTAGCACCAGAGCTACACACACGTTCTGTATGAGATCCAGGGTAATTCTCCTTAGCTTCTTGGGGCTAGCACCAGAAGCAGCCTGCGGAAAGATCTGCTCCCACCCTGGGTGGGAGATCTGGGTAACGACACCACTGTACCCTGCAACACCAGGACTATAGCAATATGTTCTGAATTTCTCAATCCCACTGGAATCTACTAGGGGAACCTGGGGAAGAACTGACCTGCATTCCAACTCTCTGAGCTTATACCTGCCAAAGAAAGATCACCTGTAATCCTTGTAGTCACCCTGTAGGACTGGATCCGGGTTCAGTTCGGGCTATTAGTGCTACAAGCCACAGCACTGGTTGGGCTCTCCCAACAGGACCTGAGTAAGGGTCCATGTGTGTCACACGGTCCTGGAATCGCAGCAATTGGTACCACTAGCCCCAGCATCACTCAGGCTTGCCAGCGGGTCATGGGACAGCCACCTCTGTCTCCCTCAGCACCTAGAATAAGGTCCTGAATGTCACAATCCGCACGGAGACTGACTCCAAACTGTGGATTGAAGATACACAACCTAGGAAACCCATATTCATCTCTAAGCCATCCCTATGAACTGCAGGAGAAAAGCCACGTGTGACACCTAGAGACACAACTGATAAAAGAACTCGCTCAGAGACTACACCCCTGGGCTCATCTAGAACCAAAGCCAAAGCAACAAGTCAAGTGATACCCTGCATTCTAAGCCATAAACTTTTTCAATGAATCCTGTTCCATAAAAAGTGACAACCACACCAGATGTGCAGATGTCACTGTTGGGATACAGGAGATAAGATGAAGCAAGGTAGCAGGACATCTCCAAAAGAGTATAAATAATCCTCCAGAGTTAATCCTCAACTGAAGGAAGTCTACGAACTGCCAGGTACAGAACTCAGAATGCTGGTTGTAAGGAAACTCAGTGCAATGCAAGAGAATATGGACAGATGTAAAGAAATGAGGAAATCAGCGAGTGACATGAATGAAAATGTTAAGGAGACAGAAGTCATTGAGAAGAACCAAATAGAAACTTTGAAGATGAAATCTTCAGTGGAATAAAAATATGACTGAGAACTTTAACAGAATAGACCAAGTAGAGGAAATAATTTCTGACCTTGAGGACAAGATATTTGAAATAATTCAATCAGATAAAAATAGAATTAAAAAGTCTATATTAAATATGAGATCATTAAATGACCAGATATTCATAGGTATTCTTGAAGGAGAAAAGGCATTGAGAGCCTGCTACATGAAATAATAGTTGAAAATTTCACTAGGTCTTTTTTTTTTTTTTAAGATTTATTTGAGAGGCAGAGTTAGAGGGAGAGACAGAGGTCTTCCCTCCTCTGGTTCACCCCACAGTGGCTGGAGCTAGGCCGATCTGAAGCCAGGAGTCAGAAACCCACCCACGTGGGTGCAGAGGCCCAACCACTTGGGCCATCTTCCACTGCTTTCCCAGGCCATGAGCAGAAAGCTGGATCAAAAGAGGAGCAGTTGGGACGTGAGCCGGTGCCATGTGGGATGCTGGCACCACAGATGGAGGCATAACCTACTATGCCACAGCACCAGCCCCACCAGGTCTAAACAGACCTATGGATATCTAGATATAAGAAGCTCAAAAGACCCCAAGAAGACTTAACAAAAAAGATCTCCAATGCATATTCTAGTCACATTGTCAAAAGTAAGGGACAAGGAAAGAATCCTAAAGACAGTAAGATAAAAGCATTAAGTTATTTATGAAGGAAAACCTTGGGATCGGTGCTGTGGCATAGTGGGTAAAGCTGCTGCCTGCAGTGCCAGCATCCCATATGGGCACCGGTTTGAGTCCTGGCTGCTCCACTTCTGATCCAGCTCTCTGTTATGGCCTAAGAAAGCAGTACAAGATGGCTCTGGTCTTTGGGACTCTGCACTCGTGTAGGAGACATGGAAGAAGCTCCTGGCTTTGGATCAGCAGAGCTCTGGCTGCTGTGGCCATTTGGGGAGTGAACCAGAAGATGGAAGACTGACCAACCAACCAACCGACCTCTCTTGTCTCGCTCTCTTTCTCTCTGCCTCTGCCTCTCTAACTCTGCCTTTCAAATATTAAATATTTTAAAAATAAAGGAAAACCAATTAGATTACTTGAGACTTCTCAACAGAAACCCTG
Organism: Sylvilagus floridanus; assembly: GCA_949820135.1. Lineage (NCBI taxonomy): Eukaryota > Metazoa > Chordata > Mammalia > Lagomorpha > Leporidae > Sylvilagus > Sylvilagus floridanus. The sequence continues at coordinate 160,616,720 of OX463241.1, read as the reverse complement.
GAGGCCAGAAGATAGTGAGATGATATATTTAGGGTTGTAAAAGAAAAATTCCAACCAAGAATATTATATCCAATGAAAATCTTCTTTAAAAATGGGGGAGAAATAAGGCATTTTCCAGATAAATAAAAACTGAGAATTCACCATCACCAGACAGCCTTACAAGAAATTCTGAAGTGCTTCCTGCACTAGAAGTAAACATGAAAACATGGCACCATGAAGTTCACTAATGGCAGTATCAGAATCCAACAAAATGATATCTTAGTCTGTATTTATCAGTATTAACCTTTCATGTAAATGGATTAAATTCTCCAGCCAAAAGTCCTAGGTTGGCTGAATTAATAAAAAAGTAAGACTCCATTAAAAACCAAGACCCCACTATTCTGCCTATAAGAAACTCACTTCATTAACAACAATACACATGGACTTACAAGTAAAGGGATGGAAAAAGATAAACCAGGCAAATTGAAAGAAAAAACGAGCAGGAATAGCTATCCTGATAAAACAGACTTTAAATATAAAAGCTCTCAAAAGAGATATATTACGTTTTGATAAGAAGTTCATCAAGAAGACATAGCAATCATAAATATAATGTGTATGTAACACAAGACCTAGATAAATGCAGCAAATTTTCATGGACCTACAGGGGGAAATAGACTCCAATACTATCATAGTGGATGACCTCAACACCACTATCATCACTGAAAAGATCACCCAGACAGGAAATACACTTTTGAATTGAAATTTACTATAGAGCAAATGTACCTAAAAGATATTTACAGGACATTTCACCAAATAGCCACAGAATACACATTCTCATCAGCATATGGAACACTTTCCAGGACAGACCACAAATTAGCCCACGAATAAAATCTCCACAAGCTTGAAGAGATTGAAGTCATACCATGTATCTTCTCGGACCATAAAGGGTTGAAACTAAATCAAGAAAAACAAAACACTCAGCAGTATTTGGAAATTAAACAATATGCTACTGAATGATCAATGAGTCGTTGAAGTTAAAAAGGATATAAACTTGTTGAAATTAATAAAAATGAAAATACAGTACATGCAACTCTGTGGCATATGGGTAAAGTAGTATTGAGAAGCTTATTTACGTTAGAGAACTGTCTCAAAGAGCTAATGACTCTTCTTGAAGACTTAGAAAATCAAGAACAAACCAAACCCCAAATCGGCAAGAGGCAAAAAATAATGACCAGTGCACAAATAAATGAAATTAAAACTTAAAAAATGAACAAAGCAAAAATTGATTTTTTGAGAAGATAAAATAAGAAAGCCTCTAGCCAGACTAACAAAAAAGAGCAAAAACTCAAGGACATAAAATTAGAGATGAAAAAGCGAGGCATTACAATTGATACCACTAAAATACAAAGGATAATGGGGAACTGTTAGGAAGAACTCTATGCTAGTAACCTGGAAAACTTCAAAGAAATGCATAAATTCCTGTATATATATGTAAAACTTACTGAGATTAAATCAAGAATATATAGACCATCTAAACAGACCTTTATGAGCCATGAGATTGGAGCAGTAATCAAAAGTCTTCCATCAAGGAAAAGTCCAAGACCTTATGGCTTTACTACTGAATTCTATAAAACATTCAAAGAGGAAGTAATGCCAGTACTTTTCAAACTATTCCAAATATATGAATAGAATGGAACTCTGGAAACTCTTTATGAGGTCAACATAACATTGATACCAAAACTGAAGTAAGATATCATAAGAAATCTATGGATCCATTTCCTTAATGATCATAGATGCAAGGTTCTCAGCGTGATACTAGAAAACCGAATCCAAAACCACATCAAAAAGATCAAACATCATGATCAAGTGGGATTTATCCCAGAAATGAAAAGGTGGTTCAATATTCACAAATCAATGTTCATAAATCACATCAGGAGAAGGAAGAACAAAAACCACATGATCATCTAAACGGATTCAGAGAAAGCATTTGATAGGGTTCAACACTCCTTCATGACAAAACCCTCCACAAATCAGATATACCAAGAACATACTTCAAAATTATAAGGGCTATAAATGACAGCCCAACAGCCAATATCATACTGAATGAGGAAAAGCCAAAAGCATTTATCCTCAGACCTGGAAAAAGACAAGGATATTGACCACTCTTATTCAATCTAGGACTACAGTTTTACCAAGAGCAGTTAGGAGAAAGAAAAGGGCAACGAAATGGAAAAGAGGAGGCCAAGTTGTTCATGTTTGTAGATGACATAAAGTTGTAAATGGAAACAGAAACACTCCACCAGAAAGCTGTTAGAATTGATAAACTGGGGCTAATGCTGTGGCGCAGCGGGTGAAAGCTGCTGCCTGCATTGCTGGCATCCCATGTGGGTGCCGGTTCGAGACCCAGCTGCTCCACTTCTGATTCAGCTCTCTGCTGTGGCCTGGGGAAACAGTAGAAGATGGCCCAAGTCCTTGGGCCTCTGCACCTGTGTGGGAGACCTGGATGAAGCTCCTGGCTCCGGATTAGCTCAGCTCTGGCCATTGCGGTTGTGTGGGGAGTGAACCAGTGGATAGAAGACCTCTCTCTGTCTCTTTCTCCCTCTGTAATTCTTTCAAATAAAATCTTAAAAAAAATTGATGAACCAATTCAGTAAAAGTTGCATGTTATGAAATAAATATATAAGATAATATCTTTTAATATGCTAATGATAAACTCACTGAAAGAAAAATCAAGAAAGAAATCCCATTCACCATAGCAACAAACATCAAATGCTAAGGAATAAGTTTTTTTATATATAACGCTTTTATTTAAAGAATATAAATTTCCAAAATAAAGCTTATAGATTACAATGGCTTCCCCCCCATAACTTCCCTCCCACCAGCAACCCTCCCCTTTCCCACTCCCTCTCCCTTTGCATTCACATCAAGATTCATTTTCAATTCTATTTATATACAGAGATCAGTTTAGTATATATTAAGTAAAGATTTCAACAGTTTGCCCTCACATAGCAACACAAAGTGAAAAATACATTTGGAGTACTAGTTATAGTATTAATTCACAATGTATAGCACATTAAGGACAGAGATCCTACATGATATATTTTTTAAAATTGATTAATTTTCTATGCAATTTCCAATTTAACACCAAGATTTTTTTTTCATTTTTAATTATCTTTATATACAGAAGATTGATTCAGTATATACTAAGTAAAGATTTCATCAGTTTGCACCCACACAGAAACACAAGTGTAAAATACTGTTTCAGTGCTAGTTATAGCATTATTTCACATTGGACAACACATTAAGGACAGATCCCACATGAGACGTAAGTACACAGTGACTCCTGAAGTTGATTTAACAATTTGACACTGTTGTTTATGGCGTCAGTAATCTCCCTAGGGTCTAGTCATGAGTTGCCGAGGCTATGGAAGCCTTTAGGGTTTGCCGACTTCGATCTTATTCCGACAGGGTCATAGTCAAAGTGGAGGTTCTCTCCTCCCTTCTGAGAAAGGTACCTCCTTCTCTGATGGCCCCATTCTTTCCACTGGGATCTCACTCACAGAGATCTTTCATTTAGGTCTTCTTTTTTTCCAGAGTGTCTTGGCTTTCCATGCCTAGAATACTCTCATGGGCTCTTGAGCCAGATCTGAATGCCTTAAGGGCTGATTCTGAGGCCAGAGTGCTATTTAGGACATCTGCCTTTCTATGAGTCTGCTGTGTATCTCGCTTCCCATGTTGGATCATTCTCTCGCTTTTTGATTCTACCAGTTAGTATTAGCAGACACTAGTCTTGTTTGTGTGATCCCTTTGACTCTTAGACCTATCAGTGTGATCAACTGTGAACTGAAATTGATCACTTGGACTAGTGAGATGGCCTTGGTACATGCCACCTTGATGGGATTGTATTGGAATTCCCTGGCACATTTCTAACTCCATCATTTGGGGCACGACTGATTGAGCATGTCCCAAATTGTACATCTCCTCCCTCTCTTATTCCCACTCTTATATTTCACAGGGATCACTTTTCAGTTAAAATTAAACACCTAAGAATAATTGTTTGTTAATTACAGAGTTCAACCAATAGTACTAGAATAAAAAAACTAAAATGGATAAAGTATTACATTGTACAACAACAGTCAGCACAAGAGCTGATCAAGTTACTGTTTCTTATAGTGTCCATTTCACTTCAACAGGTTTCCCCTTTGGTGCTCAATTAGTTGTCACCAATCAGGGAGAACATAAGATATTTGTCGCTTTGGGACTGGCTTAATTCACTCAGAATGATGTTTTCCAGATTCCTCCATCTTGTTGCAAATGACAGGATTTCATTGTTTTTGACTGCTGTATAGTATTCTATAGAGTACATGTCCCATCATTTCTTTATCCAAATATATGCTTTGAATTCCCTGTGATCTTTTGCTGTGAGGTTCCCTTCGTTTACCTTCTTTCATGTTGGTGGCCGTGTTTCTGTGTGTAACACATTTTTTTTTTTTTTGACAGGCACAGTGGACAGTGAGAGAGACAGAGAGAAAGGTCTTCCTTTTGTCGTTGGTTCACCCTCCAATGGCGGCCCTGGTCGGCGCGCTGCAGCCGGCGCACCGCGCTCATCTGATGGCAGGAGCCAGGTGCTAGGTGCTTTTACCTGGTCTCCCATGGGCTGCAGGGCCCAAGCATTTGGGCCATCCTCCACTGCACTCCCGGGCCACAGCAGAGGGCTGGCCTGGAAGAGGGGCAACCGGGACAGAATCTGGTGCCCCGTAACACATCTTTAAGCATCTTTTGCAGGGCTGGACGAGTGGCAACAAATTCTTTCAGTTTCTGTTTACAATGAAACGTCTTTATTTCATTCACAAATGAGAGCTTTGCAGGATATAATATTCTGGGCTGGCAGTTTTTCTCTCTAAGTACCTGGGCTATGTCTCGCCATTCCCTTCTAGCTTGTAGGGTTTCTGATGAGAAGTCTGCCGTGAGTCTAATTGGAGATCCTCTGAGAGTAATCTGCCGTTTCTCTCTTGCACATTTTAGGATCTTTTCTTTCTGTTTCACTGTGGTGAGTTTAATTACAATGTGTCGTGATGAGGATCTCTTTTGGTCAGGTTTCCTAGGGGTTCTATGAGCTTCCTGTACTAGGATGTCTCTGTCCTTCTCCAAACCTGGGAAATTTTCTGCTATTATCTCACTAAAAAGGCATTCTAATCCTTTCTCCCTCTCCATGACTTCAGGAACTCCTAGAACTCGAATGTTGGGTTTTAAAATAGTATCCTGTAGATTCCCAACAATATTTTTTAGATTTCTAATTTCCTCTTCTTTTCTTTGGTTTGACTGTATATTTTCCTGTGCTCTAAGTCCGATATTCTCTCTTCTGCCTCACCCATTCTGTTTGTAAGGCTCTCTAATGTGTTTTTCATTTGATCTATTGAATTCTTCACTTCATTATGATTTCTCGTCACTATCACAGTTTCATGTTCTACTAGTTGTTTCATTTCAGCTTGATTCCTCCTTAATATTTCATTTTCACGAGAGAGATTTTCTACCTTGTCCATTAAGGATTTCTGTAGTTCAAGAATTTGTTTTTGAGTACTTCTTAGTGTTCTTATCAATTTTTTGAGATCTGCTTCTTGCATTTCTTCTATCTCATCATCTTCGTAGTCTTGAACTGGGGTGTCTTTTTCATTTGGGGGTGTCATAGTGTCTTCCTTGTTATTGTTACCTTTGTTTTTGCGTTTGTTGTTTGGCATATTGGTTTCTTCACTGTGGTGTTTTTTCTTGTTATACTATGACTCTAGATAAGTGTACTGTCTGCTTTCAATGGAGCCTTAGAGGCTTGAGATGGGTGTGGCCTGAGAGCTCTGTTTGGATCCTCAGGGTTGAGGGTGTGCCAAAGGTGACACTCCTAGGTTAGGCGTGGTAAATCTCTCTCTGTTTCTTTATTTTTGGTTCAAAAGGGAAGTAATTCCACACAGCTGAATGGAATTGGGGGTGGTTAGCAGGCAAATGATATACCCACAGGAGCCAGAGATCAGAAGCTCTTTCCCAAGGACCACAGAGGGAATCTCTGCAGCCTTCAGTGTGGGTTCAAATTCTCCTGCAGTCTCACCACTGGGCAACCAAGGCTACCGAACTGTAGAGTCTCTGGAGAGTACTCAGGTGGTGAATTCTGTGAGTTCTCTCCCCCACAGTCTCTTTTTTCACAGTCTCAGTTCATTAGCACCACACATTCATTAGGTTCTAATCTCCTGTTATTTCACCCCCATGCCCAGAGTCAGGTTTTTCTGCTAGGCTCAGGGCCAATTTAAATTTTTGAACTATTTACACATACACACATATACAACTTTCTATAAAAGCAACAGATTTCATGTGTTTCATATATACAGTTTTAAGAGCATCATTATATTTTCTCCCCTCCCCTTTCTCTCTCCTCCATACCCACCTTTCTTTTTCCTTCTGTTCTTATTTTTGCTACAATTTTTACAATGACATTTTCAATTTACTTTATAATCACAGCCTTAATACTCTACTAAATAAATAATTTAAGAAGTAATGAGTAGAAAAACCACTGTTCCTTGATAGTATAGACCAGGACTATCAACAATAATCAAATCTCAAAATGTCAATTTTGCTCATAGATTACACTTTTTGTACTTTGAATATTAGTTACTACAAATCAAGAAAAATCTGTAATATTCACGTTTTTGAGGATAGCTTATTTCACTAAGTATAATCGTCTAAATTGCATCCATTTTATTGTAAAAGACAAGATTTTGCTTTTTTATGACTGAGTAGTGTTCCATTGTGTATATATAGCACAATTTCTTTATCTAGTCATCACTTTATGGACATCTGTGTTGATTCCATATCTTAACTATTGTGAATTGGGCTGGGGGGTACAGATAAACCTTTCATATGCTGATTTCATTTCCTATGGGCAAATTCCCAGGAATGGAATGACTGGGTCATATGGTAGATCTATTTTCAGATTTCTGAGGGAACTCCCTATTGTCTTCCATAATGGTTGTCCTAGTTTACATTACCACTAACAATGTATTTGGGTACCTTTTCCCACACACCCTTGTCTGAAATTTGTAATTTTTTTGATTTTTGGATGACAGCCCTTCTAACTCGCATGAGGTAAAACTTCATTGTGATTTCTATTTGCATTATCCTGATGGCTTGTGATTTTGAAATCTCTTCTTGGCTGTTTGTATTTTGTCCTTTGAAAAATTCCGGTTCATATCTTTAGTCCATTTCTTAACTGGATTGCGTGTTTTGTTGAGTTTCTTGAGCTCTTTATATATCCAGGCTATTAATCATTTATCAGAAATATAGTCTGCAGATCTTTATTCCCATTTTGTTGGTTGCCTCTCTGAGTGTTTCCTTTGTGGTGCAAAGGCCTCTTAGCTTGATTTCTCATTTGTCTTTGCCTTTATTGTCTATGCTTCTGGGGTCTTATCTAAGAAGTCTTTGCTTATCCCAATGTCTTATAATGTTTACCCATACGTTTTCCTGTAGTAATTTGATTGTTTCATGTCTTAGATCTCTGATCCATTGTGAGTTGATTTTTTTTTGTATAGGGTATAAGGTGGGGATCTTGTTACATATTTCTGCATGCAGAAAACCAGTTTTCCCAGTATTTGTTGAAGAGACGATATTTTCTCCAGCGAGTGACTTTAGTTAGTTTGTCAAAGATTATTTGGTTTTAGAAGCATGGATTAATTACATGCGTCTTTAATCTGTTCCATTGGTCCACATGTCTATTGTGTTGTGGTTATAATTGCCATGTAACATGTCTGGAAACCTGGTATAGTGATGCCTCCAGTATTTTTATTGTTTAGGATTGCTTAAACTATTTGGGATCTCATGTGATTCCATATGAATCTTAAGGGCATTTTTTTTTTTCAGATCTGAGAACATCTTGGTATTTTGATTGAGATCACATTGAATTTATAAATTACTTGGGTAGTATGGATATTTTAGTGATATTCTTCCAATACACGAACATGGAAGGTTTTTCCACTTTTTGTGTCTTCTATTTTTCTTTAACGTTTTATAATTTTCATTACATAGACTTTTCCTATCTTTAGCTAAATGTATCCAAGTTCTTTTGTAGCTAGTGTGAATGGGGCTGATCTTACAAGTTCTTTCTTAGCCATAACATTGTGTATACAAAGGTTATTGATTTTTGTGTATTGATTTTATGTCCTGCAACTTTACCAAACTCTGAGTTCCAATAATCTCTTAGTGGAGTCTTTTGGTTATGCTATGAATAGGATCATGTCATCTGTAGACAGGGATAAGTTGTCTTCTTCCTTTCCCATTTGTATCCCTTTGATTTTGTTTTCTCTGGTTCCAGATGTTGCTATAATTGCTTCCAACTTTTCCCATTCAATTTGATGCTGACTGTGGGTTTGTCAAATATTGCCCTGATTGTGTTCAGGTATGTTCTGTCTATACCCAATTGGCTCATGAATGAATGTTGTATTTTATAAAAAGTTTTCTCTGAAGCTATTGAGCTAATCATATGCTTTTTATTCTTCAATTTTTTTTTGTGATGTATCACATTGGTGTATCTGGGTATGTTCAGCCATCCTTGCATATCAGGGATAAATCCCACTTGGTCTGGGTAAATGATTTTTCTAATGTGCTGTTGGCTTTAATTAGCTAGTATTTTGTTGAGGATATTTGGATCTATGTTCATCAGGGATATTGGTTTATAGTTCTTAAAGTTCTTTTTGTTTTGTCTTTTTCTGGTTTAGGAACGAGGGTGATGCTGACCTCATAGGAGTTCAGGAGGATTCCCTCCCTTTCAATTGTTTTGAATATCTTGAGAAGGGTTGGAATTAGTTCTTCTTTAAAAGCTTGGTAGAATTCATATTTCCATATTTCATATTCAATTTCATATTTTCTAGAGTTGTTCATTTTGAGCTTCATTCATTGTAATCAGAAAAGATACAAGACATGGTTCAATTTTTTTAAATTTGTTTTTTACAGTCTAGCATATGGTCTATCCTAGAGAAAGTTCCACGCACTGATGAAAATAATGTGTATTCTGTACTGGTGGGATGAAATTTTCTGTAGGTATCAATTAGGTCCATTTATTGCATACTATAGATTAGCTCAATTGTTTGTTGATTTTCTGTCTAGCTGATCTAATAATGAAAGTGAGATGTTGAAGTCTCCTATTATTATTGTATTGGAGCCTTTATCGCCTTTTAGATCCATTAACATTTGTTCTAAATAGCTAAGTTCCTAGCATTGGTTGCATATACATTTATTCAAGTTATATTTTCCTGTTGAGTTGATGCCTTAATCATTACATAATGACCTTTTTCTTTTTAAACAATTTTTAAAGTCTATTTTGTATGATATTAGGATAGTTACTCCTGATTGTTTTTGCTTTCTGTTAGCATGGACTATCTTTTTCCAATCTTTAACTTTCAGTCTGTTTGTATCTTTGCTAGTGAGCTGTGTTTCTTGTAGGCAGCAAATAGATGGATCTTGATTTTTAATCCATTCAGTCAGGCATTATAAGTAACCTAGAGATGATTGAAAGTATATAGAGGATGTGCAAGGGTTATATGAAAGTACTATGTTTAGGAGTCTTTTGCCTTCCTGAGTTTTGGTATCCATAGGGGTTCTGGAGCAATTCCCCATGAATACTGAGAAATGAGTATATAGTGAGGTTTCAAAAATGAGATTGAGAGTTGGATAGATTTTTCTGCTTTTAAAATAAGACATTGAGCAAATTATCTAGCTTCTTAGTTATGTCATATTATGCCATTTTTATCTACTGATATTTTATAGAAATAGAAAGGCATCACAAAAAATTTTACTGTTCCTTACTTACAGGAGAGGTTTTTTATTGCTAGGTTTCTAATCAAAGCTCTCAATATAATTAAACTATGCCTTAAATTCATGAATAGTTATACAATCATTCAATAAATATTTGAATGCCTATTATTTGATAGGAATTGTACCTCTCGTTTCTTGCTTAGTTTGGGGACTTTAGTAAAAATGAGTGAATCTTGTTATTTTGTGTTGAATCTGTAGAGTTGCTTTGTTAAGAAGCAGATTCTCAAGATCCTCCACCGGATTTTGATTCACTAAGCCTGTGTGAGGTCAAAGATATGCTTGTTACCAGTATCCTAGTTGACTATGATGATGGAGGGGCTTCATGTCAAATTCCTATAAGAAAAATGCTGGGGTGAAGGAAAGATCAGGTTGACTTGAGTCAGATGGCTAAGTTCAGATCTGGTCTTTGCCATTTACTGATTATAAAACCTATTTTGTAATCAACATCTGACACTTAGTACCTAAACAAGAAATCCTTGTTGAGTAAATGAATTTACTTCTACTTCTTTATATTTTACATCAGGATTAGGAAAAAACTCACCATAAATATTGTGTCTGTAGAGAATAAAATGCACCTTGTTATATGTATTTGTGGCTTAAAAAGTGTCACTCCTCTCTGTCCACTGTGAGCTGACTTCACAGCTGTGTTTTGTTCAGATTGATAAATAATAGATGATTCCTGGCATAAATCAGGGTCAAAGAAACTGTGTTTAGATTTTTGCCTTTGGTGATCATCAAAGATGACCTTTGTTACACAGACTTATCAATAATGCATTTTGCAGCCTTGACCCAAAGGGATACATCACAGTTTTAAGTCACAGAAACCCCATACTAACAATAACATATATTCAGTCTGAAGACTATTTTTGATGAACTTCGATGTAAGAAGTAGACCTGGCCCTTCTTATACCTGATATTTATTATTTTATAATCTTATTTTTCTGAAAAATATATTCAACAAAATAGGAGATGTAGAGTAAGAGATTGGGTGATAAAACTATCTATGTTAGTGTCAACAAACATTCTGGAAATGTAAGCCAAGTATCATTGGCTATAATTTAAGATTCAGATAAACTTTGTACAACTGGCAATTGGAAAATATACAAAAGTGTGAGTTTCTTGAAGTGAGGATAATCTAAGGACACGAAGTATAAATATTTAAGAATGTTATTACAATACAAAAAGTTGCTGGTAGAGGCTCTCTGATATGACAAATTAATAAAGATACATTTAATTTACATAAATAAAAGTTTTCTGTTCATGAATGTTTATTCCTCCTTTTTTCCTGGATCCAGACTTAGTTGACTTGAAATTTGGAAGGGGATTTATGGGTCCTCTAACCCAAGATGACAGACCCTGGGCACTGTGTCTATGTTCCCAGACAATGCTCATGGCAAACATTGCTAATCAAACTCGCATCTCTTTCCAGTGCAGTTTGACCATGAAATCCTTCAGCACAGGGCTCCTGGGAGCCATGATAGAGTAATTAAATTTGGCATGTAAGTGAAAAGGTTCGGCCTTCCCTTACTTTGATTGTAAAAGATCAATGATACTAGTGGAGGAACTGGATTTCAATTCTAGGTCTGATTCTCCCCGCGGTGGGCAGCCTTCCTAAGCACATGGATATTGGGCAGCACAGGCTGGTGAGAAACTGAGGCAGGAAGAGGCCTTTCTCCATTTTGGCTCTCAATCTTTTCTGCAGTGTGACTTCAAACCAATCACTTCATCGTCTAGGACTATAGTGAATCACTCCTGTGAAGTTAAGCATAATTATCCATCTCCCAGGGCTTTTATGAGCATCAAAGGAGGTAATGGATGTGAATGTGTCACTCATTTGAATACAGGTGGATTTATGCTGCTCCAATAAAATGTAGCTTCCTAGAATCTCAAGGGGGCCATCCCCCCCCCCCCCCCCAGTGTTTGTGGAATTTTCCCTTTCAGTGCCAAGTGTTTGATTTTGAGCAGTTTAGATGGAAGCCGTCCTATAATGGGGTTACATACTTTACTGATCATTTAAGCAGAATACAATAAGCATACTTTGATCTTCTGGATGACTCACTGGCAATAAGAAAATTAAGTTTTACAAGATGACTCCCAGGGACTAGCAGGGTGTGTAGGAATGTCGGCCTTCCCGCTGACTGGCTCTGAATGGCTGTGGTTTTTGTGACTTCTCTTGTCCTCTCTTAATGCGTTATTCGGCCTTCTGTTATTGGCATCTCTCTCTCTCTCCAATCAGACTTCTTCCAGGAGCACTCTCTCTCCTTCATGGCTCTTTCTACTCTGATATGGATCCATTAGATAACCAAAGTTTTATAAAAATATCAAATCTTGGCTACCACAATAACACTGATTTGGGGTGGGGGTACTCAGTGTGTAATAGGCCCTGCTAAGAGCTCCATAGGAGCTCTGTCTCTGATGCCTATAGCAACCCTATGAGGCAGATCAGAATCTTGAAATCATCCTCAGCTCCACTCTTCATCTGTGAAACTAACTCTGCTGGTTGTACTCACATAACATGTCTAGAATCTAACTACTACTTACCACGTCCACAGCTGCTGCCTTTCTCAGTCACCACCACTGCCCACCTGGTGACCTACCCGGCCTCCCTACTTCTGAGCTGCTACCTTCATCCAGTTACCAGTGTAAAGCCAGGGTGACTCCATGCAACACAGATTAGCCCAGGTCTTTCTCCTGTTCCAAGGCCGGTAACATCCTCACCTTGTACCAATAAGAGCACAGGTCCAAATACTGGACATGGCCTCCTACAGCCAGATGGTTTCTTCTTGTTCCTCTTTCACCTCCTCCCTTTCTCAGTTGACATCATCCATATTTGCCTGTTTCTTACGCTTGAAGCTCACTTGTCTCATGGCTTTGACACTTGTACCTATGGCTTGGAACGCTGTTCCCATTTGATTACACAAAGCTTATTACATTCTGAATGCCTTTTGTTTCCTCCACATTCATACGTTGAACTCTTGACCCCAAAGACCATGATATTAGGAGGCAGGGCCTTTAGGAGGTGATCAGGTCATGGGGATGGAGCCCTAATAAATTGGATTAGTGCCTTATAAAAGATGCCTGGGGTTGGGGCCCGCACTGTGTCATAGCGGGTAAAGCTGCCACCTGCAGTGCTGGCATCCCATATGGTCGCAGTTTGAGACCTGGCTGCTCCACTTCTGATCCAGCTCTCTGCTGTAGCCTGGGAAAGCAGTAGAAGGTAGGCCAAGTCTTTGGGCCCCTGCACCCACGTGGGAGACCCAGAAGAAGCTCCTGGCTTCAAATTGGCGCAGCTCCAGCAGATGCGGCCATCTAGGGAGTGAACCAGTGGATGGAAGACTTCTCTCTCTCTACCTCTCTACCTATCCTTCTCTCTCTGTTTAACTCTGACTTTCAAGTAAATAAATATTTTAAAAAGATGCCTGGGTGACTTGTTGTTCCTTCTACCACATGAGGACACAGTGAGAAAGCACCATCTATGAATCGGGAAGTAGGCCCACAGCAGCCACCTAACTGCCTGTAACTTGATCCTGAGCTTCCGGTCTCAGATCTGAAAGAAATAATATCTGTTACTTGAAATCCACCCGGTCTGAGTTGTTTCAGCAGTGCCAGCAGACTAAGACATTCGCCTTCATCAAGTCTCTGCTCCCAAGCCTCCCTTGTCTATCCTTGCTAAAATTTTAGTTCTCTCCATGTTCCTTCTCCACTTTCTTTGCAGTGTTTTCCTTGACATCTGCCATCTAACGTACAACATCTTACTAATTAATTTTCTTCATGACCCATCTTCCTTTACTGGAACATTGTCTTTTTTTCACTCATATATCCCAGAGTGCCTAGAACCCATGATACATTAACAGCTACTTAGGAAGTCTAGGTTGACTCTTTGAATGAATACATGAATGTACCATTTTATGAACACACAAAAAAGTGAAACTTTGGAAGTAAACTGGACAGGCATAGCTGAGATTTGAAGCTGATACCTGCCAAGTCTAAGACAATAAGATTTTATCTGGAGGAACAGTTAATGGGCTTTGGATTGGGGTTTGTTTCTGGAAGTAAAATGAATAGGCCACTGTAAGGGGGGTATTTGATGAGTTCTATAATTTCTTGCAAAGTCAGATAGTTTCCTTTATGACTTGAAGCATTTCAGATAAGATGTCCAGGTACAATCATTTATTCACCCATCAATTTACCCAGCCATTCATTTCTCAGCAAAGAGCTGTTGGATGCTTCCTAGGTATCAGACATACAAGGTGAAGGTGGCTGTCCTCCCATTGTTCATAGCCTCACCTGGTGCTGTGACACATTCCCAACCAGGGCAAACTGGAGCTCCTGTGAGGGGTAGGAATGTGGCTGCTCTGTGTCTGGGAAGCAGTGGAAGCTCTAATGGTGGGAGACCTTTGTCAGTCCTGAAGGATTCCATCAAAGGTGTGACCTTGAGGGATGCTGGAGGACAACAGAGCTATGTGGCCAAAGCCCAGGGTGCACAGGGCGTGTGAGAGGTGAGTAATATTATGGGAATTGAGCATGGGTTGGACAACAAAGTGCTTGGGTGTTGTTATGATCATTATTGGAAAACAGCATTCCTTTGAAAAATATAGACAGTTCTTTGTTTTTGAAAAGCTTTACCTTTTTACTTCAGAAGGGCTTTTAATGTAGGAGATCTGTGGTTCAATTCCAACATGACAGTCTCCAGGAAGCCTTCCTCTAGGCTAAAGGATGCGTCCCTCCTCTGGACTTCCACAGCCCTTTCTGCTGATAGTTGTAGTGAACCCGTCTGCCTCCCTCTGTGCTGTGAACCCCTGAAGGTGGGTGTCGCATCGCGGGCATCTGTTTAGCCCCAGCACAGTATCTCAATGCTCGGCATTTTCAAAAGAGGTTTTCTGAGTGCATTTCAGGTGCATTTTGATTTGACAGTGCTTCTGTGAAGATTTTCAGGATCCAAGCAAAATGAGGAACATTGGTGTGCCCAGTCAGACCAAAGGCGTTAGTGTGATACTCATTTCAGATGGGCATGGTAAGAGACGTGCTCTGACTTCTTCAGGGGACACATGTGCTGCCTGCTGAAACGGCTTTTCCTGGCTGCCTCCCAGTAGAAGCTGGAATGCAAAGAGCTTGACCAGGGCCCTCCTGTGTGTGCTCGAGCTCAGTGTCTCCTCTACAGCCAGGCCTCCCTCCCTGCAAGTGGCTGCTAGTTGGTGTTCCCATTCCCAGGGCCTCCAGCCACTGGGCCCCTTGCCGGGATGATTGGAGGAGTAGAGAAAGTTTATGCTAGTCTCCTCCACACCTACCCCAGAAAGCAGCATCTTCAGAGGCAGCAGCTAAGAGGAGAGGGCCCAAGCCTTAGGCGGGGTCCTTTCAGAGTCTTCTCCTGGGCCAGAGCCTTTTGTGTCCCACAGGAAGGGCCCTGGTAGTGGACATGAAGATGCAAGTGGTTACTGCAACCGCAGAAACGTCGTGTGCTGAGTTCTGGAATAATCACACTTGATACTCTGTCACTTGTGGAAATGGCCAACCACTTGGGGCAGCTCAGGCATTTGTTCATTCATGGGTTGATTGGTTATCGTGTTCAATAATTCCTTGTTAAATACTAAGCATGGAGTATTGTCCTAGCCAGCACTGTGATGTAGAGTGAAATAGGGCATCCTGGTCATGCTACAAGGAGATTCATTCATTCATTCATTCGTTCATATAGTGGTGAAGGGCGTGGTCTTTGGAGTCTGACCACCTGAATTCAGCTCTGTCGCAGATTTGCCGAATCACTTGGCAAGTCATTGGACATCTGTATGTCTCACTCTAAAATGGGTATCAAAATAGTACATGGGTTCTTTTTTTTTAAATAAAGATTTGCTTGTTTGTTTGAAAGACTGACCCCTCTCTCTCTCTCTCTCTCTCTCTCTCTCTCTCTCTCTCTCACACACACACACACACACACACACACACACACACACACACACACACGGGGGAAGGAGAGGGAGAGAGGATAGGAGACCTTCCATCTTCTGGTTTACTCCCCAGATGGCTACAACAGCCAGGTCTGGGCCAAGCTGGATCTAAGAACCTCATCTGAATCTTCAATTTGGGTGGCAGGTGCCCAAGCATTTGGACCATCCTCCATGCCTTCCCAGGTACATCAGCAGAAAGCTGCATTGGAAGTGTGGAGCAGCCAGAGCTTAAACCCGCACTCCTATGTGGGATGCTGGCATCGCAAGGGGTGGTCTAACCTGCCACAATGCCAGCCCCTTCACGGGGTTCTTATGAGGCAGCGAGCCACATGGCAAATTCTGTTTCAGTCAAAATACTTAGTGAAATCTACCACATGCCAGTTCTGAACTAAACACAGGTTATACAGCAGGGGTTGATGCAGATCTGGATCCCAGTTTATGCAGCGTCTGGTGTAATGTAGGAAACAAATGGCATTCAAGGGATCACAGATCATATATACAAACAGGTGATTCTACATGTGATAATGACCGGGGACAACAGTACAGGGTACAGAATTGTGGGTGAAAGAACAGTTTTTCTTAAAGAAATGTTGTCAGTGTATCCTAAAGGAGAGGGCGTGTTATTAGTGGGCATGTATGAAATATCCCTTGAATTAAGACAGATTCCTTGCAGTTGAAGTCTAAGGGTGAATAGCATTGAAGACACACGAAGAGAAAGAAAGGAAGAGAATCCCAAGAAAAAGAAACTACACCTGCAGTGGCTCTGGGTAGAAGGAATGTGACACCTTTGAGGAAAGGAAAATGACATGGTGATTGCAATGCTGATGAGACAGAGTGGAAACAGATGGGAGTGGATAGAGACACTGGGATGAGAGCCTTGGATGCCATAAGCAAGCTTAATATTCTTTTTTTTAATTTGACAGAGTTAGAGACACACAGAGAGAAAGGTCTTCCCTCAGCTGGTTCACTCCCCAAATGGCCGCCACGGCCGGCGCTGCGCAGATCCGATGGCAGGAGCCAGGCACCTCCTCCTGGTCTCCCATGCGGGTGCAGGGCCCAAGGACCTGGGCCATCCTCCACTGCCTTCCCAGGCCACAGCAGAGAGCTGGACTGGAAGAGGAGCAACAGGGACTAGGACCCAGCACCCATGTGGGATGCCGGTGCTGCAGGCAGAGGATTAACCAAGTGAGCGATGTTGTCGGCCCCACAAGCTTAATATTCTAAGAGCAATGGGAAACTACTAGAAACTTTAAATATGAGTAGCAGAATTAGGTTCCTATTTTGAAAACAACACCGTTGGTGCTGCCATGGGAGAGTGAATGGGAGCATGCAGGGTTATGGCTGTCAGTGTTCTCTGGGCTGCACTAAGAAGCAGTCGCCCTAGTGTCTCATTGGCTCCCACAGCCAAGCTGTTTCTTCCTCACACTGTGTATTGGCCATGGTAGCTCTGGTCCTTTCCCACTTGCCCTCTTCATTCTGGGGTCTGGTGTGAAGGTGTGGATTTTATGTGGGATGTAGCTATCTCATGGCAGAGGACAAAGAACTGGGGTTGACCACAGAAGAGTCTTTGAGCTTCTGATAAGGAACTTTTGACTGCTCAGGACAAGTCCAGTGACTGAGTATAGTGTCAAAGGGATGTAGAATACTGTTCCACCCACTGAATGGAATGACAAGACGCAAATATAAGCCTCCAGTGGGGAAGGGGCATGAATGGTCGTGTCAATGAGGGGAAAAATCTGTACACAGGAGACGTTTGGGAGTACAAATGACAGAATATGGAGCTTTACTGGGAAAGGGCACAGGGTGGGAAAATGTCAGACATGTGGAACACATGTCTGATGACTCGTGCCCTAAACGTATCCTTTGGGCCAGTCTGTACCGGTTTACTCCAGCCGATTTCTCAGTCGAGATTCTCATCTCTGCACCTGAGGGCTTCTGCATCTGCAGGCGGCTGCTTCCTGTATGTGTGATGGGCTGGAAGTCCTGGGGCTGCCCTCAATCAGCAACTTTTGGAAGTTGGTTTATAACTTCCTGATGCCTTGACCAGCAGGTGGGGTAATTCCAAGGCATGTGCTCCTGCTTTCCATCACCCACTCTCACAGCGGAAGTCGTGATGCCCCTCGAGCGGCTGCCTTTCTTTCCTAGTGTCCCCTGGCCCCCTCAAATCAGCACTTGCACGTCATCCTGTGTTGGGGTTTGTGTCTGGGGATGTTCTGTCACTATTTACCAAGCCGGGGAGCACTAGGGAAAATGAAGCTCAGTAAGGAAGGGGCTGAGTGCGGAGCATTTCAAGTACCTCTGTGGCATCCTGTGGTGATGTCAAGTAGGCTGATGGGAGTGGAGAGGGTACGTCTCTGCTGGAGAAAGGATTATGGGCCTCCTTGGCATTTGGAATGCAATTAGTACTGTGGGTGATGGGAGGATAGAGAATGTTGCAGAAAGTTACAAGGCAGTGGGGGAAATGGCCTTAAAAGTAAGGACCTAGGGTAAGAGACGCACAGAGAAGACGTGTTTGACCAGCAGACATTCGGGGGGAGGGGGATGGATGGGATCAGGGAAGGCCTTCAACAAATGGTGGCTGCTGGCCAGGAGGTTGGTGGAAGAATGTTCTAGATCATGGGGCTGAGGGATGTGTTTGAGGAAAATTGAGTGTGAAGTTTTAAGTTGGATGTGCAGTATAAGGATGGTATATCCCATCTGCAATAGACCTTAAGTGAGTTCGAGTACAAATGCACAAAGCGGTGAAGTAAGAGGTTAGCTTTGAACTAGGAAGGCCAGAAGGATGGCATTGTTGCCGGGAGCTCCCACGCGGGAATCCTGTGGGGCGTGTGCTGGGATGAGGCCTCGCCAGTGGGTGGTTCCCTGCCAAGGCTTCAGTACCGAGGCGCTGGTGAAATAGCCATGGGTGTGTGCTGAAGATGAGCCACGGGTGCTTCGTGTGTGTGCTCTCACCCCCGCAGCCATCGGACATGGTTACCAGTGTTAATCCCATTTTGCTGATGAAGAAGCTGAGACATAAACTGAAAAGTAGCGTGGCCGTGGTCACGTACCTTGCTGTGGTGGCAGGAACCACGCATTGGCAGCTTAGTGGATCCCGGTTATTGTGGTAACTTGTTGGATCCTTGAGGCTGTTACTATGTCAGATTCCTGCTGGGGGTGGACTCAGGATTATGCATTCCCTAATACTGGGACCTGTGCAAAGTGGCTTAAACTTTTGAACAATTTCTCCATTTCAAAGGATCATCAAAGTTGGGTGAGTTAAGTGGAGCAATATGCACAGGGTATCAAGCCCAGTAAGGTGTTAAATAAATATTAACTGGAATGAAATGAGGGGTCACAGTGTATTGCTTTTTCTTTGACCTCACTTAAAAATATGAACTGTGAAAATTTTCTTTTTTAAAAATAAGACTGTTAAGCCAATTAATGGCCCATGAAATGATATTTTCTTACAGCAATGACCACATATAAATGGCATGAAGGGAAAGCTTCTTGAGTGATTACAGAAAGGACCCTATTATTGAGCTATGTTGAAGAACAGGGAAACGGGGCAGATGATGGAATAAACTATGATGTGTTCACACAACAGAAACCAGTGCACTGAATCATCAGCTGTTAGGACCACGTCTCTCTCTGGGGAGAGTAATAGCATGTATTTATTTTAATGACACTTTAAAAAATTTATTTATTTGAAAGAGTTAGGGAAGGACAAAGAAATCTTCATCTGCTGGTTCACCCTGCAGATGGCTGCAGGGGCCAGGGCTGGGCCAGGCCAAGGCCAGGAGATAAGAGCTTCTTCCAGGTCTCCCACATGGGTGGCAGGAGGCTCGCACACCTAGCCCATCTGCTGCTGCTTTCCCCAGGCCATTAGGAGGGCGCTAGATAGGATGTGGAACAACTGCGACACGCACTTGTGCCCAAATGGGATGCTGGCATTGCAAGTGGTGACTTAACCTGCTTTGCCACAACACTGACCCCAATTATACTTCTTTTTAAAAAAAGTTTTATAGCTTTTTATTTGAAAGGCAGAACAAGACACACACACTCACACATACAGAGATCTTTCATCCTCAGGTCTACTTCCCCAATGCTCACAACAGCTAGGGTCAGGCCTGCCAAAGTCAGGATACCAGAATTCCATTCATGCTCCCACATGGGTGGCAGTGACCCAGGGTGTGTGTTAGCAGGAAGCTGGATCAGAAGTGGAGTGGGTAGTGAAAGCAGGCCCACTGATAATGGGACACAGACGTAAGTGGTTTCTTTTTTTTTTGTTTTGTTTTAAAATTTATTTATTTGAAAGAGTTATATAGAGAGAGGAGAGGCAGAGAGAGAGAGAGAGGTCTTTCATCCACTGGTTCGCTCCCCAGCTCCCCAGATGGCCACAACGGCTAGAGCTGCGCCGATCAGGAGCCAGGAGCTTCTTCCTGGTCTCCCATGCGGGTGGGTGCAGGAACCCAAGGACTTGGGCCATCTTCTACTGCTTTCCCAGGCCATAGCAGAGAGCTGGATTGGAAGAGGAGCAGCCGAGTGCCCATATGGGATGCCGGCACTTCAGGCCAGGGCATTAACCCACTGCACACAGCACTGGCCCATAAGTGACTTCCTAACTTCTGCACCAAATGCCTACCCAGGCATCCCTTTTAAAACATGTTATGAAGGTGTTACTTTTACCATAGGTAAGTAAATCTTTAAAAGCAACAAAGAAAAAGCTTTGGAAAGCTCCAGTTTTTGAATACACAAGAAACCTGCTCCTGTTTAGCCTCATCAGTTGCTGACAAATCCTGATAATGTGGGCGTTGAGGGTGAAGACTCTAAGCTGTTCTCCCTGGGGTGGCTTTCCCCGCTAGTCCTACTTGGATTGTCGCCTCGTTGTCCGCTCTGGAGCAGGGAAATCTCTATATGGGGCAGGCTGGAAACAGGCTCCTGGGCTGTCCTTGGCTGCCTCGCTCCCAGGATTTCACTGCAGGGGAGTGTGGTGGTGTCAGGTTTGACCTGGATCACTGTCATAACTGAAGAGCGTTGGGTTTGTTGTGTGATACAAACATGCCTGAGGAATGGTCAAGGTCAGTGGGCAGTGGTGAGGGCCAGCAGTTGGGAGAGAACGAGTTCAGAGATGGAAGAAACCTTCAGTAAGACAGAGTTGGAGAGCAGCTCAGGGGCTGTTTAAAGGCTGTCTGGACCTAGGTAATGTGATGCAAATATGTGTACAGATTTGGTCTTTGTCCTCAGCTCCAGGCACAGATCCAATGAGAGTCTAGGGTTTTCCTGAATGACAGAAATGTCTTCTTAAATTCCTAATAACCCCTTCTGACCATACCTGAGTTTACGGCAAGGAAGTGGTTCTTTGAGGCCCCTGGATAATGTGAGGATGGGGACTGGCTACTGGAAAAATCACCTCCGTGATGAGAAGGTGCAGATTTTTAGACCCCTCCTCCAGTGTCTGGGGAGAGGGGTTGGAGATTGAGTCCAGTCACCAATGGCTGACAACACGATCAATGCTACCTGCATAATGAACATTGATGCAAACCCCAAAAGGATGGAATTCTGGGTGGGCCGATGCTGACTGGCATGGAGGGGAGTGAAAGCTCTGTGCCTCACACACCTTGTCCTGTCCATCTCTCCCGTGTGGTTGTCCTGAGTCCTATTCCTCATCATAAACCACAAACACAAGTAGTGCATTTCCTCATGCTCCTGAAGAGAGGGTGGTGGGAACCCTTGAATTTGTAGTTGGCCAGGCAGAAACATGGGGACGCCATTTGTGATGGAGGTCTGCAGTGGGCAGTCTTGTGGGGTTGAGCCCTTGACCTGTGTGGGGTTGGCTGGCTCTAGACAGTATTAGGATTGCATTGTTGGACACCCACGTGGTATAGAATTGAGAAACCCATGGTTGGTGTGGCAAAACAACATGTATTTGGCTTCAGGAGAAAAAAAAAATCACACCACGTGGGCTGAGAGAGTTGAGTTATTATCCCAGCTGGGAACCTGAGTGTGTAGAAGGAACCAATCAGAAGCTCAGGTGTGGAGGCAGGGCAAACAGACTCCATTTGGGGAAGATGGAATTTGAGATCATGAATATTCATGTTCTCTGAAATAAATCTCAGTCCTGCTAGTGAGGTGGCCATGGGAGTGAGGCCCAGAATTCAGGAAGAAGTGATCTATGCATGGCCCCCAAGTAGTCTGATTTCACATTGGTATTTTGGTCCTTGTTTGACCCAGTCATGAATGGTATGCCACACTGTACATCTTAATTAGCCCAAAGTAGCTCAGCGGCCGCAGGCTCAGAAGCTGACCATCGTGGTGCATGCTGAACGGAAATGTACTTTATATATGTGACTAACTAGCTCCTCGTCAGACTTTTGGTTACTGTCAAAATATCAAAAATTTTTTCTTATGGATATTGTCTTCAAATAAAGACATTTGGAAGCCATGTTTGTGCTTGGTATAGATCTTATACATCTGTTTGGCTTTGTTGGTCTTTATTTTCCACAAATTTGGACTCTGCGTAGTTTCTGGAACTTGCTACGAACCTTTCTGGATACTGGCCTTCTGCGTTTATGTGCATATGCATGTATAATTCCCCTCTGGTCTTTTCCATGCAATCTCTTTCTCTCCAAAATTGTTTAGTCTTATTATTTGATTATGCAGGTGTAACAGTGTATTCAAAAGGGATTGAGTTTTAGCTAACACAACCAAGGTCAACACAGCCAGTGTTGAGACCTTTGGCAGCCAGTGGTGGAATGTGGGTTGCTAGTGCAGAGCACACAAAAAACTGGAATGCTGCTCTGTTGCCCCTGGAAGCTGTCCACTCAGGCCTCTGGGGAGGTGGCCACTGAGGGGTGAGAGGGAAGATTCCTCCACTAATGGAGGGTCAGTGTGCTGTGCATCCCCTGCCCTGATTCTTCTCCACCTTTGGGTTTGCTCCTTACCTCTGGCTGAGTCACAGCAGCTTCTCAGACACACTGCAGAGAGATGGCCTGGTGTGCCCTGGAATTCAGGACTCATAAGGTCTGCAGTGCGAATCCCACCTGGGAAGACTGATGGAGTAATGGGACAGCAGTGGCCTACTAGGAAGTAGGGCAATGGCTGCAAAGGTTGAATGCTATGTTTATTGGTGTTAGGAAGCCCGAGTGCATGCTAATTGTATATGGGATCCCTCTGCCCTAGGGCCCTGCAGAAGCATCGCGTAGAGAGGCTAGGTCTGAGTGGGCAGGAGCACTGGTGCCTTGAGTGAAAACAGCCCGAGAGAGGAGAAGCCTTTTCTGCACCAAAGGAGATACAGCGCAGAGCGAGCTCACCACTGGGGAGAGGGAGGCCACAGTCCCCATGGAGTGCCCATGGGAGAAAGAGCCTCTGTGTGTACCCACTGCCTGCAGAGGGAGCAGATTCCATCTCTGATCTTCCACAGTGCGCTGTGCCCTTGCCCCATCACTCTGTTGCCTGCGGTGGTGTTAGGAAGAGCAGCTGAAGAGGCAGGGAGCTGGTGAGCAAGGAGCAGAGACACATATCCCACTGAGGTTGCAGTCTTCTGTTTTAGGCCTGGGATCTGTGTGGGGAAGAGTGTGATGTAGGACTAGACGGGATTTGATGGTGCTGGCTAGGCCTAAGTGGGTAAAATCAGGATTGATCTTGTGTCTAATTGTGACCACCTGACTGGTCATGCTCTGGAACCTGCTCCCTCTGTCCCTTGGGGCTTGAGTTGGCAGTGTGGTTTGCTTTGTCCTAAAGAACGTGAGCAGAAATGCTGATGTGCTCATCTCAGCCAAGGGTTTTAGGAGGTAAAGAACGTTTCCACTGTCCAAAGCAGTCATTATCTCTTCTGCTTGAGCCCAGAGTACAGCTATGTGGAGTAGATCTGCTCCCATCCTGAAGCCTGGAGGGAACTGTCTCAACCAAGGCCAGCCAAGTTCATTAATTGTAGCCACATGGAAATAACAGGGATGCTTGGTAAGACTCTGGGTTATCAGAATTGTCATGGAGGGATGTCGCAGGAAAAGCTGACTAATAATACAGTCTGTCATCCGGTACATCAGTCATTCTGTGTGGCATCTATTTGCAGTTCTGATATTTCCTGGAATCCTCGACGTTTCAGAGCTGAGAACTGGGCTTCAGCACTGCAGGCATTTAACATACTCAGTGGCATACAGACCCTCTTCATCTGTTTGTAGCTGATGCTCTGGGAGAAGGCCTGGTGCTCCTGGAGGGCCCTCGGTAGCACACACCGCTTCCATCGTCCTGTTCATGAACACCCACAGGGAGGAGGATAAAGGAGTCCTTCTTGCCCTCAGCAACAGCAGCACTAGTGCCAAGAGATGGAGTGAAGCTTTACTGTACATAAGATAACATGCAGATCCCAAGTGAATTAGGAGATCGCAGAAATCGGGGTATAGTAAACAACCCCACCCCCAAAGCTCAGTGGATGAACACAATACGGATTTGTTGTTTGCTCATGACTTGTCCACTTGGCAGCAAGGAAAGGAAGGAAAGACTGAATGCCCAAGGCCTCTGTTTCCTTCTCCATTTGACTTCTGTGATCACTCTGGCATTGAACCCTCTCCAGCATTCGGGGGAGTATGTCAGAGACTTTGTCATCCCAGCTCAAGTGATTTGCATCACATGCTCACATTTGATTGGTTACTGATCAGTCAGTCACACAGTCAACAGGAAGAGGATTGTAGCATTCTTCTCTCTCTCTCCTGTTGCTTACCCATATTCCTTCTTGATCCTCAGTTTTCTAAAAAGAGGATATTCATCTTATTGGTTTTCTCTGAGTAGAAATAAATTAAGGCATTTACATCTGGAATATAGAATGTTCTCAAAAATACTTTCTTCCCATTTAATGATGTTTCCAAGTCCCTTACTCATTCAAAAATAAATGTAAATATAAAATAATAGAATGACGATCATCATTGGGTACATACTACCTGGCAGGCACTGAGTTGTTGTTTCATGTATTTTATCTTCATACCAATTCTGTTATACAACTACTACTCTTATTTTAACAATAATTAATATCCCAGGAGGTTAGGTACGGGTCACTTACCTTGGTTCCTAACCTCTCCGTATACAGCAACCTCCATGGGAGATTTTGTTCTATCCCTCACCTCTTATTCCTAAATCTAGAAGGAGTAATCTACCTGAAGGGTGGATTTGGGAGATGTAACTGGAATTAAATTGTTCAGTTCCTCTTCTCTCCTTCAGTTGGGATCTGCCTTTGTGCATATGGGCGTGTAATCAGCCCAGTTACATAAGGACCCACCTCCAGGGGAGAGGTTTGTTTTGGAATAGGTTGTACAAGTTTATTGCCAAATTTGGGCCATGTTGTCCACCTGGTTTTAGCAATAACAAAGATATTAAAATAAAGTTCAACTGGTCTGACTCCATATTGCTTTCTCTGTGGGATAGCGTGCATCTGCCAAAATTCCCTCAAGTCTTAACGCTTTCTCTAGGTACGTAGGGATCTGGAGTTGGTGTCTGAGCTGTGTTCGGCCACAGGTAGGTACTGACTGCTCTGCTGAAGCAATGAGACCCTCCACCGCTCATGTTTCCCAGCCTGTTGCAACAACACAGCCATCTGTTACAGCTGCGGGCATTCTGTCTGCAGTCTTAGGGACATACTTACACAGGACTCCGTGGGCCTGAGGAATACGTGGCCAATGTGGACATCACGTCATCATTTCCAACTGGACAGAAAACACACTAGGGTTTCAGTGTTATGGGGTAAACCCGTTAAAGTAGTGATATTTCCTCACCACTATCCCTACTGTTAGTGACCAAGAAGGGGTGGTGACAGCCTAGCAGAAGCTATTTGCTGTGCTGCTCTGCACCGACGTCCTCAGTCTGCCTTTATCCCATTGTTGCAGTCCAGTTACTGGTTCTCCCTTTTCTTTTTTCTTCTATCCATGTTGAATATGAGGCATCTAAGGCTCAGAGCTGTCAAGATCACCCATTTAGGAAACAACAGAGCTGGAACTCAGACTTTTGATAGGCGGACCCTTCTGTGGTGTGGATATTAGTGTGGGTGTCCCCAGGGTGGGAACTGTGGAAACTTTAGGAGGTGGGGACCCTAAGGTCGTGGAGGGGCATTTTCATTGAAGATAGTTTTTGAGAAGGTTGTTATTAAAGCCTGTGTTTGAACCCGACCTTTCTCTTTGCTTCCTGGCTCATGTACTTCTTCCTCTGTACCTTCTTCATTAGCTGCCATGGGCCCCTCAACAGACTCAAAGCCTTTGAAAGTTTTGGACTTTAAAGTTCCAAAACTGTGTGTTAACTAGACCCCTCTTTATTTCACAAGTAGCCTATCTCAGGTTCTGCCTGATGATAACTAATGCTAACTAATACAGGAAAACCTTCTGCCCACCTCTACTGCAGGTCTCACCACCAGCTCCAGCCCCGGGGTGGTGTAGGGATTGGGAGCAAGGGCTTGAACCAGGTAAATCGCTTCTAAGCTTGCTCTGCCATGGTTTGGGCAGAGTGGAATGACAGAATGTAATTTATAGGGTTGTTGTGAAAGTAAACAGTTAACCACATGGATGGCATCTACATCAGTCCTGGCACATCTCCCCGTAAGGGAGAATTAGTGCTTCCTACTCCGTGCTAAGCCAAAGATGAAACTGTAGGCCTCTTTGGGTATCTTCTACAATCTAAGTGCAAGGGGGCATCATGCTCTCTGAAGTCTCTAGGGGAGGAGACTTCTAGCCTCTGTCCAGGGGCTCCTGACAATCCTAGTGAAACTGTGTCACTCCAGTCTCTGCTGCTGTCTTCTTGTGTTTGTGTGAATCCAAATCTCTCTCTCTTCTATAAAGGATACCACCCTAGTCTACTATGGCCCCATCTCGATTTGATTGCATCTCTAAATACCTGTTTTCCAAATAAGGTCGCATTCATAGGGGTGGAGGTTGGGATGTCAGCCTATTGTTTTTGGGAACACAATCCAACCCATAACTGTATGTGCTCTGTTCAAGCTAGTCAGTGACTCTTTTAATGGTATTATTTTCCATATCAGCCAGAGAGAAAGTGTCAAATTTTACAGAGGAAAATGCTATAATCTCATATTAAAATTGCAGGGGAAAGCACACATTTATTTCTTCAATGTCAGTTGCACAGTTCAGGCCCAATTCCTTCTGAAAAGGTCACCCACCAATCATACATAATACAAAGGAATCTGAAGTCTACGAGAGAGTCTGTGAGCTTTGGAAGGAGCAAGCTCAGGTCAGGGTGTTGGCAGCTTCCCCTTGACCATGCCCTGGACCAAGCCAACATATCTACAAACATATCTCTAAAACTCATGCTCCACTTTGCACCACCTGGGCCTATTAATCACTATTCAGTAAACGTTCTTTGGGTGCCTGCTAATACAGCAGCAAAAGTAAATATCTCTTGGGCTACATTTTCTCAATCTCAGGTCTGTTGATACTTCAGATGGTAAAACTCTTTGTTATGGGACTGTCCTGTGCATTGTGGTGGGTTTGGCAGCATCCCTGGCCTCTACGCACTAGATGCCACTAGCACACCCTAGTTGTTTTCAAACACTGCTAATTATCCTCCGGATTGCAAAATCACAGAGAGCAGAGAGCCTCTGGGTTAGAGGAGGCGATCTAGTAAATAGACTGTTACGGAAAGGAAGGAGCTGTGAGACAGGATGGGCAACAAAGGTTTATGGGAATCATTTGGCTGTTCCTTGAATTTAACATCATGTCTTTGGGGCAGATAGATTCAGATTCATTGATTAGTTCTGCAGCCTTTGTTGTAGAGAGCTCCATTTCATGGTATATCTACAAAAATGATTCCACTTATTCACAGGCTTCAGTTTTATCCGATATCTACTCATTGGTGCCATCTGTGTGCAAGGTATCGTACTTGGTGCTGGAGTACTGTCTGCAGGTGTTACAAATATGGATATGCTGACTTGTACAGGACAAGATCCTAATATCCAGGAGTTTGGTGGAAGAAGCAAGCATACTCCTGAAAAGCTACGTGGTATGTTGATTTTATCTGACAATGCACATGCAAGACAAAGAGTACCACCGGGGAGGAATTGTACTGAGTGCAGGGTTAAAAGGAGAAGAGCCATTTCCACAGATAACATGAGGATACGTCCAAATGGAATTGAAACAAGTTTATAATATGCATTTTTCATGACCATTTTGAAAACCCTTAGTACATCACTGAGGATGGTTTTATTCCCCCTACTTGAGGATTATTTGTAGAAAAAGCACAGAGAAGGAGTTCCTAGTTGGAAGTTCTCTGTGTAGGAGAAAGGAAATGCTGTAGTTTGGGGATGGTTTGAGAGTGCCCCACAAAGCATCATGTGTTGGAGACCTGGTCCCCAGCATGGTGGTATGACAGGTGGGACTTCTAAGAAGTGGAACCAGGGGGATGTCACTCAGGGCACTGTGCTCCAAAGTGGTTGACGGTTGTTCCCTGCGACACTGAGTTGATTCTTGAGATATTGTTATAAAAAAGCAAGACTGACCCCTTCTTGCTCTGGTTTCCGGTCACCACATGTTCTCCCCTGTCCCTTGTGCTCCACCCGCCAGAGCTGAGAAGTTGCTGGTGTCATGCTTCTAAAAGTATCCATGACATAGGTAGGCCCTTGCTTTTATGTGTCTCTCGGCTTCAGGTATTTTTTATACTAACAGGAAGTGAATATATAAGTGTGTTAAATTTACTTAACTTACAGTAGCATGTTGTCAAAGGAGAGAAAATGAAGAAAACAAATTATTTGGCCTCTTTGATGCCAGTGAGGAGTTAAGAATATATTGGGAAATCAGATAGGTCAGTGGACTGTATTTCAGTAAAATAAGCTGCCAAACACCGCTCCTGATAGTTCTGACAAGGGACACCCAAGTGTGACATTGTCTTGAGGAAACTATACAAATGAAGGAGACAGCGTGGGACAGAGAACCTACCTAGTTAGTTCCACTTGGGAGAACATGGGGGTGGAGTCTTAGCTGGCTTTATGCCACAGGTAAAGAATAAAGTCAAAGTTATCTGCATGGTGAGAATGTAACTGGGGTCTACCTAGTCAAGACAGCATTTTGGACTGTCTATTTACTTGTTTCTCCCAGTGACTCACTTTTTAGAGTCTGGATAGTAAATAATTTAGTTGTGTAGCCAATTTATTATTTCTATTCTTCTCACCAGCAGCACTGTCTGGAAACAGCATGTCCCAGAAGCTCATTCTCCTGGTGCCTGTGAAAACTAGTTGAATATTGGGGCCGTTGTCGTTGACTGCTCTTTAATCTCCGTGCCCTTCCATCAACTAGAGCATGGGATGGTGAATAGGACAGAGTGTCTGCTGCATGGCCCAGTGAGCAGGTGTATAAGATGGTAACTGCAGGGACCCCCATAATAGTGCTCATCTGACCCCTGCTGAGGGGCATGCCTCCTAACAGGATTGAGCCAGTGTAAACTATAAGACTATTCATACAGGGTTGAGTTTCACAAAGGAAGGCTATTTCTGGGCCAGCATTCGATTTGTCATAAAGTCAACTTTGCAAATGGATATGACATTTTCCTGTCCCTATAGAGGAACGGGGTCTGAGCTCCAATTGGTGGAGTAGACAGTGCAGTGTGTAAGGATGGAAAAGTGATGGTTTCTGTTGCATTTTCTCAAATGTAGACCATGATGGAAGATTTCAAACTGCAAGTAGTTTATTCAGGAGGGGAGCCTAAGAAGTTCCTGCAGGGAAGAGGAGACGTGAGAACTGGAAGGAGAGAAAGTCAATGCAGGGTACGTTAATGAGCAGCTCACTACTGTTTTCAGCTGGGGCTCAATCCCATTGGGATCTGTGAGAGCTAGTGTCAAACATACTTGAGTGAGGACGCTGGGGTATTTATACCCCACATCCATTCATTATGACTTGTTCTTTCAAGGACTTACAACTGGCCTGCCTGCAGGCTGAAGGCACTCTTGTAGTCACAGCAAACCCTCAAGCAGAGTCCCAGGTGCCTAGAACAGTGAGGGCTGACTGTGTTTGCTGTTTTGTTATAAGCATGGGTTTTGGAGATGGGCACTCTTGTAACAGGGTTTGGACAGTCACAGTATTAGAAAAGTGTGGTAAAGCAAGGACACTAGGAAGTATCTTCCCAGTCTGTTCTAGTAATTGAAGTGAAAAAATGATGGGCATCCTTAACAGGAAGGCAATGTTGAAGTGGGCATTTCTGAATGCCTGGCAGGTATCGGAGTCCTGTTGTGAGCTCTTAGCTACCATTCCCTTATTGAGGACACCCAAGGTGCAGGGAAGGGAATGAGACAAAGAAGCTAGAAAAATGTCAAAGGAAGAGAAATCTCTGCACTTCACAAATTCTTTAGGAACTATAAAAGGCAAAGAGAATGTTGCTTGTAGCCAAGAAACCACTTGAGCACTGAAAATGAAAATATTGATGACAATCTGGTAGAAGAGTCTATGAGTCTTGAACAGTTTACAGGAAGACAGGTCAGCGTGTGCAAAAGCATGGTTGAGATGTGGCTGTGTCTCCAAATTGCATAACAAGTACTTTTATTTTTGTTAGTAGAAATCACATAGTACAAAGGAGTTTTGACTTATCTGCAGCCATAAAATAAATAGGCCCTTTCCAATTATTAACAAGGAGATTGATGTTGGTAAATATACCTCATATCTTGGCACTATGTGTGTTCTCAATAACCGGAGCTTTGGTTCCTCCATGTCCAAATATGGGAGCTTCATCTAGGGAAACACTGCCCATTCTTTAGGCTGTCACATCAGTCTATGCTGTTGTGCAAAGCTTAAAAAAATCTAGGTGGAGTCTCACTGATGAAACCACCATGAACCACTGTGATTTGGGGAATGTCAACGAGCAGGGGAACACTTAGACCAATGAAGCGAGGTGGTGGACCGAAGTTACTGACCGTGGCTCAAAATACTGATGTGTTGGGTCTGTGTTTCCCTGAGGGCCACAGGTAGCTGGTAGCTCTACAAAGTCTTTTGTTCTCAAGTTCTTCTCAATCCTTATGGAACCAGCTTCACTTATTTGTTTGCGATTTGCCTTGTCCTTGTAAGCACTTAAATTTGTGAACCAGATTGTGTGTTTGACCCAGATTGTATGTGTATTTAAGCATTTTAGGTATTTCAATACTGTGAACAATTCTAAGAGCTGATTTATGTTTTTTTTTTTTTTAAGGGAGAGGGTGTATTGGAGGTAATCAGACAGACTGGAGGGAAGGGGTGAAGAAGAAAAGAGGGAGGAGAGTGTAAGAGATCAAGAGACAGAGAGAGAGAAATCAAGAGACAGAGTGCCACGTGTTCAGGAACAGGTCGTCTTAAAACTTTGCAAGTCCTGGATGCTCCTCTTCTGATCCAGCTTTATGCTATGACCTGGGATAGCAGCAGAGGATGGCCCAAGTCCTTGGAACCCTGCACCCATGTGGGAGACCCAGAAGAAGCTCCTGGCTTCAGATCAGCGCAGCTCTGGCCATTGCAACCATTTGGGGAATGAACCAGCGGATGGAAGACCTCTCTCTATCTCTACCTCTCGCTGTAACTCTTTCAAATAAATAAAATCTTAAAAAAAAAAAAAAACTTTGCTGCAGGGCAGGCAGGGAAGTAGGAGCAGCGAATCCCATTAGGATGGGGGTGGAGCTGTCACTGGTGGTTGGGCCATGGGGGTCACCTGGCTTCCAGCCATGGCAGCAGAATTAGAGCCTAGGATGGTGTCTGGGGTGTAGATTGCATCATAGATAAGAGAGCACCATTTTACTACCCCCCCCCTTTTTAAGATTTTTATTTATTTGAGAGGTAGAGTTACATACAGTGAGAGAGAGAGAGGTCTTCTGTCCATTGGTTCACTCCTCAAATGGCCAGAATGGCTGGGGCTACACTGATCTGAAACTAGGAGCCAGGAGCTTCCTCCTGGTCTCCCACGTGGTTGCAGGGGCCCAAGGACTTGGGCCATCTTCTACTGCTTTCCTAGGCCACAGCGGAGAGCTGGATTGGAAGAGGAGCAGCTGGGGCTAGAACCAGTGTCCATATGGGATGCCGGTACCACAGATAGAGGATTAACCTACTGTGCCACGGCGCCGCCCCCCTTTGTTTTTATAAAGCGAAAGTTGTGTGGGATTACGTTAACCCCAAAAGTTCAGGACGGGTAGAGGGATGATGATCTGTTGACATGGGACGATGAGGTACTCTCTGCTGGCATGGGTGATGTCTCAAGCTGCTGTCTCTTGGGTGGGGAACCAAGTATATCCCTGTAGCATCTAAGAGCTGATTTGTTAACATGAATGAGGCCAGACTTTCGGCAGTATCAGCTTGGCCAGGGAGTATGAAATAAAAAAGCAATGACTGTACTTTACTGAATTTTTATGAAATAGTTAAAAGAGAATCTATGGTAATCACAAAGGCTAATACATTTGGTTCTGAAATGCCAGTTTCAAAAAGAACGGCTGCTGCTTTGCTGAGCTGGACCCCAGAGGGAATTCCCCACTGATCCTATGACTCTAAAGTGCTTGAATGTGAAAGAGGTCTCATTAGAGAAAATCACCGGACCCATAGCTTTCTCTGGGGGGTTTAGGCTGCTTTGCCTACACCAGCAGGTACCATGCAGCATCTAAGAAACATGATGGGGTGAGGGAGTAGGTTTAGCTTGGACTTTCACAGGGGAGTAGAGAAATTTAATGATTCACCGTAGGTATTTGTGTGCATGACAGCAAGCAATGGAGCATGAATTCTTTTTGTTTCCTTTGAAATTTCAACTGACTTGGTCTTTTGCATGACTTCTTTCAGAGAAAACTGCAAGCAGCCCATGATAGAGATGTTAACCTAAAGGAAATACTAGTTTCCTTGTGGCTGGGATCATGTTTGTAGAGTAAATCAGTGGCATAAAAAGGGCATAGGCTTGTGGGTCAGGATGGACCTGGCTTTGGCTGCAGTACCACTTTGTGCAAGTTATTTGTCCCCTTTAGGTCTGCTTCCTCATTTTCATGATGAAAATGTTAAGCGTGCTGCATAGTTAGTTCAAAGGAGCACTTAATAGGTTAATGGGAGTAGGGCACCTGGTGTGTAGCAGATGGCAAATTCCAGTCCTGAAATTATGTCACCAGAGCTCATAACTTCCAGGCTGAATTCTCCAGTTGTCGCACATATTTTTTTTTCCATCTAACAAATGTTGCTTTAGGACTTACCACATGCTGGGTACTCTTAGGTACTGTGAATTCAAAGGCAAACTGACAACAATTGTTCTTGAAGACTTCATAAATGCAAGCAACATGAGAGCTAAGAGCAAAATGCTTGGCGAGCCCAGCACACAAGGATATTAGGTTATTTGCAACTATAATGAAATACCTGAGACTGTGTGCATTTGCAACAGAGGTTTATTTAGTTCACAGTTCTGAGGGTTCAAGGTCATGTGCCAGTGTCAGCCTGGCTCTGGGGATGACCTCATGGTGGATGACGACCAATGGCGAGAATGTGTGTGTGGAGCAAGACCTCACACGGTGAGACAAGAAGTCGGAGAACTATTCTGGGATCAGCGTCATTCTTATAACAACTGATTCAGGGCTCAGCATCACTGCCTTAATCCCTTCTGGGGGCAAGGTCTCCATGATCTAAGGACCTCCCACCAGGCTACCCTTCTTACTGGTCCCACCGCCTCTCATATCACCGTGCTGATGAGTAAGCTCCATCACAAGGGACCATAGCACCTCTGAGCCACAGCTTTCAGCCAGAGCAGGCAGGGAGGGCAGGAGGTGCAGAGGGCACACCTTCTGAGCTTCGCAGGAGGAGGGCGAGTGTGCTGAGAGATGGAGTGGGGAGGGGGCCTCCAGGCAGGGTTCTCAGAGGCGTGAAGAGCATTCCACGTTGCCCTTACCAGAAGGCACAGCCCAAGGCTCTGCTCTCGATGCCGTTCTTGAAGCTTCCATGTGGAAGGGAGCATTCGGGCAGGAGATGCAGCTGCCTCCTGATCCGAGCAGCCGTGTTTCTGTTTTGCCTCCTACTCCCATGAACCTTGGTATTGGTTGGCCTTTGCTGTAAAGGATGCTCATCACCTGTGTCAGCAGACTGCCCGCCCCCCATGTGTCCATGATGGTTGTCCATGATGCATGGAGCCTCATCTTGGGGGTAAACTCGCGGACTCGCATTACCAAGGCTCTTCATGGCCTGAGCAGAAAAACCAAAGGTGCTCGCCTCGGTGGTCTTATTTGCTCTAGTCTGAAAGGCACAGTTGCTGTCAAACATCTTGCCTGAGAATGAAGCCATTTTTTGACAAGAATAGGTCACTGGGAAGGTGTAAACCTATCTTGAAAAGAAAGTATGATGGGGTGTGATGACTAAAGCAAAGAATAGTACAGTTTACGTGGAAGGAGGCTTTGGAGATGGGAGTTGAGCCCTGTCTTCCTGAGCCTGGCTGTGTGTCCATGGGACCCATGCTGCTTCTCCAGGCCTCGGTTTTCTTATTGGTCCCACTGTATCTTCTTACCTAGGCTGGTGTGAGTTAGTGAGAGGGACTGTCAAAGTGTGATAGGAGTGCAATGGCAGAGTAGCTAGAGTTGTTAGGCTTGGCCTTGGCAAGCTTAGCTGCAGAATCATTAGTGTGAGTCCAGCAGGGCTGGAGGTCACACCCTTCAGGGCCCTTGACTCCTAGGATGCTGGGAGAGGAGTTTCTAAGAAGTTATAAGGAATTTAGGGAGATTGTTGAGAGGTGTTGCAGGTGCATGGGCTGTGCTCACAAAGGCCCAGGGTCACACTGAAGGTTGGGAACTGGCGTGGGACTGTGGGGGCAGAGAAGAGCCCAGAGCATGAGCATGTTCAAGGCATAAACTCTATCACTTTTTTTTTTTTCGGCCAGGCAGAGTTAGTGAGAGACGGAGACAGAGACAGACAGAGAGAAAGGTCTTCCTTCCATTGGTTCACTCCCCTAATGGCCGCTATGGCCGGCGCTGCGCCGATCCGAAGCCAGGAGCCAGGTGCTTCCTCCTGGTCTCCCATGCGGGTGCAGGACCCAAAACCTGGGCTATCCTCCACTGCCCTCTGGGCCACAGCAGAGAGCTGGACTGGAAGAGGAGCAACCGGGAGTAGAACCCCGGGGTGCTGGCACCACAGGTGGAGGATTAGCCAAGTGAGCCACAGCGCTGGCCAAACTATCACTTTATCATAAACTCTATCAAGTAAGGAAGGACTCAGTCCTAGGAAACTAGATGCATTCAAGGACGTGAGGAGTGCCATGTTCCTGACAGAGGTGACAAGTAGTTAACCTGGCCAACACTTGGGGCAATTTGGGGACGTGTCACTGAGTGCAGGTGCCAGGCACTCAGACCCTGGTGGTCTGGCCTCTCTTGTCTCTCTTCTCATTGTCCTCTGTCTCTCCCTGCCTATCCGAGGGTCTGTTTGACGAAGCAACAGAAATTGCCCTGCCTGTGCTAACCTCGTGCTGCCTCTCCCCCTTGCATACTCACATTCATTCTCTTGGCCTCAATTTTGCTTTCTCTGGGAGGCTTTTCCTGTTCACTGGAGACTGGAGTGGATGCCCCCTCTGTGGTTCTGCAGCCTTCGCTCCCATCCAACAGCCAGACAGGTTAGCAATGCTGCTCCCAGTGGCCAGCCTCCTCTACTCAGCTGTGAACTCTGTGGGGGCAGGGGCTATGGGTGCTTCCAGCTGTATCTCCAGCATAGCATAGCAGGAATACGGTTGTACTCCTGTACCCACTATAGCAGCAGGAATGTGGTCACTATGGACTTGTCGGGGGAATGAATGAATGAGTGCATCAGTAAAAGTATCAAGGCTTCCACCTTTAAGCAAGGAGCTGCAAAAGTTACTGCTAGAACTTTCTGGTCTATAGGCAAGCGCTCTTGATAAAGCTGGTCTTTCATTGCTTCCAGAAGCAATGAAACTTGACCTCTGCAAACAATCAGACCCTTACTCCAAATGCCTTGGATGATTATTATAGAATAGGAGGCAGAGGCTGAGAGAGGTTGAGTCTTTATGGAGGAGTCACCGTCACTCTCCTCCAGTAAGAAAACCATAAAGAGCACATGATCTGAGCACTGTCCTAAAAGTAGGACAGTGCAGGCTGAGAACCCTGAGCAGTGGACGCAGCCACACAAGGCAGCACCCTCTCCCCCCCAGCCTGTCCTCCTTCTCTGCCTTTGAAATTCCAGGTTGAGCAGGCGCTATTCTCAGTTCCCCCGGTTTTTATAGAAGCAATAAGGCATGTCTTTTAAATTTACTTTCTCCCTCTGAAGCTAATTTAATATTTGGAGGGAGCAATAGCCACGGCCATCCCTGGATGGTGGTTATTTATATGATCATAAAAAAGACAGATCCGGCTCCCAGTGTTACTAAATTGTCTCCAGGAAAAGAGCTAAGAGGCGCTGAGTTGTTTGTGGTGGGGATAAGAATGAAATTATCTAAAAGTCACCCCAAACAGGAGGGCCTAGGAGGCTGCTGCCTGTTCTGGGTGGTGGCCACGTTGTCTTCCCCAGGTGCTTAGACCAGACGTGGCTTCCTCTGCAAACGCAAACGTTGCTTTGCTCCTTTGAGGCTGTCTCTCCCCAGACCTCGTGTGAGCTGGGAATAGATTCTTTTTGTTGTCATGACTGAGCTGTGGAATAACCCCAGCTGGCAAGGGCAGTCATTGTGGAACCGTGGGCGTGCTGGCGCTCTCTGCCTGAGTTACCAGAAAATTCCCAGTGTGCTTTTCCTGACTGTAACCTGCGGGGGTAACTTCCTGCCATAACTGGAAGACAGGTGTTATGGATTCTTACAGGCTGGTGGCCCTCCAGGGGTGGGAGGAAAATGTGCCCCAGGGAGAAGATGTGTTGGAGAAGTTTCTGTGTGGACCGGCTCTGAGCTACACAACTTTGCCCCAGGCAACAAAGGCAGACATTTCTTATTATTCAAGGAAGTTGTGGGCGGCACTGTGGCTCAATAGGCTAATCCTCCGCCTGCAGCGCCAGTACACCGGGATCTAGTCCCGCTTGGGGCGCCGGATTCTGTCCTGGTTGCTCCTCTTCCAGTCCAGCTCTCTGCTGTGGCCTGGGAGGGCAGTGGAGGATGGCCCAAGTGCTTGGGCCCTGCACCTGCATGGGAGACCAGGAGAAGCTCTTGGCTCCTGGCTTCGGATCAGTGCGCCAGCCGCGGCGGTGGCCATTGGAGGGTGAACCAACGGCAAAGGAAGAGCTTTCTCTCTGTCTCTCTCTCTCTCACTGTGCACTCTGCCTGTCCAAAAATAAAAAAAATTAAAGTAAAGGAAGTTGTGTATCACAAAGTCACTCTGAATCGTGGAATTAGTGAGCACTGAACTGTTGCTCCGTGGGGCAGGTGTAGGGTTTATTTCCAGAGAACTTCTAGGCACAGCTTTTTTTGTCAACTGCTCAGTACATAACCTTGTTTATGTATGTTTCTGTTTAGACACCTGCCACTTAGCTTATAGACTGATGAATATTGTACTCAGGGCCAACAGCTGGGTGGCTGCAGCTGTCCCAACCCGTAAGGCACATCACAGCCTTTCTCTGCTGAGGCTCCCTGGACAGCATGTGCTTAGAGGCCATTTTGAACAATAAAATCACCAACAGAGTTCCCCAAATGTGCGAAGTGTGGTGTTAAATAGGCTGTTAGAAGGACACACACTCCCTCTGTGAGAGCTGGAACCAGAAGACACAGCAAGGGTCGCCTGTCTGTTCCGCCTCAGCTGCAGCTGGGAACATGCCTGGGGGTGGCTCAAACTTCTTGCAGCTCTGTGCACATGACTGTAAATGCCCCTGAAAAGAAATGAGTTTTGCTAAGTAGGTGAATTCCATATCTGGCACCCACAAATACTGAGGATCAACGGTTATGGAAGTGCAGCTCTGAAATGCAGCTTTCCTTACAGCCTGCGCTGTGCACCTCAGCTCTGCACACCCTGTCCAGGCCCAGGCACCACTGGACCTGAAGGGTGCCGTACCCACTCTGGACCTGCTGGCCTCCGAGGCCGACCCCCAGACTTGGTTGTAAGCTGGTGTTCTGCTTCTCTTGCTACACGAGCCTACCCCCCTGCCTGGTTCCCCTGTCTGGAAAGCGTAGGGCAGTGAGGCTGTTGGCTGTGTTTTGGCCAAGTCTCCTGGAGGGCTGGGCTTCTGGTCTGAGAGCAGAGCTGCACAATGCTGCAAACCCTCCCACAGTCAACCATCACCAAGTGTCTGATGGGGGGATTTGGCCTTGTCCTGAGGGTGTTCACAGCCCAGTGCCAAAGCAGCTGGCAGACAGACGCCATTGGTACTGTCACAGGCCAGCCCAGGATGCTCTCCAGGCTGCGTCCTCCTTTCTGTCCCAATCCCCTGGCCACCAGCGTTAAGTTCAGTCTGTGAATTTCTTCTTGAAACATATTCCTCACGCTCATTCTTCAGCTGTGTTTGGTATCCACACAGCCCCCTAAACCTGGATCAATCCCTGTCTTGTTTCCTGTTGAGCACTGTGTCCTGCTCACTGTGCCACTTGTCTGCTAGCACAGCCTCTCCCCTGAGCCACAGCAGCAGCCGCAGAAAGTCATTGTCAATGCAAGCAACAGTGCAGCTCGACTTGGACTACTCTCAAGGTAGAAAATGGCAACAGAGACCGTTCATGTTTTATTCCCCAGGCAAATGCTTGGACTCCTGCATGGATTTTAAATGTCTTGCAAGACACAATTGAGTGTCATCCTTTTCCATGTGGACAGTTCAATAGATATCTTTAATTTCTGTATGTTTTATAAAAATGGCTCAGTTAAAAAGAGCATTAGTAATCCTTTCTAAATAAATTAGAATGCACTAGTATTCCTCTCTATGTGAATATATTTGTTATTTTTTATTTTTTTAAATTTATTTGACAGGTAGAAAGATAGAGAGAAGGGTCTTCCTTCTGTTGGTTCACCCCCCAAATGGCTGCTACAGCACGCGCTGTGCCAATCCGAAGCCAGGAGCCAGGTGCTTCCTCCTGGTCTCCCATGCGGGCGCAGGAGCCCAAGCACCTGGGCCATCCTCCACTGCCCTCCTGGGCTACAGCAGAGAGCTGGACTGGAAGAGGAGCAACCGGGACGAGAACCTAGAACCCATATGGGATGCTGGCGCTGCAGGCGGAGGATTAACCAAGTGAGCCACAGCGCCGGCTCCAATATATTTGTCTTATAATTTATTTATTTTTTATACTTTTTTTTTTTGACAGAGTTAGAGTGAGAAAGACAGAGAAAGGTCTTTCTTTACCGTTGGTTCACCCTCCAATGGCCGCCGTGGCCGGTGCGCTGCACTGATCTGAAGCCAGGAGCCAGGTGCTTCTCCTGGTCTCCCATGCGGGTATAGGGCTCAAGCACTTGGGCCATCCTCCACTGCACTCCCAGTCCACAGCAGAGAGCTGGACTGGAAGAGGGGCAACAGGGACAGAATCTGGCGCCCCGACTGGGACTAGAAACCTGGTGTGCCGGCGTCGCAGGCAGAGGATTAGCCTATTGAGCTGCGGCGCTGGCCCTGTCTTATAATTTATTATACTTTACCTTTTGAAAGGTCTCTAAAATTAACAGGTATCAAATGCTATATTCTCTCATTGAATTCTTACAGCTGGAGGTATGAGCTGATAGAGAATCAGAGAGGTTACATAACCAGCACGTACACAGCTGCATGTAGCTGGACTGGTGCACAGCTGTATGATACTCAGATAAATAAGTGTCAG
Organism: Sylvilagus floridanus; assembly: GCA_949820135.1. Taxonomy (NCBI): domain Eukaryota; kingdom Metazoa; phylum Chordata; class Mammalia; order Lagomorpha; family Leporidae; genus Sylvilagus; species Sylvilagus floridanus. The sequence continues at coordinate 160,577,316 of OX463241.1, read as the reverse complement.
GATTCCTTTGGGGGGATTTGAATAGGCATGGAGGTCCTGAAGAGCTACCGTTTATTTAATAGGAATGGGATTCAAACTCAGTCTCATGCTGTGTGTTAGCACTGGGTCGTTCAAGGCTTATGGGAGAAGCAGAACTAGTGGGATGCACATGTACACACATACCTGTATATGGATATAGACATGTGCACCACACACATGCATCTCATACATAAATGTACACATCTCTTATATACATGCATGTATATGCATATATGCCTTATATGTACATATACACTTGGGTATCTCAAAAAGTTCATGGAAAAATGAAATTAAAAGTTATTTTGGCAATAGGTTTTGAAAGCCATGCGTGTATTTTTCATAGCACATGTTTTCGATGAAGTTACTTCTTGTTTGAATAGTTAGTGGTCCGCATTGTAGTGCAGTGCATTAAGCTGTCGTTTATGTCGCCAACATCCCACGTTGGAGGGCTGGTTCGAGTCCCAATCCAGCTCCCTGCTAATGTGCCTGTGAAAGCAATGGAAGATGGCCCAAATGCTTAGCCCTCCGCCACCAGTGTGGGAGATCAGGTGGAGTTCCTGGCTTTTGGCTTTGGAGCCATTTGGGGAGTGAACCAGAAGATGGGAGATTGATCGATCAACCTCTTTTTCTCTCTCATGCTCTGAGAGAGAAATAAATAAATCTTTAAAAAATATTTGAGCAGCAGAAAGGGGGGTGGGGAAGGAAGAGAGAGAGAGAGAGAGAGAGAGAGAGGGAGGGAGGGAGGGAGAGAGAGATGGAATGAGATGAGAGAGGGTTCGTGTTTACTGTCCACTCCCGAAAAGCCTGCACTAACTAGAATGGGCTGGGGCCAGAGGCGGGAGCTGCAAACTCCATGCAGGCCTCCCATGTGGGTGGTTCACTGGCTGAGCCATCATTGCTGCCTTCCAAGGTGCACATTAGCAAGCAGTTGCAATCAGAGGCTGGAGCTGGGTATCCAACCCAGGTACTCCAATTTGGGTTTTGGGCAGAGGTCTTACATACTGACATCTTAACTTCTAGCCTGAACAATTGCCCCTCAAACTTTTTGAGGACCCCTAATATTTATGAGACAGAACACAAAGGATTGGCTTCTGTGATTGTGGGGACTGACCAGCGTAGTGTAGGAGGTCACAGAGGGAAGATCAGGGTAGGCTTGAGCCCACAGCATGGATTGACACTCCTCTTTTCCAATGAAACCTCAACCCTACTTCTCATAAGCCTTCCAACTGATCAGTCCCACCCCCAGGACACTCTCCCTTACTTAAACCCACTGATTAGGACATTTAAGCACATCAGCACACACCTTCCGAGACTTGTGTCTGAGGTTGCAGCCTGGCCAAGTGGACACATCAAAAAAGCTTTCACAAGCATCCAGCAGTAACTCTTCCCGAGCTAAGGTAAGGGTGACTCACTCACTGCCAGGTGCCAGGTGGCCCTCGTCCTGTGAAGATGGCTAACTGGGCTGCAAGGCCCATCTCTGTCTAGGGGCTTAATGGTCTTCCATGGAACCTGGCCCACTCAGGTTGGGGGCATTTTGGAATCTCTGGGCTGTTTTTGGTTGTCGTGACTGGGCATTTGGTACTATTATCCGGGGAGAAGAGGCCAGGGGTGTCACTTCACATACTCCAGTGCGTGAGACAGCCCTACAATAGAGAATCACCCCGTTCTACCTGTAGTTGTGTTCAGGCTGAGAAATTCACACTGATCCAGGGGATCAACAAGATCTGGGCCCCTCCTGTGAGATGTGCACTCATCACATGAACTGACCCTTACAGGCCTGCGAGATGGGTTTTTACTTCTATTTTGTTTGAGCTGATGAGGGAATAAAGGCATTGTTGTTGCCCCAGCCATGGTGCTCTGAAGGGAGGGCCCAGGGTCTGCATCCAAGTTTCTCTGAAGTCAGCCCTGTTATTGTTCTACTGTAATTACTCTAATGTAGGACAGTTCTCAGGGTGGCTTGGACATACCCTTCCTCACTTGTGGGTTTGAAGACTAACTGCAGAATGTTCTGGAAGTGCAATGTCCGGAGACAGGGAAGAACGGGTTGCATTGGTCTGGGCTCTGTTCCAGGCCACCACCACCTCGCCTTGACCTCCAAATAGGGTCTTCTTCAAAGCTTTATCCAGTGAGTCCTGTTGCCCCTGGAGCGTAAGACCCAGGGAGGGCTGCTTTCCGGAACCCCTCATCTGTCTGCAAGTGGAGCTTGCATCCCCGTCAGGTGTGTTGAGCTTTGTGTACTGGCTCTCTCTGAATGCTAGGACTCTGTTGTCCTTGCTGACTACCTGAGGCTGTAAACCTGTTGTAAATCGTATGTAACTACTCAGTCTCACTAGGGATGTATAAACAAGAGTGACATAGCCTGAGACACAGAAGACAAAATCTGCCCCCAGGGTTGACGCCAGTACGCAGTGAACCAGCTTCACAAGTGGCTTTACCCATCACACTTTATCCTGCGCCCAGATGGCTTTGGGCTGTCACAGGCTGCCACCTCCCATTACAGTTCCATCTCTGACCAGATGCCAGGGGTGAGCTGAAGCCCCGCTTCGCGCTAACAGCACAATGGTGAGTTTTGCACAATGAGCATCGGTTATGGGGACAGAAGGACTTGGCAGTGGCTCCTTCGCCAAGGCTGTTCAAGATGGCAGATCTCTCTAATCCTCAGTATCCTCAGGCACAGAGTGGAGATCTAATTGGACGAGTGTGCCGGGGAAGCCCTTGGTGCAGGATGTGAAGTGAGTTCTGATGACAGCTACGTGGAGTGTCTACGCTGGTCTGTTACCCACCTTCCAAGAGGGATGCCTTGGGCAGTTCACCATTTTGGATGTCTCCAAAACCTGGGCTCACCTCCCATTGCCCACGCTGAGGTCTCAGTGCTGTGCATCCCAGTTAGCAAAACTCCCAGAGAAAACCGTTTCTGAATAGTCCCAAATACAGTGACATTTTTACCCTTTGGCAAGGTTGAGGGCAATGGAAAATAAAATATTCACTCCTTTGAAAGCTGATATAAAATCATACTGCAATAGGATCAGGATGTAAATGAAAAACAAACAATATCTATATATACAAATAAATTTTTAAACAAGCAAAACATCTCCATTACAAGAAAAAGGCTTTTATTAAATGCTGATAAGGAACCACACTTTAAAATTGTCTGACATTTTTCCTACATTGGAAACGACATTCAATTAGCTTTGAGCAGAATTCCCTTTATTATGTTAGGCAAAATGAAGCAGCACATTTAGCTCACAGGATTACGTTCAGGTTACCAAATGCTGTGTCCCTGCATCCCCTTTGATTCCTGCAGTGCAGGGAGTCAGGGTAGCTTGCAGGCAGCTCTGCAGTGCATTCTGTGCGCCAGGGCGGGCGCATGTCATACAGAGGTCAGTCCTGCAGAGGTCCCCACCGTGCCCTTGGAGAGCGCAGAGTCTAAATGTCAGTGAGAGCAATCCAGGGTGATGCCCGCTCTGCAAGAGGCCCCGATGAGGAGGATGGGGAACGCGGGGAAGCTGGCGGTGCTGGTGGGGCAGGGTGGAGTCGGCAGAGGAGAGAAAGCAGAGACCTGAAGAAGCAGAAGGCTTTGTGAGATGCAGGGCCAGGAGGGGCATCACAGATGGAGGCAATGGTTGGGACACTTGTGTGGGGGATACCCGGACCATCAGCGTGGACATGGTGGGATGTGGGGTGAGGCACGAGGCAACGGGGGAGGGGGAGTTGACCAAAGTCAGAGCAGGTGGCCCTGGTAAGGCACACTGAGGAGTTTGAGTTTGTTCTTAGCAGTGGGGAGGCATTGAGGGCTTTGTGCAGAGGCTGGATATAGATGCTGTGGGAGGAGCGATTTGGGGCAATGGAAGTGGGGTCGTGGGGTGGGTGCTGGAGAGGGAGGAGCTGACTCTAAAGTGGCCTGGCGAGTGCCCCGGCTCTTGAGTCCCTCCCAGCAGCCCGGGGCACAGGGTCTCTGTTCTTTCTAGCCTCCAACATCCCTGCTAGTGCTGCTAGGTGTAGGCCGGCCTGTCACTCCACTGAGGTCACTGGCGGCCTCTGAGCTGCGAGGTCCCCTGTGCTGGCAAGTTTTTCCACTGCAAAGAGAAGCTGCAGATCTGCCAGGGGCCACGTGCAAAGGCAAAGCGTGATGGCGCCCGGCATTGGCCCTTGGTGCGCTTCTTCTTCTCCGGTGAATTTGGGAGAAGCTCAAAGCTGCAGAACCCTCTAGAAGTCTGGGCTTGTGACCCCACAAGGGGCTTCAAAAATGTCTAAGATCCGTGTACAGTTTTTGTGATGTGCAATTCAACTTCCTCAAGACCCCTTGTGGGCAGAGATTTCAAAATTTTTGTACCAAAATAAACTTTTAATTCCCTTTTCCAGGAAAATTTGAAATACCCTTGTGTGGCCTTTCTAGACAATTCCAGCACCTTCTCCCCAACTGCTCCTACCTCCACGGGTCCCTAACCCACAGAACAGCTCCTACCTCCACGGGTCCCTAACCACAGAGCAGCTCCCACCTCCACGGGTCCCTAACCCACAGAACCAGAAAGGTTCTGCTCATGGCTGAGACTGCAGGGATCTTTTTTTTTTTTTTTAGTTGTACACTTATTTATTTGGAAGGTAGAGTGAGATCAATGGTATCAGGGGAATGAGAGATCTTCTCTCTGCTGGCTCACTACTCAGTGGGCCCAGCAGGCCTAGGCCGAGTTGGACCCAGGAGTTGGGAACTCCATCCAGGTTCCCTACATGGGCAGCAGGAGCCCAAGAACTTGGAGCATCCTCTGCTGCCTTCCCAGGTGCATTAGCATGAAGCTGGATCTGAAGTGGAGCATCTGAATCTGGAACCAGCACTCTGATACGGACTGTGGGTATCATAAGCCCCTACCTAATGCACTCTTTCCTTTGTCAGTTAGGCCTGGCAGGTGTCACAAGAGGAAAAATCCCACAGTTAGAAGCCTCGCCTTCTACTTCCTCTTCCCCTCCTGATCTCCATCTCCCCTTTCCTCCCTCCCTCCCTACGTACCGCTGTGTGTGTGTAGTGGGTGGCTACTGAGCTGTCCACTGTGGCTCCCCGAATTCCATTCTTGGCTCTGCAGCGTACGGTGGCAACATGGCCCTAGCTACTTAAGCTCATCGTTTCTCCCTTTTCTTATCCGTAGAGAATAGTAGCAAAAGACCCACAGGCTGAGAGAGAGGAAGTCCTTGCACACACTCACTAAGGGTCGACTGTTATCACCACACATGTGAACGAAGCTCCATGCCCTGTGCTGCTGAGCCCCTGTGTGGTGTCTGCCCGGACGAGAGTGCATTGCAGTCTCTAGAGTCAGAGCGGTGTTTTGAGTCTTGGCTTTTCTGTGCACTACTTGGGTGAGTTTGGACAAGTGACTTAACTCCAGTTAGCTTTGTTCTCCTCATTTGGCAAGTCAGGCAGACAAAAGAACTATCTCCTATGGTAGTTCCGAGGATTAAATGTGATAACACAAGTGAAATTCTTAGAATATTGCTTAGCTTAATTCAACCTGTCGTATGACTCGTTATCGTTGTTATTGATGCTTGAGTACGCTGGTATCCCCTTGTGCTGCTCACTCAGGAAAACCTTTCTTTGCTTTGCACTTTCTCACGTCTTCCTGGTAGGGCTGGTGTTCGCAGAAGAGCTGAAAATGGACTCGCCCTTTGCCTCAAGTGGCTCCAGTCACTATCACTTAAACTCCATGCCAGACCTCTTTAGGAGAAATTTGCTTCTTGATTTTCTAAAATAGAACCTTGAAGCCAAGAGTGTTGAAAACATCAGAAAAGGAGCCAGGATTCACACGCAAGGCTTCTGCCTGCAGATTCTTTCCGTGAAGTCGTATCTAGACTCATCCTAATGGATTACAGTTGTGGTGTTTTGAAGGTTACAAAACAGTTTCACATCTGTGACCTTAGCTTTGAGTCATTGCAGGGATCTCGGTGAAAGAGCTAGGGCACATTTTAGGGATCTCTTTCTACAGATGAAGTTCCTGAGGCCACCACATTACAGGAGTTGCCCAGGTCACATAGCTGGCTGATTGGAGAGACAAGGGCCAACACAGGACCCCGTCACATCTCTCCTGGGCCACCCCCATGCCGGACGTGTCATATTGCTGGTCACTTCTCAAACTTTGGAACATTCTCCTCAGTTAGACCAAATCTGCTTGCTGATCCCTGGTTGTGTGCTTCTCCCACAGTGCCCTTGCTGGGCCGTGGAGGGGGAGGAAAACAAAGCCTCTTCTCTGTCTGCAGACTCTCATGTCAGCTATGCTGACTCATTCTTGATGTTCTGCTTCTCCTTGTCAAGGGTGGGAAGCCAAAAAAGAAAATGCTGCCTCCACCAGCAGCTGTGCACAGACACTGATGGACCCTGGGGCTTTCCCTCCATCACAGATTTGCCAGAGAGATTGACGGTAACTTGGCTGGGGCAGCCTCTCCAAGGCCTCTGTGACACAGGATGGGGGCACTGTTCTCCTGACTTCCTCTCCAGACGATTGAATCAAAAGCAGGAAATGAAATGGGCCTGAAAATATGCTGTTTGGAAGAGACCCAGGGTTCTGGAAAGTCAGTAATGCCCGGGCAGGAACTGTTCTCTCCACCGGAGGCAGGCTCTGTAGGGCAGCCGATAAGAATGCCAGATAATCTGATGGGGAGGAAATTGCTCTGGACACAGGTTCATCTTGTTGGCTTTGGGTTCTCTGAGCTAGAGATACTGCTGCTTTATTGAAGTGGAGCAGTATCGTGTCTACCAGGGAAGCACCAGAAAGGTCAGCCCAAATGAACCCTTTTTGATGAGCCCACAGCTGGGTTTGGCAAGAGTACATTAGCATGAAGCAGAAAGGTTTCCAAATAAGAAAAGAGTTCTGTTTTGTTTTGACGTAAGCCCATCACATTCATTTCACACATGAATCTAACCTGAGGGTATCAAGTTAGCAATCCTGACCACCTACTTTGTGCCAGAGAAATTGGACAACAGTTATGCTGTTTTATTTTATAAAAGATTTTTTAGGCTTCAAACATAACCCTAGTGGCCACTCTTCCTTCTCTGCATCCTGTCTCTTCTCTCCTTGCAGTAACAATAAACTACTTGCTCTTGAATCCACAACTGAAACCACCATGGATGGCCACGTTCATGGTGTCAAACTTTGGAAATAGGATTTTGTTGGAACACAGCTGTGTCAGTTGCTTTATGCCGCTGCACTACAAGGATGAAGTGAATGGAATTGTTTGTGATGGAGACTCTCTGACATGGGGAGAGGAAAATATGTGCTGCCTGGCCCATTGCCGAGAAAGTCTGGACTCCTGGCTTACAGTGGGGTGGGGTGGCCACCAACACCATCTCTCAGCCATGAGTGAGGAAGGTTGAGTGGTTACTGAAACCTGGAAGGGGCAGAGTTTTACTGAGAAGTCAGCCTTTGGAGGAGCCGAGTATGCATCCTGTAGGGGAGGGACCTGAGGTCAGTGTTCAGGGAGATAATAGGGATATCCATATCCCAATCTCACTTCCTCGTCCTCCTTGGTGAAGTTATTTATCACTAGAGCCCTTTTATGTTCCTCGGGATTCTGGCAGGCTTCCCCAGGCACTTCCGACCCCACTAAGCTACTATCTCCTCCATCACTGTGTGTACAGGACTCTGCTCCTTCCCTTATTCCAGCCCCAGCCAGAACTGCTTGCTTCCTTCTGTGATTGAACCCCCCAGCTGAACTGCTTGAGGACAGGGACTAGCGTGCTATCTTTACTAATTCCACTTAGGAAGAGAGAACACTTCCAAATGGTAGCTCAATCAAAGCTTTTTGAATTGAATGAACCTGCCTTCCATGCACTCTTGCCAGTTTTCTGCTTAGTCACCAGTGCTGCATGCACATAAAGCCTGGGGGGCTGGAGGAGACCCAGCAGCCATGGACTCATAGTTCCCTACCATCCTGTCCAAGCCAGTTGGCTCAGACATACATGAACTTGACCTGTGGCCTTGAATTCATTATCTCTGTGTGCCAGTGCTCTGAGCCAATCGATTCTAGACAGATGGCTCTTCAAAGCCAGTGACTGTGGAATTTGGAGCCACCATTGCCCGGCTTGTAAACCTCTTCCATTAGATTCTTGTAATTTGCATCCTGGCCTGTTGGGGAGTGTGAGGCAGTCCTGGAGAGTCTCTAAACAGACCTCTTCATCTCCAGGAGGCCAGGCTGCCAGGCTTTCCCCAAACCTAGATGATCATCCAAAGATTTAAGTATGCACTTTCCAGAAGGGCAACTTTTCAAACTCATCATGAATTCCTCTGGAATGTGTTAAGTAATGCATTCAGTTCCTGCTGATGGATGAAAGAAATGCTGATGCCATTATCATAATATAGTGCCTTATTTTTTTGGCTGAAAATTATATTGGGTTTTTGACACAGGAGCAAAGTGGCAAATTGCAATAAACTGCCAGAGAAATCAGTTGTAATTCAATAGTCACAGAGGTCCCTTGAGAGAATAAGGACAATAACAATAATAAAAACAGTCTCCTACTAAGTCTCTCATCAGGTCTAGGGACTTGGAGTGGTAATGTTTTGATTACACTGCTGGGCCAGCAGATCAAATCTTGACTTCACTGATGAGCAAACATCAATCATGTCAGCCTATCTGATGGAGCCAAATCACATGTTGATTTGATGGTTGCTTTGTAAAATTGATCATCCCTCCAAGCGTGATCGCACATTCTAAACACTGCTGCCCCCAGGACCAACACAGAAGGTAGTGGATGGGCTTTAAGCCTGGCATTTTCCCATTCATTGTACAAATGGTCCCCATTCTGGGCTCCGTGGCCGTTAGTCACTTTCTCCAGAGAGTTCCTGATGGTGGTGACTTGGAAGTAAGTCTGAGCATTGCTATCATGGCCAGGTGTCTGAATCTGGACCAAATACTGGGCAATTTCACTGATTGGACTTCTTTCAAGTACAGTGTGGATTTCATCTCACTTTGTCCAAGTGTGAAGATAAAACTGGATTCCAACTGCCAGGACTATAAGTTTGGTGTCTAAACCTTTAAGCGTATGTGAGGTGGGAGGGCCAGGGTCTAGATAGAACACACATGCATGGCATACAAAGTATACATATACACAGACACAGTATGCATACATGCATACACAGTATACGTATACACATACACAAGGAGTATACATACACAGGAATTCTGCATAGTATACATTCACATACACACATGGCATATAATACCCACAAATAAACACATGTACAAGTATACATATACATATGGACACATATACCCAGTATATATATATGCTAACACACACATGCAGTACACCTAGTACATATTCATGTACACACAGTGTGCTCATGCATGCATACACACAGTATACTTATATGTACATCCACACAATACAGTGTACATATGCACACATCTACATAATTTACATATATAATACAATGTACATGTGCATATATTCACAGTATACATATGTACAATAAAGACAGCATACATATGGAAATACACATGTAAACACACATACACAAATATGTACTCACAATACACATACATACCTACACACAAACATGCCTGAGCACATATATGCATACTTTTAAGCAAATGAGATTTTTTTTCTGGGTAATATTTTTTAAAGTGGACAGATCTAATTTTATGAAATAATCAGTTGTAGAAAAGATAGATTTTGCCCTTTACCCCCATTCAGATATGAAAATCTGGGTGTACCCTCTTTGCTATTTCTATGTTGTTCTCTGCTCCTTACAAGACAATGCATTCTTGTTCCTCTAAACCCTCACGATTCCTTCCAATGCTATAAGGATCCACAAAAGGACTGTTTATTTCTCACTGTTTGATCTCTCTTTTCTCAGCTTTATTTGGAGAATTTACTTCTGTCCAGGTCTTTTGACCTCGTGACTCCCACCGTCCGTCTATAGAAGCTTTAGCAGGGCTGGCCTGGCCTGAGTCTCTAGGTCCTGGACAGTCACCCATGCCTGTATGAGCCCACCCTGAAGACTGTCATTTACAAACACATCGGTTATGCAGATGGGGAAAAGAGTCCAGAGCTCCGACTATCCCTTTTTATATTTTCAGCTGTTCATTTGGTTCCAGCTCTTTCAGATGGTCTATTAACATTTCCAAGCTTGTCAGAGCATTTCTCATTCAATAAAAGGGGAAGAACATGATTTTTTAAAAATGAAGTAAAATTGAGTCTAGGAATGCCAACAGATCTCCCAGGGGAACCTGCTGGCTTGTCTAACGGCTCTGTGCTTGCCTCTTCTGCTAATTAGCTGGCCACTCCACCCAAGGCATGTTCTCCCCTGAGCCTCAGTCTCCTCACATGTAAAAATCAGTAGGTTAGGTTGCTAGGGGTTTTCTGAGTTCCATAAAATGAAATACATAGAACTCATAGCAATTCAGGTTGGGATTCAGATGAGCGTTTCCTGGCATCAGTGTTGACTCGCTGTGAGTTTGCAGTCCACCAAGATGCTTGGGCAGCTCAGGCAGACCTTTGCGGATGCCACAAGAGCAGGTGCTTTTCGGAAAGAGGAGGAGGGGAGGTTGCAAATTCCCATCAGCCACCCACTAGGGGCATTTCCTATCAGCCTGCGTCTCTCTTTCCCTAAGTACACAGGGCTGCCTCGTGGAGTCTATCCAGTGGTTCATGCAATTCAGTGCTGACAATGCTACAAGGACCTGCGCTGATGTTAAAGGCTAGGCTTTTGTTTTCTTTAAAGATTTATTTATTCGTTTGAAAGGCAGAGTTGTTACAGAGGGGCAGAGAGAGAGAGGTCTTCCATCCTCTGGTTCACTTCACAGATGGCTGCGAAGGCCAGAGCTGTGCTGATCCAAAGCCAGGAGCTTCTTCTGGATCTCTCATGTGAGATCAGGGGCTCAAGGACTTGGGCCATCTTCCACTGCTTTCCCAGGCCATAGCAGAGAGCTGGATGGGAAGTGGAGCAGCAGGGACTTGAACAGGTGCCCATGAAAGATGCTAGCACTGCAGGCAGAGGCTTTACCTGCTATGCAGTGTCAGCCCACAAAGGCTAGGCTTTCTAATGATTAGACGTGGGCTCCCAACATCTCTGTCTCTTTATTGAAAGTTGGACTATGGTATTGGACTAAAGAATACAGGTTTTGACATATACAGACCAGAATTTGAATTGTGGCTTTGCCACTTTTTAGCTGAGAAATCTTGGCTAAATTGCCTAGTTTTTTTTGGGGGGGGGCAGAGAAATGATATCTACCCACGTTAAGGCAAAGTTGGGATTCTGGCAAGTTCATAGCAACTAACATCCATCCCAAACCTACCAATCCTAGTCATGATCCATCCTCTCCAACATTATGGGGAGAATGCCATCTGTCATCTGGCTTAGGAGTAAGCCTGACACATTCAAATTTATCTAAAATTGGAGAACTGTTTCACACATCCTAACCTGTTCCACTTCTTTCAGTATCATTTGTTTGTTACCTGTGAGGAATCTCATAGCTACATTTAAAAATGTATCGGGGGAGCAGACACTGCCTGCACTGCTGGCATCCCATATGGGCATTGGTTCAAATCCCAGTTGCTCCACTTCTGATCCAGTTCTCTGAAATGGCCTGGGAAAGCAGTGGAGGATGACCCAAGTCCTTGGGCCCCTGTACCCACATGAGGGACCTGGAAGAGGCTCCTGGCTTCAGATCAGTTTAGTTCTGGCTATTGTGGCTATCTGGTGTGTGTGTGGGGGGACCAATGGACAGAGGACCTCTCCCTGTCTCTACTTTTCCCTATAACTTTGTCTTTCAGGTAAACAAATTAAAAAGTGTCAGGGGCTGGTGATGTGGCACAGTAAGTTAAATTGCCACCTGCAGTGTTGGCATCTCATGTGAGCCCCAGTTTGAGTCCCTGTTACTCCACTTCTGATCCAGCTCCCCAGTGGTACTCCTGGGAAAGCAGCAGCAGATGACCTAAGTGTTTGGGCCCCTGCATCCATATAGGAGAACTGAATGCTGTTCCAGGCTCCTTGTTTTGTCCTGAATTAACTCCAGCCTTTGTGGCCATCTGGGGAGTAAACCAGTGGATGGAAGATCTCTCCGTTTCTGTATCTTCCCCCACCTCTGTCTATAACTGTGGCTTTCAAATGAATAGCTCTTTAAAAAAAGTATCAGCTGCAAATACTCTTCATTTTGGTACATGTACCTTTTCGTTTAACTTCTGTGACATTGATCAATATACATGTATTTGTTAAGTACAATTTTAAAAAGAATTTAAAAAGATTAGAAAAATTATAAGAATAAAGCAAAATTCACATGATATTCATCTATATTCACTAATTCTTAATGTATCTTTCCACACTTTGAAAAAAATCTCACATATTCTCATCATTTGTTACATCATGTTAGAACAAGCTGTGATCTCATGACCCTTAACTCCTGAACTCTTCTACAGTCCTCAGACTCGGGAAATTCTTCCCCATCACCACAATATCATTACAGTTCAACAAACTTAACACTGATGTGTTGCTATTATCTACTTTATGGCCCATAATTAAATTCTGTTAATTATTCCAATAATGTCATTCGTGACATTTTTTCCTCCACGTTGGTTCCAGCCCAGTTCCACATATTGCATCTGCTGCTGTTTCTCCTGGCTCTCCTCAATTGTCACCTGAGGTCTTTGGTCCTTCAGGATTGTGTTAGATCAAGTTCTCCCAGAAGTAGGTACTCAGGCAGGGATTTGAATGGAGGCAGGTATTTGGGAAGTGACTCCAGGAGACATGACTGAGGGGCAGGAAAGCAGAGCAAGGAAGGGAGGGAAGCAATCAGCCTGGGCGACCAAGTCTCACATTCCAATATGGAAACTTGTGCAAGTGTACAAAACGCCCCAAAGGCATCACTCCCAGTGGTCAAGATACTGGGTGCGTATCGTCACTCTTTTCCATCATAGGATAAAAGCTGTCCCTGGGATATGAGTTTCCCATCATGCTCAGCTGCCCTCTCAGAGTTCTGGTCAAGTGCTGTCAGGGTGAGTGAAATGGCATTTGGACATTGATGGCATCTGCTACACTGACCATAGCCATCCAGAGCCAGGCCTGTTGTTTAAAAGTATTTATTTATTTATTTGAAAGAGTTACACAGAGGAGAGGCAGAGAGAGATCTTCCAGCCGATGGTTCACTCCCCAGTAGGCTACAATGGCTGGAGCTGCGCTGATCCAAAGCTAGGAGCCAGGAGCTTCCTCTGGGTCTCTCATGTGGGTGCAGGGGCCCAAGGACTTGGGCCATCTTCTACTGCTTTCCCAGGTCACAGCAGAGAGCTGGATGGGAAGTGGAGCAGCCGGGTCTTGAACCGGTGCCCATATGGGATGCTGGCGCATAAGGCCAGGGCATTAGCTCGCTGTGCCACAGTGCCGGCCCCTCAGGCCAGTTTTGTGGAATGCCCTGCCATTACGGTGGGTCGGGTCTTGTCTGCCCCGGTCTGATTCAAGTGTCCTCTTTTTACATCATACCAGGAGATGCATCATGCGAAATGTCCTGTTAGTAGTGGCATTAAACTTATATCCCTGGTTAAGTTTATTTCTGCTTGATTTTCCAACTGTAGATGATATACTTGATCTCACATGGTATCCTCCTCCCCAGTAAACTCCTCCATGGTGGTGTTAACAGATGTGTCAGTTTATAACATTTTGGCACTGAAGGTATTTGAGATGCCTTCCCTTGAGAGGTAGAGTTGATGTTTTCTCACCTTGAGTCTGAGGGAGGCTGTGATGACTTTGCACACTGGAGAACTGGGAAAGTAATGAAGGTCACGTGACTTCTGCTTGGTTGTCTTCAAGTCTTGGCTTTGGGAAAATGAGACTGCGTGTGAGAAGTCGGATCACCCTGAGCTTGCCACACTGGAGAAGCCATGAGCAGGTGCTTTGGTCAACAGCCCACCATGCAAGGACTTATCTTGGGTGCAGTGCTGTAGCCCATTGGAGCCTTGAAGATAACTGAAGTGCTTCTGACATCTGCTTGAACCCACAGAAGTGCATGCAGCCAAGAAGTATCCAGGGGAGCATGTCTTCAGTTCCTGATGCACAAAATCATGAGAAGACCAAAGTGCTGACTTCAGCCACGGAGATGTGCGGACATTGCTATGCAGCAGCAGTGACTGGGACGACGTCCACTGATGACTTTTGCCTGAATAAATTCTTATATCGGTGGCTGCTAAAAGATAAACTTAGTCTATCACTGTCATTTTGTTACATGGAGACTATCGGCTGCTCTTACTGGATACAGACCCCTTACTCTGCTAACTTTCCCAAATCCTTTTGGACTCGCTTATGCTTATCATTATTTCTCCAGGAACAACAACAACAAAATCCCTCTGTGCTGGAGCCAAAACAAAACAAATGAGAATCCATTTCTTATTAATCTCTAACAAATAGTCTAGGGGCTACAGTGTCAGTTTCTTATAATGAAATGACATTTTTGTCATTTCCTTTGCTAAGCATTAATTGTAGATCTGCCTCAGAAAACATAGAAAAAAAAAACCCTAGGAGTACATTTTTTTCCTGATCACACCATACTTACATTGCCCTATCAAATTTATGTCATTTTCTCAGCTGAAAAAGGCTTTTCTGAAATGGAGCTTTCAAAGTGCAGCTCCCATAAACAGTCTTGCCGCCTCTTCCTGCTGTAGTCCTGCTGTCCCCCCGGGGTATCTGCTGACCAAGACCCCAACCACAGTCTGGGTGATTGTCTTAGTGCTGGCTATCTTTGTATGGGGTCAATACATACAAGTGACCCCAAAGGATGCCCCTTCCATGATTAGGTAATAGAAGGATAGGACTCTGGAATGATTTAGGAACACAAACAAAAATAAAATCTTGAGTGTTCACATAGCTAGCAGGCCAGCACCACTAGGGAGTCATGAGGGGAGATTGCATCAGCTGCAAGGTGAACACGTCTGAATTTTTGGAGCAAATTAATATCCCCTTCATCTTCGGGACTGAGACAGACTCCTGAACCTTAAATTCAGTGAGTAGAATTAAGGACCTACTATGCACCCAGCCTCACGATAGGAGCCAGAGAGGGGGCAGTTAGGAACATTAGATGCGATTCTTGGCCTCAAGGAGTTCTCCATGTATTCGGGAAGAGAAGACATACACAGGTGTGTCACACTCGTCCTCCGTTCTCCTCCTCCATCCTCCTCTCCTTTCTTTTTTTTTTTTTGACAGGCAGAGTGGACAGTGAGAGAGAGAGACAGACAGAAAGGTCTTCCTTTTGCCGTTGGTTCACCCTCCAATGGCCGCCGCGGTCGGCGCGCTGCGGCCGGCGCACCGCGCTCGTCCGATGGCAGGAGCCAGGAGCCAGGTGCTTTTCCTGGTCTCCCCATGGGGTGCAGGGCCCAAGCACCTGGGCCATCCTCCACTGCACTCCCGGGCCACAGCAGAGGGCTGGCCTGGAAGAGGGGCAACCGGGACAGAATCCGGCGCCCCGACCGGGACTAGAACCCGGTGTGCCGGCGCCGCAAGGCGGAGGATTAGCCTGTTGAGCCACGGCGCCGGCCCTCCTCTCCTTTCTGTTCAGTGGTTGAGGATTCAAGCTTAGGTGCTGCATGACCCTGGATGAGCTGCTTACCCTTGGTCCGAGTTTCTCCTTCAGGAAGGTGGGGATGAGCTTAGTGCTTCACGCATGGTGCTGATGTGAGGACGGAGCCCTAGGGTGCTTTCCCTGGTACCTGTCTGCCACATGTGAGCATCCCAGACAGGTTCTTCATACTCAGCTTCCTCCTCCTCTTGTCCTGCCTCTTCCCCTGGGCAGTGAATAAGCATATAACTCCTGGAGCTGAAGGCTGATTCAAAATCCTACCTCCACTGCATACCATCAGCATGGCCCAGGGCAAGTGACTGCACCTGTTGGTGCCTCCACTCCCTGTCTACGCAGGGGAGATGCCAGGACAGTACTGACATGTGCTATGTTGAAGGATTACTTGAGTCCATGACTGCAAATGAACTACCAGGTCTGGGCCTCAGCATTGAATCATAGTATTCCCTCTCATTTACTTGAATTATCATTACTGTGTTCCCATGTACATTATTTATTATATAATAATATACAAGGGATCTGCAAATAGGTCATGGAAAATGTGTATTGTGGGAAAACTATATGGAGATTTCAAAACGTATTGGCACCTAAATAAACTCATACTTGTATTTTCCCCAAAACTTCAAATTATAGAATGAATATTGTTGTTGTTGTTGTTGTGGTTAATATTATTAGGTTACTCCTGGGTGTAGTGAGGGAGCAACCTCATCTTGTTAAGCTGGACTAAGAGTGTGCATGGTTTTTCCTTTTTTAAAATGAGGTAGGGTCATGTGAATGAGGTATCCCAGAGGGGCCACCTGGTCACTTGGCATTGCATTTTGCTTGAATATAATACGTGTACACTCACTGTGCTGGGTTTTCTAGGGAGAGCTAAGCTGCTGAGGAATGAGGTGACTCCAGTCTAAAGACTGTTTTTTGGACATCCTGGGACTGGCCATCCCCCTGGCCCCTATGTTCCCTCCTCGTGGCTTTCACTCCCTTCTGCACCAGGAGATGTGACTGGCAGGGAAGGTAATGTGCCATGTGTGAGAGAAGAAAGGACACTGCTTAGGGCAGCTTTGCTACAGAAACACTAGATGAAGCCCAGATGCGAGCCACATGTGCTCTGCTGCTTTAAACTTCCTGGTAGCCATGATATGAGTAGTAAAAGGAAACAACTTTTTAAAATATTTATTTGAAAGAGTTACAGAGAGGAACAGACACAAAGAGATCTTTCACCTACAGGTTCACTTTCCACATGACTACAATGGTCAACGCTAGGCCAGGCTGCAGCCAGCAGTCCAGAGCTGCTTCTAGGTCTTCCACATGGGTGCAGGGGTCCAGGTGCTTGAAACAACTTCCCCTGGTTTCCCAGATGCATTAGCAGGTAGCTGGGTCGCAAGTGGAGTAGCCAGGCCTTGAACTGGCCCCATAGGGGATTGCTGGTGTTGCAAGGAGCAGCTTTACCCTCTCTGCCACAAAGCCGGCCCCGGAAACAATTTATTTTATAAGTACGATGCACTACCGATTGCACCTCTGGAGCACCCAGTTTGTTTTAATAATGAATTTTACTAGGGGAATTCAAGAAATGGAATTAAAAGATCAACATAAACTCCATCAGGTTTAAGACAGTTTTCTAAGTGATTATGACAACCATCTGTTCCATCCCTAAATAATGAGGGTCCTTAGAAGTGATCCATTTCGAGGCACTCTATACATTATTATCATTTTTTAAAGTTTTTAAGCATTTCATTCAGCGAGAGAAATGCACAGGAGAGCGAGAGCTTTAACTAGGGGAGAAGAAGTTTAGAAGCTAAGCTGGGTCCGTACCAGGTAGAGAGTGGGCCAGGAGCAGGAGCAGCATGGAGCAAGTGTGCAGGCAGGAAAGCAGAGGCAGGGCAGAGGCCAATGGGCCGCAGACCAGAAACAAGGGAGGGGCCCACTGTGCTCCAGGCCTTTTGTTTACTCCCAAAGGGGAGTGGCTATGTAGTCTGATTGGCAGGTGGGCATACTGGTCGGGTCAGGTAGGGGCATGAGATTGCACAGGGGGCAGGACGAAGGTGTGGACTCCAGCTTACAGATCTAATCAATTTGATCCTATCTGCCTGCCTATATCATTCCCCACTCAGAGGTTCCAGACCTTAATCTTCAGGGATGTTGGAGGATGTGGAATCATCATATCTTCCTTAGCTGCTTCCTGCTTATTAGGGGTATAGCACAGGCCCTGTCTGTCCTGGGTCTGGAAGTCTCTGCACATACATTATTAACTGGAAAAAAATGGATTCCCTTAAAGATTTTTTTTTTTTTTTAGATTAAGAAATGAGAACAAGTCAGAAGGACCATAGTTAGGACTGAAATGTGAGTGTGTAATGATTTTCTGTAGAAACCCTCACAAAATTTACATTGTATAAGAAGCAGAATACTATGAGTATTGAGGTAGTGGAGGAGGACTCTCTGGGGAAGCTCTCCTGAGCATATTTAATTAACTTGAGGGACAGAGAAAGACCACGAGCTCCTGTCTTCTGACTTAATTTCCATTTGCCTACAACGGCCACTGCTGGGCCAGGGCCAAAGCCAGGACCTGAGCATGCAATCCAGGTCTCTCCTGTGGGTAGCAAGAACCAAGTTAGAGCGATCACTGTGGCTTCTCAGGGTCTGCATCAGCAGGGAGCTGGAGTGAGGAGCTGGAGGTGAGAATTGAGTCCAGGTTCTCCAATGTGGGATAAGAGCATCCTAACCACCAGGCTAACTCGCTCTTCCCAGGCATGTTGTCTGCTAAGGCTTTGGCTAACTCTCCCCAAGACACACTCATCACGAGCTGTTGTTAGTGTTCTTGGGCCTTCCAGGGAGTCAACAGCCAAGATGCCTTAAGAATTCCCCCTAGGCCGGCGCTGCGGCTCACTAGGCTAATCCTCCGCCTGCGGCGCTGGCACACTGGGTTCTAGTCCTGGTCAGGGCGCCGGATTCTGGTTGCTCCTCTTCCAGGCCAGCTCTCTCCTGTGGCCCAGGAGTGCAGTGGAGGATGGCTCAAGTGCTTGGGCCCTGCACCCCATGGGAGACCAGGAGAAGCACCTGGCTCTTGGCTTCAGCTTCAGATTGGTGCAGCGCACTGGCCACAACACGCCAGCCGTAGTGGCCACTTAGGGGGTGAACCAATGGAAAAAGGAAGGCCTTTCTCTCTCTCTCTCTGTGTATAACTCTGCCTGTCAAAAATAAAAATAAAAAAAAATTCCCCCTAAAAAATGTTGCCATGACCTCTGCTCTTGACGTGTCTGTTTTCCTTTAACTGAATACTTCTCCCTCTTGGTAGCCGTTGCTCTGCTTGTGTTTTGTCTTCAGCATCACACTGGTGTAGCCATGTTTCATCTGCTCTTGCAATTCTTTCAAGAAATGCTTCAGGATCTTACCCCACCCTTTAAAGTTTCCAATGTTGATCTGGGTGCATCAGTTTCAGCACTCATCAAGCGGGGAGTTGCTCCACCTTGAATTTTCAGTTAGAATTGTGGAGTTGAACCAGTTGAGATATCTGATTTTGACTTCTGTTTCTGCTGTAGATCACCAGACCTGTTTCATATCTTGTTTATACAACAAGATACATTTTCCCCCCCACAGATTGACATGGATCATCTGCTGGTACAGGCTTTATCCATAAAGTCATCTTATCTCTTCTTAAAATGAGTTATCTGTTTGCAAACTGTTCATTTCTTTGGGACATTGTCTTTGTAAAGCATCAACAATTTCAGCATTTTTCCACCAAAGTTTCACCATAAGTTTGATGTTTTTTTCCTTCTGTTTTAGCAAAATTCAAGATGTTCTTTTTATTTTTTTAACTTTTATTTAGGATATAAATTTCCAAGGTACGACTTATGGATTACAATGGCTTTCCCCCCATATTTTCCCTCTCCCCCCGCAACCCTCCCCCCTTGCCCGCTCCCTCCACCCTTTCGTTCACATCCAGATTCATTTTCAATTCTCTTTGTATACATGTGATCAATTTAGCATGTGTTAAGTAATGAATTCGTCCCTTTGCCCTCATATAGTAACACAAAGTGAAATATACTCTTTGAGTTCTCGTTTTAGCATTGAGTCACATTGCACAGCACATTAAAGACAGAGATCCTAGATGAAATATATATATATATATTTGAAACTGATTAATTTTTTTGATGCAGTTTCCAATGTAACACTGAGTTTTTCTTTTTTTTTTTTTCCTTTTCGATTATCTTTATATAGAGAAGATCGGTTCAGTATGTATTAAGTAAAAATTTTCATCAGTTTGCATCTACACAGAAACACAAAGTGTAAAAGTACTGTTTCAGCACTAGTTACAGCGTTACTTCACATTAGATAACATATTAAGGACAGATCCCACATGGGATATAGGTACACAGTGACTCCTGGTGTTGATTTAACAATTTGACACTCTTATTTATGGCGTCAGGAATCTCCCTAGGCTCTAGTCATGAGTTGCAAAGGCTATGGAAGCCTTTAGGGTTCGCCAATTTTGATTCTATTCCGACAGGGTCACAGTCAAAGTGGAGGTCCCTTCCTCCCTTTGGAGAAAGGTGCCTTCTTCTTTGGTAGCCCCGTTCCTTCCACTGGGATCTCACTCGCTGAGGTCTTCCCTTTAGGTCTTCTTTTTTTCCTTTTGCAGAGTGTCTTGGCTTTCCATGCCTAAAATACTCTTATGGGCTCTTGAGCCAGATCTGAGTGCCTTAAGGGCTGATTCTGAGGCCAGAGTGTTATTTAGGACATCTGTCATTCTATGAGTCTTCTGTGACTCTGCTTCCCATGTTGGATCATTCTCTCCATTTCTGGTCCTATCTGTTTGTATTGGTAGAAACTAGTCTTGTTTGTGTGTTCCCTTTGACTCTTAGCCCTTTCAGTGTGATCAATTGTGAACTAAAATTGTTTACTTGGGCCGTTGAGATGGCATTGGTATATGCCATCTTGATGGGGTTGTATTGGGATCCCCTGGCACGTTTCTAACTCCATCATTTGGGGCAAGTCCAGTTGAGTTTGTCTCAAATTGTACCTATCTTCCCTTTCTTTTTCTCTCTCTCAAAGTTGACTGGGATCACTTTTCAGTTAAACTTTAAACACCTAAGGCTAATTGTGTGTTAGTTGTAGAGTTCAACCATTAGTACTATCACAAAAACAAACATCAAAGAGAGATACTAAGATGGGTAAAGATTTACATTGTATATCAACAGTCCGGACAAGAGCTGATGAAGTCTTATTTTCTCATAGTGTTCATTTCATTTCAACAGGTTTCCCTTTTGGTGTTCAGTTAGTCGTCGCCAATCAGGGAAAACAGATGGTATTTGTCTCTTTGGGACTGGCTTAGTTCACTCAGCATGATGTTTTCTAGATTCCTCCATTTTGTCGCAAATGACAGGATTTCATTGTTTTTGACTGCTGTATAGTATTCTGTAGAGTACATATCCCATAATTTCCTAATCCAGTCTACTATTGATGGGCATTTGGGTTGGTTCCAGGTCTTAGCTATTGTGAATTGGGCTACAATAAACATTAGTGTGCAGACGGCTTTTTTGTTTGCCAGTTTGATTTCTTTTGGGTATCTCCTTTTTAGAAGCTTCAAACTAGATTCTGGTCAAATGTGTTACAATAAGTTAATGCAAGTTTATTGTGGTGAAAAACATTGTAGATACCTCAAATATTCATGGAAAGTTGAATTAGAAGGTAAATGTTTTGCTCCAAAAGTTTTTGGAATGTATGCATAAGTTTTTCATAATATTTTCCATGAACTTTGAGAGACCCCTTGATTTTAACCCAGTGCATCAAAGTTACTGTCAAATAAACTTGGAATCAATGTAAAAATAGCTGAGACATTGTACAGTGCTGTCTGCCGAACTTATCGCTCATTCATACTGTTCTTATCATGAGCATCCACAGCTCATGATGCCCACCGGCAATCTCCCCTCATAGCTATTTTATTTTATCACTGTTGTCTCTTGGAGGACATTTGTGCCTTCAGATAAGACTTCCCTAGACTTATAGGATGATGCAAACCCTTCCATTCTTTTCCCCTGCGATGCCCATGAGTGAGTTCTGTTCCCACATCTCCTCATCCAGGCAGCTCAGAAGCCACAGGGTCAAGTCAAAATATTTCACTACTGGGCTGGCACCAGTAGCATCTGCTCAGCCGCTCATACAGGCTCTGGGCTGTCACTGCTGGTTCTCAGTCATGCTGTGTGTGGGGGTGGTTCTCGTGGGACAAGCACCCGTGGTTCCTTTCTTCTCTCCTCTCCTCTCTCCTCCTCTCTCCTCTCCTCTCCTCTCTCCTCTCCTCTCTCTCCCCTCTCCCCTCTCCCCTCTCCTCTCTTCTTCCTTCCTTCCTTCCTTCCTTCCTTCCTTCCTTCCTTCCTTCCTTCCTTCCTTCCTTCCTTCCTTCCTTCCTTCCTTCCTTCCTTCTCAGGCAGATTGGACAGAGAGAGACAGAGAGAAAGGTCTTTTTCCATTGGTTCACCCCCAATGTGCTGCGGCCGGCACATCACTCTGATCCAAAGCCAGGATCCAGGTGCTTCCTCCTGGTCTCCCATGTGGGTGCAGGGCCCAAGGACTTGGGTCATCCTCCACTGCACTCCAGTGCCACAGCAGAGAGCTGGACAGGAAGAAGAATGACTGGGACAGAATCTGGTGCCCTGACCAGGACTAGAACCCAGAATGCTGGTGCCGTAAGCGGAGGATTAGCCTACTGAGCCGCGGCACTGGCCCCTATCTACTTTCATTCCTGGCTCTTTTTCCTGGCTCCCTCTGCTCTGTATCCCTTGTTCCTTTAGTGGGATGGACATTTGGATTTGAATGTTCTGAAGGCCACCCACAATCAGATTCACACAAACGTGTTTTCTGATGGTTCCAAGCCAAACTGTCCAAGGTCTGCATTGTGTCCATCTTCCACAGAAGTGGACACTAACCCTTAAGTCTTGAGCTTCCTGCTATGAGACTGGAAGCCACTGCAGATCAGAGACAATACCACCTGTGCCTGGCACATGGCCAGCCCTTGATGAATGTTGAATGAATAATGAATTTACAAATGCTAGTTTATCAGATACTAGAAATAAACACATAGAAAGTACTTCCTTAGCAGTCCCCAGTCTATAATAGTGACAGCAGCTGGTATTTTCTGAGCATTTATTTTTTGTCAGACCTTAGATCTATTAGCCCAGGTAATTAACACTCCGCTGGTAAGAGGCATTCATAATCCCTATGAAAAAGACGAGAAAACCAAAGCAAAGGAGGACAAGGCTCATTTCTCCAAGTCACACGGCTGATGAGAAGAGTAGGGGCTTGAGCCCAGCTCTGCGGCTATAACCAAGCTCTTCACTGCTGCCCTGAACCTCCTGCCTGCAGCAGCCCCCAGATGCCCTTCCACACCCTTGGACCACACGTTGGACACACATCGTTCTCCTTCAAACGTGCTTGAAGCTCTTCTCTCCAGTTCTTCTGTCTGGAGTGCAGGTACAGGGAACATTATCTGCTGTCTCTGTATTGCTGCTGTCTGCTTGGCCTCTGCAGCACCAGCTGTGTGCAGATGAGTGTGGATCTTCTCTAGGGGCTCCAGCTTTCCCCAGCGCACTCAGATGCCCAGGAGGTGGGCATTTATGTGCCGCTAGAGAATGCACTCTTTGTTCTTAGGCTGATGGTTCAGTGCCAAGGAGAGTGCCTGCTACCTATTACAATGATCCGATGGGGTAGGCATTTGTCCTGTCAGTTAAGATGTTGGTTAAGATGCTTGTGGGTGCTGTGATACACCAGGTTAAGCCCCTGCTGGGATGCTTACATTAAATATCAGCGTCTAGGATCAAGATCTGCTGCTGCTTCCAATCCAGCTCCCTACTCTCACGTACCCTGGGAGGCTCCAGGTGATGGCTGAAGTACTTTGGTCCCTGCCATCCTATCGTGGGCATTTAGGAAATGAACCAGCAGATCCAGGAGACGTCTGTAACTCTATCATCCTGCCTTTCAAACAAAATTAAAATAAATTCACATATACATAATTAAACAAAAGACACCTCTGTCCCACATTAGAATGCCTGGCTCTAGCTTCTGACCCAAGCTTCATTCCAATGCAGACACTAGGAAGCAGCAGCGATGGTTGAAGTAACTGGTTCTGGCCACCCACAGGGGAAACCTAGATTGAGTTCTGTTACACCATGCATGTGGATGCTTCTTAGCTCTTGGCTTCAGCACAGACATCACAGGAGTGACGTAGTGATTGCAGCTCTGTCTGTCTCTGTTTTTGTCTTTTTATCTTTCAAATAAAAAAATTATAAAAATAATAAAGATAAAATACCCTGAGGATGTGTACTGATTGGAGTTATTGATAACCAGGCAGGTTCTTAGTACCTCTGGACTCAGCAAATCTCACAGCTGCTGGAGCCCTGGGCACCTTCTTGTGCCCTTGACAATCGTTTCTGTGTGGAATCACTGCCACCATGCCTGGAGTGCTCCCATCATATAGAATTTTTCCAAAATAAGCATTTCTTCCTGTAGTATCCTTGGTAGAACAAAATATAATTGCAGGAAGAGCAGTGTCTTCAGTCTCCAAAACATTTGTGTGACTTGGAAGTGTGTATGCAGTCTGGGCCCAGGGTTCTAGAGATTTGTGGGCAGGGGCAGGGGGCCAGGAAGCGGGGAGGGTTGCTGAAACGTGCTTCCCCTCCTTTCTGACTTTGTCGGGAGCCAGCACCCATATATATCCCTCTTAGCACTTCTAAGCAGCAACCTGAGTCTACCAGATGGCTGTGGGATTGCCTGCAAAGCCATCGGCGCATGATTCTTTAAAAAAGCAAGTTCTCATTAAAAGTGAATGAAAGCAGGAATTTTCAACATGTCTGTTTGAAACTAAGAATTTTTGAGCAAACTTGGGCTTATGTGAAATGAGGCACTGTCGAAGCCCCTGAAAGCTCAAAAAGGCTGTCTTTTCAGCAAACTACACACTGATGGAGCATTCCACTCTGTGTGAGCGCTATTGTGGGGTGTCACGGAGGCAGTGGTGAACCACATTGGGGTCCCTGTGCCCCAAGGGCTTGCATTGGCACCGAGAGCCCATTAGTGTGCCTTTGTGGGGAGTGGTTAGGCCCATCAGTAGCTTCCAGCAGTTTAACATCTTCACCAATGTCTTCCTGTATTTAACCATAGTGATGCTGTGCAGGAGGAAGGGAACGCATTTCCTTCCTATCTGTATGTTTCACTGTGGCATACCTCACTGGAAGACACATCTATTCCATACGCTGTAAGTCACAGAAACTGGTAGAGAGAGCTATGCATAGCCCAACTTGCAATTCATGAGTAGGAGAGTTGGATGATTTTCTTTGTGGGGACGGTGCTGTAGAGTTCTGTTACACCATGCATGTGGATGCTTCTGTAGCAGACACGCTAGTACAAAGCCTTACAGGATGGCTGCTCGCCTGTAGTCTTCAGGTGCCCCAAGGTCATTTACAAACCATCCTCTCCATACCTGTGGCATCTCAAGTCCCTCTGTGCACAAGAGGGTGCTCGGTCCATGTGCAGGGTGCGCCAGATGAGTTGGGAGTTGAAGCCCCATGAAGTGTCCACAGCTGGTGTGGGAGGGGATCTGATGAGTACAGACCCTGATCCCTCACATTCTCAGCTGTGCTTTACTGACCCTCAGAGGGTCCCCTGTGGAGCTGAGCCCAGTGGCCATCACAGGCTCAGGAATGATGGCATTATTGGCTTTCCTCCCATCATCATCTCTCTCCCCAACTCTGCACCAGGCTTCCTGGCATCATCTCCCATGTAAGGCACCTGTACCAAGTTCTAGCCTTAAGGTCTGTTTCAGAGGGCGTGTGAACTCAAGGTATTCTCTCAGAGAACACCAAGGGAGCAGACACAAAGCCCTGGCAGAGCAGATCCTGGCCACTGCCACAGTCCCTGAGTGGCAGGATGCAGTGGGTCTCACAGTGCAGTTGCTAGTTGGGTGGGGATTGTGCACCGATGCTTGCCAGCTGAAGCAGAAAAATGCAGGTAGGGCCCTTGAAGTCCCACAGGTGAGGACAAGTTGATCCAGGGTGTGTGGCACCCACAGCTGCAGCCCTAAGTTCCCACAAGGGCAACGTGGGTGTTGCTGGTGTTTGTGCCCTGGCCACACAGCACCCTGTGCTAAGCAATGCAGCAGGAGACTTTCTCATGTCTTGTTTGTTACTAAGATATTCAATGAAACCACAGTTTATATAATGTGATATTCTGATACAAAGCTACAAAGTGTTCATGGGAAAATTGAATCACAGGATACATTAATTTGGCATAAGTGATGGGTATCAGTTGATGCTGGTGCCAAGCCTCCATAAGGAGAGAGGAACCTCCCTAGATGGAACAGAGCGAGGGAGTGTGGTCTGGGGGTTTGTGCCAAGAAATCCTGCACCAGGAAGATGTAGAGGGGTCCATTCTGTGTCCCATAAGGAGTCCTGGCTCTCGGGGTTTCTGGTAGCAACAAGGCTGCTTGCTGTCCCCTCAGATAGAATAGATTCAGCAGTAGCTGTGCAGCTCGGGGAAGTGGCAGACAGTGGAGCCAAGCAGTTGTGTCCATCCCATTTTTCTAGACTGGGTTTAAAGCCAGTGAGGACTGCAGGATTCTCGTGTAGGCAGGGCTGCTGGTCTGTGGTGATGATGAGGGTCATGCAGATTTTTTTTCTCTTCTCCCAGGAAGATGGCTTCCCCTAGCTAGGAAGCTGCAGCTTACTCCATTCCTCTCTCTGCTGGGTTTTAACATCTTTGTGCTGTGTAGAGTTCCTGTCAACCGCTTGGAAATGTGGCCCTCCTTTATTCTGGTTCTTCTGTGGCTGAAGCGAGTATAGGATTCTCTGTTCAGCCATCTTTATCTCTGCCCAATCCCATTAAACTGTTTAGATACTTTTCTCCAGTCCAGGGCTTCTCTGTTAGATTTAACTAGAGAGCTTGTTAAAGGTGGATTTCTGTGTGGACCTGAGCATGTGCGTTTCCAGTGAGTTTCCATGTGGTGCTGGAGACCACACTTGATTACTGCTCTAGTCCAGCCGTCATTCACATGTTCTAAGCTGAGTTGTTAGGAGGCTGAAGTTCATGGCTTAGAACCACTCAAGGCCCCGAGACTGGGCACCAGCGCCTTTCTGTGCCCCAACATGTTGGGATAAGGTGGATGGTGATGGGCAGAGATATCCGTGTATTACTCTGGGATCCTAATTGCTTTATACTTGTACTAATTTTATAGGGCAGCCATAGCTAAGTACCACAGACGGGAGGCTTAAGTGACAGAAATTAGTTTTCTCAGCTCTGGACGGTGGTCCAAGATTATGGCATGGGCAGTGTTGTTTTCTTCTGAGTCCTCTCTGGTCAACCTGGAGATGCACTCTTCTCCCATTGTCTTTGCTCTCTTGTCCTAATCTCTTCTGATAGGATCACCAGTCAGATCAGATTAGGGCTCACCCTAATGACTTGGCTTTAATCTAATTACTGCTTTAAACACTATCTTTAATCATCAGCACATTCTTAGATACTGAGGCTCAGGGGAGCAGCATTTGATTTGTGTGTGTGTTTGGGGGGGGGCTCAGTTCAGCCCATAAATCAATGTCTATCAGGAAATTTTCATCTCTCCGAGGCTGGATTTTCTTCTGTCTCTCTGTGTGTGGACAATCCCTTCTGTGTGGCAACATAATGATGAAATTGGCTGGAATGTGACAGCACATTAGCAGTCCCAAAGTTCAAAACAGAAAAATGCTAGCTGTGTAATTGTATTTAGACATTTCTGAGATTCAGTCAGATACTGTGTTCACGTCAGATGTGTGGCAAAGGCGTGTGTTCCTTTCCAGGGTTCTTACCTCATTTCAGTCTTATTCACTTGGGTAGCTGTAAAGGAAGTGTCTTGTCTATGGACAGACTCAGCAGTGGCCAGGGTGCAGTGCAGCCTCGTGGGTAGCGCATGTCATGTCTGTGATCTCTCAGCTGTGTGACCCCATGACATTGGAGCAGTTGCCAGCCTCAGCTTAGAAGCATGTCTTTTACTTGTTTCTGGCTCTCTGTGTAGAGACTCACTCCTCTCAGAGGACATGCTGGGGTGATGTCCTGATGCCAGGGTCCCCTCCCCTCTTTGGACTAAATTTTAGGAGGCTTATTTTCTTATTGTGGCCCCAGAGAGTATCAGATTTCCTATGTTTACATTTTTGGAATTTGGCAGCCATGGAATCTGAGAAACTCCCTGGTCACAAATATATGCTCACCAGGTCCTCTTGTTGGCTATGATGCACTTCTCAAGGCCCCAGAGGCATTGGGTCAGGCTGATGCACTGAGGGGCTGCTGAAAAATGCAGGGTCTGAGTCTCTGTGAGGCCAGGTTGTGAGTCTTGTTGTGCTCATCTTCAGTGCCCAATTTCCCTTGCTGTAGACATCAAGTTAGATCTAATGTCCTGTGGTATCCACCTCCCATATTTCATGTGCAACTTCTATTACTCTTCCTCTATTCTTTCTGTCATTATTATGAATTTGGTCACCATCATACAGCACCTCGAAGTAGCCTCTTAGCCAATCTCTCCTCATCTTCCACTAATCTATTCCCTACCCTGCTGGTAAAACCAACTTTAGAAAATGCACATTTGTTTTTCTTCATTGCTTTTCTTAAACCCTTCGATGGCTCTGTGGTTCTTCTATGTTGCTGTGTAACAGATCCCTACAAACTTGAGCATTTTCATCTCACAGTTTATGAGGTCCAGGAATCTGAGCTCCTTGCTTCAGGGTTTCTCACAGGCTGCAGCTCTAGTGGCCAGTGCTGAGGTCTCAGCTGATAAGCTAACGACAGAGGGCTCCACTTCCCAGGTCACTAAAACGATTGGCACGATCGGCTCTTGCAGAGCTCTGTGACTTTGACTGAGCGACTCTGGTTCCTGCTGGTGGCTGGAAGCTGCTGCATTTCTTTGCCACAAGGACCTTTCTAATACAGATTTTGACTTCATCAAATCAGTAAGGAAGATAGCCTGTTAACCGAAGGAAGTCACGATTTTATTTTTATTTATTTAGAAAGTCAGAGTTGGAGAGAGAGGTGAAGAGAAGTTAAGAGAGAAAGTGAGAAATTTTCCCTTTTTTTTTTTTTGACAGGCAGAGTGGACAGTGAGAGAGAGACAGAGAGAAAGGTCTTCCTTTTGCCACTGGTTCACCCTCCAATGGCCGCCGCGGCCGGCACACTGCAGCCGGCGCACTGTGCTGATCCGAAGCTGGGAGCCAGGGGCTTTTCCTGGTCTCCCATGGGGTGCAGGGCCCAAGCACTTGGGCCATCCTCCACTGCACTCCCGGGCCACAGCAGAGAGCTGGCCTGGAAGAGGGGCAACCGGGACAGACTCCAGTGCCCCGACCAGGACTAGAACCCGGTGTGCCGGCGCCGCAAGGCGGAGGATTAGCCTAGTGAGCCATGGTGCCAGCTGAGAAATTTTCTATCTACTGTTTCACTCCCCAGATTGGCCACAATGGCCCGTGCTGGGGCAGACTGAAACCAGGAGCTAGGAGCTTCAGCTGGGTCTCCCATGTGTGTGTGCTGCAGGGCCCTAAACTCTGGAACCATATTCTGTTGCTTTTCCCAGGCCACTAGCAGGGATCTGAATCAGAAGTGGAGCAGCTGGAATAGGAACTGGTAAACATATGGGATGACAGCATCGCAGGTGGTGGCTTTACCCGCTATGCCACAACACCAGCCCTAGAAGTCAATTTTAAATTGGGATAATGACATCTCATCATTGTTGCTGTATTTTCTTAGAACAAAATCATTACTTTCAGCTTCAGCCCACACTCAAGGCAATTATGGCTGGCTGTGAATACCAGTGGTGGGGACTGTGGGGCTGACTCTAGAGTCTTGCTGACACTGGTTTCTCATTGATCATGCCATGCAGCCCAGACCTCAACTGGGGCAGGAGAGCTCAGTGGTTGAGAGTAGCAGAGACCATGGCATCAGACAGAATTAAGTCAAAAGAGTCCTGATGACTCTATAACTCTGGGAAGGTGTTGAACTGTATAGACCTTTGTATACTCATCTTTAAAATGGGGATAGTAATATAGCCTCGCTTATGGGAGCTATGGTCTGAGTGAGTCTCCCAAAATTCAAATGTTGAAATTTAATCACCAATGTGACAGTGTTAAGAGGTGGGGGCAAGTTATGAGGGTTTTTAGAAAATGGCTTGAGAAAGCTCGGTCGGTCTTCTCTTCTGCCATGTGAAGACACAGCATTAATAGCTTTTGTCTGTCTGCTGCTATGTGAGGATGCAGTAAGATGTGCCATCTTAGGAGCAGCACAAACCTTCCTAGATGCTGAGCTGGCTGGTGTTTTAATCTTGTACTTCCCGGCCTGCAGAATGGTGAGCCATAGATTTCTGTTCTTAGTAAGTTACCCGGTGTCAGGCATTTTGTTCTAGAAGCACGGACAGAGGGAGATAAGGGGAATTTGGAGATTTGTAGAATACCTAATCAAGAACAAGAGCTCTGTGATGTTAAGAATTATTTTTATTAGATGTGCACATTAGACCCTCAGTAATCTGTGCCACTTTGCTTCCAGCCTCGTATGTCTTGTGTCTTCCCTCTCCCCACATGCTCCCTGGAGCTCTGGTCCTGATGAGTTACAGGGCATTTCCCCAGTGTATTAGGTACTTTGATAGAACAGTGTCTGCCCAAGCACTTCCCACAAATCACACTGCCTACCCTGCTTCCTCCTCTGTCTTCCAGAAGTCAACTGAAGCATCAAGAAACCTTTTATGCCCTTAGAATAGCTGGGTGCTCCACCTCCTCCCAGAACACCAACTCTGCTTTGCATGTCTGTTTTCTGGTTGGCTATAGATTCAGTGTCTTTCCCTTCTGGGTTCTACATGCCTAACAGCATGCACGTCTGACACCTACTAGATGCTGTTTGTAGTTCAGGAAAAAAAATTATGGTCCAAAAATTTTATGTGCATGATATTAGTGCGGTTGGAAAGGTAGTTAACATAATTGAAACTCAAAGAAATTCAGTGATTGGTCCAAGGTCACGTGGTTAATAAATGTCAAACCCAGTGTGCCAACTCTATACAAAGTACCCTTTTGAAAGAGATTTATGTAAATCTTTTATGAGAATGAGAACTTTTGTAAAACAAGAGAACTCCCAGAAAATTCAAGGCCTGCTGCTTAATTGGCCAGTGAGTTGTCTGGTTATTTGGAAGAGCAAGTGGATGACCCTGTGCCCAGAGACTTCCCATGTGTACTGTTCTGGGAAGTTCTAATGAAGTCTGTTGGGTGGGATAGACATCACTCATAAAAAGGATCATCAGTATTTCCTCTGAAGAGCCCAATTATTTCACGGCTCCTCTGTTGAATGAAAGTCAGTAATAAACATGTGTGGAAAAGAAAAGATCAGCTAACATCCTGTTAGATGGCCCACAAACAGAAAAACAGAAATTCATGATAGATTTTAAAAGCATAGTAAATAATACTCTTAATCAGCTTACCAAGGTAGTGATTTCATGAGTGCCTAAATTAATAAAACAAATTTCATGTTCAGAAGCAGGTAAGCTTTCTCGCTGTTAAATATCAGTTAATTGAAATTTTTCTTGGTTCTGTTTTCTGTATTTCATGCATAGCATTGTGGCTATCTTAGGGGAACTCCATAAGACCAAACAAATGAAACAAACATATCTCATAATCCCTACTAAATCAAACTCTTTATTTGTTATTACTACCCATCCTCTCCATATTGGTATAAATCCATAACTTTTGAATTCTTATAGTTCCAAAACTGGTATGGTTTTAAAGTAACAGTCTTTTAGAATGTAGGTCTCTGAGGATGGATTTGTTGGTAGATAGAGCCATCCATGGTCATGTCAGCATATTCAGTGCATCAATTTATTATATGGCAGGACTTTGTAACCTTAACCAGTATACATGGGATGAAAAATGATGGCTATAGCAGCTAAGGAGAGCCAGAAATGCAAATCCAGTCCTCAGAAACAGTAAACATGATCGTCATAATCTCTGGTGTTTGTTGAGTTAGAGCATGAGCTGTGTACTTTACATGTATTATTTATTTCTCACAGCAGCTCATTTCCCTTGCACTGGCATTATTGTATTTCTACAGATGAGGAAACTGGAGCTTCATCAATGTTAAGTAACTTTTCTCAGTTTGTACTTTTGATATGAAGGAGCTTCCAAAAGTTCACGGAAAACGAAATAGATCACATACATTTTATAGGAACATTTTAAAACTCCCTTGCAAGTGCAAAGATGCAGTCTTAGAAGAGGTAATTCTATGGCTGGCACTGTGGCTCACTTGGCTAATCCTCCACCTGCGGTGCCGGTACCTCGGGTTCTAGTCCTGGTTGGGGCGCCGGATTCTGTCCCGGTTGCTCCTCTTCCAGTCTAGCTCTCTGCTGTGGCCCGGGAGTGCAGTGGAGGATGGCCCAAGTGCTTGGGCCCTGCACCCCATGGGAGACCAGGAGAAGCACCTGGCTCCTGGCTTTGGATCAGCACGGTGTGCTGTCCACGGTGGCCATTTGGGTGGTGAACCAACAGTAAAGGAAGACCTTTGTCTCTCTCTCTCACTGTCCACTCTGCCAGTCCAAAAAAAAAAAAAAAAAGTAATTCTGACCCAAAGCCCAGTAAGCCCAGTTCTTGGCTAACAATCTGCCTCAACCCACGTCAACACAACCACACTCATGAGTTCCCCATCCACATAGAATATTCAGTGTTGGATGGTTAATCACTCCCGATGTGCCTGGCAGTGCTCAGGTAGCATGGCCCCTTCTGTCTGGAGTTGTCATTTCTTACCACTTCCTTAGGGAAACAGGTTTCCAGAAGCTTTGTCCTATAAGTCACTCTCTCCTGCCTTGCCACAGACGGAAGGGCTTTGGAAAAGGAAAGTCGGGCGTTTTTGAGTGTTGGGGAACTGAGGGCTAGGGGCTCTGAGAGTTCCCACTGAAGCATATTCTGAGAGAAACAACTAACAGTAACTCAGCTCGGGAAACTCAAGACCTCCAATGCTAGGGTTGTCACAGATGTGGGCTTAACGGCTGTGTAACCCTGGGCCTCAATACCTCTGTCCTCTGGGGTCTCATTTATCTTCTGAGTGGCAGTAATACTCAGACCTGCTTGAAGGCAATAGTGTGAAGATTCAATTAGATACTTAATATGGCGTGGTGAGAAACATCAAGTCTGTTTTTGTTCTGTTTCAGAAGTCAACAAATCAGTGAGTCAAACCTACCCTGTCCCCCGTTGTAGATGAAGTTGATTGTAACTTAGCTATGCCTACTCATTGCCTCTTGTCTCTGGCTGCTTTCCCTCTGTAACAATGAAGTGGAGGGCTTGTGACAGAGATTGTATGGACTGTAAAGCTAAAAGGATTTACTGGTTGAGCATCTCTAATTTAAAAATCTGACATCTGAAATCCAAAGCTTTTTGAGTGCTGATATAATGCTACAAATGTATGCAAATTTCCATACCATGAAACTGGTCTTGTACAGAATTATTCAAAGTGTTCTATGAAATTATCTTCGGGCTATGTGTATAGGGTATATATGACATGGAAATGGATTTCTTGTTGAGATGGGGGTCCCCTCCTCATGATATCTCATTATATATATGCAAATATTCCCAAATCAAAAAAAAAAGATTGAAACACTTCCTGTCCCAAGCATTTAGGACAAGGGTACTCAACCTCTATTACCTCATTCTTTAAGGAAAATGTTTGCTGATCTCTGCTCTATATATTCAAATTTTGTCAACCAATTTATAGGGAGCTGAATTCTCATAAAGGCCAGCCACAAATAAAGTCACAATTTTTTAGATGAGCTCTCTGAGCTGTTTTGACCTTGGTCAGTTGTTTTTCCATGGGGTTGTAACTGAAGGCCCAATATTCTGCTTAGGTCTGGTGCTTTGCTCCAGCAGGAACACTGGAGGCAGTGTGGTTCAATGCTAAAGCAAGAGGGCTTTGAGACAGACCTGATGTGTCTGAGTTAAAGGCACAAGCTCTTTGGACAGATCCCTTACCTGCCCAAGTCATTGTTTTATCAGCTGGAAATATGTGATGCCAAAACTTCAGAGTCATTCAAAGTTTAGAGATTTATGTAAGGACTTAGAATGGGTATCTGATAAATGATGATGGTAATTATTGCAACTTTATTCCCCACCTTAGATTGAGTAAAGACTTTGAGAAGCTATGTGAAAACATTTGGCTTTTATGGAAGGCTTGTAGGAAGGGAGAAATAATCTGATAATAGATACAGAAGAAGAGATGAAGATTCCAACAAATTAAGCTGAAGAGGACTTTTTCTTTATTAATATCTTGGACAGGTTCAATTAAGCAGTAGAGTCTTCAATGAGCTCACCCAGCTTTACCAGGCTTATGAAGGGGATAATCTGGGAGCAGGGGTTCCTGTTCATGTGAGCATGTAGATAAATTTAAGGGAAGGTAGTTTGCATTTAAATCAACTTTGACTTTTGTAGATCCTGTGGCCCTAACAGAAGTTTTGCTTCTGTGAGCTGGGGAAGTAAGCTGTGACGTCGCGATGAGACTGTTACCTAACTATTCTGATATTTCTCATTGATTCAATATATGTTTAGTGAGCCTTTCTGTGTGCTGGGTACTATGCTAGACACCAGAAAAAGAGCAGTGGATAAGGAATCATACTCTTTACATCTATGGAGAGGAGACACTCAGAGGTGAGTCACTTAAGAGGAGCTCCCTCAAAGACAGAGACACATATGTTGAAGGCCCCTCTTACTAGCTCCTGATGTTGCTTGGGATCCAAGGAAGGCCTCATCTCTTTGGGGAAGAAAATGTTCAGGTGAGAGGAGAGTTGGTTATGAGCATTTCCTGCAGGCTAAAGGCCAATGCAATGACAAAGTGGAGCCTTGGAATAGTTGAGTTGAGAGAAATCCCTGAAAGAGGAAATGTGTGTGTGGATGCATAAAAGGACGCACTCATTTTCATGGCTTGGAAAAGGGAGTCTTTTCAGTTTAAGAGGCATCGTTTCCTCAGCCCGGTGTTTCATTCTGTCCCAGTTACATAATAGGGCATGCTGCAGAATACATCACAAAGTGTGTATTAATGGAAAAGGTTAATGTTGAAAAGGATTAATTTCTTCCTCTCTAGCAACACAGACCTAATTAAATGTTTCCAGAAGCAGATGGACGATTCCACCCTCCAAATCGAGATATTTATGTAAATATCACTCAGCTAATTGATACTCAGCTGAATCAAAGCAAGGTAAACAATGTGCTTTCATGGTGTCAACAGTTGTGAGTTTGATTTACGGCATTAATGACTTCCTGGAATGAGCTATTATCCAGAGTAAAAGAGATTCTGGGATCTAATTTATTTTCTTGATTATGAGAGTCACATTGAAAATGAATCCTGTTTACAGGAAGCATACAACGTAGAAGACAGGAACATCACACAGATCCTGTGGGCACAGAGGTGGAGCCTCGCCCCAGGAGTTGTGATTCCAATGATTTATCATAGAAAAGGGTAAATTCTGGGCCCCGTGTCATTCAATAGTGACTCCAGTGAGCATGAGGGGAGACTCGGGACCGAGAGCTTAGAGAGGTAAGCCCAGTGCTCGGCTTCTCCATCGTTCCCTGTGTTTTGGGTGTCACAGCTTTCCAGCCCTTGTCTCATATGAATAGAAGTACTAGCACCTGCTTTGCTCATGCACAGGCCTGTTGATTGGGAACTCAATCAGTGGCCAGGAAGTGCCCCGTGAGCCAGAAGAGACTGTTTCTTTATTACTACAGGGGCATTCACGTTCATATTTTGTTGTGTGCTTTTCCTCTCCAGGTCATGAGAGCCAGCAGGTAGATGGTCACCCTCCCTCGCCCTCCTTGTCTGCTTCCAGGTCCTCAGCTTGTCGTGTCCTTTCCAGGCCTCCTGGAATTCTGTTCGCATGACTCTCCCAAGTGTCACCTTTCAGAAAGATCTTCTCATGCCATCTAAGAAGTTGCCCTGCAATTTCTTTCATCACCACACCTTGATTTATCTTCCTGCAACTTGACATCGTTTATTTGGGATGACTCATTTCTTTGTTTTCTTGGTTAGCATTTGCCTGTGCCAGTGATTTAAAATTCATGAGGGCAGGGGTTATGTCTTCTTCATGCACCAATATGTGCTGGTACTCAGCACAGTGTCTGGCATTAATGATGCTCAAGGAGCATTTGTTGAGTGAATGAACAACATTTTTTATTTAGAGATAATAAGTAATCATTATTCAATCCTAGCTATAGCTCACACCAGAAATACTTGGGGAATTCTGTGGGTCCCACCGCAAGGGTTCCTAGGAATGCTTGGCGTAAGGATTGTGCCTGCTGGGTACCACTTGGTATTACTGTTTCTCTCCTGACCACACTGCTACAGAGCCTGTAAGTGCCGGAGAAGCTCCGGGGCTTTGTCACCACAGTGCCTGGAGCGGATGCTGCCCCACTGCGCTCCCTGATGGCAACTGGCCCCTGCTGCTGTTTGATTTTTAAGGTTTGTTTTGTCTGTGGTTTGAGTTTCTTGGGCTCTGGGTCCCCCCACTTTTTCCTGTGCTAGAGCAAAGGAGACTTCTCTCATCTTCTGCGTGCTGCAAAGGTCACGGCAATGCCTGCACAATGCCCCCGCTGATCTTACTGTCAGTCTTCTCTCTGTAATGGGGAGACGCAGAATCTTGGGTTTGAAAAGGTTGTTGGAGATTCCCAGATCAACAGAGTAAATTAGACGGGAGAGATGTAGGAAGGGAATATCATTATATTCTTAGAATTGTATCCACAAGGCACATTGACTCTGAAAACTAATTAAAATTAGAAAAAAATTAAAGTAAATCGAGGAGCCACTTGTTGCCCAGTCACACTCACTGGTGACTCGGGTGTTTCTTGATCAGGGTCCAGGATCTTCTCTCAGGATTGTTTGTCCCCAGAAGATTTCTTCTACCCCATGGGCAAACGTCCAGGTGGCTCAAGGTTGCCGGCACCAGGGAGGAACACAGGTTACACTCCATTATACTGGGTTGCGGGTGTCTGTGTTGCGACTGTTTGGAATGAACCGCAGTGTGGTAGAATTTTAAGTAATGGTAGAAAATGTGGCAACTGCTGAGGTCATCATTGAGAAGGGACAATACAGTTTCCCAAAACAACCAGGGTACAAGAGCATTCCCCAGTAGGCATCAGGCTCTCTTGTGCACAAAAACACCAGGCAGATTTACCTTTTGTCACCATGGGTGTCTCTGTCCTGAAGGCCCCTCACCCTTTCCCTGGGCAATGTCATCTCTTTGAAAGTCCAGATCCTATGCCATCCCTTCCACGAAGGCTTCCAAGTATAATTGCCAAATTATACATGTTGTTCTGTTGTTAGTGGCTCCTCTTCACACACACACACACACACACACACACCAGATTTCTCAAGGAAAACTGCAGTAGTGATCACAGAAAAAATTTATTAACAAAAATCATTGCTGGTCACGTGTTCAGCATCTCTGATGTGCTCACTGTTTTTATAAGTCGTGTGCATGACTTGATGTAATTTCTCCAGTAGCACTCACTCTCATTAATCCCATTTTGGAGTAGAAGAAAGTGAATCCTGGGAAGGCTGTGCCATTCATGGAAACTGGGAGTGGAGCCTCATCCCAGTTCTATTGTTTCCATTCTATGGCTTCCAGAATAGCTTCTTACACTGCAGACCAGGGGTGGGAAATGGCCAACCCACAGGCTGTGTGAGGCCTGTGGAATTATTTGGTCGGGCACTGCCAATACAACCACAGGTAGGACTCAAAATCCAGTAAATCCATAGCAGGCTAATTTTTAAGTTGACAATTTTGTATGGCCTATGAATGATGTTATAAATATCCAGATGGCTCTTGGCAGAAAAATAGTTTCTCACCCCTACTCCAGACCAACACTGAAAAAGAGGCCATGGGCAGCAACATATCGTGAATAAATGTGGTAGTGGACAAACATTTCCCTTCTGTACTTCTTGGTTGGACTTCCAAGGGCTGCTAAAGCTGGCTCCTTTCTATGCTACCAAACATCTCCCCTGTGATGCACACAGATGTCCTGGCTCAAACATAATGTGCTGTCCACCTTGTAACCATCTTTCAGGCACAGGCTGCTTGCCAGAGGGGACATGGGCACTCTCTTGTGGAATCTGTTGATCTCCTGATGGTTGGTTGTTCTTTACTTTTTCGCTCTCATCTGATCAAAGCATTGCTACACATCATTCATCTAGGCACAACAACTCTCCCTCAGCACACAGGTGAGAATTTCATTGCCAGCATAAGCCGTCTGTTTTCTCTCTGAGCACTTGTTTCCGTTGAGTCCTGAATGCATCAGTAATGAGCCCAGTCCTCTGCAGGTTGATGGACCCACGACCTACTCCTCTAAACCCAGCTGAGCACAGGTGGTCAGTGTGACAGGCACTTGTGGCAGGTGTATTGGACTTGACCTCGTGGCTCTTCTTCTATCTTTTAAAGAATTACGCTCACCCCTCATGATATTCCTCCTCCCTTAATCGCCTTCTCTGTGGGGGCCCACCTGAAGATGCTGCAGCAGACAGGGAAGGTCTTTGTCCTTCCATCTCTGTCCAGAAGGAACTGGGAAGCATTAGGACACGTACTCTTCTGACCTGAGTCTCTGTGGCCTTGCCATCCTCGGAGAGGCCCATCTGAACCCACTGGGCAGTGTCTAGCAAGAGGCAATGTGTGTGCTGAACATCGGGGGAATATCGGTCTCTGAGATGGTGAGTGATTTTCCAAGGTCAAGTAACTAGTAGCTGAGCTAGAAACCAGCATGGCCTAGGGGTTACACGAGTGGTTTCTGGACATGGGACAACCAACAGTATCTGTAGGCACTGATTCTGTGGCTTGGGGCTAGTGACTCAGCCCTTCAAAGTTGCATGTTCTTACCTGTTGAACTCACAGTCCTTAAAGCACTGGTGTGAGGGCCCCATGACACGACGTGTGTAAAGGTTTTGCACAGTGTCAGGAAGCTCGTTCTTACTGTCCTGTCCTGCCTGACCCTTTCCCAAGCTCCACACACACTGGAAACTCCTTATGTCTGCTGTTCCCCAGGCACGTCCACTATCAGCCACTTCTTCAAACGCTTTGTCAAATTCGTGGCCCCTGTGTAAGTCAGGATGCTGCTCTCTCTCTACCCTTCTAAGCCTTTTTTAGGGTGTGGATGTCAGCACCAAATTTACTTTGCTCAGTTTTCTGTCAGTTTCATCCATGGACTGAGATCACTGTAGGGTGTTAGTGAACTCATTGCAGGCTGATTGCTTAGCTGTGTATTTGACATTCCACAGGGGCTGATTGGAGGAGGTGTGTTGCTTTGACATGGGTTCAGGGGTACCAAGTTTTGTCCTCTGACCTCAGGAGAGCAATGCCAGGTCTTTGGAACTCTTAATTCCTCACCTGTAAAATATATATTAGTTTCCTGGGACCAGCAATGCCTAACTCATCACAGTTCTGGAGTCTAGATGGCTGAAGTCAAGATAATGTCAGGGTTGGGTGTGCAGAGAGAGAGAGAATCAGCGCTTTGCCTCTCTCCCAGCTCCTGCTCTTTGTTGGCGATCATTTGTTCCTTAGGCTTGTGGCAGCATCCCTATGTTTTCCCATGGGATTCTCTCTATGCACCTGTCTCTGTGTCCAAATTCCCCTCTTTTAAGGACACTGGATCAGGGCCTGCCCATATCTCATATCACCTCATCTTAACTTGATTATAAGGAACTTGTTCAAAATAAGTTTAACCTCACAGGTACCATGAGCTAGGACTGGACATCTTTTCATGGGACAAAGTCGGCCCCCATCAGAATGAAAGAGAGGAATGATAGTGATGGTGCCTATTATTTGGTAATTGTTTACATATGCTACCTTGGTGTTTATATAAGTCACCCCTCTTATTCTTCATCAAGGTATATTATCATTTA
Organism: Sylvilagus floridanus; assembly: GCA_949820135.1. NCBI lineage: Eukaryota > Metazoa > Chordata > Mammalia > Lagomorpha > Leporidae > Sylvilagus > Sylvilagus floridanus. The sequence goes on along the minus strand of OX463241.1, from coordinate 160,537,866 downwards.
TAGTTTGCCAGTGAGGAAGCAAAGACCTGGAAGGGTTACCTAGCTTGCTCAAGGTGACACAGACAGGAAGTGGTGGTGCTGGTAGACAAACGCCTGGGGACCATGGAGCCTGCACTCTTCAGCTCTGCATCTTTGGGAAAAGGCACCTCCCTTGCAGTGCGCGTGCGACGAGAGGATGCAGGTGAGATGGGAAGTCTGGCGCCTGATGTGGCACAGGCTCAGCAACACGAGCAGTCTTTCCGTCCATGCATGGTTTCTGAACCAACCTGCTGTCCAGTTTCAGAGGCCTCGCCTGGCTGTCTTCTTCCTCCATCTTCCTTAAGCTCCAAATGCCTTCCAAGCATGTACCCCCAGGGTGTCTGATAGGCATCCCAAACCCAGTGCGTCCTCAACAGGCCTATTGATTATCCCATTTCCCCTTGTAACCCGCTCCCCAGTTGCAAACCCTCCTTACCTTAAGAGTAGCTCTGCCATACACAAATTTGCTTATTTGAAAGTCTGAGTTACACACACACACACACACACACACACACACAGAGAGAGAGAGAGAGAGAGAGAGAGATATCTTCCATCCGATTGTTCACACCCAAATTGGCCACAAAGGCCAGAGCTGCACTGATTCAAAGCCAGGAGCCAGGAGCTTTTTCAGGGTCTCCCACATTGGTGCAGGGGCCCAAGGACTTGGGCCATCTTCTGCTTTCCCAGGCCATAGCAGAGAGCTGGATGGGAAGTGGAGCATCCAGGTCTCAAACCAGCATCCATATGGGATGCCAGAGCTTCAGGCCAGGGCGTTAACCCACTGCAGCACAGTGCCAGCCCCAATGTCACACATCTAGACAGTGGCTTTGCTCTCACTTTCACACATAACCCATTTTTTTTCCTGCAGGAAGTCCTATCTACTTGACTGCAAATAAACAACTGTGATTCAGTCACTTCCATTTTTTTTTAAAGATTTATTTATTTGAAAGGCATAGAGAGAGGGAGGGAGGGTGAGAGAAGGGAGGGGAGGAAGGAGGGGAGGCAGAGAAAGAGATCTTCCATCCAATGGCTACAAAGGTTGGGGCTGAGTGAAGCCAAAGCCAGGTGCCTGGAACTCCATGTGGGTGGCAGGGGCCATCTGCTGCTGCTTTCCCAGGTACATGTGCAGGGAGCTGGACCAGAAGCAGAGCAGCTGGTACTTGAGTTGGCACTCCTACATGCGATACTGGTGTTGCAAATGTGACTTAACCCACTGCACCACAAGTCCAACCTCCTCATCACTTCTTACTATGCTTACCACAATAACTGTCACTAAGCCAGATCATTTCTCCCCTTAACAAAAGCAGTAGTTCTAATGGGCTCCCTGCCTCTCTCTAGCCTTGGTTATCAGCTACTGGTTCTGGCAGGTAATTTTTTGAAAAGGTAATTCAGGTAATGGCATCACTTCTCTTAAAACCCTTTACTGACTTCACATCGTGTGCAGAGTAATATCTGAGTCATACCATGGCTGTTGTGTGCTGTTACAAGTCCCCCAAAAGCCTCCCTCCCCTGCCCCGCCTGCCACACTGTCCAGTCTCCCTACCCCAACCCAACCTTTTTCTGTGCCTTGAGTATGTTGAGCTCATTTCTGTCTTGGAGCCACTGCAAAAGCAACTCTTTCTCTGCAAACATCACCTCTTCAGGTTTTGAGGATGCAGTTTTGGTGATAAGCAGTGTTTCATGACTGGTGCTTAGAATATTACATGGCATGTGGTAGATACTAAAGAGACATCTGCTGACATCATGGAATAGAAGGTGAGAACTCCGAGTACTGTGTTTTGCATTTTAGTGCATACCAGTAGGTCCATAGTAATGATTTTGTTTTTAAAGAGTATTTATTTGAAAGGAAGAGTTATGGAGAGGCAGAGGCAGAGAGAGACAGATCTTCCATCTGCTGGTTCACTCCCCAAATGGCCACAATGGCCAGAGCTGGGCAGATCCAGGAGCTTCTTCTGGGTCTCCCACGTGGGTACAGAGGTCCAAGGACTTGGGCCATTTCCCCCCTGCTTTCCCATACACGTTAGTATGGAGCTGGATCAGTAGTGGAGCAGCTGGGAGTCTAACTGATGCCCATATGGGAAGCCAGCACTGCAGGACGCACCTTTACTTGCTATGCCACAGCTCCAGCCCCATACTAACGACTTTTAAAATGAGTGAATAATGTGTGCATTAGACATGGGGTTGCATATCAGCGCTCAGCAAATGAAGCCAGTGTACTGCTTTCTGTGTTCCCCACTCAGCCTTCACACTGTAGCCTCTGTCTTAAAAAGACACATAGGCACCCCTCACTTTCCAAGTTTGTGCCTAAGGATGCTTTCTTTAACCCCCTGCTCTGTGCCTGCTAGGCTGCATTTTAGTACTAAGCAGAGGCAGGAAAGCTGGAATGGAACTGCCTTTGTTTCTTGGGAGGGTTGTGGTACAGTCTGGCTAATGCCCCCATCCCTGGCCATAGCTCAGTAATTCAACCCTCAGCCCAACAGATGGACAATGGTCCTGTTGAATGAAGATATCCATGTAAATATCACTGCACCAACTGATGCTCAGCTGAACTCAAAGAAGGGAAACAAGACGGGTACAAGATATTAACAGCTGGGAAGATAATTTACCGCATTAATGACTTCTCCTGGCAATCTGCTATCGAGAGGACTGAGATCGAGGATTGAATTCATTTTCTTGATCGGTGAAGCTGAATGCAGAGGTGACACCTGGTACATGAAGGCTGATAAATCATGCAGCTCGTAGATCAGCTGGCCCGATAGGACAATCTCAGGACTCCCACTGGATGCCTTCCCCTTGGTGTGCAGGCTTCTAGAGGGATGTAAATGGGTTTGTTTTTCTCCCTTATCACATTTTTGTGGGCCTACTATGCATCACTTTGCCAGGTGCTGAGACTATAAAGACAAATGTGAGGCAGTCACTATTCTGTGAGTGCCATTTGCGTAGAGTCAGTCCAGGAAGCACAGTCCAGGACTGAAGAGATGCTCCTAGAAGTGTCCACAGTGGGAGTTCAAAGGATAAAGTGGTGTTTTTTTTTTTTTTCTGACAGGCAGAGTTAGAGAGAGACAGGGAAAAAGGTCTTTCTTTTCCATTGGTTCACCCCTCAAATGGCCGCAATGGCTGGTGCGCTGCGCTGATCCGAAGCCAGGGGCCAGGTGCTTCTCCTGGTCTCCCATGTGGGTGCAGGACCCAAGCACTCGGGTCATCCTCCACTGCCTTCCCGGGCCACAGCAGAGAGCTGGACTGGAAGAGGCACGACTGGGACAGAATCCAGCGCCCTGACCGGGACTAGAACCTGGGGTGCCAGTGCCACAGGCGGAGGATTAGTCTAGTGAGCCATGGCGCCAGCCGAGGATAACGTGGTTTTTGCCCTGGGTTAGGAATCCTGTTGGCTGCCTTACAAAATTAATAAGAGTTCAACAAAGAAGAATGAGTCATTATGGATAGTGGGAATGGAAAGACAGGGGGATCAAGTTTGCAGAGAGAATAATAATGAGATTTAGGGGTGCAGAGGATGTACTCAGATGCCACTTAGATGGAGCTGGAGGTGGGTGTGAAAGGACCTGAAAGGACCCAAGGGAGATGGGACCCTTTCCTACAGGCCTTGGAGCCACTACATGCTCAAGTTTGTATTTAGAAAAGTACCTCTGGACTGCATATGCAAAACAGATGTGGGGAAAAAGCATGATGATCAGAGGTGGGGAGTGAAAATTAGGAGGCTAATTAGGTGTTGGGAACTGGAACTAAGGCAGTAGCTATTGGACTAACATGGAGTAGACCCATGCAAGAAGTGTTCATGCAGAACAGAATGGATGCTACAGTAAGAGCCAGAGTTGGGATGAATCATGTGGCAAACATGGACAAGACATTCAGTTGAATCCAGTGGCATCTGTCGAGGTTTAACTCAGACACATTCGCCCTTCAATCTTACGGGAGGCAGTAGGGACATTTGTTCCTGGGGAGACCCAGCTAATACCACTGAAGGGCACACACTTCTCTCTCCACAGAGGTTGCGCTCTCTGCCTGCGTTAGGCTCCCTCTCCTGGGGTAATTATACAGCCCTCAGTCTGCCTCTCCTCCTCCCTGCAACCCAGCACCTTCCTTCTGACTCCTGCAGCTACAAGTCGCTTAGTCATAACCTCTGTCCAGCACTGAAGAAAGTGCCAAGCCAGGGTCCACCTTGAAGCCCTTGCCGTGCTTATTAAATCCCATTTCTAATCTCTGAAGCCTTCACTTCCTAGGGACATTGTGTTGCTCTCCTCTACCCCCCACTCTTGCTACCATTTCCTTTTTTATTACTTTTCTTGGGCTGCTGAACGAAACTCTGCAAACCCTAAGGCTTAAAACAATAGAAAAATTACTCCCCATGGTTCTGGAGGCTGAGATGTCAGCAGGGCCCTACTCTCTCTTTTCCTCTTCAAAGCATCTGATGTTTGGTGATAATCTGCACCACTCCAATTCTTTCATCATCTTCTCCTCATCTGCCTTTCTGTGTCTGAGTTCAAATTTTCCTCTCCTCCTAAGGATGCTAGTCATTGGGTTAGAGCCTATCAAATCTATTACAGCTTCATTTTAATTGGATTATATCTGCAAAGACTTTTTCCAAGTAAGAGGATGATCACATATGCTGGGGACTAGGACCTGAATTCACCTTTTGGGATATGCACTTCAGCTCACAACACCTTGGTTCTGACCTGCACTGACACTTAATGGAACAAGTCTATTAGCTAATCAGCTACTCTACCCGTCTCCAGTATCATTTTCCCTACCATTTACTCTACTATGTTGTTGGAGGAGTCTTTCCAAAATTCAGCTCTTATCCATCATTCTCTTGCCTAAAACCCTTCAGGACTTTACCAAGGCAAATACTCCACTGAGATGAGGTTAGCTCTGTGGTTATCTGGCCCTTACTACTATTTCCATATTTATTTCTCAAATTCTTTTTTTCTTTATTTGAAAAGCACAGAGATGGGGAAGAAAAGGAAGAGGAGGGGGAGGGGAAGGGAGGGAAGGAGGAAGAGAGAGAGACAAAGGAGAGAATATAAGATCTGTAGACAGACGGACCATCCTGTGTTCACTCTTTAAGTGCCTGTAACAGCCAGGGATGGGTCAACCCAAAGCCTGGAGCCAGGACTTCTGTGTTTTGGAAAAAACCAAACTACTCCCCAACTCCATTGATACCAGCTTTGTCATGTCTTGATTCTTTGTTCCTGCCATTTTTTTTTCTGCCTGAAATGTTTTCCTTGCTTCAATTTTTTTTTTTTTAGCAAAATCGAGTCATCTTACATATCTTATGCATCAAGACCATTATGCACAAAGTGCTGTCAGCTCGGCAGACTCTCATAGTGGCTCCAAATTATGAAAGAGAGATTAGTAGTAGTAGTCAGGGTGGGTGGTTTTCACTGCAGTCTATCTTCACTATGTCTTCATTGTGGAGTGCTGGCTGTGGATGGTACTGTTTATGACATAAAACTGTGTTATTGTTGAGCATATACAGTGAAGGTACTGATGTACGTAGGGATGCTGTCGGTGTAATAGGTAAACTAATTAATTAGAGCACAGCTTCATTTTCCAGGAGGAGGCATTCCTTGGAGTAAGTAGCTAACTTATTTTTATTTGATCTCAGCGTGGCACAACAGCAGAAAACTACTCTTAGTCACAGAATTATCTTAACACAGAGACAGGAAAGTATGTTGGTTCAGTTCTCAGAAAATTCTAAAGAAAGCAGCTCACAATGTTTTGTCAGCAAGCCCGTTGTGCCACTCATTTTTTATCCTCCTTTATTTTATATGATCAACGTTTATTTTATTTATAAAGTAAATCTCTGTGCAAAATGAAAAGTGAAACTAATTGCATCCTAGAGGTTGGGGACTGTGGAGTAAGAGAGATGGGACCTTGGTACCAAGTGACCTGTAAATGAACGAGTGCCAAGCTGTGGAAGATGTTAGAGTCTTTCCCAGAGGGAGGCCCATGGACCACCTGCATCACTATCACCAGGCTGTCTCTAAGGCATTCAGACTTCTCAGGCTGGAGTTTGAGAAGGGGCCAGAATAGGCACTTTAGTAGCATTTCCTAGTGTTCTTTCTCATGCTCATCTACTTTTGAGAACCACTAGTCAACACCATAATAAAGATTCTGTTCGTTGAGACCACTGTACCTAAACCCCAACATAGCTCCGTGAGGTGCAAAAAAAATTGACTGCAGTTAGGAAATAATTACTGAATGGAGCAGAAGGAGGATGGGAGCAGGTGTCAGCGCAGAGCCTGTCTGTCTGCCACATCCTTGGAATGTCAGCGTATCAGTGGTTCATTTTCTTCCTCTTGTTCACACTGGGACGAGGTTTGGTTCTGTAATTATCTCCATAAGCCATACAATTCTCATGGAAATCAGCCACAGGGCAGGGTGCCCTGACTCTCCTGGATGCCTCATCACTTCTGCATGGGAAATGTCACATTTCTCACTGAGGTTAAAACGGGCTGGAACAGCCTGTAAGGTCTCTTTGTAATCTAATGTTTATGAAATCTCTTTTAAAATTTTAAATTTGCATATTTAAGCCTTGAGTGAATATTCCATTTTTTTGCTTCCAAATCACATAATTTTAGATCCCTTTTCTGCTTATTATCTACTTAACAGTTTTCTAAAGAGCAAGCTTACAATGGAGCTAAGGTGCTCTGTGGCACAAAATACCAAATCAGAAAATTCGAGCACGCTGTGTCCTGGTTTAATTGTAATAACCAGCTAGGTAGTCTTGGGTAAGTTTCCTTTTTTTTTCATTTGAATTTTATACTTCTATATAAAGTGAACAAGTTTCATGCATTGCATATACAGATTTAGGAGCATATTGATAGCTCCTACCTTGCCCTCCCTTCCACCCACCCTCTTCCTAATTTTCTTATTCTTTCTTTTAATTTTTACAATTAAGTTTCTTTAATTATCAAATTTATTTCTTAAGTACTCTGCCCTTAGGGTTAAGCATATTCTTTTTTTATATTTATATATTTGAGAGGTAGAATCATAGACAGAGTGATAGCAAAGTCTTCCAGCCCCTTGTTCACTCTCTTAATGGCTACAACAGCCAGAGCTGAGGTGATCCCAAGCTAGGAGCTTCTTCTGGGTCTCCCACGCAGGTGCAGGGGCCCAAGTTCTTGGGTCATATTCCACTGCTTTCCCAGGCCATAACATAGAACTGGACTGGACAATGAGCAGCCAAGCAGTACAGGCATTGATATGAAATGCTGGTGCTGCAGGTGGAGGCTTAGCCTACTATGCCACAGTGCCAGCCCCCTAAGCATATTCTTAAATGAGAAAATGCATGTGATAATTCACATGGATAATTTAAATATTAAAAAGTTAAAAATTTTAAAGTTTACAGCACTCTAATTTGATAGGCTCAACAATTTTGAGGATGATTAGCAGTGCAAGTGGTCTGATCCGTTGTTTCTTGAAGATAGATCACCTGGGGATCTTAATGCAATGTAGAGTCCTAACTTGAGACAGCCTTCTGTATTTCTTTTTTTTTTTTTAAAGATTTTTTTATTTGAAAGAGTTACACACAGAAGGAGAGGCAGAGAGTTCTTCCATCCGCTGGCTCACTCCCCAGTTGGCTGCAACGGAGCTGGGAGCTCCCTCCAGGTCTCCCACGTGGGTTCAGGGGCACAAGGACTAGGGCCATCCTCCACTGCTTTCCCAGGCCATAGCAGAGAGCTGGATCGGAAGTGGAGTGGTTGGGACTTGAACCGGCACCGACATGGGATGCTGGCACTGCAGGCAGCAGCTTGACCTGCTATGCCACAGCACCGACCCCCTTCTGTATTTCTTAAAAGGCCCCAGATAATGCCAGGGCTGCTAGTCATGGATTGTTAGCAAGTGGCCTTACCTGGGGCAAACTTTGGCCAGATGTTCAACTACCCTTTCTCTGCTGGAGAGCCAGAGGCACTTGTATCCCTTGCCACATGGACCCTACAGCTGGTATTTGGTCAGTAGAATATGAGAGGAAGTAATGGACTTCAGGCTGTATACAAATTGCCCTGGGGAGGATTCTCAGTGTCTACAGGAGGGAAGAGCCATGACATAGAAGGAGCTGTAGCCCCTGAAACAGTACTCAAAACACACCTGCTATCGGAATGCCCCTATAGACAATGGCCTGGATGAGATGTAAGCCATGCTGATATTAACACACAGGGGTTTGATTGTGTGTTACAGCAGCTAACATAAATCCGTTGCCTAATACAATGGATGTGCCAAGCCAGCCCCTTAGCCCCTGGGGACAGATATCTGGGAAACTGGAGCTGCTCGGCCTGTTTCACTCAGTTTCAGGTAATCTCATCAATTACCTCCACTGAGTCAGACAAATATCAACATTTTTCTGTGGATTACAACTTGAAGTTGAGAAACAACCTTAAGTGGAAAGGGTCCAAACTCGAGTTAGTATTAGGAACATCTGGCATTTCAGTCCAAGCACTGTTGTATCTCATTATGTCGCCTCCATCAAATTTGTTGCCTTCCTTTGCCTCAGTTTTCTCAAGAGTGCTGCCCCACTTACGGTGACTGCTTCATGAGCCAAACGTTAGGAAGCTCAGTAAGTGTGTCAGCAAAGGCAAAGTAGATTGAGGTTGATGGTTTGATGGGAGCTGAAGAAATGCAGCCAGCGACAGAGCACCGAATGGCAGAGGCTAAGGAGCGACCCGAAGGCTCATTGGCTAGGCTTACAAATGAGAGATGGAGCTCATTTTGAGAAATCAATTGGGTGTCATGGAATATTTATGGGTCTCTGCTCCTGGCGAGCATTTCATTCCACGAACGTCCCTCGTTTACAACCCCACTCTCTGGGCCTGCACACGCGCCCTGTCTCCATCTCCTCCTCCCGATCACCAGCAAGGTTGCTGGCGATTTGCTGCTGGAATTTTTCAATTCTCCTTGAATGTCCTGGGATAATGGATTTTGTTCTCAGCCATCAGACACCCCAGCATTTAGCTGAGTTTTGGTGCTGTCCTTGTGGGTAGAATCATTAAGAGACTATGTGCTTCAGAGGCGAAAACATATTTCACGGAAATTGTAGAATCGCGGCCTCGCAGCGAGGGGAGCTTAGTGCCTCTGTGTCTGACCTCTTCATCTTACAGACGAGGCTCCAGAAGGGGAAGGCACCTGCTCAAATTAGTCTCACGACTGGAAGAGATCGTCTTTTAGTTAATCACAGAAAGATCATCGTTACTGTTTGACCTCTTTCTGTGGAGAACAATGGCCACACTCTGTGGCTGACACTCGGTAGCTCTGTGTTTTATAATTCCCACTGTGTCTCACCAAAAATATACTCCATAAATGCTGCTAAAATTAAAATTGTCTTTATTTGATTATATAGTAGTCCTTTCAAGTAGATGTCACAAAATTCCTAGGAAGTGATAGAAAAATATCCTATGTAATATTAAGGTAGAGGAAGCAGTATAGGTATTCACCCAATTTTTCAGCCTGCATTTTTTAAACTATCATATCCTTGGTAAAATCTTCCTGAATATCAGGAAAATCACCAATCCACCTTGCTGAGTGAACTTGGCCTAGCGACCTGCAGTCGTCTTTCTGAGGCCAAGACTGCATCTGAATCATCTTGACCCCCCTGCACTGAGCACAGGACCTGTGCATAGTAGTAGGGCCTCAGCAGAGGCTTGTAGGGTGGACAAATGAACGTTGTCTTTGACTTCTCTGATTCGGAGTCAAGGGACTGCACTTACACGGGATTCATCACTTGTCTAATTCCAATAAGCCTCAAAGGAGGCTCAGGTAAGTCTTTTCAGAAGGCTCCTTATTTTTAAGTGATGTATATGCGCTTTGAGAGTGGCCCACACCCAATCGTCGGGGGCTTTTGCTGGCTTCCTGCTGTCCACGTGCTGCTCTGTCAGAGGGCTGGGCCTCCCAGGTCTCCCCTGGTCTCTGGAGATCAGGGAGGAAATGCAGTCCTCTTCATGTGGTTTTGAGTTTCCCTGTCTGGCTGTTCATTATTTCTTCAAACTTTAATAATGATCTCAGCTTGAGCTGGGAAAGCATAATGAACCATTTATTCACATTCAAGACACTAATTAAAAAGGCACAGTTTTGTTTCCATGAGTTGTGCTGATGACTTAATTATAACAGGATTATGTGAAAACAACTCTTTTTGAAGCATGAAAGTTGGGGCGGGGGGCGTAGGGAAGGAACAGGTAGAAAGAAGACTGGGTCAGGGCTGCAGATTAACTTCTAGCTGTACTTCTCCTTGTAATTAGCTGAGGACTCCTCTCTGGTTTTGTTTCTTCCTAAAGAAATAGAGATGAAGAGCAATTCTGCTTCTGTGGTGTGGGGTCGGACTGAGCCTACAGTGTCGGCAGTGGAGGATCATAAGCTGTGCTACATTTCCTTTTTAATTTTAATTTGTCTTCACTTTATTTGAATGGAAGGGAGGGAGGGAGGGAGAGAGAGTATGTTCCATTTGTTGTATCACTTGCCAAATGTGTCCATTAGCTAGGGCTGGGCCAACCCAAAGCCAGGAGCCAAAATCTCAACCCGGATCTCCCACAAGGGTGTCAGGAACTCAAGTGCTTGAGCATCTTCTGCTTCCCAGCAACAAACTAGAAAGGGAAGCAGAGCTGGACCTTGACCCAAAACTCTCCAGTATGGGATGTAGGTGCCCCAAGCTGCGTGGTTAGGCCCAACCTTGCCCATATCCTGCATTTCTGCCTGGTGAGGGCACCTGGAGTAGATGTAAATGATGAAGCTGGGATCATGTGAATGATCTGAGCCACTGCCATTTGGAAGAGGGAAAGAATGCTCTTTGTTGCTTGGTAAGCTTGGACCAGAGCCAATGGTGCAAATGAAATGGCACTGACATATCGGGAACTTATTAAACCAGGACCTTCCTAATGATCTTACTTAATTTTGCATCGCAGCAGACATTATTCTTGCAATTATGTAGAAGAGGAATCTTGGGCTCCAGGAGTGAAGTAGCTCACCTAAAGTCTCACAACTGGGAAATTCAGGATTGGATTAGAATCCAAGGCAGAGTGAGCCTATCATGAGTGTTCTTTATACCACAGTAGATTGTTAGGAGTCAGGCCAATATTGGATAAAAAGCACTTTTTAATAATTTCTAGAAGCCCCAAAATAAAATGGAGTAGCTCACATAATAGTGCACCCGCTGCACTTTGGTGTGTTTAATCAGATGTTGCATCTCTTTCCTTAAACCTTTCGGGAGCAATGTGAAGTGAGATGAGAAAGACCATCTTTTCTCTTTGCGTGCCTGAGGCAGACTCTGTACCTTCTCAAGCATTAGGTAAGAATTTCTTTTTAAACATCCATTAGGTCACTAATTGATTTAATATTTGTCACATGGAAAGGTCAAGAACTCTGTACCCTAGAGACTTGAAGTATAAAGATGGATGGTGTGACCTGTCGGTCATTACTCCCAGGGAGCTGGCAAGACCACAGGCTTTGAAGGGAACCAGGGGACGTCCTGTTGCACTGCATTTCTCCAAGAGCTACAGAAGCATCCAATCATATCATTTACAGCTGTGTCCTAGTCACTCCCATGGTTCTGGTTTTATTCTTTTTTTTTTTTTTTTTTGACAGGCAGAGTTAGACAGAGAGAAAGGTCTTCCTTCCATTGGTTTACCCCCCAAATGGCCGCTATGGCTGGTATGCCAGGTGTTTCCTCCTGGTCTCTCATGTGGGTGCAGGGCCCAAGCACTTGGGCCATCCTCCACTGCCCTCCCAGGCCACAGCAGAGAGCTGGACTGGAAGAGGAGCAACTGGGACAGAACCCGGGGTGCCAGTGCCGTGAGCCACGGCACCAGCCTGGTTTTATTCTTGAACTCTGTGCAAGTACCATGGCAAGAAGATGCAGACATAGGAAAGAAGTTACTAACATCCACAATGTGAAAATAGCTAATGTATGTTCTTAAGGTTGAGGCCCTTATACTTGTACAATGAAATTGAATGAAGGAAGAGTGGTTGAAAACTGTTGTAATTCATATGGGGACAGGAAAGAAATACTGTCCAGGAAAATTTGACATTTAAGAAAAAGGTGCTGGTGATGGGACAACAAAAAAATTGGGATTTTTAGGGTTTCGGTGGGGAGAACTAGGCTCTGTGCATGTCTCCTGTCTCAAACAGGGCCTGATCGTTGCATGCACATAGTGAGATGTTGGAAGGAAGCATATATAAGTGTAAATACACATGTCACATGTAATAATATAAACTACAATCATATAAACATATCCTCTAGCATTTATCATTCTGGGTATTGTGTGGGAATTTATCTTAGGTTACAATGCCTTTCCCCCATGTGAAGGATGAATATGAGTTTAGAATTACTTTAAAAAATGAACTTACATCACAAGTTAGAAACTAGAATATTCCCAGTTCCATCAGAAGTAACAATTTGTGTGTTTTTTTATAAAAAGATTATTTATTTGAGAGAGAGATTTTCCATCCACTGATTCACTCCCCACATGGCTGTAACAGCTGATCTGAAGCCAAGAGCCAGGAGATTCTTCTGGGTCTCCCACGTAGTTTCAGGGGCCCAAGGACTTGGGAATCCTCTGCTGCTTTCTCAGGCCATTAGCAGGGAGCTGGACCAGAAGTGGAGCAGCCAGGATTTGAACCAGTGCCCATATGGGATGCCAGTGCTGCAGGCGGAGGCTTAACATACTACGCCACAGTGCTCCGCCCACCATGTGTTCTTATCCATTATGAGTTTATGGTTCTCTTACCTTCTTCACAATAGTTTTGTAAGTCACAAATGCATCCCTTAAGTAATTTATTTATTTAAAATTATTTACTTTCAAAATTCTACAGAAATATATCCTTAAATGTACATTTTGATATATTTTCTTTGGTTCAGCTTCTGTAAGATTTGACTTTTTATTATCTCTGATTAAAGTTCACTCATTTCACTGGGCGAGTAAGCCATATTTATTTATTCTCCTGTTGATGGGCGTTTGAACTGATTCCAGGTCATCATTGGTGGCATTTGGATTGATTCCAGGTTATCATTGGCGGCATTTGGGTTGATTCCAGGTCATCACTCTGGCATTTGGATTGATTTCAAGTCATCACTCTGGCATTTGGGTTGTTTCCAGGTTCTGATATTAGAAATAATGCTTCTGTGAACACACTGGCATGTGCCTCCTCAAGGGAATGTCCCAGGATTCCTCCCTCCCCACACACATGTACCCCAGGTCTCTGAGTAAGCCTCAGGGTATCCATAAGAGAAAGTACCGTTCTGAATGATAGTTCTATGCTCAGATTCACGAGATACCCCAGAGTCCTACATGCTCACAAATCTCATTTCCTTTGGTTACACCAGAAGACTACATTTCCCAGCCTCCTTTTCAAAATAGGCTAGGATCACATGACCAAGATTTTGCTAATGTAATCTGAATGGAAACAATTGAGCCCAAAACATATGTCTCTGATCCACAGACTTTTAGCCAGGAAGCACAATTCTCTGAGATGGCAGAGCCATTTAATGGACATAGCCTGGATCCTTGGGTGACAACCTGCATGAGAATCTTAATTGGGAGCATTCACATAGAAGGCTGAGACTGTTTGCAAGAGGCTTTTATTGTGTTAAAGCCATTAAGAGTTAGGCTTTTCTAATGACTATAATAATTAGTTCCTATCATGTACAATTGTGCTAAACTTTTCTTTTCCAAATGATTGTTTATTTATTTGAAAAGAAGGGGAGAGAAAGAGATGTTTTAACCTCTGATTCAATCCCTAAATGCCTGAAATGGCCAGGGCTGGGAAAATTGAAGCCAAGAGCTTAGAACTCACTCTGAGTCTCCTACATGGTGGCAGGAAACAAAGTATTTGAACCATCACCTGTGGCCACCCAAGGTGTTCATTAGCAGGAAGCTAGAAACAGAAGTGGAGCATTCCAGTATGGTCTGTAGGCTTCCCTATAATTGTCTCTACTGCTGTTGCAAAAGCCCATCCCATGTTTCTAAATTATTAGATATAAAGATTTATTATATTATGCATATTATATATAATTATATATAAAGATTTATTTATTTGAAAGTTGGGGTTACACAGGGAGAGGAGAGGCAGAGAGAGAGAGAGAGAGAGAGAGAGAGAGAGGTCTTCCATCCACTGGTTCACTCCCCAGAGACCAGCTATACCACCTGCTCTATCAGGTAGTCACAGAATTCCCATAGTCATAGCACGCAAGGCTTCCTAGTCATAGGGTGCAGGGGATCAGCTCTGCAAGCCTGCCCTGCGCAGGGAGAAAGCAGAGGCATTCTGAGCTGATGTCAGTGTTCCACCTTGGTAGTTTGAGTCCTGGTGCCTGTTATATGGTGGGAGGAGGGGAGTGCCTCACAGTCCTAAGAGGGCACCCTGCCCCTCCACCCTCCAGGCCAGATTCAGTCAGTGGAGACTGTGTTTATCCCTCCGGTAAGATTCCCTAATCGCACGCATGGTCATGAGCTGCCACAGCCTCTACTTGATTATTAAAATGGCACTTCCTCCCCACTAGTTGCTGAGTGCCCTTGTTGGGGGATGGGGAGAAGGAAATGAGTTCTCCCTTCACGGCATTAGGTGGGCACCCTGTCCCCTGCTAGCACTCCAGGCTGGACTCAAAGTCAGTGTGGTCCACAAGGTCTCCCTTAGGCAAGATCCCCAGTGATACATTGTGTCCTAGCTCACAGACTTGCATTTCTTTGTGATTTGCTAGTTTAGTTGTGAACAACAGATTTGGTGTACATCTTTGAAATTGTGCTTTTTTTAAAAAAAATTATTTGAGAGAGTTACAGAGGGACAGAGATAAAGGTCGTCCATCTGCTGGGTCACCCCCAAAAAGGCCACAGCGGCCAGAGCTGGGCCGATCCGAAGCCAGGAGACAGGAGCTTACACTGGGTCTCCCATGTGGATGCAGGGATCCAAGCACTTGAGCCATCTTCCACTGCTCTCCCAGTCCATAGCAGAGAACTGGATCAGAAGAGGAGCAGCCAGGACTCGAACTGGCACCCATATGGGATGCCAGTGCTATAGACAGAGGCTCATCCCACCACACCATAGTGCTGGACCCTGAAATTGTGTTTACTTTTAAAAGGTATTTTCTATTTATTTTAGGATTCTTTTTGTCTCTGTGAGTTTATGTATTTATGGTGTATTCTCAAGTATTGGGTATTTGCATTTCTTCATTGATAATTTTTATTTTTGTCAGCCTCACAAGAACGTGAAAGACACATGTTGATTCTGTGTGGTCTTATCCTAAGTTGCCTATACTTTTTATCTAAAAGAACCAAAACATATTTTTGATAATTAAGATATAGATTGACACTGGTATCTTCATTTACTTTTTTTGTACGTGTTTTTATGAAAAGCCCTATCATTTAATTTCTGCACACATGTTACTTGGATATGTATGCATATATATTAATATATAATTTAAATGAATATATAAAGGGAATATGTCACAGGTTGCACGCTCAAATATTTTTTGCTGGTAGGTAGCATGTGTTGAGAGACTTGATGCCCACTGCACTTTTCCTAAGTTTGCCATATTTTTTCAATTCTACCTTCTCCAAGGTGTCATAAAATTTAGGGTAGAGATTACATTTCATCTTCATTTGTTTGGAGTATATCAAGGGAACAGGGAGAGGCACAAATACCATGAGCTCTGACATGAACGACCATGTGAGAGTTGGATCTGTCACCACTCACCATCACCAGATAAGTGATCCACTTCCTGGACAGCCCACAACCCTGACATGTGGGAGGTAGGGAACAAAGTCAAGTTGACCAGCGATTAGTCGTGGTGTAGTGTAAGGATTGTCATTGGGGCAGTGTGAGCGCTTTAGGGGAGTCTCACCTGAAGGAGGCTCCAGATGGAAGATCTAGGGAGGGGCACAGAGGGTGAGCGTTTCCTCAAGGAGACCTGGGTGAGGCGTGGACACGTGAGGGTCACACTGAGGAGGAGCAGGGCAGTCACAGGGCAGAACCACGGAATTTCGGTTGGTGAGGAATAGCAGCGAGACTCCAAGCAGCCATGAACATGCTGGGTTTAGATTTCTCTGGAAGGTGGGGCTAAGCCCTCAAAGGACGTCAGCAGAGAATACACATGGCTGCGTGGTGATTTGTTGTGTTTCAAACCATGCATTTCACAAATGCCTATTGACTGCCTACCACATTTATTAATCCACATTGAGCTGTTCCAAGCATCTCCTGAGCAGGTTAATTGGGTGCTGCAACTTTCGCCTGCCTTCCAAGCAACAGATGAGCCAACTGAGACTTGGAAGGTTTTCAGACTTGTTTGATATCAGATAATTAGCAAGTTATAAATATTTCCCTAAAATTCATCCCCTTTGGTCAAAATCTCCTGTTCCATTATATCTTTTTATATAGAATTGAGGGTGCCTGTTACATAAAACTATTAAGGAATGAACCTAATTAAAGCACAAACAGGAATCTGACCTTCAGATATTAAATGAGGGAAAGAAAGACTAGAAGTATGTGGCTAGCAGAATTCATGTGATCACTTAGTTAGGAGAAGTTATTAAGCAAACCTGAGAGGATCCCAAGTGCATCTCTGAGAGTGTAGTGCAGTACTGATGGGCTTTATTGAGAAAACCTGGTAGGAACTCCAGGGCGTCTGTGTGAGTGCAGCAGCACTGCCAGCCATCATTATCATGGTTTTGAGCTTTGGGAATGCAGATTGTAAAGGTAATCAGAGCACTGTACAAAGTTCCTCATTCACCTACAGAATAGATTATGGACATTTACACAGTGCATAGGAGTTTTGGGGAAAGTTATCATTTATTATGTAGTAAAACAATGTTACACAATGATGTTCCAGTGAACTGTGGACTACTTAAATGACAGTGATCTCATGAGACTATAATGGAGCTGAAAAAGTCCAATTACCTAATGACACGGTAGCCAACAGAATACCATAACAAAACACATTACTCACGGGTAAGATGATGCATGAC
This sequence comes from Sylvilagus floridanus, assembly GCA_949820135.1. Taxonomy (NCBI): domain Eukaryota; kingdom Metazoa; phylum Chordata; class Mammalia; order Lagomorpha; family Leporidae; genus Sylvilagus; species Sylvilagus floridanus. The sequence continues at coordinate 160,520,890 of OX463241.1, read as the reverse complement.
TGTATAATATTTTGTATGCATTTCCTTGATTAATCTTTATAGTAATCTTGAAAAAGTGGGCATTGTTCTCAAGAAGGCTCTTTATTCCAGAGGATACATTAGAAATGCAGAAATTGCAATATGCATCAGTTAATAACATCATCTCAAGATTGAAGCTACATCTGGGTCTGCCTGCCTGCTAGATCCATCCTCACTCCTTTACATCACATGCTGGAGAAACCCAGGGATAGACTCTGAAAACAATCAAAAGACTCCTGAGAATGGGAAGAGTTTCTCTTACAGATGTCAGACCAAGGAGAGGGAACTATTTCAGTCAAGAAAAACCAAGACTTGTGGAGGGTATGGCTCATGCGTATACAACTACAAAGGAAGTGAGAAAATCAGCCAGGTGAAACACACAAATTAGACATAGAATTATTCCAGGATTAATTGATTCCTAAAGCACCTACTATGGGCCAGGATCTTTTAGATACTGGGGACAGACTAGAAAGTAGGGCAAGCGAATTTCCTGCGTTTGCACATGTGTTTCTCTCTGTCTCTCTCTCTAGGGATTTATTTATTTATTTATTTATTTATTTATTTATTTTTTCCTTTATAAAACAGATGCTGCCAGTGGCAGTTTTTTTAAACTTTTATTTAGTAAATATAAATTTCCAAAGTACAGTTTATGGATTACAACAGCTTCCCCCCCCATGACTTCCCTCCCACTTGCACCCCTCCCATCTCCCACTCCCTCTCATTCCATTCACATCAAGATTCATTTTCAATTATCTTTATATACAGAAGATCGATTTAGCATATATTAAGTAAAGAGTTCATCAGTTTGCACCCACACAGAAACACAAAGTGTAAAAATACTGTTTCAGTACTTGTTATAGCATTACTTCACATTGGACAACACATTAAGGACAGATCCCACATGAGACGTAAGTACACAGTGATTCCTGTTGTTGACTTAACAATTTGACACTCTTGTTTATGGCGTCAGTAATCTCCCTAGGCTCTAGTCCTGAGTTGCCAAGGCTATGGAAGCCTTTTGAGTTCATTGACTTCGATCTTATTCAGACAGGGTCAGAGCCAAAGTGGAAGTTCTCTCCTCCCTTCAGAGAAAGGTACCTCTTTCTTTGATGGCCCCGTTCTTTCCACTGGGATCTCACTCGCAGAGATCTTTCATTTAGGTCTCTTTTTTTTTTTTTGCCATAGTGTCTTGGCTTTCTATGTCTAAAATACTCTCATGGGCTCTTCAGCCAGATCCAAATGCCTTAAGGGCTGATTCTGAGGCCAGAGTGCTATTTAGGACATCTGCCATTTTATGAGTCTGCTGTGTATCCCGCTTTCCATGTTGGATTGTTCTCTCCTTTTTTATTCTATCAGTTAGTATTAGCAGACACTAGTCTTGTTTGTGGGATTTATTTATTTAGATAAAGTTAGAGACAGTAAGACAGGGATATCTTCCATCCACTGGTTCACTCCCAGATGGTGGCAACAGCTGTGGTTGAGCCAGGTTGCAGCCAGGAGCTTCTTTCAGGTCTCCCATGTGGGTGACGGGAGCCCAAACACTTCAACTATCTTTTGCTGCTTTCCCAGGTCATTAGTAGGGAGCTTATTTGGAAATGGATTAGCTGGGATGTGAATGCTGGCCCCAGGTTTCCTGCTCTTAGATGTCTTTCCACACATAGAAGGTGAGAGTTATGCCATATAATCATTTCTTGTGATGTGTGGCAGCAGCAGCAAGGGCAGCTCCCAGGCAGCACTACTATCATGGGGGAGAATAACTTGTGCACCAAAGTGTGCTGGGTGGCAAAGCCATGACATTTGATAGGTTAGGTGTATTAAATGCATTTTTGACTTAATGATATTTTAAGTGTACAATGTGTTTATTGGGACATAACCCATTATAAGTCAAGGAGCATGTGTATTTCCCAGTACATTCTACTTAATCAAATTAAATATTTAGCAAGACACTATTTCATTGAAACTTTTGTTCAGAGGCACATGTATATGTGGGCATGTATGTGTGAAGACTACGTGCACACACGTATGGACTATTTCATGATGTAAAACTTTTTTACTGTGCACCCCAGCCACAATGTTTGAAAGCCATTGGCCTAAAACATAGGAACCAGGTGGAAACTGATATGAAGGGTCTGAGCCTGGAGATACAGCTCTTGAAGTCTTGAGTTGCATCACTCAGAACTGCTGCTATTTGTGAAGTGGTTGTTAAGAAATAGCAGAGAATTCAAGGAGACCTGTTATTACAATATCCAGGAAACAGATGGTACCTGCCCAGTGTTGAAATGGAAAGAGTAGGACAGAGGCAGAACTGTCCAGGGATGCTAAGAGGACAGCTTGGTACACTAGACAAAGTCTTCACAGGTTCATGAAGTAAACAGTTGTTGATGCATGGTCTGGCACAACCACTGGTGTGTCCTTAAGAAGTGATAGAAAGTGATAGGAGTAGAGAATGGTGGCATTCATTCAGGACTAAGTGGAGCACAAGCATCCATACTCTTGGAGGGGGTCCAAGATTTGAGAAGACTTTAGGCTGATAGAGGGACACAGTCAGGAAACTGGAAATCGTGATAGAAATCCTGTTGTTCAGGAAGGGGCAATGTGATGGAGGCATAGCTGTTGGCCCTAGAGAGTGTAGCTCATTCCCCAGCACCTCTAAGGAGGACCCTTCAGGTACAAGGGTCAGGAATCTGATTGTATTACGTCATTGTCAATGGAAATGACTGAGTTGCATTTTCATGGTAAAGCTTTGGAGGCGAACAGAGACCACGTGTTAACAGGAGCTCTCTCCTTGAAGAACTTCTTCCCTGTAGAACCATTGCTGAGACCATGTGTGTGTGTGTCTGTCTCTCAGGGAGCTTGCTCTTCTTCCTGTTTGGTGTCTAGTCCCAGGACCCTACCTTTCCATGCAAGAGATGCTAGCATTATCATAAGAGCTTTGTGCCTTTGGGTGAGTGTGAACTTTTGACTTTGTTTTGCAATGCTGTGGTAAGAAGGTATTAGTTTTAGCTTTAGGGAAAGTAGGTCACATGGTACAGTTGGTTCATTATTGTTTTGTTTTGGAAGCTGGGAATGAAATCGCAGCTAATGAGAATGTGTTTGCTTCTGCCAGGTGGTTTCTGTGGGTAGCTCGTGCTTGGGAACCTTGTGGGGATGTGGTAAAATGCCCCAGCAGGATTAGCAAGTTCCTAGGGGTTATCACACAGGTATCATTCCATAGTACCTCTATTTACATCAACATGTAGCACTTACCTGAAGTCAGCAACCACAGGTTCACCTCCAGGCTTCCAGATCTAGCCCTGCCTTTGCTAGTTTGCTGTGGTACTCGGGCATCTGCTTACTTATCTGTAAACTGAGCACTGAGATGCCTAATCAGGCGATAACTTAGTTGTTGATATATACAATTAAAATAAAGTCTAAGAAAATGCTCTATAGACTCCAGGTGCAGAAGAACAAGACTTTACATTGTATTTCAGACTTGGAAACAAGTTAAAAACTTATTATTTAATAGTCTTTTTTGTTAACTGCTGAAAAAAATACAGAAAATTATAACAGTGAATTCCAAAGGCCAGGCATCTACTGGGTTTTATTTTTTATTAGTGTGTTAACAACAAATGTCAGGCAGACATAATACTTTTAAATTCAATTATATCTGAAGTAATTGACAAAAGGAATGGTTTATATAATTTGTAAATTATATCTTCTCTAAGAGTTACATGTTATTTCTGTATATGATTATCTAAAGCACATTTCTCAAACTTTAACATCTAAAAGAAAAGAGGTTTATATTTCAAATGGATAGGGATAGCTCTGTAATAAAGCAACTTGGCATTATGGGAGACCTTATCTCATAAATGGTGGGAAATGCAACACAGAAAATCCATATGAGTGATAAAAGAACCCTGTCATAATTCTTCTTTCCAAGAACTGTGCTTCTCTCTGCTTAGTTAGAAAATAAGTGATTTGTTTAGGACCTGGGGCCAAAATTTCTGGGTGCTTACTCTACCTTTATCCCAAAAGGGACAAAATAATAAATCAGATTCTAAATAAGCAATGCCATTTTAGCTTCAAGTGAAGTTTGTGGATTTATCTTCAATTAAGGTCACCACTTTCTTAGTGCATCACGTCTGATTGCATATTTTCTCTGTCTAGGGAATGGAGTAAGGATCATCACTATTGCCACCAAAAACAGTAATCATTACCTGTATCAATTACCTACTGCAGCAGAACGAGTTACCTTGACAATGAATCTTACAGCAACAATAAATATTCATTGTATCTTGTAATTTCTGTGTGCCAGTAATTTGGAAATGACTTAGCTAGCTAGCTGTGGCTTACTACCTTCCATGAGATTGCAGGTAAGATGTAGACTGGGGCCAGAGTACTCTAAAGATGTGACCTTGTGGGGGGATCCAATGGTTCACCCACTTAGCTAAAAGTCAGTGTTGGCAGCAGCCCTCAACTCATGACAGAGAGATACATGAGTGTCCCCTTGTCGTAGTGGCTGGCTTTTTACAGAGTGAGCAATCCAGGAGAACTAGGTGGAAGTGTTATTATGTCCTAGACTTGGTGGTTATACACTAAATTTTATTTTTATCCTGTTGGTTATGTGGGTCATTCCTATTCAATGTGGGAGTTACCTACTGAAGGGAATGAGGGTCAGGAGGTAGGCTTGATTCTAGGTCATCATGAAGGCTGTCCCTACATCATCATCACAGACTTTTAGAATTAATGCCTTAAGCAATGAGAAACAAACAAATATGGAAAGTGCTCTTTAGATAGATTTTCTTAGAGTATATTTTTAGATGTACTTTCTTCACTCTTCACATGTCTTTCTCTAGGTTTTAGTTGGAGAGAGGCAACAATAATTTCTATCTAAACCTAATGTCAATTAACACAATAAGTACAAAACAGTAGCTAGTCTTACATGATAATTGATGATAATTGCTCCCTGCATTAATTGGTATATAAACAAGACTATGCAAAAGGAATCCAAATATTTCCTCAAAAGGAAAAAAAAATCAAATAAGAAAATTTGTCAGAGTAATTTGTAGGCTGATAAGCAGCTAACAAATCCGGCCTGTAAGTCTACAAGTCATGAAGTAGCTGCTGGCAATGTTTGGCACTTCCTTGGACCCGGCAAGGATTACGGTGGAAGTGTGCTCTCCAGGCTTGCTGGCATCAGCTTCAGGATGCTGCCAAGATGTGTGCAGAAGCCCAGAGGCAGTGAGTCAGTGTGTGGAAGTGAGGAGATACTGTCAATGTTGGGGACCGCAGGAGGCCATCATTGAATAATCAGTGCCATCTCTCCACTTTTGCTGTCTCTGACCTTTGGAAAGATGGATTTAAAGCAAAATGGGGGAAGGGACAAAGACTGGTGTTGTTTTTGTAAAGAAACATTCTAGAAGTCTGAATGTTTTAGTATCAGAGCCATGGTGAAACAAAAGGAAGGAAGGCTCTTAAGTCTAGTAAGTGGGCCACATTGGGGAATGTCTGAGAGGGAAGGGTGCCAACATACAAGGTACGTCAAAATCTTAGAAACTCAGCTGAGACCCTGTGGGTGAACCAGAGACAGATGAATTTACAGTGGCAATAACATACAAGGAATACAAAATATACAAGATATACAAATATACTAAATATACAAGAAATACAAGAAGATCTAGAAGGCAGAAATATTGACCAAGAAAGACTAGAGGGGGCAGTATGTGACAGAAGCATTTGGGGATATGGAGCAGCCACAGTGATTTCAGTCCACCAGTCCATTAAAGGAGATTCTTCTGTGGACGAGCCTGTGGGTATTAGAGGGAAAATGCACGAGGAAGTTGGTATCTCAAATCTCAGCAATTCCAATCAGGAACCAGAGTTGATCACCACTGGGACATGGAAGTGGAAGCATGCTGCTGAGAGATTGTGGAGAGGATTTTCCAACAATACATTGGAGTCCTTATTCAATTCTAAACTAGGGATACTAGACATTTCAGATTCAGAGGGGAGAGGAAATTAAGATTTCTGGAAAAAGCAAGATAGAATAGAAAGGCATCACAACTATGGTGACTGGGGATATCACCATTGTAAAGCCTGAACCTGTGCTAAGTAGATGACAGTCTCTCAAATGCTACGTTCTGAAAGGAGGGTAACCATAGGTGAATTCCTCTCCCCAGTGTGGTAAAATGATGCCATAATGTGGTTTATCTCTGTCTACAACATCATTCCCTGTTGCATGTGGTTTCATGGCCATGAACGCTCGACATAATCTCCCAGTTGTGTTTGGTTTCACAACCCAAGACATTTTCTCCCAGTTTTCATGAACTCAGGACAATCGCCATTAGACTGAACAATAAATTGGTCAGGATGAATTCGAGAAACATCCTCTCCTCTCCTCCCTCTTCCCCCTGCACCTCTTCTCTTCCCTCTCCTCTTCCCCCTCGGTTTCTTCTTGGTGGCAATGACTCCTAAAATCTATAAATATTATTTTTCTTGGAAAAACTGCCCTAGGTATTGAGAATTTACTTGTTTTCTACATTTCATGGGTGTAGGGGCTGGGGCTGTAGTAATCTTCAGTTAATAAAACCCAGAAAAGATGTGATTGTTGCAGTCCTCAATGATATCCCACTTTGGACTCCTAATGGAACCTCAGCTCTATCTTTACCTCAACTATATCTGTGAATGAATTTCTAGCTTGAGTTTAAGCACAAAAATACCCACAAATAGGAGTTCTGAGTTTTAGACATAAATTTCTTTTTTGCTCTCTTGATTATGTTAATACTAGGTACTGAAACAAACACTGGGTTTTCCATATGAAATTCCATCTGTGACAGTGACATGGAGTGTGTGCTCCATGTAGAATGTGTGGACCCTGGCTGATGAAGATTTGGTGGCATGCACGCACCACTATTAGGGTTATCCTTGGTGTTGATATTCAGCAGGCAGAGGACAGAGCAGAGCAGAGGATGAAGGATCATATCCAAGCCTTGCTGAGCGTGGCCTAGATGTAGGGGAACATATCATTCCTGCCCCCATAGAACCATCCAGAACTCAATTACTCAGCCACAGTCAGATAAAAGGGAGTCTGGGCCATGTTGTGAGCAGCCAATTTCAAACAGTGACTCTATATTGTGAAAGAGGACCTTGAGTCTCCAGTGGAACACTCTGCCATGGTCCACAGACTTTACCAAAGGAAAGATAATTCGATTTTGGCCTTCAATTCCTTCAGACAACAGTCCTTCAGGTTTTATCTTGCAAAAGGATTTCAGCTTTGCAGTCTAATTTCTTTCTGCAAAAATGATAATCAGGCTGACTTTCACTTAGCTTCAGGACATTCTGTGTGATTGGTTTAAGTTATTACAATGTCTTTCTGTCATTCTTTAATCTTATCACAGAATCTCCAATGATTTATGTTAGACAATTTGTCAGAACATAACTGGGGGTGGGAAAAAGAATTGGGAGTGCATTGTAAGCTTGCCAGGAGAGGATTTTTGGTGTTAAATGTGATGAATCAATTGTTCAGATTATTTCAGGAAATTTGGAGGTGGGGGGGGGGATCTAAGCCACTCAGTGTCCATTTCAGAGCGACCGTCAAGATGGTGACTGGTGTTGGAGGTGAGGTCCTCTCTTGCAGGCTACAGCCTCATTCCTGGTGGGTGTGGATTAAAACTCCCAATGAGTTAAGAGATCCTGGTGTCAGGGAGTGTTAGGGTAAAACATTTGTTTTTATTTCTTCCATTGGCTTTAAAAGATGCCCCAATGCAGTCACTGCACAGTGGGATTGAGGGGCTCTGGACCTGTGACCTCTTCTCTCATTGGGTACACCTGCCAAGAGAACCCACTCTAGCCCAGGCCCTTTGGTAAGGTACAGTGGAATCTGTGGATCTGAATTTTGGAGGAGAGTCACTGCAATTGAAGGATTATCATCGGGCTTGTTTGACCACACAGCTTAGCCATTCCATGCTAATTTTTATTGGCAATGAAACGGGCACTGTGGTTTCCATCTTTCTGAACCCACATGACCAACTATACGTGAGTTAGTTTGAACTCCCATGTTATTTTTTTATTTGCCCTCTCCCCCAACACACACACACACACACACACACATCCAGAAGAAGGGAGCAGAGGGGAAGAGAGAGACAAACAGAGGCGATGGATCTCTCAATTGCTGGCTCCTCTGCAATTACCTGCAACAGTTGGGACTGAGCCAGGACAAACCCAGGAGCTTGGAGCTCAGTTGGGTCTCCCATGAGGCTGTCATTGACCAAAGGGCTTGAGCCATCACCTGCTGCTTTCCAGGGTGACATCAGCAGGAACCTGAAGTCAGGTGCTGGGGTCAGAACTCAAACCTAAGCACTTTGATGTGGGATGTGGGTGTGACAAGGAGCACCTTTGACCACCGTGCCAAAAAGCTCCTGTGATGTTATTGTTTTGACTTGTCAAACCACAACTGCAGATGGGGTTGGGATCCTAGCTCTTCCGTTGACTATCTATGTAGCACTGATAAATTCATTGGGCCTTTCTGGGCTCTAGTTTCTTGCCCATTGGGTAGGGGCAATAATGTTCTCTATTATGTATTTCTATGAGAACTAGATTTGATGATGGATGTAAAATGTTTTGTACAACAACTGGCACCTAGTTAGGACACAATAAACTACATCTTTTTATTCTTATGATTTCAGCATGATCCTGTATAATGAGTAGCTAAAGAATATAGGTGTTGGCAAACAACCAACTTTTATCTTTGCTTTTGGATATTCATGGTGACATGTTGTCTTCATTTATTTTGTGCTGCTGTTATAAAGTATTGCAGGCTGCATAATTTCTAAATAATAGAAATCTAACTCTAGAGGCTGGGAAGTCTGAGATCAAGGTAACAGCAGACTTGGTGGCTGATGTTCCCTTCCACATAGGTGGTGTAGGCATCTCCACATGGCCCAGAGGGTGAAAGGGGTAAAATGCTGTGTCCTCATGTGGAGTAACAGCAGAAGAGCTAGCGAGAGGCTGTGCTAGTTCCTCCAGCCCTTATATAAGGCACTAATCATTCATGGAGTTAGAGCCCTCACGACCTCACTCTTTCCCTAAAGACCCTCTCCTCTCCTATCTATCTATCTATCTATCTATCTATCTATCTATCTATCTATCTATCTGAAAGAATTAGAGATGGGGGCAGAGACAGAGATCTTCATCTGCTGGTTCACTCCCCAGATGGCTGCAACAGCCATGGTTGGGCCAAACCAAAGCTGGGACTTCATCCAGGCTGTCTATGTGGGTTCAGGGCTTGAGCACTTGCACCGTCTTCAGGTGGTTTCCTAGACACGTTAGCAGGGAGCTGGAGCAGAAGTGGAGCAGCCAGGACTCAAACCAGTGCCCATATGGGAAGCTGATGCTACAGATGGCAGCTTAGCTTGCTGCCCCACAGTGCCAGCCCCAAGACCCCTCCTCTTAATACCACCACAGTGGGGATTAAATTCCCACACTCATAGCTGGGTACATTCAGGCCGTATGTAGCACATAGAATGCCTAGTTCCTGTGTTGTCAGGAAGTACCATAAATCACATTTTCAATGATGAGAACAACCACAGGCTCCGAAGAGGCCTGGGGAGGGAACAGCAAAATTTTAGGAAGCATTTAGGCTCGGTGATTTTTCCAATACACCTTAACCACCCCACTAAAAAGAGAGGACTCTTGCAGGTGGCCCCCACTCACCTGTTGTCCACCATCTGCTCTTTCACCTTTCTGTGTTTTCCTGTTGCAGTTTGTCTTCCTCAATGAGGACTGAGTCTACCTTTGATCCCTGGGTGCTAACAAATAGCCCTATGTACACGGCAGCTCGTCAGAAAGTATCAAACCACAATTGGGGCAGCTTCATCCCCTCAAATCCTGAGATGATTCAGGGGTCCCCAGTCTTCTCTGCCCCAATATATCTGGTGATTAGTATGGGGATAGTATTTTCCTAAGGGACTATGGAAGGAGGTGGATGGAGTGGGATAATTTGAATCAAAACTTCCTGAATTGTTCACATTTGTTCTTCCATGCTGTGTTGAGGATTTCAAGGTTTCATTTGTTCAGCTCTGGATTTCTGGAGCCTAACACAAGTCTGCACTGTATATCTATCATTCGAACAAGCATTTTCTAAAACTGAAGAAAAATGAGGCATGGCTGAGATCTGGGTTGTAAAGATAAGACTAATGGAAGTCATGTATTGATCATTGACACAGCCATCTGTATGTTTCCACTTGGCACTCCCCAAATGTCTCATATAGATTCCTGGCTCTGGGTGTTTTCTGTTATTCATTCCCATTTTTTCCAGTCCCTGTTTCTGTACTGTGTTGCTTCCTTCTGTATCATTTAGCTGCAAGAGTTAATATTATAAATTGATTTAAACTCATAGATTAATATCAACTAATCACATTATAGCAGATTATACTAGGTATTATGCAGAAAGATACAAAAATTAGTAAGGTGTGGATCCTTCCTTTCAAACATTTGTAATGCTGCTGGCAAAAGGATAAAAGGATAATCATGCAAACATTTTTTAGGGGTGTGTGTGTGGCAGGCAGGCACCAAGCTAGAAATCTGGAAAATAATACCAAGGATGATTGGGTGTGATTTCTTCTGTCACAGAGCACTGGGCTAGGAAGAAGATAGCTAATCATAAAATTACAGCTGTGGTTGTCATTCTGAAGAGGAGACATGTAGTGTTACAAGAGTGAATGATAGAAACTTGAGTCAGAATTCAAGACTCAAAGGAATGGCAACTGTGATGGTATCAAAAGACTGAGTAGGTGGTAACCAAGAAGGGTAGGTATCCAAATATTTGCGACAGAGTAAATCATCGCTAAAGTTCTTATATTGTAAGGGTACCTGGTACAGCCGTGGAGCTGGAGAATGGACTGGGAAAAAGTTTTTGTGGCACCGGGCTGGGAATTTATATCAGGGATTATTCATATTGGCTATGTTGTTAAGGGTTTTGGTCTTTCACTCTCAATAAAAATTCAAAGCAATTAAAATGGAGGGGTTGGCAGATGTGATGTCACCTTGATGGTTTACTAAGGTCACCCCAGGGCAATAGGAAACCTGAATTTCAGGCTACTTTCCAGGTTGTAAATAGAACATTTGGCTGCTTTATAAGTGATCTTGGTAAAATTACCATTATTTATAGATGGTACAGTTATAGATCTGGAAACACAAGAGAACTGATGGAAAATATACTACAACAAAAAAGTTTAAGAGCAAAATTAGCATGGAGAAACCAATGTTTTTCACATGTACAAAATGGCCAGTTAGCTGACTTAACAGAAGGAATGATGACAATTTTTAAGATGGTATAAAAGACAAATGGCTAGAACCAACCAAGTGACTTGCAAGGTCTATGTGAAGACAGGCTAAAAATAGTTCCATAGGAATAAAAAGACTACTGAAGAGTTGGAAAGATCTGTTATGTTCTTGAATAGCTAGAGTCAACCTCATGGCTATATTCTTTCTTGGAAAAATCATGTTTAATGTTATTCTAATGCAGTTATTAAGAGTTACTTCCTTTGTTTTTAGACCTGCTGATATTATTTGGAGAATAAGGATATTCAGGAAAAATATAAAATAATAAAAAACGAAATAATGAAAAATATAAAAACAAAGAAAATATAAAATGTAATATAAAAATAATATTGAGGATCAGTTGCACTGTTTAGATATTAAGCACATTCATGAAAGTTCTCATTGATAAGGGACTGGCATTAGATGCCAGTTCTAATCCTGGCTGCTCCATTTCTGATCCAGCTCCCTGCTGTTGACCTGGCAAAAGAAGCAAAGGATGGCCCAAGTGTTTGGGGCCCTGCCATCCATTTGGGAAATGCAGATGAAACTCATGGCTTCTGCCTGGCCCTGTGCTGACATTTGCGGCCATCTTGGGGTAGTGAACCAGTGAATGGAAGAGCTCTCTCTCTTTCTCTATGACTTTCAAATGAATAAATACATCTTTTTAAAAAAACTTTGACTAATACAATGGTGGCATAGTGTCACATGAGGAGTTCAAAGGCATTATATGAAAAGCTTGGAAACAGACCTGAAGGGATGCAGGCAGCTGGCATCCAATGCGAGTTAAGCTATGGATGGGAATGAATCTTTTCTGCTTTGTTTCAGTGATCTACTTCCCTCACTGAGATCCATGCCTAGCATGGAGTATTTGTTGAATGAATAATTAAATGAAAAATTATTTATTTACTGCTCTTGGGACAGCTGAGTAACACTCTGAATTAAAGTTGTATCCTTGCTTTGTACTTTGCTATGGGGAAAGTTTAAAATATATCCAAAGTTTAGAAAGGAGTGTTTGGTGCAGCAGTTAAGACACTGGTTGGGATGCCCACATAACATGGGAGTGCCTGGGTTTGAGTACTAGTTTCCCTATTGATTCCAGCTTCCTGGGTAACCTATGCATCCTGGGAGACACAGGCAATGACTCATGTCATTGTTCCCTGTAACTCACGTGGGAGACCTAGATTGATTTTCTGGCTCCCAGCTTTGGCTTGCCCCAGCCCTGGTTCTTGTAGGCATTTGGGAAGTGAACCATCACATAAAAGATCCACCTACCCCATCTCTCTCTATGCCTTTCAAACAAAATAAAATTAAAAGGCAAAGCAGATGAAAAGATTGTCTTAAATAAATTAAGTTTGAATAAGAAATCATAGTGTAACAATTACATAAGAAGTTCAGCAGTTCTTTCTATGACACATCTCTATAGAGCAGCCGACAGCTATGCCTAGACTACCGTGGCTCTCATATCCAGATTTCACTTGATTTTGCCTTTATGTTTCTTTTTCTCTTTTATTTTGTTTATGCATCCTCTCAACCCTTCTCCCCTCACAATTTTTTATTATTTATTTTGAGAGCTAGAGTTACAGACAGTGAGAGGGAGAGAGAGAGAAAGGTCTTCCATCTGTTGGTTCACTCCCCAAATGGCCACTATGGCTGGAGCTGTGCTGATCTGAAGCCAGGAGCAAGGTCCTTCTCTTTGGTCTCCCACGTGGATGCAGGGGCCCAAGGACTTAGGTCATCTTCTACTGCTTTCCCAGGCCACAGCAGGGAGCTGGATTGGAAGTGGTGCAGCTGGGACTAGAACTGGCACCCATATGGGATGCTGGTGCTGCAGGCAGAGGATTAACCTACTGCACCACAGTGCTGGCCCCTCCCCTCACATTTTTAATATGGAGCAAGACTTAAAAATCTGGGAAACAGTGGGAATGCAAATTTCTCATTTTACAGATCTTCTCCACTTCTGCATGGTAAAACCCACGTGAAATGCATCGTGTTTTTAGTGACCTCACATCACCTTTCCTAGCCTTTCATTATCGTTATTATTTCACTAGAACAAGTATTCCATGAAAGGAATAAACTTGCTTCTTGTTTATCCCCAAACCCCAGTACCTGAAACTGATCTTGTTATATAGTTAGAACCCAGGGATTATGGTTTAAATAATGAATGGCCAGAAAAGTAAACCAGCAGCAGAGGAACATAATTAAATACAGCCAAAGACTTATTGGAGAGAACTTGGGAGCTTTTCGTAAATGAGGCCAGCTTTCCCAATAGGATGCAAGTGTGTGAGAATGAGGGGAAGACACATATGGCAGAAAATCAGGCAGATAAAAAGTTTAGGGTATTAGGCTCCTTATTTTAAACTCTGCTGCGGACTTGTTGTATGGCCTGGGCTTGCTGATTTAACCTCTTTGCCACAACCTCTCCCCAGCCGCCACCCTCTTGTCTAAAGTCCTTGTTTTGCTCAGAAGCAAAATGTATTTTCTGAGTCAGCATTTCTTTTGTACTTCCTTTATAGTGCCAACTGATAGGTAATGACCATCCTTCTAATGTGTCAGTAGTATAAAGAAGTGTGTACCACATAAAATTTACAGTAAACTTAAGAAGTGAGAAGATTGGACAAGAAAGAGATCTAACCAGAGAAATTCCAATGGGAACATGGCAAGGGCATCTTAAAGCATTTTGTGATGGGTGCCACAGAGGCAGGGAGACAGTTCTAAACTCAGATTCCACGTGGCTGCAAATTCTTTGTACTTTGTTCACGGAAGGGTGATGTCCAGTTCCTCTTTGCTTGAATTGAGGTTGGCCTAATTTGTTTGACCAATGGAAGCTTCTGAGATTTTAGACCAGATTTTGAGGTCATAGGAGGATTTCAAACTCACATACAGACTTTTTTTCTGGTCATGTTCACTGTAGGAACATAGAGTGATCAGATACAAATTGATTTCTCAAGTCCATTGTGCTGAGAGTAAGCCCAAACTAGCCCTGTGGAGATATCATGTAGGAAGAAATAAGAGCCTTCGCAGCTCCCTGATGTTCCAGGCATCTCACTAACAGCTCTAGACAATGAATAAAGAAGGAATCCTCTTGGATATTTGAACCCATCTGGTGAGAAAGAACCAAGGAACCCAGCTGGAAGCAAAAATTGAGAATGCAGATACAAGAATCTGTTAACCTATTGTAGCTATGTGCAACCATGTGCGTCTCTATGGCCGAGGACCAAGTCATCATAGAACGGACACGAGCCATCTCTACTATGCTCAAATTCTGGATCCATCAAATTGTGAGCAAAGCAAAATGCTAATTGTCTTCCAAATTTGAGATGGTTCATTACATAGCAATTAGCATTTCCTGCTGGGGCCAAATCTTTTGATTGATGTTTTATCCATGCTACATCTGTGTGTATCACACATAATCCTAGGCATTCTTATGTCCATTTTGTTCTTACGGAAACTGAGGCCTGATGAATTTAGGAGACTTGCTGAAGGTCACGTTGCTTGTCTGAGCTGGGTCACAGCTCGCTCTAGGGTGCAGACTGATTTTGGTAAAACCTCTTCTTTTGAGTCTATCCTTGCATGACACCTATGCCTGTTTCTTCTTTTGTTAAAATTTGAAGGCAGAGGTGTGCGACTATTGCCTTGGAGACCACATCAGGATGAAGGTTGAACTTTAAAATAGTGCCAAGTATGTCTTTTCCAACGTTCCATCTTCCTCCTGGATTCCACTAGTAGGACTTGCAGTCATGTTGGGCCATCTGCTTCCACTACACTGGGAGAGCCCCTGGAGGGCTGACACTGCCTCCTGCATCTCTGATCTGCACTGAGCCTCACACCCTGCCTCCCCCAAGGCGGGTGCCCAGCAGGTGTTGTTGGCTGGAGCTGACAGTACTGCCCCTGGTGGCTGTGTCTCTTGCATTCCTGTGCTCCTTCAACCTGTGTGAGGCATCTTTGCCAAGGTAACTGCCTAGTGTTCCTGGCTCCCAATCACTGCCTCTCCCAGTCGGGCCTAAAACTTAACAGCTTATGAAGAGCAGAATTAAAGGATTTTAGTGCAAACATTTTTTTTTTTGAAATTCATGCGTATGTGGGGGTCTTCAAAAATTCATGGAAATACATATTGTAAAAGCTTAGTGCATGGATTACAAAACTTTTTGCTGCAAAATAAATCCATCTTTCATTTCCATTTTCCACCAACATTTTAAAGTATTCTTATATAAGAAGCTGCATTATGCCTAGGAAGTGCCAAAACAGCAGTTCAATTGAGGAACGTCTGTTCAGCTCTTTGTCTTCATCCTTCACTCAGAATATACCTATTTTTCCTGCATCTACTGATCAAGATTCCTGAGCTAACTGATAGATAACTGAATAAGGTTAAGGTGTTAATAATTTATTAGTGAATTTGTTATGCTGTAAAATGTCTGTGCACTTTGAGGACCCACAGAACTGAGTGAATGTTGATCAGTTTTATGAGAAAAGTATCTTTATTAGCTTAAAAGTGAGAAATTTGAAATCAAAGGTAATTGGCTCCAGATTCCAAGTCTTGTAAGAAACAGATTGTACAAACCTCTCCACTGTCAAGATGGAGAACTTTACACCACGAAGAGCTCCTTTAGGAGCCCTGTTTCTCATCACATTGCTCGGTATCCACCCACCTTGGCGACCACCAATCTGTTTTCCATCTACACTTTTGTTTTTTTCTGAGAGTGTGCTCTAAGTGGAGTCAGATTGGAGGTGACCATTTGAGGTTGGTGTTTTTCACTCCAAGTTGTCGCATGTCTTAGTTTTCCATTCCTTTCCACTGATGTAAAGTATCCCGTCACATGGGTGGGCCACCATTTGTATGAACTCTTACCTATTGAGGGAGGGATATTTGGTTGTTTCTGGTTGGAGATTTATTTATTAATGTGACTTTGACTATCCAACTGTTGAAGACAATTTGTTGAAAAGATCATGTTTCCTCCATCAAATTGCTTTTGTAGCTTTGCCAAAAATCAGGTAGCAATATGCATGCATGATTATTCCTGGATTATCCATTCTTTTCTGTTGACTATTGAAAATAAAGCTGCTGTGTACATTTGTATACACATTTGTTGTAAAGAGGTGAGTTTTTGAAGCCCTGGGATTATGTGTCCAGGAGTGCATTTACTGGACTGAAATCCATCTCTGGTTTTTTAAGAAACTGCCAAATTAGTTCCCAGAGTGGCTATCCCCTAGCAATGTATGAAAGATCTGTATATCTGCACACTTGCCAGTAGAGTCATGCACCACATAATGATGAATTATAGTTACTATAATGAAGCTGAAAAATTCTTATGACCTAGTAAGTACGTGGCTGAAAAAGAGGCAAGAGAAATGGAAACCCTAGGAGAAGAAAAAATAACTCCCAAGAAAATGGTATTGGAAGTTTTAGCAGAAGATTTTTTTATGCCTCTACAGCTCCTTAAAATGTTGAAACACATGGACACCAATGCCCAAAGGTTTTCATTAGTTGAGAGAGATGTTCATGATACATTATATGTTTACAAGCAGATATGTGCATTTAAGAACAAGTGAAGAACCTGGACGTGTTCTGAAAGGAGGGAGCCCTCTTCTAGAGCCTCAGGGAATCCTGAAGGAGGCCGTGGTCACTGAGGGAGATGACCGCTTCGTGCGTTCTGTTGTCCCTGAAGAACTTCCACTGGACAAGATGTGGAGGTGGAGGACACTGGTACTGATGATTCTGACCCTGTGTAGGCCTACCTGTGTGTTTGTGTCTTGGTTTTTAACACAGAAGTTTGAAAAGCAGGGGTGACCATTGTCAGCCTACAATGCTGGCATCCCCTATGGGCTCTGGTTCAAGACCCAGCTCCGCTTCCCATGTAGCTCCCTCCTAATGCACCCAGGAAAGTAGCAGAAGATGGCCCAAGTGCTCTGATACCTGTACCCACATGGGAGACCCAGATAGAGTTCCATGCTCCTGGTGTGTCTTCTGCTTTTGTAGCCATTTGAAAAGTGATCCAGGAGATGGAAGATGTCTTCTCTCTCTCTTCCTCCTTCCCCCTCCCTGTCTGTCTCTCTCTAACACTGCCTTTCAAATAAATAAATATTCCTCCAAAAAGATGTTTGAAAAGGAAACAAAAAATTTTCAAAAGAGGAGAAAGCTTAAAGACTTAAAAGTCTATTATACAACTATATAATATATTTGTGCTTTAAATATTATTACAAGAGTCAAAAATTTGAAAAAAAATGAAAATCTGAGGTAAAATGTTACAATAAACCAAGGTAAATTTATAATTGAATACAAAAAAACATTTTTAAAAAATTTTATTTAATATAAATTTCTGAAATACAGCTTATGGATTACAATGGCTCCCCCCCCAACTTCCCTCCCACCTGTAACCCTCCCCTCTCCGATCTCTCTCCCCTTCCATTTATAGCAAGATTCATTTTCAATTATCTTTATATACAGAAGATCAATTTATATTAAGTAAAGCTTTCAATAGTTTGCACCCACACAGAACATAAAGTGTAAAATACTGCTTGAGTACTAGTTATAGCATTAAATCACAATGTACAGCACATTGAGGACAGAGATCCTACATGGGCAGTAAGTGCACAGTGACTCCTGTTGTTGACTTAACACTTCATCTGCTTTTTAAAATATTTTTGAAAATTTGGTTACTAGAACATTTAAAACTACATATTGGACAGAGCCATTCTATAGACTTACAAAGAATTTTTTTTTTACAATAAGAAATACTGTAAATATACTGCTCCTATATTGTATTTACATTTGTAATTTTGAGATTTATTTTTTCTTTTTATTTAGTAAATATAAATTTCCAAAGTACAGTTTATGGATTACATTGGATTCCCCCCCCCATAATTTCCCTCCCACTTGCACCCCTCCCATCTCCCGCTCCCTCTCCCATTCCATTCACATCAAGATTCATTTTCAATTATCTTTATATACAGAAGATCGATTTAGCATATATTAAGTAAAGAGTTCATCAGTTTGCACCCACACAGAAACACAAAGTGTAAAATACTGTTTCAGTACTAGTTATAGCATTACTTCACATTGGACAACACATTAAGGACAGATCCCACATGAGACGTAAGTACACAGTGATTCCTGTTGTTGACTTAACAATTTGACACTCTTGTTTATGGCGTCAGTAATCTCCCTAGGCTCTAGTCCTGAGTTGCCAAGGCTATGGAAGCCTTTTGAGTTCACTGACTTCAATCTTATTCAGACAGGGTCAGAGCCAAAGTGGACATTCTCTCCTCCCTTCAGAGAAAGGTACCTTCTTCTTTGATGGCCCCGTTCTTTCCACTGTGATCTCACTCGCAGAGATCTTTCATTTAGGTTTTTTTTTTGCCATAGTGTCTTGGCTTTCTATGCCTAAAATACTCTCAAGGGCTCTTGAGCCAGATCCAAATGCCTTAAGGGCTGATTCTGAGGCCAGAGTGCTATTTAGGACATCTGCCATTTTATGAGTCTGCTGTGTATCCCGCTTCCCATGTTGGATTGTTCTCTCCTTTTTGATTCTATCAGTTAGTATTAGAAGACACTAGTCTTGTTTATGTGATCCCTTTGATTCTTAGACCTATCAGTGTGATCAATTGTGAACTGAAATTGATTACTTGGACTTGGTACATGCCACCATGATGGGATTGTATTGGAATCCCCTGACACGTTTCTCACTCCATCATTTGGGGCAAGTCAGCTTGAGCATGTCCCAAATTGTACATTTCCTCCTTCTCTATTCCCACTCTTACATTTCACAGGGATCACTTTTCAGTTAAATTTAAACACCTAAGAATAATTGTGTGTTAATTATAGAGTTCAACCACTAGTACTAGAACAAAAAAAATACTATAATAGATAAAATATTGCATTGTATATCAACAGTCAGGACAAGAGCTGATCAAATCACTGTTTCTCATAGTGTCCATTTCACTTCAACAGGTTTCCCCTTTGGTGCTCAGTTAGTTGTTGCCGATCAGGGAGAACATATGATATTTGTCCCTTTGGGACTGGCTTAATTCACTCAGCATAATGTTTTCCAGATTCCTCCATCTTATTGCAAATGACTGGGTTTCATTGTTTTTGACTGCTGTATAGTATTCTATAGAGTACATGTCCCATAATTTCTTTATCCAGTCTACTGTTGATGGGCATTTGGGTTGGTTCCAGGTCCTAGCTATTGTGAATTGAGCTGCAATAAACATTAAGGTGAAGACAGCTTTTTCATTTGCCAAATTAATTTGGGTAAATTCCAAGGAGTAGTATGGCTGGGTTGTATGGTAGGGTTATATTCAGGTTTCTGAGGAATCTCCAGACTGACTTCCATAGTGGCTTTACCAGTTTGAATTCCCACCAACAGTAAGTTAGTGTTCCTTTCTCCCCACATCCTCTCCAGCATCTGTTGTTGGTAGATTTATGAATGTGAGCCATTCTAACCAGAGTCAGATGAAACCTCATTGTGGTTTTGATTTGCATTTCCCTGATTGCTAGTGATCTTGAGCATTTTTTCATGTGTCTGTTGGCCCTTTGGATTTCCTCTTTTGAAAAATGTCTATGAGGTCCTTGGCCCATCTCTTAAGTGGGTTGTTTTGATGTTGTGGCATTTCTTGATTTCTTTGTAGATTCTGGTTATCAACCCTTTATCTGTTGCATAGTTTGCAAATATTTTTTCCCATTCTGTTGGTTGCCTCTTCACTTTTCTGACTGTTTCTTTTGAAGTACAGAATCTTCTCAATTTGATGCGATCCCAAATGTTAATTTTGGCTTTGACTGCCTGTGCTTCTGGGGTCTTTTCCAAGAAGTCTTTGCCAGCACCTCTATCTTGCAGGGTTTCTCCAATGCTCTCTAATACTTTGATGGTGGCGGGTTGTAGATTTAGGTCTTTAATCCATGTTGAGTGAATTTTTGTGTAAGGTGAAAGGTAGGGGTCTTGCTTCATGATTCTGCACGTGGAAATCCAGTTTCCCCAGCACCATTTATTAAATAGACTGTCTTTACTCCAGGGATTGTTTTTTTTTTCTTATTTAGAATATAAATTTCCAAGGTACAACTTGTGGATTGCAATGACTTCCCCACCCATACCTCCCCTCCCCCCCGCTACCCTTCCCCCTTACCCACTCCCTCTCCCCTTTCATTCCCATTCAGATTCATTTTCAATTCTCTTTGTATACAGGAGTTCAGTTTAGTATGTGTTAAGAAAAGATTTTAAACCATTTGCCCTCACATAGCATCCTAGAGTGAAGCATACTCTTTGAGTACTAGTTGTAGCTTTAAAGCATGTTGTACAGCACATTAGGGACAGAGATCCTACATGATATTATTTTTTTAATTGATTTTTATGTAACTTCCAATTTTTTTTATCATTTCCAATTGTCTTTCCATACGGAAGATCGATTCAGTATATATTAAGCAAAGATTTTGTCAGTTTGCATCTGCGTAGAGACACAAAATGCAGAAATACTGTTTCAGTCCTAGTTATTGCATTACTTCACCTTGGACAACACATTAAGGACAGATCATACATGGGCGGTAAGTACACAGTGACTACTGTTGTTGATTTAACAATTTGCCACTCTTGTTTATGGCGTCAGCAATCTTCCTAGGCTCTAGTTATGAGTTGCCGAGGCTATGGAAGCCTTTAGGGTTTGCTGACTTCAATCTTATTCCAACAGGGTCATAGTCAAAGTGGAGGTTCTCTCCTCCCTTCGGAGAAAGGCACCTCCTTCTCTGGTGGCCCTGTTCCTTCTGTTGGGATCTTACTCGCAGAGATCTTTCATTTATGTCTTCTTCTTTTTTTTTTTTTTTCCCAGAGTGTCTTGGCTTTCCATGCCAAAAATACTCTCATGGGTTCTTGAGCCAGATCCTGATGCCTTAGGGCTGATTCTGAGGCCAGAGTGATTTATTAGGATATCTGCCATTCTATGAGTCTGCTGTGTATCCTACTTCAGAGATTGGTTTTGGATCCTTGATCAAATATAAGTTGGCTGTAGATGTTTAGATTGATTTCTGGTGTTTCTATTCTGTTCCATTGGTCTATCCATCTGTTTCTGTACCAGTACCATGCTGTTTTGATAACAACTGCCCTGTAGTATGTCCTGAAATCTGGTATTGTGATGCCTCCAGCTTTGTTTTTGTTGTACAAGATTGCTTTAGCTATTCGAGGTCTCCTGTGTCTCCATATGAATTTCAGCATCATTTTTTCAAGATCTGAGAAGAAGGTGTTCGGTATCTTGATTGTATTGCATTGAATGTACAAATTGCTTTTGGGAGAATGGACATTTTTATGATAGATTCTTCCAATCCATGAGCATGAAAGATTTCTCCATTTTTTTGGTATCCTCTTCTATTTCTTTCTTTAAGGTTTTGTAATTTTAATCATAGAGATCTTTAACGTCCTTGGTTAAGTTTATTCCAAGGTTTTTGATTGTTTTTGTAGCTATTGTGAATGGGATTGATCTTATAAGTTCTTCCTCAGCTGTGACATTGCCTTTGTATGCAAAGGCTATTGATTTTTGTGCATTGATTTTATATCCTGCTACTTTGCTAAACTCTTCTATGAGTTCCAATAGTCTCTTAGTAGAGTTCTTTGGGTCCCCTAAATAAAGAATCATATCATCTTCAAAGAGGGATAGTTTGAGTTCTTCCTTCCCAATTTGTATCCCTTTAATTTCTTTTTCTCGCCCAATAGCTCTGGCTAAAACTTTGAGAACTATATTGAATAGCAGTGGTGACAGTGGGCATCCCTGTCTGGTACTAGATCTCAGTGGAAATGCTTCCAACTTTTCCCCATTCAATATATGTTGGCCATGGGTTTTTCATAAATTGCTTTGATTGTGTTGAGGAATGTTCCTTCCATACCCAGTTTGCTTACAGTTTTTATCATGAAAGTGTGTTGTATTTTATCAAATGCTTTCTCTGCGTCTACTGAGATAATCATATGGTTTTTCTTCTGCAGTCTGTTAATGTGGTGTATCACATTGATTGTTTTGCGCACATTGAACCAGCCCTGCATACCAGGGATAAATCCCACTTGGTCTGGGTGGATGATCTTTCTGATGTGTTGTTGCATTCTGTTGGCCAGAATTTTATTGAGGATTTTTGCATTTATGTTCATGAGGGATATTGGTCTGTAATTCTCTTTCAATGCTGCATCTTTTTCTGGCTTAGGAATTAAGGTGATGCTGGCTTCATAGAAAGAATTTGGGAGAATTCCCTCTTCTTTGATTGTTCTGAATAGTTTTAGAAGAATTGGAATTAAATGTCTGGTAGAATTCAGCAGTGAAGTCATCCGGTCCTGGGCTTTTCTTTGTTGGGAGGGCCTTTATTACTGTTTCAATTTCTGTCTCAGTTATGGTTCTGTTTAGGTTTTCTGTGTCTTCCTGGTTCAATTTAGGTAGGTTGCATGTGTCCAGGAATCTTTCCATTTCTGAACGATTTTCCTGTTTGCTGGCATACAAGTCCTTGTAGTAATTTCTGATGATTCTTTTGATTTCTGTGGTGTCTATTGTTACGTTTCCCATTTCATCTCTGATTTTATTGATTTGGGTCTTTTCTTCTTTTTTGTTAGTTGGGCCAATGGGGTGTCAATTTTGTTTATTTTTTCAAAAAACCAGCTACTCGTTTGGCTGATTTTTTGCAATGTTTTTTTTTTTTTTTTTTTGATTCAATCCTGTTGATTTCTTCTCTGCTTTTAATTATTTCTCCTCTCCTACTACCTTTGGGTCTGGTTTGCTGCCGATTTTCTAGATCCTTGAGATGAATTGAAAGCTCATCTATTTGGTGCCTTTCCAATTCCTTGATGTAGGTACTTATTGATATAAACTTTCCTCTTAATACTGCTTTTGCTGTATCCCGTAAGTTTTGGTATATTGTGCTGTTATCCTCATTTACTTCCAGAAAATTTTTGATTTCTCTTTTAATTTCTTCTATGACCCATTGTTCATTCAGGAGCATGTTGTTCAATCTCCATGTGTTTGCATATGCTCTAGGGATTCCTGAGTTGCTAATTTCCAACTTCATTCCTTTATGGTCTGAAAAGCTGCATGATATGATTCTAATTCTTTTGAATTTGCTGAGATTTGCTTTATGGCTTAGTATGTGGTCAATCCTGAAGAAGGTTCCATGTACTGCTGAGAAGAATGTAAATTCTTTATCTGTGGGATGAAAAGTTCTGTAGATAACCGTTAGATCCATTTGGGCTATAGTGTCGTTTAAATCTACTGTCTCCTTGTTGACCTTCTGTCCTGTCGATCTCTCTATAAAAAAGCATTTTTTGGTGTAGCCTAAGGGTACATTGTTTGTGAAGTCAATATTAATAGTGTATGTTCTATTTTTACTCTACCTTTTATATTGATATGTTTAGATATACAAATATTTACCACTGTGCTATAACTGCCTAAGCAATCAGTACAGTAATATGATGTGTGGTTGTGTGACCTGGGAGCAGTGAGCTCTCTCATAGGCTGGATCACATAGGCTGTGACCCTCTTGCATAATTACAGGATCACCTGCCTGCCTGTTTCTGGAGCATCACCCTGTTGTTAACATACTGTTGTATTCAGTGTTGTCCCTATTATTTTTTTAAGATTTATTTATTTGAAAGGCAGATTTACCTAGAGGCAAAGAGGGAGAGAGATTGATCCATCAATCCTCCATCCACTGGTTCACTACTCAAATGGCCACAATGGCCAAAGCTGAGCTGATCTGAAGCCAGGATCCAGGAGCTTCTTCTTGATCTCCCATGCAGGTACAGGGGCCCAAGGACTTCGGCCATCTTCCACTGCTTTCCCAGGCCATTGCAGAGAGCTGGATCAGAAATGGAGCTGCCGGGACTTAAACTGGCACCCATGTGGGATGCCAGCACTGCAGGCGGCAGCTTTACCTGCTAAGCCACAGCGCCAGCCCCGACCTTTTTTTTTTTTTCTTTTAGTAGGGTTGTCGTGATATCACATTGTGATCTTTATTTGCATTTATCTAGTGCCTGATGATGATGAAATCTTTTGATGTGCTTATTTACCATCTGTATTTTCCCTTAAGTGACATATCTGTGACTTTTGTCCATTTTATAATTTTTTTAAATGCTGAGTTTGAGTTTTTCATGTCTTCTAGAGTCCAATCTCTTGTTAAATATGTGCTTTGTAAATATTTTTTCACACTTTATAGCTTATCTTTTCATCTTCTTAACAGGGTGTTTCAGCGGGGAAATGTTTTTAATTTTGATAAAATCCAATTTACCATTTTTCCTTTTATTAACATGCTCTTGGTGTCGTATCTAGGAACACTTTACCGAGTCCTAGATTCTAAGGATTTACTTCTTTGCTGTCTTTTACAAGTGTTTAGTTATATATTTTATTTAGAAATCTATGGTACATTTAAGGTTATGTTTTATAAGATGAGAGGTTTAGATGAACCCTTATTTAAATTTTGGACATTGGTGTTCCAGCTGCTTCAGGACCATTGGTTCAAAAGTCTATGCTTCCTCCATTCATTGCTTTTGCAGCTTTGTCAAAAATCGATTGGCCATACTTGTATGAGGTATCTCTCAATTTTCTACTCTGTTCCATTGATCTGTGTGTCTGTTTCTTGCCAAAACCATAAAAGTCTGTATTTTTGAAGCTACATAAATGTTATTGAATAGAGTGAATTTTCCTGTTTTTCTTCTTCTTCTTAAAAAATGGATTCTAACTACTTGTATTAGTTTTTCCATGACTGCTATAATAAGTTGCCAAAATATAGCAGTGATCAGTCATCTTCCAGCGCTGGAGGTGAAATTAAATATGGATCTCCCTGAGCTAAAATAGATTCGTCAGCAGAACCATGTCCCTACTGGATGCTCCAGAGTAGAATCTGTCTTCCTGCATTTTACAGTTTCTGGGGGCTACCCTGATTCCTTGGCTCACAGCTCCCTTTCTTTATCCTTAAATCCAGCAATATCGTATTGAAACCTTCTGCAAATATCATCTCTTTGCCTCTCCCACTTGTAAGGACTCTTGCAATTATATTGAGCTCACTTAGCTAATCTAGGATGATCTCAGCAGGTTAGGAATATTAATTCCACCTACCTTAATCCCCCTTGCTAAGTGAACTAATGTATTCAGAAGTTCTTGGAATTATGACATTATTTAGGGGGTGGGTGGGATAAGGGCATCATTCTATTAATCACAACTATTATAATTACTTTGTTCCATATAATTTAAAAATTTTGTTTATAGTTAAAGAAAGTATGTTGGGATTTTGGTAGGAATTGCATTAAACACATATGTGAGCATATATTTCAAGTAGGAAGATTCTGACATACTATGTGCTATCTTACAGTTCATGAATATGGTATGTCTATTTCAGTATTCTTCAATTTCCTTTTTCAATGTGTTACGGGTTTCAGCATACATGTTCTATAAATGGTTAGTCTGGCATCAACATATTTCATTTTTTTGATAGCTGTAAATGCAATTATATATGCAATTCTGGTGAGTGTGTTAATGGCTGGACAGAGAAATACAATTGACTTTTGTAAGTTGATCTTGTGTCCTCTGACACTGCTGAACTCATTTATTAGTTTAAGGAGATAGTACACAGACAATTGTGCCATTGGCAAATAGGGACACATTTATTTTTCCTATCTGTAAGCCCTTCATCTCCTTTTATTACTTTATTGAACCAGCTGAAGCTTTCGTCACTATGCTGAGTAGTATGGTGAGAGTGGATCTCCTTGCATTGCTCCCAGTCTTAAGACACAAGTGCTCAATCTTTCACCATCTAGCGTGATGTTACCTGTAGAAACTCTGGAAGATATTCTTTATCAAATTGAATACCTTCCTCTCTCTTCCTATTAGAAGTTATTATATTTTATACCATGAAGGGTGTTGGATTATGTGAAAGCCTTTCTGTATCAACTGATATGAGCATTTGGTTTTTTTTCTGTAGACTGCTAATATGGTGTATTGTGTTGATTTATTTTCAAATATTAAACTACCCTTGCATCTTAGAATGAATCCCAGCTGATCAGGGTATGCAATTCCTTCCATTTTTCTGGATTTCATTACTAGCATATTGATAATGATTTTATGTTTATATTCATAAGGGATATTGTTCTGTCATTTTGATTGTTAAATCTTTATTTGGTTTTGGTATGAATGCAATAATGTAGTGTTGGCTTAACAAAATGAGTTGTGACATGTTCCTTCCTCTTCTATTTTTCTGGAAGAGATTCTATAGAAGTTGTATTAATTCTACTTGTAATATTTGGTGAAATTCTGTACATAAGCCTGGAGATTTCTTTTCAGTAGTTTTTAATTATAAATTAAATTCCATTAAGGGGTATTGGGCTGTTATTTCCTTCCTTGCACTTGCTTTGAATTTATTTCTAATTTATTTTGTTCTTTTTCTAATTCTGTGAGGTAGGAATTTAGATTATAGATTTAGTACTTTCCCTTTTTCTTTTTCTTTTTTTAAAGATTTATTTATTTACTTGAAAGTCACAGTTAGAAATAAGGGAAGCAGAACCACAGGAGAGAGGGACAGGGAAAGGGGGAGGGGGAGGGGGGAGGAAGAGGGAGAGAAAGAATCTTCCAACCTGTGGTTCACTCCCCAACTGGTCACAGTGGTTGGATCTGGGTCTTTCTGAAGCCAGGATCCAGGAGGTTCTTGGTCTCCTGTGTGAGTGCAGGGGCCCAATTACTTGGCCATCCTCTGCTACTTTCCCAGGCACATTAGCAGGTAGATCAGAAGTGGGGCATCCAGGACTTGAACCAGCACCCATATGAGATTCTGGTGCCTCAAGCAATGGCTTTACCTGATATGCCACAGTGCCAGACCCACTTTTCCTCTTTTCTAATGTAAGCATTCAATACTGTAAATCCCCTCTCTACACTGCTTCCCAGTGCATTCCAAATTTACACATTCGCACACTTACCTATGGGTCACTTGAACATGTTTTATGATTCCATTCTGATTCATCTATAGTATTTTGGGGCTTATAGTTTTTAATAGCTGTTTTAGCAATTACTCTAGGTTTCAACACTGCTTACAAATAATTTATCCCATCTACTAGTGTGAACACCTCACTCATTTGAGTGAAACGTGGAAGTCTTACCTCCCTTCATTTCGCTGGATTCTCCTTCATTTAGAATATAGTTATCTTATGGGGCCGGTACTGTGGAGTAGTGAGTAAAGCTGCCACTGTGGAACTAGCATCCCATATGGGCACCAGTTTGAGTCCTGGCTGCTCCACTTCTGATCTAGTTCCCAGCTCATTCTCCTGGGAAAGCAGCAGAGGATGGCCCAAGTACTTGAGCCCCTGCCAGCCATGTGAAAGACCTGGAAGAAGCTCCTGGCTCCTGGCTTCAGACTGGCCTGGCTCCAGCCATTGTAACCATTTAAGGGGTGAAAAGCAGATGGAAGATACCTCTCTCTCTTTCTCTCTCTACCTTTCAAATACATAAATGATTTTTGAAACAATACAGTTATCTTATTTCCTCCACATACATTGTGAACCATATCAAGGTATTATAATTGTCGCTTAAATCATGAAGCATCGTTTAGAAAACTCAAGAAGAAGAGCCTACGTATTTGCTCGTATATTTGCTTTCTATGTTTCTTTTTGTTCCTGATCTTCCAACATTCTTCATCATTTTCTTTCTGTGATAGAGAACTCCCTTTAGCCATTTTTTCATTTCTAATATTTTTGTTTGGTTCCTCTTTACATCTTCTGTATCACTGGTGGGGCTTTCTGCTCCTTTGCAAAAGCTTTCAAGTTTCACATCTGTGTTAAGTGTGTTTATAAGTCCTCATTAAACATTTTTATAATACTTGATTTTCAATTCTTTTTTTTTAAATTTTTATAATGCTTTTATTTAAAGAATATAAATTTCCAAAATACAGCTTATAGATTACAATGGCTCCCCCCCCCCCATAACTTCCCTCCCACCCGCAACCCTCCCCTTTCCCACTCCCTCTCCCCTTGCATTCACATCAAGGTTCATTTTCAATTCTCTTTATATACAGAAGATCAGTTTAGTATATATTAAGTAAAGATTTCAACAGTTTGCCCTCACATAGCAACACAAAGTGAAAAATACTGTTGGAGTACTAGTTATAGTATTAATTCACAATGTATAGCACATTAAGGACAGAGATTCTACATGATATATATTTTTTTAAATTGATTAATTTTCTATGCAATTTCCAATTTAACACCAAGATTTTTTTTTCATTTTTAATTATATTTATATACAGAAGATTGATTCAGTATATACTAAGTAAAGATTTCATCAGTTTGCACCCACACAGAAACACAAAGTGTAAAAATACTGTTTCAGTACTAGTTATAGCATTACTTCACATTAAGGACAGATCCCTCATGAGACGTAAGTACACAGTGACTCCTGAAGTTGATTTAACAATTTGACACTCTTGTTTATGGCGTCAGGAATCTCCCTAGGCTCTAGTCATGAGTTGCCGAGGCTATGGAAGCCTTTAGGGTTTGCTGACTTTAATCTTATTCCAACAGGGTCATAGTCAAAGTGGAGGTTCTCTCCTCCCTTCAGAGAAAAGTACCTCCTTCTTTGATGGCCCCATTCGTTCCACTGTGATCTCACTCGCAGAGATCTTTCATTTAGGTCTTCTTTTTTTTTTGCCACAGTGTCTTGGCTTTCCATGCATAAAATATTCTCATGGGCTCTTGAGCCAGATCTGAATGCCTTAAGGGCTGATTCTGAGGCCAGAGTGCTATTTAGGACATCTGCCATTCTATGTGTCTGCTGTGTATCTCGCTTCCCATGTTGGATCATTCTCTCGCTTTTTGATTCTATCAGTTAGTATTAGCAGACACTAGTCTTGTTTGTGTCATCCCTTTGACTCTTAGACCTATCAGTGTGATCAATTGTGAACTGAAATTGATCACTTGGACTAGTGAGATGGCCTTGGTACATGCCACCTTGATGGGATTGTATTGGAATCCCCTGGCACAATTCTAACTCCATCATTTGGGGCAGTTCCGATTGAGCATGTCCCAAATTGTACATCTCCTCCCTCTCTTATTCCCACTCTTATATTTCACAGGGATCACTTTTCAGTTAAAATTTAAACACCTAAGAATAATTGTTTGTTAATTACAGAGTTCAACCAATAGTACTAGAATAAAAAAAACTAAAATGGATAAAGTATTACATTGTATAACAACAGTCAGCACAAGAGCTGATCAAGTAACTGTTTCTCATAGTGATTTTCAATTCTTATCAAATAATCCTGACACCATTGTCTTCTCATTGTTGGCATTGATTGATTATATTTTTCACCCTATGTGAAATCTTCCCCATTCTGAGCATAATGAATCTTTTTCAGTTGAAACCACGTTATTTTGAGTTATTTTGGCTCTTACAAGGATGCTATCTGTTCTACTTTAACAGGCACTCTCTGAGACTAGTCTGATGGGTGAAGTGTGGAGCCTCGTTCTTACTGCCGGATTGGGTTAGATTACAGCCCCTCCATTCAACCTCGGTTGGCGTTTGTGGGAGAGGGAAATGCTTTTTGCCCCTGCTGGGTGGGAGTGGACGTTCTGACGTAGCCTCTGCTGACACTGGGGTGGAGTGACTGCCTCGGACCTGATGAGCAGTGTCGACCTTCCTGACTCTTAAGATCTTCTATGACAACACATAGAGGAGACGCTTCTGTCTCTAGTGAAGTAGAGATCCAGTCTTCCCATGTAGTCTCCACTGACACATCTAGGGGACAGAGGGGGGAGGAAGAAGAGTGAGTGGAGGGAGGCCTCCTTGTTGCTGAAGTGTGATGCAAGTCTTAGCTCCCCATGCAGCCCTCGCTGACCACGCCTCAGCAAGGAAGTTAGGGAGCCTTAGGGCAGCCCAGCAAGGGTGGAGTGATGCCCTCGGTTCAGCCTTCGCCAGTGAGATCATCAGTGAAGCAGTGTGCAGCTAAAGTGGAGACCGTGTCTAAATACCTTTATCTTGCTAAGTTGCCCCCTTCTAGATCCCTTGTCTCAGAAGAGCAATCTTTTCTTGCGGCTTTTCTTTGCAAAAACAAACAAGTGCCAACCAACCAACCAAACAGTAAAATGGGAAACTCATCGCAGTGTCGTTTTCAGGCTCCTGAGGCTCCTACCTGTTCTGTCTGCATCTGTCAGAGTCTTTGATACACCTACCACGTGTAAAGTATTGATGGTACTTCGGGAGAACATGCAACTCTGTCTTTCAGGAAGAGAAGATTGTGTCCTTTTATGATCATGAAAATGAGCTTCAGATTAAAGCGTCAGTCTGAACTGCATTTCAGCCTCTGTGTTGAGTGACCTAAATTAGGGAGGGATGTGTGATTATATGATCTGCACTTTGGTTTCTCCCATCACTTTGTAGTACTATGGAGACATGCGTGTGTGTGCTGAATGTGGTGGGAGATCCTAATGTGTCCCAAGATGAGACACTCCTTCCTCTTCCTTATCTCAGTGTAGCTTCTCTGAGGCTGGAAGAGGCAGGCATTTCAATTGGCAATGGACCATTTGTTAGTGGTGGGGAGACACCCAGGTCACTCCAACTTAGTGTGATTTGACTTGCTCTTTGCCATTTTCCCAAAGACAGGGGCTGCTCTCTGAGGACAGGGGAGGAGGTCAGTGTCACTCTGGTCATCTCAGGGAATAGAGTCCACTACTACCCCAATTACTGATCTTCCTGAAGTGCAGTAGGGATACCAGGTTCAGGAAAAAAATTAGAACAAAATAAGTGGGAATTTCAGATAAAGAACTAATCATTTTTAAGTATAAGTATGTTCTATGTAATATTTCTAACATGCAAAGGTATGTCAAAAAGTTTGTGCAAAACAGAATGAAGAAGCTTATTTTGGTGCAAAAAATTTGAAGTGTATGCATAGAGGATGGCCTTCAAAAAGTTGATGAAAAACCATATTTTGAGAAAAATTATGCATGGAATCAATTTTTTGCATCAAAATAAATTTATCTTTTAATTCAATTGCCCATTTTTTGAAGTCACCTTATATTTAGGTGAAAGAAGTTTCTGAAATTCAAATGTAATTGTGTTTTTATCAGTTTCTTTCTCTATTCTTCCCTTTGTATAGCATGAGAAGGGGGAGAGGCTTGATGGCTTTATAGGGAAGATTCTTGTGCCTCTGAGTAAGCCCTGGGAGAGAAGTCCAGGCCTAATTGCTTATGGCCCTCTTTCAAATGTTGAGTAATTAGTGCTTCTTTGTTCTTAACTCTAAGCCTTAATTCTTAGGAAATAAGAAAACTCTTACTCAGCATATCATTATAGAGAATAGCATCAGACACCCTGTAATCAAATGCTAACCCAATGCAATCATCTTCCAAAATATATAATTCAGGTAATGAATGTTGTGGACACTGAGCAGGGGAAACATCAGGGAGGCCTGAATTGGTCTCCTGGTGCCTCTGGGTCTGTTTGCTCCTTAGGAGATGAGGTGTTTGAATTAGGAGACATATGTGGGGTAGAGGATATTAATGGGCTATTTCCTGCTGTCTCAGTTTTACTGAGGACCTACAGCTGTGGACAATAATAACCATAACAGCCAACATTTATAATTATGGGAAAGGAACTGCTGTTAGGGGTTTGCATATATTTACTTACTTAATCTTTACAATGCCCCAGAGTAGGTAGTATTGCTCTCATGCCCAATTTACCCACTGAGGAAGTAGGAGACGGGGAGGTAATATAAATTGGCCATGGTCTCCATGGATGACTGGTGACCCCATGCAACCTGAGGACATGTCTCCGTAGGTTTCCCTATGAAGTGCCTATGCAAATCCACGGAACACCGACCCTGTTTGGCAGAAAAGATCATGGAGGTTTTAAAGAGGCATCTTTGAAGGCAAATCTGAGAAACAAGATTTGGCACTTGTTCCCTTCCCTGGAGAAAGGTGGGAAGTGTGGTCCTCCAACGGAAGCCAACGATGAGGAATCCTAAGCAGGGATTGGCTTAATGCTAGAGAACTTGCAAGCCTGCTCTATGAGATGGGCTTGGGGTGCTCCCTGCCTCACAAAGTTGCTCCACAAGAAACAGTGTGGACACCTCTATTTCTGCCATAACCCAGCATTTCATAATTCACAGCGAGCCTCAAATATTAAAGCTAAGTAAAAGCACTCGCAGGTCCTTCCTCTTCTATTCCTGTTAGAACACTGGAGAAGTCTTAAGGAACAGGTGGAATGGAGGGGGATACGGAACAAGGAGAGAGGTGGAACCTGCCATGCCCCTTCCTCATATTTTACCTGTGGTTGCAGAGCTGAGGACTTGGGGGGGGGGTAGCTGTGAAAGAATACTGAGTAGTATAGGATTAAGATGCCAGTTAAGACATCTGCAGCCCAAACAGTGACTGGGTTTCATATATGTTGCCAGCTTTGGACTACAACTTCCTGCTAAAGCAGTGGTAGTGACTCAAGTAATTAGGTTCCTGCTTATGCATATGGTAGCTTGGATTGAATTCCTGGCTCTCAGCTTCAGCCCAGCCCAGTCCTGGTGGTTGTAGGAATTTGGGGAGTCAACCAAATAGATGGGAGAATTCTTTCTCTCTGAATCTCTCGAGTAAATCAATAAACTTAACAAAATTAAAGTAAATTGAGATTAAGGGTTGATTTTTTAGGATTGGACTTTCTGGCACTTGAAAATGGAACTATTCTCTTTGCTGAAATGACTACAAATCTTCAGTGCCTTCCTGAGACGCTATCAAGAAGATCCTGAGGGAGATGTAACAGAACAGATCAAGGTGGCACTAGAATAATGACAACAGTACACCAGGCAGACATTATCACGGTGCCTTCACCTTCCTTGCTCCAGCTGCCTAATGTCTCTGGGTCTCCATTTCCTCTCTTGGAGGATGAAGTGGGTGCAGCTGGTAACCACTGTGCTTCCTCCTCAATTTAGGTTTGGGAAAGAATAGAAATGGATTCAGTGTAGCCCAGAAACCCACCTTCCAGAGGTTGAAGTTGTCAACTTCTGGAGACGTTCTTTCCTTTAAGGTGTAAATGCAGTTGTCTGAGTCCCCTTCTGACGCTCCCCCCTCCAACTCTTGACCTGGCTGGGGTTGGGATATGTGGAGGATTGTGACCCACTGGCCCATCTACTGTCCAGGATCTGGCCCTGGAATATTTGCTTTCCATTCCTGCCCCTCTGCTGCTGGGTTTCTTGGGTCTCTAACGCAATTACATTCTCTGCTTCTCTCTGTCTCTTCCTCCTGTTCTTTTCCTCTATCACAGACATCTTTCATTTCTCTCCATTTCTTAATTTCTCAGGCTTTGAAATCTGTTTTTCTATTTCCCCCTTTTGAATCTCAAGTTTACTTCCCTTTCAGATGTTGAGCGAGTTCTCCCTTTCTCTGCCTCACTTTTCATAAGTAGGCTCAGCCCAGAGGCCCCTCTTGGATCCACCAAAGAAAGTACATGCCAAGGTAGTTAATAAATAACTGTGTCTTTCACTCCTGAGCTGTGTTGGGCCAGTCCCTTGGCAGGAAAGAGCAGCTTCCATCTGTTTCTGTCTTGAATGGTATTTCCCTTCTCTCTGTCCTCGAGTGTTGCATGAGAATGATAAGGGATAATAATAATGAGCTGTCAACAATATCCCCAGAGCCATGGAACTGTAACTAGAAATGTTAGAATATCTTTTTTAAAATTCTATTTAAGGCCTACAAATTTCATGTATACAGATTTGGGAACATAGTGATACCTACTACCCTACCCTCTCTCCCACCTATACTCCCACCCTTCCTCTTCTTTCCTCTCTGAATCCCTCTCTCATTTTTTTACAATTATCTACTTTCAGTTTACTTTATACTCATGTGATTAACCCTACACTAAGTAAAGGGTTCAACAAATAGTAAGAAGAAGGGGAAAAAATAACACTGTTAGGGCTATAAACAATCATTGAAGCTCAAAATGTCAATTTCACTCCTATACATTGCATTTTTGGTATTAGTTACAACAGACCAGGGAAAACATAATGTCTCATTTCGACTCTACTAAAATACATTTTGTCTGCATAATGATGTCTACAAAGACATCATTGCTTATTTCTTAACAGGCACAGGTGATATTGATTTTTTGAGATTTGGATTCCTCAGATGAGCAGGCCTGCAAACAGGGAGTTAAACTCCTCATTAACCAAGATTAACACAATTTCCTTATGCACAGAGACCTTGTATAGCTCATTTTTGTTTCCCAACCACTTCTATGTATTCTTTTGCATCCTTCTCAGTGCAGTGCTGTGTGATTCGTGTTATTATTAGCTCCCATTTTGTACATAAATGAACTGTGGAGTAGATCATGTGGTCTATAAGATGACAAGACCATTTTGGGAATGTGGATCTCCTGTCTTCGAATTCCACTCCGTGTCTGAGACTAATATGCAAACAGATCTCTCTCATACTTAGTTAAAACTGGGTAGATATGGTTCAGTGGGATTTTAGGTCCCATGCAAAGTGTATGTGGAGAAGAGAACATTTGGCAAGTGTCTTGAGGGAGAGGCATGTGGGTGTCAATTATCTTGGATAGGGATTCTTATTGCATACAATTTAGGAGACCCATCCTATAATGGAATATTTGTACAATACTCATATTGTCTTCCGGTATACTAAAGAACAGAGTCTCCATGCTTTTATAATTTCAACACTTTTCAACTAGAGTAAAGCAGGCAATACTGTTTATTAAGGGCCAATCATGTGCCAAGAGATTTAACTATTTTCTTGTTTAATATAAACAACTATTACTTTCAAAATCAGAAAAGTCAAGAGAGTAAGATACTATATAACTTGTGGAAGTAAAATATTCATTAACAATTACAACAGCAAACATTTATGGAATGTATGATATGCCATGGACACTCACGACTTTATCTGAGGAATCACTTGAGATTGTAGCAGGAGGTACCTTCCCTGTGGGAGTTTGAGGCAAAGCAGAGAGGGGGAAGTATGTAAGAGGGTTAGCTAAGATGCTGATGTAAACTGAGTTGGAGAACAAGGCTTACATAAGCGGTAAAGTTGCACTTTTGAATGCTCTTGCTTAAAAGTTAGACCTTGGAAAAGCCCGTTCAATGGATATTTGGGTCTGCGACAAAATGATATCCTTTTACTTAGGTGAGGTAGAAGCTAAAGACAGATGGAAACTTCTGCACATACCAACCAGGTAACTCACCCATTCTTTGACAGGAAGGAGGGATGGGTAAGAGGCCAGGCAATATAGGGAAAGTTGCTTTCCTTGAAAACCAGATGTGAAGATAAAGGCATCTCACCTGTGTTGCCCCCACTTTTCCCATTTTCTTGATGAACAAATGGAAGGAAAGAGGTGACGTAACTCTCCTAAGGGTACATAACTCCTCCAATTGGAGCCAGGGACTCTGGCTGTGGAGCTTGTCTCAGTCACACCAGGCTTCTAGACTCACACGCAGGGATGCCTGCCTGGGTTCTTCCTCCATAGCATGTTAACCGGCTTGGAGTGTGAAGACCGTGGGATAGAATGCCTTCACTGTTGAGCTTTGCAAAGATCCTGGTGCAACTCTGCCCAGAGAACTGGATACAGATTTCCCTCCCTTGCTTATACGGGATGCTCCTGTTTCCTGGCTTTCGTTGCACCTGACAGCAGTGATGCGAGCCGTGACCCAGACCTCACTGTCTTGAGCTTCGCTAGTTTCCTCATCTCAGGTTCTCAAGGATTTTCAGCTTCCTGTCTGTCTGCTGTTTCCTAACATCCTTCTAGGTGCAGTTGGCAACTCATCTCAGTCTTGTGTAGATAATACTTAGCATAAAATAAAGATTTCGGTTTATGTTTAATATGATAACACTGTCCACATGTTGACGTTGTGATAACAATGACAGTTTATTAAATGCTAACTCTAGGAATGTTTTGCAGGAGTTAGCTTAGTAGTACAGTAGCACTGAGTCCAATTATTACTCCCTTCTGCACTGCAATGAGAGTTTGATGTATTAACTGAAGTGGTTCTTTGCCTCAGATTCTCTGTTGTGCTGAGATTCTTCCTCGTTTCTACAGGGAGGTTTGCCCATCTGTAGCCTCAGGGAAGAGCAGTTTCTAGAGAAGTAGCAAAAAAGCATTGAGATGTCTGATGTGTCTCAAGTTGAGACCCCAAAACATTCTTCAGAGTTATGGGGATATTTGGAAGGGGAGAGTAAGCAGTGGGGCTTCTAGGGTTATTTTGCTTTTTCATTTTCAAGTTATGAATTGATCATTGGCATTTATCGACATGCAGTCAAGTAAGATTTTCATCTTGTGTCATTGTAATCTGAAGAATTTAATCACATGGGAAGTCTCCCTCCACTGGTGTTCCTTCCTGTTGCTCAAATTGCCCTGTCTTTAGCCCCTGGGAACCACTGTGAATTGATCCTGTGTCCTTTCGACATTGATCACTGAAATAATTGGATGACTTTCTTATTCTCCCATTTCATATGTACTCAAAGCTCATCTTGAACATTTCCATGGAGCTCTGTGTCCAGTGAGTGAGAAATGGTATTTTTTTTTTTTTTATTTTTGACAGGCAGAGTGGACAGCGAGAGAGAAAGAGACAGAAAGGTCTTCCTTTACCGTTGGTTCACCTTCCAATGACAGCTGCGGTCGGCACACCTTGCTGATCTGAAGCCAGGAGCCAGGTGCTTCTCCTGGTCTCCCATGTGGGTGCAGGGCCCAAGCACTTGGACCATCCTCCATTGCACTCCCAGGCCACAGCAGAGAGCTGGCCTGGAAGAGGGGCAACCGGGACAGAATCTGGTGCCCCGACCGGGACTAGAACCCGGTGTGCTGGCACTGCAGGTGGAGGATTAGCCTATTGAGCCGTGGTGCTGGCTGAGAAATAGTATTTGAATATCATAGGCTGTGTACCAAGGATGCTCCTTGCCATGCATGGGTGTTGTATCCTTTTCAGAGGATAAGGATATAAAATAAAACACAAGATGAATACATGCTGATGGTTTTGATTTATAATCCAGGCTTCAGAATTTTTTCTTAAATTTTTGCATTTACTAGTATCTCTTTTATTACAGGTCGAGAATCCAGATTTTCAGTAACATCAGAAAAGACACTATTTGCGTACTAACAATTGCTCATCTGCTTCATCACACAGAGTGTGCAAACAGTAATCTTACAGTAGTAATAATTACAAGCCCCAGCATCTGTTGAGACCTTATCGCGATATCAAGCCATCATAATTCATCATGTGGATTACCTTATTTGTGTTCTCTCTCTGATATTTCCCATTACTTAGCAAAAATCGAATTCCCTTCTACTGATTACCTTTGCACTAATGCCTTTGCAATAAACGTTACCTGATTGGTGCCAAAGATGGAGTTAGGCTCTGAAGATTAATTAGAGAGTTGTTCCTGGCAAAAGGAACTTAACTAAGACACAAACACGTGTTAGTGGAAAACACAGTCTGTCTGACTTGAGAACATCCTGCCTTCCTCTAAAACAAAGCACAGAAAGAGATGAAATTTCATATCTACAGTCTTGGAAATATTCCCAAAGGACAAATATGTTAAGAATATTTTAGGATTCTAACACTTTATCAACTAAACTACTGGGATTTTGAGAATGAAAAGACATTTAAAAGTATATACAATAAACAGACATCACATATTCAAGGATATTTAAAGAGTTTATGGAAAATTCAATTAAGAGTGTATTTTGGTGCAAGTGTGTTTCAACCTGTGCATATGAGGCTTGAAAAAGTTACAAAATCTTATTCTGTGGATTTCAAAATTCTCTGCCAAAATAAACATCTTTTGATTTCCTTGATTTTTAAGTACCCTCGTGTATGTAAGAACACAGACTCACATACACTTCTTTTAGAAAGTGTTATGCCAAAGCTTTCAGAACCGAAATTCCCTTTAAAAATTGCATTCGTTTTATTTTTAGGAATTTATTAACACATTATATTCTCAGGGTCACATCAAGTGCATGATAGTTAACACATCACAATTCTCATAATATTAATATGAAGAGAATAGATTTAATTTAGTTCATAGATACAATTCTAAGAATTCTAACAATGCTAAGAATATAATGACCTTTCCCTTCCTTTATATCTGTCTTCTCTCTCTCTCTCTCTCTGTCTCTGTCTCTGTCTCTAATATTGGAGATAACACATTTTAAATTTACATTATAGTTAGAGAAAGACTTATATGTCAGATGTATAACTAAAAAAGAAAAAACATCCAAAAACAATACCAAAAAAGAAATGCCCCCGTGTATCAATATTGCTGCAAATATAGTTTTGTCAAACTTTGCTTTGTATTTTTGTCAAACAAATGGTTAAGAATGATATACCAGGGCTGGCATTGTGGCATGATGGGTAAAGCTGTCACCTACAATGCCAGTATCCCATATGGGTTCTGGTTCATGTCCTGGCTACATCACTTCTGAGTCAGCTCCTTTTTAATGTGCCTGGTAAAGCAGCAAAAGATTGTCCAAATACTTGGATCCCTGCACCTATGTGGGAGACCTGGATCTTGGCTTTGGCCTGACCCAGCCCTGGCCATTGAATCCATGTGGGGAGTGAACCACCCAAATGGCTACAACAGAATGAGCTGGGCCAATCTGAAGCAAGGAGCCAGGAGCCTTCTGCAGATCTCCCACGTGGGTGCAGGGGCCTAAGGACTTGGGCCATCCTCTACTGCTTTCTCAGGCCATAGCAGAGAGCTGGATGGGAAGCAGAGCAGCTAGGTATCGAACCAGCACCCGTGTGGGATGCTGACACTGCAGACAGTGGCTTTCCAGCTACACCACAGCTCCAGCCCCAGCTCCAGCATACAACTTTAATCAGATGCATACCTGTATCTAATTTTAATTCAGAATCACGGATATTTTCTAAGGAAAATCACTGATATTTTAACAGTATTCATTTTTTTCATAAAATTCTCTGATCTTTATCAAATATACATTCTAAAGGATAACAAATTTGCAGTTGTGAGTGCTTGAAAATGGATTAATTTCGGTAAATTGTAATTTTAATTGAGGAAACTCTTACTATCAAAAAATACTCCAGTTAGCATAGAGTAAATTGTGCCAAATGAAGAATCTTGTCCATTCCCTCTTTACCTTGAAATATGTAAAAATGTTGGCCTAAATATTTTTACAAGTACAAATGTTTTGCTTCCATGTATACTTTTTCCTGATGTATATATTTTGTAACAAAATATAGCAAATAAGCCGTTTACATTTTTATTCTGGAATATTTTGCTAAATTTAGAAGCTGCACAGTAATAGGCTTTTTCTTTTTTTTTTAATTATTTTTTTTTGACAGGCAGAGTTAGATAGAGAGAGAGAGATAGAGAAAGGTCTTCCTTCCATTGGTTCACTCCCCAAATGGCTGCTACGGCCGCGCTGCGCCAATCCGAAGCCAGGAGCCAGGTGCTTCCTCCTGGTCTCCCATGTGGGTGCAGGGCCCAAGCACTTGGGCTATCCTCCACTGCACTCCCAGGCCACAGCAGAGAGCTGGACTGGAAGAGAAACAACCGGGACAGAATCTGGCACCCTAACCAGGACTAGAACCCGGAGTTCTGATGCTGCAGGTGGAGGCTTAGCCAGGTGAGCCACAGCGCCAGCCTACAGGCTTTCTCTATCTAATTTCATTTTTAGCACTACCAATGTATAGTGCTTCTGATTCAGAAGATAAGTTACATCAAAATGATTTTTCCCCAAGTTAAACAACTATGACATTTCAAGGTGGAATATGGTATGACCTTTGGGCTCTTCTTATTTTTCAGTTCTTTTCTTGCCTTTGCAAGCATACATGTTACATTTTTCCTGTTTCCTAGCTTTGCTTTCAGTAATGGCAATTTGCTTTTAAACTTCAGATGCTTATGCTATTTTTAACATTTTGAATAACAAATTCCAAGTCAGTTTTGGAGGAATTGATAACACATTTTAGAAAACTTGTGCATAATTAAAGTTGTAACCTACTCTAAGAGACCTAGATTTAGTTAGAAAATAGTTATTTAACATTTCTCAGGTTTAGGGTGAATCATTATTAAGCAGCAAAGAAGAAAAATTTCTGTCTACCTACCTGTCTGTCTGTCCATATATCCAAATGTCTCTCTATCCATCCAAGCCTCCTCCTTCCCTCCCTCTCTCCCTCCCTTCCTTCCTTCCTGGCTATCTAAAGTTTTGGTAACTCTACCTCACTTGTTTGAATAACATTTTTTTAATTATGTGAATCTGTAGCCAAGCCAAAATATATTTCTGCCTCATACTTCTTAAATGTTTTGCATTTTTCTATGATCTATTTTTTTACTAATATACAGGGAACAGTTTTCTTGTATTTTAAAGATATAAGATACAATTCTAAGTATATAATGATACTTCCCTTTCTCCCTTCCTTTTCCTTTGTTTTTTGTTTAATTTTTGTTATAACATGCTTTTAATTTATTTTTACCACAGGCCTGTATTTCAAAAGCATTTGTATTCCTGTCCTCAAAAAATCATTTTATCTGCAGTGTTGAATTTACACTGACTATACGATAGCATTCACAATAAACAATAGTAGACATTTCATCTTTGAAGAAATGAACTTCTGAAGTTCTGCTTTGATTTCTAGTTTGGATAAAGAAGTGAACTGTGAGTGGAATTAACTGACTTTGTTTATGATTTCATCTTTTAAGGGTTTGAAAAGTTCTTTTGATGGAAGTTGCACATTAGCAGTTATGTTTTTTTTCCTTTTCATACATTTGCGAGAACATATAGGGTCAAACAGGATTGAAATTCATTTGAGCTTGATGACGAGTCATACTGTGTGGATTCAGTTTAGCTTCAGCGGCTGCAGGTGCAGAATCCCTATTTTCCAGCAGGTTTTTTGCGAACAATTCCGACCTTTGACACACTTGCAGAGGCTTCTTGAGCAGCTCTGAATTCTTTGGCTTTGGCGTGGTCAGTGATTTATCAGCCCAGCGGTGGATGGTAATTGTTGACAAATGCTTTTGTGCCACATGTTGATCACCAAGCCTCTGGAGGAAAGAAAGAAAGATTGAATTTAAATTTCCTTGTGTGTACCCTTTAGCTCTGGGTTCATTTCTGCGATTAAAAGTTTTTTTTAATTTTACTAATCATATGATGATAAAGTAGCTGTAGCTGTGCACTGTGCAGTAAATGACAGGCCCCATGGAGTGAAGGTGT
The DNA here is from genome assembly GCA_949820135.1 of Sylvilagus floridanus. NCBI lineage: Eukaryota > Metazoa > Chordata > Mammalia > Lagomorpha > Leporidae > Sylvilagus > Sylvilagus floridanus. The sequence continues at coordinate 160,479,433 of OX463241.1, read as the reverse complement.
TCATTCGGTTCTTCATACTGTCTATGGAATGCCTTTCTCCAAATATTTCCTAAGGATTACGTCTCTATGCTTCCTGTGACTCCCAGCTGACAGTCCAACAGCTTTATGGACTTCACAGGCCACAGCACACAGCTCAACAGGCAAGTACATTAAGTAACAGGAAGGGACAATAGGATTACACAGTTCTTACTCCCACTACCCATTAGCCTAAGGAATGAGCTGAGCTAGAATTCAATCAGTTGTGTTAAGTTGCATCTGCAAAGAGCGAATACTTGCAGGTCAGTTGGCTACTGCTTGTCTTTCGGGGGTAGCATCTTTTAGGAAATAACTTTGTTCACTACACAGAAACTGAATACAAAATGGAACTCTGACAAGCCCACTCTAGATTATTAAACTATTAATCGGAAATCTTAACAATAAAATGTACATGACAAGTAATTAATTGGATGAAATCTTGCTGCAGGTGAAAGCCAACAACAGACCATGAACTTTGATGATTGCTATTCAAACTTCCTTATCTTTAGTTGCAAGTGGTGTGCACATTTTTTAAAAAAAGAGATGTATTTATGTATTTGAAAGTCATAGTTACACTGAGAGAGGGGGAGAGAGGTCTTTCACCTGCTGGTTCACTCCCCAATGGCTGCAATGGCCGGAGCTGCGCTGATCTGAAGCCAGGAGCTAGAGCTTCTTCTGGGCCTCCCGTGTGGGTGCAGGGGCCCAAGGAACTGTTTTCCGAAGTTATAGCAGAGAGCTGTGTCGGAAGTGGAGCAGTAGGGATTTGAACTGGCGCCCACATGAGATGCCTACAGGCGGCGGCTTTACCTGCTATGCCACAGCACCAGCCCTGTATGTGTACATTTTTACATTTTATATTTTAGCCCCTGGGAAAGAATTGACTATAGTCTTCCAATTTTGAGGAAATTGAGGAGGAGAGTGTTGGAGGAATGGAAAGATGACCCAATGGCCCATTGCAACCATTTATAAGCTGTGCGACTTAGGCTAACTCCCACAGCCTTTTCTGAACATGGGTGCTCTTTTTCACAGGAAGAAACTAATAACAGGTGTGAAATATGAGTGAAAAACAGGCAATTTGTTTGTAGAGAACACTGGATGAGTAGAAGCGATCTGGCTTTTGAGCCAAACCTGATTTTCCAGCTCATTTCCAATCATTTACCCAGTGCATGGTCTGATAACAGGACAATCTTATCTCCAAGCATCATCTGCTGTTTCAAACATATCCGGGATGATGCACAGGTTACAACACCTTTCTTTCTTCCTTTTTCTTTCAAGTAGAACGCGTGCATCTTGACTCAGCCTTTCTCAGCTAGTGCAGGACTTGCCAATTTAACCATCCCTGTTTGAGATGGTTGATAAGCTCTGGCCACTAGGAGCTGGAATTACTGAAATCTGACATAGTCAGGCTTTCTCTTATAATTTCTGCCTGAATGTGGAAGCCACCTGACCTTGGCAAGCCCTGGTGTCTCAGGAGTGCTGGCTGGATTCTGTTCTTGGTGCCATATGGTTAGCAGGGCAGTTGGACCCCAGGGTCTGCTTGATCACTCTCTCTCCACAAACAACCTCGGTACAGGTGCTAAGAATAAGGCGTGGGGGGCGCTGAGGGTGGTGAGAAGGGCAGGAGCATGAGAGGCCCATCCACACTCTGCACCTCTGTGTGTGGTCCAGCTCAGCCTTGGTGAGAGACTCTGTGTTAGGCTATTGCACCCTGGGGAGCTCCCGATAAAATGGCTGCAACTCCTACTCTTGTCCATTGTATGTGCTTCTTGTAGACGTGCAAAGGAAACTTTTGGAGTGATTGACAGCGCGATTTAGCCACTCCTGGGTCTACACCACATCACTTTTGACCTTCACCTCTGTGTAGTCCTTCCAACCTGTACTCAACCACCCAGTCCGTGAACCTCCCATGACCTCTCTGTTTAGAACTCCTTGTGTTATGCATTATGACTGCAGTACTTTGCCCATGCATCCAGGACTGCCTATACTTTTTTCATGGGTGTGACACTGATGGGTGTACCTAGACATCTCCCCTCCACACTCCAAATTCTTCAGGGAATTTCTAGTGCATATATATCATCCTAGGCTTCAAGGGATATTTCTCAGGAATAACAAGCTCTCAATAAATGTGTTGAAGAAACATTGACTTAGCATTCATTGAATGGCACCTTCATGCATTCCCCCAAGGGGAATACATATCTGTTTTTTTCAAAGCTTATCTCTCAAGAGAAAGCTGAAAGAAAAGGCCCATGGAAGCTTATCAGGATTATTGATTGGAGTTAGAAATCCCTGCAACCATTGTAACATTTCTTCTCCATCTTCCTTGAGAATCTTTCATAATATCTTCTGTAGACTTTACTCAGACATTTAAAGGTTATGTGCTTCTCAGCATTGCTTATCTTTCAAGATGTTTCACAACATCACTGCAGATTTATGGGGAGAAAACTCTCCCATCAAATTCGCCTGCCTGGTAAACAGTCTTCAAAGCGTTTGCAGCTGGAGGTCCCATTGAGCTAAGTAGTCAAAAGTTCATCTGTGTTAACCTCGGTTTGCCTGGGATCTGCGGCTGACTGAGCCCATTGATTTGGGGCATATACTTTTCCCCTGCAGTGAGAAGGTTTTCAGCTTATTGTCAAAGAATCAATTCTATTAGCTAACTGCTCTTATGAGGTGTTGGCATTGCCCTTAAAACTTCACGTGCAATAAAACACAGCCACCCTCACAAGTAGGAGCTGATTAGATTCACACATGGCTAATAGGGAAACCGAGACATTGGTCCACAGAGCTCAAGGTTACAGAGCTGTAAGTAGCAGGGCTGGGCTGAGATCGCTAGATCCCCCAGTCTTTCAGTCAGGAGAACATGGCGTCTTAGACACAATGGGTCCCACTTGCACAACTGTGGCAAATGATTTAACTCTCAGTATACCACAAATTCAGGAATACTGCAAATGCTTCCTTAGTTATTTATCTTCTTAATTTAGTTATTTATCTCTTTATTCAGTTATTTGAGAGAGAGGAGGAGAGAAAGAGGCTTCTGTCTGCTGGTTTACTCTTCAGATTCTTCAATGGTTGAGCTGGGGCCAAAGAAGGGAGCCTGGAATGCAATCCCAGGTCTCCCATATGGATGGCATTACTTGAGGCATCATTGCTGCCTCCCAGAGTATGTACTGGCAGGAAGATGAAATTAGGAGCTGGAGCCAAGTAGTGAACCCAGATACTCTGATATGAGATGCAGTATCTCAGTTATCTGTGAACCCAGATATCTCTGATATGAGATGCAGTATTAACCACTAGGCTACACTCCGTCTCTGTATCTTTTTCTTTTTTTTGACAAGCAGAATTAGAGAGACAGAGAGAAAGGTCTTCTTTTTCTGTTGGTTCACCCCCCCAAGTGGCTGCTATGGCCGACATGTTGTGGCTGGCGCGCTGCCCCGATCCCAAGCCAGGAGCCAGGTGCTTCCTTCTGTTCTCCCATGCGGGTGCAGGGCCCAAGGACCTGGGCCATCCGCCACTGCACTCCCGGGCCACAGAAGAGATCTGGACTGGAAGAGGAGCAATTGGGACAGAATCCGGGGCATCCCAACTGGGACTAGAACCCGGGGTGCCGGCACCGCAGACAGAGGATTAGCCTAGTGAGCCGCGGCACCGGCCTCCTCTCTGTATCTTTTAAATTTTTTTATGGTTAGCATAATTTATAGTCAATGAAATATTCATTATATAGTTTGATAGGTTTTAATCAATATAGATCCCATGTAATACACACCCTTCTCACAATATAGAACATATCTCCTGTAAGGTGATGTGTACCCTTCCAAGACTTTTAAAAAAGTTTTTGGTAGTGTAAATTACTTCTTCGACTTTAATATTTTTAATTGGACTTCTGAAAAGGCAGACACACAGAGAATAGATATTCCATCCATTGATTTACTCCCCCAAATAGCCACAATAGCAAAGTTGTGTCATGCTTAAACCAGGAGCCAGGAACTCAGTGTGTCTCCTACATGGGTGACATGGTCCATTACCTGCTGCCTCTCAGGGTATGTGTTAGCAAGAAGCTGAATCAGAGGCAGAGAAACCAGAACCCTAAAATGGGATGTGGACATCCTAAGTGACATTTTAACCATTGTGTTAAGTGACTTATCCTGATTTAGTTATTTTTATCATCTCGTTATATCAAATTCCCATTCCATTTAGTGTCAGAAACTTTGTCTCTGCTAATTCAGGACAAAGAATCTGGAAATTATTCTGCCTTTTCTCTAAGACTGTATGTTTAGGTGATTAACAGCTGATGAGAAGAAGTTTGAAAATATTCCAGCTAATATATGAAGAATAAATGACAGGATAGAGTTTAACTGTTTTTAAAACTATAATGAACATAGACATCAACCTTGTGACTGCAAATATCACTCAAGACCACCAGGCTTCATGTGCCCCTCACAGAGCATACTGCTCCATGTGAAGTGGTCATTCCGAATTTGATCAAGATTTTGGATTCAATTACAATTCAAGGAAAATACAGGTTACAGAAGAACATGTTGATGGATATCTTGGGATTATAGTTGCCAAATTGCAAACTGTGAAACCCTTGACAGGGCAAATGATCTGGTCCCTTCAATCATAACTTGCCATGATGGAGGTGGAGTGATGGTCGAGATGGAGAGTAGATTTTAAGACTTAGGAGATAGATCAATCAGTTGAAATATATGGACATTATTTACATCCTGGTATGAACAAGTCATTGCTTATGTTCATGGATTGGAAATAACTCTATATTTGATGGTAGTAGGGAGTGCTGCTAGCTTTTAGGTATAATAATATGTTGCAATGCTTTAAAAAATGTAGTTCTTAGTGAAAAAGTTGTAAGATATAGATAAAATGGAAACATACATTTAGTCAAATACTTAAGCCATCATTTTTGAAAATAAAAAGGTATATCAAACTAGAAGAGTCTCAGAAAAAGTAAGCTCCTGGACCATTCAGGTGAGTTAGGACTTAGGCTTCTAGACAAGTTCTGACACTTGATTTTGTTTAATACTGGGTCAACCCGCTATACAAAATATAAGGTATATGAAAGTTCTGAGTGGTAGCTCAGTCTACTTGAATTTGAAATTTTGAGCCTCAATTTCTGCTTCATCTGATATCCTCTACATGATATTCCTCTATTGATATTCAATATTGATATTCAATGAATCTAGGCCATTCCCTGACTCCTGTCACCTGGTAGATGTTAGTTAAAAAACTAATCTGTGCTACAATAAAAAAATCTGTGCTACTTTCTCAAAACAGAGCATTCTGTTCAGTTGTCTTGATTCTCAAAAAGTCCCATGTATAATCAGTCCCATTTCATGAATATAGAAAATGGATATACTGCTTATACTTGCTCTAAACTACACAATGGACCCAGATTTCCTGACATCTGTCCAACTAGTGGTCCTGATGGGGAGTAGCCATTATGAGCCATCACATTCATTCTTGATCTCTTTTCTTCCCTTTGATCCTGAACTGCACATTTGGTCATGGGAGCAATCATGAAGAACTTCCCTGATCTATTCTAGCCTTGCTTTGCCAGATGGGATCACTGTGAAAAAAAGTTAGTTTAACAGAGAAGAACATTGGAAGAAAAGAGAGAAGGAAGGGAGAGAGAGAAAGGAAATATGTTCCAGGCATTGAGGAAGACACATTTAAAAACACTGCATTTTATCACATGTTGGCATGGAACTGGATTGGGTATTACTACTCCTGTTTAATAGGCAAGGGGATTGAAGTTCAAGAATAAAGAAATTGTCAAGAGTCTGTATATCTCAGATAGCGGAGTCAGGATTAGAACACAAATCTCCGTACTTCCACTGCAGGTCTCTTCCTTCTACCACTAGTTGACTCTGGAACTCCTGACTCAGCCTGACCTAGATCCTTGCAGCTGGCATCCTCACCATGAGCTCACCGGAGTGTGATCTTCACACCCCTCTGGAATTGGCATTCTGCTTGTGGTGTCCCTTCCACAGCTCCTTGGAAACGGCAAGTTCTGTTTTTAGAAAAAATATCTGTCAAAGGCATCATGTTTCTGGGCTGACAGCAGAGAGAACGTCTGTTGGCTTCCATCTGGGAACGGAGCAGTTACAGATGGGAAGACTTTCTGTAACCTTGAAGATTAAAATAAGTACAGCTTCTGCTCACAAGGTTAATGATTAAAAAGAAAGAAGAAACTAGGGCTTCCAGGCATTATTGTACGTAACAGCCATTTAAGATGTGAGCTGAGCTCAGCTGATGGGTTCCAAACCTGCTCCCAGCCTGCTGCCTCCAGCTCCTTGCTTTCCACCTATGTGGGACACAGTGACTTCCTTCTATAAGGTGCCTAGTCATGTTTCTGAAGCTACAGATCTGAGAGAAGCACTACTGAATGACATTGTAATAAGTCCTCCTTTTCCCAAATAGTGAGATATGGAAGGGCTATAAAAACTATGTATGCATAATATAAAATGATAAAGTTCATTGAAATTTTCTAGATGCAAAAACCTGAGATCCAGGCAGGCAAGTCAAATGACTTATGAGGTATCATCTGAAAGATAAGTGACAGGCAACTTGTTTTGTTACAAGGAACTCTGAAATTTGAACCAGAAATTTGAACTTTCATTCTGTCATAGATAATAATTAGTGTTGTTAGTGTTCAACAAAGGATTCTCTCTCAACTTACTTTTCTAATTTTTGATAGGATATAATTCAGTTTTTTTTTTTTACTGGAAGGTATTTAAATAACAAATGAGTTATATTATACAGATGTCTATCCAGCATGTAAGGAGCTTGGAAGCTATCTCTCATGTTCATACAACAAGAAAAGGATGAACAAATTGAAAACATGCAACTCTTAGATCTACCAGAGAACTGAGGTATTTGGCAAATTACTGCCCTGAAAATGAAAGAAAGACAGGTGGATACAAAGAATCCAAACTTACTAGAGCAGATTCCTAGGGGCAGAAAACTCCATGGGAACAACAAATAAATGAAAATCTATAATTTAGGAATTACTGATGTGTCTGTGGAATCATTTGATAAAAACTTCATGAATATCAAGAGAATAAAGAAAATCATAGACATGGAGAGAATATTTGCAGAAGAATAAATAATAATAATAAAAATAAATTCTGATAAAGAATTGCTATCCTAAAGAACTGTAAAAACTGGGAAAAAAAACAGCTAAATTTTAAAATGGGCAAAAAACATTAACAGACACCTTACTAAAGAAGATATACAGGTAGCGCATAAATATTACAGGCACTTTGGAAGACAGTTTGTAAGCTTTTTAAAACTATATATTATTACCACATAATTCAGAAATCATGTCAATTGTTATTTAATCAACAGTAGAAAAATTAATGCCATACAAAACCCTGTGCATGGATGCTTATAACAATTTTACTTGTAATTGTCAAAAGTTGTAGAAACAACCAAGATGTCCTTCATTAAGTAAATGGCTAAGTTGTAGAACAAGTGGACAATGCACTGATAAAAAAGAGATGATCTATAAAGTCATGAAAAGGCATGGAAGAATTTTAAGTGTGTGTCACTAATTGAAAGAAGTTCTGAAAAGGCTGCATATTAGCCAATTCTATGACATTTTGAATAAGAAAGACAAAACTATGGATACAATAAAAGGATGAGTGGTTGCCAGGGATTAGAGAGGAGGGAGGTTACTCTGTGGAGTACAGAGGGATTTAGGACCATGAAACTTCTCTTGGTAATACTGTAATGGTGGGTACCTGTCATTATACATCTATTATGAATTGGTCATTCCAATAGAATGTTCAACACTGAGAAGGAACTCTAGTGTGAAGTATAGATTTTGGGTAATGAGGATGTGTTAATGTACATCCATTAATTGTAACAGATGTGCCACCCACCCTGTTGGGGAGTGTTAATGGTAGGTGGCGCTGTGCCTGTGTAGGAACAAGGTATATGTGGGAGTTCTTGACTTTCTGCTAAATTTTGCTGTGAACTTAAATGCTCTTAACAATAGAGTGTACTCTATTGTTCCAGGGGCCCCAGGCATAGGGAGTCCCCACATCTTCAAAAATTTCTTCTCCTGGAGCTCTACTACCTTCCACATAGATGACTGAAAAAATGTGCTTGTTCTCTGGCAATAGGAGAGGGCAGTAGCCATTTTGCAATACATCTAGAACATACTGATCTTATCAAGGCCTGGCCTCAAGAAAAATTATTTTACTGGAGTTTTATCAGAGACTAACTAATTTAAGAAAATAGAAATATATAGCTCTCCTAAGAGGGAAAGACCAAGACCAATGCAGGGAAGGACTTGTGAAGGTCACAGCCAAGGGCACAGGCTTACTGAAAGATAACCACTCAATCATAGGACTACAAAGCGCTTTCCCTCCCCTCACATTTTCTTAGCACATCAATAGGGCTGTTTATACCACAGAGGGATGAGACCATGGAGGTATATGCTGGGGTTATGAAGTGTGTATTAGTCAAAGTTTTCCATTCAGAATACTCAGTGCCTAGTATGTTCAATGTCCATTCTGTGCTAGACGCTGGGATTGAAAAGTTGAATAATCATGAGTTCGCTGACTTCGATCTTATTTAGACAAGGTCATAGTCAAAGTAGAAGTTCTCTCCTCCCTTCAGAGAAAGGTACCTCCTTCTTTGATGGCCCATTCTTTCAACTGGGATTTCACTCTCAGAGATCTTTCATTTAGGTTTTTGTTTGTTTGTTTGTAGTGTCTTGGCTTTCCATGCCTAAAATACTCTCATGAGCTCTTCAGCCAGATCTGAGTGCCTTAAAGGCTGATTCTGAGGCCAGAGTGCTGTTTAGGACATCTGCCATTCTATGAGTCTGATGTGTATATCACTTCCCATGTTGGATCATTCTCTCCCTTCTTTATTCTATCAGTTAGTATTAGTAGACACTAGTCTTGTTTGTGTGATCCCTTTGACTCTTAGACCTATCAGTGTGATCAATTGTGAATTGAAATTGATCACTTGGACTAGTGAGATGGCCTTGGTACATGCCACTTTGATGGGATTGTATTGGAATCCCCTGGCACATTTCTAACTCCACCATTTGGGGCAAATCCGATTGAGCATGTCCCAAATTGTACATCTCCTCCCTCTCATTCCCACTGTTATATTTAACAGGGATCACTTTTCAGTTAAATTTCAACACCTAAGAATAAATGTGTGTTGATTACAGAGTTCAAACAATAGTACTAGAACAAAAAAAATACTAAAAGGGCTGAAGTATTGCATTGTACATCAACAGTTAGGACAAGGGCTGATCAAGTCACTGTTTCTCATAGTGTCCCTTTCACTTCAACAGGTTTCCTTTTTTGTGGTTGGTTAGTTGTCACCGATCAGGGAGAACATATTTGTCGCTTTGGGACTGGCTTAATTCACTCAGCATAATGTTTTCCAGATTCCTCCATTTTGTTGCAAACAACAAGAGTCACTGTGTACTTACTCCTATGTGGGATCTCTGTCCTTAATGTGTTGTCCAATGTGAAGTAATGCTATAACTAGTACTCAAACAGTATTTTACATTTTATGTTCTGTGTGGGTGCAAACTGATGAAATCTTTACTTAATATATACTAAATCGATCTTCTGTATATAAAGAGAATTGAAAATGAATCTTGATGTGAATGGAATGGGAGAGGGAGTGGGAGATGAGAGGGGTGCGAGTGGGAGGAAGTTATGGGGGAGGGAAAGCCATTATAATCCATAAACTGTCCTTCGGAAAATTATATTTAGTAAATAAAAGTTTAAAAAAATGAAAAAGAGTAAAAGTTGAATAATACAGAATTCTAGTTCTCAAACTTCACTTGTCAGAGATGAGAGACCTTCATGTACACAACCACAATACAGTGTGATAAGCTGCACTAGAGTGCTTATCTTCTATTTGGAACTGTGCCTTGCATGTACATCTATTGCTCTTTGCAACAAACTACTTTCATGGATAACATCCCCATTTTATTTCATTTATTATTTTAAAGATTTAGTTATTGATTTGAAAGTCAGAATTACACATGGAGAGAGAGGGAGAGGTCTTCTATCTGCTGGTTCACTCCCCAAATGGCTGCAACAGCTGGAGTTGTATCAATCTGAAGCCAGGAGCCAGGAGCTTCTTCCAGGTCTCCCACATGGGTACAGAGGCCCATGGACTTGGCCATCTTCTACTGCTTTCCTAGACCATAGCAGAGAGCTGGATGAGAAGTGGAACAGCTGGGACTCGAACTGGTGTCCATATGGGATGCCAGCACTGGAGGCGGCACTTTATCTGCTAATCCACAGCACCGGCCCCCATCCCCATTTTGTAGATAAGGAAACTGGTTCCGAGAAGCTCCAAGGTCAGAGTTGGTTGGTTTTACAGCTCCAGTGTGAGCCAATGAATTCTGACTTCAGAGCCCAAGTCCTTAATGATGATCCACAATGTTTATGATCAAGCAAACACATGGACGGAATAGAGGCATAAGCAGTTAGAAAAGAGATTATTGGTACCAGGAAGGAGGGGCCCGTTGAGCTGAATCCTGAAGGATGAACAGATGCTTGTCAAAGGGTTTCTTCTTGTTTTTTTAATGATGTGCTTCTCTTCTACGAATCTTTAGGATTTATCTTAGGGTTTTCATTTATTCAGCAAGCATTCAGTTACTGCGTTTTCTGAGCCAAGCTACTACTTGCCATGAATGTGAAGCAGCACAGATAGGCTGGGAGGGTCAAAACTAGAGCAGTTGCCCTTTGGTGCTTCTGTTGCTGATAAACATTTGCCACTAGTTGATTCTAAAATGTCTCAGAAAAGGATGTTATATAAGTTAACCCAAAGGTCACAAAGAACCCATTTCTTAGTCTATTTTTCATCTCAAAATATGCCAAGCACATTGAATAACAATGATGACTCTGGTAGATGTGAAATGATTATAAAATATTCCAAATAATAGAAGGCTAGCAAAATAAAATCTACCCAATTTAAACTAAACAAACTTCTGTTATTATATTTTTATGGAATATTAAAATATCCAAGTTAAAATTATTTCCTTAAAAAATTCTAATGAAAGTAAAAGGCCAAAATCATTCCCTTCTTAATTTTACATTTTACTTTGTCTTGAAAGCAGATCTGCAAGATGGGAATAGTTATATTACTTATCTTTTGTGAAAATTAAAATTCAGTGGGACTTGTGTGTGTGAAATGTTTAGCTCTTGTCTGTTGAGAGCGTGCTTGGTGAATGGTAGGAATCATGACAGCTTTTCCTTTAGGAGATGAGTTAGATGTGCATCAAGGGGGTGTACCAATAGGTAGGGCACCCATGAATTGAAAAGTAGCTCAAGTATGGACTTTAGATCCCAGGAGGACAATTCTAGGCACCCAGAGGCAGAGAGAGATGCTGGAACATAATTACCCAGAGACAGTGGGAGAGCAAGACTTCTGTCCAGGTACAGAAGACTCCTGTATCCACAATTTTGCTTTGTGCACTTTCAATTACCCATGATCAATGGGACCAAAAAGTTTTAAATGGGAAATTCTAGAGAGAAGCAGTTGATCCGTTTCAAGTTGCACACTCCTCTGGTACTCTGATGAGATCCACACCTTCCTGTTCTGCTTGCTCGGAATGTGTCCCCATGTCCAGTAGACTCGCATTGTATACACTGCCTGCCCGAGTCACTGAGCACCATGGTGCAGTGCCAATGCCCAAGCATTGAGTACTTTTATTGAGTAATGACCCCAAAGCCCAAGGGTCTTGAAGACATAAAGTGCCCCTTTTAAATAAAACATTAAAGTTTTCTTGACTTAATAAAGAAACAATCTGTATGCTGAGATTACTAAGATTTATGGTAAGAATGTAAAATTGTGAAGAAGAAAAAAATTCAGTTTTCTGTTGCGTCTCAAAGTGCAGAAGTTATAGCCATGGCACGTGGTAGGAGTTTAGTTAAGATGGAAAGGGCATGAAACAATAAGAGTTTGGTACTCTCTGGTTTCAGGCATCCACTGAGAGGTCTTGCAAGGAAGTCCCCTGGGGATAAGGGAGTCTACTGCATCAGAGCCAGGTTTTAATGCCCAAAGATGAGTGAATGTAGAGAAATGGAATTGAGAACTGACACCTATGATGTATTCTGCTTCCAGGCTGGGACTCTCCTGAAGACGAAATCAGAACTGAACTAGCCCATGCAGGTCAGGTCTCCAACATGAACAAAGCAGGAGCAAGGGCTCAGTTGGACCCTTACTCTTGTTTTGCCTCTGAAGAAGGAGGTGTTCATTTCAAATTACAAGGTGACAAAGGTTGACTATAAGACTCCCTCAGACTTCAGGCAATCTGCTTGGTTCAACCTTCCAGGACTAACCCAAAGCCTTCTTAATTGTGTAGCCCTCAAGGCTTTTTCTGTAGATGTCACAAGGGAAAGGGGTCTAGAAGAGTCTCTGCGTTGCAGAATCAAATTGTATCATCAGAGAAAGTAGTACTCCAGGGAGCACTTGGAAAATGAAGCAGGAATTGACTGAGCCGCTTTGACTTGTACATTTCCATTCATGAGCTCTGGGCTTTTCATGCAAAAAGTGTGACTTTGGTGTCCTTGTCTCTTCTGGCCTCTTAGATAGTGCCTGTTCCTTCTCATCGCGGTTTTGCAACATGCCCACAGCTGGAGAGCTTTATTTCTCATCCACAGTAAGAACTGTCTGCTTGTTTCCTTGCCTAGCACAGATGTCACTCTCTCCCTCAAAGCATCTTGTCTGAGTCATTCAGCAGAAAATAACCCAGATAACACCAGGGGTCTTCAGAAAGTTCATAGGAGATATGTATTATCAAAATCCAAGGCATGGACTTAAAAACTTTTACACCAATATAAATTCATCTTTTAATTTCATTTTCACAACCTTTTTGAAATCCCCTTGTATTTACTCTTTATTTTAACATCCATCATGGTCCTGGACATTGAGGTATGGAACACCTGTCCACCTGCCTCATTCCCAGGCACCTATTCCTAGAAAATAAAGACACTACTGAGGCCACCTGTAAGGTCTGGTGTTATCCCATTGTGGAAGTGGCCGTGGCTTAGTTTATAGGACAGGTGGGATATTGTTGTTGCAGACAGCCAGGCAGTGAGGAACATCCACTGCTGACTGAACATCCAAGTGATTTTAGGACAAAAACATCACCGCTTGGTCCCTTCTTAGCTGTATCATACTCTGTGAAGAGAACATGGAGAGGTGACAAGCTTCTGGATTGCCCCCTGGGAAAAGAAGATGGGCTGTATCGTACACAGTGTGATGTGTATGACACAGTAGGTACTTCATCATGTTTGCTCAGTCAGTGAGTGAATGAGCATCCCTGTACTCATTAACTTCTCAGAGCATACATTGCTCTGGATAACATAGCAGCCATTATTCAGTTGACAAACTTGCATCTACTTTCTCAGGCATATACAGCCAAGTCTTTGCTTTGCAACAACTTTATCAAAATATGTATCATTACCTTTTTTTTTGGGGGGGGGGAGGGAGAGATGGAGGGAACATGTGAGAAAGAGGGAAAGAAAGAGGAAGAAAGGGAGGTAGGGACTAAGGGAGGGAGAGAGAGAAAGAGGGCAGAGGGAGAGAGGGATGGAGAGCAGAGAGTGAGAGAGAGAGAGCAGACAAGAAAAAAATAAGAAACAACAAAATAAGAAGCCAGCCCAGAGAAGAATACAGGAACATTCCCAGGTCATTTGTTGAAGGTCTTTCTTATTTCAGACACCCCACTGAGCTGCCAAATTCATGGGCAACTCTTAACTTTTTATACCTTCCTGGACTCAGTTTCTTCCCCTGAATATAAATGGAAATTAAAATACATACTCAGTAGTGTGGCAATTAACAATTTTAGTAAAATCCTTAGGCAATTACATTGACTATGGTGATGGTGATAGTGATATGATGGAAACACCACCTTAGGAAAGTGTGCCGGAGACCATCATCATTCTCCTACCTCCTAAATGCTGCTTCCATTTTTGGCTTTCCTTTATCTTCTTCCCTTTCCCATAAACCTTTAAGTCTCTTGAAACATTCAAAAAACACGTCCTTTTTCCTTCTAGCTTAGTCTAGACCACCCTCTCTGTCCTGAAGCACTTAATCTACAATGTCTCCTGCTTTTGCTCACTCTGCTCCACAGAGGGGCTTTCCAGATGCGCTTTTTTTTTTTTTTTTTTTTGGACAGGCAGAGTGGACAGTGAGAGAGAGAGACAGAGAGAAAGGTCTTCCTTTTGCTGTTGGTTCACCTTCCAATGGCCACCGCGGCTGGTGCATTGCGGCCGGCGCATTACGGCCGGCATACCGCGTTGATCCGATGGCAGGAGCCAGGTGCTTCTCCTGCTCTCCCATGGGGTGCAGGGCCCAAGCACTTGGGCCATCCTCCACTGTACTCCCTGGCCACAGCAGAGAGCCCTCCTGGAAGTGGGGTAACCGGGACAGAATCTGGTGCCCTGACTGGGACTAGAATCTGGTGTGCTGGCGCCACAAGGCGGAGGATTAGCCTACTGAGCCATGGCACTGGCCCCAGCTGAGTTTTAAGGAGCCCTCATGTTCAAAGGTCATTCAGGGTTCACCTCCTAAGTTCTATTCAAACAGAATAGTTCTGATTGAGTTTATTTTTTGTGATGACCTTCTTGTAGAATCTAATTTGGGAGAAGAAGGCAAAGAAAAGATATCAAACACAGTTTTCTATTTCTAACTGTGAAAGAGCAACTTCTTATTTCATTTCCCAAAATTGTAAACGTGGATAAAAGAGATGAAGGTCTGCGGTCACACATGAGATGGTTTCTCGAGACAAAGTCTCCTTGAGAGAAGCCCAGTAGGTGCCCCGGCTTTCCACCTGGGCCATGTCCCTGATCAGAAGGAACTTGAGTGCAGAGACACTTCTGTTGACCTCATGAAGCAGGTAGGAGGTTGTGGGTCCAGAAACTAAGAAAGGAAAGCTTTGAATGAGGATGGGTACAGAAGAGTTTGTGAGAGCCTGTGGGGTCCTTGGCCAGAGATCAAAGTTTAACAGAGCAACTGCCCTCTGTCTGAAGTGTCCACACCATTCCTTTCTGCCCCCAGACATCAAAGTTCCTGTTTACCTTTGGCTTTGTTGATTGTTGGTATGGTCAAGCTTTTGGGTCAAGCTACTGAGTATAAAGCCATATCTCATTCTGCTTTTATCTTCATTTCTCTGTTTGTTATTATAGTGCAAAGCTGATACTAATTACCCAGAGTTAGATTCAGCTTCCCAAGTGTAGACCACAGCCCTCACTTCTGACCAACCATCAGTCGAGGGGCTCCCCCTTCTTTTTATTCAATAATTCACTAGAATGGCTTAGAGAACACAGCAGTGTAACATACGTGTGATTACAGTGTTGTTATAGTAAAAAAGGGATGCAAATCAAGAGCAGACAAAAGAGACAGCACAGGTTCTGGGAGGATATTGAGCAAGTACATGCCATGTCTTCTGCCCAAGGTGTCAGAATGTCACCCAGTAGATGGACCCTCACTGGGGAAGCTATTGGTGCTTCTGTGTCCAGAGTGGTTATGGGCATTTCATTATGTAGCAAGACTGATTGAGTCATTGCCTCCAAATCCCAGTGCCCATACACGCTGGGCTGGATGTCAAGCTGATGTCATGGGCTTACAGCTCCAGCACTCTAATTACAGATGTTTTTGCAATAATATTAATTTCTTCTTCTGAATGGATTTTTTGTCTCTTGTCTAAGAAAATCATTTCCTACTGCAAGATCACAAATGCATTTTTCTGTTCCTTCTGATAACTTTAACATCTTACATTTTGGTTGTTGATCCAGTTGGAATTTATTTTTTCTCATTACTTTTCTGAGCCTCAAAATCCTTTTCTGTGAATTTAGTGAGTTGGGTTGGTTAATCTTTTACATTCTGTCTAGCTTTACTTCCAATATTAAAAATACCTACCATTTACATATTGCTTTCTGTGTGCCAGGAGTTGTTCTGAGAACTTTACCTTTATTAGCTTCGATGAGTCTGCTTACCATTTTTTATCAGGAGTAAGCAGGGTTAAGCGGATGGGATAGTGTTAAGCAGCTAGGTGATGGAGATGAATTTGAAACTAGGAGACCTGGCTCAAGTCTTGTCCTATCTGTCTCATTATAATCTCCCTCTAAGCTACCACACCATCCACAGCAGCCCTTATTATAGATTATTTTGTTAGACCTCAATTCTCAAGCATTTGGAATATACTCTCGGCATAGGGGACTCCTAATACAACTTTGCTAAATTTAATTGAAAATAAATCTTCCTAGCTATTCTTGATGTTTATATTCCTTTATGGGTAATCCTTAGCTATTGAGTCTAGTACTAGATTTGTTCAGTTTAGAAATAAGTATTGGAGTCTTGCATCTGGAAACCATAAAGCCAAGGTTTCATAGCTGGCAGGTAATGTAACTTTTCTTATATTTCATTTTGAAAAGACACCAGTACTGCCGATGTATGTGCCTTGCATCTGCCTGGATTACTTGTCCATGGATTGTTGTGTCTGGTATGAGGCCTTCCCCAAAACAACTCACAAAAGGCAGGCTGGATGCAACAGTGAGAGGATTTTATTACCAGCCAGCTGGGGCTCCTACCGGCACATATGAGGTAGTGCAGTGCTGAGGCGAGAAGCCCTGTCCCTCTCCCTCCCAGCATTTTTATGCATTTGAGTAAACAAGTACATACATCACTACACACGTAGGCGAGTTCCTTATGCCTTATATGGCAATTACCTAAATTTATGCATTTTATTGGTGCATTTGAACAACTTAGGGGCTAGGCGTCATGCAGGAAGGCAGAAGAATCTAAATTCCAGGAATAGTTTCACTCCCTTACCCCTTAGGCCTGTCTTTTCTGGCTTAAGATAAAGCCTGTCATGGAGGAATTGTGGTTCTTGTGACAGGTCCTGAAAGGTCTTAAGACCAAGATTTTCATATTTTCCCATATTTTATATCATTTAATCTTAATAAGCTACATATTATTGTCTTAATTTCAAATGTACTTAATCTAAACTAACTTATGGTTTGAATTAATTACTCATAACTGAACTCCACAGGATGACTTTCTCATCATCCTCCCTTTTTGCACCTATGCTATGTGTCCTCTGTGAAAACCAGAGAGCTAATGCATTTCTCAAATGCCCTAGGTGTTAGGAAGAGAGTGATCCTTGTCTACATAGAGGAATGGACTTAGCATTCCCTCAATCATCTTGGATTACCCAGGCAAGCTATAACATTAACAGTACCCTCAGCCTCACCAATGGCAGATGGTCTGCTTTCCTGATGTGAGATCATCCCTCCCAGGGATTTTCTCCTTCATCCGTCTGATGTGGTCTCTCCCAGAGGATGGCTTCAGAGAAAGGTGGCCAACAGTAAGAATGATAGCCATCTTTTATTTACCAAGTGCTATCTACATTGGGCTAAGAGTTCACATTCATGATCCTATTTAGTCCCACTGTTCCTGAGTGAGGGTGAGCATTCCCATTTTACAGTGGGACCACTGAAGCTGAGAAACGCAATCAGCCCCAAGCTAATCACCATCAGCCACTTGGGAGTGGAGCTGGTTCTTCACGTTCATGTCTAACAGGCTGCAGGTTGTCTCTTACCTGCTCCATGTCATGCTATCTAATGGCTGACTCTTTATAGAATGCATACATGCTGCAGGCTGTGAAATAAACCCGAACAGAAAAATGAATGTGGATTTCAAAGTCAGTGCTCAATCTATTTGGGGTGTGATGCTATTCTTGATGATACTATCTAACCAGTGCTTCAGAAGTCTTTGTTAAGCAAAGAACAGGCTTAGGAATAGAGACAGCCATGGGCAAGACACTTCAACTGAGCCTCAGTTCCTCTGTTATGAAACAAGGATAATGGTGTGTCACTCACAATGCCTTTGTGGGAATAAACACTGGAGTGCTGTACACAGAGACAAGTGGGTTGAAAGTAAGCAGCAGAGTGGAGTGGCTAGACACGAGTAACGCAGACCTAGACTGCCTAGATCTGAACTCCACATCTGCTATCAGCTGTCTGACTACCCTGAACAATTACTTAAGCTCTTTATGTTTCATTTTCCTGTTCTGTAAGTTGGGGGACATTATGGCAATGATTCCACAGAATCATCAGGGTTGGCAGGAAGTAGCTACTGTAAATGTATTTGCTGTTGTTATAGCCACTGCTCAAAAATGGTGGCTGCCTTTCTTTCCCCATCCAGGGAGTTTCCAGAGAGAGGCCGGGGTGATGCATTTGTTGATCTTCTTGATTTTCTGCATGAGGGGAATTCTTATAGGGCCCCTGGATTTGGCTCCAACCCCGTGTGGCACTGGGGCTCCTCCCTTCTGTTGTCTAAAGGTTGCACAGTTAACCCTTCCCTGCCCTGTTTGTGAGCTCTGACTCCCTAACTCAGCCGCTGGATGGTCATTAGCTGTTTAACACTTCAAGGAATCTCTTAAGCTTATGCCTCATTAGAATGAATGATTCTGTGAGGCAATAAACCTACTTGGTCTCTAATGGAACTGGAGTCCAACAACTTTTTTTTTTTTTTTAATTTTAAAGAGCCTTACAAAGAAAGCTATTACTGGTTTGGAGAGATTGATTTTATTTAAAACCGAATATGTATGAAAGCAGGCAGAGTGGTTCTGACATAAATTACTTTGATATATTGAGTGCAAAGGCAAATGGAATCCCTTTCTCCTGTTTAGCTTTCTGTGTTCAGCAGAGGGAAGGTGATTTATCTTTTTATCAATTTCAACCTGATGTAGGTTGCTTTCAACTTTAAGGAAGAAGGGACAGATGGCTTGTTTTGGGGGGACATGCAGGAGGAGGACAGAAAAGAAAAATGGGAAGAAAGAAAGCAAAACCAAGACTCATCCCCCAGTTTGTGGGCCCTTAATTGATACTGCCTGTCCTATGCTCTACGCCCAGCCCAGCTTGGCCCACTGCAGAATAAAATAAACAACAAATGGATGAAACATCTCAAATGGAAATCAATAAGCAGTTTACTAGGTAGTTATCTTAAGCTCAATTTTGTATAACAAACTATAATTACATCTAATATCAAACCCTCCTCATTGAGAAGCAAGTAAAGACTCTATTCTATTATAATCTAATTTTTATTGCTCTCTCTCTCAGGGGCTATGGATCCTATCTTTGGGTACTTCTATAAAGCAGGTCTGAGAAAGTTCATTCTCCTATGTCAGAATCCTTGTTCCCCTTGTGACTTTTTGAGGAAGTTGTTGACATTTGCTTTTATGGATGTTGAATATGGTCCTTATACTCCCGCCTCCAGTATCACATCCCTAAAGAGGCTCTATCCTTGTTGGCAGGATGCTCTGCAAATGTCTGACTTTCTGGATCTAGTTCCTGAATATGAATATTTGAAATTCCAGATTAAAGATAGCTAACTGGTTTTGTGTTTCAGGACTTAGCTTCTATGCTTTGTAAACTTCTGAGAGAGTGATATGAAGCCCTGTCATCCAAGCTTCAGAGGAAGACCCCTGATTCTACAAGCATCTTTCAGGTGTCAAACTGAAAAACGTGCATGTCCTTTCCAAGGCTTCACAAGGGTCTCTCCCATCTAAGAGCATCTGTCTCAGTGCTGCATCCTGTGTGAGTTATAGCCACGCTGAATCAGTCAGCCCCGACCCTGTTCTGCTTTGCTTGCCCCTTGCTCCCCCACACAAGGGGTTTCTTTATTTCTCCTCCAGCTCTTCCTGATGGATTCTGAAAGAGGTCAGAATCTAGTTTTTTTAGCCACCCTTTCAATGAAACATTCTGCAGGCAGTTATCATGCCTTCTTAGGATGTCAGTAGAAATTCAGAGTTAGATCAGCAGAGACACAAGATGTGACATTCTGGATGGGCATGAAATGCTACTGGGGTAGCAGAATGTTACCGGAGTAAAATACTTTGGGAGGATAATGCAAGTTGGTTCCCTGTCATCTTGAGTTTTGCATCTTCAGATTCAACCAACCACAGATCAAAAGAATTTTGTAAAAATTGCAACTGTATGAATGTGTACAGAGTTTTCCTGGTCATCATTCCCTAGACAATAAGACATAACAACTTCATATAGTATTTACATGGTATCAGGTATTGCAAGTAACCTAGCATGGATTTATACAGGAGGTTTGCATAGGTTATGTGTAAAAGCCACAGTATTTTAGATACGGGACCTGAACACTGGAGATTTGGATCCTGGAACAAATCCACTGTGTGGACACTGGGGTTGACGGAACTTTCAAAAGCAAACAACACCCAGACAGCTTCTGTCAAAGTACATTGAGCAGGGAGGCCCGGAAGAGGCATTTTTGTTTTTTTTTTTTTTTGTATTTTTAATAGATTTATTTTATTTATTTGAAAGACAGAGTTACAGAGAGAGAGACAGATACAGAGAGAGAGGTCTTCCATCCGCTGGTTCATTCTCCAGATGGCTGCAACAGCTGGAGCCATGCTGATTCGAAGCCAGGAACTTCTTCCAGGTCTCTCATGTGGGTGCAGGGACCCAAGGACTTGGGCCATCTTCTGCTGCTGTCCCAGGCCATAGCAGAGAGCTGATTGGAAGAGGAGCAGCTGGGACTAGAACTCGTATACATATGGGGTGCCGATTCTTCAGGCCAGGGGCTTTAACCTGCTGCGCCACAGCACTGTTTCTTTTATCCCCAGTTTACTTTAGGTTTTTATCATGAAAGAATGTTATATTTTATTAATCTTTTTTCCAGCTGTTGAGATAATCATATGGTCTTTATTCTTCAGTTTTTTTTAACATGTATCAAGTGTAATGATTTACATAGGTTGAGCCATCCTTGCCTACCAGGGATAAATCCCACTTAACCTGGGCAAATGATCTTTCTGATGTGTTTTTGAATTTGATAGTATTTTGTGAAGATTTTTTTCATCTATGTTCATCAGGGATATTGGTCTATAGTTCTCTTTCTTTCTTGTGTCTTGTTCTGCTTTGGGAATTAAGGTGATTTGGGCCTAATAAGAGTTTGGCAAATTCCACTTTCAATCATTTTGAATAATTTGAGAAGAATTGAAATTAGTTCTTCTTTAATGGTTTAGCAGAATTCAACAGTGAAGCCATCTTGTTTCTTTATTTGGAGGTTATTTATTATTTTGTATAAGTTTTTTAAAATTTTATTTAATAAATATAAATTTCCAAAGTACAGCTTTTGGATTACAGTGGTTTTTCTCCCCCATAACGTCCCTCCCACCTGCAACCATCCCATCTCCTGCTCCCTTTCCCATCCCAATCACATCAAGATTCATTTTCAATTCTCTTTATATACATAAGATCAATTTAGTATATACTAAGTAAAAATTTCAACAGTTTGCACCCACATAGAAACACAAAGTGTAAAGCACTGTTTGAGTGCTAGTTATAGCATTAATTCACATAGTACAGCACATTAAGGACAGAGATCCTATATGGGAAATAAGTGTGCAGTGACTCCTGTTGTTGATTTAACAATTGACACTCATGTTTATTTGGAAGTTATTTATTATTTTGTGTAAGTTTTAAAATATCCTATTGCAAATATTATCATTTTTCTTAATACAATTGGTTGAATAATCACTTTTTCTGTACTGATTTGTAATTCCATTTTTATCAAATGCCATATTCTATCACATATGTTGAGTTAATTCTGGGATGTCTATTCTACCATTTGGATCAGCAGATGAAGTTCTGGCTGCCCATCTATCTATGTGCTGGTACAATTTTCCATTATATGGTTTATTATGAGGTATGCTTAGGCTAGCTGACCCACAATTTATATTTATTGTTATATTATTCTACCATCATATTATGTGAACTTGTGTGTTCTACTTTAAGCTAACTATGAAAGCAAATAGAGTATTTTTCAGGTCTTAAAACTATCACACACTAAAAGAACAGGGCTAAGAGAAATATGCAGTTTGTTTTCTAGCTCATCAATGCATTTTTTAGCATTGTGAAAAAAAATCTTTAATTTTTTCAATTATTTAAAATAATTTTAGGTATTTTTTTCTTCATTTAAGTAGTTGCCAGCTCATGTAGTAAAGGAAAAAAAAATGGGATTTTAACAACAATTAATACCTTTGGCAAAAATAAGCGACTGTCGGTATATGTATTCACTCAAGGATTGGAGAGTAATGGATGTTTATAGAAACTCAGGGTTACAGTTATCCAGTCTTAGAACAAGATATGATTCTCCATCCTCAAAAATATAACACAGGATGACATGAAATCGTAGCTATGGCTTCTTGTTTAGAGTTCATGCTCTGTATTGATTTATTCTTTAGACTCACACAAAGAGGTTCAAATTTCAGTTTCATGTTTAAAGTTGAATAATTCTGGACAAGATCTTTATTACTTCTCCTGATTCTTTACTTATAAAATAAGGATGATAGTATGGACTGAAGTTTTATACATTTTTTAATTAAATGCAAGTGTCAAGTAGTCTTTAGGTTTTTTGTGATCTTGACCAAGTCCATTAAACTCTCTCAGTTATTTTCCTCACAAGTAAAATTGGAGATAATAATTTGGAATAGTGAATGCTCTCTTAGAAGTATACTTTAAAGGATTAATGTTGCAGGTGCTGTTTCTAATATGGCACAGAAAACACAAATTATGAAAACATTAGAAGCACTTACTGAGGAAGAAGAGAAGTGAGAGGGAAGTTAGAGGGAAATGAGGAGACGAAGGCATTGTGTTTTACAACCACTAAGGAAAGCAGCATTTTTGGACACATAGGATGTGTGCTTCCTTATCCAGTGCTGCAGAGCAATTCAGCCCTGCTGCATAGGTAATCTGCTTGATTTGAGCCAGACATGTCCTCCATCCTGTTAAACTACACAGCACAGCACAACTAACTACAAGAAAGGTTAAATGAGGCCTTTGGATTGATTGAAAGTGCTTGTCAATGGTGTTGTCCCCTACCTTGTACAATGGGTTTTCATTAGAATTTTGTTGTCTTCCTTGGAGTGGCTGAAAACATTCACATGATGGATTAATCAATTTCCAGCTTAATATATTCACATGTGGTAATGACTTGCTCAAAAACCTCTCTTGGTGTCTGAATAGGCTTCAAGAAATTAAGTAGGACCATAGAGGAACAAAACTTTCAATTAAAAAAAAAGTTGAAGTGTTCTTTTCCAACATAAACAATGAACCAAGGTTGATAATTTCCTGTTTTCCACATGACATATTACAAGGTTAAAATAAAACATCTAAACCCATAAAAATATAACATCATTTACATCTTTCAAATGCTGGTACTGTTGGATGCATCATTAAGTATAAATGGGTTGTAATAAAAACACATTAATTAGGATAAAACAGCAAAAAAGCAAAATTGCAAGTTCATTTCAACTCTCCCCAGAAGGACAGAAAACAGTTTGTTTATATATTTACAAGTAACTAGGAACATTTAAATAATTTATGTATAAAGAATGAAGAGGAGGATATGGAGAGAGAGTCGACCAAACCCATCATTTCCATAAACCACAACTGCATCTCAGTCTTGGGCAATCCTTCTCCTGGTTATTATGCTCATAAAATGACTATAAAATGAATTCACGCAGTTCCATATTTATTGTCTGTCAATGTCCTGCAGATCAAATTTGTTGAGTTTACACAGCAAGAGATGATTCCTCTCCCCACCCCTGTTTTAACTATCATCTTTTTTATGTCCTCTGGACTTTGAACACTGGTCTGCTCAATGGACACATTTTACAGTGCAAAGTGCAATGACAAATCTATAATTAAAGATTGGATAGTGGTACCAGGCTTATAGACTACCTGGTCAACCTGTCCTGTTACTATATCTATTTCATAGTCTTCAGTCCGATTACCAGCTGGGCTTGGGCTGAAAGAGGAGCAATTTGCAGTGGAAAGGGATGTTTTGGGAATGTTTCTGTCTGTGATTACCCATGACCACCAGGGGCTTAGTAGGACTCAGTCAACTTCTGATGGATATGATAACTCTTTATGAGGGTGAGCATTTGGTATAATGGTTACGATGCCAGTGCCCCATATCATAGTGTCTGGTTTTGATTCCTGGCTCTGGCTATTGACTCTGGCTTCCTGCTAATACAGACCCTGATAGACAAGGCTGATGGCTCAAGTATTGTGCTCCTGCTAACAACATTGAGACCTGGATTGACTCCCCAGATCTTAGCTTTGGTCCTGGGCCAGTCCTGAAGGTTGCAGACATTTAGGGAATGAACCAATGGATGAGAACTCTTTGTGTATGTGTGGTTGAGGGGTGTGTGGAGTACTGTCAAAATCCTGTCTACACATTCCTGAGTGACTCTGAGCCAGAAACACACAGCCAAGCTGCTTCTCACTTCCTGACCCATAAGCTTTGTTAGATAAGAAATGCATATTGCTGTTGAAACCACTAAGGTTGGATAGTTACATAGTAACAGATAACTAACTAATGCATGACAGCATCAGGTTCTGTTTATCTAGATTTAATATTACCTTTCCTACTTAGTAAATATTATAACTGATATGAGTCAAATATTTGCATTTACTTAGCCATATTTTATACTCACACAATTTATCAACCAACTATAGGAATAAAATTCTACCTATAAAAAACAAAGTTTTCCTGGAAATTAAATGAGATGATACACATAAGAAGCCTATCAAAGTCAGCTCATAGTTGTCACTAAGTCATTGTTGGTAATATTATTATTTCATTATTAATATTATACTACTCGGACATGTAAGTAACTTAAGCAAGGTCCCAGTAGGTAGGTAGGAGGTCAAAGTTCAAACTCAGATCTTTTTGACTCTACTATCCATGCTCTTGATAATCAACCAAATACAAATGAATGGGCTGCTATTGAATCAGGCACTGAAGTGGACACCCGGGGTAGAAAGAAAAATAGCAAATATTCTTCCACAGCAAGAGGAGGGAGGAGTGAGGGTGTGGTGGTTAGGGCTGAGTGGTTCAGGACTGAGGAAGTGAGCCATCAAGGTGACAGAGACCATAGTTTATGTAGCTCATCGGGTGCTCCAGGGTGGGAATCAATGGTTAAGTGATCTATCTATATAGTGACAAACTTTTGAAAACTAGAATTCCAAGTTTGAAATATTGGGTGAGTGGACTATACAGAGAGTGGATTGTACTCATCTTGGACTTTGGAGCTGAAATGTATGAGCAAAGTGATTGCTTCAGAATAAAGTCTAGAAACTGTTGATCAGGCCACTCATGGTGTGTAAGACAATGCCTTTCAAATGATACTACACCCAAAGATGGTGTCACTGATTGAATCTGCAATTTAAGAAGAAACAAAATGGTAAAAAGACATTGCAATAATGAATAAGTAGATCAGCAAATCTGGGTGAAAATTATCCTTTGGAATGAATAAGCCTACATTCCTTTGGAGTAGAAAAGAGTAGAGTAGGGGGGAAAATAAAGATTTTGAGTAAGAAATGGAGTTTATGCAAAGAAGTTACAATATCTTCTCTGTTTTCTAGCTCAAGTGATTTACCTCTACTCATAACCAAGTCTGTTTAGAGGTAGGTTTCTCAGTGGGTCCTCAAATTTTACATTTAAGTCCAGGGTCACCTGGGCTGCTCTTTCTATTGACACTTTTTTTGCAGTCATGCTGAGGAACAAATCCCGTTCTGCATCCCAACATAATTTATTGTTCATTAGTCTAAGCTACAACTTGCTCATGAGTATATTCAATTCTAATGTTTACAGATTAATTTTAATATAATTTCCTCTGGGTTTATTATTTCCATTTGTAAAAATGCACTAAGTCCTCTAAGTAGAGGAAGCAGATGTAATTTGCAAGATGCTGTTGCTTGGCCTTCTTCCAGGCCAGGATTTTGGCAGCAGCAGATAGTGGAGGTTCCGTTTGAGAGGACTTGAGGCGCTGTGAGGAGGCCCTCTCCTTCCCCATGGGCTCGTTTGCCCGTCTCTGCCTTTACCATGTTGGATGTACAGCAGTGTTGAGAGATGGAAGTGGGCTCTTGGATAACAGGTGTATCATCAGTGTGTTTTGATGCATTGTAGGTTGCTGTGTTTTGGTCTTCTTTACCCAGGCACTGCCCCTGTCTGAGGCCATGGTGGTTACTATGAGGAGCCACCATGGAAGTCCAACAGAAAATCCCCCCATGCTAGATGAGGATGAGACCATTCCTTATTTGTTTCTCTGTCTTTGACAATGTATTGATTTCAAAGATTTAGGTTTATAAGATTGGTCTGTTAAAGGGTAAATTATTCAGTCATTAATTGTTCATTCAACCCAATTTTTTTTGATAGGCAGAGTTAGAGAAAAAGAAAGAGAAAGAGAGAGAAAGGCCTTCCTTTTCCATTGGTTCACTCCCCAAATGGCTGCTACAGCCATTGTGCTGTAGCCAGCATGCTGCGCCAATCTGAAGCCAGGAGCCAGGTGCTTCCTCCTGGTCTCCCATGCAGGTGCAGGGCCCAAGAACTTGGACCATCCTCCATTGCCTTCCTGGGCCACAGCAGAGAGCTGGATTGGAAGAGGAGCAACCAGGACAGAATCTGGTGCCCCAACTGGGACTAGAACCCGGGGTTCTGGTGCTGGAGGCGGAGAATTAGCCAAGTGAGCTGCAGCGCTGGCCCATTCAACCCAAATTTTTAAAAATGCATTTTTGATTCATGTGCAATACATGCACATTTTCATGGGGCACAATGCAGTGCTGCAATACACGTGAGTAGCATAAACCAATCAATTGGCTTTTCTACTTCCTGTTCTTCGTGTTTGGGGTCTACTATCTTCTGCCTTCCTGATCTATAAATAGAATATGAGACATTATAGTGAACTACAGTCACCCCCACTGTTCTGTGGAACATTAGCACTTGTGAATTCCATCTGTGTTTTAGTAACCATTGTCCAACCTCTCAGCATCCCTCTTCCCCAGCCTTTCTCAGCCTCTATTAATCTATTCTAGTGATTACTATTTTAAGTTCAGGTTGTTGATGTGATGTTTATTTTTAACTTTTAAATATGTCAGCCCAATTTTCTAAGAGGATTATGTTAGGTTCCATGTTAAATTCCAGGGATACATCTTTGTATTGTCCAAACTTCTTGGAAGTCAGTCCAATGTTGTCTACATATAGCATCTTCATATCTTACATATTTTATCCAACAACAAATGAATGACAGGATTAACATTTTGTTACTCATATGCCCATTTTAATACCATGTTTTGTAAGTTTTCTTGAAAGCTTTTTTGGAGAGGCTATGTAGGTTTCCTCTGATAATGAACATGAAGGTATTCAATTCATTGACGGCCAGAGACCCTGAAATTTGCCTATAAACATGGATAGGAACCAACAGAATCTTAAACATTCTATTCCATTGTACTATAATATTTTGCTAACTGATGTTTTTCACTCTCAAAACCTGATTGAAAATGGCTTGATGACAAAAGGAAATGTCTTGTTTTATGTGCCTTGTGCAACATGGAATCCATATGACTTCCAATAGGCTTGCACAGGTGCTTACGTGGTGCCATCAACTGTGGTTTCTCTTTCTCTGTGTCTTGGCTGTGCTGACATTTTCTAGTAGCGTCTCAGCATCACCAGGGGCTGAATGTGGCTCTTAGCCTGTGTCCTTTTACATTCAAATCCAGCATCAAAGTGACCCTCTGATGTATGCCCAGCTGAAGTCATGCAGCTCACTCTGATACAGATACACTGTTTTCAATTTTACCCAGATTGAATATTTAAAATATTCCTTCAGCAATATAGAGTGACAAGGGAAGAAGGAGTTATGTTGTTATGTGCTGGCAGAACACATCTGGCTTATTGCATTTGATGGAGCTGTTTCAGATAGGTGGGGAAGAGACTAAACATGTCATAAAAGGACAGTTAGAAGAACTGGAGATGGTCCACCTGAGGGAGCTTTTTGTACTTTGTGCAGTGCTGGAGGGAAGTAGAATTCTATCACTTACTTGAGGGACATTAAATCAGAAGTGAAAACTGATCTGTTCCATGGGGCTCAGGAACAGATATTTCCAGTGATAACTAGCTGCTCAGTGAAGGAACAAGCTGTTCAAGTACAGTTTTATCAGACAGTCTGTCAAGGGTGATGTGGATAAAAGCCCATCACTGGGTGTGTGATTGTGCCAGGTAAACTTCTGAAGCCTCTTTGATGCTTGAGATCCAATTATCTTCTCAGGACTGTGAACTGAATGTGAAGATGCCAAGACAATGGATGTTACACTAGTAAGTAAGAGACAATTCTTTAGATTATGGATTGCCTGGCAGCAAGAAAATAAGCAGGTTCTTAAGAGGAGATTTGGAAATGGAGGGCTTTGGCAAGAAAGCCTGGAGTTGGGTTTCAGTCTTGATACAGCAAAGAGGAATAAATGGGACAAAATGAGGAACATAAGAAAGGACAATTGGGTCAACTCTACTTTTGTGATCACCCCTGACTTTGCTGGCGTTGGTTTTCATGCTCTAGTAGCAGAGGCCCAGAGTGAATATTCTCAATGGTTCTACTGCCTCCGTCTTTGGGCAGTAATGGAAAGTGAGTTTCTATCTCACACATCATTTTTGAGAGCATTCTTCCGTTTTCTTCCTCAGTAAACTCTAGTGCATCACAGCTGAAGTTTTTGCTTATTTTTTCAACTTTAATACATATAAATTTTGAAAGTACAACTTTTTGGATTACAGTGGCTTTTCCCCCATAACCTCCCTCCCACCTGCAACCATCTCATCTCCCACTCCCTATCCCATCCCATTCTTCATCATAATTCATTTTCAATTATCTATATAAAGAAGATCAACTTAGTATATACTAAGTAAAGATTTCAACAGACTGCACCCACACAGACACACAAAGTATAGAGTACTGTTTGAGTAGTAGTTTTACCATTAATTCTCAAAGTACAACACATTAAGGACAGAGATCCTACATGGGGAGCAGGTGCACAGTGACTCCCATACAGCTCAGGTTTAACTCGAGACTATCTCACTATTACTTTTGTCCCTTAGAATTTCCTTCCTTTCTGATTAATGGACCTAAAACCTGGGTCTTTGTTATAATTCAGAGCCCCAAAGTCACTGTTCTTTGGAGGTGGGTCATCCTCGCTTGAATCTCCACATCAGAATGGCATGAACTGGCCTTTCAACGCAATCAGAACTATCAGGTGTGTTGCCATGTCCTCAGCTATCCTGGGCCATTCACTCAGTGACACTGAGAGATGCACAGATGCTGGGCTGTTCATTCCTCTTGTGTAAAACAGGTGTACCCTGACCTAACCCTGAGGGAGAGGAAGAGATTAAATGTGAAAATTCTTTGTAAATTGTAAATAGAGCTTGGTTTCATAGGGGCGCTGCTGTTACTGCAAAGGCATTATCAAATGAGATGACCAAGATCTGGCCAATTTCCCCCCAAACCAAGCAGTTTCTGGGTTAACATGATGTAGCCTGTGCTGTGAGGCAGCCTCACCATCTCCAGAATGCGCTCTTCTATGGACGATGTGGACCGGAGTGGGGGGGGCAAGGGTGGCTCCTGCACAGTTTGATTGTGCTTTGGAGGGGGTTTCCGTTGTATTCCCCATGCAATCCTCTGTTCTCCTGGTTCAAGACCTCACGGAATCTGCTTCCTGAGCTAGGAAGCTCTTCCTTCCCATGGTCTGCCAGAAAGGCCCACAGGGTCTGCCTGCCATCCCCCACTACACAGAAGCTATCAGGTCTTTCCACATCAAAGGCACTTCGTTAGTATTTTCATATCTTGGCCATGTCTCATCTCTGTGTTGCCTCTGATATGAGGTCTGGGAAGTCTTCTTTGGTAGATAGTCAACAACGCGTGAGTAATGATGATTTTTTTTTTTTTTGACAGGCAGGGTGGACAGTGAGAGAGAGAGACAGAGAGAAAGGTCTTCCTTTGCCGTTGGTTCACCCTCCAATGGCCGCCGCGGCCGGTGCGCTGCAGCCAGCGCACCACGCTGATCCGATGGCAGGAGCCAGGTGCTAGGTGCTTTTCCCTGGTCTCCCATGGGGTGCAGGGCCCAAGCACTTGGCCCATCCTCCACTGTACTCCGGGCCACAGCAGAGAGCTGGCCTGGAAGAGGGGCAACCGGGACAGAATCCGGCGCCCCGACCGGGACTAGAACCCAGTGTGCCGGCGCCGCAAGGTGGAGGATTAGCCTGTTGAGCCATGGCGCCGGCCGATGATTCTTGTTGACCTGCACTTGACCAGCACCTGACATGGTTTGTGACTTGAAAACATATGTGGAAAAGACAGAAGTGTTTGTGGTGGGCTGAGGGAGAGAGGAAGAAGAGGAGAGAGATCAAACAATTCCAAATGAGAATCTCAAACAATTCTGCAATGAAGACAATTGTTTTTTTCTACAAGATCATGATGCAAGCATCCTTGCACTAAGCCAATTCTTAGCCATACATACAGCAGGTTGTATCAGCAGCTTATCTTGGAAATTGCAGGGATGAACCCATAGTCATCCCTTGTTAAAATAGTTATCCCTTGTTAAAATGCCCTATGAGTCAATCTGAGTGGAAGGTCCTACGTCTGGCTGGTTATATCAGGTGGTTAGGTTTAGTAGAGTGGTAATGTTACATCATTTCCCCCCATCCTTTTTGCTCGTTTTCCAACTCCATGTTTCCCAGTGAATCATGAGCTCTCTGAAGGAAAGCACCATGCAAGTGTATTTCTTCAGTGACATCCACTGATTCCTTGGTGAGATGTTAAGCAAAAGACTGAGACAGTGGGTGGCAGTGGAGGTAGAAGTTTCAAAAATCCAAGCAGAGACAGGAGATTTCAGTGGGGTGGAATCTGACTCCAGCTTATCCCTTAGGACTGAGGGTTGTGTGCCTGTGCATTTGTGTGGATGTGGCATTTATTGAATGCCAGGCCTACTGGCAGACCTTTTACATCAAAACTCCTAGTCTTCCCAATTTCATAAGATATTTATTCCCCCCATTTCATGGAGGAAATACAGATAGAAGAGAGAAGGCTTTTGTTTGCCCAAGGTCATGTGGAATGCATAAGCCAGGATTCCAACCCAAGCTTGTTGGATTCAAAGCCACATTTGTTTGTTATTATGCAACCTTGCCTCTTAAGTCTGGATACAGGTTTGTCTCAAAATACCTTTCTGTGTCTCCCCCCGGTTTCATTTGGAACAAAGTCCTCCTTTCACTTCCTTTCTCTTTCTTCCACAATCCTATTTAGTCAAGCTTAGTCAACTTCAGAGTGATCCTGAAAATATCACCATCTTGGCCCAGGAAGCCTCATTACATGTGCAGCTGCTGAAGATATCAAGTTAGAAAATTATACATTCTGGAAAGGAAATGCCCAATGTATCATTTTCAGATTAAATCCACTGAAAGCTTTGCATGTTAACAGATCAAAAGAAAACTCACAGAACAACAGGCAGGTGTCACTCCTATAATATGAAACATCCTCTCACCTCTGCTGCTGCCTAAATTTTGTTTGAAGCACGCAATTACTTCATAGAAGTCACCCCTCAAATTCTACACTTCCAGTTGGCTCCAAGAAAACTGGAATCTGTGGGTAGAGAGAACAGAGCAAAGCTGTCCTGGGTACCCTAATTATGAGTTAGCAGCTTGTATTTGGAGACATATCTCCTGTCTCTGGGGAACAGAATTCCCAGGAAGAGTGCATCCAATCAATAAGGAATTCCTTTATGCAAGCACCATCTGTCCACCTACCTCCATTCCACCTAGTTTCTATATTTATTTTAGTAAAAGTAGGTGCTTCATTTACCAAATCCTATCAGGTCTTTCCCAAGGCTTGTTTCAGAAAAAAAAAATAAGTAAAAAGATGCCATAAACCACTCACTTCTTATCATCTGTTGTGCAGGAATAGTTTTCTTTGTACACTTGCACCTGATTGGTATTTCTCAATGACCTGTGTCTGTTGTCACCTATTCATTCCTCGTCCCTTAATGGAAGCCATTCGCTTCCAGCAATACAACATGAGGAATTTTCCAGTGTTCCCACTGCCAACTTTAACCCATCTTCCACACAAAGATGCCAACCTCCCTGTTCCCCAGACACTGTGATTTTATTACTATGGCTACACAGATGACATTAACAGCTGCTGTTGTATTTACTACATCATATACACTTTGTCATACACACTCCAATTACTTTATTTTCCTGTCTTACTCTTCAGTTTCCTCCAAGTTACAGTACTGTTTGCTGTGGCTGTTTTCAAACATTGAAAATACTGCTCTCAGTAATTCTGCGTCAGAGTCAGCCCTTGTAAAAATCTCTCAAATTATTCAGCCTGTTATCTGTCAGTTTTATCAGTCTTGGAAGACTCTCTTTCAGCCTCCTGGCCTGTTTCCAACTAGCTGGGGTACTATTCAGGTACAGCTTTAGCGGGGGTCTTTCCTCACTTCAGCCCTGGTGACTTCCTTTGGCTTTCTCATGTTCAGAACACCGACTCATCCCTTTTCTTTGGTTTATGTTCTGTTTTGGTAGAACAAATTTTCTGTTTCACTATAGTAAGTGCACTGAGGGGAGAGTATCTGAGATGTTCCGTGAGCAAATTTTTTACACTTTTTCTTTTGTCGTGCTGTGGTTTTAATGGGAAGTAATTATGACATCAGAATTGGGAAGAAATTGCCCCATAGCTTCTGGATTGGCACAACACTGGTGAAAAACCCCATTTTGTTCTATAATTGATTCCGCATATGAAAACATTTGTCCCTTCTCTTTTTTCTTCCCATTCTTTTTCTATTGCCATATTTCAAATATAAGGTGGAGCATCTCTAATCTGAGAATCCAAAATCTGAAATATTTGACCACTGATATGACATCAAGAGCAGAAAATTCTACACCTGATCTGACGTGGTGCATCATAGTCAAAACAGAATTACATTAAAAATATTTCATAAACTTAGCTTCAAGCTATGTATATAAAGTGCATATGAAATGCAAATTAAATTCATATTTAAATTTTTTATTAATATAGAGAGCAGATTTTATGATTTCCATAGGCATAGTTCCAAGAAGACAACCACACTTCTGTCACTCCCTTGCTACCTTCAGTTCTCCTTCCCTCCCTCCCCTCTATTCATCAGTTTTTGCAAAGATATTTTATTCCACATTATATTCATAGACATAATTCACCACTAATCATAATATTCAACAAGTAAAAAGTAGAAGCCCACAGTTCCAGAGGAGCACAAACACGAGTTTAAAAATGACAATCATATCCCAAAGTGTCCATTTCATTCCTATACATTTATTATATTCTGTATTAGCTGCCAATGTCAGACAACACGTATGATATTTCTTTTGGAAGCTGGCTCATTTCATTAAGCATAATGGTTTCCAGTTACATCCATTTTGTTGCAAAAGAAGGGATTTCATTATTTTCTATGGCTTAGTAGTGTGTATATACCATATATATTTACCATGTATACCACAGTGTATACATACCGTATTTTCCAGTCATCTGTTGATGGACATCTGGTTGATTACAAATCTTAGCTATTGCAAATTGAGCTGTGCTAAACTTGGGGGTACAAATAACTCTATAATATGTTGATTTCCTTATGTGTGGGTAAATTACCAGGAGTGGGATAGCTGGGTAATGTGGTAGATCTATTTTCAGATCTTGGAGGACTCTCCCTACTCTCTTCCATAATGGTTGTACCAGTTTACATTCCCACCAAAATGGATTAGGGTACCTTTTCCTCACGTCCTCACCAGCATTTATTGTTTTTATAATTTTTGGATTAGCCATTCTAATTGAGGTGAGATGAGACTTCATTGTGGTCTTTATTTGCATTTTTCTCATGACTAGAGATCCTAAACATTTTTTCATGTGTGTCATTAGAATTTCATCCTTTTTCCCATTTCTTAACTGGATTGTTTGTTTTGCTGTTGTTGAGTTTCTTGAGCTCTTTGTAGATCCTGGATATTAATCCTTCATCACTTGCATAGTTTGCAAATATTTTCTCCAGTTTTGTCAGTTGCCTCTTCATTTTAAGTGTTTCCTTTGCAGTACAGAGGCTTCTTAGCTTAATGCAAATCCCATTTGTCTACTTTTATTTGATTGGCTGTGCTTCTGGGGTCTTTTCTGAGAAGTCTTGGCCTATGCCAATGTTTCAAAGAGTATACCAGGTGTTTTCCTCTAGTATTTTGATAGTATCAGGTCATACATTCTTGATCCATTTTGAGTTGATATTTGTATAAGGTATAAGCTAGGGGTCTTGTTTCATACATCTGCATGTGAGAATATATTTTCCCAATATCATTTGTTGAAGACTGTCCTTTTGCAGGAATTGATTTTAGCTCATTTTTCAAAGATTAGTGGTTGTCATTGAGTACATTAATTTCTGGGGATTCTATACTGTTCCATTATCCTACATGTCTGTTATTATGCCAGTACCAGGCTGTTTTGATGATTACTGCCCTATAGTATGTCTTTTTTTATATATAAAGCTTTTATTTAAAGAATATAAATTTCCAAAATACAGCTTATGGATTACAATGGCTCCCCCCGCCCATAACTTCCCTCCCACCCACAACCCTCCCCTTTCCCTCTCCCTCTCCCCTTCCATTCACATCAAGATTCATTTTCAATTCTCTTTATATACAGAAGATCAGTTTAGTATATATTAAGTAAAGATTTCAACAGTTTGCCCTCACATAGCAACACAAAGTGAAAAATACTGTTGGAGTACTAGTTATAGTATTAATTCGCAATGTACAGCACATTAAGGACAGATCCTATATGATATTTTTTTTAAAAAATTGATTATCTATGCAATTTCCACTTTAACACCAAGTTTTTTTAAATCATTTTCAATTATCTTTATATACAGAAGATCGATTCAGTATATACTAAGTAAAGATTTCATCAGTTTGCATCCACACAGAAACACAAAGTGTAAAATACTGTTTCAGTACTAGTTATAGCATTACTTCACATTGGACAACACTTTAAGGACAGATCCCTCATGAGACGTAAGTACACAGTGACTGCTGATGTTGATTTAACAATTTAACACTCTTGTTTATGGCATCAGTAATCTCCCTAGGCTCTAGTCATGAGTTGCCAAGTCTATGGAAGCCTTTAGGGTTCACTGACTTTGATCTTATTCCTACAGGGTCATAGTCAAAGTGGAAGTTCTCTCCTCCCTTCAGAGAAAGGTATCTCCTTCTTTGATGGCCCTGTTCTTTCCACTGGGATCTCACTCGTGGAGATCTTTCATTTAGGTCTTATTTTTTCTTCCCAGAGTGTCTTGGCTTTCCATGCCTAAAATACTCTCATGGGCTCTTCAGCCAGATCTGAATGCCTTAACGGCCGATTCTGAGGCCAGAGTGCTATTTAGGACATCTGCCATTCTATGAGTCTGCTGTGTATCTCACTTCCCATGTTGGATCATTCTCTCCCTTTTTGATTCTATCAGTTAGTATTAGCAGACACTAGTCTTGTTTGTGTGATCCCTTTGACTCTTAGACCTATCAGTGTGATCAATTGTGAACTTAAACTGATCACTTGGACTAGTGAGATGGCCTTGGTACATGCCACCTTGATGGGATTCTTGAAAGCTGGTATTGTGATTCCTCTGGCTTTGTTTTTGTTATTTAAAATTGCAATAGCTATTTGAGATCTTTTGTATTTCTATATAAATTAAAGAATTGTTGTTTTCTAGAACTGAGAAGGATGCCATTGGTATTTTAACTGAAATCACAATGAATCTTTAAATTGCTTTAGGTAGTATGGAAATTTTGATTGTATTAATTCTAATGAACATAGAAGATTTTTCCACTTATTTGTCTTTTCTATTTTTTTAACTTTTATTTAGAATATAAATTTCCTGGCCGGCACCGTGGCTCAACAGGCTAATCCTCCGCCTTGCGGCGCCGGCACACCAGGTTCTAGTCCTGGTCGGGGCACCGGATTCTGTCCCGGTTGCCCCTCCTCCAGGCCAGCCCTCTGCTGTGGCCCAGGAGTGCAGTGGAGGATGGCCCAGGTGCTTGGGCCCTGCACCCCATGGGGAGACCAGGAAAAGCACCTGGCTCCTGGCTCCTGCCATTGGACGAGCGCGGTGCACTGGCCGCAGCGCGCCGGCCGCGGGGGCCATTGGAGGGTGAACCAATGGCAAAGGAAGACCTTTCTCTCTGTCTCTCTCTCTCACTGTCCACTCTGCCTGTCAAAAAAAAAAAAAGAATATAAATTTCCAAGTTACAACTTATGGATTACAATGGCTTCCCCCCCATACTTTCCCTCTCCCCCCGCAACCCTTTCCCCTTACCCGCTCCCTCTCCCCTTTCATTCGCATCCAGATTCATTTTCAATTCTCTTTGTATACAGGAGATCAGTTTAGTATGTGTTAAGTAAAGATTTCAACCATTTGTCTTTTCTATTTTTAAAAAATATTTTGTAATTTTCATCATATAAATATTTCATTTCCTTGCTTAAATTTATTCCAAGGTATATAATTTTATAGCAATTGTGAATAGTACTGATTTCACAAGTTCTTTCTCATCAGTGGCATTGTTTGTGTAGACAAAGACTACAGATTTTTGTGTGTTGATTTTATATCCTGTAACTTTACCAATAAATTTCAATATAGTCTGTTAATGGAGTCTTAGGTTTCTCCTGTATGTAAAATCATGTCATCTACAAACAGGGTTAATTTACTTGCTCCTTTCCAATTTGTATCCTTTAATTTCTTTTTTGTGCCTCATGACTCTGGATCAAACTTCCAGAAATATGTTAAATAGCAATGGCTAAATGTCATCCTTGTCTGGTTCTCGATATTAGTGGAATCGTTTTCTACTTTTCCCTACTCAATATGATGCTTGATGTGTGTTTGCCGTTTCTATGTGATAACAACTGGAAATAATACTCCATTTTTTCAATTCTACATAATTTTGTTTCAATGTTTTTGTATATAAGATGAAAACATTTCATGTATTTCATATATGCAGGTGTAAGAGCGTACACCCATGCTCCCACTCTTCTTCCTACTTCCTTTCAATTTTTGAACTTCTCTCAGCACTGTTTTTGCTGTATCCCATGAGTTTTATGTTATATTTTCATATTCGTTTGTCTCCAATAATTTTTTTGTTCCCCTTTTGATTTCTTTCATGACCGCTGTTCATTTAGGAATATGTTGCTCTTCCTCCATTTCTTTGTGTATTTTTAAAAAATATTTAGTAAATATAAATTTCCAAAGTACAGTTTAAGGATTACAATGGCTTTTCCCCCCATAACTTCCTTCCCACCCGCACCTCTACCATCTCCCACTCCCTCTCCCATTCCATTCACATCAAGATTCATTTTCAATTATCTTTATATATAGATCAATTTAGTATATAAAGTAAAGATTTCATCAGTTTGCACCCACACAGAACATAAAGTGTAAAATACTGTATCAGTACTATAGATTTAATTCACATTGGACAACACATTAAGGACACAGTTCCTACTTGAGGAGTAAGTACACGGTGACTCCTGTTGTTGATTTAACAATTTGACACTCTTGTTTATGCCATCAGTAATCTCCCCAGGCTCTAGTCATGAGCTGCCAAAGCTATGGAAGCCTTTTGATCTCACTGACTTCGATCTTATTTAGACAAGGTCATAGTCAAAAGTGGAAGTTCTCTCCTCCCTTCAGAGAAAGGTACCTCCTTCTTTGATGGCCCGTTCTTTCCACTGGGATCTCACTCGCAGAGATCTTTCATTTAGGTCTTTTTTTTTTTCCCAGAGTGTCTTGGCTTTCCATGCCTAAAATACTCTCATGGGCTCTTCAGCCAGATCTGAATGCCTTAACGGCCGATTCTGAGGCCAGAGTGCTATTTAGGACATCTGCCATTCTATGAGTCTGCTGTGTATCCCACTTCCCATGTTGGATCATTCTCTCCCTTTTTCATTCTATCAGTTAGTATTAGCAGACACTAGTCTTGTTTGTGTGATCCCTTTGATTCTTAGACCTATCAGTGTGATCAATTGTGAACTGAAACTGTTCAATTGGTCTAGTGAGATGGCATTGGTATATGTCACCTTGATGGGATTGTATTGGAATCCCCTGGCACATCTGTAACTCTGCCATTTGGGGCAAGTCAGGTTGAGCATGTCCCAAATTGTACATCTGCTCCCTCTTTCTTAAGTTGTTTATTCCCAGCTTCATTCCTTGTGAGCAGAAAAGACATTTGATATGATTTCAATTTTTTTTTAAATTTTCTGAAACATGCTTTATGGTCTAGCATATGGTGTATCCTAGAAAGTAATCCATGCACTGTTGAAAATAATGCAAATTTTGCAACTATTGGATGAAATGTTCTGTAGATATCAATTTGGTCCATAGTGTTATCTCTGTTGTTCCTTTGTTGATTTCTTTTCTAGTTGATTTGCCCATTGATGAAAGTGTGGTTTGAAGTCCCCTATTATTGTTTTAAAGCCTATGTTACCCTTTAGATCCATTAATATGTTTTAATTACTAAGGTACGCTGGCATTTGGTACATATATATGTATATTTATATATATTATAAGCACATCCTCCTGTTGAATTGATTCCTTAATTATTATACAATGGGCTTCTTTGTCTCTTTTAGCAGTTTTTGTGTTAAAGTCTATTTTGTTTGATATTAGGATGGCTATTCCTGCTCATTTTTGCTTTCTCTTAGCATGGAATATCTTTTCCCAGCCTTTCACCCTCAGTCTGTACATATCTTTGTTGGTGAAGTGTGTTTCTTGTAGGCAGGAAACTGAGGAGTCTTGTTTTTTAATTAATTCAGCCATTCTGTATATTTTAATTGAAGAATTTAGGTCATTTACATTCAAGTTTTTTATTGATAAGTAGTGACTTGGTCCTTCCATTTTTCCATACATATTCCTATTGTTTGCTTTGCACTTCCTTTGTAATTTTACTAAAAGATTGTCTGACTTCACATTCTTTCATAACGGTTACTATTTTCTGTTTCTATGTAGCACATCCTTAAGAATCATTCATAATACTGGCCAAGTATTGAGTAATTCTTTCAATTTCTGGTTGTTTTGGAGGGTCTGTATTTCACCTTCATTTATAAATGAGAGCTTTGCTAGGTACAGCATTCTTGATTGACAGTTTCTCTCTTTTAGGACTTAGATTATTTCTCTATTTTCTCCTAACCTGTAGGGTTTCTGAAAGGAAATCAGGTATTATTGTGATTGGGGATTCTCTGAATGTAATCTGGCCTTTGTCTAGTGCACATTTTAGAATCTTTTCTTTAGGTTTTACTGTTGAAAGTTTGACTATGTTGTGGTGAAGATCTTTTCTGATGGTGTATGTTAGGAGTTCAAGTTGGGGATATTTTCTTCTATTATTTTTCTCAATAAGCATTCTAATCCATTCTCTCTTTACATATCAAGAACTCCTGGGCTGGTGCCGTGACTCAGTACCCTAATCCTCCACCTGCAGTGCTGGTACCCCGGGTTCTAGTCCTGGTTGGGGTGCCAGACTCTGTCCCGGTTGCTCGTCTTCCAGTCCAGCTCTCTGCTGTGGCCCCGGAGTGCAGTGGAGGATGGCCCAGGTTCTTGGTCCCTGCACTTGCATGGTAGACCAGGAGGAAGAACCAAGCTCCTGGCTTCGATCTGCACAGCGTGCTGGCTGCAGTGGCCACTGGAGGGTGAACCAACGGAAAAGCAAGACCTTTCTCTCTGTCTGTCTCTCTCTCTGTCTAACTCTGCCTGTCAAAAAAATTTTTTAAAGGGCTCCTAAGACACATATCTTTAGTCACTTGATGATACCCCATAAATCTTGGACACTATTTTTAATTTTTTCATTGTTTTCAGTGTGACTGAGATATTTCCAAGGATTTGTCTTCCAGCTTCGATACTCTTTCTCATGCCTCATCAA
This sequence comes from Sylvilagus floridanus, assembly GCA_949820135.1. Taxonomy (NCBI): domain Eukaryota; kingdom Metazoa; phylum Chordata; class Mammalia; order Lagomorpha; family Leporidae; genus Sylvilagus; species Sylvilagus floridanus. The sequence goes on along the minus strand of OX463241.1, from coordinate 160,439,602 downwards.
GTGTGTTGTTGAGGCTGTCTGTGGTATTTTCTGCTCAACAGATCAAATTCTTCATTTCTAATATTTCAGTTTGATTTCTCTTCAATATCTTGATCTCTGCAAAATGTTTCGCCCTTACCATATATGATTTCTTTATCATTTGAATTTGTTTTTCTGTGTTTCTAACTAATTTTATGAATTTTTAAAATTCATTTTCAGGCATTTCATCAATCTCTTCATTATCGTATTCTATTATTGAAGTATTGTGTTCCTTCTGTGGAGTCATGTTCTCTTCCTTAATCTTGTTTCTTGTATTTCTGCATTTATATTTAGGCACTTATGGAAACAGTTGTTGATGTTTTTACCTTTGAACTATGTCTCTGTGCCTTAGTGGAATGTTTGCTCCTTCAGTGGATATGCAGAGGCTTGTGCAGGGTGGAGCCAGGGAGCTCTGGTCAGTGCTCAAATGTGATGTGAGAATCCAGGGTGACTTCCAAGTTGGGTGTGGTAGATTTTCTCTATTGTCAGAAGTTAGGATGGTATTATAACAACTCTTTTTTTTGACAGGTAGAGTTATAGACAGTGAGAGAGAAAGACAGAGAGAAAGGTCTTCCTTCCATTGGTTAACTCCCCAAATGGCCGCTACACCTGGTGCTGTGCCGTTTTGAAGCCAGGAGCCAGGTGCTTCCTCCTGGTCTCCCATGTGAGTGCAGGGCCCAAGCACTTGGGCCATCCTCCACTGCCCTCCAGGGCCACAGCAGAGAGCTGGACTGGAAGAGGAGCAACTGGGACTAGAACCCGGCGCCCATATGGGATGCTGGCGCCACAGGCAGAGGACCAAACAAGTGAGCCACGGTGCCAGCCCCTATAATGACAACTCTTAGTGTAATCACAACCTCACTTCCTCTGTTCCAAGGTGATCAATGCCTGGTGTTAGCCCACAATGTGTACAACCCCCACCCATGCAGGTGCATGTTCAACACAAAGGTTCTGTACAGTCCTCAGTGTGAGCATAGAATCCTCTGCATTGACCCACCCCAGGCAAGTCAGGAGCTCTGATCCTCTGAAACCAGAAACAGTAATAGCCCAGAGACTCAGCTTCACCCAATCCCTTACCATGCAGTTACAGAATTCCCATGATTGCAGCACACAAGGGTCAGTAACAGGGTACAAATGGTACCCATGAGCCTGCCTTGTCCCTGCGAAGTGTATAGATGCTCCTAGAGATGGATGCTTATGGGTGGTTTAGCTTTGCAGTTTGAGCCCCAGAGCCCGGGATAGGTTGAGTAGATGGGAGCACCTTAGTGCCCTAAGTGGGTGTTTAGCTGCCTACCCATCCTCCTGGGAAGACTCAAAGTCAGAGGGAAATGTGGGTTTTTCCCTCTGGTAGCTTTCACTTGAGATCCTCCAAAGCATCTCTTTGTCATTAAGATGGCGCTTTATCCCTGCTGATTGCTGGGAACACTTGTCAGGGGTATTGGGAGAAAGATGTGTGCTTTTCCTTTGCTGGATTAGGTGAGTACCCTGTCTCTGCTAGGGCTTCAGCCTGGACTCAGTCAGTGTGGTCTGCAAGGGTCTCCTCAGGCAACATGACCAGTGGCACAGACTACCACGGTCTGCTCTCACCTTGTTCTCAGAAGCTGTCACCTCCTCCGGCCCCCGTCTTAGGAGCCATGGGTGGTGTCTCCACTCACTGCTGCATGTCTGCACTTTCCTTGCTGCTCCATGGTGTCTCTCCTCTTTCTGTATTTTTGTCACTACAAACGTTCTCCAACTCTCCCCTGGGGATGTACTTCCTCCACTTCTGTTATCTTCCCCTGATCAAAATCAGCACATCGTTCCCTCATTCTGCCATCTTGGAATTTCTGAATTTTACATTTAAATTTGCATCTCCTCACAAAGATATATCAGCTGCATATGGTAAATTAAAAGAAAAAACCCTCTGGATTCAAAAAGCCTCTCTTTTGTTCCTGTGTTTTGGGTAAGCAATACTCAACCCATAACCATCAAAAAAACTTCTGTACCTAAGTTTTCTGGGTAAGCAATACTCAACCTATACCATAATCATTGAGGTTTAACACAATACCCATGTTATCATGGATCTGTAGGTCAGAAGTCTATCATGGCAAGGATAATTTCTTTGGAGCATCATAGGGCTGAACTCCTGGTGTCAGTCCAGCTGTGTTCTTGTCTGGAGATTCCATGGGGGACAAAATCTCTTGCAAGCTCATAGAATTCTTAGAACTGGATCCCTGTGGTCATGGCACTGTTTCCTTGCTGGCTGCCAGCTGAGTTGTGTTTGTTAATATGTGGCCTCTCCCGCCCTGATGGTAGCATCACCACGTTGGCTTTTCCTTGTGCTTCCAACCTGCCTTCTGCAAGCAACAGGAGTGAGCTCTGTCATCGTGTGATGACAGCAGGCCACGGGGATAACCTTCCTGTTTAATTGTTGACGTTGTCGGAAGGCATAACCCACTCACAGGAGTGAAAACCCAACAGACGCAGGGCTTGGGCTCTTGGGGGTCATCTTAAAGCTCTGCCCCCCTACATGTGGTGATGTACGCTATGTGCACCCCTTTTCACTTGTCCAAAGCTTGAGGTAAGCTCTTTCAGCCGAGAACCGGAGCCCTTCACTTCTGGGATGTCTTTTTGAGTCATTTCTTCCAAATCCCCTTGGTATTTCTTCTACACTTTCTATTCTGTTACAGCTTTTAGGTAGGTCCTTTAATTTTCTTAGTATTCTTTCCTATTTTCCTGATTTTAGTCTCTGTGCTTTATTTACTAGGAGAATAACTCAACTTTATAGCACTACCATTCTTTGCACAATTATATTTTTCATTTCCAAGAGCTTGTAATATTGCCTAGTTTTTAAAAAAATGCTATTTAAAATTTTCATTTATTTACTTGAAAGGTTGAGAGATAGGGAGAGATCTCCTATCTATTAATTTACTCCCCAAATACCCACATCAACTGAAACTGAGCCTGACTTTGAAGCTGGGATCTGCAGCTCACCCTGGGGGTCCTCTGTGGGTGATGGGAATCCAAGCACTCGCACCATGAGCTCCTGCCACCTAGGATGTGCATGAACAAGAAGCTGGAATTGGCAGCAGAATCAGATCTCAGACCCAAGTACTCTGAGTCCCAGGCAGCAACTTAGCGGCAGCACCAAAGCCCTACCCCCTTTTATTGTTCAACTTAAGTTATCTCTCTGTTCCTGTATCACCTGTGTGTGATCTCTAATCTCTCCAGGTTATCAGTGACCGTTTTTATTTCTAAACTTCCTTTTCCAAATTGTTTTATTCATTCTCATCCCCATCTTTTGTAGTGAAAACTTCTCAAATATAAGGAATCCTTGGTATCTGGTTATATCTAGGAGACAGCACGCGGGTGATTCCTTTTGATTACATTTAACACTGTACCCTCTTACAATGAGTGCAATGGAATGAAATGGAGCCCTGACAGCCCACAGAACAATCAGTGTTTCCCTGACCCTGGCTGGCTGTATTATATATTTTTGACTGTGAGTGACACCCTTTCAATCAGGCAAATATGAAATAGTACTCCATTTTCATTTTGCCAATAATTTTCTTGTATGTCATCAAACTTCATACAGCAGCTTCTTAAGATTAAGCTAGTTATTAAATTTTTAACATCAGGTTAATAAAAAAGAAAAGAAAGAAATACTGGGAAGAAAGCCCACAGAACTTCTCAATGGCAGGGATCATGCCTTATCTGTTTCAAATATCTGGTTCATAAAATAGAACCTAGTGCAGAGAATGCTCTTTAATTTTTCCTTCAATTAAATTTTAAATGAATGGATAAATTTAAATGGGAAACATTAGAAGATAATTATAATAGCAACAATAATAAAATCAACGAAATTCCATCAACAGCACCCTTTATCCCATGAAATTAGTATATTTTATTAATAAATTTCAAGGTAATCTTACTATCATTTCTGATAAGGAAACTGATATGTAGGGGAGGAAATTCAGAAAAATAATATGTTCACAACAATATCAACCATAATAAGGATAAATATTTGCTTAATTCTTTCGACTTATAATCTTTAACCAACTAGAAACAGTGTAACAGACTGCTTTGCAAGTAATAAAAATCAGGATTAGTCTGCTGTGAATTAGATTCTCAACTCTGGAATCTCTTGGCTCAGTTATCTTAAGCGAGCAAATTAACATCTTGGAAATTCAGCCTTGCCATCTACAAAATGTAATTTAGTACATAAAGTTGGCAAAAATCACATGAGATGATGTATGTAAAATGCCTCACCCATGGAAGACTTATTGAATAGAATTCATTATTCTGATGAACTTTTTAATGTAATTGGTTTCACCACTACCCTTATTTATGAATAAACTGACATGCATAGTTCAGTGTCTGACACAGTGTGAATTTTCATTATGAGTTTGGTCTTCACTGACTCCATTTACTGCCCTCTCTACCCCTGGGGGATTGGCCAGTGTTGGAGGAAGGCATGGTCTATAGACCTCCTGGCAACTTTCACTTTGTATTATTTCATTATATTTCATTTGATTTCACCTCACATCATTTCATTCCACTTGATGCATTTTGTTTCATTAAAAGTAAAACACTTCATGCATGCACAGAAGCTAGCTAATATATGTAAACATACACATTTCTATTAGTTGTAAGAATAAATTTGATAATTGCCTAAACTTGCAGAAGAGTAAGCATTTCTTTGAAGCTTAGTGGACCAAAAAAGCCTTTGGACAGGGTGGAGGGGTGTGTGTGTTAATGTGACAGTGACAACTGAACCATGTCTGAAAAGAAGGCTACAATATGGATTCAAAGATAAGGGTCAGTGGCTTCCCAAGGGGCGTTTCAGGCAGTGTTGAAGCATTTGTTAAGTCAAGGGGGTTGACAAGCATTAAAACATCATTGCTCAGAGCAGCCACATTGTCACAGTTTCCAACAAGAAGGCTCAGAACTATTTACACCACTTACAAAGATAAATGCCTGGTAGGACATATGGTTTGGACTCCATTTAGCTAGTGCTCAATTCTCCAACAGCCAAAGGGTTACTTACGATGCTGGATAAACTCTGGTGAAAATAGAGAAATTGCAGCAATGGTCTCTGATAATGCATAATTCAGCTACTACTTTATTGAATGATTAATCATGCAAAGGCATAGTAAGTTCCAGTTATGCACCAAATAATTACTCAGCAATGGAGATATACTGGTGGATAAGGCAAACCCAGTACTTGACCTAAAGAGCTCAACTGGTGGAGACAATGAAGGAGATCACAATACAATGTAACAAAAATAATCAAAGGACTGGCTCTGTGCCATAATGGGTAAAGCTGCTGCCTGCAATGCTGGCAAACCGTATGAGTGACCTTCAAGACCTGGCTGCTCCAATTCCCACTCTCTGCTATGGCCTGAGAAAGCAGTGGAAGGTGGCCCACATTGTTGGGCCCCTGCATCCACGTGGGAGACCCGAAAAGAGCTCCTGGCTCCTGGCTTCGGATTGGTGGAGCTCCAGCCACTGCAGCCAGTTGGGGAACCAGCAGATAGAAGTCCTCTCTCTCTGTATCTCTTCTTCTCTCTCTGTATAACTCTGACTTTCAAATAATTAAATAAATCTTTTTAAGAAAGCTGCAGTTTATTCAAGCCTGAAAAGTTCGTGGAGAAATAGAATTAAAAGGATGTTTAAAAATATTTTTATTGTTAAAAAAATAAAAATAATCATATATCAGGAAAAATATCTCTCCTTATGCCTATTTTTAAATTTATATTTTTCATTTTAATTAATTTTAAACATATTCAATATGAGTTGTACCTACAAGTGTAATAACATCATAATATTCCCTCCCTCCTTTCCATTATCCTTCCTTCTACCTTTCTTTTTTATGGTTTTGAGAATAACATTTTAAATTTACATTGGAATAAAAATAGTTCACCAAATACATTTAACAAGAAATAGGAAAAAGACCCTAGTTTAGTGGGAATATAGACAACAGCTATAAAAAATTGAATATAAAAGTGACCATTTCACCCATATATGGGTTTTTTGGGAATTAGTCTTTCATAATTTCTTTCAATGGAATAATACCAATGACAATGTAACATCAAATATTTCCTGTGTGAGTGCAAGACAACAATAAAGTTCATTTAGATGTTAAGCCATTTTCTTCCAACAGTTTATGCACAGAAATAATTTTATGTAGATTGCAAGGCAAATAATTATACATTACATTTTTTGTACTCTATTAGTTACCATGGATCAGGGAAAACATATATTTGTCTTTTGGGGATTGATTTATTTCACTAAGTATAATGGTTTCCAGTTGCATCCATTTTGTTGCAAAATATGGGATTTCATTCTTTTTATGGCCGAGTAAATTACATACTGTGTATATATACCACATTTTTTTTATCCATTCACCAGTTGTTGATGGACATCTGCATTGATTCCATATCTTAGCCATTGTGAATTGAGCTACAGTAAACATGAGGGTATGGATCACTCTTTCACAGAATGATTTCTTTTGTTTGGGTAAATTCCCAAAAGTGGGATGGCTGGGTCATATTGTAGAACTATTTTCAGCTTTCTGAGGTATCTCCATACTGTCTTCCACAATGCTGTACTAGTTTACATTTACCCAACAGTGGATTAGGCAACCGTTTCCCCACATCCTCTCCAGCATTAATTGTTTGTTGATTTCTGTATGATAACCATTCTAACTTGGGTGAGGTGAAACCTCATTGTGATTTTTATTTGTATGACCCTGGTGGCTAGTGAGCCTGAGCAATGTCTGTTAGCCTGTTCAAGTCCTTTGTCCATTTCTTAACTGGATTTTTTGTTTGGTTGTTGTTGAGTTTCTTGAGCTCTTTACAGATTCTGGATATTAAGCCTTTATTAGTTTCATAGTTTGCAAATCTTTTCTCCCATTCTGTTAGTTGCCTCTGAACTTTGTTTAGTGATTCTTTTGTAGTGCAGATGTATCTCAATTTGGTGTATTCCCTTTTGTCTATTTTGGTTTTTATTGCCTGTGCTTCTAGGGTCTTTTTTTAACTTTTATTTAATAAATATAAATTTCCAAAGTACAACTTTTGGATTATAGAGGCTTTTTTCCCCCATAACCTCCTTCCCACCCGCAACCATCCTATCTCCCACTCCCTCTCCCATCCCATTCTCCATCAAGATTCATTTTCAATTATCTTTATATACAGAAGATCAACTTAGTATATACTAAGATTTAACAGACTACACTCACACAGACACACAAGGTAGAGTACTGTTTGAGCAGTAGTTTTACCGTTAATTCGCATAGTACAACACATTAAGGACAGAGATCCTACATGGGGAGTAGGTGCACAATGACTCCTGTTGTTGAATTAATAATTGACACTCTCATTTATGACGTCAGTAATCACCTGAGGCTCTTGTCATGAACTGCCAAGGCTATGGAAGCCTCTTGAGTTCACCAACTCTGATCTTAGTTAGACAAGGTCATAGTCAAAGTGGAAGTTCTAGAAAGCCATTGCCTATCCCAATGTTTACAGAGTTTCTCCAGAGTTCTTCTCTAATAATTGGATGGTATCAGGTAATAGATTTAGATCCTTGGTCCATTTTCAGTTGATTTTGTATAAAGCATAAAGTAGGGGTCTTATTTCATACTCTGCATGTAGAGATCCAATTTTCCCAGCACCATTTCTTGAAGAGACTGTACTATCTCCAGGGATTTATTTTAGCTTATTTGACAAAGATCAGTTTGTTGTAAATGGGTGAATTGATTTCTGGAGATTGTCTTATGTTCCATTGGTCTACCTATCTACTTTTGTGCCAGTACCAGACTGTTTTGATTATAACTGTTTTGTAGTATATCTTGAAATTTGGTATTGTGATGCAACAGCTTTGTTTTTGTTGTTTCAGATTGCAATTAATATTCAGAGTCTCTTGTAAGTCCATGTGATTTTATTATAGTTTTTTTCCCTAGATCTCAGAAGAATGTCATTGGTATTTTGATTAGGATCACATTAATCTGTAAATTGCTTTTGGTAGTATGGTCATTTTGTTGATATTAATTCTTCCAATCCATGAACATGGAAGATGCTTTCATTTTTATGTCATCTTCTATTTCTTTCTTTTTTTTTTTTATTTTTTTTGACAGGCAGAGTGGACAGTGAGAGAGAGAGACAGAGAGAAAGGTCTTCCTTTTGCCGTTGGTTCACCCTCCAATGGCTGCCGCGGTCGGCGCGCTGCGGCCAGCGCACCGCGCTCATCCGATGGCAGGAGCCAGGTGCTAGGTGCTTTTTCCTGGTCTCCCATGGAGTGCAGGGCCCAAGCACTTGGGCCATCCTCCACTGCACTCCTGGGCCACAGCAGAGGGCTGGCCTGGAAGAGGGGCAACCGGGACAGAATCCGGTGCCCCGACCGGGACTAGAACCCGGTGTGCCGGCGCCGCAAGGCGGAGGATTAGCCTGTTGAGCCACGGCGCCGGCCTTCTATTTCTTTCTTTAATGTTTCATAATTTTAATTGTAGAGATTTTTCAACTCCTTGGTTATTTTATTCCAAGGTATTTAATTTTTTGTAACTATTGTGAATGACACTGATCTTACAAGTTCTTTCTCATCCATAGCATTGTCTGTATAAACAATGGCTATTGATTTTTGTGTGTCGATTTTATATCCTGCAACTTTACCAAAATCTCTTATAGGAGTTCCAATAGTCTCTTAGTGGGGTCTTTTGATTTCTGTATACATAGGATCATGTCATCTGCAAAAAGAGAAAAGTTGAGGAACGTCCCTTCTATGTCCACTTTGCTTAAAGTTCTCATCATGAAAGGGTGTTGTATTTTTATCAAATGCTTTCTGTGCATCTACTGAGATATGCATATGGTATCACATTTCTTGATTTGCATATGTTGAAACATTCTTGCATGCCGTATAAATCCCATTTGATCCAGGTGAATGACTTTTTGATTTTTTTGGAGTTGTTTAGTATTAAATTGCAGAATTTTGTTTCTATATTCATCAGAGATATCAGTCTAAAGGTCTCTATTTATTGTGTATTTTTTCTATTTTTAGAATTAGGGTGATGCTGACCTCATAGAAAGAGTTTGAGAGGATGTCCTCCCTTTCAATTATTTTGAATAGTTTGAGAATTGGTAACTAGAGCTTCTTTAAAGGTTTGGTAGAATACAGCAGTGAAACATACAGTCCAGGGCTTTGTATTGTTGGGTGTGTCTTTGCTAATTATTCAATCTCTGTCTTGGTTATTGATGAATTTCAATTTTCTATGTCTTCATAACTCAATTTTGGTAAATGTATGTACAGAAGTCTATCCATTGCTTCTAGATTTTCCAATTTGTTGGCATATAGCTGTGGTAATTCTTGGTGATTCTTTTTTTTTTTTCTGTGCTGTTACATCTCTTTCTTCTTCTCTGATTTTATTGCTTTGGTTCTTCCTTTTTTTGTTAGTTGGGCCAATGGTATATTAATTTCATTTTTTTCCCCAAAAAAGCAGGTATTCATTTCATTAACCTTTCATATTTTTTGTATCACTTTTGTTTATTTTTTTCTAATTTTAATTATTCCCTCTTACTAATTTTGTTTGATGTTTTTTAGGACTTCCAGATGCATTGGTAAATAATTTATTTGATGTGTTTCCATATGCTTTTCTATTTTTTTAAAAGATTTTATTTATTTGAGAGGTAAATCCAGAGAGAGGGAGAGACTATGAGAAAGGTCTTCTATCCACTGGTTCTCTCCACAAATGGCCACAACAGCCACAGCTGGGCTGATCCAAAGCCAGGTACCAGGAGCTTCTTTCAGGTCTCACACGTGGGTGCAGGGGCCCTAGCACTTGGGCCATCCTCTACTGCTTTCCCATAGCAGAGAGCTTGATTAGAAGAGGAGCATCCAGGACACAAACTGGTGCCCAAATATGATGCCAGGACCTTAGCAGCTTAGCCTACTATAGCACAGTGTCAGCCCCTTCCAATTTCTTGATACAAGTACAAATTGCTACGAACTTCCCTCCTAAAACTGCTTTTGTTGTATCCCATAAGTTTTGGTGTTGTGTTATGTTCATTTGTTTCCTGGAATTTTTTGATTTCCCTTTTTTTATCTATAACCAACTGCTCATTCAGGGGCATTCTATTCCATCTACATGTGTTTGCATATCTTCTAGAGTTTCTGAAGTTGTTAATTTCCAGCTTCATTTCACTTTGGTCAGAAAAGTCATATAGCATGTTTTCAGTTTTTTTGAATTTGCTGACTCTTGCTTTATGGTCTAGCACATGATCTGTCTTAGATAAAGTTCCATGTGCTGATGAAAAGAATTTGTACTCTCCAGTGTTGAACAAATATTTGTAGATATCAGTTAGTTACATCTCTTCCATAGTGTGGATTAGCTCTATGTTTTCTACACTGATTTTCCTTCTAGTTGATTTCTCTATTGATGAAAGTGAGGTGTTGAAGTCCTCCTTTATTATTGTATTGGGGTCTATCTCCCTTTAGACCTATTAACATTTCTTTTAAATAGCAGAAACCCTGGTATTAGCTGCATGTACATTTACGAAAGTCACATCTTCCCATTGAATGACTGACCCCTTAATCATTACATAATGCCCTTCTTTGTCTCTTTTAACAGTTTTATGTTAAAGTCTATTTTGTCTGATGTTAAGATGGCTACATCTGCGCAATCTACTTTCTGCTACTTTTTCCATCCTTTCAGTCTGTGTGCATCTTTGTTGGTGAAGTGTGTTTCTTGTAGGCAGAAAAAGTGATGGGTCTTTTTTAAAAAATCCATTCAGCCAGTCTATTTTTTAATAGGAGAATTTAGGCCATTTATATTCGGTATTATTATTGGTAAGTAATGACTTGGTCCTGCCATTTTTTTCATAAATATTCCTATTGTTTGCTTTAGATTTCCTTTATACTTTCACTGAGAGATATTCTGCCTTCACATTCTTTCATAATGTTGATAATTGTTCCCTGTTTTTGTGTGTAGCACAAACTTAAGAATCATTTGTAAGGCTAGACAAACATTGACAAATTACTTCTATTTCTGTTTGTTTTGGAAAGCTGTGAGCTTTACTGGGTACAATATTCCGGGTTGATAGTTTCTTACTTTTATGACTTGGACTAGGTCTCTCCATTCTCTCCTATCCTGAAGGGTTTCTGATGATAAATCAGCTGTTCATTTGGGGATCCTCTGAGGGTAATCTAGCATTTATCTCATGCACATTTTAGAATGTGTACTTTGTTTTATTGTTGAATGTTTCAGTATAACGTGTTGCAGTAAAGATCTTTTCTGATTATGTGTCTTAGGAGTTCTATGTGCTTCCTGTATCAGATGTCCCTTTCTTTCTCCAAATTGGGGAAGTTTTCTATTATTTCACTGAATAGCCTTTCTTTTTTTTATTTTATTTTTTTATTTTTGACAGGCAGAGTGGACAGTGAGAGAGAGAGACAGAGAGAAAGGTCTTCCTTTGCCGTTGGTTCACCCTCCAATGGCTGCCGTGGTCGGCGCGCTGCGGCCAGCGCATCGTGCTCATCGGATGGCAGGAGCCAGGTGCCAGGTGCTTTTCCTGGTCTCCCATGGGGTGCAGGGCCCAAGCACTTGGGCCATCCTCCACTGCACTCCCTGGCCACAGCAGAGAGCTGGCCTGGAAGAGGGGCAACCGGGACAGAATCTGGCGCCCCAACCGGGACTAGAACCCGGTGTGCTGGCGCCGCAAGGCGGAGGATTAGCCTGTTGAGCCACGGCGCCGGCCTGAATAGCCTTTCTGATCCATTCTTTTTCCCTGCCTTCAGGACCTCCTAAGACCCATATTTGGTCATTTCCATAGTATCGCATAAGCCAAACACTATTTTCAGGTTTTTTTTCTTTTTTTTAAAACTTTTATTTAATGAATATAAATTTCCAAGGTACAGCTTATGGATTACAATGGCTCCCCCCCATAACTTCCCTCCCATCCGCAACCCTCCCCTTTCCCACTCCCTCTCCCCTTCCACTCATCTCAAGATTCCTTTTCAATTCTCTTTATATACAGAAGATCAGTTTAGTATATATTAAAGATTTCAACAGTTTGCACCCACATAGCAACACAAAGTGAAAAATACTGTGGAGTACTAGTTATAGCATTAAATCACAATGTACAGCACATTAAGGAAAGAGATCCTACATGATATTTTTTTTAAAATTGATTAATTTTCTATGCAATTTCCAATTTAAAACCAAGGTTTTTTTTGTTTTCAATTATCTTTATATACAGATTGATTCAGTATATACTAAGTAAAGATTTCATCAGTTTGCACCCACACAGAAACACAAAGTGTAAAAATACTGTTTCAGTACTAGTTATAGCATTAATTCACATTGGACAACACATTAAGGACAGATCCCACATGAGAAGTAAGTACACAGTGACTCCTGATGTTGATTTAACAATTTAACACTCTTGTTTATGGTGTCAGTAATCTCCCTAGGCTCTAGTCATGAGTTGCCATGGCTATAGAAGCCTTTAGGGTTCGCCGACTTCAATCTTATTCCGACAGGGTCATAGTCAAAGTGGACGTTCTCTCCTCCCTTCAGAGAAAGGTACCTCTTTCTTTGATGGCCCTGTTCTTTCCACTGGGATCTCACTCGCAGAGATCTTTCATTTAGGTCTTCTTTTTTTTTTTTTTTTGTTTGTTTGTTTGTTTGTTTGTTTTTCAGAGTGTTCTTAGCTTTCCATGCCTAAAATATTCTCATGGGCTCTTGAGCCAGATCTGAATGCCTTAAGGGCTGATTCTGAGGCCAGAGTGCTATTTAGGACATCTGCCATTCTATGTGTCTGCTGTGTATCCCACTTTTCATGTTGGATCATTCTCTCCCTTTTTGATTCTATCAGTTAGTATTAGCAGACACTAGTCTTGTTTGTGTGATCCCTTTGACTCTTAGACCTATCAGTGTGATCAATTGTGAACTGAAATTGATCACTTGGACTAGTGAGATGGCATTGGTACATGCCACTTTGATGGGATTGTATTGGAATCCCTTGGCTTTTTTCTTCTTGGTCTGACTGAGATATTTCCAAGGATTTGTCTTCTAGATCAGACATTCTTGTTTTGCTTCAATATGTCTGTTGTTGAGGCTTTCCACTGTATGTGGTTATATTCTGGGTTAGCCCACAGTGGCTACACCCCCACCCATGCAGGCACAAGAACAGCACAAAAGGTATGTGAGGGCTTCAGTGTGAGCATGGAACCCTCTGCAGTGACACACCTCAGGCAGTCGGGGAGCTCTACCTCTCTGAAGCCAGACACAGTGTTTTCCCAGATACCCAACTATGTCCCATGCCCTAATGTGCATTCACAGTATTCCCACAGTCATGGTGAGAAAGACTCCCTCAGTAACAGGGTACAGGGAACCATTCTCAGCCCTGTGTACAAAGGGATGTTCCCCGAGCAAGCTGCTTGTGGGTGCTCTGCCTTGGAAATCTCAGCACTGGAGCCTGTGATTGGGTGGGGGTGTGGGAGTGCCTTAGTCCTCAGTGGGTGTCCAACCACCTGCCATCCCTGTAGGCCTGACTCAACGTCAGTGTGATGTGCAAGCTTCTCCCTCAGGCATTATCACCAGTGACAAGGGCTGCTGCAGTCTCTCACCTCCTTCTCAGAACCTGGTGTCTCCTTCAGCCTGCAGCTGCAGGGGTCATGGGTGGTGTCCCTACTCACTGCTGCATGTTTGTATTGCCCTGCTGTTCCCTGGCATCTCTCTTCTTTTTGTAGAATTTCCACTGCAAATGTCTCTCCAGTTCTCTCTTGGGAATGCACACCCTCCACTTTTCTTCTGTTATCTTCCTCTGATTAAAATCAGAATGTCTTTTCCCTAGTCAGCCATCTTGGAATCCCTAAATTCATTTTATGTGGAGAATACCTCTTCCAATCATGACAAAGGTACTCAAAAGCCTAATAATAAGTTTAACATGGAGCTTGAGGGAAGAGGGAAGGAAGCACTGGCAACATTTAAAAAATTATTTAAAAAATTATTTATGGAGCCGACACTGTGGCATAGCAGGTAAAGTCACTGCCTGAAGTGCTGGCATCCCATATGGGTGCTGTTTCGAAGCCCAGCTGCTCCACTTCTGATCCAGCTCTCTGCTAAGGCCTGGGAAATCAATAGAAGATGGCCCAAGTCCTTGGCCCCTTGCACCGATGTGGGAAACCTGGAAGAAGCTCCTGGCTCCTGACTTCTGATTGGTGGAGCTCCGGCCATCACAGCCAATTGGGGAGTGAACCAGTGGATGGAAGACCTCTCCCTGTCTCTCCTTTTCTCTCTGTGTAGGTCTTTCAAATAAATAAATTTGTAAAGAATTATTTATTTGATAGGCAGAGAAGTGGGGAGTGGTCTTCCACTCACTGGTTCACTCCCCCAAGTGGCTGCTATGGCCAGTGCTGGTCCAGGATTAAGCCAAAAGCTAGTTACTCCATCTGGATATCCTGCATGGGAATCAGAGGTCCACGTACCTGGACCAACTCCCACTGTCCTCCCAGGTTCTTTAGCAGGGAGCTGGATCAGAAGTGAAGCAGCTGCGACTCAGACCAGTGCTCAGACATGAGATGTCAGCATTGCAAGCAGGGGCTTACCCCGCTGTGCCACAATGCCAGCCCCTGATGTAACTATCTTGAAACTATGGAGTCCATGAAGATTTGTATTTTGCATGGGAAGGCTTAGATGAAAAATTGTACTTAATTTGGGTAAATTTCAGCTATTATCAAACTAACGCCTATCCACACGCCATCTCTAGTCATGCACATGTTCCCAAAAGCAGCTTGTATGAAGCTTGCAGGAGTTAGGGTGACAACAATGAACTTTGCTTTTTAAATATTGGGGATTGGTGTGATTATCACTGTTTACTGCTGCTAATCTCAGAGGTACAGGAAGAGAAATGGACAGATATTTTCACAAGTTTCTCCCTCTCTGGCTGAAACAATTTTCAAGGGACTTCAAAGGCCAGTAGCCTTCTCTGTTCCCTCTACATTTTTATATATTTCCCCTTTTTGGATTCAGATATTTATTTATTTATTTATTTTATAAAGCTTTTATTTAAAGAATATAAATTTCCAAAGTACAGCTTATGGATTACAATGGCTTCCCACCCCATAACTTCACTCCCCTTTCCCACTCCCTCTCCCCTTCCATTCACATCAAGATTCATTTTCCATTCTCTTCATATACAGAAGATCAGTTTAGTACATATTATGTAAAGATTTCAACAGTTTGCACTCACATAGGGACACAAAGTGAAAAATACTGTTGGAGTACTAGTTATAGTATTAATTCACAATGTACAGCACATTAAGGACAGAGATCCTACATGATATGTTTTTGAAAAATTGATTATCTATGCAATTTCCAATTTAACACCAAGTTTTTTAAATCATTTTCAATTTCAATTTTCAAGATTGATTCAGTATATACTAAATAAGAGGACATTCAACAGGTGAGAGAACAAACTATGAATATTCAGGGAAAGGCATAGACTCAGAAAAGAGTGAGAGGGCCAGTGCCGCGGCTCAACAGGCTAATCCTTTGCCTGCGGTGCCAGCACACAGGGTTCTAGTCCTGGTCGGGGCGCCAGATTCTGTCCCGGTTGCTCCTCTTCCAGTCCAGCTCTCTGCTGTGGCCAGGGAGTGCAGTGAAGGATGGCCCAAGTCCTTGGGCCCTGCACCTGCATGGGAGACCAGGAGAAGCACCTGGCACCTGGCTTCAGATCAGCATGGTATGCCAGCTGCAATGCCCTGGCCACAGTGGCCATTGGAGGGTGAACCAACGGAAAAGGAAAACCTTTCTCTCTGGCCCTCTCAGTCACTGTCTAACTCTGCCTGTTAAAAATAAAAAAAGAGTGAGAGGATTTTCAGCTTACATGTGCAGTTGTTTCTAATGACAGCTATCCTATAACAATCACAACAATGACAAAAACAAAGATAGCAAACCCTGGAAATGGAGGGAGAGAATTAATTACCAGAGTCACCACATTGTGAGGTTCAAATAACCATTTTCAGCAAAAAGTCATAATGCATAAAAGAACAGGAAGGTATGGCCTGTTCAAAGGGAAAAATACAGATCAATAGATTTGTCTCTGAGAAAGATCATATGGTGGACTTACTAGATAAAGATTTTTAGTGAATTTTTAAAAATGCCTGAAGAGCTAAAAATAATGACAAAGTCAAGTAAATGATTTGTGAATAAACTGAGAATATCAATAAAATATTTTTAAAACTGAAAAAGAAATTCTGAAACTTAAAAGTGCAATACCTGAAACTTAAAATTCACTAAAGGGATTCAAAAACATATTTGAGCAGACAGAAGAAAAAGAGAACTTAAAGATAGGGCAATTAAAATGATTGAATCTGAAAAATGGGGAAGGGAGGAAGGATTGAATCAAAATGAGGAGAGCCTAAGGGACATGTGGACCACTGTCAAGCAGGCCAACAAGTATACTGTGGGAGTTGAAGACAGTAGAGCCAGTGAGAGAGAAGAGGGGGAGGGGAAGAAGGGGACCTATTTGAAAAAGCAATGACTACAGCCTTCTCCAATTCAGTAAAATACATACATGTAAATATCTAAGAAACTCAACAAACTTCAAGCAGGATAAACAAGTCCACAACAAGGCCGATGAGGATCAATGGTTGGAAGTTAAATATAAAACAATGTTTTTAAGGCAGCAAAAGAGAAGCAGCTCCTCACATACAATGTATTCAAAATAAGATTATTAGCATACTTCTCATTGGAAAGTTCGGTGGTCAGAAGACAATGGATTAATGTACTCAAAGTATTTAAGTAAACCATCAACCTAGAATCATACATCTGGCAAAATACCCTTCAAAATTGGGCAACTTTATTATATAATCTGTTTACTTATAGATCCAACATGTCTCTAGCTGAATTAGTCAGATATTTAGCCATAATTGTTGACTTAGAAGCTGGAGAGGAGAAGGCCAGCCTTGGCAAGGGCCCCCACTGTCTAATGGGGGAGAAATTCTATAACATCATGCCTTAATGGAGACGAATTACCTCTTTATAGGAGGGTATAGGCTATATTTGTAACCCTTAATTGTTGAGATCAGAGATGTATGCAAAGCTAGAATTCTCAGAGGCCTTTACATAGCGGTTGCTATCCCATTTTTACAGATTTCCCTAACCAAGCACCTACTTTTTTTGAGCAATTAAAAGGCCTTCGCACTTCCATGACCCTGACAGGTTTTGAGTCTGTTTCTCACTGTGACTCCTTTTTGACTTCAAAGATAAGAGTCTCTTTGTGATCTACCAAGCAGCACTTGACTGTCACACTGGAGCTTCTTGTTAATGGTTACTGGCGGCTCATTGACTTTCTGTAGAACTTCAGTCTTGGTAATGACGATCTGAGACTTTTGTGTGTTCTTGTCTCTCTATGTCCTTTAAGTGTTTTGTCTACCACAGAGGACATTTCTTTCATATCACAACCAATTATCTCTTCAACAGTTTGGCTTGTACTCTATAACAGGGACTGTTTGTGCCCCACATTGCATATAGGACAGTATTTGCTGTTCAGGGGATGAGTGACCCAGTCCTCAAGCTTATCCTACTCTTGTTTTCTTAGAATATTCCTAGTGACATTTCTATCAGTTCTGAACTCCTGATAAGCACAAACCAAGTGGGATAAAGGATTCACAAGATACATTTCGGGGAAACCTATGAGGGATGGAGGGTGAGGGAGGAACCTAGATAGGTAAGGAGCTCCTTCAGGCCATGATGTAGGTCTGATACCTCTTAAATGCTTTCTTTAAAATAAAAAGTGTCTTTATTTTTATTTATTTGAAAGACATCACACACACACACACACACACACACACAGATTTTCCATCTTGTATTTCACTCTCCAAATACGTGCAGCATCCAGGATGGGCCAGGCCACATCAAGTAACCCAGGGCTCAGTCCAGATTTCCCATGGGGTGGCAGAGACCCAAGTCCTTGAGCCGTAGTCGTAGCATCCCGGGGTACACATTAACAGGAAACTAAGGTCAGAAATGGAGCCAGAACTCAAACCCTGGCATTCTGATAAGGGATTTGGGTCTCCCACCTGCCCTCCTTGCCCCAAAGCTTTATTTAATGTGATCCTAGAATGAGAAGTGCTATTTCCTGACTTAAAGTGTAAGTGGGTTCGTTCAGAATTGTTCTGTGTATAAAGAGATTTGAAAATGAATCTTGATGTGAACAGAAGGGGAGAGGGAGCGGGAAGGGGGAGGGTAGCAGGAGGGAGGGAAGTTGTGGGGGGGGGGAGCCATTGTAATCCATAAGCTGTACTTTGGAAATTTATATTCTTTAAATAAAAGCTTTATATAAAAAAAAAATAAAAAAAAAAAGAATTGTTCAGTGGCTCGAATTTGTTGCAACTGAAGAAGGGGGAGTGAGCAATGTACTTAAAAGTTAGATACAATAAGAATCCAAGTGTGGTCCTGCTGTCTTTTGATTGTGAGATGTTGGGTATCTCTTTTAACCCACCTAGATTTCAGTTTCCTCAACTATACGTGAAGAAGATAATACGTATTTTAGTTCAGCATGGTGTGATTTTGACATTTAAGCAAAATAATATATGTAAAGAATGCTTGCAAAATAGAAGTGCAGTTTTACCTGTAGCTCAAGGCAATTAAGAGCCAGTATGTCTGGGTACCTCAGATTTTCTGGCAGATTCTGATAAGCTGTGATAAATGAAATTGACTAAAATGTACACAAATCAACCTGTCTTGTTCATTATGCATCGTAGGTTATAACTGATTATATGGTATTGGGGACTCAAGTGTGCTTGCAGTCTTCTGTGTCAAGCCTTCTGTTCTTTTTTGGTACTGTTGTACAGAGCCTCGCTTAGGGTGGGTGTGTTGATCAAATACCTCCTGTCAGGCATTGTTGTCAGCATCTCGCATATGTTGCTCTGTAACCTCGGTATTCTTCGGTTTCAGCATGAGGACACACATGCCCAGAGAGCTGAAATAATTTGCTCAAGACACCTAGTTATTAAGTGGTGAAATAGGATGTAACCCTTAATATTTCTGATGCCAAAACTCACCCTCTCTGGAGAACTGAATTAAGTTGTATTTAATTCCTGTGCTGCTGTTTTCTCATATAGGAGCTTAGGTTTATAGCCTGATGCCAGTCCCAGATCTCTATGCAATCCCCCAGTCTACCATGCAGTCCTCTGGCCCTGCTCTGGGAACGTGTCAGAGGTCCTCCTGTGTCCCATCCAAGTAGAAGAACCAATGTCTTCATTTTAACCTCAGAGGGGCTAAGACCTCTTCTTGATGTCTTCACAGTACAATGTTGTGCTTAATAACCCCTGAACAACAAAAACCAGGACCATGAAAATGGCCTAATTACAATCTTTCAGGAATCTGTGGCCTAGAAGTTGCTAATCTGTTCACATAAAATGAGAGAGCAGAGGACCCAGCAGGAATTGGGAGATTCTGTAGTCAACTGGCTCTAACATCAGATGAGAAAACAGCCTGAGCCAGGTGGGAGGATACAGCCAAGGCTAACATTTAGCTGGTGGTAGAGCAGGAGGCACAGCCCATGGACGCCCTGGTTCCCCCTGGATCCCGGCAGTCCAATGTGCAATGTGGAGCTACCACAGCTCACAGCATAGGAAATTGAAAAACTGAAGATTCAGTCCTGTTTTGAACTTCTGCTCCTTCTCCATATAAAATGGTTTAATATATATATTTTTAACTTTTATTTAATAAATATAAATTTCCAAAGTACAGATTTTGGATTACAGTGGCTTTTCCACACTCCATAACTTCCCTCTAACCTGCAACCATCCCATCTCTCGCTCCCTCTCCCATTCCATTCACATCAAGATTCATTTTCAATTCTCTCTATATACAGAAGATCGATTTAGTGTATATTAAGTAAAGATTTCAACAGTTTGCACCCACACAGAAACACAAAGTGTAAAGTACTGTTTCAGTACTAGTTATAGCATTAATTCACATTGGACAACACATTAAGGACAGAGATCCTAAATGGGGAGTAAGTGCACAGTCACTCTTGTTGTTGACTTAACAATTTGACACTCTTGTTTATGGCATCAATAATCACTCTAGGCTCTAGTCATGAGTTGCCAAGGCTATGGAAGCCTTTTGAGTTCACCAACTCTGACCTTATTTAGACAAGGTCACAGTTGAAGTAGAAATTCTCTCCTCCCTTCAGAGAAAGGTACTTCCTTCTTTGATGGCCCCGTTCTTTCCACTGCGATCTCACTCGCAGAGATCTTTCCTTTAGGTGTGTTTTTTTTTTTTTCCCCAGAGTGTCTTGGCTTTCCATGCCTAAAATACTCTCATGGGCTCTTGAACCAGATCCAAATGCCTTAAGGGCTGATTCTGAGGCTAGAGTGCTATTTAGGACATCTGCCATTCTATGAGTCTGCTGTGTATCCTATCTTCCATGTTGGATCATTCTCTCCTTTTTAATTCTATCAGTTAGTATTGGCAGACATTAGTCTTGTTTATGTGATCCCTTTGATACTTAATCCTATCATTATGATTAATTGTGAACTTAAACTGATCACTTGGACTAGTGGCATATGCCACCATGATGGGATTGAGTTCGAATCCCCTGGCACGTTTCTAACTCTACCATTTGGGGCAAGTCAGACTGAGCATGTCCAAAACTGAACATCTCTTCCCTCTCTTATTCCCACTCTTATATTTCATGGGGATCACTTTTCAGTTAAATTTCAACACCTAAAAATAATTGTGTGTTAGTTAAAGAGTTCAACCAATAGTATTAAGTAGAACAAAAAAATACTAAAAGCATTAAAGTATTAAGTTGTTCATCAACAGTCAGGGCAAGGGCTGATCAAGTCACTGTTCCTTATAGTGTACATTTCACTTCAACAGGTTTCCTTTTTGGTGCTCAGTTGTCACCGATCAGGGAGAACATATGATATTTGTCCCTTTGGGACTGGCTTAATTCACTCAGAATGATGTTTTCCAGATTCCTCCGTTTTGTTGCAAATGACCAGATTTCACTGGTATTTTTTTTAATGCTGTTAGTATTCTATAGAGTTCATATCCCATAATTTCTTATCCAGTCTACTGTTGATGGGCATTTAGGTAGATTCCAAGTCTTAGCTCTTGTGAATTGAGCTGCAATAAACATTAAGGTGCAGACGGCTTTTTTGTTTGCCAATTTAATTTCCTTTGGGTAAATGCCAAGGAGTGGGATGGCTGGGTTCAATGGTAGGGTTATATTCAGGTTTCTGAGGAATCTCCAAACTCTCTTCCATAGTGGCTTTACCAGTTTGATTTCCAAAAACAATGGGTTAGTGTCCCTTTTCCCCACATCCTTGCCAGCATCTGTTGTTGGTAGATTTCTGAATGTGAGCCATTCTAACCTGGGTGGTTTTGATTTGCATTTCCCTGATTGCTAGTGATCCTGAGCATTTTTTCATGTGCCTGTTGGCCATTTGGATTTCCTCTTTTGGAAAAATGTCTCTTGAGGTCCTTGGCCCATCTCTTAAGTGGGTTGTTTGTTTTGATGTTGTGGAGTTTCTTGATCTCTTTGTAGATTCTTTTTTATTTTTTTAAATTTTTTTTTAATTTTTGACAGGCAGAGTGGACAGTGTGAGAGACAGAGAGAAAGGTCTTCCTTTGCCATTGGTTCACCCTCCAATGGCTGCCGCGGTCGGCGCGCTGCGGCCGGCACACAGCGCTCATCCGATGGCAGGAGCCAGGTGCCAGGTGCTTTTTCCTGGTCTCCCATGGGATGCAGGGCCCAAGCACCTGGGCCATCCTCCACTGCACTCCGGGGCCACAGCAGAGAGCTTGCCTGGAAGAGGGGCAACCGGGACAGAATCCGGTGCCCCGACCGGGACTAGAACCCGGTGTGCCGGCGCCGCAAGGCGGAGGATTAACCTGTTGAGCCATGGCGCCAGCCTGTAGATTCTTATTATTAAACCTTTATCTGTTGCATAGTTTGCAAATATTTTTTCCCATTCTGTTGGTTGCTTCTTCACTTTCCTGACTTTATTTTGCAGTCAGTAACTTCTTAATTTAAAAATTTAATATATTTTTATTAATAATTTGACTAAAATGCCAGGTTGAACATTGCTTTATGTATTTATAAGTGAACAATAAATAAAAAGGAATAGTTGTTGTCCACGGGACAGCTAAAGAGCTCTCCTATGAGACATGGCCTTCTGGCAGGTACCTGTGCCTAAGGGTGGGTGATGCCCAGAACAGAGCATGAAAGCTGGGAGCCTCTGGTGTGAAATCTGGATGACTTGGGGTAAGTGGTGTGTGGCCCCCGTCTGCCAACAAGCTAAAGGCAGTGCCACTTGGTGTCTTCAACTGACAAGCTGAGCCAAACCAACTAAATATAAGCAAAAGTGAAGACAGAAGCAAATGTAACCTACTACTTTTCTAGCTAGTAGAACCAGAGGACAGAGATTGGGGCAACTACAGTGACTGGAAAGTGAAGAGAGCAAGGGAAGGTGGGGCGGCTGTACTTCACAATACTGTTGTATAGGGAACTACAAGGGAGGGCTGATGGGCTCCAAACCAAAGGCAGAAGACATGAGAAACTGGAAATGCTAATTGTCTGGTTTGATCAGTTTGCAGTGTATGCATGTTGCACTGAAAAGTGCCACTATACCCCATAAAAATCTGCAAGTTTTGCATGTTAATCAAAAATTTTAAAGTTTTTAAAAGAGGAAATTCAAGTTCTGAGAATAAACTCTGCCCAGATCTCTTGGGTGACTCATGAACTACGTAAGAGTGGGACAGTTTCTAGCTAAGGAGAAAAAAAAAAAAGAACTGAAATTTAAGCTTTCATCCAAGAGCTATAGTTTGTGATTTCAAACTAATCATGTTATATACCCATTGAAACAAAGTCAACAAGAAGCCAAATAAAACCACATTTCAGAAGAATGTAACAGAATCTAGAGCCTCCAAATATAACATTAAAGTCATCTGGACCATGATAATAATTTAAAAATGTACTCAACAGAAGACGGCAGGCATGTGTCATCAATTTTCAAGAGAAAGGGCAACATCAACCAATTGTGAAACGTTCACTCCGGAGTTGCCAGGCACATATTTTAAAGCATTGTAATTATGCTCAAAGAAGTAAGGAAGAGAGGCTTGCAATAAACAAAAATGAAATCTCAGCAGAGAGAGAAAAACCTAAAAAAAAAGAACCAAATGGAATTTTTAGAACTGAGCAACACCAATTGAAAAAATAAATCTATTTCAGTTCTAAGGATCTCGTGTATTACAGATGTTACTAGTATGGGGGTTGGGAGGTGGGCAGGAAAATGAACAAATATGGATGGGATGTTTTGGAAGTTAGAAGGAAGGTATAATATACCTACCTAACTCATGAGAGGCTACAAGCCTTCAGAAAGTCCATTGGTTTTTCCTTTGCCTAGAGTAATATTTCCCAAGTCATGTTCTATTTGCATCTCCTATGTTCCTGGCAGAGACCAAAGCATCTGAGCCATCACTTGCTGCCTCCCAGGCTCTGTATTAGCAGAAAGCCAGAGTCAGGAATGAAGTTGGGGATCAAAGCCAGGTGCTCTGATATGGGACCCAGTGGTCTTAACTGCTAGGTCACATACTGTCTCCATCACTTGTCTAATTTGAAGACATTGGCAAATGCCTCAGTCTAGAAACATTTATTCTGCTGATCTTAAGGAACCCAATACTGAAGAATTATTCCTCCAGGTTAACCTTCCCTGGCTTCCTGTTCTCAAGTGAGCAGTCTCCCAGGGATGCTGAACATGGGGTCCCCATGCCACACTTATGGGGGAATGGTTGCTCTGATCCCTCACTATCTACAAGAGTCATGAAAACAAATAGTGAAACAGATGGTGCCATCGCTCACCCATCAATGGCCAGCTCTCTTAAAAGTGAACCCATAGGTCCCTTGGCTGTCTCAGCAGGCTGACCACAAAGTCAACGTGTGGACTGCCACTTGTGCTGAACAAGGGAAGGCATTGAGTCAGAGCAAATTGCTTGTTTGAAGCCCTCTGTCTATTGGAAGAGCCAAGGTAGGTAGATTTCTTGATCTATTTGATATATTCGTAGCTACCAGGCCTTGAAAATTAGTGGAAAAGGTTTCATGAGGATAATGAGGTACAAGATCAGACACTTGGTACAGAGGAGCTTTCTCTGCTGCAGATGTTTGCCCAAGGCCAACCTGGCCTTTCATTATGTGGTTTTCTTTTCCCCTCTTTTAAAATTATTATACAATCTCTTGTACAAGATGGTGTTATTACCATCTCATGATTCCGTAACATCTTTTAATGAAGGACTTCTTTCTCAGGGCACATTTTTACATCATTTATCTCGGAGAAATTCTCAAGATGTTTCAAAAAGCAAATGGTACAAACTTCTATCTTGAGATTGATTGAGCCTACACACCAAACTTAACGTTGCTTATATGAAAGCTTATCAGTGTTCTTCTCAAGCAAAGACACTAGCTAGCAGGGAAAGATAAAAAATAAAAAAACAAACACTTAACAATGTCTTAGACACCCAGACAGGCTGCTTTGATAAATCAGTCTTACAGACCCAGAGGCAGATGAGAAGATCAGGCTGTGAACAGACACAGACAAAATTGACCACCAAGTAGTTCTGTTGATAACAGCCTCCAACACAGCTCAGAGCAGGTGTTGTTTCTTAGCTCAAAACATCCTTCTACGAATGGGGACTTTGAAGCATCTGCCTGGTCTATTTGGATCACCTCCTCATAACATGGTCTTGGTACTTCTCATGAAATTCTATACTCCACATAAGAACTGTGTCCTGTAGATCATTTGATTTTTATTTCTAGTGGTTAAATGTCAGTTAAGATACCCATGTCCCACACTGCAGTGCCTGCATTTGATCCTGACTCCGACTTCCTGCTAAGTGGATCTCAAGAGGCAATGGTGATGACTCCACTACTTGCTTTCTTGCCACCCATGTGGGAAACCAGAATAGAATTCCTGGCTCCTAGCTTTAGTCTCAGAACCATCTAGGCTGCTGTGACATTTGAGGAGTGAATCAGCGTATGAGAGCTCGCTCTTTCTCTATTTCTCTGCCTCTCAAATTTTAAAAATTTCTAAAAATTAAAATACTATTTTATCGTAAATAAGTGAAACTGAAAACCCACGTGACTGGCAAACAAGCAGCTTCAAAGTCATTCTTACGACTCCAGCTTGGACCAGATTCCCTGGAAAATGTCCCAGACGCTAGGTGAGGCATTTCACATGCATCACCTCAGTTAAAGTTAACCGTTATGTTAATGGTACAGGTAACCAGCTAGTTATCTGAGTATACACTAGGCCCTGTGCGGGGCAGTGCATGCTGCTTGGTTTAATGCCCGTTCTAACCATGTGATATATGTGAGACGTCCTAAACCTAGTTGCCCATGAGAATCAACCAAGGGACATTGTGGAAGTGAGCCCTAATTAGACCTATAGAGTCAGGATCCCTGGGGGAGAATGCTGCTTTTTCAGTGGCTATGCATGGAACGGTGAGGCGATCTGCTGCTGATCAGAGTCTGGGAGAGAGAAGTCAGATGCTGTGGTCCTGACTTCCCTCACTAGGAATCTGAAGCTCAGAAGGAAACGTGCAGACAAGATGACAGTGTGGGTTGTCCTCGGCTCAGTGCTGCGTATCACCCTGCAGTGCACCCTTAACGGCCCCTGTGACGCAGCACTCACATCACCTGGAAGCTTGTAGGACATGTAAACTCCCAGGTCCCTGCCCCAGATGGCTGTGTCAGTCTACATTTCTAAGCCCTCCCCCAGGGACAACATGAGGAGTACTGTCCACTGGGGCTTGGAGCTGAATTCTGCATTTCCCAGGCGCTGATGCAGCAAACTTCCTTCAGGTTTGACCAGGGGGCGGCACTGAAGAAGACCTGGAGGCAGGAGAAAAGGAGGAGCCGTTTTTCCTCTATCTCTGTAGTCTCTTCTGTAGAGTTTGGGGCAGAGGCCGGCCACTCTGAGCTGTGGCACTTGGTCATGGTTTGTTGAACTTGAGGACGAGTGGTGACCTCTGGGCTCCGGCTCATGGCAGTGGTGACATTCAGTAACAATAGCAGCAGTGGCAGGGCACAGGTGGGGTCCATGGGCCACAGCCCAGGGGTGGTAGAAGTTCCCAATCTGAGGGAAACAGTCCTATCTTCCATTTTTACCCTTCAGCCTTTCCAACACCATTGTGAATAATTCTGGACATTAAACCTCTCCAGTTGGGAAAAATAAGAGCGATTTTCTTTCCCTAACTAATCTGATAACATCATTGCTGCATGGTAACCATGATCCTAATCAAAGGAGCAGGGTAAAGATTCAGCCTCAGGATCTCTGATTTCAAAGTCCATGTTCTTAGCCAATATGAAATGTGTCAAAGCACTGTACAAGAAAGCACTCACGAGGGCAAGAGATGTGATTTTGCTATTCATTTTATTATTCACTCAGAAAATAAATACCATGAATTTTCACCTTGCCAATCACCATGGTAAGTTCTGGGGATACTCAGTTAAATAAAACTTAACTTCTGCCTTGGAAGCTTCCCAAGCCATTAATTATGAACAGTGTGCTGTGCCAAGATCTGACTGCCTTCTAAGTATAGGCTGATGTTAACATGACTAGTCCTCTAACAATGATGGCAAAACCAAACATGGTGGCTCTTAGGATGGTGCACCTGGGAGTAGGAAACCCTTGGAGAGAACAAAGCAGTGACTTGTGCATAGAGAAGCCAACAGGCATTGACCGCCTTCCCTTAGTTCACACCTGTGCTGTTCATGCCTCTATTCCTGTTTGTTCCTTCAGCTAATGGCATTGAGTGCTTTATAGTAGCTCCTGTCAATACCTTGCAACTAAAACGCTTGAACACAGAGTCTCTGACACCATGGGGATTCCATTTACAGGGGAGACCATCGATAGTCAGTAGGAAAGTAAATAAACAAGGTCATTCCCTTTTTACTGAAAGGAAGGAAACAACCAGGGTGGTGGGGAGCATGTGCTACTCAGGGGGATGTTGGATCTGAACCGCTGTCCTCGTCCAAAGGAGACCCTGGAAGAGGGCATAGGCTGTGAGGTTATGCTGTGCACTGAGGCTCCGGTTTCCAGCACTGCATGAGGAGGCAACACATGGAGTCCCTGCAGAGCTAGCAGCTTCCCTCCAGCCAGTCAGCCTGAGAGCCAGCATTCTGGTGCAGGGGCTTGCTGGGCTGTAGTTAGCTTTGCCTCTCTCTCCATTCCTCACAGCCGCCAAGGTGCTGAGACACAATACAGTAATCACAGACAATGGGTCTCTGACCTGTTCTGAAAGTAGTTGTTGTCACTGCTTATCTCTTTGTGTCTCAGTTTAGCCATCTGCAAAATGGCTGTAATAATGCCCAACTCAGAGGATTATTTGGAGAACAGAATTCTATATTTGCATATCCCTTAGCAAAGTACCTGGTGGGTCAGCAGCAAATATCCACTGAAATGACCTGAATGAAATTCACAACCACATTAGTGTGAGAAAATGTCACTCGTCCCTTTTCCCCCCATCCTTTCTCCTTCTGTGTCTCCTTGCCACTCAGGCCATAGGGATTCTGGTTCCCCTGTGTTGGTGAGGCATGGTCAGTTGCTGTGCACACAGTGGCCAGTAAGGCAAGTGAGAGTCCTACAACCAATCAGCGGCTAAACAAATAAACAAAGTGAGTGAGGCTCAGGATACAGGTGACTTCCAATTTACTGCTTAGAAGAGGACAACACAGGTTGGCAGGGACACTCAGGAGGAGGACAGATCACCGTGGTAAAGGCTGTGGCATGCCAGCACAGGGTCCACATGTCTTCCTTGTATGGTGCCTAGTGATAATCACCTTCTGTGTCCTACAGAACAGTGGGTCTTCTGGTTAAATACCCCTGCTTGCTTCAGTCATTCCTCTTACAACCACAACTATGCTTAGCCTTGTCTGCACAGAGTCTGGTTTTCCTAATCTGGCCACAGCCCCAAACAGTCAAACTCTTGTATGCATTGAGCTGCAAGATACCCTCCTAGACAGGTAACTTCAGAACACATTGGGGCTTTAGAAATCACAATGGTGCATGGATTCATGTTAATCTTCTAGCCGATGGACACCCATACACTGTCCACCTTCTATTTCTGCATGTCAACTTTTAGCCTTCATTTCAGGCCTCTGTACTGACTTCTAGAAAGTTCCTCTAGCCTTCAGATCCTAGAGACATGGTCCTCACTGCTGGACTCATTCCCAGAGCCTTGCTCATGAAGTGGAAAAGAGGTCCCTGCTACACATTCATTAGGTGAATGATTGTTTTAATTAGTGCATAAGTAAAAATTGTTTAGTTCTACCAAAAAAATGGAAACAACACAAAAGAAAGCAAAAATGACTCACAGTCCTATTCCATTACCTAATCATTACTATTAACTATTAATATACATAACTATTAACTTATATTTTTAGATACCTTGCATTGTCTTACTTAATGTATTATTAACATAGTTGGCAACAAACAATTCTACAATATTATTGGAATGCCTGTGAAATAGTTCATTAAATTCCCTATAATTTATTTAACAGGATTTATTTAACCAAGTGTAACTGGGCTATTAGATTGTTTCCAAGTTTTTCCATTTTTGTTTTGCTATTTCACAGAACTCTCTACAATTACATGTCTGGTTACCTCCTTAGTGCAAATCACTGTAAGTGGAAGTGTTGGGTCAAAGAGAATTCCTATTTTTAAGGTTTCTTTTTATATTGTCAATTTGCCCTCTAAAACAATGCACAGTAATATCCTTTCCCCAATATCCTTTTTTTAAAAAAGATTTTATTTATTTGACAGAGTTAGAGGGAAGAGATAAAAAGAGATCTTCCATCTGCTGATTCACTCCCCAAATGACTGCAACAGCTGGGCTGGGGCAGGCTGAAGCCAGGAGCCAGAAGCTTCTTCTGGTCTCTTACATGGGTGCAGGGGCCCATGGACTTGGGCCATCATGTGCTGCTTTCCCAGGTGCATTAGCAGGGAGCTGGATTAGAAGTGGAGCAGCCAGGACTTGAACTGCCACCCATGTGGGATACTGGCATCACAGTTGGCAACTTAACCTGTTGTGCCATGGCGCTGTCCCCTACCCCAATATCCTTTCTAAGAGCAGGCCAAAGAGAGGAAAACAGGACATATGTTGTGGGATTCTTTGAAAACTCAAGTGGGTCAGTGTATGTTAAGCTATGTCTTCCACACTTCGGTGTGTTTGTTGTTATCCCAGAGACAGCTCCTATAAGTAAGCACTACATGGATGCTGCTTCAATGCTACTAACATTGCACACTTTATGACGTGTGCAACTGACAGTGATGTGGCTTTTGAATACCTCCTCTCATGATAAGTTAGAGTGAGTGTTTGCTTCCCCAGTCCTACCGTGACAGCTGTGAAGGAAGGTAAATTATGTGTGCAGAGGGCGTGTGTTTAACAAGCCTTTCACCTGGGCCAGCCACTTATCCGCTGTAAAATTATATTTGTTCATCAGGTCCCTGTGAGGATGAAATGAGATAATGTACACAAAATTTTCAGGCATGGCTTGGAACATGGCAGTGGCTCAAAGCGTGTCTTCCTGTTTCGGCTTTAATTGCTGTCTTTAATCACCATTTACCATTCACGTTTCACCTTTATTCCTCTGTATCAAGGAATGTACATAAAACACATCGCAGATGAGTTCCTCTCCTGTGCATTTGCAATGGGAAGGCTGCTGTTACTATAAACATCTTGGTCACTTAGGAAGGGGACAATGTGCCCCACCCTCCTTGCTCACACCACTGTCAGAGATATGACAGCCTCTGTAATGACAACATGAGTACTATACTTCCAGGGAGCATTTATTTATTTAATTTTTTATTTAATGAATGCATTTTTTCATAGATACAACTTTAGGAGTATAATGGTTCTTTCCCCCATACCCACCCTCCCACCCTGACTCCTTCTCGCTCTCCCATCTCCTTCTACATTGTGGTTCATTTTTAGTTTGATTTTATATACAGAGGACCAACTCTATGTTAAGCATAGATTTCAATGGTTTTCACTCCCATACACACACAACATAAAAAGTACAGTTTGAGAACAAGATTTGCAGTCGATTCTCATAGTACAACTCATTAAGGATGGAGTTCCTACATGGGGAGTAGGTGCACAGTGACTCCTGTTGTTCCTTTAAAAATTAACACTCTTATTTATGATGTCAGTGATCACTTGAGGCTCTTGCCACGGGCTGCCAAGGCTATGGAAGCCTTTTGTGACTATAGATTCCATCAGTATTTGGACACGGCCATAAGCAAAGTGGAAGTTCTCTCCTCCCTTCAGAGAAAAGTACATCCTTCTTTGATGACACTTTCTTTCCACTGAGGTCTCATAGAGATCCTCTGTGTAGGAAATTTTTTGCCACAGAGTCTTGGTTTTCCATGCCTGAAATGGGGAGCATTTCTATAGTTTTGCTGCTATGACAAGATGAAAATATGGAGGTCCCAGCCCCCCATTGTAATGACTGCTTGGGCAGCAACAAACACGAGTTTCCTCTGAACTGTCACCCTATGGCCAGAAGACCACCTTTCTGAATTATTAGTTCACCCAAAATGCATACTTTCTGAGCTGCTGTGTGTACCAGATACTGTGAAAGGTCAAGGAATTAGAGCTTTATTAGTTCTTTCTCTCAAGGAATTAAAGTCACTGTGACAACCCAGAAAGGAAAACATGGCTTGTGAACTTTTGATCTCTTGGTGGTTTGCTTTAATTATTCACTTTGAATTTTTTTCCATAGGAATATGTGGATATGGGTAGAAATCTATAGATTAGTAAATGAGTTTTCAAATTATTTATTTAATTTGAAAGAGAGAGAGAGATCCATCTTCCATCCATTCGTTCACTTCCCTAATGTCCACAACATCCAGTGCTTGGGTCAGGCTAAAACCATGGTCTAGGAATCCATTCTGGGTCTTCCATGTATGTGACAGGGACCCAACTACTTGAGGCATCACCTGCTGCCTCTCATGGTGCGTATCAGCAGGAAGTTAGGAATGGAGACATAGCTGGGACCCTCAGATGTGATATGTGGGCATCTCAAGCCATGTCTTACCCCTAAGTGTTTTCTGTTGTCTTCTACTAACAACCATCACCTTTGTGTTTTCCAATTCAGAATTCTGTTCCTAAGGCAATTATTTCTCTCACTGTTCTCTCTGCTAACTTACACAAATGAATGCTGATGATTAGAAGTAGTATGCTTTTATCAGTCACAGATTTGCAAGGTGCATTTTTCCTCTTTTCTCATTAAACTGTTAGGACTTTGCATCTTTGTCCTAAAAATTCTCACGTTCTGTCTAAATGTGCCGCTTCTGCACCTCTCAACAATCTTAGAAGGCACTTTCTTTTAAAAAATGATGTATTTATTTGAAAGGCAGACTTAGAGACAGAGGGATAGAAAGAGGGAGATCTTTCATCTGCTGCTTCACTCCCCAAATGGCCACATGGCCAGGGCTGGGCCAGGCTGAAGCAGAACTCAGGAGTTCTATCTGGGTCTCCCACATGGGTGCAGGGGCCTAAATACTTGGACCATCTTCCACTGCCTTCCCAGGCACATTAGCAGGCAGCTGGATCAGAAGTGGAGCAGCCAGGACTTCAACTGACACCTGTGTTTGGATGCTGGTGTTACATGTGGCGGCATAATCTCTTGTGTCACATCACCAGCTCGAGACGGCATTTTCAATGCAAAAAACTGGCGCCTTTCTGAAAGTTATCTTCATAATTCTGTTTATGCTTCTTTCCACTCAGCTTTTTCTGGAATGCCTGAGTCATCTATGGAGCTCCTGTATGGCTCTTCAGTTACTTATGTTTTCTTTTCATACAGCCCGTGTGCTGGGGTTCGAAAGATTTCCAGTTATTTTTTTTTCTCTTTATTTACTGCAAAAATTTTTAAAATTGAATGTTAAAATATTGGAGGGGCATTTGGCCTTGTGGTCAAGACAGACGCATTCCATGGGAATAGTTGGTTTTGATTCCCTGCTCTGGCCCCTGTTTCCAGTTTCCTGCTAATGCAACCCTGGAGACAGCAAGTGATGGCTCAAGTGATTGGGTTTCCGCTGCCTCTGTGGAAGACTGAGTTCCTGTTTCCTGGCTCCAGCCCAGCAATGAGAATTCTAGTCCTTTGGGGAGTGAACAAGAGGATGGAAACTCTTTCTGTCTCAAATTAAAAAAAAGAATGTAATGAGTACGTTAGGAGTCTTTTCCTGTTTTATGGTTGCATTTATTAGCTTTGGTTTCTTGTATTATGAACGT
Organism: Sylvilagus floridanus; assembly: GCA_949820135.1. NCBI lineage: Eukaryota > Metazoa > Chordata > Mammalia > Lagomorpha > Leporidae > Sylvilagus > Sylvilagus floridanus. The sequence goes on along the minus strand of OX463241.1, from coordinate 160,407,300 downwards.
GATTTGTAGTCCTTTTTCTCTGAAGATACCTGTAGCATAGTTTTCTCTTGCCTAATTCTCGGTTTTTCTGAGTTGATTTCACTGCTCTAGGTTCTGGCTTCCTGATTATTTGTCTTGATCTTGATTTTTCACTCCTCAGGATTTTCTGTCAAAAAGACAAAAACCCAAGTCAGCTTGGGCTCCTGTAAGGAAGCACAACACAATGGTGGCGTGAAAGCCAGACAGACTTTCCCCACAGCTTTGGGGGCACAAAGTCCAAAATCAAGTTCCTTGCCAATTCCGTTCCTGGTGAGGATTCCCCTCACGCATTTCAGAGGAGTCATGGTCCCCACATCAAGACCTCATGTAAATAGAATCACCTCCCAAAGGTTCCACCTTCAAATACCATCCTGTTGTGGGTTATGGCTTCACCATAGGAATTTGGGGGAAGCACAAACACTCAGTCCATAACAACAGATGGTGACAACTCCTGGGATGGATGTAATACACTGTGATCTTAATGCATTTTTGGTGAGACTATAAAGTGGTACAATGACTTAGGAAGATAGTTTAGTAATTTATAGAAAATGTATATATAACACAGAAAATTCTACCTTTAGGATTCTACCTAAGAGAAATAATGATGTCTGTGCACAAGAGACTTCTATGGGAATGTTTGCAGCAGGGTTATAACAACGCAAACTGCAAATGCATCATTTCCATTACCTACTGACTGGATAAGCAAAATGTGGCACGACACATACAAAGACTATTCACCAATAAAATCGTTACAAATTACCGATACATGCTCCAGTACTGAGCTTCAAAGACCCAGACACTAAATATATCTCACGTTTCTACTTATAAGAGATTGCCAAGGTCCGGCTCTGTGGCGTAAGTGGGTGGGGCCACCACCTGCAGTGCCAGCATCCCATGTGGGAGCAGGTTCAAGACCTGGCTGCTCCACTTCCAATCCAGCTCTCTGCTATGGCCTGGGAAAGCAGTAGAAGATGGCTCAAGTCCTTGGGTCCCTGCAGCCACATAGGGGACCCAGAGGAATCTCCTGGCTCCTGCCTTCAGATTGGCACGTTCCAACTGTTGTCGCCAATTGGGGAATGAACCAGTGGGTGGAGGACCCCTCTCTCTCTCTCTCTCTCTCTCTCTCTCTCTCTCTGCCCCTCCGCCTCTCCTTCTTTCTCTGTGTAACTCTGATTTTCAAATAAATAAATAAATCGTTTAAAAAAAAGAAATTGCCTACATGGCACAGCAGATCAGTGGTTGCCTAGGTCTGGGGATGGGGTGCATAAGAAAAATTATAGAAAATATTCTAAAGATGGACTGTATCAATGGCTATACATCCATTAGAGCCCTAAATTCCTACAGTACACGAATTGTATGTGAATTATGCATCCGCAAAGTTGTTAAACAACACATGGGTTAATGTTTTCCATGAAAGAAGTGATTTGCAAATTTATTTGATTTTTTTGTTCAAAGTGAAATATTTGTATTTCTTAAAAAATGCCTCTCAGTTTCTGGGTTTAGGATACCGTGATGGTCACTTTTAACTGTGATTTGGGCCATTCTACTTCATCTCTGTGATTCTCTTCCAAGTGTGATTTTGTAGTATTCTTCAGATCAGCTCAGCTAATTCCTTGATCTATCTGCTCCACTCAGCACGCCCCAGGGGTTCTTCCAGTTTATCTTCAGTATCAGGTCAGCATATGGAATAGGCATTCTTTCTTATACCTTCCTGCTTGCTGAAGGACATTCCAGAATGTACTTCATCTTATCATCACCATAAAATGTAGCACTATTTGACTAAATCCATTTTAAGTGAGTATACACATTTGTAAACTTATTTTCACAGAAATAAATTTACTGGGCATTTTAGCTCACCACACATAAATGGCAACATGAAAACTAAAACACTATTGATTTTTGCATACCTGGATGTGGTGGTCTAATTTATTGACTACAGTATAATATCAGAAGTATAAAGGTTATCTTGTTACTCTGGACCAAAAAAAAAAAAAAACAGATAAATTATTTTTTTCTTTTTCTGGGCCTGCTGGCTTTGGGCATATACATGGCTTTGTGTTGCCTCAGAATTCCCATTGAGATCTCAGCCTCCATGGTGATGGTCCTGGGAGGTGGGGACTCTGAGAGACAATTAGGTTGTGAGGGCTCTCTCACCTGTGCCACCGGAGGACACAGCTAGAAGATGGCCTTCCATGAGCCATTAGGAAGGTCCACACTGGAAGTCAAATCTGCTGACATCTTGATCTTGGACTTCCCAGCATCCAGACCTATGAGATAAAGAAATTTGTTGGTTAAGACAGCCAGTCTATGGTAATTTGTTATGTTAGACATCTTGTTAAAATATAGATGCCAACTAACTGAGCACCAAAGGGGAAACCTGTTGAAGTGAAATGGACACTATGAGAAACAGTGACCTGATCAGCTCTTGTCCTGACTATTGATGTACAATTAATACTTTATCCCTTTTAGTATTCTTGTTTTGTTCTAGTACTATTGGTTGAACTCTGTAATTAACACACAATTATTCTTAGGTGTTTAAATTTTAATTGAAAAGTGATCACTGTTAAATATAACATTAGGAATAAGAGAGGGATGAGATGTACAATTGGGGACATGCTCAATCAGACTTGCCCCAAATGGTGGAGTTAGAAATGTGCCAGGGGATTCCAATACAATCCCATCAAGGTTGCATGTACCAAGGCCATCTCATTAGTCCAAGTGATCAATTTCAGTTCACAATTAATCACACTGATATGTCTAAGAATCAAAGGGATCACATAAACAAGACTAGTGTCTGCTAATACTAACTGATAGAATCCTAAAGGGAGACACAGCAGACTCATAGAATGGCAGATGTCGTAAATAGCACTCTGGCCTCAGAATCAGCCCTTAAGGCATTCAGATCTGGCTGAAGAGCCCATGAGAATATTTTAGGCATGGAAAGCTAAGAGACTCTGGAAAAAAAAAAAAAAGACTTAAATGAAAGATCTCTGCGAGTGAGATCCCAGTGGAAAGAACAGGCCATCAAAGAAGGAGGTACCTTTCTCTGAAGGGAGGAGAGAACTTCCACTTTGACTATGACCCTGTAGGAATAAGATTGAAGTCGGCAAACTCAAAAGGCTTCCATAGCCTTGGTAACTCATGACTAGAGCCTAGGGAGATTACTGACGCCATAAACAGGAGTGTCAAATTGTTAAGTCAGCAACAGGAGTCCCAAACTGGCTGTGGGAGCAGCTCACTGATTCCCCTCTTGCCAGATACACTTCCTTCAGGGAGAAAATGCCCACTATTTGTGGGGAGAAATCAGTGGTCATCCTGTTTAGTCCTTTGAAAGGTCTGGTCAGTGACAAATACATGACTATCAATAGCCAAGTAGAAAGAAAGAATCATCTTTATTCATTTTTGTTATAAACCAAAATTCTGTATATGTGGGGTTGGAAAAAAGAAGATGGAGGGCAAATATTATAGTCATAATAAGAATCTGCTGAGAAAGATGTTGGCGGCCTCGCTCCCCACCAAGGTATGAGTCATAACAAGATCTGGGCCCCCACATCACACTTACTCACCAGGACTTGAAGGACAAGAAGACCAGTAGTTTTTGATTTGAGAAAATAACAAGGCAAGGCAAACAGCCAATGAACTCATATTGGTAACAAAAGAGTTCCCAAGAACAAGAAAACATAGTCCAAACAATGTACATAATTAGGAAAATTATTATGAATAAAATTGTAGGAACATGTAGTTACATATGCACACCAAAGTCAGAAGCGTTGCTCATAAAATACACACGTGCATTTTTACAGCGAGAGAAGACACCTGAAGTCCCCTGGTCCAGACCACCCTCATTTTCTCCTTCTGCTCTGTTCCTCAGAGCCTCTCTGTGACCATCTTTAGTGCAAGAGAATTTACAATGCCTGAAGGCACACTGGTCCTTTTATAGACTTTCATGGTCATTATTGTGAGGTGTTGCCTGTTAACTCCTTCCCTGGTATCTGTTTCCATTCTCAAGAGTGGTCCATGGAACACCAATGGCAAATTGGTTCATGACTAGTGCAGAATCTCAGGTCCTACCCGAAACAGCTGTCATGGGTTGTACCTGACCTGAAATTTCAGAAGCTCCTGTCCTGACTGGTGAGCTGCCAAGACCTTCTGGCTTTCCTGAAATTAATGTCAGTTTAGAGCTTGTGTCTAGTAATTTTCCAAATGTCTAATTGCTTATTTTTCCCCAATGTGAGGTCACCTTGATTAGAGGCCACTGGAAGGGGTCACTCTTGGTATACTAAAGAAAACCACCCTATTTATATTGAAAAAAAAATTCCCCTGGATCTTTCGCTTAGATCCGCACCCTGACAAAACTAGTAGGAGTGGCATCCTAGAATATCTCTGCAAGAATTCTCAACTGAGGTTGCCTTCCCTGAATCACTCTGTTAGGGGGTGGATCCTGCTTCAACAACAGCTGCTTATTCTAATATTTGGTTATCCCCACAGGGATTCAGGAAAAAGTGTTACCATTATCCACTGATTTCTTTAGTGTGCATTGAACACCTGTTGAGTATGAGGCCTTGGGTCATTGGCCAGGAACACGATGGTGAACAAAACAAGCAGGGCTCCAGCCTTCAGGGAGATTGTAGCACTGTGGAAATGGGTCATTTCAACCAAGTGTGAGAAGTGCTGGAGGCCATGTGGCTATTCTTAGAAAAGGCTGCTGGCTGAGGCTTGAAGGTATCCGAGGAGGAGTCCTGGGAAGATGTGTCTATGCTGACACATGAAAGAATGTCAAGGTTCAGAGGATGCAGGCCAGTGCCAAGGCTCAGTAGGCTAATCCTCCACCTGCAGCGCCGGCACACCGGGTTCTAGTCCCGGTCAGGGCGCCGGATTCTGTCCCGGTTGCCCCTCTTCCAGGCCAGCTCTCTGCTATGGCCCGGGAGGGCAGTGGAGGATGGCCCAAGTGCTTGGGCCCTGCACCCCATGGGAGACCAGGATAAGCACCTGGCTCCTGCCTTTGGATCAGCACGGTGCACCTGCCACGGTGGCCATTGGAGGGTGAACCAACGGCAAAGGAAGACCTTTCTCTCTCTCTCACTATCCACTCTGCCTGTCCAAAAAAAAAAAAAAAAGGATGCTGAGGAAGAGGGGGCAGGCCAGGAGATCCTCGTGAGTCAAGGTCTAGAAGGGGAATCGTGAGCCACTGTTCCAACCAGAAGGGGAATGAAATATCTGGAATAGAGGTTCTGACAAGTGACATGTGACAAAGAATCTGTCATTTGGCCAAACTTGACCCAGGCTGCCCTGAGTGCTATTCTCAACCAGCATTCAGCTTTGGCCCTCTTCCAGGTGGGGCCAGCATACCCAGCTATAGCAGGAAATCTGACGTCAGTTCAGTGAGAATATCCGTGCTTGATATCTGATGACCACTCCTAATCTGATTCCACACCTTCCATATGTGATTACCTTGGCCTATCCTCAGCAAGAATCCTGTTGAATTGCTTTAGCAAGAACTACTCTGCCCTTGATGCTCCTCTTTCCACTCACTCAAGGTCGCTACTGATCCTTGGCTATAAATCTCCACTTTCCCTTGTTATATTCTTAGTTGAGTCCAGCTCAAGACTGAAGTCTCTCTCCCCTATTAAGATGATTTCTGAATAAAATTTATCTTCACCACTTTATCTAGGTTCTGGCTCTGGTTCTCCTTGATGAGAGGCAGAGGTTGAGGATAGGGAGGTAATTTATAGTCAGATGATAAAGATTTTAGTCTACAGAGAAGTGTTGCAGGACTTGCGTTCTGGTGTTATAGTTCATTTGCATGTTATGAAATCCAATCTCATTGAATGATAGAAGGAGAAGTAGATGAATCTAGAACATTCTGAAATCAGAGATAAATTAAGACTAATAAAATTATTGCTGCATTGTAAGAAGGTGGTCAGACCCCTTTAAGGATCCTTCAACTTTTATTGCAACTTAAAGCCTAAGCAAAAATAGGATTACATAGCAAGGTTCAAGGACAAGGAGGCCTCTAGAGGAAATGCTAAGTAAATATATGAAGTGTAAGTAGAAGACAGCAAGGCAAAGTTAGAGTTAGGTGAATCACAGGCTGGGGAAGCCCCAGCATGGCCCGGCAAGCAGTGGGGGAAATGTGATGTATTCTAGGTACACCCCAAGATAAACACTCTGTAAATCAATGAAGTATGATGGCATTATTAATTTCTTCTTACCCTTTGAGGGACTATAGGTATAGAATCAACATAATTTCTTCACTGTGCTTCTAAAGTCGCCTAACACCACCCAACACCATGACATCACTGTTAAGTGCTTTAGCTACCTATGGTGATCTGTGATGCAGGCTCCCCGTCACTGGACAGCCCTGGCTGGTCCTTGTGGCAGTAAGAGGGTTTATACAATAGCACAAGATGGCAGATCCACCTCTTCGTTCAGAGGCAAGAGGAACCAGCTTCTTTATGTTACACTTGATGATTTCTGGTCAATGGCATTTCATCTATTTTAGGGCAGAGCAAGAATCTTAAACTGGATTCTTGAACATTTATGGAGCTCCTACTGGTTTGAAAGCAAGACATCACAATTATGTACCCTCAAAAATATTTCTTGACTAGAACGAGGACCTAGCTACCAAGAACATAGTTTCTTATTCACCTGGTATTCAATTCATGTATTATTTGAACCTGTAACTCCATAACAAAGAATAAAAATGGAATCTCCTCCCTGATTTTCAGAAAAACACATTTCTCCAAAGGAAATGGCATCCCCTGCAAGGTAGCAGCCTTTGTTAGGTCTATACGTCCTTACTGTATATCTGATTGCATTCAAAACTCCCTCTCTTCAGAGGAAAATAAGGTGTAACAAGACAGGAATAAAACAATTTGGAGCCAATGATGCTTGATATATGTTTAAAGACCCTTGTTCTAAATTTAAAAATTCCCTGAATGCAAAAATATTTGAGAAGTCCAATGATGGAACTGCAGAGTTGGAAACTCTCCTGTTTCTCGCGATAAATGAACCTCCTATATTTCCTTTCCTATTACAACTCTCATTTATTGTGCTCATATTTGGCTCCATAATCCAATATTTTATTGTTTTAAATATCCTCTTATTTATATCATTTATCAATTTTCAAAACATTCTGAGTTCTTACTGCATTTTGTCCTCATAATAATTATGTGAGTGTGGTTGGGCAGGTTTTTTGAAATTCAGCTTCCTCAGTAAGAAAAAAGCAATTGATGACAACTTCAAAATGTTTATGAATATCAAAATGTTTATGAATATCAAACAGATTTTATGATCCACATTACAGGGATTTTCTTTGGTGGACAACTAGGAAATGAACAGGAAAAACACTTGAAAAATAGTGATGCTTTTTTCTATGCGATGCCTCTTATTTTTTATGAAATCTGTCTTCTGTATGATTGAAATCCTCTTTCAACAAAGTCTTCTTAGAATGATTGATTATACTATTATATTCACATCACTGGGGGATCCAGGATGGGTTTAGAAATCCTGGCATCCTGCTCTACACTGTGTTTATTCTCCTTGTTGATTCTGTAGGGAAATGTACACAGCAAACCGACACAGATTAGTGACTGAAGCTTCTACTCCTTTAGAATTCTGGGAGGGTAGCTCTAAGTGTATGACCTGGGTTCAAGGACTAATGGGCTCTGCGTCCTTTTATTGAGTCCTAGCCTAAGGCTCATGTTGTACTGTCTTCCTCCTGATGTCATGGAGAGAGAACATTGAATGGCAACAGAACAGGTGCACAGGGAAGTCAGACACTGCTGCCCAAGCACATGCCGCCCCCTTCAGACGCAGAGAAGGACGAAGCAGACGGGAGACATCGCTTGCCTAGTGGTGCTAGTGAGAGTCAGATATTCTGTCTGTCACTTGTGGTCTACAGACTCTGAGAAAGGGGAGATCGCTGGCAGGAAGCCACTTGTTACTGTGCTGTTCTTGTGTCATCAGTGGCAGAGGTAAGAAACCTGCACCTTTGTAGGACACCTTTAGATTCTGCTGGCTACTAACTTTGGCCCCATCAGCATCCTCACATTTGACCAAATTAGCACCTTCCTCCTTAGAGAAACAGGGACAGATGAGCCGAGTTCCTCACAGAACTGTGGACATTTGTTGGACAGGAAGCACCTTGCAGTGCTTTTTTCCACCTGTTGAATAGCTTTGGTATCCAAAGCTCAGCTAATGGTATCAATAATTCTCTTCCAAACACTGCAGTATCCCAGTCTCTGAAAACTAATAGCAGCCAGAAAGAACTATGTATTCAGTTGCCTCGGTGTCATCACAGAAGCTGTGGTCAGTACTTTAACATTGTTCTTACTTGGTATGAGAAGGAAGTGGATGTATACCACATTTTCTTTATCCACTATCCACTCATGGACACCCATGTCGATTCCACATCTTTCCCATCGTGGTTAGTGTTGCTGGGAATGTGAGAATATAGGTTTCTCTTTGATGTGTTGACTGCATTTCCTTTGGATGTATTCCCAGCAGTGGGAATCCTGAATCATACAGTGAGTGTATTTTTAGAGGAACCTCTATAATGTTTTGCATAGTAGTTGTATTAGCATTCCAAAAAATTATGTGTTAGGCTTCCATTTTCTCTACAACATCACTAGCATTTGTTGTTGTTGTTGTTGTTTGGTCTTTAATAGAATATTACTTAACCATAAACACGGATACAGTCCTGACATTTGCAATGCAATGGATGGAATTGGAGAACATTTTGCTATGTGAAATAAGCCAGACATAGAAAGACTAGGACCACATGTTTCTCTCATGTGTGGAAGGTAAAACACACACACAAATGTACACAAATTGGAAAAGGGAGATGTGGAATCGTGGGTGTGGATTCAGGTCAGTTTCACAGTCTCCAGTCCCCTTCTACCCACTGAAAACCTGAGCCAGTTTCTATTCTATGGTACAACAATGTTTCCATTGTATCTGTCTGCAATTAAAATCTGAGGGAACAACAATGACCTAGTTCTGAAGTGGCTCTGACAAAGCTTATTTTAGAAGGCAGAGTGAATCCACTATGAAAAGAAACAGCCTCCTTATCTTGAACTTGGCAACACTTACATCACAAAGACCCAGAGAGCTCTATCCCATCTTGTCTTGGAGACAAGATGTTAAAAAAAACCCTAATATTCTAGTTGTGTGTTTCCTTTTTCTGCAAAGGTAATATCTGTTTTATCTGAAGATGGTTTCTCTTTCTTTGTAACTTCAGTTCACGTAGTATTGTTCCACCCTGGGCACAGAGATCTGACATGCTGATGATTTGGATGGTTTTTCAAGCATTTGATACAGGAAATTTGCTTTTCTTAAAAATAACCCAGAAGGCATATTTTTCCCCAACGTCAGGCTTTAAGCTGGAATTCACTGCTATTTTCATAGTAGGTTGTGAGTTTTAGAGAGACTGTGGTGCAGATCTTCTCCTAAAACACAGACATTCCCCACCAAGGTATGTTCCTCACTTTGCTGCCTTAATCGTTTTGAACATCCGTGGTGAGACAGTGGGGACTGCCGGAGAACAGTGTGGAGTTCACCTTCAGCAAGGTCTACTTTTGAATCCTGGTTCCCTACACAAGTTGTTTCTGTGATTTCAGACACATCACTAGAACATGTCCAACATGGCCTTTTTCCATCTCTGCAAAGAGAAAAGGAATAAGCACCTGAGATGTTATGACAATCAGAGAAATTTTAAAATGTGGAGGTATTTGAAGCCCATTGCAAAATACTGCTGCCTTTAGAACTCCTCTGTGCCAGGGCACATCCACATTCCACACTCAGCTTCTTGTGCCTAATTTTCTCAATGAGGAACATTTAGCCATGACATAGATTTATTTTTCAGAACTGAGTTTACTAGAGGGCTCTCCTGGCATAGTCATTAGCTACCATTGCTCTGTGTCCTTCTAAAGTTAGGCGGGCTAAGGGTTGCCATCCAATAGTCCAAGAGCTAAAGCTGGTCTGCGATTTTTTAGAGATTGAATTTTTATTTATTTTATGGAGAGAGAAAGAGGGAGGGAGGGAAAGAGAAGGAGGAGAAGGAGAGAAGGAGGAGAGGGAGGGAGGGAGGGAGGGAGGAAGAGAGAAAGAGAGGGAGAGGGAGAGAGACATAGTCAAAGAGAGCTTCCATCTACTGATACACTCCCCAGATGGCCACAACAAGCTGGCACTTGGCCAGGCCAAAATCAGGAGCCTGGGACTCCATCTGGATCTTCTGTGTGGGTGGTAGGACCCCAAAGACTTGGGCCATCTTCTACTTTTTCAGGTGCATTAGCAAGGAACTAAATTGGAAGCAAAGCAGCCAGAATTCACACCAGTGCTCCTATATGGGCTGCCTGTGTCGCAAGTGGAGCTTAACTTGCTGTGCCACAGTGCCAGCCCCATGCTATTTGTTTCTGTATGACCTACAAGCTAACAATAACTTTTGCATTTAAACAGGAAAGAAATCAACAGAATAGTATACTTTTTGAGACACATGAAAACTGTTGATATTCAAATATCAGGTGCCCCAATGCTGAGTTTCATTAGAATAGAGTCATGTCTGTTTATGTATGTGGGGTCTATGGATGCTTCTGTACTTGTCCACTGAGTTAGCAGTCATGACAGAGGCCATAGGACACACAAAAGCTACAATATTGAGTCTCTCTAGCCTATAACTTAGAAAAAGCAATTACACTTAGATCAACCTGACAGTCCAAGTTCTTCTATTTGCTAACCACATAACCTTGTAAAAGTCACCATTCTGAAATGATACTCATTACTGTAAAATTATAGTTATTCTCTGAAGTGTTAAAGAAACAGGTGATTTAGTATCTACGAAAATCCTTTGTAAACTGTAGAAACTATGTGATTGTGGTATTTAAAACCTTATTTTTATCTTTTAAATGTTTTATTCACATAAATCTTTCAGGTAAACGGGGCAAGTGGCTGAGGTAGGAAAGGGTGCTTGAGACCCTGAATGCCCACCCATGCCCCTGGGTCCTTTGCTGAATCCCCAAAGCTTGGAGCAGAAGAGTTTTAGACCACTAGGGTTTAAGTCGAGCAAGGGCTGCTAGGCTTTTCCATTATGTAGACATCAATTCTCATATGAAAAATTGCTTAGTTCAACTCATGTGTCCTGGACCTCACCATCCCCTGAATGAAAAAATGAGTGGAACAAGAGCACACGTCGTGGAATCATTTAGTTGTTGTGAAGGTGATGCACTGATGTGTGTTTCTGGCTATTTCCTTGACACCAACATCGAGATGGCACAAAAGAAATGGTTGAAAGGTCCATAGACCTGGAATGAGCATGAGAACCATAGGATGCCCGGGGAAGATAGAATACAGTTGAGTTCTGTGATTACAGTGAGAGAGTCGCAGAGAACAGATGGGGAAGACTGAGGTGAAAAGAAGACATGGCTTCTGTTTTAGATATGCTCCCCTTTCCCTCAAGATCCCCCATAGCTGCAAAGGAGCAACCAAGACACGAAATGGCCACGGACATCAACAAGGGCAGAGATCCTGATGCTTGATTAGAGTGAGGTAGACCAGCTGGCTTGTGCAGGTAGACCAGCTGGCCGTCCTGACTTGGCTCCTCAGCACCTCATAAACCATCTTGGAGAGGAACAGGGAGAAGAGGAGCAGATACTTCCCTGAGACCCACAACTTCCCGGGGAAAAAGGTCAAAATGGCCTTGTATTTCTTCCTTCTCAAAGTTCCATTCAACAGCCAGGAAATGACAGGAAAAGGAGGAAAAATACATTGATGTCATACTTCTTTTTTTAAAAAAATTAAAGAGAACAGATTTCATGTATGTCATAGGTGCAGTTCTGAGAAGATAACCATATTTCCCTTCCTCCCTCAATCCCCCTCCTTACTTCTTTTTTTAAATTTTTGCAAAAACATACTTTCAATCAACTCTGTGATCGCAGGCTTAATGTACCACTAAGCATAGTACTCAACAAGTAAAAAGTAGAACACAGTTCCCCAGGAGTATAAACAGGAGCTAAAAACAACAATCAAATCAGAAGATGTCCATTTCATTGCTATAAATTATTTTGCATTCTGTATGAACTGCATGAATCTGAGAACACATAGGGTATTTTTCTTTTTGGGACTGTTTATATCACTAAGCATAATGGTTTCCAATTGTGATGTCATACTTCCTAACAGCAACGCTGTGTGAACATGTGTAGATAAGAAGGCAAAAGTGTAACATTTTTTTTCTATCTTAAGAGAAACAGAATTTTATGTCCAACTTACAAGTAAGGAAAAAATAGAAGAAAATCTTGAAAGCTTCAGGCCACTCTCCCTCTCTCAACCTCCTGCTTGTGTACTTATTCACAAACTCATTCCTTTGTCATGTATTTCATAAAGCTTTATTTGGAGTTAGAAGCCAAAAGTTTGTTCTCCAGGATAAATAATTTCCCCTTGTGTGAATGCAGTGAGTTTAGAAAGCTATTCTTTCTGAATGGCAGGAAAAAAAAAAAAGAACTACAAGATATATGGAGAAATCAACTTGCCATTAAATATCTCAAAATAGGCTCTTTATAACAATGGCATGATGAAGATATAAACAAAGTACTTTGAGAACAAAAACAACCATTAAGAGGCCTGAACTCCAGATTGGTGTGGTTTACAGAAGACATAGATCATATGGGGTAGGTTTCTGATACATGTGACCCTCACGGCGACAAGGAGGGCCAGGAGTGTCATCTTTCACATTTGCACCCTGCAGATGTGTAATTCATTTGAAATGTTGAGCTGTTCCGTGAGACACTGACATTTCATGCCTCAGAACTTGGGTAATTAGAAGGGGTCCATTTTTCCTTTCTCTTTTAATAGCATGAAGCGAACATTGAGTTTCCCTGAGCCTTTTCCTAATCAACAATGTCTTCAAAAGCAAAAGACCTTTTAGACATTGCACATTAGGTTTTCATTTTTAACACAGAATCAAGGACGCTCCTTGACCTCTGCAGTCAGTGAATTAGATGCAAAAATGCTTCCTGGTACAGAAAGTGGGGTTCAGTCATTTGTGCACTGTGTCTCTGCTGCGTTTCTGTGTAACAGTTCTATACTGGATGGAGTGAAGTATTTGTGCCATTTCCAGACTTTATTTCCAAAGAGTACATTTCAATGTTCATTACAGTTGAACCATTTTAATGCAATTTCTCTGATGTGTTCATACGCAGTGCACTTTTGGATGTGATAAAATATACTCATTTATGTCCTCTCTCTAGTCTTGGTTTTCAAACAGTGTTTTTCTAACTCGTGATAAATGGGATCATTTCTATGTTATTTCTACACCAATAGATTCCCCACAGCAGTAATAGTAATATGAATAGCTACCAATTACAAGTCATGTGTTCCAGATAGGGTAATAAGCTGTATGCACCCAGCTATATTAATTTAATCTTTACAAACAACCCCTTAACATAGTTCTGATTATCATTTTCCATTTTATTCATGATGAAACCAGGGATCACAGAAATGAATTTAGACAAGTCTGATAACTACTGAGTGGTACAGGAAAGTTTGAATACTGGTTGTTCTGATTTTAAAACCTTCAATTCAAGTGCTACTCTTGAGTTCCATAAAATTAGGAACTTATAATTATAGCTGCCATTGTCATCATCATCATCTCCTCATTTTCCTCCTGCATCAAGAGACCACAGTCCTCCATTTGTTCCATCAGACAGTCACACTTGAGAAATCATGTTCTGGTTGATAAATATTACCATCAGACGGGATGTCTGTAAAGACTCCCATCACTTCTCTTCATTCCCTGCCTGTACAGGTTTTGAGAGCAGAGAGAAGAGCATCGAGTTAGAAGTGAAGACAAGGCTGAGGGAAGTCACACACGGGACTTGTCTGGCTGCTCTAAGTTGCAAAACGAGGTTTTCAGAAACAGGGTTGTCCAGAAGTTTCTATAACACCATGGTGCCTAGTGCAGTGTGCCCAGCAGAGAAAGAACTCAGTATGTGCAGGTTGAATAAGGAAGTGAATCAATGAAGGAATTATGAGCTCCTTGTAGGCAGAAATTATTTTCTGGTTTTTGGAAAATGTCTCGAATGGTAGGTACTTAATAGACGTATGTCAGTCCCTTGAATGAAGCACACAAGCAAGTCAACGAGGGACAGATAGAAGTTATTTGGAGGCCACGTTGCTTTTCTTTTTACATAACCAATGCTGAGCATGACAACCAAGCCACAGTAGGAATTTAAGTAGATGCTGCTGACTGGTGAGTGGGTACACTATCACCACCTCCATCACCACCATTCCTACATTCCTGTAATCATGTTCATGTCATTGTTAATAAATTAATGAGTTTTTGGGTATAATGCTAACTTTTTAAATTTCCTTAACAATCTCGTAAAGCACACCCTCATTTTATTTATTTTTATTTATTTTTTTTATATATAAAGCTTTTATTTAAAGAATATAAATTTCCAAAGAACAGCTTATGGATCACAATGGCTCCCCCCCCCCACAACCTCCCTCCCTCCCCCTACCCTCCCCTCTCCCGCTCCCTCCCCCCCTCCGCCCACATCAAGATTCATTTTCAATTCTCTTTATACACAGAAGATCAATTTAGTACATATTACGTAAAGATTTCAATGGTTTGCCCTCGCATAGAGACACAAAATGATAATACTGTTGGAGTGCTAGTTATAGTATTAATTCACAATGTACAGCACATTAAGGACAGAGATCCTACATGATTTTTTTTAAAAAAATTGATTGTCTATGCAATTTCCAGTTTAACACCAAGATTTTTTAATCATTTGCAATTATCTTTATATAAAGAAGATCGATTCAATATATACTATGTAAAGATTTCACCAGTTTGCACCCACTCAGAAACACAAAGTGCAAAAATACTGTTTCAGTACTAGTAATAGCATTATTTCACATTGGATAACACATTAAGGACAGATCCCTCATGAGACATAAGTACACAGTGACTCCTGATGTTGATTTAACAATTTGACACTCTTGTTTATGGCGTCAGTAATCTCCCTAGGCTCTGGTCATGAGTTGCCGAGGCTATGGAAGCCTTTAGGGTTAGCCGACTTCGATCTTATTCCCACAGGGTCATAGTCAAAGTGGAAGTTCTCTCCTCCCTTCAGAGAAAGGTACCTCCTTCTTTGATGGCCCCGTTCTTTCCACTGGGATCTCACTCGCAGAGATCTTTCATTTAGGTCTTCTGTTTTTTCCAGAATGTCTTGGCTTTCCATGCCTAAACTATTCTCATGGGCTCTTCAGCCAGATCCGAATGCCTTAAGGGCTGATTCTGAGGCCAGAGTGCTATTTAGGACATCTGCCATTCTATGAGTCTCATTTTATAAAGAAGGAGCACTTAGAGGGCGAGTACACTACGCAAGCATTCCCATTCAGAAAACCAGACGTTCTGGATTTGAGATCATGAAACTTAGATCTAAGAGCCGGTTTGTTTGAAGCAAGAATCCTGTACAACAATTGTGTTTTCATCAATAAAACGACACCTTGGCTTTAACCTAGACTTCTTAAACATAGACTATCCAGTCGTCATTCCAGCTTTCATCTCTTGTTCTATCCAGTGGCCTTGGATTTTCTGCTTTTTTTAAATCTCAAAACGTCTCCTGGGGCTAAGGAGTTCTCTGTCATTACAGAGAAACCAGACTGTGATCACCCCCTACAACCATCTCCCTGTTGGTGCATTATGGTCTTAAATTTCTATCCTTTGTTGGAAGCATATCAGTGAATAGAAGTGGGCATCCACTACCCATTAAGATAATGAAGGTGGCTCAGCTAATTCCCGTAGTTCTGAGCATTGAAATGAACATACAGTCATATCAGAATAATAGTCATCACACAACACAGTGATTTTCACCTTCTATGAGCTTTAAAGCATTAAAAAATGAGTCCTAACCACCCTCTGTGAGACTGAAAAGTACGTACTCCCTCTGTAATGGATGCCATGAAGTCAGATCAGAAAGCAGCATTTTCTTCACCCCCCCTCCCCTGCCCTCCCCGTTTGTTTTAAATAAGGATACTGTACAACAATTATGAATTTTCATCAATAAATGACACCTTGGTTTTAACCTAGCCTTCTTAAATATAGACTATCAGTCTTCCCCTCCCCTCTCTTTTCCCCCCTCCCCTCCCCTCCCCTCCCCTCCCCTCTCTATGTGACTACTTCATTCAATACAGTAAGTCAGAAGAGGTGCTTTTTAAATTCAGTGATGCATTTTAAGAAAAACATAAGCATTAGTCTTTTCTTTTGGAGCTGTGAACCAATATGTAAAATATACAAAGACCTTCCTGAAGAGGTCACCTAGGAAGCCCTGAGATGATACCAAGGAAGAGAAAGGCCCAGCAGAATCAAGACTTCCAGCCATCCCCCAAAGGTACCAGATGTAACTGAAGCTGGCTGTACCACCCAGAGGGTCCAGTCAACACCACATGGGACAATTGGAGTAGCTGAAAGGAAAGACAAGATGGAGGGGCTCTTGATAAGGTCATGAAGGAGGGATGTACAAGAGTACCTCAAAATGTCATGGAAAATGGAATTAAAAATAAGTTTATTTTGCTGCAAACATTTTTAAGCCCATGAGTATTTTTTTTCATAATACACATTTTCCTTGAACTTTTTGAAGACCTCATGTAGAGGGTAGTGAGAGGAAAGGGCAGTTATATCAGGGATGGTCTCAATAGGACATGAAAATGTATAAGCAAATCTCTAAAATACAAATAGTCCTTGGACACGCTTTTTGGGAGGTCCATGTGCAAGATTTTGCATAATTAAGACTCTAAGAGCCATAATCTCTTTTCATATTCTAGGACATTCTTTTAATATTGCTCTTGATGTTGCATCTGGGTTCCCCCGGGGGTGGATCTTACCCAGACATTAGACAGAATGCTCTCCCATTTGATATGCCCATCAGTTCCAATCACTCCAAATGCCACTTAGATTCTTGGCTTCACTTCCAAGGAGCCTCCTTGGGGGAGCAGGACTTTCTGGTTTTCTAGAAATTTAGATGCCCTTTTAACCCTTCCATGCACATTTACTGAGCACACATGAGAAATCCAATGCTTAGACATACACAGAATAAAGATATAGGAACAAGATATAAAATAGGTGACCCCCATATTCTGAGAATTTGCAAGAAAGTGCTACAGTGGATAGCACTTGAAATCAGAAGTGGATCCGGATGTCCCTGTCTTCATTCCCAGGAAGCCAAACTAGCTGAAGGGGGAGGAAGGGATGAAGAGGCGATGGGAAAAGTCACTAAAGATCCTTGTCTGTGAACCAAAGAGTGTGGGCTCAACATTAGAGGCCAGAGAACAAATGTGTAGTTGGATTCTAGTCACTTTCAAAAAACCATATAGATATTTAAATATCCAAAGTCCTCACATAAAGTTTTATTTTCCTCTTGAAAAATAAGGTATTGCAATATGAGAACCCAATTTTCACAGGACAAAATAAGCTGCAGATACCTGATTTTAAGAGGAATTATGTCTGTGAAATATATGAACTCTGTTCTCTATATTAACGACAAAAAAAGAAGGCCCCTGTGCTATGCCAGTCTCTACCATCTCCTTTTACTGTGTATATTTAATTTATTGGTCTGACCACTCGGGTTATGTTCTAGTTGTCTGCTGCTATGTGATAGGGACCCTCAAAATGCAACAACCATTTGATTTTGTTATGATTTTATGAATCAACAAATCAGGCATGACTCAGCTAGGAGAATGCTGTTTCACCCAGTGTTGATTTGTGGGGTCTGATGGGTGTAACAGTAGCCATGTCCACCTGTGTTTCCTGCCTCTGTACTAAAGTGTGTGTGTGTGTGTCCTTCTACCCACCCTCCCAGAGCAATTGTTCTGATTACTTTGGTCATTTATGTCATGTCATGATCGCACCATGTCCTTAATTACTCTTCAAGATTTTCTGGTCATTTGTGTCCCATCACGATCAGATCATGTCATTAATTACACTGATTCTCTGCTGTCCACCTGGTCCCATCCAGATGCTCATGACAGGGTTCTAAATAGTTGCTTCTGTGGCCTGATGCTGTGTATGGATATCACTGACTTCAGTGAAAATTATTTGCTCACAGGGTCCTGAATTTACTTTGGAACTTTTCTGTCCTGTACTTTTCTTTATCCTATTCTGGAATGTTCCATGTCCTCCTCTGTGCCATCCAGTTTCATCTTCCCTTCATCAGCCATCTTGAGTTTTCCTCTAGTTCCTCCTTATTAAATTATGTTATCGACATCTTTTTCAATCAAGTCGGATTTGAGACCTCTCATGGCTTGTCACTTACTAGCAGAGTGCGAACAGGTCAGTTAACATCTGTACTTGAGTCTCACTTTCCTCTTTTCTAAACTGGAGTGATATGAAACACCAGGATTTTGAGCTCCCCAGTCAACATAACAACCCAAGTCTTTATCATGTGTAACTGACCACACTGCATATTACCTAGTCCTTGTCTCTCTCTTTAGGACCACCCTCTTCTGTGGTCAGAAGGTGTCCCCAAGACTTCAGACCTTGGTATAGGTACCTCTCAAAACCTCTATTTCACCCTTTCGATAGATAGAAAACAAAGGTTATTTTACTTGAAGACTGTGAAGTCAGACTGAGTTTGTACCCTGAATATGATATTACAATACTAACAGCTCTCTCAAACTCATAGGTGCCTAAGTTTTCCCATGTAAAACAGGCAGCATAAGTTTGTTAAAGATTAAATTATTCACTATATGTAATTATCTAACATAATATTAGTATTTATTAATATCTAACATGTAGAATCTGGTTTGATTGTTTTAGCTGAGATAAAACTGGAACAGTTATTACTATAGTGTATTACTATGTTGACAGATTTGAAGATTTAGGTGTGGAATACAAAAGAACAGTTCAGACACACTTTTTACATTATCTGACATGATTACTAAATGAATAGGATGACATTTTACTTTAAGAAGTTAAACTTGACAATTTAATGGTATTGAATCCTGGTTAATAATCTTTCCATTATGTGAACACTGATTGAGCTTGTGACTGATGACAGAGATGTCTTTCCCATGCCTGTCATGGTGCTGGGATTGTTTCAAAGTTGATTATCAGGTTTCTCTCATACGATTTTATTTAATCTTATTTAATAACCCCACTAGGGGCAGGAGTTACAGTGCAGTAAGTTTAGCTGCTGCCTCAGACACCTGCATCCTTTGTTCCAGTGCCTGGTTTGAGTACTGGCTACTCTGCTTACAAACCATTTTCCAGCTAATGAGCCTGGGAAAGCAAAAGATGATGTCTCAGGGACTTGAGTCCCTGAGTGGAAGTTCCTTGAGTGCAAGACCTGGATATAGTTTCTGGCTCCTGGCTCCAGCTTGACCCAGCTCTTGCTGTTGTGAGCATTTGGGAGTGAACCAGTGAATTCTCCTCCTCCTCCTCCTCCTCCTCCTCCTCCTCCATGTTAATAAAAAGAATTAAATTCCAGGGGCAGGCTTTTGGCACTTCAATTAAGGTGCTGCTTGGTGTGCTGGCATCCCCTATCAAAGTGCCAGGTTTGAGTCCCAACTACTCTGCTTGCAATCCAGCCTCCTGTTGATGTACACCCTGGAAAGCAGCAGTGATGGTTCAAGTCCTTGGGTCCCTGCCACCCATGTGGGAGATCTGGACTGAGTTCTGGGCTCCTGACTTCAGTCAGTCCCAACCCTGACTATTGTAGGCTTTTTCTCCCTCCCCCTCCCCCTCCCTTTCCCTCTTCCTCTCTCTCTGGTTCTGCCTTTAAAATAAATTTTTAAAAATTAAGAAATAAGGAAAAATGTGAATAGAATCAGGATTACTTTTGTTCTCAACTAAAAATTGGTAAAGAATTTATGTGGTCTGCTCAATGGCATAGACTAATGAGGAGATGACCTGCATCTGGGAGAAGCAAAGACACAAACCAGAAAGAGAAGAAAATTTTGATTTTTTATCTTGCAGTTCTTCCATGATGTTAGATGGACATTATTTAGTTATAAAGCAATAAACAATGAATTCCAAACATCAGCAGTAAGGATTTATTAACTATCATCTTTAATATTTCTCTGACATCCATAAACTATTTTGAACTTTCTTTATTGGCTGAGAAACTAAACCGTTCAGGTAACTTCTGTATGCTACACCTTGGATTTTACCCTAACAGGTCTGGACTTCTTTCCAAGGTACGTTTGTGGCACACTCCTTACCTCCAAGAACAAATCCCTTGGAATTTCCTTTAGTATTGATTTGATGTCACTCAAGCTGTTTTACATCTCAGCATTGTTAACATCCAAGCCATGGGTGTAGTTGACACTGCCATCAAATACGTTGGAGATCCCTTCCATGCACAAGGGCTTCACAAGCATGCATGGCTATGGAAGTTGTCTTGGCCAATAGGATGCTAGTAAAAGGGACACTGCCATTTATGGAAGAATGCTTCCAGAGCATTTCTCATGATCTTCCTTCCCCCTGCTGTGGAGGCTCATCTTCACTGGGGGCTCCTTCA
This sequence comes from Sylvilagus floridanus, assembly GCA_949820135.1. Taxonomy (NCBI): domain Eukaryota; kingdom Metazoa; phylum Chordata; class Mammalia; order Lagomorpha; family Leporidae; genus Sylvilagus; species Sylvilagus floridanus. The sequence continues at coordinate 160,386,766 of OX463241.1, read as the reverse complement.
GTGACAACGAGGTGCAAAACCTCCCTCCCAATTTGCTTTACAAGTACCATGAGCAAGCATTAAAGTTGTATTGGTTTTAACATGGAGGTTTCCAGGCTGTTTGTCCAATCCAACCTATTTTGATCATATAATATGGAAATTGATGCCTAAAGTGAAGATGCCAGCATGACCAAAAAATGTTATTTGGTTAGAGGTTGGCTGATGGGCATGAGGAAGCTATGACTGAGGCAGGAAAGTTGAGATCTAGATCATGCAGTAGCAGCTGTTTGATGTGTTTTTAGCCTGTAGAGACTTGGGATGCCGATCATACCAATTGCCCAGGTAGGGGAAAAAGTCAGAAGGCAGGATGTTGTCATCTCTTTGAGACATAAGAGGGAATGGGAATGAGAGGGAGTGGCTTGGGCAAGCTTTTCTGCCTCCCCTTCCCATCTGAATGATTGGCAAGGACAAGGGACCTCGGAAGAGGTCTGCTCTTTGGGAGAGTGACCATGTCATGCATCTACGAATCTGCTGAAGATGTGTATATTTCAAGGGGATCAAAACAGATATGTCCATTTCACAAGCTTTCAGCAAGTGTTTATGGAATATCAGTAATTTCCCTGTCTTGACACATCCTGCTGCTCTCTGGAATCTCATGTTTCCTAGAAGGAAGGACAGGGATGTTTACAACTTGATCTCAGACCTGGGTTCTCTTGTTGAGCTTCACTGCTCATGTGCCGCTGAGCACCTCGAGGTGTGTGACCTGCGCTTCAATTTCCTCCATAATAATGTGGAGATAATAGTATTGAGCATAGTAGATTTATGGAACAATTAAGAGACATTCAGTGGTTACCTTTACTATTGAATCTAAACTATGATAATGGAGAATGAGAAGTGGGGTTACGAGTTCTCTGGGCCGGACAAAGTGAGTTGTCTGGGTAGCAGCTGAAGGAACTAAGACAAGACTAAGACAAGACAAGAACTAAGACCAGAACCTACCTATCATTTAAGAAGCATCGTTTCCTTTTCTCTTCCATGGATGCCTCTTAGGGTAAGCTAAGAGGGAAAAAATGTGTATACAACTACATTCCATTCCCATCACCTTGTTTCACTATTAAATTCATATCCACTTTTTTCTACCCAAATGTATGCTTTCCTGGGCAGAAGAGAGCAAGCTGTGTGATTTTGGATGGCAGCAGGTTCTTCATACTCAGTGGAAAGATCTTTTTATGTGAAAATTCTAAGAAAAATCCTGCACCCTATGCTTAGGGGGCATCTATATTCTATTCCTTGTCTTACCCATGAAAAATGCTCCCAATTATCTGCCAGCCTCTATCATTTGAAAGCCTTCCATATCAGCCCTTCAACCCAAATAATTTAGCTGAACCTTTAAAATGGTTTTTTAATGGGAGAACCAGGCAGTGGGGAGTAAGTTGATCTTGTAAGTAAAGTTTCTCACAATCAAAGGCAGGCTAATTAAATCCTGACAGCCTGTGTGAATATGGGTGTTTAAAATATTCAGCTCCCTAGGGACAGAACACAACAGGGAGGCATATTAGCCCAGTGTCTGCTTCCTTTCCCTAGGGCATTGGAACATGGTATTCTAAAGACATGTGCACATTATTTGTTTGTATTGTTTAAAGCCATAGAATGCCTGCTTTTGCCAAATAACTTTTAGGCAATGCCAGTATATGGAAAGCGTCAATGTAGGGTTGCTCTTGGGTAATGGGACAGGGGCCTACTCCTTGGAGTTTCCTGGGACCCAGCCTAGTGTTGTAAGTCTTCTGTGCCAAGTTGCAAGGCTTTGCAGCAGGTAGGGACAGTGAGTGAGTATTTGGCTAGGAATCTTATCTCTGACTGTGCTGTATGATTTGAGGCTTAGTTTTCATCATCTGCTGACTCCAGAATGCTTCGCTACTCAGTCTTAGAAATCCCTCATTGCTGCACCATCCTAGAGATTCAAATAGACTCTCATGCAAATAGAGATGGTATACAAACTTCATATTTACAGCTGCTTTTCAAAGTCTCCACCCATGTGCTTTATTTAAGTAATCTCTAATTCTCATTGCAACACTTATTTTTAGAATTTAGTGTTTCTATTTTATAGATGAGGAATACAAAACTCAGTGATGTTCAGATATCTGCTGAAAGTTGCAAAGCTCCTAACATTGAGAGCAATGATTGGATTGCAGGTCTCTCTCTCTAGAAAGCTAGCATTCTTTCCATTTTGTCTATAGCTGGATTTGCACTTTATTTTATGATTTTTTAAAAGATTTATTTATTTGAAAGGCAGAGGTACAGAGACTAAGAGGGAGGGAAAAAGAGAGAGAGAGAGAGAGAGAGAGAGAAAGATCGAGATCTACCTGATGATTCATCCCTTCAATGTCTGCAAAGGTCTGGGGTTGGGCCAAGTGGAAACCAGGAGCCTGGAACTCCATCTGGGTCACCCACATGGCTGACAGGGACCCAAGTCCTTGGGCTATCTTCTGCTTTCCCAGGTGCATTAGCAGGGAGCTGGATCAGACATGGAGCAACCAGGACTCCAACTGGTGCCCATATGTGATGCTGACATTACAGGTGGCATCTTCACCCACTGCACTACAGTGCCAACCCCTGGACCTTCATTTTACACACGTGAAAATAATCGGGTCTGTAACAGTAGATTTTATGTTCAGATTATATTTCCAATCAATAATAATCCCAAATTCTTTGAGTACAATAAATGTTTACCTTTTGATTTATAGAGGAGAACACCTGAGAATTTACGAGAACCATCTTGAAAAACATAAAAATCTAGTCCTGGGAAGTGACTAGCAAACAGATTCGTTAAATAACATATTCCTTAAGGTCTTTAAGAAATTGAAGCAAGGCCAGTGGGGGACATTTAACTCACAACAATTTAAAGAAGATCTTTCTGAAAGGATTGGAGCCTTAATGGATAGCCTTGGGAGATGAAGTGATTCTCTGCCTCGGGGATGTATGCTGAAGTAATCTGTCTACTTGGCAGAATTAGTGTTGAGAGAAACACAGACTGGAGCATCCCAGGACTGGGAGACAGAGCCCTTGAGATCCTTATAATGAGGTGTTCTTTGAGTGAAGCTCCATTAGATCCTGAATTCCAGGTGGCCCCTTCTATGGAGAGGGGGTGAGAACTCCCCTGCCCTGACACAGTTCAGTGTGAGCAAAGCCCGTGTACCTGGGAGCAAATCGAGAAGTTGCTACTGCCCCTGCTAAATCAAATGCACAGATGAGGCACTGGATACCCCTGTGTCTCCTGACTGCACTGCCCTGGTTACACCTTGCTAGCCCTCATCAATAACTGTGATTGTTTATTTCCTTTGCCTGTGTACTTGTTCATTTTAATTCCTCTACTGCATGAATTCTGTGAGCATATGGACTCCATCTTGCCCACCATATACCACCTCGGTCAGCAGAATGACTGACACATAGTAGATGCCCAACCGACATTTGCTTACAGGAATGGAGGCAGGATCTCAGCCATGGCAAAGTTCAGAGCAGCTGGGACAGCAGTGCTGAAAGAGTTGGAGCTGAATTTCCATAGCTGAGGCTGTTGCTCTGTCCTTCAGTGTGAGCCTCCTCCATCAGTCCAGCACTCCCAGACCCATCTGCCTGTCTTTACAACTCCAGCAATCCATCTTGTTAGCTTGGGGATGACTCTTCCCTATGTGTGGCAGAGTCGGGAATCCCTCTCCTCTTCGTAGGTTGGGTGATCTCATGGTTCTACCAGATGCACCAGGACAGATGCCACATTGCAGACTCCGTCTTCATACTCCCAGGTATTTCTCTACCAAACAAAGATTCTTTTGGGGATCCTGAATCCCCTATCAGTTTATTGTATGACTGATCCCACACCCTAACTTCTGCTCTGCGGTAACCATTGAAACTAGGACTGTAGTGAATTAATTTATGTTCAGGTTCCTAGCATAGTGTCTTTTTAAGGACATTCATTTGTAGGAAGCAAAAAAGGAAGGAAGAAAAGAGTAAGGGGAAGAGAGGAGTAAAGGAAGGAGGAGATGATGGAGGATGGAAAAGAAGAGGAGAGGGAGAGGAGGCAGAGAAAGAGGCTTGAAGGTGAAGAAGAAAGGATATAAAGGAGAGAGGAGGGGAAGAGGAAGGAAGTGGGGCAGGGGTGTCTTCTCAGTAGAGTGTTAATCTGTCTTGTGTTCTGGAGCTGGGTTTGCTTCTCTGCAAGCTGCTACAGTGCAAGAAGGGAGTCCCTCCCACCCCCACTGCACCCACAGAGTTCGCCACCAGCTCCTGCCTGGAGGAGGGATGCCTTCTCTGCCTGCTATGATTTTAGCAGGGATTGGTTCGCAGGCCCATGCAGATGGTTGCTCCCTGCAGTTATAGGTTGGTGATGCTAGGAGAGGGAAAACTTAGTCCAGTCATGGTGTTCAGGAGATAAGCCTCCTGGGTCCTTGGAGGCTTGCCCTGGCAGGGGTGGTTCTCAGAAGAGGCGTGGTTATAAAGACCCAAGTCAGGTTCAGCTTTTCTTTCTCTGCATCCTGGCCTGCCATGTGAGCGTCCCCCTCACACATTCCACCCGTGCCCTCCTGCGGCCCCACTAGGTAGCTGGGCCAGTGGGGCCTGCCCAATTTTGGGCGGTGGCCGTCCAAAACCATGAGCCAAAATAAATCTCCTCCCTCCACAGGGAGCCTGTTTTTTTTTTTTTTTTTTTTTTTTTTTTTGACAGGCAGAGTGGACAGTGAGAGAGAGACAGAGAGAAAGGTCTTCCTTTGCCGTTGGTTCACCCTCCAATGGCTGCCGCGGCCGGCGCGCTGCGGCCGGCGCACCGCGCTCATCCGATGGCAGGAGCCAGGTGCTAGGTGCTTATCCTGGTCTCCCATGGGGTGCAGGGCCCAAGCACCTGGGCCATCCTCCACTGCACTCCTGGGCCACAGCAGAGGGCTGGCCTGGAAGAGGGGCAACCGGGACAGAATCCGGCGCCCCGACCGGGACTAGAACCCGGTGTGCCGGCGCCGCAAGGCGGAGGATTAGCCTGTTGAGCCACGGCGCCGGCCAGGGAGCCTGTTTTAATACTTCATTGTGGTGACTATTACACCACCCCAGCTGTATGTCCTTCCTGCCACTGTTGATGTCCTGGAAAAGATGCAAGGTGGAATGAAATTCCTGACCCTTCATTTCCCAGCTGTGTGTCCTTGAGCAAGAAAACTTCCACTCATTTAGCCTTCCTTGCGCATCTGTAAATGGGGGTTAGAATTTACTTGCAGAGGCCACTGGGCAGATGACATGAAGTAACACTTGCACGGTGCTTGTTTCTAAGTACTCCATAAATTCTCAGTTGCTTCCCTTCCTCTGAAGGTACCCTCTCTCTTATTCGCAAACCAAATTGATATCGAGACATGTTTACTTTGAGAGGAAGGCAAAGAAACAGGATGGGGGTGGAGGAGCGGCAAAGAGCAGTTCCATTAGCAGATGCAGTCGTCAGTGGCAAAGCCATTCTCTGCTGGGCACCCTCTGCTAGTTTCCTTTGCTGAGCAAAGCTTTGGGCCCCAGATGGCATTCAATTTGCATGCTTGGGGGGAGAAGAGAACCTTATTATGAAATGAAATGGCCTGTGATCTTACCGAGGAGCCAGAGATTGCCGCAGGGCAAAGGCTACTGTCCAGCACAACAAATGACCCCTTGCAAAGAAGAAAATGCAGCGACTTAAAAGAACGAAAGCAAAGTTGTTGGGGCTGGAGCAGGGGCCAGAGGGACGTGATGCAACAGCTCATTTTATGACAATCTCAGCAGAAAGAAAAAGTGGCAAAGTCTCCACAAGCTTAGAAAGTTTTGAGAAAAAAAGTCGTTTTGCATAAATTGTTGCATTTCTGTCATGAATTCTTTTTTAAAAAGATTTATTTATTTCAAAGTCAGTGAGAGAGATCTTTCATCTAATGGTTCACTCCCCAGATAGCCTCAATGGCCAGGGCTGGACCAGGCTATAGCCAGGAGACTGGAGCTTCATCTGGGTCTCCCACATAGGTGCAGGGGCCCAAACACTTGGGCCATCTTCTGCTTTTTCCAGGCCATTATCAAGGAGATGGATGGGAATTAAAGTCTCCTGGACATGAGCCAGCATCTGTATGGTATGCTGACATCAGAGGGGATGGCTTAACCCACTATGTCACAATGCCAGCCTCTGTTGTGGAATCCTAAGGGAAAAAATGGACTATTTCAGGTTTCCCCCCGCCACTACCATTTGATTCATTTGGTTTGAATACAGATTGAGCACCCCTGTTTGCCCAGAGAATATTCCTCTCCACTACTCCACCCACACAATCACAGCTGGTCCTTGGGTGATGGCCACCTGACCCAAGCTTTCCAGAGTCCTCTCCAAGGATGTCCCTCACCTGGGGCTATGGAAGTCCACGTAGACTTCACTCATAAGCATTCTGAATTGGGAAGCTTAGAAGCTCCCTATTGCTGTATTTTCCAAATAAGGAGAACTGGATTTTCATAAAATGTAGCTGAGCCATGGAGTGAGGCGGAAAGGAGACACAAGCAGGAAGAGAGAGACTTGAGGTATTTCTGTTCTTGAAATCATGGCATCCCTGCTACTCCCTCCCTGTACCCAAAAAAGAGGAAAGCAGCCTCTGACATCCAGTGACAGGACCTCAGTGCTCTTCTGTTGAACAGGAACAATTTCCCAGAGTGTCAGCCTCAGACCAGGCTGCTGTGGCCAGGATGGAGGAAGGTACAAGCCAGGTGACTCTATAAATGAACACAAACTTCATCCAAACCACAAAATAGCGAAGGGCCCCATCCTGGCTAATACGAGTGACTGCAGTATTTTATCCATTATAGCTTATCCTTGACCTCCCATGTCCTCCTTGTAGATGAGATGTACTGGGATATCCAGCCCTAGAGTTATCCTTGCTGCTGACTGTACCCAATCCACAGCACACTCCCACTTCTTGAAAAACATTCACAAATCGCTTAAAGTCCGACCCTATGACAGGTTCTGTCCAACACTGTGCTACTGTGACTGTTGACCTGGCTGCTGAGAACTCATAGTGAAAGAAACACCCAAGCACCTTGGCCTACGGGGGCTGCATCTTATTGCTGTGCAGTTTGCTCTGCCTGGAAGGGTGTTCCTCCCTGTGTTGAAATCCGTGTCATTCCCCGTGGCATCAGTTAAGTGCCACCAGACCTAAGATGTCTTCTCAGCACAAGTTGTTCTGGGTTTAACACGTGAGAGATTGTCTATGATATAAGACACAGTGAAAAAGTACGCACACAATAGATGACAAGTCCCGAAGACTTTGCTCTGTTGGAGCTTATACTGCAGCAGGGGGAACTAGAAAATAATGATGTGTGATCTGTGTCAGGTTGGGTAGGGCTCTGCAAGAAAGAGGCAGCCAGGGGCAGGGATTCTGTTTCAGATAAGGTGGTTGGGGGTTGCCCTGCATAGAGGGTAGCCAAGGTACAAAAGTGAGCCATGCACATCTTTAGGGCAGCCTTCTCACAGCAGATGCCAAGGCCCTGGGAGGGCAGTGTGCTTTGCTGTCTAAGTAATAGCAAGGAAGCCAGGGTGACTGGAAAGAAGGCAGTGAGGGGCCCCATGGTAGCAAACAAGGTGATAGAAGTGGTGAAGGGTGGTCATGCAGGACATCACAGTCTAGGGTTAGGATGTTCAGTTTTTCAAATGATCCCTTTGCTCTGTGGAAAGAGGAATTGACAAGGCTAAGACTGTAGACAAAGATATTACTTAGCAGAGTTTAGAACCCATCCAGGTGAAGAATTAAGGATTCTATTAGGATGTTTCCTACAGTGGAACTGATAAGAAATGGTTGGATCTGTGTGTAATCTGAAGATAGAGTTAATAAAATCTCCCAGTAGATGGTCTGTGGGATGTGAGAAAACAAGAGAGGTTGAGGTTTTAGAATTATTTGCCTGCAATTCTAAAAATTTGGCCTATGAAATTGAAGGAGTGGAAATGTTATTTGCCTGGAGGACGAGTAGAGAAAGTTCTGTGAGGGGGAGCAGGGGATGTAAGTAGCAAGAGTATAGGTTGGAATGTGAGGAGTTTTGGATGCACATTAGATATCCAAGTGTGAAATCAGTTCATCTGTGCTAAGATAGCTCTTAAAAACGTTGTTTCCCACCATCTCACAACTTTTTATTCAACACAAATGCCTTTTCAGTCTTTTCTCCCTACTGAAAATCCACTCATTCTTCAAATAGTTTGAAGCCTACTTTGTCTATAGCTACTATTTTTTTCTCTGATGGTAACTGGAGCAATGAGGGTCAACAGGAGAGTTCTGACCAAAGAAGTCATTCAGAATGGGAGTTCCCCATTTAGCCTTGAGGTTATAGAGTGTTCTGCTAGACTCTACTGCTTCCTGGCACATGTGCTAGGATGGAGATGAGGAGGAACTGTAGGTGTGACTGTCACTTAGACTCTCAGTGAGAATGTTATAGAACTCTGCGGATTTTATCTCATTCTCTGACCCTGGTTAACTGCAAGTGAGACTAAGAAATTTAGGTGAAGAGAAGGTGTGGTGGTACAGTGGGTTAAATCAGTGCTTAGGACACCTATATCTATACTGGGTGCCTGGAATCAAGACCTGCTTCCACTTCTGATCCAACTTCCTGCTAATGTACCTAGGAGGCCACAGATGATAGCCCAAGGATGTGGGTTCAGGCCACTGCTGTGGGAGACCCAGATGGAGTTCCTGGTCCCTGCTTTTGCCTAGTCTACCTCCTGACTATTGCTATTGTGGACACTTGGAAGGTGAACTAGTAGATCCAAGATTGATTAATCTATCCATCTCTGTCTCTGTCTCTCTCTTTCTCTGTCTCTGCTCTCTCTCTGATTCTTTCCTCCTCTCTCTGTCACTCTGCCTTTCAAATAAATCGGTCTTTAGAAAAATTACATGTTCATTAGCTGTGTGGGCAGGAGTGAGAAAATGGGGTTTGATGAATAGCTAACATTGTTTCAACTCTACCCCCACCTATACAAAGATGTTCAACACAAATGCCTTTCAGTCTCTCCAACTTGGGCTGGAAGCCTTCGAGTGCCCATTGTTGCAGGGTTGGAGGTGGCAGTGGTTGGTGGTCCTGAGTCCCAGTCACTGGTATGGGCCTCCTGGCTCTCTTCTCTCCTGTGACAAGTCACAGCCTTCAACACCTTCACACGTGCAGATCTGTCCTGTGTAGAAAGAGGAAAGCCAAGCCCCAAGCACAGAGCAAAGCCCACTGGGAGCCTGCGTTAGAGGATGCCCAATAAGTTCCTCACTCCAACTGGGGCTCTTACACTTACCTGGTTTAATTCTTCTCTGTCTCTGGAATCCCCTGTGGGTGATTGTGGTTGACAGGTTTGCACCTCATAATGGTGTTTTGTCACTCAGCTCCAAACCCCTTTAGAGTCTGTCAGGCCTATACCTGTTTAAGCTGTGGCAATGGATGTCAGATAATGTTTAGTGTAGTGATTTAAGGCTGGTGCTTCCTCCGGCACAAAATCAACAGAAATGGAAAACTCAAGGAAAGGGAGTTTCTGTAGGGAGGTGGGCAGAGGCTGGCATCCGTGGTCCCACGTGGTGCCGGTCACATCTGCATGGATCCATGAGGTGCTGGTCACATCTGCATGGATCCATATGGTGCCTGTCATGTCTGCACGGTTACGTGGTGCCGGTCACATCTGCATGGATCCACATGGTGCCTGTCACGTCTGCACGGTTCCATGTGGTGCCGGTCACATCTGCATGGATCCACGTGGTACCTGTCACATCTGCATGGATCCACGTGGTACCGGTCACATCTGCACGGATCCATGTGGTACCGGTCACATCTACATGGATCCACGTGGTACCGGTCACATCTGCATGGATCCACGTGGTGCCAGTCACATCTGCATGGATCCACGTGGTGCCTGTCACATCTGCATGCTGCCAGGGCAAGGCAGGCTGGGGTGCCAGGAGGATGGCACGCGTCAGCCAAAAGACAGACCTGGGAAACAGTGCAGCCCCCTCTGTGGGTGAGCCAGGGAGTGTGCATGGCTCCTGCCTCATCCCTACTATGGAGGTAAGAAGCTAGGGGCAGTGTGGCTGGGAGGTCTGGGGTCAGTCTCTTGACCTCACGGAGCCCCACTGCCATCTTTCAGAAATCAAAGGTAACCCTGGGACAGCGGAAGTGTCCCAGAGGAAAATAAAGCAAAATGAAAAGGGAGGCTGGGTTGTGCTGCTGTCAGCCAGGGCCCAACCTCGGCTCCCACAGGCACTCACTTTGTGCCAAGCATCCTTCCAGGTTCTGAGGATACAGTAGCAAGAAAATCCATGTGCCCGCCATCAGGGAGTTCACCTTATTGAGTCTGTCTGCTAGAGAAGTCTACTCGACGGCCGGCTCCATTTCCAATGATCTGTGTGGAGTCTTGTCCATCCCTCTCCACACACACACGTGCACAGAGGCAGCATCCCTCTGCGTACATAATGCATAAGTAGTCCTCTCTGGAGGCATTTACAAAGAAGAGAATCACTGGTGGACAACAGGCCACCAGTTAAGCACTGATTATAAAGAGATGCCACAGTTTTCTCTCTGTTAACACCCCCATGGCTCTTGAAGGGCCAATGACTATGCCCATTCCCATATTCTAGATGTTAACTTGTCTTTCATCCCCAAGTGTAAGATTTATCCCAGGTGTCCATCAGAGGGACACTTAGTTTGCATTCCTTCATCCTATGCCCTGTGATACGCAGTTAATCCACCTTGTTCAAATCCAGCAAAGCCGTGACTTCGTGCGGTGGCACGGGAGGTTCAGACACCCCAAGGTGATCGTTATTCTCGCCCATGACTGCCATTCATCCCCTTCCTGAATGGCAATGCCATGCCACCTGCCCGCTGGTGCGTTAATGTCACTCAAGCCCCGGCACGGCTGCACCTGTCTTTGCTCTTCCTTGGCCTGACTGCCCTCCCGTGAATGTGCAGATTAATGAGATGAGGAAAATCCAAAGGGCACATTTCCATTCAGACGCAGCACTTGTCCTAGAAGCCGCCTCTCTGAGAAGTGCCTGCCAGGGTGGGTGTGTGGCCCAGCTGCGGAGACACTGCTTGGAGTACTGCAGCCTTTATGGGAGTGCCTGCATTCACATCCCAGCTCTATCCTCAATGCCAGCTCCCTGCTAAATGCAGCCTGAGGCATCTGGTGATGGCTCAAATATATGGGAGACCTGGTTGGATCCCAGGCTTCCAGCCTCTGTCTGACCCAGATCACGCCATCACAGATAGTTGAGAGGCAAATCAGTGGATGGCAGATGTGTCTCTCTCTTTCAAATACATAAGTAAATAGAAATGAAGAGGTTGTCTTCTTGTGACAAACCCTCTGATGAGGCTGAATCTTGGACTTTTCTCTAGTTATATTTGTAATATTTATTTCAGAGTGATACAGGTCTACATTTATGACAAAGATGACAACAGCAAGCAGTCGGAGGTAGACACACCCAGGGTCAACCTCAGTCTATGCACAAGTACGTGGTGTGGTCCCGGGTTGACACAGTGCAGCTGCTGCAACCCACCCCTCTGGTCTGCCTTCCTCCTGGGCCACCAGCCTCGGCCTGTGCACAGTCTGCCTCCGGCATCATCGTGCACTCTCTGTCCCAGCTGTCATGTCTCTCAACGTGATGGGAGCAGTGGCTTTCTAAGAGCCGAACTGTAGATGTCAGGAACGTGGCAGTTAGGGATGCTGCAGGAGCAAGGTGGCCTTGGCCTTTGGGGCGCACTGTGGCTTTTGGATCTACCTGGCTTGACGGAGGAGGGTGCTCAGGCAGAGCCGTCTGCTTTGGGGCGCTTGATTACATCCCAGTCACCACCTTAGTCAAGGCAGCTGGTGCCCTAAAGTCGAATTCTAGTTGCCATGTTAGAAACAGAATCTGCTTATGATTTTTAAAACGGAGGTTTACCTTTTCAAAAAGAACAGTCGAACTTTCTCCTCTTATTATTTTCAAATGTAAACCTGTGTATATACCACCACATATTTGTGTTTTATTTTTAATTTTTTATTTATATCAGGAAAAAATTTCATATATATGGTTTTAAAAATATTTATGTCAAAGGCAGAGATACAGAGGGAGAGAAAGAGAGGTCTTCCATCTACTGATTCACTGCACAAATGGCCAAAATGGCCGGAGCTGTGCTGATCAGGAGCCAGGAGCTTCTTTTGGGTCCCCTCTGTGGGAACGGAGACCCAAGCACTTGGACCATCTTCTGCTGTTTTACTAGGCCAAACGCAAACAGCTGGATTGGAAGAGGAGCAGCCAGGACACAGACCAGCACTTCTATGGGATTCTAGCAGCAGAGGCAGGGGCTTAGCCTATTATGCCACAGTGCCAGCCCCTCATATATCTAGTTTCAGAGCTTCCTACTCTACCCTCCCTCCCTGCCTCACAAGCTTAACCCTCCTCTAAATAAAGAATTCAACAAGTAGTAAGCAGGAAAAAACACTATTTCACTAGAGTATAGACAAGGACTATAAACAATGATGCATGTATACACATGTATGTAACATGTTCCAGCATGCACCTGTGTGCTACAGATGATGATCTGTAGCATATTCACACATGTAAGCACAGAATGTAGCTTCTACAAAGGCTTGAGGAGGGTGTCCATTTCTGTCCTTTAGCACAACACACACCCTCTTGATGCCAAATGATGCACTTTAGCTTTATTCGGTTCTTCAATCTCAGTTTTCCAAATCCACCCTTGCTCTCGGTGTCTCTGTACCCACTCATGGTCTTGGGGAAGCCACTCAGGTCCTTGGAACCTTGTTACCTCCTGTGCACTGTTACCCGGTCGTGTACGCATGGTCTCTGCCATCGTCAAATGCTTTCATATGCTGTCTGTCTCTTGTAGTCCAGAGCCTCAGAGAGGCTGAGTGACCTACTGCACTCCTGCCAGGTACACGGCAGAGCCTGCACAGAGCTTGGGGTCCCTGTCACTTCTATACATCACGCAGATGGCCGGGGAGAGTGAGTGGGCTTAGAGCAGAAGAAAAATGCACAGACAAGTCAGATGACTGTCAGGGTCTCTTTCTTACCTAACATAGCTCATGGGGAATAGAACCCCATTTTACAGGCCAGATCTATGTAATACTTTGTCATTGTTTGATATGATTTAGGGGGCTTATCATAGAGACTCTGCAAGGGAATGGAAACTCATTTGCCACCCTGCATCACAGGGAGTTGTGGCAAGGTGATCTGAAATCAAGTCCGCCCAGTGTCAAGTCCATGTCTCTTTACAGTCCCTGTTGCTTTGTAAAGACAGAGCCACGTAGGGAGAATGATTGCTGACGGCTGCATGGTGGTGTCTGTTTACAGCTAAGGGTGAGGACCGCTGCCAGTGCTATCTTCTCTTACTTCAGTCACCTGGCAAACCGCCCTGGCTCCAGAGTTGAGCCAAGGCCATCTTATTCCTGGTTCCTTATTTCAATCACTAGCAGTGCCTCCCACTACCAATTTCTGAAGGACTTCCAACCTTATTACCTCTTGGAGAGTATTTGTGGAAATGCCTGAGGCAAGCTTTATCTTTATTCCCCCTCTGTTCCTTCCCATGATTAGGGTCTTTCTGCCACTTGGCTGCTATGAAGTTTCTATTACTTGATAGCAAGCATGGCGCAAGAGCAAAGGCCCCTTCATTGACACAGACTGCAATAGATTTTATAACCAAATAGATGCATCCTAAATGCAGCTGGCTCTACAGGTCCTCAGGTGGCAATAGATTAAGCCCTTGCAAACTTTATTCTTTGATGGCTGGTGATTAGGACTAGAATTAATGTTTCTAGATTGATGTAGGACAATATATCTACAGTGTTTCAATGAGTGTCTCAGAGCAAAACATTTGGAAAGAATCATTCTTTTGTGTGCCAAGACAGAACTTACTTATAGGGAATTATGAGCATGAAGGTCTCGGCCAACACGCAAGTGAAAGTATTTACACGTCTGCAAAATAATTGCTGATTGACAACTTTGGCACATGTTGTACAGGAATTATTAGCTGCTCAGCTAATATTATCAACTACTGAGATGATCACTTAATATATTTCATTGAAATATGAGGTGATTTGATCCTGAAAAAAATTCACAAACACACACACAAGCATATTTATTTTATACTTTATTTCCCCTCCCCTATGTGAGTGGGTAGAAATGTATTCATTAAACTCCTATCATGTGATGGGCGCTTAACATGTAAAATATCATTTAAATTTCCCAAGGTGGTTAGATCACCATTGTCACTTAACAAATGAGAGAAATGAGGCTGAAGGGACTTGGCATGACAACAACATTGGGTTTCAACCCAGATCTCCCTGACAAAATGCATTCTCTGTTCACACTCATTGTCACACGCAAGTTCACGATATGGGAAGGTCGTTCTTATGAGTCCCAAGGACTTGCTGTCTTTCCTCCTGCATCACACAACGCTTCACACTAGCATCCAGGCTCACAGCTCTGGTCCATCTGACCCAGCAGTGTACTGGATCGTGAGTGAGAAGAATCACAGGCCAGCAGAGTGCCATGCTCCAAATGCTGAAGCCGGCTGCTAATGCCACTTCCCTGGTCTGTGTGCTTATGCTCTCTGTCCTATGGCATTTTTCAAATATTCTCAGGTTTTCTAGGATTTATCCTTGCTTATCCTATGGTTCAACTTTATGCAACTAAGCCACAGAAGAGAGGGGTCATCATAAAGTATAGTGTGTATTATCTTTGGATTCCATTTGTCCACGTGCTCCTTCTTCTTAAATATATTTTCATTTGAGAGGCACAGAAGCAGAGAGTTCCCCTCTGCTGGTTTGTTCCCCTGATGCCTTCAACAACTAGGCCAAAGCTGAGAGCCAGGAACTCAATCCAGGTCTCCCATGTGGGTGGCAGGGACTGAGCTACTAGAACAGTTACCAGCTGCATTCCCTCCCACCCCCACCCCGAGCCCCAGTGCGCATTAGCAGGAAGTTGGAATTGAGAGTGGAGCCATGACTTGAACCTAGGCACTCTGATATTGGATGAGGGCATCCCAGTCTTAGCCGTTGCACTGAATGTCCACCCCAACAAACTCTAAATTACCCTCTTATAAGAGTGTTACTAGGGTAAGTGTCAATATTTTCAGATATTTGTCCTTGCCACTTGCTAATTGAGAGATATCATTTTATGTCACCTTCCTGCAATTCAGTTCTCTCAATTACAAAAATCAAATAAATAAAAACCATCTGACTTACCTCCCAAGATTGTTGTCAAATAGTAGGTGAGATCAAAGTTCACAAAAGTACTTAAGTGTGTGGTGCAAACTGTTAGCACAAACATGACAGAGCATCTAGTAACCCTGAAACTACCATCTCCAAAAGCCAAAAACTCTTCTCTCCTTTTGCCAGTCCATGGAACCAAGATGGCAGAACTTACCTTCTCTCTGGTCTTCCTGTTCCAACTTCTATCATTTCTATTGCCCTCTCACAACTTGGAAGGCATTCTCGCCTCCATTTATCTTTCTTATTTCCTTGTCTCCTCTCTCTTTCTGCCTCTCAGAGACAGGAAGAAGAGAAGTGTACTCAAGTGTGACAACACAAGAAGAAACAGACAAGTACTTTGAGATGTATAGACTAAGGGGAAGGGACCCCCAAGGAGGCAGGAATCAGCTGCTTCTGTTAGAAGTGGCAACCAGGATTCCAATAAAGGAAAGACTAGGGAGGCCTCAAAGGGAGATGTGGTCCCACGTATTTGATGAAAACAGAAATATGGTCCCAGGCATAAACCTGGGGCATGCAAGGCAGATGAAGGAGCATGATCAGAACTTGAACCTGACCCCTACCCAACTCCTTCTCCTGGTGAGGGCAATGCAGGCTTTCCTAGAGCGTATCCTCTTCACATCCTCCTGCCTAATGCAGGCAGCTGTGTTAAACCCAATCAAGAAAGTAATCCCATCAACCTGCTCCTGGGAGGTGGTGCATACTGAGTCATCCCCCAGCTAAGAGAATGACCTTTGGTAATTAAGGCAGGCTCACTCCGCAAGCAATTGGCAATAGGAGATGCTGATAGGAAGGCAGCGCTTGCTTTATGAGGAACTGAGCTGTGTCATCTTTGACAGGAAATGAAGGGTCTCAGTGATGGGAACTGTTTATCCTAAAGTTACTCGGGGAAATACTGACTTCACCTTCATGTCTACTTTCTGCTCAAAGGCCCAGAGCTCATGACTGTCCTGTGGAGGGCCAACACTTGGAAACAACCGAGTCTCCATGAGCTACGTGTATGTTCAGAGCACAGGAAAGGACCCAGAGGTGGGCTCCTTCTCACAGACACAGTGTGGAGTTTTGAAGCAGAGTTTTTCCTGGAAGGCAGGGATCGTGAGGAGGAGGACTGCGGTGGGGTAATAAGATGGATAACTAGAGGTGACTTCTTTTTCTGACAAGTCTGTGGCTCTTAGCTACACAAAGCAAATACCATTCTTCATAAAATAATCCTTTCAATAAATGCAAATGTGAGCTTATGGTGAAGAGAATGAAATGCTCAGGTTTCAGAAAAGGAGCACAGATTGAAAGCCATCAAGGGGGAAACACTTCGTGGGTGCCACGCAGAGAGTTGCAAGTCTTGGAACCTCTGTTAGGTTTGCTTACAGAAGCTGAACTACTGTAGCTGTAGAGCATAAGGAACTTTTTGTGAGTATTTGCACTTGTGTGACCATAGGAGTTCATTGAATCAGGAGCATCAGGCAGTGTAGCTGCATCTGGGGCTGAGATGAAGTGAACTGGCAGTGCTTGGGAAGGAAGGGAAGACATGAAATGGAGAGTGTCACAGACAAACTGGGATCCGTGAACACAAATTAGAACGAGTGAGGATGAACTAGAGCCTGTGTCCCTCACTGCCTCCACCCATTATTTCACTTGCCATTATGCAGGCAACCTAAGGAAGAAGCTGGTGTCCTTTGGCAGGGAGCTTCCAGGAGATGTCAAGGAAGCTGGAGGCTGGTTGTCACCCCACGCCAAATCAGGGAGTTGGCAGAACGAAACGAGGTGATTGTCCAAGGACCTCGTGGGCACAAACATGGCTGCTGATCCACTTCTTCCTTCTAACTCTTGCTTGTGTTTCGTGAGAGCTATGTTGACTTAGAGCCACACAAGGGGAGGACATTTTGGAGGATGCGGCCCCAGATGAGTGACAAGGTATAAGGCCAACCACAGCAATTGTGAGATCAAGTCTCAAAAATAGTGAGGACAGGAAGGAGGTTCTGAGTCCATCTCAGATGGGAGATAGGACCTAGCAAGACTTTTTGGATTAGCACAAACCATCCAGAGAGGGACTGACAGGACCGACTTAGACTTCCTGTTGTATTTTCCAGCAGATCTATTTGTCGCTTGCTTTCACTTACAAACATTTTACAAGGTGAGCTATGATTTTAGTTGCCTGCCTCATTTTAAGACTGCCTTTATGTCTTTTTACAAAGATCAAATGATTAGGGCTAGATCAGGAAGATATAATAGTGAGTCAATTTATCACCGTGGCAGGTAGATAAGATCAACCTTTATGTTGGACATAGGTTTTAATGGGAGGCAATAAATAGAGTGTTACAGACAACCATTCTAAGAATGCTTGCTATGTGGCAAATGTAGCCTAGTCTCAGATCTCAGATTGCAAGCCAGTTCTTAGCATTGTAATGGTGTATATCTTTCAACACAATAATAAAGGCCCTGGCTTATTTTAGCCCATAAGTTAGAAAGAAACTCAGCTCTGTGACAATAAGATACAGAACAAATACAGACTTAACTTAATTTTTATGCTAACAGGTATGGTTATATTTGCTAATATTTTCCTTTTTGTCTAAGAAGATATATTGGCTAGCTCAGGGCTAATCTCAACGCAACTGAGTCAACAGACTCTCAGTTTTTAGAAGTTCTTTGTTAACTGTTAACTGAGTTTCACATAGATTCTGCTTCAGTTGTGTTGTTTAGCCAAGGATGAAATAAGGAATAAGATGTCTATAATTCAAAATCCTACCGGATGGAGAGCAGAAGCAGGAGTATGAGAGTGAGGGAGGGAGGGAGAAGGAGAGGGAGAGCGAGGGAGGGAGGGAGGGACAGAGAGAATCTATAAAAGGGGCAATTTCTCTCTGGCCTCTGGGAAGAAAAACTAGAGGCTTCTTTGAGAATGGAAACCCAGGGCTCTGCTTCCTGCCGACCTGGTTTCAGTTGCCTGTGTGGGTCAGGAACTCTCAGGCAAAGAGGTTGGCTGCAGGCTAAAATGACTCACTGGAGTTTCTCTCAAGGAAAATAGTTAAAACACAAAACAGCAAGATTTGTTTTGAGAGGCAAATGGGACAAAACATAAAAGGTTTTCTATTAGGAAGAGTTTACATGGAAACTAATAACAAAATGGAATCTCTTTCCTGTGCAGGAAACTGCTGAGAAAGCAGTAGACTGCCCAGAGGCTAGAGTGACAGGAGGTCTGAAAATGGACATAAGTGAAGTACATTTAAAATGGTTCAAGACATAGACATTAAAGATGGAAACAAACCACTAAAAAGATGCTTTGAGTAAAGAACAGTTTATTCTAAAGGCTTATTTTATTTATTTGAAAGAATGACAGAGATTAAAAGGGAAAGAGGGGAGAGGGAGAGAGAAGTGAGAGAGGAGAGAGAGAGAGAGAGATAGAGAGAGAGAGAGAGAGCGAGCTTCCGTCTGTGAGTTCACTCCCCAAATGACCACAATAGCTGAGACTGGCCCAAATCCAGGAGCCCAGAGCCTCCTCTCCCACACGGGTGGCAAAGGCCCAAGTAGTTGGTCCATTCTCTGGTGCTGTCTGAGGCACATTAACAGGGAGCTGGATCAGAAGCTGTGCAAGCAGCAGCCTATCTCATTGTGCCACTACGCCAGCACCAAGAACAGTTAAATTTGATTAATAACATATTCAGTGTTCCACAATAATATTTCCATTTACAGGAACATCCTAAAGGAATGAGTAGAATAAGCATTAACTTAGTCACAACTGAAGAAAGAATTAGTAAGGTGGAGGTGATAAGATGGAAACTGTGATAGGTTAAAAGATGTAGGAGATTCAAAAAGTCTTACCTCCAAGAGGAGATAATAGAGTGGGAAAAGAATAAATTCAAAGGAAAAGTGTTTGAGCATTTTAGGGAATTGTGAAAAATGTGAATCCTCAGAGTCAAGAAAAACAATGCTAAATATAGAGCCAAGAAGCAAATGAATCCATCCCTAGTGTTTGGTATTGGGACAGAGAAAAAGGGAAGAGGGGGGAGGTTTCAAACTAGGAAGGAGAAAACCCCAGACTCGCTGCAAAGCACCATCAGTTCTGCTTTCGCAACTGCAGTGATTTCTCAAGACCTGCAGGCAGATGCTATGCGACAGAATGCCAGCCAGGAGTTTTGAGTGAGCTACATTATGGCTCAAGAATATAAGTGAAATAAAGACATTCCCACAACCCTGTTGTCCTCCCTGAAGAGAAAGACCCCTCCCCAAGGATTGCCACTTACACGTCTGCGCAGACAGAAATGCTAAAGCCAATCTATTGGGAACTGGAGATCCGATTCTGCAAAGGATTGAGCTGAAAGAAGCCAGGACAAGCAAAGGAATTCATCAATGCGTGGAAACCCAACAAGAATTGGCCATATGAAGCAACCCCTGCGGTAATGAATGATCATGGCTAATTTTAAATTTCAAATACAAGGTGAAGCTAAAATATTAAATTGCATAGCTAGTTAGGTAGTAGAGGGGTGGTCAGAGTTAAAGAAGTTTAAGATTCTTGTATAGCTCGAGAGAAGGAGGACAGAGATATTAATTAGATCTTGGTAATTCAAGTAAATCTGCAAACATCTAAGAATGTCCAGCAAAACAGTGCAACTGTAGGTTATGGAAAGCTTCATAATGGAGAAGGGAAAGAAAGCAGTGAGGAAAAGACTAGAGTCATTTATGGATGACCACACCCTTCACCCTCCTCCCAGGCCCCACACCCAGCCACATAGCCAGAGGGTGGAGGCTGAGGATGGTGAAGTTATAAAACTCAATGAAATAGATGAAACGATGCCAGAATCAGCCAGGACTCTGAACTCTTAGAGGGAGAGGAATAGACCGGCAGCAGAGGCTGAGTGTCTGAAAAGGAGTAAGCTGTCATCATGTTCTGCTTCCCCATGGCAGAGGGCAAGGGCAGCAGCTGCCCCTTCACATGGGCCGAGATGGGCCCTGCCAAGGCTGACTACGTGGGTCATTAATGGGGGCCCAGAATGAACACACGGAAGAGATGTTTGACCACAGAGCCAATTCACCTTCCTGCTGGAGATGTGAATCCTCCTTTCTCCTAAGTGGCCCAGTGCCCATTGAGATGTCTACTGGCAAGGACCTAAATGCCCAGAAATCTACAGGGTCCATTTGGGGCCCATTGTGGGGTGCAGCAGACTAAGTTGCTCTCTTCAATGCTGGCGTCCCCTGTCAGAGTTTCTGATTTGAGTCCCTGTTGCTCTTCTTCCAATTCAGCTTTCTGCTAATGTGCCTGGGAAAGCAGCAGATGATGGCCCAAGTACTTGGGCCCCTTCCAACCAGGTGGGAGATGAGGATGGAGTGATAGAGTTCCTGGTTCCTGGCTGCACCCTAGCCAAATCCTCTCCTTTGCAGCCATTTGGGGAGTGAGCCAGCAGATGGAAGATTTCTTTCTCTGTCTCTCTCCCTCTCTCTGTGTGACTCTGCCTTTGAAATATAAATATATATATTTATATTAAATATAAATTAAATATAAATATATAAATCTTAAAAGAAGGGTGGTGCTGCATGTCTTCTCCATACCTTTCCTTTCCACATCCTCTCATGGCACTTGAAGTCTCAGTGATTATAGGTAGGGCATCCTGAGTGCTACCCTCTTGAGATACAGAAGAGGACAGAACACTGAGAATCTGTATCTGAAGTTAGGGGTTTGGAATCCTAGCAAAGGTGTGATACTGATGGTGCCTATTACTGGTTGAGTCAGGGTTGCCAACAAATCCTTGGACACATGTTTTATCTGCTCTTTCAAGTCCATTGGAGCTGTAGTAAAATTATCTGATCCATAAGTTTCATGCTCCTAGTACAGATGAAAAAAAAAGTGAGAATCAGGTCATTAACTTGTTCTAAATTGCACAGCAACTATAAGGCCAATATGGGATTTAAACCCAGATTATTTGTATTCTGAATTTTTTCATTAAATTTTAGACAATGCATATCTCTAAATTTCCTAAGCATTTTACATCTCTGCATTCTTACTCTCTTTGGCCTGTTTTTGGAGAGAAGCAGAACACACACGCACACACACACTGGTATCTGCACATTCACAATCTCAGGTCTGCTCAGCTAACAACGTCGTACACACCTACAAGGTAGCTTTCTGTTTGCCTGCCTTGTTTACCTCGACATTCTGCTCCCACAGCAGAGATATGTTGCTCAGAATTTGCAAAGATAACTGAAAACAAACCCATTTTCTTCCATCCTAAAACCAGATGGACTAGGACCAAGAACAACCCAAGAGCTGACGCCTCACGTGTAGCCCCGGAAGTCTTTGAAGCACAGTTTGTCAGTACAGAAAGCCCCAGTTAGGGGGAGAGAGGCGGGGGGCGGGGCTTGCAGTCCAGCATGCTGTGTTTATCCCCTTAAAGGGATCTGAAGGGTCAGCCATGGAAGCTTTGGGCAGAGGCCTGGCTGTGCTCCAGCCATATGACCTTGGGCAGGGTACCAACTTCAAGTCTCAGTGGACAGCCCCTGCACTCACTTCTCTGGTCATGACTCACCACCTCACACAGCCTCCTTTAATTCCATTATTTTATTCATTCTACGCAAGACTTAGATCTGTTAGAACATTCTTGTTTAGCTTACACTGATGACCGCTTCCCAGATGTCTAAGAACATGCAACTTGAGTCATTCAAACCATGCTTAAAACTCTAGCTCCATTGCTCACTTACTTCCCATCTTACCTTGTAGTAATTAACACTTCTGGTCTTGGCATCCTCACCTACACACAATGATGGTAGAACCTTGTTGGATGTAGATAGTAAGAAACTAATATCTAAAGGGCTTGGAACTCTACCTTGTGACTTGGCATGGATCAGTGTTTGCCACCTGGTGTACTCTCCCAGGGCCATCCTACCAGGCTGTGGCTGGTCTCCAGATTCTGTTCTCGCTCTCTCCTGTTACCCAACAGTGGTGGCTCTCATCTTTCTGACATGTTCTAATCACATTACCCCTGTTGCCAACCTTTTTGAAACTTGGCTCCCAAGTTCAATCTGAGCTCTGTACTATCCCCAATATTCCAGACTCCTCCTGGACTGGAACTGACATTCCTACTTCCCCTCATGCTATGGGACTCTGTTTTAGGCAAATAAATGCCCTTTGGGGTCTCCATGTCTGCTGATTCAGAAGTCCTCTCCATCTTTTCTACTGGACAATATACCATTCATTCATTTTTTTTAAAGATTTATTTTATCTATTTGAAAGAGTTACAGAGAGAGGTAGAGATAGAGAGAGGGAGGTCTTCCAACCACTGGTTCACTTCCCAATTGGCTGCAATGGCCGGAGCTGCGCCGATCCGAAGCCAGGAGCCAGTAGCTTCTTCCAGGACTCCCACGCAGATGTAGGGGTCCAAGGACTTGGGCCATCTTCTGCTATCCCATGCCATAGCAGAGAGCTGGATCGCAAGAGGAGCAGCCAGGACTAGAAGCGGCACCCATATGGGATGCCGGCGCTTCAGATCAGGGCGTTAACCCACTGCCCCACAGTGCTGGCCCCCCATTCATTCTTTAAAGCCAGATTAAAAATCTCTTCCCCAAACTCATCAGGCACAGGTTTGGACTACTACAGCACTGTTTATCTTCCTCCAACTCAATGCCTGCCATATTTTGAAGTTTCTGTCCCCTTACTGGACTATAGGAGTGGGATGGAACCTTATGCTTATGTAGGTACTGGAATATAACAGGTGTTCACATCTGATTAATTTCTTCCCCTCTAAATCATGCAACCTCTGTGTCAATGATGACTTCTTACTCCAATGTTCCAAATGATGCCAGCTTCAATTAACATTTTTTTTGCTCCAGAAAGTTGGGCAATGTATCCTTGATCCTCCCAAGATCTCTTGCCTTCTTCATGTTAACAGAGCTTTCTGAAGAACCTGCCCTAGGGTCTACTGTCACCCTCCAGAAAGGATTTTTTTATTCATTTACTTGAGAGGCAGTTACAGACAGAAGAAGAGACAGAGAGCGAGGTCTTCCATCTGCTGGTTCACTCCCCAGCTGGGAGCAAT
Organism: Sylvilagus floridanus; assembly: GCA_949820135.1. Classification (NCBI taxonomy): domain Eukaryota; kingdom Metazoa; phylum Chordata; class Mammalia; order Lagomorpha; family Leporidae; genus Sylvilagus; species Sylvilagus floridanus. The sequence goes on along the minus strand of OX463241.1, from coordinate 160,363,519 downwards.
GGCCAGAAGTGGGCTGATCTGAAGCCAGGAGCCAGGAGCCTCCTCTGGGTGTCTCACACAGGTGTAGAGGCCCAAGCACTTGGGCCATCCTCCACTGCTTTCACAGGCCATAAGCAGAGAGCTGGATCAAATAGGAGCAGCCAAAAGATGAACTGGCATCCAGATGGGAGGCCAGCACCACAGGCAGAGGCTTAGCTCAGTATGCCACAGCGCCATCCCTTAAAGGGCTTGTTGTTTAAGATGGTGCATCAACTCCGACAGAGATGCTACATTAGAAGTCTGGAATTGAGAGAATTGTGGAGTCTCTGGACCGATCACAGCAGAGGTTCCTGGGACTGCAGACTCATAATCAGCATTAGTGTTGCTTCACCCTGAATAATGAGATGGTAGGGAATTGATTTTCGTTAAGTAACCTCAACTGATTGATACATTTTAATATGCTGCCACTTATTCTCACTGAGAATAGCCCAGAGTCAGCATATCTTGGTGGTAGGGTTCCCGTGGGAGACAAGTGCAGTCCCTGCATCAGCAGAAGCCTTGATAAAGTGGTTCTTAATCTCAGTAGCACATGCACCCCCCGCCCAGGTGCAGGACAGGGGACTGGAGCAGGGTGGTGTGCAATCAGAGGTGTTCCTGTGATTTCTCTTCACATTTACCTATCACTGGCTAAATAGAGTAAAGTTGGAAAAAAATGTTAAGGGTTCAAAGTTTATAGACTATTTCAAAAGCTCTTACACATACAGCCAGCCATATCTGCAGGTACTGCAACCTGAAATTCACCAACCTTAGAAAATTCCAGAAACTTCCAAAAAGTGAAGCTTGAAGTTGCTGTGCACAGAGTACCACACTGAATCCATGCAGATGAAATGATGTGTAGGCATTGCATTAGGGATTCTGTGAAATCTGTGAAATCTAGAGACAAAGCATGTGGAGGATGTGTGTAGGTTGCATACAATACTATATGATAAGGGACTTGAGCATCCTTGAATTTCAGTGTTCACATAGAGTCCTGGGATGTATCTCCAGTACACACTGAGGGACAACTCTAGTGTCTCACTTAAAGACTCTTCAAAACCTTTAGGAGGCAGGTTTAGTTTTTTTTTTCCCCAAAGATTTTATTTATTTATTTGACAGAGTTACAGACAGTGAGAGACACAGAGAGAAAGGTCTTCCTTCTGTTAGTTCAGTCCCCAAATGGCCGCAGTGGCTGGAACTGAGCCAATCCGAAGCCAAGAGCCAGGAGCTTCCTCCAGGTCTCCCATGTCGGTGCAGGGGCCCAAGCACTTGAGCCATCTTCTACTGCTTTCCCAGGCCATATCAGACAGCTGGACTGGAATAGCCAAGACTAGAACCCGGCACCCATATGGGATGCTGGCGCCACAGGTGGAGGATTAACCTAGTGTGCCACAGTGCTGGCCCCAAGAGGCAGGTTTAGTTTTTATCTATTTTTAAATGAGAAAAGTGAGAGTTCTATGACTTTTCCTGGTCAAATCATAGAGCTGTAACTCATAAAAGAACATTTCTAAAACGATTTTAGTAGCAAGGGTAAGAATCTGTAGTTACATTTTTCAATTGATTTGTTTAGTTATTTAATGTCTATCAGCCTTATTAACATATACTGACACAGAAAGTCCTGACTCATCTTACTCAGCACTGCAATCCCAAAGTCTGGAGCGATTTTGGGTATACAGCGGCTTCATTGATATAGAACACAAATCTTTCAATAAACAGTGAATAAGCAAAGGCATGAGGGTTTAAGACATAAGAAAATGTTCTTGGAAGATCTGGTGAGAGTGTTCTTTGTTGATTTCTGTATGAGAGCCACTCTAACTGAGGTGAGAAGAAACCTCACTGTGGTTTGGATTTGCAGTTCCCTGATGGTTAGTGATCCTAAGCATTTTTGTCTGTGGGCCATTTGAATTTCCTCTTTTGATAATTGGCTATTCAAGTACTTTGCCCATTTCTTAACTGGCTGTTTATTTTGCTGTTGTTTAAGGTTTTTTTTTAAACTCTTTATAAATTCTGGATAGTAATCCTTTATCAGTTGCATAGTTTGCAAATATTTTCTCCCATTCTGTTAGTTACTTCTTCACTTCAATGCATGCTTCTGTTGCAGTGAAGTCAAACTAACAGTCCCGTTTGTCAATTTTGCCTCTGTTTGCCTGTGATTCTAGGGTCTTTTCCAAGAAGGCTTTGTCTATGCCAATGGCATGGATAGTTTCCCTAATGTCCTATAGAAATGTGATGCTGTCAGGTCATATTTAGGCCTTTGATCCATTTTCAGTGGATTTTTGTTGAAGTGTAAGATAGGGGAATACTTCATACTTCTGCATGCAGATCCTGTTTTCCCAGCACCATTTGTTGAAGAAACCCTTTTTGCTCCAGGGATTGACGTTAGCTCCTTTGTCAAAGATAAGTCGGTTGTATATATGTAGATTGTTTTCTGGAGTTTCGATTCTGTTCCATTTGTCTACACTGGCTTTATGTCGGTACCAGGCTGTTGTGATTATAACTCTCCTGGAGTATGTCTTGAAATCTGGTATTGTGATACCTCTGGCTTTGTTTTGGTAGTATAAGGTTGGTTTAGCCATTCAAGGTATCTTGTGTTTCCATATGAATTTTAGTATTGCTTTTTTCTAGATCTGGGAAGAATGTTGTTGGTATTTTGGTTGGGATTGCATTGAATATATAAATTACTTTCAGTAGTATGGACATTTTAATGAAATTGGTTCTACCAATCTGTAAACATGGAAGATTTTTCCATTTTCTGTATATTCTGTGTCTGTCTTTAATGTTTTATAATTTTCATCATAGAGATCTTTGACATTTTAGTTAAATTTATTGCAAGGTATTTAATATTTTCTGTAGCTATTGTAAATGGGATGGATCTTAGAAGTTCTTTTTCAGCCATGACATTGTTTGTGTATACAAAGGCTATTAATTTTTGTGTGTTAATTTTGTAACCTGCCACTTTACCGAATTGTCTCTTAGTGGAGTCATTTGGATCCCCTATATATAGAATCATGTCCTCCTTAAACAGGGATAGCTTGGCTTCCTCCTTCTCAGTTTGTATCCTTTTGATTTCTTATCTAATGGCTCAGGCTAATACTTCAAGGACTATCTTGAATTGTAATGGTGAGAGTGAGCATCCTTGTCTCATTCCAGATCTTAGTGGGAAAGCTTCCAACTTTTTCCCATTCAATAAGTTGCTGGCTGAGAGTTTGTCATAGAATGCCTTGATTGTGTTGAGGAATGTTCCTTCTATACTCAATTTGCTCAAGGTTTTCATCATGAAAACAGTTTTATCAATGCTTTCTCTTCATATATTGAGATAATCATATGGTTTTTATTCAATTTGTTAATGTGATATACCACATGTATTGATTTGTGATTGTTGCACTATCTCTGCATACCAGGAATAAATCCCACTTGGTCCAGGTGGTCTTTCTGTGGTGTTGTTGAATTTGATTGGTTAGTATTTTGTTGAGGATTTTTGCATCTATGTTCATCAGGGAAATTAGTCTATTATTCTTTTTCTCTGTTGCATCTTTTTCAGGTTTTGAATTAAGGTGATGCTGGCCTCATAAAAGGAGTTTGGGAGGATTCCCTCCCTTTCAGTTGTTTTGAATAGCTTGAGAAGAATTGGAATTAGTTCTTTAATGTCTGGTAGAATTTAGCAGTGAAGTCATCCAGTCCTGTGCTTTTCTTTGTTGAGAGTCATTATTACTTATTCAATCTCTGTTCTTCTTTATTGGAGTGTTTATGCTTTCTGTGTCTTCATGGCTCAATTTTGGTAGGCTGTCTGTATCCAGAAATCTATCCATTTCCACTAGGTTTCCTGTTTTGTTGGCATACAGTTTTTTATAGTGATTCCGGATGATTCATTTTTTATTTCTGTGGTGTCTGTTTTTATATTTCCTTTTTCATCTCTGATTTTATTGATTTGGATCTTTTCCCTCTTTTTTTTGGGAGGGGGGTTAGTTGGATCAGTTATGTATCAGTTTTTTTTTTTTTTTTCAAAAAAAGAGCCCTTCATTTCACTGATCTTTTGTATTGAGTTTTTTGGTTTCAATTTTGTTCTCTAATTTTTGTTATTTCTTTCCTCCTACTTATTTTGGGTTTGATCTTTTTTTAGGTCTACCTAGTGCCTTTCCAATTTCTTGATGTTGGCATAAATTGCACTTAAGTTCCCTCTTAACACCGTTTTTGCTACATCCTGTAAGTTTTGATATGTTGTATTGTCACTTCAATTATTTGCAGAAATTTTTTTGATTTCTCTCTTGAATCCTTCTATGGCCCACTGATCATTCAGGAGCATGTTGTTTAGTTTTCATGAGTTTTGATATGTTCTAGAGATTCTTGAATTGTTGATTTCCAGCTTCATTCCATTGTGGTCTGATAAGATGCATTGTATGATTTTGATTTTTTTTTAATTTGCTGAGACTTGCTTTATGGACTAGAATGTGATGTATCTTAGAGAAAGTCCCATGCACTGGTGAGAACACTGTGTTTTCTGCAACTGTGGGATGAGAAGTTTTGTAGATATCAGTTAGGTCCATTTCATCTATAGTATCGATTAACTCTATTCCTTTGTTGATTCTCTGTTTGATCTGTCCATTGTTGAAAGTGGGATATTGAAGTCAACCACTACTATTGTATTGGAATCTAGGTCTCCCTTTAGATCCACTAACATTTTTTTAAATAGCCAGGCGCCCTGCAGTTTGGTGCATATACATTTATTTTAATGACATCTTGCTGTTAAATCAATCGCTTAATCATTATATGATGCAGTTTTTTGTATCTTCTATTGGTTTTTGTTTTAAAGTCTATTTTGTCTGATATTAGGATGGCTGTACTTGTTCTTTTTTGATTTTTGATAGCGTGGAATACCTTTTCCCATCTTTTCACTTTGTGTGTATCTTTGTTGGTGAGGTGTGTTTCTTGTAGGCAGCAAATAGATGGGCATTGTTTTTAATTCATTCAGCCAGTTTGTATCTTTCAACAGGAGAATTGAGGCCATTTGCATTCAAGGTTATTATTCATAAGTAACAACTTGGCCCTGCCATTTTTCCATAAATATTCCTATTGCTTATTTTGGATTTCCTCTGTTCTTTTACTGTGAGATTTTCTGCATTCATTTTCATTTTGATAACTATGTTTCTGTTTTTAGAACATCCTTAAGCATCTTTTGTAAGGCTGGATGAGTGGTGACAACTCATTCAATTCTGTTTGTTTTGGGACATCTTTATTTCAGCTTCATTCATAAATGCAGGGTACAGTATTCTGGGTTGATGTTTTTATCTTAAGACTTGGAACATGCCACAATAGTCTTTCCTAGCTTGTAGGTTTTCTTTTTTTATGAGAATTCACCTGTGAGTCTAATTGGAGATCTTCTGAAAGTAATCTGGCATTTCTTTTGTGCACATTTTAGGATCTTTTCTTGATGTTTTGCTGTTGAAAATTTGGCTACAATGTGTCCTGGTGAAGATCTTAAATTAGGAGTTCTATGTACTCCCTGTACTTGGACATCCCTTTCTTTCTCCAAATTGGGGAACTTTTCTGTAATTATTTCACTAAATAGGCTTTCTGATTCATTCTCTCTTTCCATACCTTCAGGAACTGCTAAAATGTGCATGTTTGGTCATTTGATAGTATAGACCTCCAACACTGTTTTTAATTTTTCCAATTTCTTCTTCTTTTTGTCTGACTGTAACATTTCCAAAGATTTGTCTTCTATCACAGATATTATTTCTTCTGCCTCTCTAAGTCTGGCATATTTTATTCTCCCATAGGGATGGAATAGTAAAGGGATTTGGTAATATTTAATAAATACTTGCTTTTAAACTATTACATGCATGAATATTTTAATTTTTATATACATGTATATTTTTTGTTCTTTTCTTCCAATTTAGCACAACCCGCTCTGCCCTGCCCTGGTACTCATTTGCATCATTTTAGTCATGCATGTGAAATATATTCTGTAAACTATGTCTTTTTCTCCATCCCATCACTAACACCCCAGTTCAAGCAATCTTAATCTTCCACCTTTGCTGCTATGATAACTCCACAGGACAGAGGTTGTTAATTTTCAACGGCATCCATGTGCTGTTCTATGATAGCCAGCCTCCTCTGCATTTGGGTTGGCTTTGTGACTGAGTCTGCACACAACAAAGAGAACAGAGAACTTGTGTTGCCTCCATGTCTAGGTGGTAAATGAATGACTAGCCAATATTGGATGAGACTTGCAGCTTAGTGTGTCTATGCTGGGGAACCCCGTTGTTGTTCGTTGTCTTCATTTTCTTTTTCCTGATGCTGAATGATGCCCAACACTTGTAATGTGCTTATTGATCATCCTTCCCAAGTGTCTTTTCAATTCTCTTGTCTACTTTTTAAAAATTGAGTTGTGCATCATTTTATTAGTTGCAAAATTTCTTTATATTTTTTTGGGTAAAGTTATTCTGTCAGATGTATGTATTAATGATATTTTCTCCCTATGTATAACTTCTTAATCAGGCTTTTTTAAAGGTATAGTTAGAAAACACACACACACACACACGCACACACACTCACACACACACTGGAGCAGTGTGGGGGCGGGGGGAGGGATCTCCCATCTGTTGGTTCATTCTCCAAATGGCCACAACGGACAGGTCTGGATCAGGCCAAAGCTAGGAGCCAGGAATTCCATCCAGGACTCTCATATGGGTGGCAGAGACCTGAGCACTTGGGCCTCTTTTGCTGCTTTCCCAGGCACATTAGCAGGAAGCTGATTCTGAAGTGAAGCATCTGGAACTGTCCAGTACTCACATGGGGTGTGGCAGCTTAACCCACTATGCCACCATACCAGCCCTTAACCTGGACCTTTGAAGAGCAAATTTTTAAAGTTTCTCATAAAATTCAATTAACTTTCATGTACTAAATGTTTTCTAGGGCCTTTTTTCAAAATACCTGCTTTCTCCAACATTACAAAAATTCTACCTCCTATTTTCTTCTGGAAATTCTATAGTTTTTAGCTTTGTGATCTATTTCTATTTAATTTTTCAGGTAGTCTAAGATAAGAGTTGAGATTCCCTTTTTTGCCATTTACTGAAAAAAATATTTCTCCCATTGGACTGTTTGGGGCCCTGTTAAAATATTTGATTGTATAGATGTAGATTTATTCTACACCGTCTTCTAATTCAATTGATGTATTTGTCCTTTTAACAACATCATACAATTCTATTACAGTCTCAGACTGAGTCCCCCTCTGCCTCCCTCCCTCCTTCCTTCCTTCCTTATTTGAATAAGCAATGGTGAGAGCAGACATCTTTACTTTGTTACTGATCTCAGAGAGAAAATATTTATATTTCTTGAGTACATGTGAAGCATGCAGTAGAGAATTTTTAGATTTCTTCTTTTAGTTTGAAAATAATTTATGTCACGAGCGAGTTAACTTACTGAATCTTTTCTACATTTATTAAAATGGTCATATGATTTCTTTCCTGTATTATTTTTCTGGTTTACATGAGTTGATTTTCGTAAGTTAGAAGATCCTTGCATGCCTGTAATAATCTCTATTGCTTAAGATATATTATTCTTTTATATTTGCTGAATTTGGTCAGCTAACATTTTGATTAAAAGTTCTGTGCCAGTTTTCCTGAGTAATATTAGTGTATTTTTCTTTTAATGTCTTATTCTGATTTTGGCAAAAGGGTTTTTTTGGTCTTGATATTGAAATAGACAAAAAAGTTAACCTGGTATTCCCTTTTCAAAATGTGTTACAGTACTAACAAGTGAAGTGATAAAGACTTGATGTTTTCTTTGTGAGAATTTGTTTTTAAGCTAAACATAAAATTTCTTTAGGGGCTGGCATTGCGGTATAGAAGGTTAAGCTGCTGCCTGTGATGCCAACATGCCATATGGGTGCTAGTGACAGTCCCAGCTATTCCATTTTCAATCCAGCTCTCTGCTAGTGTACCTGGGAAAGCAGCAGAGAATGACCCAAGTATTTGCATCCCCACAATCCACATGGGAGACCCAGATGGAACTTCAGGCTCCTGGTTTTACTCTGGCCCAGCCATGGCTGTTGTAGTCATTTGTGGACTGAACAACTAAACAGAAGCACATTCTCTCTCTCTCTCTCTCTCTCTCTCTCTCTCTCTCTCTCTCTAACTCTGCCTTTGAAATAAATAATTTTTAAAAAAACTTTTAAAAAGTATATAGGCTTATTATTTTCTATTTCTCATTGTATTTTGATAAGTTGTAGTTTTTCATGGAATTGATTTGTATCAAATTTGTTTTATTTTAAAAAAATATTAATTTGAAAGAGTTAGAGAGAGGGAGTGACACATGGAGAGGGAGGTCTGTCTGATGGTTCATTCCCCAAATATCCACAATGGCCAGGCTGAAGCAAGGAGCCAGGAGATTCATGTAGGTCTCCCGCATGGGTTCAGGGTTCCGACACTTGGGCCATCTTTTGCTGCTATCCTAGGCACATTAGCAGATAGCTGTATTGGAAGTGAAGCAGCTAGGATATGAACAGGAGCCCATATAGGCCCATGGTGGTGCCTTAACCTGCCATGCCACAATACTGATCCCAAGATGTCAAATTTATTGGCATAAAGATGTTCATTACATTTTGTGATTATCCTTGTGATATTTGTAGAATCTGCAGTGGGGTCATGTTTTTACTCCTAATAATAGTTGTTCTCATTTTCCATTTTATCTTCCTAGTGATTCTGCAGTGTTATTAATCTTTTCAAAGAACCGCATTTCAATTTTGCTGATTTTCTCCATTGCTGGTCATTTCTGTTTTATTGATTTCTGGTCTTTATTATTATTTTATTTCCTTGACTTTATGTTTTATTTGCCAACATTTTATTGCATTTTCAAGTGGATTTCAATTCTGACTGTTAGTGGTAAGCATAGGATTTAGGCAAGTTGCTTATTCGGCCTCATTTTGCTAAAATGTAGATAATATGCTTGACTATTTCACAAGGTTTCTGTGAGAGATAAAAATGATGGGATGTAAATGTTTTTACCCAAAAATTTCATACAGTGAGTTCTTTTTTATTTTTTATTTGTTGACAAATAGTAATTGTAAATATTTATGGGGTACAATGTAATGTTTCAACACATGCATACATTTTAGTGATCATATTAGAATAATTAGCATCCATCATTTCATATATTGAAGGTTTCTTTGTAGCGTGTACGTTCAGAAGTTTTTTAGCTATTTAGAAAAATACAGTATGTTAGTGTTAACTATTATTACCCTACTATACAATAGAATACCAACAGGATTGTTTTTTTAAATTTTTTTTTAAGGTTTTTAAAATTTTTTTGACAGATAGAGTTAGACAGTGAGAGAGAGGCAGAATGAGATCTTCCTTCCGTTGGCTCACCCCCTAAATGGCCACTAAGGCTGGAACTACACCAATCTGAAGCCAGGAGTCGGGTGCTTCCTCCTGGTCTCCCATATGGGTGCAGAGCCCAACCACCTGGGCCATCCTCTACCACCTTCCTGGGACACAGCAGAGAGCTGGACTGGAAGAGGAGCAACCAGGACTAGAACCTGGCAGTCACCTGGGATGCCGGCACCACATGTGGAGGATTAACCAATGGAGCCATGGCACTGGCCCCCAGGATTGTTTTGACAATAAGAAAAAAAAGTACTTTTTAATTCAATAAAAGTAAATGTTTCTGAGATTTGACATATCTATCTTTATTTTTTTAAGGGAGTTAACTTTGGAGAAGAACCCAAGCATGGTGCTTCTTTTGTGAGCAGTTTAGACATTACTGCAGTTTATGATACATAGAAAATGTCCTCCACTTAGTGCAGTAAAATGAGATAAATCTTTGCAATCAAGTTTTACTATTAACTCTCATAATCCAGCTCTTTGAGGAGAGAGGTATTGCATGGGAAATTAGTCACTACTCCTGCTGTTACTTTAACAATTAACACTCTTACGTATGTCAGTGATCACCAGAAGCTCTTGACAGGAGCTGCCTGGACTGTGGATTCCTTTTGAATACTGACTCTTTCCGTATTTAGACAAGGCCATGGGCAAAGTAGAATTTCTCTCCTCCCTTCAGAGTAAAGTACATCCTTCTTTGATGACCACTTCTTTCTACTGGGTCTCACCACAGAAGTCTTTCATGTGGGACACTTTTTGCCACAGTGTTTTTGCTTTCCATGCTTGAAATGCTTTCATAGGTCTTTCAGCCAGACCAGAATGCCTTAGGGGCTTATTCTGAGGTCAGAGTGTTATTTGAAGTGATTGTAATTCTGAGTCTGCTGGATGGACTGCTTCCCATATTGGAGCATTCATTCTTTTTTGATTCTTTCTATTGTTGTTTTCAAACATTTAGTCCTATTTATATGATCATTTTAACAATCCTATCTATATGATCACTTTATCACAGTGAGTTCTTAATACAAGTTAGCAGCTGTATCTTATTATGTTATATACAGTATCTTGTTAACTTTTACCATTTTTCATATGTTAGAAAACCAGTTTTAAAAGATTCCTTGTCAAGGAAACAGAAAATAAGTAATTAAAAGAGCACAAAAGTCCAGGTCACCCTGACTCCAAATTTTATGCTCCTAACTGCCTTGTCACTGTCCTTTGTGAGATCAGTAGTTGCCACTTATTTGGTATTTGCTGTATACCAGCTGCAGTGCTAAATGTTTCACATGCATTACTCTAATTTCTCTCTGTACATTGCTGTGACTTTGATGGTGCTGCGGTCTGAATGTGTCTCCCCACAGTTCATGCTTTCTATACATAAAGCTCAAATTCATTTATCAGTGGTATGTGGGTGTGGTCCTTTAAGAGGTGAAAGACCTTTAACGTCATGAAGACTCTGGTGTCCTGAGTGAATTAGTGCTGTGACTGTGGGAGTAGCTCGGTGGTCACAAGGCGGGGCTTGCTATCAAAGCAGCTCTCTTCTCTCCCGTGTGCTGAATTGCCCCTGCACATTCCACCATGGCATGATGTAGAAGAAGTCTCTAGGCAGATGCTGGTGCCATGTTCTTGGACTTCCCAACCTCCAGAACTCTGAGCCAAATAAGCATCTATGTATACATTAGCTGGTCTCAAGTATTCCACTGTAGTAACACAAGGTGAACTAGGACAGATGGCACTGGCCACAGTTTACAGATGAGGAATTTGAAGTGCAGAGAGGCCAATGCATCCATCCGATACCTTTCAGCAAGAAATTGAAGCGGTCACCATTTAAACAAGGCAGGTTACTTAATAGGATCCATTTTTGCTCTTATCTGTAAAACTAGACTCCTCTTTAGCTCTATTCATTTTATTGTAGAAGTGACAACTCAAGGTTTGAACTTCTGTTTACCATAAACCAGCTATTACTCATGCACTTTAGGTGCTCAGTGAATTTGAACACAGACTCTTCTTCAGTAGTACAAAATCAATACAGGAAGCCTGCTAGGTTCTCCTGTATGTGACTGTTTCCCCCACCCCTTATCTCCTGTGTCTCATATCATGTATGTGCTTAACTTAAATCTCACCAACTGCTATACAATTTCATGTTCCATTAATCAGGGTAACCATTGTATTTGAGCTATTACACTATTATCAAAGTTAGAGGACTGTGAATGAACTCAATTTTAGAAGAAAATCTACAACTTAATTCTGCCATCTTTGTGTCTGTGAAACCATGGGAAATTCAGGCATCATGACCTTCCAGATCATTGCAGGACTAGCTCACACCATGCAAACCCCCAACTTTATGCCACATAATCCTCCCTTGCTCTCTCACGACTCAACAAAAATCCCCGTGGTTCAAGACTCCAGCCTTCATCATGTAATTACTGAACATAACACTGTAATAGCCCCTTTGGAGAGATGGTCCATTTGCTTGGCTGATTGATTGTTGTTGGTTTTATTTGTTTGTTTTTGGTGGGAGTGGAAGTAGATAAAGATGGAAGATGGAGAGGTTGCAACTCTTGTATGTTGCTGAATGAGAACTCCTGGTATATACTGCCAATGGGTTATCATTTAGTTCTCACAAGAGCCTTATGAACTGAATATTACTGTCTCCATCTTATAAATGAGGAAATTCATGCTTATAGAAGTTAAATGAGTTTCTCAGGACTGTGAGATGGTTGACGAGCGGTCCACAGGAAGATGTGTCTGCAGAAATCCAAAGTCTGCCTTCTCTTGACACCTGATCTTTAAATGAAGACCTCTCAGGTCCCCCTCTGTTCTGTGAAGGGCACACATTACCATCTCCTGTCTGCTCCTAGATTTGAGGCAATAATTTCATGCTTCCCTGTGCTCTAGCTGCTGCTCCAAAGAGCAGAGTGTTTGTAAGGTCGCTGTTTGGAATCTGCTTCATGCCATGAAGGCCTTTCAGCTTATCCTGTACCGTCCCTACGACGTGACCTTCAAGTCTGTGTCTGCTGCCCAGAGGGGCAGGATGGAGGCAGGGCCAAAAAGTAACAAATGGAGCATGTCTATGGGTTTCTGACTCGTGCTTCTACCAGGGTCTGGGAGCAAGTTCAGGACTCTATCAACTACGGAATCACTGGTTGCCTGAAAGCATCCGGCTTTGCTTCGAAAGTGATTGTTCATCTACTGGAGTTTGCAACAGGCTTCATGTATTTCCTGGCCTACCACTGACACTTTGAGTACCGCTGAACCTGGTAGGTCATAAGGTAGCAGCTCCAACTGCACTGTGTCCTGGCTAAATAATGGTCTTCACAGAGCTCTCCCTGAGTCTGCCCAGTCAACAGTCCGTCAGGGAATAGGACAGGTTGTCATCAGCGTGGCTATTTTTTCAAGTTAATATTTTATTATTTTTGAAGTAACATTTTAAATTTACTCTGTAGTCAAAGGCTTAATATTCTAGTAAATAAAGAGTTCAACAAAAATAAAAGACTATAGTTGAGCAGGTACATAGGCAAGGCTGCAAACAATAATCAAATAAGAATAATTAGCCTGGCTATTTTTTAAGAGATTTCTTTCCCTCTACACTTATGTCTTATGTACCAAGATATTTGATGCATTTTCAGCCTTTTTAGCTTTTATTTCCTATTTTATTCATTGACAAATAAAAACTGTGAATGTTTATGATGTATGCCATGATGTTTGGATATTTGCACTCATTGTGGAATGAGTAAATGGCACTAATTAAGATATCCATTATCTCACGTGCTTTGCATCTTTTCTGGTGAGAACACTTAATATATTCACTCTTTAAAATTTTTTTAAATGTATTTTCATATCATTTGAAAAGCAGAGAAAAAGAGAAAGACACAGAGATCTTCCATCTGCTGGTTCACTCCCCAAATGCATGCAGCAGCAAGGGCTGGGCCTGGTCCAAAGCCAGGAGCCTTGAACTCAGTCCAGGTCTCCCACATGGTTAGCAGGGACTCAAGTCTCTGAGTGATCGTCTGCTGCCTTGTAGGTGTGCATTAGCAGAAAGCTGGGTTGGAAGCAGGGATGGGACTTGAATGTAGGCACTCCATATAGGATCTAAGAGGCTTCCTAGCCACTGTCCCAAATGCCTGACCCACAATTTTCAAAGTATACATTATACCAAATTATTAACCATAGCTATCATAGCATACCATAGCTCTCTGAAACATTTTCTTTAAGTCTAACTGAAATTCTGTATCCTTTGAGCAAAATCTCCCCACCCTCTCCCCTTCCTCTGATCTCTGGCCCCTGAAAACCACCATTGTAATTTCGACTTCCATGAGTTTGATTCCACATATAAGGAAAATGATACAGGATTTATTTTTCTGAGACAAATTGTACTTTCTGACTACCAGGCACGATCAGCAAGAAATCCAATGTGATAGTAGAGCAGTGAGGTGTTCTGTGGACTATTAAGATGGTCAGAGTTCTGTAGACTAGATTTTGAAGAGTGCATAGATGTTAACATGGCCCAGGGTAATTTCAGGAGGGGTGTACTGCTGTCAATGCTGGGCAAAAGCCACCTGTCCCTCGTTTCTCTCTCTGCTAGGACAGAGCCAGGATCTCTAAAGGGCCAGAATGTACATAGTTTAGATTCTTTGAGCTGTGCGTTCTCTGCTGAAACTATTCAACACTGCCATTGTAGTATGAACGTGGCTGTAGGCAATATGTCAGTGAATGAGCACCATTGTGTTCCAATAAACTTAAGCTACAAAAACAGAGACCAGGTTTGCCCATGGGTGTGGCTTATGGATTCATGGGATAGGGGTGAGCAATTGTTTCCTGGAATAATAATTCCGTATGAGGTTCCAAGTCCTGAGTTTGCTTGATCCAGTAAAACGACCACATCTGGGACAACAAAGAGATTGGAGTCAACTCTATATCATGCTTCAGCAATCCACTGACTGTGTCTGATCCATTTCTGTAAGAATTAAACAGGCAAGTTAAGCGGTGCTGAGTTTAGAATTAACCCCCTAAGACAATGCTGTTTTCAAGGTGTTGGTGCCAGCCCCCAAATTCTGACCTCCTCCTGAATTATTAGCATTAATTTTGTTTCTATCTTGTCACTCCCATCATCCATAATAACCTGCACTTTATTGGTGAGGAAGTTTTCATATGGGGCTTAAACAATATTTTTTAAAGCTTTTATTTAAAGAATATAAATTTCCAAAGTACAGCTTATGGATTACAATAGCTCCCCCCCCCATAACTTCCCTCCCACCCGCAACCCTCCCCTTTCCCGCTCCCTCTCCCCTTCAATTCACATCAAGATTCATTTTCAATTCTCTTTATACAGAGAAGATCAGTTTAGTAGATATTATGTAAAGATTTCAACAGTTTGCCCTCACATAGGGACACAAAGTGAAAAATACTGTTGGAGTACTATAGTATTAATTCACAATGTACAGCACATTAAGGACAGAGATCCTACATGCTATTTTTTTAAAAAAATTGATTAATTATCTATGCAATTTCCAATTTAACACCAAGTTTTTTAAATCATTTTCAATTATCTTTATATACAGAAGATCGATTCAGTATATACTAAGTAAAGATTTCATCAGTTTGCACCCACACAGAAACACAAGGTGTAAAAATACTGTTTCAGTACTAACTACAGTACTAACTATAGTACTAACTATAGCATTACTTCACATTGGACAACACATTAAGGACAGATCCTGCATGAGACGTAAGTACACAGTGGCTCCTGTTGTTGATTTAACAATTTGACACTCTTGTTTATGGCATCAGTAATCTCCCTAGGCTCTAGTCATGAGTTGCAAAGGCTAGGGAAGCCCTTAGGGTTTGCCAACTTCGATCTTATTCTGACAGGGTCATAGTCAAAATGGAAGTTCTCTCCTCCCTTCAGAGAAAGGTACCTCCTTCTTTGATGGCCCCGTTCTTTCCACTGGGATCTCACTTGCAGAGATCTTTCATTTAGGTCTCCCCCCCCCCCCCCAGAGTGTCTTGGCTTTCCATGCCTAAAATATTCTCATGGGCTCTTGAGCCAGATCTGAATGCCTTAAGGGCTGATTCTGAGGCCAGAGTGCTATTTAGGACATCTGCCATTCTATGAGTCTGCTGAGTATCCTGCTTCCCATGTTGGATCATTCTATCCCTTTTTTGATTCTATCAGTTAGTATTAGCAGACACTAGTCTTTTTTGTGTGATCCCTTTGACTCTTAGACCTATCAGTGTGATCAATTGTGAACTGAAATTGATCACTTGGACCAGTGAGATGGCATTGGTACATGCCACCTTGATGGGATTGTAGTGGGATCCCCTGGCAGGTTTCTAACTCCATCATTTGGAGCAGGTCTGATTGAGCATGTCCCAAATTGTACATCTCCTCCCTCTCTTATTCCCACTCTTATATTTCACAGGGATCACTTTTCAGTTAAAATTAAACACCTAAGAATACTTGTGTGTTAATTACAGAGTTCAACCACTAGTATTAGAAAAATAATACTAAAATGGATAAAGTATTACATTGTACATCAACAGTCAGCACAAGAGCTGATCAAGTTACTGTTTCTCATAGTGTCCATTTCACTTCAATAGGTTTCCCCTTTGGTGCTCAGTTAGTTGTCACCGATCAGGGAGAACATATGATATTTGTCCCTATGGGACTGGCTTAATTCACTCAGCATTAAACAATATTTTTGAAAGTAATTCTGTCACCCTCAGGGACCCTGCAGCACAGCCCTCCTAAGGTCACCTGGTGGATCTCCAGGGCACACAGCTCCAGCTCCTTAGCACGCCAGCATTCAGAGACCTCACCCTTACCTTTTCACATCAGAATCAGGAGCCTAAGTGGGCTTAGAATTCTCCACGTTCGCCAGGCTGTGTTGGCTCCCACCTTGTCCTGGCAAATCTTTTGCCTGCCAGGGAACGGCTCCTCAGACTGTGCTCCCTTCTCTCTGAAGACTTCACTCACTGATGAACCCACTAGTTCTAGGTAAGACAATCATGATATTTCACCTAGCCTGCTGCTTTTACTCCACTTCCTGCTCTAATTAAGGTAGCCGTGATCCTCTGGACATCCATTTCTCATGGGCGTACATTGCACCAATTATGTTGTGTACGATTTATCCTGAACAGAAGTGTTTCATGTGTAGGTGTGTTTAATGCATACGTGTCATGTTTGGACCACGGGAAGCTAGTACCATGCCTGGGGACTGCATGTGCTGCTGATGTCTTTGCTGCTAGTGGTGGCTGTCAGCTATTTCACACTTAACCTGAGCCAGGCACTCTTTCTCAGCATTTTACATTCCTTAATGGATTATGTCAGCCAAGAGTAAGTGACTCTCATCTCTATCTAACATAAAAAACAGTCACTCTAGCTCTTCCCTCCTCCTCGGGAGAATTCACGCGATTTCTTCTTCTCCACTTGCTCTACCTGCCAATCTGGGGCAAAAACAGTGGCCTTTCCCTCCTGGCAACAGGGTCGGGGGAGAGCTCCTGAGATCAGATGAACTCTTTACCAGGAAAATACTCAAAGCACAGTGTCTCCGAAGGCAACACACAAATAGAGAGCAGCATTTATGAGCTATTTTGTGTCTCCAGGGCACAGAAATGACTCCAGCCAGCCGCCTGTCTGCTGTGCCCTTTCCAGCTGCCACTTTGTATGTTAATTACACGCCCTTAACATTTGTTATCAAATCTACTGGCTTAAACGCCTGAGATGCAGGGTGGACAGCCAGCTGCACTCAGGGCACCCATCTTCCTTGACTTTATGGAAATGAAACTCAGAGTTTGTTTACTGTGACTGAAATCCCAGGTGAGAAGACACTAATTGTAGGGGAAGGGAAGAAGGAGGCCGAGATGAGTCCATTGCGCCCTGAAAATTGGATGCACTGCACGCTTGGGTTCTGATTGTTCTTCGCCCGTGGTACCACAATTCTCTAAAGGCATCTTTTCATTTTATGTGCGTTGGACCATCCTGAAAAGCACGCATGACAAATAAATTACAGACATATGGGGATAGCTCACCAGAAGTGTTTCCTTAAAGTCTGCCTCAATTATTCAAAACAGAAAATAAACATCACAAAACACTTGAACTACACTCTCTATTTTTTTTAGTTGACAAATGGACTCTTCCTGGCCTTGTTTAGATGCTATGTGCTCTTGCCTTAGAAAATAATGACATGTTCCATATTGGTTGAAGCAGATAGACGAGGGAGTAACAGCTGAGAGCTCATACAACATCTAAGAAGATAGGTTATAAACAAAGCCACAAAGGCTCACTGTAAGCAGAGGACCACTTAATCTATGGTCGAGTAGCCCTATTCATCTACACAGAGTAACTGCAGTAGCCACTTTCCCACTTGTGTTTGCATTAAATTCTATATGTTGTAGTTAGACATGTGATTAGTTTAAAATAAATCTGGTCATCTGTTGAGGAGAGACTCTTCAAAAGAGAATAGGGTATGTTCTTCATTTCCTATTTTCTTTAAAAAAAAAAAAAAGTTGGAATTAGACTCCTTGCCCTTCTACCTGTGACTGTTATGGAATTCTATGTCAATTAGCAGGGGGAAAATGGTAGAGTTAGGGGATTCCAACTCAATCCCTTCAAGGTGGCATGTACCAATGCTATCTCTCTAGTCCAAGTGATCAATTTCTGTTCACAATTGATCACACTGATAGGTCTAAGAGTCAAAGGGAACACACAAACAAGACTAGTGTCTGCTAATACTAACTGATAGAATAAAAAAGGGAGAGAATGATCCAACATGGGAAGTGGGATACATAGCAGACTCATAGAATGGCAGATGTCCTAAATAGCACTCTGGCCTCAGAATCAGCCCTTAAGGCATTTGGATCTGGATGAGGAGCCAATGAGAGTTTTTAGGCATGGAAAGCCAAGACACTCTGGGAAATAAAAAAAAAAAGACCTAAATGAAAGATCTCTGCGAGTGAGATCCCAGTAGAAAGAACAGGTCATCAAAGAAGGAGGTACCTTTCTCTGAAGGAAGGAGAGAACTTCTACTTTGACTATGACCTTGTCTAAATAAGATCAGAGTCAGCAAACTCAAAAGGCCTCCATAGCCTTGGCAACTCATGACAAGAGCCTAGGGTGATTGCTGATGCGATAAACAAGAGTGTTAATTTGTTAAGTCAACAGCAGGAGTCACTGTGTACTTACTCCTCATGTAGGATCTCTGTCCTAAATGTGCTGTACATTGTGATTTAATGCTATAACTAGTACTGAAACAGTATTTTACACTTTGTGTTTCTGTGTGGGTGCAAACTGTTGAAATCTTTACTTAATATATGCTAAATTGATCTGTATATAAAGATAATTGAAAATGAATCTTGATGTGAATAGAAGGAGAGAGGGAGTGGGAGAGGGGAGGGTTGCGGGTGGGAGGGAAGTTATGGGGGGAAAAGCCATTGTAATCCATAAGCTGTATTTTGGAAATTTATATTCATTAAATAAAAATTTTATTTATTTAAAAAAATTAGCAGGGGGAAGCCGGCTAGCTGAAATATAAGGAGGGAAGCCCTATACTGATTGATTAAGGACTCTTGACTTAATGCAGGGGTTATAATAAGGACATTGTATGGCTTTTTTCTCCTTTTCTATCCTCCCCAAATTGTAAGTGATAGATTGTATAACGTGTCCATTTTGTGATTAAGGAAGCTACCATGTTGTTCAGCTTGTGACTCTGTGTGTTTCTTCTTCCATACAATGCACCCTACAGTGTGGGAGTATGCTGTACATGCTTTAAGGGGGCTAACATTGTGGCAGAGTAGGTTAAGACCCCACATGCAATACCAGCATCCCATAGGAGCACTGGTTCGTGCCCCAGCTATTCCACTTCCAATCTAGCTTCCTGCTAATGTGCCCAGGGAAAGCAGTGGAGAAGGACCCAAGTGCTTGCACTCTGCCTCCCATGTGGAGACCCAGATGAAATCCTGGCTTCAGCCTGACACAGCCCAGACTGTTGCTGCCCTCTGGGCAGTGGACCAGCAGGTGGAAGTTCTCTGTATTTATTTATTTATTTTTTTTTTATTTTTTGACAGGCAGAGTGGACAGTGAGAAAGAGAGAGAGACAGAGAGAAAGGTCTTCCTTTGCCATTGGTTCACCCTGTAATGGCCGCCGTGACCCATGCACTGTGGCTGGCGCACCGTGCTGATCCGATGGCAGGAGCCAGGTGCTTCTCCTGGTTTCCCATGGGGTGCAGGGTCCAAGCACTTGGGCCATCCTCCCTGCACTCCCGGGCCATAGCAGAGAGCTGGCCTGGAAGAGGGGCAACCGGGACAGAATCTGGTGCCCCGACCGGGACTAAAACCTGGTATGCCGGTGCTGCAAGGCGGAGGATTAGCCTGTTGAACCACGGCGCCGGCCAGAAGTTCTCTTTATCTCTGACTCTCCCTCTCTTTGTATCTCTGCCTTTCAAATAAACAAATCCTTTAAAAATGTTCAGGACAAGAAAGAAGTAGTGACTAATTCTGCCAAGGATATTTGGAAAGGCTACATAGATTAAATGACATTTATTCTGTGGCTTCTGACATAATACATAATTGTTATCTCCTGTCTTCTTGTCAAACCAAGGATAGAAGGGCTTGGAACTTCATGTGCATTTCTTGTGCTAGGTGTATGATCTTGGACTCAAGTACCACTGAAGAGATGAAACAGGTCCTCTTATCAGCTCAATGTTAATGAGATGTAAATTCACGCCAAGACAAGAGTCTGAGATGCTGTTTTGTTCCATTGGGTGTCTCAGCCAGCTGTTGCTACTTTACTTCCTGTTATTGTGTTCCATAGCATACAGTATGAAATGGATGTGGGATTCTTCTGTATAGTTACTTGTCTATTGCATAACTGCTGACACTCTGTCTTTGACTCCAAGTTTTGGAGAAGGGAATTTGGAGAATATAACGTGACATCCTGTTACATTTCATAAACACTTTATCTGGCTTAGAATTTCTATGTATCATCTCTCCTGTTTATAATATTCTATTTATAACCATTTAATGAACATTTCTAAAAAGGAAAAGAAATCAGCAGTTACTGGAGGGGAACAGGAGGCCAACAGTGTTTTTCTGCTTTTGTCAAAGTGGCGAGATAGCACAAAAGGTTTATAAACACCTGGGGACTGATCCAGGGGGAAGAGGACAATCTGATAGAACAGATGGAGGACAAGACCAGGGAGCGGAATATGGAGAAGTGAGCTTTCAATGGAGACAGGGTCAGGTCATTCATCGACAACAGAGAAGAGCAGCGTGGAGGGCGAGCATGCCTAGAGGCAGATGATTTGGTTCAGGGAAGTTGACACGGTGTTCTGAATGCTCCTGCTCCTGCATCCAGCTGGGGGTGACGACGTGATGATTGTGAGAGCCTGAAATGTCAGACAGCGTGGAGGGCGAGTATGCCTTGGGGCGGATGATTTGGGTCAGGGACATTGATGTGGTGTTTTGAACGCTCCTGTTCCTGCATCCGGCTGGGGGTGAGGATCATGAGAGGCTGGGACTTCAGGCAGCTTTAGCTGATCAACACTCCCAGGACACAGGCTGGGCATGAGCGGGATAAACAGGAATCTGGACATGATGCACTCCACCTTGATCCTCACCTTGATCCTCTCTCCATGCTGGGTTACAGTGTCCCTCCTGGACTAGCGCTCTGGGCAATGTGATTTGATGAGGAAGGTGTCCTTGAACTCGAAGGCTATCTCTGGATCTTCCTTAAAACCTGCCTGCTCTTGATGGTGTCAGTGTGATGGGAGCTGTATGTTTAATCAAGAGCACCTGGTTGCAGATTAGAGTGGACTCCCCTTCAACTTAGCTTACCAAGAAAGAGGGCTGAAACTGACACCTAACATCAGGGACTTCTCTCTCTTCCTTTCTTCTGCTTTGTGCATTGCACTGAGTCTCTTTAACTTCAAATCTACATTTTGTCAGTGGTGGGGGATCTGGTCAAAGGCAACAAAACCTCAAGCAGAGACGCTTCTAAGCCTGATGCAGGCTGGAAAGCATCTCAGAGAAGCCCCCTGATTGGAACCTGCACATCCCTGGATAAACCAGCACACAGGTCCTCTGATTAGTTCCGTGTCCACTTCCTGAATAGACACTATAGCTAGAAGGTAGCCTCCTATCCAGAGCAGCAAGTCCCTTTTTCAAATCCTGTGACCAATAGTGCTAGCAGTAACTCTTCTCTGGAAAAAAAGGTGAGTGCAGGTATAACCACAAGAGACGTTCTAGTGATTTGCGTAATTATTCTGGTCAATCAGCTATGATGTCCTATTATTCCCCAGATAAATTCCTCAGCTCTCAGCCTGTTATCCTCAACCTACAGCTCCATGTTTGCTTGAAGACCAGGTCTTCTACTTTAATTTATTTTTCTTGCCACCTACCTTGAGCTTCCTGCTTGAAGATCTTGGCTGCTATATTTCCATGCACTTGTAATGCCCTTCATCTCTGCTCAGCCTCCTAGCCCTCCAATGCTATTGTCTGTTGAGTTCTACCAGGTGATAAGCTATGTGATGCCACCGAGGCCAGAAAATGAATGAGATCTTGTCTATATTAGGAAGGGTTTGCAACTGGATAGGCCAGATATTCATTAGCCAACTCTGAAGACATACAGATGGGTCTGTTGTGGAAGTACCTGACCAAGCCTGGAGCTACAAAGGATGGAGGGTGTGGGTGATGCCTGAAAAGACTCCCAAGATAAAATACATGAGCAACAAGAAGAATGAAGACCACCGCAAATGGATCAGTGTGGGTTTTAGAAAGTGAGAGGCTGCAGTCTTCAGAGGGAGAACTTTTATCCTATGCGTCGGTCACGGCATAGGATAAAAGCGGATTCCTTCTGGAATGTTTACCTGACTGAGAGAATTAGAAGTGTTTTTTAAAATCCCTTACATACTTTCTCTTCATCTTTTTAAGAATTTATTTAGTTTTGTGTGTGTGCTGAGTTGCTTGCGGTGCTTTCTCTCCCCTTTCTAAGGTTTGAGCTCTTGGTTGTACCACTCTAGCCCCACATCAACCAGCAGAATACCTCACAGGTAGCAGGCATGAGAAATGGGGCTCAGTGAACCTACGCAAAAAATGGGGAGTATTCCCATGCAGGCTGTATACAGGCTGCCCTGGGCCTAACGCGGAGACTCACTGTGGAGTCCTCACAGAACGGAATGCACGTGAAGGGGCCTCCCCGGAAGGTCTGTCCATGCATCTGGGCAGATTGTGTTGGAAGCATTTTTACCTATGCTGTAGGTCATTATCATGCAAAGAATGGAGAAAACCATTTCCCACCAAAACACTCTCCAGCTGCCCCTGCAAATGTCACCCCGCAGCCATTTACAACAATATTTATTACTCTGTCATTAGCGTATAAATAACATCAGCCTAGAGACCAGGGGACCATGCCATGCAACAGCGACCGTGATGGGATTAATCAGAAAGGCAGAGAAACCCACGTTAACATCCAAGCAGGAGGCATTAAAAGTAAACTCTAGCAATTACCAAGAACCGTAACTTTCTCCATAAAAACAATCTGAGCAAAGCCTAAATGGTGCTTAAAATAGCATTTCTTGCCAAAATGCCCTCATAAACTTGCATAACCCATTTGAGATAGCTGAATCTGTCATAGGCCTGCAGGCAAATAAACCTCAAAATTGATGGGGATGATGTCAAGTGGAATCCCTTTGGGTGTTCATGTGCACATTGAAATTCTGATTCCAGGCACTGAATGAGAACTGAGAGCCAACTGGTTTATTAGTTGTGTTTTTCTAAGTGAAGAGCTGAGGGATGTTAGGAAACTTTGGAAAAAGCCCTCATCTTGGTCTTGTGCAATATCACTTAAAAACTCTGAATACTTGATTATAGTCTCTTGGCGTCATTAGCTAGACTTCTCTTTTCCCAGATCAGTTTTGCTTCTCTGTTTTACCATGAGGAAAATCAGCCTCTGGGCTGTGATGTCGACGGCAGCCAGCCTCCAACCTCTCGGCTCACTCGTGCTCCCCCTGTCCTCTTAGACGACCCTTCCTTGTCCACTCTGGCTGTTGCAGTTGCCCACAGCATGAGGTCACTCAGAAGAGAAGCTCCAGGGCCCAGCACAGACCCCGCCTATCGTAAAAGTCAGGAAGTACGGAATTAATAGGAAGAGAGCGTGGAGGAAGCGTTTCTTGGTGCCTGGTGTCCAGGGCATGAGTCATTGCAGAGCTGAGCCCAGAGGTTGCTCTGGCCTCCCAGGGCGTGGGCTTTTCTTCCAGTCATTGCTCCTCTGGTGCTTCCAAGTAGGTGACCAGCAGAGAGCTATGAACCGTTCTGCAGCTCAGTTTCCTGATTCGCCTCAGGGGGATCATAATTCCTCCCTCCCACTGAGGATTAAGCCATCAAGCAGGGCCTGCACAGTAACCAGTCACGGTACCTCTCCCTTGAAACCAGGAAGCCCACACATGCTTGCTCTCACGTGCCTCCCCGAAATGGGTGAACCTTCTTAGTCTGCAAGGAGCACGGGTTGGGAAGCCCATACTGTTGGATTGTGCACAGGCATTGCCATGCAGCTGCAAGGCGGTCTGTCTGCATGGAGGGAAGAGGCAGACCAGGGCCTTAGGCCCTTTCTCTCCTCACTCCTGTCTCCCTGTAGCTCTGCCACTGCCATGGCTTCAGCGCCACATCCTTTATTTTATCTACAGCCCTGTGCAAGTTGTGTTCCATTGCTTCTTCCCATCCTCCCACATGACCTCCCTTTCTTTCCCTGAACTGAATGCATCCACTGAAGGCGCTTTGCTTCCTTTCAGTGGAGCCCTGGTGTGCCCATCACACCCCCTTCCCTTTCCCCCAGCCCTTCCTCCAGCCTTCACCATGGAAATGTGCAGTACTGTTACTGGAGAAATTTGCAGGGTTCTTGTCTTCGTGCAAGAAAGAATTCAGGCGTGAGACAGAGAATAGTGGGAGCTAAAATAGCAAGGTTTATTAGGGAAGGGACATCCGTAAGGACGGATGGACACCTCTCCAGACAGAGCCTGAGAGACTGGGGGGGGGGGAGCGAGGTTACATGTTGAGTAGAGAGATTACACCTGACCAGGTCAGGCAGGCGGCCCAGCAGAGAGGCAGAGGGCTGAGCGCGCAGTCCTGTCTTGAGGATGAACATCTTTCTCAGCCTAAGAGCCTAGAACCTAAATCTGAGAATTTAGCCCTGGTCCTCTTGCCCCCAGAATTAATCTCTGTCCTCCTTATCTTCCCACATGCTCCATGCTGCTGAATCCAGCTCCAACCTTCAGCTTTGACCTTCCCAATCTGTGTCCTACCTCTGCTAAGATTTTCCTCTTCCAGGCTAATTATCTCACAGCTACACGATCATCCCTTCTGGAATGTGTTTCTTCCAGGCACCTGGCCCATTCCTGTTCATAAATATTGCCAAAGTGATATCTGTGACACAGCCTTGGCCACCACTCCCACCGGGATATGAGTCTCGAGTTCATTCTCCTGCAGAGCACGAGAACAAAGAAGTGTGATTCTTGACCCCTTTCTGCTAGGTTTTAGTGAAAAGCCATGAAGTATTTGAAAACCTGCTCCTGAGGGGCAGAGGTTGGGAGGGACAAGGCTCACTCCAAATTTTACAAGAATAGCTCAGATTTCCTGACCACAGGAGCCCTGACCTTAAACCTACCACTGGTGAGATTTTTTTTTTTGTCTATATGTAGAAGGATGAGAAAAAAATAAGATATAAAGCAAAGGGAAGCAGTGCTAAGTGAGAGAGGGAACTTGGATGAGGCTCTGCACGTACAGAGCCAGATTGGCAGGTACTGGACAAGAAGGAATATAAGAGTGGCATTGACGATGTCAGCAGCTGGCTGATGGTCCTGGCTCCTTGTTCTCACCTGTCCTGCAGGCCTCAGTGGGAGAAGAGCCTTAGTACTGAGGGACCTAGAGCAATGGACAATGTATTTTTATTTCCTTAAGAGAAAAGAAGTGCCTATGGTATAAGTTAAAGTAAACTTGCTTCATAGAATTCCACTTTGATAAGGCTTGTCAGAGAGACTTACTTGCTCCTTTGAGATCTGACGCAAAGAGATCACAACTGATACAGTTACAAGATAAATATTTTTTGAATACTTTTAGTTTGTAGAATTTCTTTGTTTTCTTTCTTTCTTTCTTTCTTTCTTTTTTGACAGAGTGGACAGTGAGAGAGAGAGACAGAGAGAAAGGTCTTCCTTTTTCCATTGGTTCACCCCTCAATGGCCACTGCAGCCGGCCTGGGTCAATCTGAAGCCAGGAGCCAGGTGCTTCTCCTGGTCTCCCATGCAGGGTCCAAGCACTTGGGCCATCCTCTACTGCACTCCCAGGCCACAGCAGAGAGCTGGCCTGGAAGAGGAGCAACCGGGACAGTATCCGGTGCCCCAACCGGGACTAGAACCAGGGGTGCTGGTGCCGCAGGCGGAGGATTAGCCTATTGAGCCGCGGCGCCAGCCTAGTTTGTAAAATTTCATGTTTCAAATGGCAATGATTGTCTATCAAAAAGTAAATCAACTTGATTAGCTAATCTTTTGCCTCACCTACCCTTTTTGTATGTGTTGGGAGTGTACAGTATGTTATTAACAATAGTCACCATGCTGTGCAATAGGTCACTCAAACTTTTTTTTAAATTTATTTGAATGTCAGGGTTACAGAAGACAGAGAGAGGGAGAGAGAGAGACAGAGATCACCCATTTGTGATTCACTCCCCAGATGTCCAGGATGTCCAGGGCTGGGCCAGACCATAGCCAGGAATCAGAAACCTAATCCAGATTTCTTGCATAGGTGGCAGGGGCCCGAGCACTTGGGCCAACTTCCACTACTTTTCCCAGGCCATTAGCAGGGAGCTGGGTCAGAAGTGGAGCATCTGGGACTCGACTTGCCCCATATGGGATGCTGGTGTGGCAGGAGGCACCTTTACCTGCTATGCCACAATGCCAGCACCTAGATCCCCAAAACTTAATATTCCTGATTGAGTCTCGACCAACACCTGCCTCCCCTTTGCCCGTCTGCCCTTTCACCTCCAGTCTCTGGTAACCACATTTACACTGGATGCATCTGTGTGTTTCACTTTTTAGATTGTAGGTGTTTTTATTTTAAGAGGAAGTGTCAGTAGCAGGCATGAACAGTAAACCCACCAGTGTGTCAATGAGAAAACACGGGCAGGGAAAGCAGAGGGTCTGCCCTGCCCACCCAGTGCTGCCGCAGCCCTGAGCCTCTGTCTCTACCACATGAAATCACAACAGCAGAGTAATTGGGCAGCAGGAGGAGGCTACCCCAGAACTGCACTGCGGGGGTCCAGAGGTCTCACCCATCAAGCAGGTTCACCTAGTGAGCGTGGGGAATGCCAGGGTTTCACTAGAAGCTAGAGTCCAATTTCCCATCATTCCAAGGATTTGAGAAAGTTTTCAAGAGAAAAACAGTTACTCTGAGATGTTATGAAGAAATTTTTTTAAAAATTCATTTTCTCCTACAAATTGATAGCTTTAGGCTTGATGTTGGAGAGATCAATCATCAATTTCGGGTTGACTTTTGTATATGATGAAAGTAAAACTAAAATTCCATTTTTTCCATTAGATCTAACTACTTCAGTGAGTAGTGTCCTTTGCCTGTTCAGTTACCCTAATATGTCAAATATTAATTAAATATTATTCCCCTTTGAGCTGGGTGACTAACCCTGGGCCACATGACGAACTTTAGGGTAAGTCTTCAAGTAGGTAATAGAAGTCTTCCAACATATTTCTTCTTTTAAAACTTGTTTTGGCTATTCTACATAGATTTATACAATAAAAGTAAAGAATGAAATACAAATAGCCGAAAGACATGTGAAAAGACATTCAGGATCCCTAGCCATAAGGGAAACCAAAATTAATCTCAGTGAGGTTTCACCTCACCCCAGTTAGAATGGCTATCATACAGAAACCAACAATCAATAAATGCTGATGAGGATGTGGGGGAAATGTACCCTAATCCCCTGTTGATGGGAATGTGAACCGGTACTGCTATTGTAGAAGATAGTATGGAGACGCCTCAGAAATCTGAAAATAGACCTACCGTATGACCCAGCCATCCCCCTCCTGGAAATTTACCCCAATGAAATGAAATCAGCATATGAAAAAGTTATTTATACTCCTGTGTTTATAGGTGCTCAATTCACAGTAGCTAAGATATGGAAGCAACCCAAATGCCAATCAACTGATGACTGGGTAAAGAAAACGTGGTATATACATACACTGTGAAATACTACTTAGCCACAAAAAGAATGAAATCCTGCCTTTTGCAGTTGGATGCAACTGGAAACTATTGTGCTTGGTGAAATAAGCCAGTCCCCAAAAGACAAATACCATATACTTTCTCTGATATGTGGTAGTCAATATAGACAGTGGTCTTTCACTTCTTGCTTGTTGAACATTATGGTGAGTGGTGCATTAAGTCTGCAATGATAAAGTAAATTGAAATCAGATTATGCAAAAATTAAGGGAAAAAGGAAGTAATGAGGGGGGATTGAGGGAGGAGAGAGGGAGCGAAGTTTGGCTGTCTTCTTAGAACTATACGTATTGAATGCTTGAAATCTGTTCTCTTTATATTCATAAAAAGTAAACAGAATGCAATATTTTAATCTGAATTGCTATGAATTTACGTGAATTTGGAGAATTGACATCTTGACAATTCTATCTTCTGATTCATGAACACACTGTGTCTCTTTGTAATACTTACATCTCCTTTCATTTCTCTGTAATGTGTTATAACTTCCATTTCACACTCATAACATTTATCACGTAAAACATTCCACAAATATTTAGTAGTTATTGACATTTTATTAGTGTTATTTTTATCTTTTATAACAGTTTATTAAGAGATACAATTTATTTTTATATTACTCTTTTATTCCATGATTTTGTAAAAACCACTTCTTAACTTCATTAATGTTAATTATGCAGGAGTGTTTAATGTACAAAAATTTGTTTATGAATCAAGATCATTTTACTTCTTCTTTGCCAACCTGCAATTGTTATTTCTTGACTTGGGTGTGCTGGCAGGAATTGTCAGGGCAATTTCATATAGAAGTCACTATAGCAAGAACCTTACCCCTTCCAACCTTATGAGAGAAACATTCAGCCTCTCACATTAAAAAAGGATACTAACTGCTGGGTTTTGAAAATGCCTTTATCAGTTTGAGGAAGTACTCTCCTCTCTGTAGTCTGTTGAGTTTTTCCTCATAAATAGTCTTTATCTTTTTCATAAATTGGTGTTGAATTCTGGCAAATGTTTTTCAATGTGTGATTGAATTACATGATTGGTTTTTTGGATATTAAACCTCCTTCATAATCTTGGTATGCATACTTCCTACTTATAGAGTATTATACTTTCTACATTGCTAGATTTTACTAATATTTCTTAAGAGTTTTATGCTTATATTTGTATTAATAACATACACTGTGATATTCTTTTCTTATAATCTATTTGTAGTTTTAGAAACAGGTTAATCCTTGTCTTGTAAAATTTCCATATCTATTTTCCAAAAAAAGTTTAAGATTTTTTTCTTAATTGTTAAGATTCTCCAGCAACTTTGTTTGGCCTTTCAGTTTTGTTCATAGGACAGAATTTAATAACAAATGCATACTCTTTACTGCATAAGAGAGCTGTGTTTTCAATGTCTTTTCTTTAGGAACTGTATTTTTATTGAAGTTCTCCATTTTCCATATAACATAATTTACACTGAATGGCACTGACTTTTTTTAGCGACTCTTGCAGGTTTTGAAAACCAGACACAGCCATGTAGACAACACCACCACTGATATATGGAGAATTCCCTCATCCTGCTGTCCCCACCACAACTCCTGACCACTCTCCATTTGTTTTCTAGACCCATAAGCTTGCCTTCTCCAGAATTCCATAAATGGAACCACAGAACAAGTAGTATTCCGAGTCTGGCGCGTTTCACCTGCCAGGATGCATTTGCGAGAGCTGTGTTTTGCAGGTGTTACTCAGCAATGTTCCATTGCTTGGTTGTAGCACACTGTTAAGCCTTCCTCCAGCTTGCATTCTTCTCAGCAATCATAAATACGACGACAGTTTTGTGCATAGGTTTTATGAGAGGGCAAGCTTTCTTCTCACTTGAGTACAAGTCTATGATGGGGATTGCTGAGTCACCCATGTTTAAGTAGGTAAGAAACTGACAAATAGTCTGTCAAAGTGGCTGTTCCATTTTGCATTCCAACCAGCAGTGCATCTCCACATCTTCAACAGCATTGACATGACCGTTTTAGTTATTTTAGGCCTGTAGTTGTATCTTCTTGTGGTTTAATTTGCATTTCCATTGTGACTAATGTTCAACATCTTTTCATGTGTTTATTTGCATCTCTATATTTTATTTTTTTATAAAAATATTTGTAAGGCAGTTAGAGAGGGCGATGAGAGATGAGAGAGAGAGAGAGGAGAGAGAGAGAGAGATCTTCCATCTGTTGGTTCATTCACCATATGGCTGCACAGCCGGGCCAAAGCCAGGAGCCAGGAGCTTCATCTGGGTCTCCCACACAAGTGAAAGGGTCCAAGCACTTGGACCATCCTTCATTGCTTTCCCAGGTGCGTTAACGGTGAGCTGGATTGGAAGTAGGGCATCTGGGATGCAAACTGGCGCTCATATGGCTACTGATGTTGCCAGTGGCAGCGGGACCTGCTGTGCCACAATGCCAGCCACTGCATCTCTGTATTTTGTTTGATGAAGTTTATCTTCAAACTTCTTTCTCATGCTTAATTAATTTTGTCTTATTAACTCTTGAAAGCTCTTTATTTTGTACACAAGACCATTTTTTGAGCTGTAATTTTTAAATACCTTCACTTCATATGTATATTATATTTTCATTCTCTAATAACATCTCTCAAAATACAGATTTTCTATATTTTCAGGAAACCTAATATTACTTGTTTTTGTTAATGGATCATGTCATTTATGGTGATTTTAGGAAATCTTCATATAACCCAATTTCACAGAGATTTAATACTAGGCTTTCTTCAACAACATTTCCCATTGAATTAGCATTTATTTCATTTTTTTTTCATTTTAAAGTTTTTATTGAAGATGT
Organism: Sylvilagus floridanus; assembly: GCA_949820135.1. Lineage (NCBI taxonomy): Eukaryota > Metazoa > Chordata > Mammalia > Lagomorpha > Leporidae > Sylvilagus > Sylvilagus floridanus. Next base: position 160,333,043 of record OX463241.1, on the reverse strand, counting down.
ATAAATTTTTATGCATTTCACATATTCAAATGTAGGAACCAGCGATGCTTCAAACACCACCCTGCTGCCCATGCTCCAGCACTTCCTCCTCCCCCTCCTCCCCCTCTCTTAACTTTTACAGAGGTCTATTGCAGTTTACTTTATACTCTTAAGTTTAACCCTACACTGAGCAAAAAGTTGAGAAATGTTGAGGAATGTTTCTTCTATGCCCAATTTGCTTAAGGTTTTCATCATGAGAGCATGTTATATTTCATTAAATGCTTTCTGTGCTTCTATGGAGATAAGCATGATTTTTGTTCTTTAGTTGCTTAATGTTATTTACCCTATTTATTGATTTACAAAAGTTGAACCATTCCTGCATACCAGGGATAAATCCCACTTGGGCTGGGTGAATGATCTTTCTGATGTTGTTGTTGGAATCAATTAACAAGTATTTTCTTGAGGATTTTTTCATCTATGTGCACCAGGAATATTGATCTGTAGTACTCTTTCTCTGTTGTACCTTTTTTCTATTTTAGGAATTATGGTGATGCTGGCTTCATAGAAGGAGTTTGGGAAGATCCCCTCCCTTTCAGTTGTTTTGAATAGCTTGAGAAGAATAGGAATTAATTTTTTTAAAGATTTTTTAAAATTTATTTGAAAGAGTTAGAGAGGTAGAACCAGAGAGAGAGAGAGAGAGAGTGCCTCCATCCACTGGTTCACTCCTCAAATTACCCCAATGGCCATAACTGAGCTGATCCGAAGCCAGGAGCCAAGAGTTTCCTCCAGGTCTCCCATGCGGTTGCAGGGACCCAAACACTTGGGCCATCTTCCACCGCTTTCCCAGGCTATAGCAGAGAGCTGGATTGGAAGTGGAGCAGCCAGGACTTGAACCAATGCCCATATGGGATGTTAGCACTGCAGGCGGCAATTTTACCCACTACACCACAGTGCCAGCACCAGAGAGGGTCTTTATTACTGATTCAATCTCCATATTGGTTATTGATCTGTTTAGGTTTTCTATGCCTTCATGACTCAATTTTGGTCCTGAATCTATTTCTCCTAGATTTTCCAGTTTGTTGGCATATAGCACTTCATAGTAACTGTCGATGATTCTTTTTATTTCTGTAGCGTCTGTTGTTACATCTCCTTTTTCATCTCTGATTCAATTGATTTGGTGGTTCTTTTTTTTCTTTTTGGTTAGTTGGGGCAATGGTACATCAATTTTGTTTATTTTTTCAAAAAACCAGCTCTTTTTTTCCACTGATCTTTTGTAATTTTTTGTTTCAATTTTGTTTATTCTCTAATTTTAATTATTTTTTCCTCCTACTAATTTTGGGTTTGGCTTGCTGTTGTTTTTCTAGGTCCTTGGGATGCATTGATAGGTCATTTATTTGGTACCATTCCAATTTCTTTATTAAGGTGACAATTGCTGTAAACTTCCCACTTAACACTGCTTTTGCTGTATCCCATGTTTGTTATGATGTATTGTCATCTTCATTCATTTCCAGAAATTTTTCTTACTCTTTTGAATTTTTCTATGACTGTTCATTCAAGAGCATGTTGTTCAGTCTCTATGTTTACACATGTTCCAGAGATTCTTAAGCTGTGGATTTCTAGGATCATTCCATTGTGCTCAGAGAAGATGCATGGTATGATTCTGATTTTTTTAAAATTTGCTGAGACTTGCTTTAAGGCCTAGAATGTGGTCTATCCTAAAGAACAACCCATGCACTGGTAAGGAGACTTTGTTTTCTGCAAATGTGGCATGATAAGTTCTGCAGATATCAGTTCCATTTCATCCATAGTGTCAATTAACTCTGTTGTAAATTGTTGATTTTCTGTGTGGTGATCTGTCCATTGCTGAAAGTGGGGTATTGAAGTCAGCCATTACTATTGTATTGGAATCTAGGTCTCCCTTGAGATCCACTGGCATTTCTTTTAAATAGCCAGATGTGCTGTCATTGGGTGCATATATGTTTATTTTAGTCACATCTTCTGTTGAATTGATCCCTAATTCTTATATAAAGCCCTTCTTTGTCTCTTCTAATGGTTTTTGTGTTAAAGTATCCTTTGTCTGATATTAAGATGGTTACACCTGTTCTTTTTTGTTTTTTGTTAGCATGGAATATCTTTTTCCATCATTTCACTTTCAGTGTGTGTGTATCTTTGTTGGGGAGGTGTCTCTTGTAGGCAGCAAATAGATGGGTCTTGTTTTTTGATCCATTGAGCCAGTCTTTATCTTTTAACTGGAGAGTTAAGCCCATTTACATTCAGGGTTAACTATTGTGAAGTAACAACCTGGCCCTGACATTTTCCCATAAATATTCTTGTTGTTTATTTTAGATTTCCTTTGTACTTTTACTGGGAGATTTTCCATCTTCACATTCTTTTATAATGATGACTATCTTTCTCTGTTTCTGTGTGTAGCACATCGTTAAGCATCTCTAAGGCTGGATAAGTGGTGACAAATTCTTTTAATTTCTGTTTGTTAAGGAAGTTCTTTACATCACCTTCATTCATAAATGAGAGCTCTGCAGGGTACAGTATTCTGGGTCAACAGTTTTTTTTTCCCCTAAGAGTTAGATGATGTATCTCCATTCTCTCCTAGCCTATAGAGTTTCTGATGCGAAGTCAGCTGTGATTCTAAATGGAAATCCTCTAAAAGTAATCTGGTGTTTCTCTTGTGTACATTTTTGTATCTTTTCTTTATGTTTTACCGCTGAAAGTTAGGCTACAATGTGTCCTGGTATAGATCTTTTCTGGTCATGTCTATTAGGAATCCTATGTGTCTCAAGTACTTGGACATCTCTTGATTTCAACAAATTAGGGAAGTTTTTTTTTTTTATGATTATTTCACTGAATAGGACTTCCAGGGCAACACCAAAGTTGGGCATGGTAGATCTCTTGTTACCAGAAGAGGGGTATGATCACCTCTTTTGGTGAGATCACGACCTCCTCTACTCTCATTCCTGGGGATCAATGCCTGGGTGTTAGTCCTCAGTGTGTGGAGTCTCATCTACACTGTCGTATGAACTGTACAAGGATCTGTGCAGTCTTCACTGTGAGCGAGGATGTCACTGCAGTGACACACCCCAGACAACATCAGGGCTCTACGCATATGAAACTCTGCACAGATCTTGCAGAAAAAGCTAGTAGACCCAGCTTCATTTAAATTTTTAATATAATTTTACTACCTTTTTAGAGTATCCAAAGTATAGATTATTAGTCACTATTCTGCATGTGACTATCCAACTATTTTAATATCAATGTTGAAAAAGCTACCTCTTCCATAGCAGATTATTTTTATGTATTTTTTGAAATTCCACTAATTGCATACTTGGAAGTTCCCTTCTGTATTTTTTATTATGTTTATTTTATTTGTATGTCTGTTATTTCTCCAATACTACACTGTCTTGACTACTGTAGATGTACAGCCAATCTGGAACATAGTTTTTGCATACTAGCATTGTTCTATTTCAAAATCATTTTTGGCTGCTCTATTTCATTTTCCTTTCCACATAAGCTTGATTTTATAAAACAATCTACTGGGGTTTTGTTTGGAATTGCATTGAATGTGTACATTAAAGACAATTGACATCTTAGCAAGTTGATTGTTTTTTCTATCCATGAGCATAGTATTCCTCTTATTTTCTTCAAATCTTCATTGAGTTTTTCCAATCAAGATACTGATTGTTTTCAGCACATGGTTGTTGCAAGATAGTCTGTAAAAGTCATAGGTAGGTATTTTATATTGTTGGCTTTCACTGTGAATGACAGAAATTTATTTCAATTTCCCATTGTTCACTACTAGAATATAAAAATATGTTGTGTATTGATCTGACATTTATAGTTTTGTTAGACTCATTTACCAGTTTTAGGTAGTAATGTGCAAATTTTTTTATTTTTCATGGATAGCCATATTAGGGATAAGAAGAGGTAATTTTACTTCTTCCTTTCTCATCCCTTTACCTTTTTTAATTAATTTATTTTGCATAATTGCATTGGCTAAGATGTCTAATATAATTTTGAGTAAGAGTCATGAATTATCTTGTTCTTGGGTTGAAAAGATTAATTCTTTCATCTTTCAAGTTAAATAAATCCCCTTATAGTCTTATTATGTGGAGAGAGCTTAAATATTAGGAATGATGTTGAACTTTTTTCAAAGATAACAGTTTTTTGCATCTTTTGAGTGATTTTTTTTTCTTTAGTTGGTTGGTATGGTTTTATTGATTGATTCTCAAATGTTGAGTTAGTTTATATTCTCAAGGTAAACTCTGCTTGTTTGTAATATCTGTTTTACATATATTTTATATACGGGATCAACTTATTCATATTTTTTCCAAACTCTTTGCATTGATGTTCAGAATAGGACATGGTTTCTTTCCATATTTCCCTATAGTTGGCCTTTTTGTCTTTCAAGTACTTTATTTTAATTATGTTTTTATCTTTATCATTGCATTTTTAAAATTTTCTTTTATTTTTTTATTTTTTATTTTTTTATTTTTTTGACAGGCAGAGTGGACAGTGAGAGAGACAGAGAGAAAGGTCTTCCTTTTCCGTTGGTTCACCCTCCAAAGGCCGCTGCAGCCAGCACACTGCAGCCGGTGCAATGTGCCGATCCAAAGCCAGGAACCAGGTGCTTCCTCCTGGTCTCTCATGCAGGTGCAGGGCCCACGCACTTGGACCATCCTCGACTGCACTCCCGGGCCACAGCAGAGAGCTGGACTGGAAGAGGAGCAACCGGGACAAAATCCAGCACCCCAACCAGGACTAGAACCCGGTGTGCCCGCACTACAGGTGGAGGATTAGCCTATTGAGCCACGGCGCTGGCCACATTTTTTATATTTTCTTCCTATAATTGTAATAACCTAATAGCTAAGGTAATATATCCTCTTTTACTGGTATAGGCTAACTCTCCCGTATCTGAAATGTTTGGAACCAAAAATATTTTATATTTAGTATTTTTAGACATTTGCAAAATGAAATATTTGCATGTATATGGAAATATTGGATCCAAGTCTTAACACAAAATTCATTTATTTCATACACACCTATGCACATAGCCTGAAGGTAACTTTATGCAGCATTTTTAGATTGCCTGTGTTTCTTTGTTTTTTGTTTTTTCAAATTTTCATTTTATTTATAAGAGCAGACACACACACACACACACACAGGAAGGAGAAATCAGTCAGCTCTTTTATCCAATGGTTTTTTCCTCCAATGCCTGTACCAGCCATCGCTGGGCCAGGTCAAAGCAGAAACTAGAAACTTTGTCCAGGACTTCCCACTTTGGTGGCAGGGGACCAAGCAATTGAGCCATCATCTAGTACCTCCCAGGATGTCGGTAGCGTGAAGGTAGATTGGAAGTGAAGTAGCTAAGACCAGAACCAGGCACTCTGATATGGGAAGCAGAGATCCTACGTGGCAGCTTAAGCTGCTGTGCCAGACATCACCTCACTGTGCCTGTTTTGAGTGTAATATGTCATATGAGACTAGGTGTAGAATTTTCTACTTTTGGTATCATGTTGATAGTCAAATATTTCATATTCTGGAACACTTTGTCACTTTGGATTTCAGAATTTCAGATTATGGTTCTCAACATGTAGCAACTGTATATTTCTATTAATTTGGCTGGAGGTTTGTCAAATTTATTGACCTTTCCAAAAATTTAGTTTTTGATGTCCCTGGGTTTCTCTGTTTGTCCATGGTTTATTTAATTTTATACTCTTTCATTATTACATTAGTATTTTTTTCCTTATTTGTATTTCTTTCTACTTAATTTGATTTTTCTCTAGATTCTTCTGGCGGAGGCTGTTCAGCAATGGGAAGTTATCAGATTAGCTGGCAGTAGTGATGTTTAATATGTAATTAACATTTTTAAACCACAGGACTAGCCCTACAGACCTGGCAGGGTTTTACCCAGAGCTGGCTGCTGGTCAGCTGGCAGCTACTTGATGTGACTAGAGGATGTGACAAAGGAAATAATGAAAGAATCACTGGGGATTTATAGAACCTTGTATGCCGCCCTAAGTAATTGTACTTTTGCTAAAGGCTATTGACAATCTGAGTGGTAGAAACATTGCTCTGGCTTTAGTGAGTAGAATAAATGAGAATGGAACTCAGTAGAAACAAACCTCCCCAGTGGTTCCTGTAGTGACAGAGGAATGGAACAGCAGGATTGTCAGCTGAAGTCGGGGTGAGAGGGTTGGAGGGTTACAGACTCTGCAGCCTGGAGAGGCAGACCTGGTAATTCAGATGGTGGAAGATGAAAAAGAAGACAGCGCTTACTGTGGGGGCTGTGGCCAGGAAAATAACCTTGATTGAGAATATAATGAATGTTACATATTATTGAAATATATGGATTTATCTCTCCATCCCTCTATCCACCCACCCATTCTTCTGGAGAGGGAAGGGCAGGGAGAGAGAGAGAGAAAGATGGATTTTTTTTTTTTAAAAAAATTTAAGGTATAGTGATTCACATGTACAGATTTAGGGATGTAATGATACTCCCCACCCTACCCTTCCTCCCATCCGTGCCCCACCCTTCTTTGTCCTCCCTTCTCTTTTTAAATATTTTCTATTGCATGTACTGAAAGCAAGCAGTGTGATGTGCTGCTGTACATGTCCATGGTCAAGTGCTCATCACAATCAAGTGAGTGGGCATGGGCATCACCTCACACAATTTTCTTTTTAGTGATAAGAGTGCCAAGGATCTGTTCTCCCAGAAAATTTACAGCACAAAGGTGCTTCAGAAAGGTCATCGAAAGGGGAATTAAAATAAGCTTCAGGGTCAGCAATGTGCTTAAGCCACCACTTGCGATGGCAGCATCCCATATCAGATCTCTGTTTCCAGTCTTCGCTGCTCTGTTTCCAACCCTGCTCCCTGCTAATATGCGCGGGAAGGCAGAGGAGGATGGTCAAAGTACTTAGGCCCCTGCCACCCGTGTGAGAGACCCAGTTGGAATTCTGGGCTCCTGGCTTCTGCCTGGCCCAGTCTTGGCCAGATGGAAGCAGCAGATGAACGATCTCTTTCTCTGCCTGCCGCTCTGCCTTTCAAATAAATAAAATGAATATCTTAAGTTAAAAAGATTTAAAAGGTAAGTTTCCTTCAGTGCAAAAAGATTTTGAAATTCATTCATTTGAGAATGCTTCAAAATGTTCAGAGAAGATGCCTCTTATAAAAAAATGGATTTCCAAAATATTTGGACCAGAATAAGCATAACTTTTTAAAAGGTTTTTGAAAAATTAGGCAGAGAGAGAGAGAGAGAGAGGGAGGGAGGGAGAGAGAGAGAGAGAGACAGACAGACAAAAGACTCTCCATTCAATGGTTCAGTCCCTGAATCTGTGCAAATGCTAGGGCGAGACTGAGGCTGAAGCCAGGAACCAGGAGACAGGAATGCAGTCCAGGGCTCCCATGGGATGACAGGAGCCTATGACTTGAGCGTCTCTGCTGCCTCCCAGGGCCTGCAGCAGCCGGAAACTGGACTCAGTAGCTGGAGCCGGGAATTGAATCCAGAATGAAGGCATCTTAATTGCTATGGTAAATGCCCACCACAACCTTGCCTTTACTTCCGTTTTTTACGAACTTTTTGAAATATCCTTCAAGTATCTATTTAAAGAAAAAAAATTCAATGATACTTTCTGAATCAGAGTAAGGAAGATTTTATTCAGGACCATTGCTATAAATATATGGCCCATGGCAATGGGATTTCACAGAGGGAGAGAGAATAAACTCAATTCTGACTACAGTGTGGGTGGGAAAATGGTAATTGTAGCCAAGGAGCATCGTGGGAGTCAGTGGATGGAAAGTTACAGAGAGAAAACACAGGAGTCAGGAGGATCCTGGCTAGACTGACCCGATAAGATTTGTTAATGACAGGGCCGGGGGATACCTCCACTCTCCCTGGACCTACCCTTGCACTCATTAGCACAGCTCAGTGTGGGCACAAGATGAACCAGCTGGGGCTGCCCACGGTGCCAATTCCTTGAAGCACTGGGGACAGCCCCTGGTGGATGGTGGGTACTGAAGAACCTGATCAGATTTAAGTGTGGTCACATATTGAGGGCATAGGATTCTTGCTAAGCAAACTTAGCTGGGTGCTTGCTTAAACTGAACTTTGCAAGAAGGCAGGCAGAGGCCGGCGCCGCGGCTCACTAGGCTAATCCTCCACCTGCGGCGCCGGCATACCAGGTTCTAGTACTGGTCGGGGTGCTGGATTCTGTCCCGGTTGCCCCTCTTCCAGGCCAGCTCTCTGCTGTGGCCCAGGAGTGCAGTGGAGGATGGCCCAAGTGCTTGGACCCTGCACCCCATGGGAGACCAGGATAAGTACCTGGCTCCTGCCTTCGGATCAGCGCGGTGCGCCAGCTGCGGTAGCCATTGGAGGGTGAACCAACAGCAAAGGAAGACCTTTGTCTCTCTCTCTCTCTCTCTCCCTCTCCACTCTGCCTGTCAAAAAAAAAAAAAAAAGCACGCAGAGGGGTCTCAGGGAAGGCTCTGGAGCCTGACTCTAGTTTGGTGCAGTGGCCATATTAGTTTAAACTGCTGATAGATCTTCCACTCTGAGAGGCCGAGGACTGGGTGAACCAACGTTACTAACAGGACAGAGGTCTGAGCAGAGATGAAATGGAGATTTGGTTGGAAACTTATAACATTCACAAGACAATGGACATTATTGCTCACAGAGGAGTTTTCTAGGGATAAAATATTTCCCAACATTGGACTCTGTACATGGTCATAAAATGCATTAGAATATGCCACTTATCTCTACAGGAGATAGGTAAAGTTTCTGTCTCCTTTTAAAATAATTTTTAATCATTTAAAAAACAAATACTTGAAAGGCAAAGTTAGAGAAAGAAAGGACAGAGGGGGACTATCCACCTACTGGTTCGCTCCCCAAATGACCACAATGGTCAGGACTGGGCCAGGCTGAAACCCGGAGGGTGGAACTCCATCCAGGTCTCCCACATGGGTGGCAGGGGCCCAAACATTTGGGCCATTTCTCTGCTTTTCCCAGGGAGCTGGATTGGAGTGGAGCAGCTGGGACTCGAACCAGCACTCATATGGGATTCTAGTGTTGCAGACAGCAGCTTAACTCACTGCACTGGAACAGCCCCTAACATAATTTTTATATTTCATTGTTGATACAAAAGTATTGTCATTTATCCTTTACGTGAGGCAGAGCAAGGCCCTGGCACGTTTGCCTCAAATCACCTCCCCAGCAATGTGAGATCCAGCTCTTGAGAACAACCAGAAGATTAAAGCCATAAAACTCAGTCTCCAGCTCCAATTAGCAGAAGCCGCAATAAAAAGCTGGGTTTCATTGTCGTGGTCAAAGCTAGAGATTTAATCAGACTATGCATGTGGAGCTGAATCCCAAACAAATTCCTTCTCACATTTTAAAATTTTCAGACTCATTTGTAAGATTCTTTCTATTGAAAAGGGAAAGCTCCCAAGGCAACTGCAACCATCGTATTTCTCCTCCCTCCCTCCCTCCCTCCCTCCCTCCCTCTGTCTCTCTCTCCCTCCCTCTCTCCCTCCCTCCTTCCTTCCCTCCTTCCCTCCCTCCTTCCTTCCCTCCTTCCCTCCCTCCTTCCTTCCCTCCCTCCCTCCCTCCCTCCCTCCATCTCTCTCTCCCTCCCTCCCTCTCTCTCTCCCTCCCTCCCTCTGTCCCTCCCTCTCTCTTTCTTTCTCTCCCTCCCTCCCTCTCTCTCTCTCTTTTTCTCTCTCCTTCCCTCCCTCCTCCCTGTCTCCCTTGATCTCCCTCCCTCTCCCTCCCTCCCTCCCTCTCTTACTAGGAAATTTAAAGCTCCACTCATGAATCAACCTTGCCCAATGTGGCAACTCCCTGCCAGAGCCTCCTTCCCACCCCCCTTTATGATTTGATTTGATGTCTCTCAGTAGTTTCTGGCCTGCAGATATCTCCTTGACTCTTCTCGGCTTCCCCAGACTCTGTCACATGTGGTCACTCAGATTTTCTTCCTGAAGGAATAGTAGGTGTTGAGGTCCTAACTGGGACACTAATCCATCTCCCACTCTGGGTGGGGTCTGTTGCCATTCAAGCCAGGCATCCTGAGATGCCCCCCAGTTAGAGCTTTGCATGGCACAGTGAGCGCCACAGCCCTGCAGGGCCTGCCAATCATGCCACCAACCCAAATGGTTTTCTTCTGGATCCTTGTAGTTTGTGGAGCCGCATTTGTCTCCTTGGCCGGACTGAACACCGTGGATGACTTGCTTTCCTTGGTACCCATGATGAACAAATGGATGCTTGCATGGTGTCCATGTGGGCTGGCAAAATTCCTCCCCACGTGACACTCCTCCACAAGGGTAGCTTGGGGAAATGAGCCCTGGGTGTGTGTGGTGCAGAGGGGTGAGAGTCGGATAAATCTAAATCCTCACAGAGTTCTACAAACAGGAGGCCCAAGCAGTGTCAGTCACTGACAGTTTTAACCATCTGTGCTTGCTCTGGTGCATCCATGTGTCAGCAGTTTGCTTGGTCATTCATTCATAATTTATTCGTTCTTTAGAAAACTGGCTGTGGAGCCTCACTATGCTAGTCTAGGTCATCAATGATGAGCCAGAGAGACAAAGCCTCTGCTCTCATGCACCCTGCACCGGAGAGGGCAGGGAGGCAGTAGGTGGTCTGATGGCCATGGGCTGGACATACCAAAGTCACAGTATCCAACAAGATAGACATGGATTGTGGTCTCAGGGAAGTAATACCCCCAGTTTCAAAAAGACAGAAGTCAATAGACAAAACAAAACATCATCATTGCTGGGAAGAAACAGGACCAGTTGGAGAGTATTGGGTATGTGGGGTGTGTGCTTAGGGAGAGTTGGGAAGTCTTCTCCAAAGGGGAGGTGCACTTGCTCCTGTCCCGATCCCTCAGCACCACACAGTCCACAGGAAGGCCACGGCACATTGCCATGCCCTGCCAGAGTCACTCTTCAGTGGGGATGCGTCACATAACCGCTCTGAGCCTCACCTGAGGACGGAACTCGCAGCAGGGTTCCCCAGAGGGTCAGTGGGTTCCTGCAGGTGAGGAGCTTGTCCCTGGCACACAGTGCCTGGTGCTGTAGGCTGAGGCCCCTGAGGCACAGGTGCTGGGGGGGGGGGGCTGTGGTATGGGAGTGGAAGGTTTCTGGGATACACTCTAGGATGCATCACCTGTGAAAGCACAGAAGGCCAGGTTGGGCAGATAGAGAAGTTAAACTGTGCCACTGCTTTAACAGAGCTTCAGCTGACGCCATGGGGGTATCTGGGTTGGATGACCCTCATGAGCAGGGACAATGGGGCTGGGTATTTAAAACTTCTCACTGAGCAGTCACTGGGTGCTCTTACAGGGTGGGGTTAAACGTTGGCAGAGCTGGAGGAGGAGGGACTCGGCTGGAACCACCAGCAGCTCAGCCTGTGAGTGCCTGAGTCCTGAGAGAAGATGGGGTGCTTGCCTTGGCCCTCACCACAGGGCCCCTCCCTGATGTATTTGACTTCTGTCCCATGGAAAGTGTCCAATGCACGTGAGGGCTGTAGGAGATGCCTCCGATGTTCAGGTTGCTCTGTGGTGGATCCTGCTTTGAACGCACACCCATGTGAGTCACAGGACCAAACCATCCAGACCCGGATGTCCTTCTTGGTGTCCTTCTCTTTCCCCATGCTGGAGCCAATTCCGTGATTGCATATCAGAGGAAATAGAGGCCCAGCCCACACCACAAGAGTGGGTGAGGCAGGCTCTAGGTCAGCATTCAACCTGCTGTCCCTGACTCCAACGTCCAGCACCTGTCATGACACCTCACAGCCTGCCCCAAAGGGTGACTTCCTCCTTTGTAAACTGAGCAATAAGATCAGAGTGGGGCCATCACGGAATGCTGGCCACTCATTGGGAAACCTGGGTGGCAATGCACAGGAGCCTCCTCCAGGAATGCAGGGCTGTGGGAGTTCAGGAACTCTGTGCCTCTGAGCAGGTGGACATCCAGCTGGCATTGCTGACCAGTGACCAACCTTGGGGTGAACCATCTAGCTCCATCCTCCACACTTTCAATGCTGCCGCCACTCTGTCAGCACAGGTGATGAGAACTGCTGGAAATTCATCAATTTACCATGCCAATCTCCTAACGTTGACTTAGGGTTGACAACTTACACCTGTCAGAACCCAGAGACGATATAGCAGCATCTTCTCTTTGCCACGAGGCAGCCGGCAGCATAGAAGGGCAGAGGAGGAGTGGGGGTGCAGAGTCTCGGGGTATCTCTGCGCCTGCTTCTGAGATGTAAAAAATTACAGAGTCTTGGTCTCATGAGAATGTTTCGCAGAATGTATTCCACCAAAGCATTGTTTTGCGGATGTTAATGGTGGTGTCTTTTGGGAGAAGTTTTCCGTGGTAAAGCAAGGGTGGACAAGTCTGGGTGAAACATAGATCGACCGTATTATTATTATCTACACAGAGTGGATTGTGTTTTCAAACATATTTCATAAGCCATTCAGCCTGTTTTAGAGAATATCACCCTCACATTTTTTTTTTTCAAAAACTAATTTCTTCATCCCTATCAACTACATGCTTTAGGCTTCACAGTAGTTCTTTGACTCAGTTATGTTTGTAAGTCCCATTGTGCAGATAAGAAAAACAGATTTAGGAAAGTGCTGTGACTTGTCCAGGGCCTTAGATTTCACATATTAGCAGAACCTGGACCTCAGGACTCCTGGGCTGAGACCAGGACGAGTGCCCTCCTTCCCTGTTCCCATGGGGTGTGATCACCACTCAACTCTTAGTGGGGGAAAGCAAGTTTCCAAAGTAAAATCGGCATCAAAGGCAAGGGGCTGTCTGAGTGTGAATGAAGGAGACCAGGGCCTGTGGCCCTCAAATGTGCCCCCTGGTGTGCTGGGGCAGCTTCCCTCTGATCTCTCCTTGGCAGCTGCAGTCCAGAGCTGCCAAGGAAGAGGCTGCTGAGCTTTGGTGCCTCCCTGAGTTTTCATCAACTAAACTCATACTGCAGGGGAGAGACTGATACATGTCAGCCCACCTGGACAGACTTGTCACACACCATTGTCTTCTATTGTGGCCCTTCAATATTCCAGAGAATCACTTACAATCCATCATCCATTCTGCCGGCCTCCCAGACTGTTCCAGGTCATGGCATGCCTCTCCCTGCCCATGATCCCCTAGAAATTATCTACTGCTCCCTTCCAAATCCTCCCCCTTGCTCATTCTCCCATCCTCTACAGAAAAGGTGTCTGAGCTTCCCCTCCCGTTGAGCTGATGTGTGATTGTACCTGGTGGAGGCCTTTGTGTATGGAATAAATGTCTCTTCTCCTATTCCATCAGTTGTCAGCTCATTCCAGAGGACTTTCATCCGTAGAGGAAAACCTCTCTTTTCACCCGTATGCTAATTGCATTTTTTAGAAAACACTTTGTGCTAAAATTCAGACCCATTCGGGCCACACAGCCTTTTTATGTCTTCTAGCTCAGCAGCTCTGATTCTGATAAAGTGAGAGCGGGACTAGGGCCACACCACTTGAGCTAAGGCGACAGCACCATGTTCCTTCTCTGATTTCATACTTGGCTTTATTTTTTTTTTAAGTGGACACTATGTTTTGAGAAAGCTCTTTGTAATCGAGTGATGCTAGCCATGTAGCTCACTGAATGAGGATAACTGAATTGTCTGCTGTAAGCTAGCGTCCCTGTTCTCAGTGTGATGCGAAAGGCACCAGGCAATGATGGCAATGATGAATCACTGATGTCTTCACACTCTGCTCACAGAAAGGACCACAGAGAGCTAGGAGGAAGCACCTGTGAGTAGGACATTCATGAAATCAGCATCTTGTGAAGATGCAGAGACACTTTGGAGCAGAACCCTGAATTGCTGGGTGCATGACTAACTTCCTGGACAGAGGCCTCCTTTCCCTGGGGCCAGCACCACATTATGACAGATGGGGCCATCCTCTCTGTCCAAGCAAGAAAGGCCCCGGGAAGGCAGAACAGGCAGGAAGCTGACAGGAGAAGTACAGAGGACACGTTGGAAATGGAACAGAGTTGAAAAAGGGGGCTTTGGGAGTATTTTATTTTTTATGTATTTTTTAAAAATGTATTTATTTTTCAAAGTCAAAGTTACAGAGAGAGGGAGAGGGAGAGAGAGAGAAGGACAGAGAGTGGGGGACAGAGAGAGATCAATCTTCCATCCACTGATTCACTCCCCAGATGGCTGCAATGACCAGGGCGTGGCTAGGCTGCAGCCAGGAGCCCGGAGCTTCACCCAGGTCTCTTATGTAGGTGGCAGGAACTCATGCACTTGGACCATCTTCTGCTGCTTTTCCCCGACCCTTAGCAGGGAGCTGGATCAGAAGTGGATCAGCAGAGGCTCTACTTGGGGCCCATAAGGGATACTGGCACTGCGGGGAACAGCTTCACCTGCTATGCCACAATGCTGGCCCCTGGGATATTTTTTAAAATAAAAAAAGGACATGGCTGACAATATTAACAGGAAAATGCATTGTCTAAATTCACACGAGTATGATCACAACAATATACTAAAATGACAATGCACTGAAAATAGCCGTGAGGAAATTCACCACAGATTTTTAGGAATAATACAGAGAGGGCCTGTGGCCAAGCGCAAGGACTACAATTTCCAGAGGATCTATCTATTCTAGAGGCATTTCACATTTTGTCTCTGTATCCTTCAAGACAACCCGGCTGAAAAAAAATTTATATTCCATTTTCTACGTGAATAAATGAACACTGAGAGAGATTTTTATTGTTGTCACTGTGCCTTTTCTTTAATGTTTCATTTTGTATGTGAGTACTATGTTTTAATTTTTAAAACTCAACTAGTAAATATATTATGAATGTTAGTTATTCCAACATGACATAAAGTTGAATGCTGAACACACTGCAGAACCACATGGTTTCTTGTCACTACTCCCCACCACTCACTTCCTTCCACAACGCCATCCGGGCTGTCCTCTCCCCTCTATCTTTCCCCTCAATCCCCGTGGTTCCTGGCACTGATTCTCTGATCCAGCCACCTGGCCACACCTGCACACATCACTCTTCTGGGACTCAGAGCTAACCAGCTGTGGGAGCTTGAGTAATCCTGGAAAATTCTACTTGTAGGGAGAGCTCAGTGAGGGGGAGAAACAGAGGTCTCTCCCACCAGAGCCCACCTGGCATCCCCCAGGCCAGGCCTTTCTGAGTTCCTCCCCCAGATCCCCTGTGGTTTAGCGCAGAGAATCTGCACCCTCTACGCCTTGGGCTCTTTGCTGCATCTCCCTCTCCCCTTCTCCAGGCACTGCCAGCCACGCTCGCCCAAATCTCTGACTGCAGTGTAGGATGCCCCATCCCTATAATGCTCAAGGAACCACAGTAGCCAATATTGTTGTGATCGTGTGACTTCCAAGGTTTCCATGTGTCCCCGAAAGCTTGTGCATTTAAAATGTAATCCCCAAATTCATATGCATCTGGTGTTTGGAGGTGGGGCCTCTGGAAGATAGTCAGGGGTAGATTCAGTCATGAGGGTGGGGCCCCCATGATGGCATTGGCGGCTTTGTAAGAAGAGGAGCGCAGAGCCAAGTTGACGACAGGCTTGTTCTGTCTCCCTGTGAGATTCCCTCTGCCGTGCTGTGATGCAGCAAGAAGGCCCTTGCCAGAGGCTAATCGGATGCTGGTGGCAAGCTCTTAGAATTCCCAGCCTCCCAAGCCAAGAGCCAAAGAACTTATTCTCTTTATAAATTGCCAGCCTCAGGTAGTTTGTTGTTGCAACAGGAAACTAAGACAGCAATGATCACTACTCTGAGTATTTTACGTGTGTTCTTAAATTTAATCCTTTGAATGATGCCACGTAGTAGGCACCATTCTCATCCCATTTTACAAAAGAAGAAACGTGCAGAGAATTTAGTCAGCTTCCGTAAGGAAACACAGCTAGTAGGCAAGGATGCTTTCAATTCAGATTGATCTAATTTGACTCTGATATAAATATAACCTCAGAAGAGAGAGGGAAGGATCGGGGAAGGAAGAAGCAAGCTGTCTGGAGCCCTCTTCCTTGCCCAGGAGTGCTAAGCCCGAGTGCCAGCAGTGCAGCTGTGGAGCAGACACCAGGCACCATCAGGAAGGAAGAACCTTACTGCACACAGGAACAATACTGCCGTTCTCAGCTGAATGACGCTTTGGTTCTTGATTTCTGTACGCGGAAGTGGCGTGCGTGCTGCTGATCTTGGCCTAGTCAGTAGTGCACCAGGAGTCGCTCTTTGCTCCAAGTCTGTTTGAGAAGAGTGTATGGTCCCTGCTTGGCCTCAACTCTGCCCTGTAAAACAGATGTCCCCGTGTGAATGGAGCCAGGTGGCACTTCCTGCTTGAGGTTTGCTGTGCCTTCTGAGTGGTGCGCCCACGGCTTTCATCCGTGTGGAGAGCCCAGCCTCAGTCTGCCTCTCACCAAGCTCTTCTGTGCTGCTTGGACTCCTGCACGCCAGATGCACCGCTCCTGTGGTTCCCTATCTCCTGACCTCTGCTAGGTTTCCCAGCTCCATCTTCCTGTGTCGCGTTCTGAGTCAGTGAAAGCTAGTCCTTCCACAGGGGCTCCCCAGGGTCCTATTTCTTCACTTGTGTACACTTGGGCTGTCTAATCCGTCCTTCGTGACTTGAATTGTAATGACTGTGTTTTTCACATCTGCAAGTTTTATGTGAGGCTGTTACATAATCACCTGGACTTTCTTGATAAGATCTTGATTTTCTCTCACTTTTTATTATTCGTAATTTCAAATTTTGAAAACATTTTCTAATCTCTCAGGGTCATGTTATCTTACAGGTTGTGGAGTCTAAATATCCTGCTTATCTGCTGGCTTTGTATTTAGTCTAGTTTCATTTTCAATGGCTCAGAGCCATGTGTGTGTTTTAATTTTTGATGTTGAGCTGTTTCACTCTGATTCCATCTCTGTGACTCCTGGAAGAACTGGCTTTCGAGGTCCCTTGGCAGAGAAGATTTGAGGACTTGTTTATCCTGTTCCTCTGGACAGAAGGGGTTTGTGTCTGTGTGTGTGTGAATGTTTAAGCTTTGAAGACCTGACACTTTGCAATCAATTGAAAACTTGAACCCGTTGTGGCAGAACTGTGTTGTCTTTCAAACACTCCTGGATTTTGCTGAATGTAACAAGGAGTGAAAAAATGAATGGAGCAAATGCCTATGTTGTGCTTTCTTTGGGAAAAAATTGCCAAAATTCAGAAAGAATTTTTTTAAGCAAGAATTTTTAAAATGAGAAAAGCTAATCGTAGGCTTGATTCTTTCAGAATCTCTGTCTCCACAGAAATTTAAATAAAGTGCTGCAGTTTTCTGATTCCCAAATCACCAGCGTCTAAAATAGAAATCAAGATTTAAATATTCTCCCGGAAGACTTGTTAAACACCAGAACCAGGAGGGATTCCTAAGATTGTGCAGAGGAGCCTGCTCCCTGCATGTGAGGGTCTCACCACTTCTCAGAGGCCAAGCACTTGCCAGTTAGTCCCAAGGAAGGATTTGAATTGTTCTCGTTGTACATGAAATTGGACACAGCAAAATGTGCATAGAAAACAGAACAAAAGCTTGAAGCTCAAATTTGCTAGCGAGAGACATTGTGTCTCAGATCACCAATGGAAACACAATTAGCCTGCTTCCCCCCAGGCCGATGGCCTCTTCCCTACCAAATGCAGAGACAGCTCCCAAGCAGCACTGTGGTGTGTTGCATAACCCACAACCCACCCACCACAGGCTGAGGGATTTCAAAGGACTCGCCTCCAGTCCACCACAAGAGGCAGGATGTTTCCATGACTCTGGAGCTTTTATCTTACCTCCTGATGTTTGCTGATCCCTCATCCTGAAGTTTGCTGATCCATCTTCTCATTTTAGGAGCACAAAAACCAGTTGTGGGGCACAAGTGGCTTTGCTTTCCACTCCTGATCAGACACAGCTCAGAAGCACTGGTCAACTGGGCGGTTTGGGGGTTTTCCATAAATGTATCTCCCACCTGAGTCTGGTTCTTTGTTGGGAAGCCTCACCATTCTAACGAATCTGTGGGGTCCTAGGGCTCAACTGTCACTGGGCAGTTTCCCCTTGGTATCCTACTGGCTCTTCCTATGATTGTGTCTGGGACAGGCTCTTGTCCAGTCCAGCTGATAAGAGAAGGCGCCACTGTGTTGAGGCCTCCTGGGATTAGTAAAGATGCCCACTAGGGTATGGGCATGAGGATCCATAGGCGGGACCCCTGAGAACCCTCTAGAGAGCTGAAGGGACGATGGGCAAAGGATGGCACTGATAATGGGGCCAAAGCCACTGCAGATGAAAATGGCCCCAAGCCCCCAAGCCTTTTCTACTAACATAGAAAAACTTGAAAACTGACATAGAGTAAAAGTAGCCTTGAATCATCACCAGGAATCCGGGCTGGGGCCCCGAGATCTCCGCAGTTTCAGGACCAAGAAATAACTTGACTTCCCTGAGTTTCACACCTTCACCTGGAAACTGAGACCTGCTCAGCCTGCAACTGCGCTGGATGAAGTCACAGAGGAAGCTCCACGACTCCAGTCTCATCCGGCGCTGCTGGGGAGATGGAGGCCCTGCAAGTTAGACGTCTGTCTTGCTCCAGGCGGCCTGGCCTGTGAGTGACAGATCCAGGGGCCAGGGCCTTGGCCTGACTCCCACGCTATCCCCTCCTAACCTCCTCTCCTGCAGACCCGGACGACCTTGTCACTTCACGCACCAAGGAGAGAGGTTTCCAGGTTGTGTGGACTCCTCAAGGCTCCTAGACCTCCTAATCTCGCCCTTGTCTTTTTCACCCAGGGTTTGCACTCATCAAGTTGCCTACAAAGCATCCAGGCTTTGAAGGAGGCCCTTGCTTGTCTCCTGATGGAGAGCAGAAGCGAATTACTCATGATCCCTTTCTATGCGATTGCAGCGAGCCAGCTGCACAGTGATTCTCCTGGTGGGTGCCTGGGGTCCTGAGCTGGAACTACGAAAGGGGAGAAACCTCTCTGTTCTCCCCTCCTTCCTCCTCTCCTCTCTTGTCAGAACCCTGGACTCACAACCCTGTCTCCATCTGTGCAGTCAGCATTATAATGCGGCCCCTCTCTGGAGGATGTCATTACATATTTTGGAGAGAACGTTTGATGGAGAACGTGCTGGGTGGACGTCTCGTGTACTAGAAGAAGACCACAGTGCTCTGCAAGGTTGCTGCTGGCTGTGTGTACAGCATTGCACCTCTGTGATGTCGGGTCTGCAAAGTTGGAGAGTTGAACTAAGCAGACTTAGAGACTTCCATGGTCTAGCAGAGTGTCTTCAGCTAAGCTCCATTGCTATTTCTTTGGCTTTACAATTCTCTGTCCTTGGGGCTGCTTTCTGATTATGGGGTGTCAAGCAGCATCCATGGTTTCTGCCCACTTAATGCCAGTAGCAGCCCTTCCCACCGCCCAGTTGTGCCAATCCCATAGTGTCTCCAGACATTGCCAAATGCTCCCCCAATGGGTAAAATCACCCCTTGCAAGTCTCTGATCCAGAGTAATGTAGAATGACACATTTGCCAGATACCTTGTTACTTTATGTATAAACGGAAGGGAAAGCATTCTCCAAATCTCCCCTCCATGAATTTTTCCAGGGTTTGATGTGGAGAGGTGGAAGCACTTTCAACAGGATTGGAAAATTGCCTATGACTGGAAAATATTAAGTCATAACCCAGTATAGATAACACCTGGATTAATTTTATATTAATTAGTTCAACAAATAGGTGGAGATCAAACGAAAGGGGCAGAACATAGAAGACCTTCAGAAAGTGCAGAAAATGGCAGATTTGTTACTTGGGGTGCACCTCCTGCCCTGCTCCTCTGTCTGGGGCTGTGGCCCACGGTCTCTGCACTGCCGCCTCCCAAACACTGGCTGCCAGAGTGTGTCTCACTGTGGAAGACACAGCTTCCCTGTCACAGTCCAGGAGGCCTCCCGCCACTGCTGACCCTAGAAACAACCTCACTCACTGCCCTCGCATGAAGACAGGTGTTTGTTTCTCTCTGGCTCTGATCCTATCTGAGGGCCCTGAGGCTGGGGGGGGGGCAGTGTCCCCTCTGTTGTTGAGCCCCTCGCCCCAGGGGAACATGAGGGCCCCCTCTCCTCCACCTGTGCCTCCAGCCAGGATGACTTTTCTGCCCTCTGGATCATAGCACTGCTTTCCTGCAGTCTCTTCCCCTCCTCCGGCCCCTGGGCTCTGCTCATTCTCTTCGCAGCTGCTTTCCTGGGGCAGATCCTCTTACCTTGTCTAAGGGAAGAACATCTCCCTTGTCTTCCATGTTCAGCCAGTGCTACCTCCTCTGGGAAGCCTTCCTGGGTCACCCAGATGGATTTGGGCCTTCCCTTCCTTGGGCTTCCCAGAGCCCCTCTATCCAAACCCATACCTCGTGTCCTCCTGCGGCCGAGTGTCCCCTCCCACCAAGCTGCCCTCAGTGTGGAGTGCTGGTTCTCTTCCCACGCCTTGTCTGGAGAGCGCGACAGCAGGCTTAACCTCCGCTCTGGGTCTGCTGCTCAGGGAACCCAGCCCTGGTCCATGCACCCTCAGTGGACAGTAAAACAACCTGTGATGGGCTGTGTGGATTACGTTATGCAGTGACTGTCTTCTATGTTAGACTTTAATCTTTACAAGGGTAAGGACTGGTCTTCATCATTATAGCAAGTTGTGTGCTCATTTATTGCTGTGTGATAGATGCTTACTCAACACTTGCTGAGCTCGTCTCTGGCGTTCCTTCTTCCTAGTGTGTGAGACCTGAGCCTGGATCAAGGTGTAACTATTTTAAATTAGGCCTCCATCTTGTAACTTGGGCCTGACCAGGCCCTGAACCCTAAGCCAGAAGCTCCTAAAAGTAAATAAATAAACTCCCCTTGCGATAAACTCTCCTAGCAACAGCCGATTAGCAGATAACAGAGAAATACCTAGAGTTTCTGGTGTCTTCTCAGGGCAGATAGGGTGATTAATAGCTTCCTGAGACCCTGCAGTTCGGCACGTACACCCCAGCAGCTCGGACCCTATGCTTCGGCCAATCAATTCAAAAGGCATTAACCCCAAAGCCATCCAACCACCTTTAGTAGGTCCGTTCCCGCCACTGGATGCACTGATCAATTCTAAGAGATGTCCTTTGAATTTCCTGCGGGATGAGATGATTTGCTAAATGGTACCATGATGTATAGAATGTCTCTGAAAACCCTATAAAAACCCTGTTAACTGAAGGGTTGGGGCTCTCAATTCAGACCCGCTGCATCGGTGTTGATTGAGAGTCCAGACCCAGACCTGCAATAAAACTCTCGTGTGCTTTACAGCGGTATGGGCTCCTTGGTGGTCTTTGGGGACAACTGAACTGCGCATAGCAAGTGGATGGTGATTTTGTGGAGTCAGGACTGTGTTCACCCACCTTGTGTCTACAACAGAGCCTGAGAATGAGTATCTATTAATTCATCAACATCATTTTCATTTAGCATTTGCTAAATGCTTACTAACGTGCTCAAAAATGTGTTCACGGAAATTATTTCAAGAACTCTCTCAACCATTCTTTTGAGACAATGTGTTCTACTCGCTTTGCAGGTGAGGCAGTGAGACCCAGCAGGTTCAAACCACAGGTCCAGTTCACAGCCTGAAGCTCCAGCTATCACAGTGTCACTCAATGCACAAGCAAAGGAGCCACCCCAGAATCCTCAAAACCTCAAATGTGAGTGACCAGGGGCCCATTAGTTAAAGTGGGGAAAAAGAATATTTAAGAATGCATGTATAAGGAGTCTTCACAAAGTTCTTAGAAATGTATATGCAAAATACTATCTATGGATTCAAATATTTTAACAAAATAAACTTATGTTTTTAATTCCAGTTTTCCACAGACTTTTATATAGCTTGAGCATTTGTTTCAAGTTGTGTAAATATAGTCATGCATCACTTACCAATAGGAATATATTCTAGAAAATGTGCATTAGGTGATTCTGTCATTGTGCCAGCATCAGTGTGCTTGCACAGTCTAAGCTGGCTATGGCATCCCCAGACAATATAATTTTCTGCAGCCACTGTCATACATACACTTGGTTGATGAAGAAAACATCGCTCTGTGGTTGTACAATGTAGTTACCAACTCAGAGACAGCCCAGGCCTGCCTCTCTGAGTCCAGTTCTGCCTTTTCTTATATAAATTCACTCATCAAACATGCTGTATTTGTCTCAAGTGTTCATTCTTTACAGAGGAGAGAGAATGTAAGACATTTGAACTATGCTCAACTCAGTTGTCTCCTGGATTGTTAGAATCTTGCCTACAATTGTTCTCTAGTTGTAAGGATCATATGTAACAGTCCAGCAACTTTTAGTGCAGCACATCTTACTTTCAAAGTCTTTACAAGCGGCAAAGATGTTCACGACAGTTTTCATAGAAATCACAGTATCTCTTTCTGCCCTAATGCATCCTTTGTGGAGCAGTTTCATGAGCACTGTGGGCACAAGGCAGACCTGCTGGGAGTAGAGATGGCTGCTGCTGGGAGACCACGCTCAGGCTGAGCAGCTGCAGGCTGGAATGTTTCAGAGGAGTTGGGCGGTGTTTGGTGAAGCCGGCAAGTTGGTAAACCAGGAAGGTTGAGGGGAGTTCTGGAGATGAAGGTTTTCACCTGTCAGTCCAACAGAACAGAGCAGTACAATTGCAGGGCATAGCAACCTCTGAGCACCTCCACTCTGAAATGTCGTAAGGAAGATGGTGCAGCAAGAAAGAGGGAAAGAGCAGAAGAGTGCCGTCACCATGCTCTGGACTCCCGGAAGCAGGGTGCTTTCCTGCTCCTCCCACTGTGATTCTCCTCCAGGCCGAGAGTCTCCCACAGCTCCTCCCCAGCACCCAGTGGAATCGGATGCTCTGCCTGTGGTCAGCCTCCAACTCAAGCTGTTCTCAGACATAAAGCTAGCCACAGAGAAGGCAAGAGAGACACATGCCCAAGGAACATGGGAAGGGACATCCTTGACCTCCAGGAGGGAAGGCCCCAGTGATCAGGAGGACACAAGTTTTTCATTTGTGTCTGCGAATCTCCTTCCAGTAGCTTCCTCACTTGAAGGAAGCCCCTGCAGGTGCAGAGGTTGAGAAAGACCGGCAGTCCTGCAGCCCGGTGGCCTTGGCTCCATCCCTTGGGCAGATTGCTGCTGCCGGGAAGCAGCCTTGTGGTAGACTCAGCTTCGGGACTCGCGTCTCCCCTGAGCAGAGCATTTCCGGGCCCTGTGGGTCTCAGGGGCAGCTGCAGGTGGATGTGCTCCCAGGCAGAGAATGCCAGTCTCGCAGACGAGCTTGAAATGACAGCTCAGGGAAGGCAGCACCGGAGCTGGAATGGTCTTTTTGCTTTTTCTCAAAGGTTGTTTTAATTAAGCTTTTAAAATTTTTACATAATTATAGATCAGCATGCAAAATTATAGATTCCCGTGCATGGAGATTGTACCTCTACTTGATTTCTCTAAATGATACATCTTGCAAAACTGTAGGGCAGCCTCATATCCAGGACACTGTCAGACAAACAACAGATCTCACTGAGTCCCATGGCACTACTTCTGCTTGGGGTGCTGTGTGTTTAGTTCCTTATGCTTTTACCTCTTGAAGAGTTCCATGCATTCAGCCCCACAGTGAAGATGAATAGTCCTGTGTCCACAAGAATCTGGTTTCTCTGGTTGCCCTTTTACCATTTCCACTTTCACCCCTCCTCCTAACCACCCACCTTGGCAATCACTAATCTGTTCTTGTTGTATGTACTTGTTTACTTTTTTCATTTACAAAGTTTAAATGGGGTAATAGAGTATGCAACTTTTTGAGATTGGATATTTTAAAAAAATTATCTATTGGAAAAGTAGCAAGACAGATAGGGAGGCCGGCGCGGTGGCTCAATAGGCTAATCCTCTGCCTGCGGTGCTGGCATACTGGGTTCTAGTCCCAGTTGGAGCGCCGGATTCTATCCTGGTTGCCCCTCTCCCAGTCCAGCTCTCTGCTGTGTCCTGGGAGTGCAGTGGAGGATGGCCCAAGTGCTTGGGCCCTGCACCTGCATGGGAGACCAGGAGGAAGCACCTGGCTCCTGGCTTCAGATTGGCACAGTGCACTGGCTGCAGCAGCCATTGGAGGGTGAACCAATGGAAAAGGAAGACCTTTCTCTGTCTTTCTCTCTCACTGTCCACTCTGCCTGTCAAAAACAAACAAAAAACCAGGGAGGCACACACACACACACACACAGAATTCCATTCCCTGGTTCACACCCCTAAATGCCCATAGCCGCCACGGCTAGGACAGGATGAAGCCACAAGCCAAGCACTCCATCCAAGTCTCTGATGTGGGTGGCAGGTGCCCACGCGGGCATCCTCTGCTGCTTTCCCTGGCACAGAAGCAGGGAGCTGGACCAGAAGCATAGTAGCCAGAACTTAAACTTGCACTCCAACATGGGGTGCCAGATTCTCAAGCGGTGGCTTAATGTGCCACTCCTCATGGCAGCCCCTGAGATTAGATTTTTCACTCAACATAATTCCGAGGATTCATCAAGGCTGTCGTGTCTATTAGTTGTTTATTGTGATACAGCAGTTAAGACCCCACTTGGGGGAGGTGCCCACATCCATGTTGTAGTGCCTGGGCGCTTTGGCTCCACTTTTAATTCTCGTTTCCTTCTAATGCACCTGCCTGGGAGGTAGCAGGTGATGGCTCAACTGGTTGGGTCCCTGCCATCCACATGGGAGACCCAAAAATTCTCTGTCTCTCTCTGCCTTTCAAATAAAGATAAGTAAGCATGTAAATAGAAAATAATTCATGTTGTGCAACACTCCACTGCACGGACGGCCCATGTTTTAACTTTTCCCTCACTGAAGAGCACCAGGGTTATTTCCCATCTGGGGCTACCATGAGTAAAGCTGATAAAACGTTCATGTGCAGGAAATTGTAAGCATAAGTCTTCATTTCTTTAGGAAAATATTCAGGAGCTCAAATAGGAGGTTGTTTGTAAGTCTATGTTTAGTTTTTAAAAGAAATTTGCAATCTATTTTCTATTGTGTTTTCTGGAGTGGCTCTGCCATGTTCCGTTCCCAGGAGCAGTGCATGAATGATTGAGTTTCTGTGCCTTTGACGATCCAGTTGTTTAATTTAGCCATTTGATAGGTGTGTACTTATATCTCAATGGACTTCTTTTTCCAATGGCTGATGACATTGTCTTCATGACTTGTTTTCCATCTGAATGTCTTCCAGTGTGTCTGTCCACATCTTATGCACCTTTTCTAGTTGAATTTCCCTATTTTTTAATTGTTAAAGTTAGAGAATTCCTATCTGTTCACTCTTCAAATACCTACATTTTCTAGCTGGGCTAGGGCTGAAGCTTGAAGATAGGAATGCGATCCAGGTCTTTCCCATGTGGGTGGTAGGAATTCATGTACCTGAGCCACCACTGCTTTCCATGGTCCTATTAGCAGGAAGCTGGAGTCAGGAGCTAGAGCTGGGTACCAGTCAAGTACTTTGAGGTGGGACACAGGTGCCTTAAATAGAAGGCTCAATGCTCACCCTGGGTTGTTTTTTACTGTTGAATTTTAAGAGCTCTTTATTCTAAATACAAATCCTTTATTGGACACCTTGATTGCAAATTTATAAATATTCTCTTTCAGTCCATAGCTTGTCTTTACATTCTTTTTTTAAAAGATTTATTTATTTATTTATTTATTTGACAGGTAGCATTAGAGAGAGAGAGAGAAAGGTCTTTCATTCAATGGTTCACCCCCCCAGATGGCTGGAGCTACGCCAATCTGAAACCAGGAGCCAGGTGCTTCTTCCTGGTCTCCCATGTGCGTGTAGGGCCCAAGCACTTGGGCCATCCTCCACTGCACTCCTGGGCCACAGCAGAGAGCTGGACTGGAAGAGAAGCAACCAGGACTAGAACCTGGCTCCCACATGGGATACCAGCACCACAGGCAGAGGATTAACCTAGTGAGCCATGGTGCTGGCCCCTTTACATTCTTGTAACAGAGTCTTTTACAGAACAGAGGGTTTAAATTCAGATGAAGTCCAATTTATAAGTAAATCCTCTTAAGAATCGTGCTTTTGGTGTCAAGTCTAGAAACCCTTTGCTAAGTCATAGTCACTGAAGATTGTCTTCTATAGATTTTTACCAAAAGTTTTATAGTTTTACATTTAAGTTTGTGACCTGTTTTACTGGACAGTTTTCAAGAGAAACCTGAATCCAGCCAAGTAATAGAACCTAATAAAAACAAAAATTCAATCTCCTAGCTTTCATTCATTCACTCATTCATTTATTCACATCCACAGCATAGGTCTACTCTGACCAAGGTCACTTACAGCTCATTCGATGGGGAATCCAGTAGCTCCTTCTGTTATATGAATCCTTCAAATACTAACAAATCCTATTTAGTATCACCTACATCTGTGTCAGATTCTCATACATCATTCCTAAGCCTCCATTCCTGTTTCCAGTTGCACTCTTTCTACTCCTACAAGAGGTTATAAGAAGCAGATTTCAATGAAGTCAATAATAATGTTTGCAATTGTTTTAGTGGGGCCAATGCGAGAAAATAATGCTGATAATTCCACTGAGATGAGCTTAACAAGCATAACCAGAGAGGATCTTATCCAAGCTCCTGGCTGCATGCCCAGCACTTGGCACAGTGGCTGATGGGTGTCTGACTCTCATCTAGGTTGGTTTCTCCACACAAATTTGAATTTGGCTATTTAGAGAAGGGAGGATGTTGACATCTTGAAAATAAACAGAAGCTCAAGAAGAGATTGATGGCCCATCAAAAACACATCACTCAGCTTCTCAGATACGCTTTGCTTGTGCATCCAAGCTCATGGTGATGGAACCATGTCTCTGTCATTGGCAAGCGTATGGCAAAGGCTTATCCTAATTCCCGGCACAGGATCAATAATGAATCAATATGTGTTAGATAAAGGTATGGACTGGCGCTCAGTAACCTGCACACTTCAGGTTTCAAGTTTTGTCTCCAAAGCCTCTCTGCACGGCCCACCTTGGTGCTTACTTTCTATGACATTGTGTGTTTATGAGACTGGACAGTGACTTCTCCAAACGGAATGTCCTATTCATCTTTGTAGCAACAGCATTTAGCACTTGGCCTGCTCACAAGATCTGGCCTCCAGCTAAATGCTGAAGAAAAAGAAAATGAGATGGCCTGTGTCTGGGTTAGATGCAGTGCTTGTTTGGAGAACATCGGCATCTCTTGCTATCTCGAATTTTGTCACCTGCAAAAGAAAGAACACAGACATTTCATGGCAGAATCAGACACGTGAGTGGTAGGAGGCTGCTCTGCCTTTAGAGGCCGTATGCGGCTTGTGTCATTCATCTGTGCATCTCGACATTGTTCTCTGTCACTTTCAGATTCAGTGGGAAGGGAGAAAGTGAAGTCTGGGAGGTAGGAACTGGTGTTTATTTTTCAGTGCTGTTCAAGGGTGAAACACAGAGAGGGAATAGAAGCCAGTATCCCCTCCTTTCCTTCTAGACCACAGAATATTCACTTTTGACTTATTTTATTTAATTGAAACACAGAGTTACAGAGTGAGAGAGGTCTTCTATCCACTGATTCATTTCCCAAATGGCTGCAACAGCCAAATCTGAGCTGATCTGAAACCAGGAGCTTCTCCTGAGTCTCCCACATGAGTGCAGGGACCCATAGAGTTGGGCCATCCTCTGCTGCTTTCTCAGGCCACAGCAGAGAACTGGATCAGAGGTTGAGCAGCTGGGACTCAAAGGCACCCATACAGGATGCCGGCCCCACAGGCCTAGGCTTTAACCTGCTGTGCCACACTTTTTAAAAAGAATAAAAGTGAGCCAGATAAATACCACAGTACACATGTTTATTGTTGTTGTTGTTGTTATTGTTATCCTAGTTGGAAGCAGGGCTCCTTTTTTGGCTGCGTGGATAACTGGGACATAGGCTAGTTCCTAAATGAAGGTAAAGAACACCAGAGGAGAAGGTCGTTGGAGAAATGGGAAAACAGGTGGCAGAGCTGTGGCTGGGACCTGCACAGGGAAGTCCCACGTGCTCTGCTCCTGCTGAGGAGTCTGGAAGTGCGTGAGGGGCTGCAATGCCTGACTGAGGCAGAGGCACAGACCTAAAACCAGAAGGGTTGGGATTGGAACTGAGACCTCACGCGTAAGGTCTTGACATCCCAGTGGCTTCTAGAGGAATATACTGTACACTGCTTGTCAGAAAAAAAAGGGAAGAAAAGAGGAAGGATGGAGGAGAGATAGGAGGAGGGAATGAGGAATGAAGGGAAAGAAGTGATTTCTCTCTGGGAGTGGACAAGGGCTTCCACAGGCGTGGTTCACCCGTGTTTTAGATTTAAACTTACCCTGCTCTTGTAGTCTGGACAACAGCATTAAGAAATTAATTGAAGTCAGCTGGGGCTGATGGCAGCCTTGGGGCACCTCCCAGGAACAAACCACCCCTGTGCAGGGGCTCCTGAGTGAGTCAGACCTGCAGCGAGCACTGAGCCAGCTGTCTCACAGGAGCTCAGTGCACGGCTGCAGAACACAGGACGGATGCAGTTCCTGAGCGTGACTCAGCAGCAAACGTCGCCGATTGCTACATGTGTGGGAGATTAGGTACACCGAGTGAATTCAGTGCCCTGGACATGTTCAGAGAAACAAGAAGTGGGAAATAGAAGAATATTATACTACCAATAACATTTCAGGCATGTTGTAAAAGAACATATAAAATCTCTCAAGGAGAAAATAGGATCATTGAAATATAGGAACTATATTTGAGGCAATGTAAAGAACTGGTAAAGTAGACAATTTGTGAAATTGGTGCAAGGATTTGTTAGGAAGAAATTAACAAGAGTGCAGAGCAGGGAGATGAAGAGAAATAAAATATGAAGGAAAAGGGGAAGAAATAAGAGTAGAATCTATAAGTCTAGCCTAATCTGATTGTTTCAGAAAAAAAGAGATACCAGAGGACACAGGGAGAAAATATGCTTCAAAAAGAATTGATGATGATATCCCCCAATCAACAGATTGAGGCAGCCAACTCCTGGAAAAGAAGCCCCGACCTGGGAGCTTTGTAGTTAAACTGCTGCACTTCAAAGATGAAGATAAAAGCCTGAAAGGCTAGCAGAGAGGTGTCAGGTTACTAAAAAGGGACGCGGATTCAACTCAGGTTTCTCTGTGGAAGTCAGAAGACAGAGCAAATCTCTTCAAAGTGCGGAGGGAAAATAACTACCGCTGTAGCATTTCCTAGCCAGCAATATTGTTATTCCAGAGTGAAGGTGAAATGAAGACACTCTAAATGAGCCAAACACCTGGAGTGTATCCACTGGAGGAACTGGGCAACCTGCAGGTCAGGAAGGCCAGAACTGACCTCAGCACAGAGAGGCCCAAGGACTGGAGAGGGACCTCTAAGGCCCCAGGGAATCTATGTCCATGCTGACCATGCAAGGCGCTAATGGTAGTAATTAACACTGGGCAGAAAGAACACGGTGGAACTAAAATACTCAACCATATATAGATGGAGATGAGCTGCTTTTTGCATTGTGTGAAAGACTAGTAAAGATATGATTAGATGTTTGCCAGAGTATTTCAAAAAGGTCATGGAAAAGGAGTTTAGGAAGAAACTATGCAGGGATTTCAAACATGTTTTACACCAAAATAAATGTCTCTGAATTACATTTTTCCATGAGCTTTTTGAAGTGCTTTCATCTTGTAAGTCATTATGGATGTAAAAATTTAAGTTTAATCAGAAGATGAAAAGAAAATATACTATGTATATTTTAGAGCAGTAGAAATAAAAACTAAGAATAAAATATTAATTCAACTAACAATAGAGCAAGAAATAGGAGGAAATAATGGTAAAACAAGTCAGATAGAAAGCAAAATAAAATAGTAGAAGCAAATCTAACAATTTATATATGTGTTACTTATATAGGTGCATAATTACAATGAAAAAATAGTAAAGTTCAAGTATATCAATAACCACAAAAACTTTTTATTTTGTTGACAG
This sequence comes from Sylvilagus floridanus, assembly GCA_949820135.1. Classification (NCBI taxonomy): domain Eukaryota; kingdom Metazoa; phylum Chordata; class Mammalia; order Lagomorpha; family Leporidae; genus Sylvilagus; species Sylvilagus floridanus. The sequence continues at coordinate 160,303,080 of OX463241.1, read as the reverse complement.
AATTTTTTTGTTACTGTATAAATGGCCTATTGTAATAATGGATAAATTTCCCAGTTATTAGATAGTGGCAGGTAGTATAGACAAATTAATCTGGCAATGTGTATATCAGAGACTGACATGTATACAAGATACCAACACATGAAATGAAAAGGAAAGGAATAGGCAAAAGTTAAAAAGGGCAAATAAAGAAATAATATAAAGTTATTATTATTGTAGTGATATATGACAAAGCAGACTTAAAGTATAAGTGTTAGTACAAAGTCATGTCAATATAGAGCAACAGAGGGTTCAATTTAATGAGTAATTATAACAATTCTCAATGTGTATGCATTCAAAATATATTCTTCAATATATGAAGCAACATATGCATTCAAAATATATTCTTCAATATATGAGGCAACATTGACAGAATTTAAAAATACAGTTAACAGTGGAGGATTTTTAGCATCACTTTCTTAATATATTGATGATTCAGAATAAAAATTTATCACGATGTATAAGGTGATCATCAGGTATATAAAGCAATCGTGCATCAAAAATGTAGAGAACACACGTCACTCTCAGTACACCGGAAACGTTCATGTATACTCACAATACACTAGACCATCAAGAAAAACCCCAAAATTTTTAAAAACTCTTCAGTAAACACATCATTTTAAATAATGTTAATGCAATTATAGCATAAATAAAAATAATTATACTTTAGAAATGTTAAAATTTCTAAATGACTGTTGGGCCAAAGAATAGAACATAGGAAAATAAGAAGCTACATAGGGCCATTTAACTATAACACAGAATTGATAAGGATATAAAACTGTGCTGAAAGGGAAATCCAATAACTTTTTATGATGGTTGTGCTTTGTGCTTTTTCTAGCCTGTTCAAGGCAGTTGAGATACATTAGGGAGCAAAACAGAAGTTTTGACCTCGTGGAGTTTACATTTCAGCTGATGCTGATTAGCATGGAAAAACATCGATCCAGAATTTTCTTCAAGACGATGCGTATATGAGTAGATTTAAGGTCTCACCTTCAGAAGTCTTCAGGGCTGTGACTTGGCTCATATGTGTAAGATGTGGTTTGAAATATTAACTGGCAGTGTCTAGGAGCGACTTCCCTGCCATCTATGGGCATCAGACCCACAAGAGAGTGTTAGTGGTGGAAAGGGAGGGGAGCTTGGCAGGCCGGTTCCATGTGCGACTTCCGTGAGCCATCACATCAGCTTCCATCTGTGTCCTGGGAGGCACAGGATGAAGAGCAGAGCTGTTTCTCCTGCCCTCATGACACCAACGTGAACAAATCCTTGTTGACTTAACTACTAGGATCTTTGTGATCATTCGTTCTTCAGCCTAGCCTATTGAAAGTTGATGAATACAAGATGCATATAATACATTCAGATATTTCACTATAATTAATTTTTATATCATGTCCATTTCCTCCACTTCAAAATATGTGTTTGCTAAAGAGTTTTTGAAAATTTGGGGGACTTCTTTTGTGGTCTAATGTATGGAGAGTATACACGAATGTTTCTGGTGTTTTGAGAATGTTATATTGCATCCTTTGTATTATGACTTTTCGGGCTTATGTAGATTTTCCTTGTAGTGTCAGACATGGTGAAAGGGAGACGGACAAGGTTTAGGTGACAGTAGCAGCCCTGCCTGCGTCTTGCTGTGGAGCAGTAACAACTGTAGCACATGCACAAAAATAGATACTGTGCTGACCCCTCAGGTTTTTCCACTTGTAAAACTGAGATGGGAATAAAAGTAATAATACCTGCCTCCCAAAGAGACTGTGTAGATGAAATGATAGACTAGCCAGAAAAGCAATTTGAAAATAGCAACATCCATATGCCAGCTATAGTGCTTCTTTGCCGAGTTATGTTCCCTAAGCTGAGCTCTGTGAATGCTGGATGGATGCCCGTGTCCTCGATGCAAGGCGTCCTACAAATCGCCATGCGTCAGTCCTTGAGGGAGATGGCTCCATCAAGAAAACAGGCCAGGTTTTCTGAGGCCCCTTGGAGAAGCTGGTTAATCTCCTGCACTCCTGCGTGTCCTGCTGTTCGCTGACGCTAGAGGATCAGCGGCTCCTTATTAGGATAAGGCGGGCAGTGCACTGGACTTCCTTCAAGCCTGAGAACAGGAGGAAGCTGGGCAGGATCACTCAATAATTCATCGTTTCATGAAGAATTTAGGAAAGCGCAGGAATTATTTAACCACACTTTCTAATTAGAAACTCTAAAGTATCCCCAATACACGAAAGTGTTAAGGAAAAAATTCAGCTAAGAAGGAAATTGTGGTCTTTGCGACGTATTCGTCAAATTGTTGCTATAAGAGAACACGTGAACCAAGGTGACTTATAAATAATCCGACTTTATGTAGTTCATGGTTGAAGAGACTTGGAAGCCCCAGAGCACGATGCCAGCGTCTACCTGTCTCCTTGTGAGTGCCGCATGCTGGGTCATGACCTGGTGAGAAGCAGGAAGGAAGGCAGCCGCATGCAGGAGACAAAGCACGAGGGCCAGACTCATGCTAAATCCTCTCCTTCGAGACCGGCATTAGTTTATCTTAATGACCTGGGCACTTACAGACGGCCCCACCCGCAGCACCACTACCGCGGGAATCAGGTTTCCACACGAGGGGCCTGCATCAAGGTGCAGTGGGTTAAGTCTCAGCTTTGATGCTGGCATGCTCTGAGAGTGCTGGTTCAAGTCCCGGCTACTCTCTCTGCTAATCCACCTGGGAGGGCAGAGGAGGATGGCCTAGGCACCTGGGTCCCCCTCACCCATGTTGAGAACAGAGTGCAGTTCCAGGCTCCAGGCTTCAGCCTGGCCAGTGCTCGCTGTTGTGGCCATTTAAGGAGTGAACCAGCAGATGGAAAATGTTTCTGTCTCGCCCTCTCTCTCTGTCTTATCTGCCTTTCAGATAAATATATAAACCTTTAAAAAATTTGAGCATGCATTCTGGAGGGGACAAACCCTTATATAAACCTAGTAGTAAGTCACGTGTTAGGGTCCTGAGTAAGCATTAAACTTATTCTATAATATACAGGTGGCCAACATTAGCAGGCGTGATTGTCATCTGTTCTTAGAGAAAGACGCTACATGCATCACTGCAAACCTGTGTGTGTGTGTGCGTGGCTGTGGTTGTGAGGGGCTGTGATGGTGGTGGGGCTGGACATCGTCAGTGTCCCAGTCAACAGACTCCTGCTTCCTTCAGTCTCTTCATTCCACAAAGAGGGTGACAGTGTTCCTTGAATGCATTTGGCTATGCATGAACTGGAGCTGTGTGACAGTGACAAGAAAATATAGCTTAGAGCTGTGTGTGTCTCTCTCTCCCCCCTTCCCCCTCTCCCTCCCCTTCTCATCTCTCCCCTGTCCCCTCTCCCATCTCTCTCTCCCATATCTCTCTCTCTCTCTCTCTCTCTGTGTGTGTGTGTGTATCAGTTCACGTCACTTTGAAACACTCTTTTCAGATCACCTTTGTTTTCATGTCAAAAGGTCCTGAACACCATTTAGCTCAACATAGGGGTGCACTCCTACCCTTTTCTGAGTTTCTAAAGGACATAGGGGTGCACTCCTACCCTTTTCTGAGTTTCTAAAGGACATAGGGGTGCACTCCTACCCTTTTCTAAGCCCACATCATTCATTCGTATGAGGCAGAACTGTGGTGTTGGTGGAGGAGAGTGGTCTCGGAGGAGCTAAGAGACTTAGGTTTCATGTTCTCCAGGTAAATGTGTACAACATGCTGTGGCTATGGGAGAGCAGGGGCTCACATCCAGTGCTTCTCTGCACCTTGCAGGACCTACAGTGACACAGGGAAGAGGGAGGCAGTAGTGTGAAACCCTAGAGAGTGCTCTGGAAGATCATCCTGGTAGCACTCACCCCTGGTCCTGGTGGCCACCTGGTAAGAATCCACAGTGGAGGGGGAGAGCTTTCCTTTAATCAGTTTCCCCTCACCCTGTTTGTTTCTACCAAAGAGCACTTGTCCCCTTGTTCCAAGTCAGCACATATGTTTATGCGTTCTTGTCTTCACCAACCCAGATACCCCAGATTCACTCGTCTCCACGTCTCTAAAATCCATGGCATTCCTCTTTCTATTAAAAGTTTTCTGTCTCTTGAGAGCTTACACCTGCCTTCAAGTCTCTCCTGTGCTCTGGTGACAGTGACAGTGGTCCAGAACCTTGGCTGACTGTCCACCTTACCCATCAAAAAATCCTAGAAACTTACCCGACTATCAGTCTATTTGTTTACCTCAGATCCATGCAACAACTATTTATGTATATAAGTTGAGTAATAGTAAATTGCTAGTATTCAACCTTTTAGCCTTTGAAAAGTGGCAATTGCATAAAGTTCAAATGAATCCAAAAATACAAATCAAGAAGGATGATACAAAGGCTAAATAGATGAAGAATTTAAAATTATGTCATTTCACTTCATTTTTCCTAGCATAGAGAACTTTCTCTTCACTGAAGCATGCCATTATTAATAATGTTCAGCACACTTAGATGTTAAATGTATTCCTAATTGTAATGGCTTTATCCTCTTGCTAGCTAATATCTCAAGGCTCACTATACACTTGAAGCAAGATTTATCATTATGAATAGTGGCTCTTCAAACTGTGTCTCAAATAACTGCAATTTTCCATTTGATCCTTTTTTTTTTTACATTCTATGATGATTTTCAGGCTGTAGAATTGTTTTTTGCAGGCATTTTTTTAAAAAAAGATTTATTTATTTGAAAGCCAGAGTTACAGAGAGACAGAGGCAGAGAGAGAGAGATCTTCTACCTGCTGATTCACTCCCCAAATGACCACAACAGCTGCAGCTGGGCCGATCTGAAGCCAGAAGCCAGGAATTTCTTCCAGGTCTCCTACATGAGTGCATGCGTCCAAGAATTTGGGCCATTCTGTACTGTTTTCCAAGGCCATAGCAGAGAGTTGGATCAGAAGTGTAATAGCTGGGACTCAAACTGGAGCCTGTATGGGATGCTGACACTGCAGGTGGCAGCTTTACTCACTACAACACAGTGCCAGCCCCTGCAGGCAATTTTTAAGACAATTAAACTGCACAGAATCTATGAATTTTCTTTGCTAAGAGCATGTAAACCACAATACATTGGAATCATACATGAACAAATAGGTAAGCAAGTGCAATTTTTAAATTCTGCATATTGAGAATGTGCCACCTATCTCCAAAATACATGCTCATATATAGTCAATCTGAATATTAAATACATGTAAATTTGGAATCAGGGCATTCTGCACAGTGGTTAAGATACTACTTTAGGGGCCTGTGCTGTGGTGCAGGGGTTAAGCCGCCACCTGTAGCACCAGCATCCCCTATGGGCACTGGTTCAAATCCCAGCTGCTCTACTTCTGATCCAGCAACCTGCTAATGTGCTTGGAAAAAGCAATATAAAATGGTCCAAGTGCTTGGGCACCTGCATCTGCATAGGAGACCCGGAAGAAGCTCTGGCTCCTGACTTTGGACCAGCCCAACTCTGGCTGTTGCAGCCTTTTAGGGAGTGAACCAGTGGGTGGAATAGCTTGCTCTGTCTCTCCTGTTACTCTTCCTTTCAAATAAAAATAAAAGTTAAAAAAAAAATCACTACTTGAGATGCCTATATCCCATCTGGGAGTGCAGGGTTTGAATCCTGGCTCGGTTCCTTATTCCATTTGCTAACATCTGAAAATGACAGTTCAAGTAGTTGGCTGTGTACTGCCCGCATGGAAGACCTGGATTGAGGTCTCAGCTCCTGACTCTTGCCAGGTCCAGCCCTGTCTGTTGTCTCTCCATCTTTTGAATAAGTAAATAATACAAAATTTAAACATTTTATTTATCTGAAAGGCAGAGCATCAGAAAGAAGGAGGGAGAAACAGAGAGAGAGAGAGATAGAGATCTTCCAACTGCTGGTTCACTCTCCAAATGGCAGCAATGGCTGAGGCTGGTCCAGGCGGGAAGCAGAATCCTAGAGCTCCATCCAGTTCTCCCACACGAGTACAGAGGCTCAAACACTTGAGTCGCTTTCCTATGCCTCCCCAGGTGCATTAGCAGGGCGCTGGATTGGAAGGTGGAACCAATTAGCACTCTGATACAGGATGCTGCTGCTCCACGTGCCACCTCCACATGCAGATACTAATTTACTTTAATTTTTATTTTTATATAAAATAAATTTCTAAAATTTTGTTATTTAAAAAAAATAATGTATTTTGTTTGACCTCTACAAATAACCTCCTGTTATTTTAACTATTTTACCGAGGTGTAGTTAACAAATAAAAAGTAGATATTTGTTCATTAGATAGAATATGATGTTTTGGGGCCAGTTTGGGATGTAGCAGGTTAAGCTGCCTCCTACAATGCCGGCATCCCATATGGGCAGCAGTCCGAGTCCTGTTTGCCCCATTCTGATTCTGCTCCTTGCTAATGCACCTGGGAAAGCAGCAGCAGATGCCCAAGTGCTTGGGCTTTACAGCCATGAAGGAGACACAAAAGAAACTCCTGGCTTCAAACTGGCCCAGCTCCAGCCGTTGCGTTCATTTGAGGAGTAAACCAACGGATGGAAGATTTCTCTCTGTCTCTCCCTCTCTCTCTCTGAAACTTTCAAATGAAATAAATCTTTTAAAAAATACAGTGTTTTGATACACATGGACATTGTGAAATGATTACCGCACTCGAGCTAATTAACACATCACTTCACAGTTCCTCTTTCTGTGAATGTCTGTTGAGAATATTTAGGATCTCTTCCTAGAACATTTCCAGTAAATAATACGCACTGACTAGCTCTAGTCACCAAGCTGCACATTAGGGCAACAGAACAGGTACATCTTTTCACTGTGAGTTTGTGCCCTTTGACCGACATCTCCCCATTTATTCAAGCCCTCAAACCTTGGCAAGCACCATTCTTCTCTTTGCTTCTATGGTTTTAACTCTTTTAAGATTCAACATGGAAGCAAGATCAAGAGGTATTTGCTTCCTTTGGCTTATTTCATTCAACATCAGGTCTTCTTGATTTATCTATGTCATCTCAAATGGCAAGATCTCCTTTTAAAAGGCTGAATAATATTCTTTATTGGAGTGTGTGTGTGCGTGTGCGCTGCAGTATATGGCATGTCACATCTTCTTTTGGTTTTTTTTTTGTTGTTGTTTGGTTGGTTTTTTTTACCCACTACACTACAACACTGGCCCCATCTGTCTTTTTTTAATTTTGGAGACAACATACTTTATTTTATTTTTTTTATTTTTTTCATTTTCCTTAAGACTCTTTTATTTTTGTTTAGTTTTCATAGTGTCTGTGAACTTTTTCCTGAATTTCTTTTTTTTCTAATTTATTTTTTATTTAGTAAATATAACTTTCCAAAGTACAGTTTATGGATTACAATGGCTCCTCCCCCATAATTTCCCTCCGACTCACACCCCTCCCATCTCCCGCTCCCTCTCCCATTCCATTCACATCAAGATTCATTTTCAATTATCTTTATATACATAAGATCGATTTAGTATATATTAAGTAAAGATTTCATCAGTTTGCACCCACACAGAAACACAAAGTGTAAAATACTGTTTGAGTACTAGTTATAGCATTACTTCACATTGGACAACACATTAAGGACAGATCCCACATGAGAAGTAGGTACACAGTGACTCCTGTTGCTGACTTAACAATTTGACACTCTTGTTTATGGTGTCAGTAATCTCCCTAGGCTCTAGTCATGAGTTGCCAAGGCTATGGAAGCCTTTAGGGTTCGCCAACTTCGATCTTATTCCGACAGGGTCATAGTCAAAGTGGAAGTTCTCTCCTCCCTTCAGAGAAAGGTACCTCCTTCTTTGATGGCCCTGTTCTTTCCACTGGGATCTCACTCACGGAGATCTTTCATTTAGGTCTTCTTTCTTTTTCTTTCTTTCTTTCTTTCTTTCTTTCTTTCTTTCTTTCTTTCTTTCTTTCTTTCTTTCTTTCTTTCTTTCTTTCTTTCTTTCTTTCTTTCTTTCTTTCTTTCTTTCTTTCTTTCTTTTTTTTTTTTGCCACAGTGTCTTGGCTTTCCATACCTACAATACTCTCATGGGCTTTTGAGCCAGATCCGAATGCCTTAAGGGCTGATTCTGAGGCCAGAGAAGCCACATCTTCTAACCATTATTCCATCAGTAGACAGTTGATTGTTTCTGTATCTTGCTCATTGTGAATAACGCTGCAGGCTGCAGTGCACAGAAGTTGAGAAATCCCTCTGTGTACTGATTCCATCTGTTTGGGTGTGACTCAGAAGCAGGATTGTTGCCTACCAGAGTGATTAGCCATAGGCCAGATACAGAAGTGGGGCTGGAACTCAAAGCTAAGTACTATGATGTGGAATGAATTCTGTGATTTTAAAAACTTTCTGTGGAATATGATATTGAAATTTTAATAGTAAATGTATTGAACGTGTAGATTACTTGGGATAGTATAGATACTTGGCAATACTGATTCTTCCAATCACATGCATGGATTATATGTGTGAATACTTGTGACATTCAGTTTCTTTTGTCAATGTTTTATAGCTTTGAGGATATGGATTTTTCACTTCCTAATTAAATTTATTCCTAAGAATATTTTTATTGCTTTTATGCTATCATAGATAAAATATTTTCTTAAATTCATTTTCAGATAATTGGCTACTGGTGTATGGAATCATGTGAGTTTTTGTTTGTTGATTTGGCATCCTGCAACTTTACTGAATCTATTATTAATAAACATCAACATTTTTTGTAGATTCTTTAGTTTTTCATATAGAAGACCATGCCATCTGCAAATAGAGGTAATTTAATTTCTGTCTTTCTGATTTGATGATTTTTACTTACTTTTGTTGCCTGACTGCCTGGCTAGGACTTGTACAATGCTGAACAGAAGTGGTGAGAGCCTGCATCCTTGTGTTGTTCCTCATCTTAGAGGAAACGGCTTTTCATTACTGAGTGTGATGTTATGTGTCCTTGCAATCATGCCTTTCATAACACTGAGATACATTCTACAGTTAATCAATCAGCCCTTTTACCACAAAAGGGTGTTGAACTTTGTGAAATGTCTTTTTGGCGTCTTTCGAGATGATCATGATTTTATACTTCCTTCTGTTAATGTGCTATATCGTATTTATTGATTTCTGTATGTCGAGTCATCCTTACATCTGGAGGGTGAATGTCATGTGATCGATCATGACTGACTGTTAATATGCTGTTGAGTTCAGTTTGCTAGCATTTTGCTAAGTATTTTCCATCTATGTTTATTACCAATTGTTTTTAATTCATATGCAAAAACAGTACATACATTTTACACATGTATACATTAATGTTCAAACCAGGGTAACCATGTATATCTCCTCAAACATCTATTGTTTCTTTATGGTAAAAGCATTTGAAATTCTTTCTTCCAGGAATTTGAAATGTACCATGGTTTCATCACCTACAGTCATCCTCTGTACAATAGAACACCAGAACTTTTCTCTGCTATCTAACTGTAACTTGGTATTTCGTGATCAACATTTACCCAGCCTTCCCTATCACCAACTCACCCCAGCCTCTGGTAACCACAATTCTATTCTCAGCTTCTACTAGATCAACTTTTTTAGATTCCATATATGAGTGAGATCATTCAGTCCTTGTGTTTCTGTGTGTATCGCATTTCACTAAACATAACGACCATCGACATTGTCACAAATGACAAGATCTTACCCCTTTATGGCTGAATAATATCCCATTGCTTGTATGTCTACATCTTCTTTGTCTACTCACCAATTGGTGAACATTTAGATTGTTTCCATTTCTTGCTAGTGTGAATAATACAGTGAATAATATAGAAGTACAGATGTCTCTTCATCAGACTGATTTCATTTCCTTTGGACATATACCCAGTAGTGGGATTGCTGGTCATGTGGTAGTTCTATTTTTGATTTTTTGAGGAGCCCCCACTCCTGTCCATAAAGCTTGTACTAATTTGTTTTCCCACCAACATTGTACAAGAGTTCCTTGTTCCTGCACTCACCAGCACCTGCCATCTTCTTTTTGATGACAGCTGTTGTAACTGAGATGAGGGGATATCTCAGTGTGGTTTTGGTTTATAATCCATTCCCTGGTGACTAGTGATGTTGAGCATTTTTCATATACCTGTTGGCCATTTGTGTGTCTTTTATTGAGAAGTAAATATTTAGGTCTATGGTCCGTTCTATTTTTAATTTTTTAAAATATTTATTTATTTATTTGCAAGTCAGAGTTACACAGAGCGAGAAGGAGAGGCAGAGAGAGAGAGAGAGGGAGGGACGGAGGGAGGGAGGGAGGGAGGGAGGGAGAATCCACTGGTTCAATCCCCAACTGACTGCAATAACCAGAGCTGCACCAATCTGAAGCCAGGAACCAGGAGCTTCCTCCAGGTCTTCCCAAGCAGGTGCGGGGGCCCAAGGTCTTGGGCCATCTTCTCCTGCTTTCCCAGGCCACAGCAGAGAGTTGGATTGGAAGTGGTGCAGCCAGGACTCAAAACCAGCACCCATATAGGATACCAGCACCTACAGGCGGTGGCATTACCCGCTACGCCACGGCGCTGGCCCCTATGGTCCATTTTAAAATCAGATTGGTTGATTGTTTTTGCTGTTAAACTATTGATTGTTTTTGCTATTAAACTGTTTGAGTTCCTGACATATGCTCCTTGTCAGACATAATTTTCAAATCTTTTCCTGCATTCTGTGGTTTGTCTCTCTACTCTGTTGGTTGTTCCCTGTGCTATGAAGGTGCTTTTGCTTGACTTAATCACATTTGTCCATTTTTGCCTTGTTTTCTGGGATTCAGAGGTCTTGTCTGAAAAATAATTGCCCATTCTGATGTCCTGAATCATTTTCTTTGCTTACTTCACATAGTCTCGTACTTCCAGGTCTTTCCTTTAAGTCATTAATCCATTTTGGGTGGGTTTTTGCATAATGTGAGAGATAGGGGTCTAGTTTCTTTCCTCTGCATGTGGATATAAATTTTCCCAGCATGATTTAATGAACAGCTCATCCTTTCTCCTGGCCTGTAATTTTCTTTGCTCGCAGTATCTTCATCTGGGGTTGGTATCAGAGTAATTGCTGGCCTCAGAAATGCCCCTTCCTCTTCAGTCTTTTGGGAGGAATTTGGGGAAGGACTTAAATTAATTCTTCTTTAAATGTTTGGTAGAATTTGCCAGTGATGCCATCAAGTCTTGAATTTTTCTTTGACAGGAAATATTTTAATTACCAATTCAATGTTTATTCATTATTGATCTGTTCAGATTGTCCATTTTTCATGATTCAATCTTGTAGGTAGACAGTTTTTATTTAAAGATCTATTTACCTACTTCAAAAGCAAAGTCAGAGAAATGGAGACGGAGAAGGAAGGAGGGAGGGAGGGAGAGATACAAAGAGATATCTTCTATCTGCTGGTTAACTCTCCAGGTGTTTACAACAGCCAGAGCTAGGCCAGGCTGAAGCCAGGAGCCAGGAACTCACCGAGGAGTCCCAGGAGAATGGCAGGGAAATAATTACTTGACCCAACATCTATTGCCTCCCAGACACATTAGCCGAAAGCTGGGATGACTGTAGCTGGTACTCAAACCAGGCGCCATGACATCTATCCGTGTCTAGAATGAGTCCATTTCTTTTAAATTACCCATTTTTTGGCATAGAATTAATTGTCCATGTTAGCCTCATGATCTTTGGCTTTCTTGGTTTCAGTTGTAATACCTCTTTTCATTTTGGTTGAATTCTCTTCTCTCTCAGTTTAGCTAAAGGTTTGCCATTTTTGCTTATCTTCTAAATAGCGTTTTTGAGCCTTGTTTGACTCATTGGTTTTCATCAAAATGTTTAATTTTCTCAATCATTTTGCTGTTTTTCTAGTATCTATTTTATTTCTACTCTGATCTTGGCTATTTTCTTCCTTCTGTTCATGTTGGGTTTAGTTTATTTTTCTTCCTTGAAGTAGGCCATTATTTTCTTTTATTTTAGATCTTTCTTCCTTTTAGATATAGGCATTTATTGCTATAAAATTTCCTCTTAGAACTACTTTTGCTGCGTCTAGTTAGTTCTAGTATGCTTCATATATTTCCATTTTCATTTTTCTCAAGATATTTTAAAATTTCTCTTGCAATTTCTTCTTTGACTTACTGTCTTTCAGAAATGTATTTAATTTCAATTCATCTATGAATTTTCCAGTTGTCTTTCTGTTATTGATCGTGGTTTTCATACAACTATGCTTTGATAAGATAGTTGATGTAATTTCAAACTTCTTAAATTTGCTAGAACTTGTTTTGTGGCTTAATATGTTTCTATACTGCAACATTCTCTGTGTGTGCCTGAAAAGTGTGTGCATTTGGCTGCTATTGGGCAGAATGTCCTGAATGTCATTTAGGTCCATTTGCTGTGAAGTACAGTTCAATCCAATGTTTCCTTATTGATTTTCTGTCTAGGTGATTTATACATTGTTGAGAGTGGGGTATTGAAGCCCCATACTATTATTGTATTGCAGCCTCTCTCTCTCTCTCTCTCTCTCTCTCTCTCTGGATCTATGCCCCAATGCAGAGTGCATTTTTATTTACAACTGTTATATTCTCTTGATGAACTGATCCCTTTATCATTACATAATGACCTTCTTTGTCTCTTTTACAATTTTTGATTAAAACTGCATTTTGAACAAGATAAACATACATCTAGTGACCATGGCTCTCTCTTGGTTTTCATTTGTAAGGAATATCTTTTTTTCATTCCTTGCTTATCAGTAGGCATATCTCCTTATAGATGAAGGAGCTTCTTGTAGGCAGTATATAGTTGGGGTCTTTCATTAACTTTTATCCAATTTGTTCCATGACTCTATCTTTGGTTTGGAGAATTTAATCCATGTATATTCAAGGTAAATGATAGGTAAGGATTTGCTATTTATATTTTGTTAATGGTTTTCTTGCTGTTTTACAAATCCTTTGTTCCGTTTTCCTTTCTTGCTGCCTTCCTTTATGATTTGAGGAGTTTTTGTAGTAATGCACTTTGATGCCTTTTTTCTTTATCTTTTGTCAATCCATAATAGGTTTTTGCTTTGTCATGACCATGAGCTTGCTCAAAACATCTTATAGTCACAATAGCCTCCTTTAAGCTGATAACAATGTGATTTTCATCACATACAAAAACTCTTTATTCCTTGCTATCACATCTTATGTTTTTAAAATTAATTTCTTTATTTGAGAGGCAGGGGAATAGAGAGACAAATATTTCCCCCTTCACTGGTTTATTCCCCAAATACCTGCCATGGCTGGGCCTGAGTCAGGGTGAAGCCTGGAGCAGAGAACTCAATCCAGGTCCACATCATGGGGTGGCAAGGATCCAAGAAGGTAACCCTCACCTGCTGCCTCTCTCGGTACACATTAACACGAACCTGAAACGGGGAACAGTGCCAGTGCTTGAACCGAGTAGTATAGGATGCAGATGAACCAACCTGTGTCTTATCAAATGGGCCAAACAGCCACGCCACATTTTATGTTTTTGTGTCAAGATTTACATGCTTCTGTATTTATATCCCTTAACAAATTATTGTAACTACAGTCATTATTAATCATTTTACTTTTTAACCCTTATACTAGAGATATAAGTGATTTACCCATTACTGTTACAGTATTAGAATATTCTGAATTTGTGTACTAACCTTGTTAAATCCAGCAGATTTTGCTGTGAACCCCACCATGAAAATTACTAACTTAACATAAATCACAAGCTTTCTTTTCAGACAGACCTGAATTCAAAACCACCTACTCACCACCTTGATTAATGCCAATTTTCTGGATTTCAACTTCCCCTTCAGTAAACTGAGGGAGATAATTGTGCAGTGGATTCTCTGGGGAATCTGTTACACCCACAACCTCATATCCAAGAGCAGCTTTTCCTGCTTGCTCAAGGGAGCACAAACATTACTAGAATTGGAATCGGCAGAGGTGATCCTTGACCCATGATAGGGCAATTAGATTCTCCTTCCTTGGACCTTAGAATTGGGACATTGCACTGGAAACTGTGTGATAGGTGTGGTGCCTTAGAGTTGAGGTTGTTCCATCTCAGGGTAAGGAGACATTTACCTGCTACGTGCACAGAAAAAAGCAAGTTTGCAGAATGAGCTTGAGAAAGCAGATACCTAGAGCAAAGCAGGGGCAAGAGGCACAGAAAAATTAGCTCAGCCAACTGAAAGGAACATTCTATGGCTCTCTTACCTAAACACTTGCCCACTTAACTTTTCAAGGGAAAATGATAATTTCTCTAAATGGACTCACTAGATAAGTGTCAGAAATGAAAGCCTAGCAGCTTCCATGGAAAGAGGCAGAAAGCACACAAAATGATTATTTTGGCTCTGTCCGAAGTCTCATCATAGGGTACTTCTGCAAGGCTATAATTACAGTAGGGTTTACCTTGAGTTACAGCGAGTCATTAAAAAAGCAATTATTGCTAGCAGCCCTTGTTCTCCGAGAGTCGAATGGGAAATTGAATAGCATTATAGGAATTTCTCCCTACCAAACAAATTCTAAGAAATGCTATAAATTGAATGTGTGTTTATTTTCTGAAGACAAGCTTATCTTAATTGAGTTTTTCATAATTGTGTTCCACTGGTTACATATGAAATAGAAAGGGAATGTGTAGGGGAACGAGCACTTGAGGGTCTGAATTATTTGTTTTTCTGTACTTAACTTCAGCCACTCTCCTGCATCATCTTGAGTTGCCTCCGAGCATTCAGAACAGGGCGTCGCTGTTATTGATTGGTACCAAGATTGTCATAATTTTGGAATAATGACCAGAGAGCATGGTGGGAACAAATATTCTCACGCCTCTGTGACTGCTGATACAGATAAGAATCCCACCATATTGCTAATATCTGTGTAAGTGAGAGTATCAGTGGGAATGCCCTTTATTTTTTTATTTTTTTATATAACGCTTTTATTTAAAGAATATAAATTTCCAAAATACAGCTTATAGATTACAATGGCTTCCCCCCCCCCCATAACTTCCCTCCCACCCGCAACCCTCCCCTTTCCCACTCCCTCTCCCCTTGGGAATGCCCTTTATTAATCATGAACTATGTTCAGTAGTAATACTAAGAGTATCAGTTGCACTACTCAGTTCACCCTTATAACATTCCAATTGTTATGCAAAACTTGAAGATGAAGAAAATTGGGCTGGGGGTAGTGAGGTTGCTCAAAGCCAGAGCCATTAATAGATGATCTGTTGGGTGTCCAGTGTGGTCTTCTGTGAAGCCGGGATCTTAACCACTCTGCTCTGCTGCCTTTGACGTGTATGGAATTTATTAAGTGAATATACGTGTGTTGTGCCTCATTGAATCATACCGTGTGTGAAGGTAACACATGCTTTAATAGAAAGTCTGTTATTGGTTTATATAAATTCTTCCTTTGATAGTGAGTCCTTCTTTAAACAAAAACAAAACAAGTTGTTGTTTTTCTTTGAAAGGGAGAGAGGGAAAGGCGGATCTTCCATCCTCTGGTTTACTCCTCAGATGGCCACAGTGGCAGAGGTGGGGCTGGGCTGAAGCCAGAAGCCAGGAACTCCATCCAGGTCTCCACGTAAGTGGCAGGGCCCAAGTACTTGGGTCACTTTCCACTGCTTTTCCAATGCATAGTAGCAGAGAGCTGGATCAGCAGTGGAATAGCCAGGACTTGAACAGGTGCTCATAGAGGATGCCAGCATCGCAGGTGCAGCTTAACCTTCTGCATCACAACACCAACCCCTGCAGTGATTCCCTCTTAACAGTGTTCAATGCATTATTAATTTGGATTAATTTTGTTCTAAAAGTTCAAAAAAAACTATATTGTTTTATGTTAAGTTTCAATTGTTACACCATGGAGTTTACTTTTCAGGATCCCGCCATACAGAGGCAACAGAATCTCATTTTTAACAAGCTTAATAAACAAGGCAATTGCCTGGAAAGATAATGGCACGGTTCATATTATTATAAGATGAGCCACAGGGACCAATAGAGTCCTGCAGGCAGCAGAAACAAATTGGGAGCTTTGTGTTGGACTCACCTTCTCCCTTTTTCTCTTTCGATTTGTTCTTTTCTGAGAAGGTAAATTGGCTACCATATGGCTCAGACACTAATCCATAAAGCTTCAAGTCTCTTGAAAACAGGTGAAATCTGTTTCAACCATGGTAGCATAAAAATCTCAAGTAAAGACAAAAAATGGTCCTGAAATCATCCCAGAGGATAACATCATTTGAAATTCCTAGGTTAGGATTTCCCTGTATCTGTGGTGGCCAAGGGAAGTCATTCCTAATAATCAGAAGAGAAAGGATTTGTATATTGTGTACAATCTAACTTGTACACAGCTGTAATCTTCCGACATATTTACACAGACATTTTAGTACCTAAAACTCCAAAAACTGTCCCCTCATATACTGCAACTACCCTGTGTGCAGGCAAAACTACCACTTCCAAAATTATGTCCATATATTACTTTCATCCCTAAATCCAGAGTATTTAAACTTATAACCTTTTCTCTTTGAGATGTGGTTGGGATTTAGAAAGATTCTGCGAACTTTAGGCTAATGAAAATATAACCATCCACATCCTATAATAAACAGTGTTGGGGTAAACTATCCATCAGCATAAATATCCCATGGAGAAGCAGAAGGAGGAAGTGACACACTGTGGCCCTGGCCAGATATAGTTCAGGAATGGGGATGGCTCTGTATGTCCATTTGTGGTCTTGCTGGTTAACAAAAGACTGGGTTCCTTGCCCACTCAGCGTGATTGCCACAGAATCTATGTGCAGAGTGAATTCCCTTATGCAGTATCATCTTGGGCCATTGCAAAGGAGTACAGCGTAGTTTGGAGAAATCCTATTCTGCGGCTGAATTTTACTTAATGTACTTGAATGCGTTGGGGGCTATCTTAAGAAACGTGCAATCCAGAACTCTTTTTATGATGTTTGGTGTTCTCAAGCCATAAATATTCCTTAGAACCCCAGTCAGCTATCTGACAGTTTCATTTCTAAAGACAGCAGGACCGATGCCAGAACCTGTGTCTGGTCATTATCTTTGCGTCAGGAACCTGCTCTTTGGATTGCTTGTCAGTAGGTCTGACATTGTGACCATCCTCCTTGGCCTCAGATTAATGGCTTCTGTCTTCACTACAGCCTCAGAGAAAAGTGAGAGACAGGATAGGCTGACACGGCACGGCTAGTTCTCTACCCTCCTCACAAATGCATCCAACTTGCTGAAGCCGTAAGCGGTGATCACCTTCACTGTACAGGGGAGAATCTCATCCACATGGCTCACTGTCCTGTCTCTGCACACGCTGACTTCATCTTGGGCTAGAAAACTTCGCTTTGCCACCCTACAAGGCACTTCACTGCCTGACCTTTTTGGTTCTGCACCACGGAGGCCAACTTGAAAGCAACTCCAAAATGTTTACAGAAATTGGTGCAAAAAAGTTCATTTTGGCACCAAAAAAATTGAAATCCACACATGCTAAGGGTCTACAAAAATATCATGAAAATCATATTATGAAACAAATGGGCATGAATTTCAACATCATTGGCACTGCAATAAATATTTTTAATTCATTTTTTCATGAACTTGAACACCCTCCTATAAAGTTGGATACAGTTTCCTTTTGATTTTTCAGATAGTCCAATTGGTCTGCTTGCTGTGGAAAATTACTTAAGAGTAATGAACAAAACCTACAACCCAAGATCTTTCTGTGTTTTGATATTCTTGTTTTGTTGGGTGCAACAGGCAGAGGTCTCAAGATAGTGTCAGACACCTATGATCAGATACTGCATGCCCCTGACACACAGTGTTTCCAGCACTTTGGCTGAGGATGGAGGGGGGTGGTATGTGAATGATGAAGGTCCCTGTATCTTATCTGGACAAAACCAATTTCCCATTTTAATTTCCTCAAAGTTTCATCCCCACTTCTGGTACCAATTTATATTATTAGTCATGGTTCTTTTAGCTTAAAATGTCAAAAAGTATATCTGGTCTAACTTGTGCCAAAAAGAACAGAAGCTTTTTAAGACTATTGATTAGAAATCTCTGGGTATATCAGGGACATGATATAGCTGGTATGCCTCTGTCTGGGGTTCACTGATACTTCTCTCTACGAATAAAGTTTATTCTCGTGGATTTATCTCTGTTGCAGCAATCCTCATAACTTACTACACGTGGTGGGGAAGGGGAGGCAAACCTTCTCTGTCATTAGTTCCAGCGGGTAATTCCAGAGGAGGCTATAACTTCGCACAGTTTTTGTTATATGGACCTTCCTGAATCAAGTGCGTGACCCAAGGGTTACTTTACTGTCATTGACCAAGTCTTTGTCACAAACTCATCCTTGCCTTCATAATGGAAGAAGCTGTTAGGGAAATAAAGATAATAGTAGAACTAATTATGATGCACTGTGATGTACATTACAAAGCAATTGTACACGGGCTACCTTTGGAGCATAGAGGAAAAAGCAGGGAAAACCATATATTTCACTTCTCACAGGACCATGAAGTGCTTGAGGTCGGAGACTGAGTCACAATTATCTTGGTGTCCACACAGGAATTCCGTGTGATACAACCTTCTGCTAGGTATTTGAAAAATTAATCCATGCAAAAAGCAAGCAGAGAGGACAGAAACCAGGGTGAGATTCCATTCTAAGAGTTGCTTATCTTTCCCTGAGGAAGATTTATTCTGGTACAGGGGACAAATGAGTGGACCCCAATTATTGGTCAGTAGAATCCTCAATGGGAAGAGGAAATCCAAGTACAGACAGTTTAATCACTTCCCTAATGCCAGGTGTGCTCACAGCTGATTTTCAGCTGCCAACTGTGGCCTGCCGAACGTGAAATCCTCTCTGAAGTATTCTAGCAGCGTACTCATGGTTTGAAAAATACTCAGCTTGTCTTTTTCACAGTTGCTGCTTGTGTCAAAGCAATTTAAAAATTGAAGAGTGGCTTGGCAGCCATTTCTTACCTCCAGTGAGTATCTCTACCCCCATTATTTGCAATTTCTCAGAATTTTCAGGTGTTCTTGTGGTTGCATGTTGGAACATGTGAAGGTATGGCCATTGTGGAGATTGAGTAGAATACTGCACACCTTTATAAGAGAAGCTGTGTCCTATTTATAAACACTTACCCAATCAGTGAATATGAAATAAGCGACTGCTCTAGTCATGCAAGAGGCTAACTAGAGGTTAACTTCTTCCTCTAATGGATAACAACTGCAGAGAGATATGGAGAGAAGTACTTTGATTTACCCACATACACCTACGTTTATTCCTTCAGGTAATTCAATGGTGCATTCAACACACAGAATTTTTTTCCAACCAGAGTTAGTATAATCTCTTCTATAACATTGACTAAGAACTGTCATCATTATATCTCTAATGCCTGTCCAGGATCAAGAGGCCAAAAATAAGCAAAAAAATACAATAAAGTGGTAAAGAGTCAGTAAGTAAAAGGATTTTTTTTGACAGAGAGAGTTAGACAGTGAGAGAGAGAGACAGAGAGAAAGGTCTTCCTTCTGTTGGTTCACCCCCCAAATGGCACTGCGCTGATCCAAAACCAGGAGCCAGGTGCTTCTTCCTGGTCTCCCATGCAGGTGGAGGGCCCAAGCACTTGGGCCATCGTCCACTGCCTTCCTGGAACACAGCAGAGCTGGACTGGAAGAAGAGCAACCGGGACAGAACCGGTGCCCCAACCAGGACTAGAACCTGGAGTGCTGGCGCCGCAGGCAGAGGATTAGCCTAGTGAGCTGTGGTGCTGGCCTTGTAAAAGGATTTGATGTACAACATACGGCTATAAATACAAAGATGAATACAACTTATTTTCTAACCTTAAGAATTTGTTCTGGAGTGTGCATTTGACCTAATGGTTAAGATAGCAGTTAAGATACGTGGATCTCATATCAGAGTGTCTGGATTCAATGCCCAGCTCTGGCTTCTAATTCCAGCTTCCTGCCAATGCAGACCCCAAGATCTCTGCCACCCATATGATTGACTTGGATAGATTTTCCAGTTCCTGGTTGCAGCCCCAGCCCAGCCCCTACTGTTGTGGGTGAACATGTGAAGATTGAACTCATGGATGAGAGTTTTATCTGTCTGTCTGTCTCTCTGCCTCTCAAATTAAAAGAATTCTATAGATAAACATCTGTCCACCGTTCAGTGGATTGGTGGCTGGACATGGCATTGGGAGGTGTTCAAGATGCTGAAATGGCAGAGAAAGAATCACATACACGGGATTCATGAAGATTCCACGAAGAAAATGGCATTTGAGATTCCAAACAATGTCCTTCATATGGTATACATTTTTTAAAAAAATATTTTATTTATTTAAGAAGTAGATTTAGACAATAAGAGGGAGAGACAGAGAGAAAGGTCTTCCATCCATTGGTTCACTCCCCAAATGGCTGTAATGGCCTGAGCTTGGCCATCTGAAGACAGGAGCCAGGAGCTTCTTCCAGGTCTCCCACATGAATGCAGGGGCTCAAGTGCTTGGGCCATCTTCTACTGCTTTCCCAGGCCATAGCAGAGATCTGGATTGGAAGAGGAGCAGCCAGGACTAGAACCAGCACCCATATGGGATGCTGGCACCACAGGCACAGGATTAACTTACTGTGTCATATGGTAGACATTTAACAGTAAGTAAGGATTAAAAGATACACATATGTTGTACAGGTAACGAACTGTAGAAAGAAAAGGCCTTCCAGATGGAAGGGAATGGGAGGTACTAAGGCTTAGAGCCTGGAAGCAGGTGGCTGGCTGGGGAGAGGAGCTGACGCGGCACCCGCCCTGCAGCAGTGGCTTTCCTACTGCTGAACATGAATGGCCTGTTTCTGTGCTCTTCTGGTGCTCATGCTACTGACCACCCCTGTACCACAAAGCTCCTACTTCCCCCTTGGCAACCAGGACTCAATCTCCCCCCAGGAGATTCTCACACTTCACTTCCTGTGATTTTGGGTGCTCCTGAGGACTTGGTTTTCCTGGCACACAGGCCCTAGATAACTCCAGACCCTTCCTTGGCTTCAGTTATCATCTCAGTGTGGATAGTGACAAGATGTCTGCTTCCAATTCACGGCCCTTCTCCAGTTGCCAGACATTTAAATCCATTTACCTATGGAACGTTTACTCATTTATGGATTAAAAATGTTAAGTGAGGTTGACCCCTTACTTCATGATGGATATTGTGGAGGAATCATGGGCATGCATGATCCCTACTATAAAATAAGTGCCAGTTACTCTGGTTGGACAACAATAGGGCATTGCCTAGGATGGAGTGGGGGAGAGCTTGCTTTGGCCATGTCTTAGAGAGTTGGGAGAAGAATGACATGCAAACAGAGATGTGATAGACAGGTAGCTACATGCAGGTATGGATAAAGATGTGTAAGCACTTATGAAAAGGGAAGGGATATGTAGATATTACATGAACGTGCAAGGTGGCCAGAGTGCACAGAGTGGGATAAATGCCTCTTCCATTGCACAGGTCAAGATGGTAGGGATTGATTCTATGATAGACAATGGAGATCCAGACTTTTGTCTGGGTCCAGAGACAGAGAACAAGCAGGTTAACATTTTATAGAGTTCACTGTGCATATAGGATGGAAAAAGAAATAGGACAATGGTAATGATATGATATGATACGATATGATATGATCTTATCATCTTGGAGTTTGTGGGACATCTGGCTGATAATGTCCAGGAAGGATGTGGCTATATGAGACTCATCAGGGAAGAGTGATCTGGGTGCAAGTCATAGTTTTAGGTCTTCAATGATAAGTGACTCCACAGCAGTAAGGAACATCACTCAGAAAGAGGTATGTGGAGATGAGTAGAGAAGAGAACAGAAGAAATGGGGGCAGGGAAAGGAAGAGAAGGGAGTAGAGAGAGGAGAAGGGCCGGCTGGGGGAGGGGAGAGGACTTAGGAGAAAAACCAAGAGAGCAGGATCAAAAGCATCCGGGTGATGAGCTACAGACAATCGTGTTTGAGGGAAATCAGAGGGCTAGAAAGAAACCAGAGAAGTGTGGCTCAGGCAGCTGAAAGGGAGCTGGTTTCTAAAGCTATGGGGCAGAGGGCACTTTCTTTAACTTACGCGGGCACAAACCGAGTTACGTTCAGCTAAGGAAAGAACGGGAGGTGGCTATCTGAAGATGGATAGTGTAACTATAGGAAGAGGCTGATAGTGAAGAGGGAAGGGAACTAGAGTGATTGATGGAGGGACAAAGGGCATGTCCATCCTTTGGACACCAAAACATGATGGGTGCCCATGTGGACTTTGTTTTTTTTTTTGATATTTTATTTTTTTTTAAACTTTTATTTAGTAAATATAAATTTCCAAAGTACAGCTTATGGATTATAATGACTTCCCCTCCCAAAACTTCCCTCCCACCCACACCCCTCCCATCTCCCGCACCCTCTCCCCTTCCATTCACATCAAGATTCACTTTCAATTCTCTTTATATATAGCAGATCAATTTAGTATATATTAAGTAAAGATTTCATCAGTTTGCACCCCATGTGGACTTTGAATTTTCTTTTGTGATGTTCTCTTCTGATGTTCCCAGAGAACAACCCCACCAACACTAGGACCTGAGAAGTATCCTGGGCTCCTCACACTTAGCTCATATCCAATCACCCAGGCCCAGAGGGAGGCAGCATGAGATAATGGTGGGAGTATCAGGGGGAGAAGACTGTTGACCACTGGCCATGCCACCAACAATATTCTTTTGGTCAACTGCCTGATCCCCTTTAATTTCAGTCTCTCTTCATCATAAAATAAAGCTGAAGATACCTATTTTGATTTGTAGGTTTAATTTTAACTCATAAATAAAAACCTAATGATTGTTAATTTAATATTATTATTATTATTTTTCTCTCCATTTCTTTAATTTCTTCCTTCTTGGGGTTTCTGTTGTGGTGCAGTGGAGTAAGCCACCACTTGCGATGTTGACATCCAATATTGGAGGGCTGGTTATTTTCCTGGCTGCTCTGCTTCTGATCTAGCTCTCTACTAATGTGCCTGGGAAGGCAGTAGGTGTTGGCCCAATCACTTGGGCCTTTGCCATCCATGTGGGAGACATGGATAGAGTTCCTGGCTCCCTCCTAGATTTTGCCTGGTCCAGTCCTGGTGCTTGCAGCCAATTGGGAGTGAATTAGCAGATTGAACTCACTCGCTCCCCTCTCCTGGCTTTCAAATAAATATATCTTCTAAAAAGCAATTTCTTCCTTCCAGTGCCACTGCTACTACTCTTTTGTAGTCGTCTTAGGTTCAAAGGGATTATCACATAGCTAGTAGGAAGTGGACCAAGGATTGACTGGTTGCACTACCAACTTGAAATCATATGGGTACCATCTCTTGTGATGCAAGGGGTGGCCTACTATAGGGCCGAAGGGATGGATCTACACGAGATCATTCTGGCTTCCCTGGGGAAGAAGACACCTAGTCTTTGCAGACCAGGTGTGGGACACCAAGAAATCACTATTTTCTGAGTTGCTTTGGGGCTCTTTCCAAAAAAAGAAGGCTAAGACAGAACTCACAGTAGGAGGAATAGCAACTGTTGTCCTAGGAGCTTTACATTCTCTACTTAGCATCTACTCATTATGAAAAGCAAACAAGTGTGTTGACTGTTCTGCATGAACTTTCTCAGGTGGCAAATGAATCTCGGGAAATCATCCCCTTCGTACATTGCTGAGGCAGCTGCAAGGGCTCTGGGGAAGACCTTAGCTCTTTTTCCTTATAAGTTGTGTTTGTTCACTTCCTTCTGCCTGTACCACCTCCCCGTGGGGGACAGTTGCTCCTGCTGCAGTGGCGCTGAGAAGGGAAGAGGACAATTGTTCCTCATTCTCATCTCCTCCCATCTCTGCTCTGCCATGGCACAGCCTCCACCCTCAAGATCCATGAGCAGATCAAGATGGTGAGGAGCACGCACTGAAGACTTTTGTCCTGCCCGAAGCCACCCGAATATTTCTTGAGTATGAGACTGTACTTTCCTTGCTGGATCCAAAATGACAATTTAAGAGAATGAGAGGGAGGGAGTTGAGCTCAGGAGGAGCATCTGGGATGCACTCCTGTGCTAGGCTGGTGCCTAAAAACAATTGGCATTTTTTTCTTTCTTCTCTCCATAAAACCTTACAATTTTTATAAGAAAAAGACCCTTCCATATCCATCTCTCATGTCTCCTACGCTTCTTCCTTTCCTTTCCTGATTTCCCCTCCATCTTTTTGTTTTTCTGTGACCCCTTCGTCCTCTACCTCTTCTGTCTCCACCTCCTTCTCTTTCATTTTTTCCCTCCACCTCTTCATTCTCCTCTTTCCACCCTTCTCCTCTCCTTCTTTGCCATCACTTTTTTTGGGGGGGACAGGCAGAATTAGACAGTGAGAGAGAGAGGAGAGAGACAGAGAGAAAGGTCTTCATTCCACTGTTTCACCCCCCAAATGGCCGCTATGGCCAGTGCACTGCACTGATCTGAAGCCAGGAGCCAGGTGCTTCCTCCTGGTCTCCCATGTGGTTGCAGGGCCCAAGCACTTGGGCTATCCTCCACTGTACTCCTGGGCCAGAGCAGAGAGCTGGACTGGAAGAGGAGCAACCGGGACAGAATCCAGGGTGCCAGTGCCTCAGGTGTAGGATTAGCCTAGTGAGCCGAGGCGCCGGCCTGCCATCACTCTTAAGAGGATTAACCATTGAACTTTGGAAGTTAGTAAGATGGAAACCGTTAGGACATCTGACTTGGCCTTCGAAATCTGGTCTCTATGTCAGTTTTGTGGTGGGACCAGTAGTGTTCAGGTGGAGCGGACAGACATCAGCATAGCAATGCTCTCCCCGCAGATCTGGCTCTCCCTTCACTGCTGCTCTGGCTTTGGATAAATTGTCTGTCTTCCTCTTTAAAACATGGGACTGATGAGATGATTGCATAAAGTAATCAGATTCTGGCAAGTGGTGGTTTTTCCATTTAAGCAATTTGCTTTTGCCAGGCATAATGATCATTTCCATGATAATTGACAGCTATGCCCATCATCCGTGTTGCAGGTGCGGGTGGACGGCTAAGGCTGCAACCCTGCTTCCCTGGCCTTTGTCTCTCGTGCTACTCCATTGCCTGCTCCTGCTCACTTACACCTCATTTTAATGGACATATTACAGCTGTCATACGTGCTAAAATCAGCATCATACGACTTTTGAGAGTGGGCATTATGTGAATGGTTATTAGTTTATTTCTGCCATTAGTTAACCTGTATTTTAGTATTATACGGTCTGGCCAGAAACCAGAGCATGGCTCCCGTTTCATCATCTCTACCAAGGGAGGCAAAGGCTAGGACTAGGACTGGGCAAGGCCTCGGATCTGACGACGCCCACAGCCAGTGCTGAAAAACATGGCTCTGGCTTTTGCAGCAGGCACCCTCATGACAGGCCCATCCCTGGATTGGGGTTGGCTTCGCCTCCACATTTTTTCCCTCGCTATTTCTTCTCCTTGTTGTTTACAACACAAACTCCAGCTCAGCTTGGCTGCTTGTGTCTTCTGTCCTGATGCATAGCAGTGAACTTTGGCTTGGTCTCTGAATGTGGGTTTCATTTGTTGGATTAGAAGCAATGGTCTGCCTCTGGTGTGGACCCTGGAGTGCAAATGATTGCACTCCACCCTATGATCTCATTGCAGAAGGTAGTAAGTGGCAACCACCATGTTGTGGAGCCCAGGCAGGAGCAAAGAGTAGACAGATGGAACGAATACATCCATGCAATGCCCAGAGGCCTTAGGGGCCAGGAGTCAGAACAGCGAGAGCTTGGTAGATCCCAGGACACTACCAGTGACAGAGAGCCCAACACCTGGAAGGAGTGATGCATGTAGAACTCGCAGGCCTAAGTAGAAAATCAGAAGGCTGTGAGACTGAACCCCACAGAGGCAGGTCAGGGACAGGACTAGCAGATGGTTCAAATACAAACATCGGTGTCAGGTGCGGATGAATGATGTCGAAGATGGAACCCCACAGGCACTTTGCTAACTACCGTGGCCCGGGCTTGGCTGCTGAGCACCCCCTCTTTGGGCATTCCTTGAGGGGGAACATGCATGACTTCTGCATCAGACCCAGACCTATTCTACTGGGTGATCCTGCATTCCTGCAGACAGCCTTATTTTCTCTTAGTAGCGTTTATTTTCCCTAAAAGCCTATGCCTCTGTCCAAGGAGATCAAGTTGACAAAACTTCAGATCACTGTGTTTTCCAGTAATGCAGACTAAAAGTCACTAAATGTACAAGGGTAGCACCCAAGCACCCAAGCCTCACTTTGCCTTGGGAGTCTCTCCCTTTTGTCTCTCTCAGCCTCTTGTTCTCTATCTCTGCTCTCTGTCATCTCCTTCTCACCCCAATATGCAGTTATAGCTTACATAA
The DNA here is from genome assembly GCA_949820135.1 of Sylvilagus floridanus. Lineage (NCBI taxonomy): Eukaryota > Metazoa > Chordata > Mammalia > Lagomorpha > Leporidae > Sylvilagus > Sylvilagus floridanus. The sequence goes on along the minus strand of OX463241.1, from coordinate 160,276,723 downwards.
TGGGAGGAAGCATTCAGTAATCATCTTCCTGATTCTGTACTGTATGTGTCTCTCTACATCTTTTGATGTTTCTCTGTAAGATGAGAATCCCAGTGTCTTAGAATCTTATAGGGGCCCACATTGTGGTATAGCAGGTAAAAGCCACTGCCTGCAACTTAGGCATCCCATATGGGCACTGGTTCATGTCCAGGCTGCTCCACCTACAATCCAGCTCCCTGCTAGAACACCTGGGAAAGCAGCAGATGATGACCCGAGTGCTAAAGTCCCTATACCCATGTTAGAGACCCGGTTGAAGCTGGTTTCAGCCTGATCCAACCCTGGCCATTGCAGCCATTTGGGAAGTGACCAAGCAGATGGAAGTTATTTCTCTCTCCCTCTTCCTGCCTCCCTCCCTTGCTCTCTCTCCCTCCGCCACTCCCTCCCCTCCCTGTCCCCTTCTTCCTCTCCCACTCCCTCACTCCTTCTCTCCTCCCCAGTCCCTCTCCCACTCCCTCCCTCTCCCCCAACTCTGCCTTTCAAATAAATAAATACATTTTTAAAAATAATAATCTTATAGCCCAGCTCCTCTGTTTCAGTGAGAACACAGGGCATGAGGAAAAGGCAAGGGCTCAGGCATCCTGAGTGAGGTCACTGGGTCTCTCCAGGATGGTGGCCTGGAACGTTTTACAGGTGGTGAATGAACTTGCATCAGGTCACCTTGGCCATTTACCCTGTGTCTCTGACCTTCAGTGACAACACTTGCACCCTGGTTGTTTCCATGTGTTAAATAAGATGGCAAATAGAAAGCAGCTAGAGCAATGCTGCTTCACTAGAAATAAAAGGTCATTCAATCTTTAGATTATTGAGCTTACTGGTGCTTTGGGGTAATGGTGACAAATTACTTATCTCTGGAGGCAATATACTAGCCCAATGTGTGATTGTGCAGGATGAAGATGTACATGAGTTAGATGTTTAAAAATTGGTTCCTTTTTGTTCCAAATTTTAGTATTTTTCATCTTCTGAATTCTTATTCTTTCCCCTCTCTTCTCTCTCCCTTTCTCTCTCTTCCCCTACCTCTCCCCCTCTCCCTCTTTCTCCCTCTCTCCCTCTCTCTCCCACTTATGTTAATTAAGCTAAAGCATGCTTAATCTTGCAACACAAATGGATTTCCCTGGGGAGGCCAGTGTGAAGGAATCCTGTTACATCCCAGGCTGTTTCCTGGTCATTGTCCTATGACATCCTGTCTAGCTATCTTAGTCTATTCAAGGCTGCATACCAAGGTGCCAAAGATATCATGAACTGGAAGCTAATGAACAACAGAAATTTCTGTCTCACAGTTATGAAAGCCAAGAGACCCAGGTTCGAGTCCAGATTGACATCTGGTGAGTGCCTGCTTCCTGGCCCCTGGGTGGAGCTTCCCAGCTGTGTCCTCAGGTGAACCAAAGGACCTGGCCTCCCTGGGGTCTCTTTGATAAAGGCACCAGTCCCATGCCTGAGGGCGCCTACTACTTTCCAATGCAGGCCCGTTGGGTTAGGATTCAACACCTGCATCTGCAGGGTGTGTGTACCCAGACCGCGGCTCTATTCCACTGCCTGTGATGCTGGGTGGCATTTATTCCTTTAGGTGGCTGATGTGTGCCTACAGCACTTTGAACCTTTCAAACTGAATCTTATCCCATTGGTTTCTGAATTTCTGGTACCTGTTCCAAAGTTCTTTCAGTCCAGCAACATACTCTGCAGAAGTTTGCCTGTAGCTTTTGTTTGACCATTTCTTGCTTGTGTGTGTGTCTGTGTGTGTTTTACTGGGGAGCAGGCACTTGATTGGGCTGTGCCTATAACTTACTAGCTGTTCGATAGTTTAAATACTGAGACTGGCTGGATAAATGGATATATTTTACCCTCACCATCCTGATAAAGTGAGTATAATTACTTGGTTTGGTAGATAAGGAAACCAGTGGTCAGAGTGGATCATTCAGCTCTCACCCACTTTGAGTGTGGAGGGGATCGGGACCTGAAAGGTGTTTTGTCTAGTACAAAGCCCAAATGCTTTCCGCATTTTGTGTTTCACTTTTTAAGCAGCCTGGTATTAGATACTTGGGGACCTTTTATAACTCAAGTCTTACTTTAAAGCGTCATAGCATACAGCAAAGAAAAGCCGAGTGAACCTGTGCACAGAGGCGAGTTCCTATCTTACCTGCCGCCGGGCAGCAGCACACCTTTTGAGGTTCGAGGTATGTTCAGGCAAATCATGCCATAATTCACCAAATGTGAGGCATCCATGTACAGCTGGAAAACCACAGAATCAGAGCTAACCCTCCCCTCGTCTCCAGGTCCTGTGCTGAATGGTGCACATGCATACTAAATGAGAAATACAAGCTTGACACGGGTTTCATGCAAACGTCTGGGGACTGACTGTGTCCCCCCCACCACCCCAGATTCCAATGCTGGAGTCCCAACTCCAGACCTGCTGTGTTTGGAGACAAGGATGTCGAATGCAGTAATTAAACTTGAGTGAGGTCATGAAAGTGAAGGCCCACCCTTCACCCTGTAGGGCCCACCCACAGGAATACTGCTCCTGGAAGACGATGCACGGGCTGGAAGACAATGCACGGGTGTTCTCTCTTCCCACCTGCAGGCACCAAGGAGAGGCTATGTGGACACATAGCAAGAAGGTGAGCAGCTACAAGCCAGGAAGAGAGCTCTCACTAAAAACTGTCACCAGTACTGCTGTCCCCATCATCTCTGGCTTCCAGCCTCCTCAACCGAAAGAAGATAAATTTCGGTTATTTAGGCCATGAAGTCATTGGTTGACTGAGCTAACTAGTACGCACAGTAACCTTGCCCAAGAGAAGCATTGTCAATCCAAGGCTTAGCCAAGAGTGTTTGATCTGTAACATAGGCACTGGCAGGCTTAGTTCATCAGAGTTACTCTGGCAAGATACCTTGGCCTGGTATTATTGTGTGTTGCTCTGCAGGCTGGGATGTGACAGTCCAAGTCACCAGCAGATCTGGTGTCTGATGAGGGCCTGTTCCTCCTCCCCCTGTGCCTCCACACGGTGGAAGAAGCAGTGTCTCACTCTTCACCTTCTGCAGGGGTCCTAATACCACTCATGACGATAGAGCTTTTGTGACTTACCTCCTGAGGGCTCCACCTCTTAATACAACCACATCGGGTATTAAGTTCCAGCACAGGGATTTTCAGGGACAGCAATATTCAGATACCGACACTAGCTAGGAAGGAGTGGATATCCAGTCTCAGATGCTTGCACTCCACAATAAATATGGCCCATCAGTCCTGTAAGAGGAGGGTGCAAAAGTGATTCTGAGAATACAGCAGCCTTGACTGAGTTTTCCAGTGTGTTTACGAATGATACATTCTCTTTAGTTCCTGAGTTCTTGTTCTGTAAAATCAGGGACGTGGAGCAGAAGGGTGCTGTGGTCTGGAGATTCGTTTGCATGTTGAATGTACCCCCAAAAGTCCATGTGCTACAAGTTTGGTCCTTAAACTCTGATGTTAGTGGCACTCAGAGAGTGGGGACTGAATCCAGTCATGGTGTCGTGCGGCCTTTGGCACACTGAGCTTGGATTGCATCATTGGGATAGAGACCCCATGAGTACATCCTGGAGCTCTGTAGGGGACCACATGGACACAGACACACACACACCCTGTCTCGTGCTGTGTGATGCTCTGTGCCACCCCGGGCTTCTGCCAGCAAGACCGACATCATCAAAGGCTGACAAAGGCTGTCTGGTTTTGGACTGTGGACTTCCAGAACCATGAGCCTAGATGAACTTCTTTTCTTTATAAAATTAGGCTGACCCAGGTATTTCATTGGAGTAAAACAAACAAACAAAAGAACAAACCTGACTAACCCAAAGGCCAGGAGGGTCTTGTTCACATGTGGGAGTTTGTGGGAGGTCAGGTCATCCTGATTTTCAAGGAAATTAACACACTCAAGCCTGCATGTTAACACAAGTGGGGAACTTTGAGTCTCAACACACCTTGCAACAAAGCCAGAAGGTCTGGGCGTGAGGCTCGGCACCCTCATATTTGAAAGCCCTCAGGTTGTTATAATGTGTGGTTAGGTTCTCACACCCAATAAAAACCACATCCTGAGAGTACCAAGCTTTGGGCTCCCTGCAGGCCTTGCACATGCTCCCTCTCTGCTGGTAACGCAGACCGCCAAATTTATTTTCCCACAGCTTCCCCACACGACCTTTTTCTTTCCTGTCCTAAAAAACCAGTTCATGGTTAAGAGACAGAAAAGCTTCACAGAGGGTAGAGAACCTGTTCCACACCTCTTTCTCTCCTAGTCCCTGGCGTGGAATAGTGCATGCATCAGGTGTCAGCAAATCAATAGTAAATGACTTTAGATAAATTAGTTCAGCTCTCTGCATCTGTTGACTCATCCATGAGGAACTCTTGCAATTCTGACACCCAGGAATTCAATAAAAATGTAGCTTTTTGTCCGAACATGAAAGTATATAATGTGAAAATTTCACCTGCGCTTGTAGGAAATTGTTCAATTAAGAAGCTGTTAAAAGGCACACACTCTACAATGGAAGTCACTTGGGTGTTGACTACAGGAGGAGACTGTGGGACATCTGTATTCAGTGTTGGCTCTCTGAGGAAGACGGGGAGCTGGTCAGAGGCTTGGACTGTCTGTCCACTGTCAAGTGAGAAAGTCAGTTGGGGAGAGCTCTGGCTGGGGTTGCATTGTCTCTGATTGTTTTGTCTTGCACGGTTTCCCTAGCAGTATGGAGCACTACTGCCTATAATTATTTAATTGCCCTTGTCTATTCCTGTTGACAAACTAAAAGTCAAGTTGTTTATGGTACGAATAGAGTTAATGAGACAAACAGGAAATTAGGAAGTCGACAAAGCCATTCACATTTCCTGTAATGAATTCTGATTAAAAAGCTCTATCAGACTTGTTAGTGTCTTCTTAATTGTGTGTGCTCTCTGCGTTTGTCTTGTACCTTCTCCCTTGCCTACCAGTGCTAAGGGAGAACTAGGCATGTATCTGTCATGATGCCAGGGAGGCTTTGCAGCAGTCACAGAAGGCTGGGGCCACTAGACGGCCAGCAGCTTTGCTGTGTAAGTGTGTGACTTGAGACTTGGCGGAGAAAACTCTGCAAGGGCTCTAAGCCTGCACCCCTGGCCCGGGGCCGCTCTGCAGGCAAGCCCAGCTCCTCTCCCTAGGTAGTCTCTGTCTCTATCAGTGGTGCCCTGGACCCTGGGAGGAGGAGCTGGCAGCCCCCAGGGTCCAGATTAAATCCACGCAGCCGCCATCCTTCCTCCTCTCACCACATCCTGTAACCCGGGACTTCCTTCCTCTGGTCTCTTTGGTCTGTGTTTCTCCACAGGCTCCTTTCCCTCTGTATAAAAACGGGTGAGTTTCCATCTTCAACAAATCCACTTGAAGTAACTCAAACTGCCTCTTCTTGATTACAGGGTCGCTGAGAGAAAATTATAGACTCCCCCACGCTATTCAGGAAAGAGTGGGAGATCTGAACATCGGAGTGGCTTAACATAGGGTCGGTCTGTGGCCCAGGAGATGTTCCTGGGCCAGCCTCCTCCATGGCGCCTCAGCTGTGCCTTGCTTCTAGGTCAACTCACCACAGAAGTTCAAGAGGAGGTGCAGAAAAGCAATGGCATACATTCAATGTACTTTAAAACCACAAGCCAAACCCTCTCCTAAATAAAGAATTCAATGCGTAGTAAGTAGAAAAACCACTATTCCTCAGGAGTATAGACAAGGGCTATAAATAATATCAAGTCTCAAAATGTCAATTTTGTTCATATACGTTACATTTTTGTACTCTGTGTATTAGTTACCACAAATCAGGGAAAACACAATATTTATATTTTTGGGACTGGCTTATTTCACTAAGCATAATGGTCTCCAGTTTCATCATTGTGTTGCAAATGTCAGGATTGCATTCTTTTTTATGGCTGAGTAGTATTCCATCATGTATGTATACCACAATTTCTTTATCCAGTTATCCGTTGATGGGCATCTGGGTTGATTCTGCATCTTAGCTATTGTGAGTTGAGCTGCTATAAACCTAGGGGGACGGATTCCCAGCCAACCCACTACTGGGAATTTACCCAATGGAAATGAAATCAGCGTATGAAAGAATGGAGTGATATTTGACAATGCAAAAACACTTCTGCTTGTTGTGGTTACTTGACAGGCCATTTACTTGAATGCAATTAGCTGTATGATTGAGAGGTATGTTCCATGAGTATTGATTAAACACCTGTCAAGCCTTCAGAGTCTTTCCGGACACGAAAGCTATAAATAAGGAGTCAGAGTCTAGTCCCCAGGTCTACCAAAGATGGCTGATTTGGAAACGTCCATGAACTTCAGTGGGGTTGATCTTGTAATAGCAAACATACAAGGTAACTTTTTTTTAATAAAGCTTTTATTTAAAGAATATAAATTTCCAAAATACAGCTTATGGATTACAATGGCTTCCCCCCCCATAACTTCCCTCCCACCCGCAACCCTCCCCTTTCCTGCTCCCTCTCCCCTTCCATTCACATCAAGATTCCTTTTCAATTCTCTTTATATACAGAAGATCAGTTTAGTATATATAAAGTAAAGATTTCAACAGTTTGCCCTCACATAGCAACACAAAGTGAAAAATACTGTCGGAGTACTAGTTATAGTATTAATTCACAATGTATAGCACATTAAGGACAGAGATCCTACATGATATATATATTTTTAAATTGATTAATTTTCTATGCAATTTCCAATTTAACACCAAGATTTTTTTTTCATTTTTAATTATCTTTATATACAGAAGATCAATTCAGTATATACTAAGTAAAGATTTCATCAGTTTGCACCCACACAGAAACACAAAGTGTAAGATACTGTTTCAGTACTAGTTATAGCATTACTTCACATTGGACAACACATTAAGGACAGATCCCATATGAGACGTAAGTACACAGTGACTCGTGAAGTTGATTTAACTATTTGACACTCTTGTTTATGGCATCAGTAATCTCCCTAGGCTCTAGTCATGAGTTGCCAAGGCTATGGAAGCCTTTAGGGTTCGCTGACTTCAATCTTATTCCAACAGGGTCATAGTCAAAGTGGAGGTTCTCTCCTCCCTTCAGAGAAAGGTACCTCTTTCTTTGATGGCCCATTCTTTCCACTGGGATCTCACTCACAGAGATCTTTCATTTAGGTCTTCTTTTTTTTACAGAGTGTCTTGGCTTTCCATGCCTAAAATATTCTCATGGGCTCAACACCGAAGAGGGAGGAGCCATCCGGAGGCTCAGGATTGGTTCCCAGGGCATGTGACTTTTCTGCTGGCAGATGGGGTTTAAAAGCAGATTGAGTGCAGGGCATTGCCCCACACAAGCAGGAACAAGTGAAAGAACAGTCTTGGTGTGGTGCAGTGGTGGTGAGACACTCACAGGCCCAGAAAGCAAGTGAACAGAACTGCACTTTCAGAATCCAGGTGGATGCTCGCAACATCTACCCAGGAGCCTGGAGGGCTGGCACTGAGCGTGTGAGCATGACCTGCCTTGCCACGTCCTTCACAAATGCCTTCCTTTGAATGTTCCCACAAGGACACCTGAGGCTCCCCGCATGCTTGCCTTAGTCTATGACAAAACACCCCAGGCTTGGTCATTAACAAAGACGTGTGGTTGACTCAGCCAGGGTTCTGAAGACTACAAGGTGTAAGAGCCCAGTGCCAACGTCTGCTCAGCACCTGCTGGGGGCCTTGAGGTCACTTCTGTAGCAAAAGCCTTCCCTGATAATGGGGAGTCCCTGAATGGTTTAATCCATTCATGAGACCAGAGTGCTCCTGACTCAGTCACCTCCACAAGGTGCCGCCTCTCGAATACTCTTAGCACAGGACTTTGGAGAGTAAGTTCCCAGCACAGGAAATCTGGCAGTGCATGCACAGTGATGATTCTTCCCATCATGCTTTTTGCATTTTGGCAGCAGATAAAGCCTGTGTGTACTGCAAGAGTCAGGTTGTATGACATCTCCACTGAACCTTCTTCTGTCCTTTAAACAACATTTATTTTCTCTTCTGAGCCAACATCTGACCCCAGGCATATTTCTATGGTCCACACAACGCTCTGTAGAATAATACTTTATAGAAGTCCAGGTCTTGGGCCCCTAGAGTTAGAGACCCTGTAGAGAGGCCACTGTGTTTTATGGGCTTTGCATTCTAAGGTTCAGCTCTGTGGCCAGCGCTTGCTGGAAGTTCAGGGTATGCTGATGGAATTAGTAAATTGCAAATGAAAACCAGGAGCTGAATGCAAAGCGTTTGTGGAATGGAGGCAAGTGTATCTCAAGTTGGAATGAGTGTGTCTGTGGCTATTTTAGAATTAGTACTTTCTCATGATGTCACTGTCATAACTGGTAATGATGCTGAAAAAGACAAATGTGTTGAAATGTTTCTCTTGAAGTTCTGAAATGAATTGCATGTTTTTATTATGCAAATCCAGAATGTTGAGTCACAAACAACAGACCATTGCTTTTTGGATTAATGAAGGAAGGAGGAAAATAAATCTTAGCTGTGGCTTAAAAGCACTTGAAAGTCAGTGTTGAAAACAAAAATATCTAATGCACAAGCAAACTGCAGGACCAGAAAAATATTTTGAAGTTCTTTTTCCTTTCTTGTAGAACAAAAATTATTCTTTTTAAAATTGTGTTCTTCAATTCTAGGAGTGTGTTTGCTACAGATTTGCCTGTATGTTATTTTTCTTCCTAAGAAACAGCTTTGGGCTTAGTGATCCTCTTTATCCACTTTGTTTTTTCTCACATAAACTGTTTTGCTCGTATCTTTATCATTTGTTGCTTGTATATTCTTCGGATTCTTTCTTGTTTTAGGTCATTTATACTTTTTTGAACTTATTTGTATTATAAATATATAATTATATATATATATATGTGTGTATATATATATATATATATATATAAAAGTCCTCCAAATTAAAAAACAGAAAAGTGAATAAATTGTAATTGTAAGCTCAGTGCATTTTTATAGGTTTATTTATTTATTTGACAGGTAACCTTATAGAGAGAGAATTGCTTCTTGGCTTTTTGGCTAAGATCAAGTGTACATTATAGAGAGAGAGAGGAGAAGATATTTTCCAGCCACTGGTTCACTCCCCAAATGGCTGCAACAGCTAGGGCTGTGCTAGGCTGAAGCCAGGAGCCAGGAGATTCTTCCAGGTTTCCCATATGGGTGCAGGAGCCCAGGGCCTCGGGCCATCTTCTGCTGCCTTCCCAGGCACATTAGCAGGGAGCTGGGTTGGAAGTGGAGCAGCCAGAACTTGAATCAGTGCAGCTTAACCTACTGCACCACAGCATCATCCCCACTTAATGCACTTAAAGAAGTAACCACAAGGCCGGCGCCGTGGCTCAATAGGCTAATCCTCCACCTGCGGTGCCAGCACATAGGGTTCTAGTTCCAGTCGGGGCACCGGATTCTGTCCAGGTTGCCCCTCTTCCAGGCCAGCTCTCTGCTGTGGCCAGGGAGCACAGTGGAGGATGGCCCAAGTGTTTGGGCCCTGTACTTGCATGGGAGACCAGGATAAGCACCTGGCTCCTGATCCACGTGATGCACTGGCCACAGTGCACCAGCCGTGGTGGCCATTGGAGGGTGAACCAAGGGCAAAAGGAAGACATTTCTCTGTCTCTCTCTCACTCACTATCTACTCTGCCTGTTGAAAAAAAAAAAGTAACCACAAGATAAATCATTAACACACAATTATTCTTAGGTGTTTAATTTTAACTGAAAAAAAAAATGTTAGGTAGACAGTCAGTTATGAGCTTATGTGTGTGTAATATAAAAACATCCAGCTCATTTGTGAATGGCTGTCCGTCATTCAGGCCCTAGTGTTAACCCAACAATACCAGGCTCTCAAGACTATTAAAATACCCTAAATTTTAAGATTAAAATTAGTTCAAAAGGAAAAGGGGGGAATGAAAGACCCGAGGAATACCCCCCCCCCAGGTTAGCCACTCCCCAGTTCCGGTTTCCGCAGGAAGAAAACTGGTTGTAACTCCTGCCCAGGCGCCCACGTGGAATAGCCACGCCCCCCATCTAAAGGATCCAATGAGTACTCTTGGTAACCTTCAAACTGGCCAATCAAACCAAAGCGCGCGAAATATGCTAATCTTGTGGTTCCTCTCTTTAAAAACTGCTGTAGACTGCCGCTCGGGGCCTCTCTTCACCATTGCCGGAGGGAGCCCATTTGCGCAAATGATTAATAAAATCCTCATGTTTTTGCATCAAAAAAAAAAAAGTGATCTCTGTTAAATATAAGAGTGGGAATAAAAGAGGGAGGAGATGTATAATTTGGGACATGCTCAAGCTGACTGGCCCCAAATGGTAGAGTTAGAGATGTGCCAGGGGATTCCAATTCAATCCCATCAAGGTGGCATGTACCAAGGCCATCTCACTAGTCCAAGTGATCAATTTCAGTTCACAATTGATCATACTGATAGGTCTAAGAGACAAAGGGATCACACAAACAAGACTAGTGTCTGCAAATAATAACTGATAGAATGAAAAAGGGAGAGAATAACCCAACATGGGAAGTGGGATACACAGCAGACTCATAGAATGGCAGATGTCCTAAATAGCACTCTGGCCTCAGAATCAGCCCTTAAGGCATTCAGATCTAGCTGAAGAGCCCATGAGAATATTTTAGGCATGGAAAGCTAAGACACTCTGGAAAAAAAAAAAAACCTAAATGAAAGATCTCTGTGAGTGAGATCCCAGTAGAACGAACGGGGCCATCAAAGAAGGAGATGCCTGTCTCAGAAGGGAGGAGAGAACTATGACCTTGTCTAAATAAGATCGAAGTCTTGTCTAAATAAGATCAAAGTCGGCAAACTCAAAAGGCTTCCATAGCCTTGGCAACTCATGACTAGAGCCTAGGGAGATTTCTGACACCATAAACAAGAGTGTCAATTTGTTAAGTCAACAACAGGAGTCACTGTGAACTTACTCCCCATGTAGGTTCTCTGTCCTTAATGTGTTATTTAATGTGAATTAATGCTATAACTAGTACTCAAACAGTATTTTAAACTTTATGTTCTGTGTGGGTGCAAACTGTTGAAATCTTTACTTAATATATACTAAATTGATCTTCTATATATAAAGGTAATTGGAAATGAATCTTGATGTGAATGGAATGGGTGAGCGAGTGGGAGTTGGGAGGGTTGCGGGTGGGAGGGAAGTTATGGGGGGGGGAAGCCATTGTAATCCATAAGCTGTACTTTGGAAATTTATATTTACTAAATAAAAGTTAAAGAAAAAGATAAATCAAGAAACAGAGCCATACCAGCAGCCACAGAAATGCCCCGTGTCTGTAAAACCAATCATCATCCTGGCTTCTAGCAACACAAATTTGTTTTGCAGGTTTATTGAATGGATTGTTAAATGTTTACTTGTTTGGATTTGGCTTCTCTAATCCAGTAGGATGTGTTATTTAAACCTATGTTGTTCCAAATGTGTGTTTGAGTGTATGTAGTTAAATTATCATTACTATATAATATTCCTTTTGAAGAATAAGTATGCCATGTTTAATTTTTTATTCTATTCCTGATGGAACATCTTTTTTCTCAATATCATAAATAGAATGTGGCTCTAAATATTCTTGTAGTTGCTGCTGCTCATTGGCACACTTTTTTTATTTATTTTTTATTTTTTTATTTTTGACAGGCAGAGTGGACAGTGAGAGAGAGAGAGAAAGGTCTTCCTTTGCCATTGGTTCACCCTCCAATGGCTGCCGCAGTTGGCGCACTGAGGCCGGTGCACCGCGCTCATCCAATGGCAGGAGCCAGGTGCCAGGTGCTTTTCCTGGTCTCCCATGGGGTGCAGGGCCCAAGCACCTGGGCCACCCTCCACTGCACTCCCGGGCCACAGCAGAGAGCTGGCCTGGAAGAGGGGCAACCGGGACAGAATCCGGCACCCCAACCAGGACTAGAACCCGGTGTGCTGGTGCCGCAAGGCAGAGGATTAGCCAGTTGAGCCATGGCGCCGGCCTGGCACACTTTTCTATTGGATGTTTCTAGAAGTGAAAATATGGAATCATGGCTTATGTCTTGTAGATGCTGTTAGGCAGTTTTCTGGGGTGAAATGAGAATGGCAATTGTTTCAAATTCCTACCAATACTTTTTATATTATTCATTCTTGTGTGCAGTGCTATCTCATTTGGCCTGAATTTGCATACTTCTGATGAATCATTTATTGAGCACATTTTCAATGCTTATTGCTTTTTCTTTGATGTACTTTCAAGTTTTTTTTAAATCAGTTTTTTTGGGATTCCTTGTCTTTTTATTACCAATTTTTAAGCCCTATCTATATATTTTGGATCAAATATATGTCTGGAAAATATTTTAGCTCCGTTTTGTTCTTTTGTTCTCTTAACAATGCTGTTGATGTAAACCGATGTTCTTAATTGTAATGACGTTTTTAGTGTTCTATCAACTTAGTGGCTTTCATATCCTGTGTAGAAACTCCTTCCACATACAAAGGCCACTACGTTATCTTGTATTTTCTCCTAGCAGCTTTATTACCTTACCTTCCATGGTTCACATGTATATTTACAATCCACCTGAACTGATTTTTTCTGTGGTGTGGGGTAGGAGTCAGGTGTTTGTTTTTCAATTGTTTGGTTTTCATGGGGCTGTCAGATTGATGCGTCAGCATTTCTTAAGCAGACTCTCCTTTTCCCACTGAACTGCATGGTCACCTTTGTCATAGATCAAATGCAGGGGACTGATTCTGCATTCTGTTCTATCCCATTGCTTACTCTTGCACCAATCTGTACTCTCTTAATGGCTACAGCGTTATAATAATTTCCGCTATCTTGTAGTATAGGTTCTTTGAATTTAACTCGCTGTTCAGAATTGTTTTGGCATTAATCCTGCTCTTTGCACCTCCCTGTGAATTTCACTTTGCTCATTTATTTTTAATGAAGAAGCCTCAGGGGTCAGCATGTGGTGCAATGGATTAACCTCCCCTGTTGGAGCACAGCGTGGAGTCCCAACCGATCTGCCTTAGATCTCCCTCCCTAGTAATGGCCTGGGAAGGCAGCAGAAGAGGGTCCAAATCCTTGGGCCCCTGTCACCTATGTGAGAGACCCAGATAGAGTTCCTGGCTCCCAGCTTCAGCCTGGCCTGGCTCTGGCTATTGTGGCCATTCAGAGAGTGAACTAGTAAATGAAAGATTATCTCCTCCTAGCTGTCTTTCAGTCTCTTTCTTTTTAGCTTTCCACCTTGCAAATTATTGAGTCTTTTTAAATAAAGAAGTCTTCCTTATATTTTTTGAAAAATTGTTCATTTGCTTTCATCAACTTGAAAGGCAGAGACAGACAGATACTCCATCCATTGGTTCACTTCTCAAATGACTGTAATAGGCAGGACTGGGCCAGGCTGAAGCTGTTAGCCCAGAATTGTATCCCAGTCTTCCAGGTGGGAGACAGGGGTCCAAGTACTTGAGCCAGCACTGTTGTCTTTCAGGCTACATGTTAACAGGAAGCTGGAATCAAGACTGGAGCCACGGGGCCAGCTCTGTGGCATAGCAGGTAAAGCTGCCGCCTGCAGTGCTGGCATCCTATATGAGCGCGGGCTCACTTCTAATCCAGCTCTCTGCTATGGCCTGGGAAAGCAGTGGAAGGTGGCCCAAGTCTTTGGCCCCTGTACCTTTGTGGGAGACTTGGAAGAAGCTCCTGGCTTTGGAACAACCCAGCTCCAGCCATTGAGGTCATTTGGGTAGTGAACCAGTAGATGAAAGACCTCTCTCACTCCTCTCCCCTCTCCCCTCTCCCCTCTCCCCTCTCCCCTCTCCCCTCTCTCCCCTCCCCTCTCCCCTCTCACCTCTCCCCTCTCCCCTCCCATCTCCCCTCTCCCCTCTCCCTTCTCCCCTCTCCCCTCTCCCCTCTCCCCTCTCCCCTCTCTCTTCTCTCCTCTCTCCTCTCCCTCTCCCCTCTCCTCTCCCCTCTCTCCTCTCTCTCCCCTCTCCTCTCCCCCCTCTCCTCTCTCTCCCCTCTCCCCTCTCCTCTCCCCTCTCACCTCTCCCCTCTCCCCTCCCATCTCCCCTCTCCCCTCTCCCCTCTCTCCTCTCTCCCCTCTCCCCTCTCCTCTCCCCTCTCTCCTCTCTCTCCCCTCTCCTCTCCCCCCTCTCCTCTCTCCTCTCTCTCCCCTCTCCCCCCTCTCCCTTCTCCCATCTCTCTCCCCGCTCCCCTCTCTCCTCTCTCCTCTTACCTCTCCCCTCTCTCCTTTCTCCTCTCTCCCCTCTCCTCTCTCCTCTCTCCTCTCTCTCCCCTCTCCTCTCTCCTCTCTCCCCTCTCCCCCCCTCACTTCTCCCCTCTCTCTCCCCTCTCCCCTCTTACCTCTCCCCTCTTACCTCTCCCCTCTCTCCTCTCTCCCCTCTCCTCTCTCTCCCCTCTCCCCTCTCCCCTCTTACCTCTCCCCTCTTACCTCTCCCCTCTCTCCTCTCTCCCCTCTCCTCTCTCTCCCCTCTCCCCTCTCCCCTCTCCCCTCTCCCCTCTTACCTCTCCCCTCTCTCCTCTCTCCCCTCTCCTCTCTCCTCTCTCCCCCCTCTCCTCTCTCCCCTCTCCCCTCTCCCCTCTCCTCTCTCCTCTCTCCTCTCTCTCCCCTCTCCCCCCTCTCCCTCCTCTCCCTTCTCCCCTCTCTCTCCCCTCTCCTCTCTCCTCTCTCTCCCCTCTCCCCCCTCTCCCTTCTCTCCTCTCTCTCCCCTCTCCCCCCTCTCCCTTCTCCCCTCTCTCTCCCCTCTCCTCTCTCCTCTCTCCTCTCTCTTCCCTCTCCTCTCTCCTCTCTCTCCCCTCTCCCCCCTCTCCCTTCTCTCCTCTCTCTCCCCTCTCCCCCCTCTCCCTTCTCCCCTCTCTCTCCCCTCTCCTCTCTCCTCTCTCTCCCCTCTCCTCTCTCCTCTCTCTCCCCTCTCCCCCCTCTCCCTTCTCCCCTCTCTCTCCCCTCTCCCTCTCCCCTCTGCCTCTTCCCTCTCCCCTCTCCCCTCTCCCTTCTCCCCTCTCCCCTCTCTCCTCTCTCTTCTCTCCTCTCTCCTCTCCCTCTCCCCCTCTTCTCTCTCCTCTCTCCTCTCTCTGCCCCTGCATCTCTGAACTCTGCTTTTCAAATAAATAAATGGATCTTCAAAAATAATTAAAAAAATAAAAAGAGTGGAGCCAGGATTCAAACCCAGGTTCTTTGGTATCTGATGTGGGCATCCTAAATGGTAGCTTACCATGCTGTACCACAGTGCTTGCCCCACATAATTACACAAGCACCTGGAGAACAGCCTCTTCAAAGACACACATTACAACCTTGATTTGAATTATATATATATCCTGAGGGTCAATTTGGAGAGAGTTGCCGGCTTTATAAGATTGAGTGTATAATGTCAGAGTGCGCTATAAAGTACCATTTATTTAGGTAAGATTTGAAACTTTTAAAACATGTTTTAAAGTTTTCTCTATAGAAGTTGCGGTATACATTTAACTATATATTTTTTCTGCACATTTGAAAAATTCTTCTAAATGGTATATTTTAAGAATTAATTTCGAATTGTTTAGCATGGGAAATACAGATGCCACAGGTTACTTTAACACACTTGAGTGGACCTTACTTTTGGAATATTTTAAATTTATGGAATATGTTTTCTAAAAATCTATATCTATCTATCTATATCTAAAAGGCAGAACAACAGAGAGAGATGGAGAGAGAGAGAGAGATTTCCTTTTACTGGTTCACCCCCAAATGGCCACAACAGCCAGATCTGGGCTAGGCCGAAGCCAGGAGCCAGGAGCTTCTTCAGGGTCTCCCATGTGTGTGCAGGGGTCCATTCACTTGGGTCTCCTTCTGCTGCCTTTCTCAAGCCATTAGCAGGGAGCTGGATTGGAAGTGGAGCAGCCAGGACTTGGCTGGAGCTCATATGGGATGCCAGCGCCGCAGGCAGCAGCTTTACAGGCTATGCAATGATGCCAGCCCTTATTATTTTATTTTTAATTTACAACATTTAGGTTCATTCTTTGTGCTCTACAATTCTACAGGTTTTGACAAACGCATGGCAAGTGGCGCACCCCTTAAAACCCACTGTGCTTCCCCCACACAGCTGCTCTCCACTCTTCTCGGGCCTCTGCCAGGTGCTGAGGTTTACTGGCTCAAGAGTTTCTCCTGTTTCCAAAAGGACACTTTCGTCATGACAGTTGGCTACTTAAAGAAAAAAAAATTGTAAAGTATAGAAATCAAAAACATGAAAAATAACACAAACTACAGAACATGTACCTGGAACTATATTATTCTAAGTTTATTGCATTTGTGAAGTGGGAACTTTGAAGTGTCAGGTATGAAGTGAGATGCAGGAAGTTTGAAGCAATATTTTATCTTTAAATAGACTTTTGTTACATTTAGGATCTGTATTGTTATCCCTAAAGATTAAAAATAAATAAATACGAGTAAAACTAGTGGAAGCAATATCCAATTTCACTCAAAAAGAGAGGCAGAAAAACCAAAAACCGTAAGGACAAATGTAAGACAACCATAAGGAGAAGGCTGTATGCAGATGCATTAAATGTAAGTTAACTAGCTACTTCACCTGGAAGGCAGAGATCATCAGACCAAATAGAAATCAAGATATAGCTACACATAGTCTGTAGGAATGGCGTCTCAAATTTGAAAGCGGAGTTTGAGTAAAATTAATATGGAAAATGATATGGATAAATTGCAAGCATAAGAAAGGTGGTGACGTTATACTATGTAGAGTTATACTTACTAAACACACGTGTTTAAGACAAAGGATGTGTTATGACAGATAGACATGGATACTTAGTGACAAAAAGGTTACTTCTTAGTTAGCCAGTACACATCAGTACATTAGGAATTATATTAGACTTTTCTATAAAAAGATACATACATGTATGGACACGTGTGGATCACATGAACATCTGTGGATTCAACCAACTCTGGATTAAAAATACTTTTAAAGTGTCTATACTGAAAACATACAGAAGTTTTCTTACCGCTATTCCCTAAACAGTAAAACAACTATTTGCCTGGCAGTTCCATTGAATTAAGTATTTTAAGTAGTCTAGGGACGACTGAAAATCCATGAGTGTGTGAGAAAGTGAATAGGTCACTTTGCATGATGGACTTGAGCAGATATCATAGATGTATAAGGAGTTTTCAAAAAGGTGGTGCAAATATGTGTTAGGGAAAAATTATGCAAGGATTTAAAAATATTTTGGCATAAAAATAATAATTTTAATGCCATTGTCCATGAACTTTTGAAAGTATTCTCATCGATGAAAGAGGAAGAGCGATTTATCCCAGGGAACTCACTCATGTGCCTAAGGAAGCTAAGCAGTGTCAGGATGTGCATTAGGCAGAGGAGTTGGTGGAGTATTTCTGGTCTGAAGGCAAGAGAATGGAGACCCAGGAGAGCTCTTGTTGGAGTCTGAAGCGGGAGAAATGCTGACGTCCTAGCTCAAGGCACTTGGACTGGAGGGTTGGCCCCCTCTTAGCAGGGAGAGACCCGGCCCCCTCTTAGCAGGGAGAGACCCGGCCTTTTTGTCCTGTCCAGACCTGCAGCTGCCTGCATGAGGCCTTCCCACCACAGGGAGGGCATCCATCTCTCTCAGTCCACTAAGTCACGTGTGAATCTCATCCACAACTCCTCACGGGCACAACCAGAAAGCGACCAATTCTGAGTAACCCCTGGCCCAGTCATGTCGAGACGTAACATGAACCATGGCAGCTAATCAAAGATTTTCAAATTTTTTAAGGCAAAATATGGCAATACAAAGGTTAAGAAGCTGTGCCCTTTTCTTGATATTTGGTACAACAAGGAAGAAAGGATTTTCTGTGTAACCAAGCAGTGCAGTTTTACTTCTGCTATTTTACTTTCCAGTTCTACATTTTCCCTTTGTTTTTAGTGCGATGGTTTTCATGACTGCTGAGATCCTCCATCTATTTGCTCCTACATCCATCCTTTTGAACAGAATTCCAGTTGCTGTTTTAAAGTCCCTGCCTGCCAAATCTGTCTTCAGAATCATCTCAGGGACAGTTTCTGTTGATGACAGTCTGTGTATAGAGATCACATTTTCCCTGCTGCTTCATGTTTCTAATATGTATTTTTATCGTGTGCTGGACCTTGCAGATACATGATCCATATGTGTAACTCACTTGAATTATATTCCAATCACAGCAGGGTATATATGAGAAGCATAATGTTTTCAATATTTGCTTAAATCATCAAAGATGCTCCAGAAAATAGAGATACCTCTGAGATGAACTATACATCTAGACCTTCTAATCTTTTTTTAAAAAGGTTTTATTTATTTATTTGAGAGATAGAGTTAAAGACAGTGAGAGGGAGAAGAGACAGAGATAAAGGTCTTCCTTGAGCTGGTTCACTCCCCAATTGGCCACAACAGCCGGAGCTGCACTGATCTGAAGCCAGGAGCCAGGAGCTTCTTCCAGGCCTCCCATGCAGGTGCAGAGCCCCAAGCACTTGGTCCATCTTCCACTGCTTTCTCAGGCCATAGCAGAGGAGCAGCCGGGACTTGAATCGGTGGCCATATGGGATGCTAGTGCCGCAGACAGAGGATTAACCTACTGTGCCACAGCACTGGCCCCAGACCTTCTAATCTTTTAGCCAACATAATGGCCCTTAAGGATATCAGTATACTGCTTATTCTGTTAACACAGGCTTTGTGTTGTTGTTGGAAAGACAAGTGCTGATACTGATATGTCTCCAACTAGTTGTCATAATCCAGTGGTTTTCTGCCAAATAACTATTCAGCTGGCTCTCCAGACACAGTGAGAAGGCCCAGGGAATGGGGAGTTTTCAGTATCAGGATAACTTTTCCAAAGAAGCACAAGGGTCCAGGCCCTCAGGCACTGGAGTCCTTGTCTGGTCTGGGCAGGCACAGAGCATCACATTCCCCTTCTCACGCACTTTGGCTTCCTTTGTTGTCAAGATGCAGACCCATCATGCTGACTGCTCATGGTTATTATAAGGCTGAAATGTCAGAGTCTGGGGTTCATGGCAAACACTTCCTAAATATTTACCGAATCCAGACACAAGACTATTTCAAACGGTATCAGAAAGAGCAAAAACCCACCCTTTGAGTTTCAATCCCAGGGATTCTCTGGTGTCTTGCGATTTTATACATTTCTGAGGCTCAGTTTCTTCATTTGTAGAATGGGGATCACATGAACCAGCCCCTGTGGAAGGAGAACAGGGAACCAAATTGATCACATGAAATGATCAGCCCAAACCTGCTACAAAACCTAATACAATGCATGATAGAACTTTTCGCTTAGCACTGATGTTTTATTCTATATTCCTGTAACAGATGCTTTCCATTCTCATTTTTTAAAGCTTTGGTGCAAAAAAAAAAAAAAAAAAAAAAGCGTTCCCTTGAATCCACCTTCTCTCCCCCTCACACACACACTCCCTACTACTGTTCCCTACCTTCCAACAATTTTCCTCTCTCTGTTTTCTTTCTGCTTCAGGCTCAAGTGGATTAACTACTTCTGAGCATTAGAGACCGAGATGAATTCTCCAGAAGCAGTCCCATCACAGATGGCTGGGAGCCACGCTGATTAGAATGCTCACTGTTCCAGCGCGAGGACGTGTTGGAGGTGAGAGAGAGAAAAATATTTCCTTCTTAAGCTGAGGATTTCCCAGAAGGTAATAGGAAAAGAGTCTAAATCAAGGTTAAAAAATGAATACATTATCTGTTTCATGTTTACCCATTGGCAGGTCTTATAAGTTAAGAAGAAAGTAATATCTTTGAGGAAGTTCCCATTTAAAATCAGTTATGAACAAAATCCAATGGCATTGAATGTTTGCATTAGATAAGCTCCCCAAAGCCTCATTCTCAAAGTCAAAGATTTTATATTTCCATTAGTTTTCCTTCCAACCATTCTAGCAATGTAATAATAATAATAAAAAAAAAAAGTGTGCTGGATGAAGAGAGAGGATCTGAACAGCTGCTCATTAACTTTGCAGCCGTGGGCAATTCGCACAAAAGTTGTGGGCAGCCTCCTCTTCACTTGCAAGCGGAGGTGTGAAGACCACTTGTGAGCATTTCTGTCTCCACTCCCGATGGTTCCTGTCCTGAGCCGGGTCCTTCCTAAAGCTGCCCAAGGTGATTTCATAACTACCCTACCTCTAATGTAACCCCCTCAGATCAAGCCCTGGGCTCTCCTTCTGGAATCAGTTTTTTTTTTTTTCAATTTTATTTAAGTTATACAAGTTCCATGTATTTCATATATACAGATTTAGGGACATAGTGACACTCCTCCCTCAACCTCCCTCCTGTTATTCTTTATAAAATGAAAATGTTTTTTCAAAAAGAATCTTCCAGTTACAATGTGGCTACAGAAGGTCTATGGCAGAGATTTTCTTGGATTGCCAGGTCTTGACCAAAACCATCCATGATGAATAA
Source organism: Sylvilagus floridanus (assembly GCA_949820135.1). NCBI lineage: Eukaryota > Metazoa > Chordata > Mammalia > Lagomorpha > Leporidae > Sylvilagus > Sylvilagus floridanus. The sequence goes on along the minus strand of OX463241.1, from coordinate 160,256,277 downwards.
TATTTAGAAAGGAAGTTTTTGCATTCGCTGCTTGTGGCTGATGCGAGTGGGCACTCATCAAATACCCATGTGTGCTGTGGGAGTTGCTAGTCTCTTTTTAAGTCAGATGGAGGCACATGACTCATTCCAGGCGGTAGATTCTTGGGCCAAGGTTGGGAAGAGGCATTGTTCTCTGCTCCTGCCTCAGTGAGCCTGAAGACCAAGGGTTCTTCCTGGCAGGCTAGCACAAGAGCGAGCTATTCTACCCATGTTGGACTCCACGTGAGTGAGGAATATGCCTTTATCATGTGAGGTGCTTGGCACTGTGTACTTCCTTGTTATCACAGTACAACCTAAGTAATATGATTGGCAGCAACTTAAATTTAAGAGATCTCACATAAAAAACCGCTTTATTTGAAAAATTGCAAAGTCTCTGATCCTGGCTTTGCTCACTTAGCCAATAATAATCTATCATACCTACTGCCCTGCCAGGAGGTGTGCCCTCTTGTTTACACTGTTTCTCCCCTTTCTCTGGGCTGTGCATTTGACTCTGCGCTTGCTTCCTGGTCCACAGAAATCAGTTCAATCTCCATGGTGTGGCACAGGTGCCCTTGCCAATTTAGACTGATTTTTCCCAGCAGCCTTATAATCCAGCACCAAGGGTACACGCTATATTGGACAATCCTTATTTGCTCAAAGATTTCCTTGTATTCTGTGCCTCTGATATTTTAGCTATTTGGTTTCTGCTTTTATTTGGTGGACTTGTCTTCATTGTTCAAGATCCACTTCCTGTTTCACTTTCCTTGACCTCTCCTGTGCTCTTGCATTGCTCTTGACCAGAAAGACCACTCTATTGAGCACTCAACCCCTTGTTCAGCCTCATTCATCTTCTAATTTCCAATCCCTAGTGCAGCACTTGGTATGAAATAGGCACATAGTTCATGTTTCTGGGACCATGCTAAAGGGTTGGGATTTGTTTCTAAAATTCCCAAGCATAGTATGCACACGATGATGGTTCAAATAGCATAGAACAACTCGTGGTGGAATCGAACGCCTACCACTTCCCACTCACAATGTCTCTACTCACGGACAGCATCTTCTTTCTGCAGATTTTGCTTCTATTGATTCCACTGTTGGCCTCCACTACTCTAGGTGCTCCACTTGACACTGCATTTCTTGATGTATTGTATTCCTCTCATCTCATCTATCTTTGTCCCAGACTTTGAGAGCCCTGTTGTCATGTGTTGTAAATTCTTAGGTTGTCTTTATACCTCTAATACTAAACTTAAACTCTTTCTTCTATTCCTTTTGATAACATTTATTAATTGTGGTTTCCCCTTCTCCTCTACTCCACCCCCATGCTTCATTCTGTAGGTGACTCAATGCTGTTGAACACAATCATATTTCTATTATACTCTTTGCCCTGTCAAATCATCTATGGTTTATTTACTCAGTTTCATTGCCCTTACTTCAAAACAAAATACCCACCCCCAGCACTCTTCTTCATTTCTCCACTTTACCCTGTGCCTCCTATTTCACATTCTATATCTGACCTGTCCTTGAAAACCAAGGAAAAACCCTCTCCTGTTGGGTGGGCTTCCAGCCAAATCGGTTTTTTCCTCCTTGCAAGGCTTCTTTCTCTGCTATTTCCTAAATCATCATGAAAGCAAGACAGCTGAGCGCTGACTCAGGGACTGTCCCAGGCGCTTGGTGTATAAAAAGAAATATAGTCTTGTAAGCTAAGTAAATCAGGAGGCAACATTTTTCTTTGTAGACACAGATTAGACTTAATGGGCTGAATTAGTAAATCCAGAAAGGAGCCTGTCCTGGAGCCAAGTCCATCATTTTTATAACAATGGGATGTTTTTAAAGCATAATTCTGCAGTCCTCACAATTCAGAGAAGCCAGACTCTTTAAGTCAATAGCCAATGACAGGAAATGGTGGATAAACAGAACCAGCCTGATTTTTCTATCCCAGCACTGGAAGGTAGATGGTTTGGGTTCCCGATTCAGATCAACCAGTTGTTGCCTGGATAACCTCAAGCAAATGATTTTAACCTCTTTCTCAACTTCTCCAATAGCTTGAGAAATGTGGGTGAAACTGTTTCCCAAGTCACTTCTAATGCTCATAGGCAATGATATTATTCCCTATGGCAAGGGTGTTAAAATTTCCTTACTGATTTCTGCCCTTAGAGTAACTTTTGCTCCCATAAACACAGGAAATCTTTGGTCAACCTCTGTTATTTAATCTAGCTAGCATTTATTTCCCTTCCCCCTTTTAATAGTCCAACTCTGATTTTCTATGGAAACACACCCTGGCTTGTACACATGACATGGGTGAAGTTGATTACAACTTCAGCCTGAACTGAGTATGACTCAGTCTTGGCTGACTGGCACATCCGATCTCATGGCCACAGGATTCAGGCAACAGGTCAAGGATCAATGGGAATGAGTCACACTATTTTTCGGATGCTCTTGGATACCATTTGGAGTAGAACCAATACTAAGATTGTGGAGCTAGGAGATGTGTTATAAACCATATGCTCATGTTACTTCGTCATTGGAATTTTCTTGAAAGCAGAACAACCTGAAATAAGAACTTGGGTTCAGGTTTCTGTTGGAGGATCTTTGAAGAAACATAAATAACATAGGGAGGATAATAAAGAGGAAAAAGGAAAATCCAATGTAAGTCTGTGTTTTTAGGTTTCAGCAAAATAATCTAGAGACTGACTCTGCTGGCCAATGTCTTGTCCACTGAGGGACTGAGGGTTGGGAGGGCTCAGTCATTGGTCACAGGTCCTGCCTTGCACTGGCTGTAGTTTTCCCAGACTGACCCTTGTATTCAAGCTAAGATGGCTCCTGAAGCTCCAAAGACTTTGTAGACAAAGTACACAGACCTGTGATGTACAGTTGCTGCATGGTGCTGTCAGCATGAGAAATGGCTAAACGTCCTCCACAGCTGACAGCAGTAGAGCGTGTGAAGTCTCCACAGGCAGGCTCACATGCAAGAGGAAGACGAGCGGGTGAGTCCAGCCTAGAGTGCCTGACTCCCTCCACTCATGTCAGGTCACATCCTGTCCTTGGGGAGGACTGGGTCTGGTGGTAGACAGAAGCCATGAGGATATGCGAGTACCTCAAGAATTCATGGACAATAGAATTAGAAGATAAGTTAACTTTGTGTAAACACATTTGAAATCCTTGCATATGTGCTATCTTCAAAAATCTCATGCAAATGTGTATTATGAAAAACCTATGCATGGATTTCAAAAATATTTACAAAACAAATTACCTTGTAATGCCATTTTTCAAAAACTTTTTGGAATAACCTCATATTTCTAATTGATCTTCATCCTGATGAAGATGCATCACAGATGGAGACGTAGCATTCAGAACTCATATGAAAAGATACCTGCAAAGCTCGTAAGTTACCAGTCAAGGATCAATTCATGATCGATGGCATAAAACCACAGAAAGCCTTACGGAAACTAATCCAATAAAAATATGCTTATATAGAATCTTGAACCCTTCTATCTCTCTGTCCTGAAAATTAATGGCTTCTGTGTGTTTCTCAGGTCCAAATGCAACTCCCTGAGGGTAGTGACTATATCTGCAGTATTGTTGTAATATGGTAACTAGCACTGTCTTGTCCAGTGTCTTTTCAAAATCTACTTGGACCATGTGGGATGAACCATTGTTTGGTTACAATGTTGTGCCAGAAGGGAGCTGAGACACTGATGAGAGAGGTGGATTTGTGTGACAATCAAGTTGAGAGCCATGAGGGAAGGATAAATGATTCTGTCTGGAATTGGCAGTGTCGGAGCCGATATAAAAGTAGGATTTCAAAAGAGTAGAGCAGGTAGACAGGTGAACATTCCAGGCAGGGATGGCAATTCAGTAAACCCAGGACACGTGACCTTGCTCCTGAGTGTGGGATGTCCTGCACTTGGGTAAGAGAAAGGTGATATTCTGTACAGTCAGCTTTTCACTCCAACAAAATACCTGAGAGCAATGAAGAGTAATGACTTATGAAGGGAAGAGGGGCTTATTTTAACTTACGATTTTCGAAGTTCAGGTCTAAGATCAGGTGGCCCCATTGGTTGGGCATCTGGGGAGGGTGACAGATGACAGTGGCAAAGCAGTTGCAGAGAAAAAATCCCATGGTAAGACAGAAAGCAAGAGAGAGAGAGAGAGAGACTAAACTCCATTTGACCCTAATAGAACATTGCCTCCAGTGACCCAAGGACCCCTCCATTGGCTCACCTCCTAAACATCAGAATTTAAGTTTCCACTCTCTTACTATCATTAACTTATGACATGGAGATTGAATAGCCTTTGTGAGTTTGGGAGCCAAATCGCATTCAAATCATAGCATAAACTTTGGTGGTTAGGAGAACAGGCTTTGGAATCAGACAGCTTTGGAATCAGTCAGCTCATAGAGTTCCCATAATTCTTTAGGTAGCCTTGGGCAAATCTCTTGACCTTTCCTGAGTCTTAGCTTTCTTTTCTAGAAGGTTCCAAGGATAATAGTTTCTGTGCAGAATAGTTGAGATAATGCATTAAAAATATTTAGCACTTAGATAAGTGAATACAGGAAAACACACACAAAAATAGAAAGGACTAGAAGAACAGAACATGGGGAAAAGGGACACATTCCAGATTTGGAGGATTCTCCATGCATAGTTGTGTGGTCTGTACCTTATCCTAGGAGAAAACACGAATGTTTTCTAAGATGTGAGTAGCATTGTGTGAGGTCTCCTATAAGTCTATCATTGCCAAATGTATGAAAAAGCATTGCTGCTGGGGGGAGGGGGTGGCTACAGAGCACTCAGAGTTGTGAAAATCAGCAGAATAGAAATTAAAAGTTCCTGTGTGAGATGCTGAATATTTTAACTGAGGCTGTAACATGGGAAGAAACATGTTCAAGGTGTTGAGAGAGTAAAAGGACTCATTAGATTTTATTGCCTGAAAAGTAGGATGGAGAGTATTTGGTATGGCAGTCTACCCCACCATGATAAATTCATCCTCTTTGCTGGTGTTTGGTCTAGGAATGGGGCCATGAGCCAGGGAAACCTCTGGCAATGCTACTGAGGGTGTTATGCCTCCTCAGTCTGTTGAAGGAAGCTCTGAGTGTTGTATTGGAGCCAATGATGCTTGGAGCCCCAATTTGTGGGCTATGTGGTCAGGAAGCTTACACAGGAAGAGTATGCCTGGAGGAGCCAAGAAAATTGCAGTAAAGTGGTTCTGCCTGCTGTCTGGAGTCATTGCTCTGTGAGGTAGCATTTTCTTTTGTTCAAACTGGCTTAGATTGGGTTTTATACTGCTCCATAGCCAAAAACACCTTGACTAATATACTTACCACTAAGTAGATCAGGAGGATAAAGGCAGAAGATAAGTCAAAGGCAAATCTAAGGGTTTAACCTTGCTGGCAAGCCATTCACTGAGATAAGGAACAGTGTACGGGGAGTCGGCTGGAGAATGGGTGGTGATCACAGTGCAAGACACACTGAATCTGAGATGCCAGCCTGACACTGTACAGAAACACCCAGAGAGCAATTACATGTAGATCCATCTATCTGGATTTAGACATGGATGAGAGTACTACATGCAGAGGGACAAGAATCAAAATTTGTAGAGAGTAGGACCACCCATGGAGAGACAGCAGGATGAACATAAATGCTGGAAATAGACAGATGTTTTAGAAGCTCTTTGGAGTTCTAAATGCAAACTGATGGGCTTAGGGAAAAAAATAATCCAAATTAGATGTGCCACATGATAGGTGCTGGGAAACAACGTCCAACTCACGCCTCCTTTCTTGAAGACTTCATCTTAATGAACCACACATGAAAGCAGCCCCCAGAATAGAGACGGAATAACACAGTTAATGACATCTGCAATTTCCAGCAAATGAGGGGACTATTCACTGTGCATTCTGCCATTCACAATAGCATCATAGGACAGAGGGATGCAAAGCGAGAGAATGTGTGTGAATGGAGCACTTGCTCTGTGCCAGGCACGTGCCCACTCTGTGCCACTTTACCTTGAACCCCACCCTGCAGGGCACAGGCAAGGGGACTCAGAAAATCTGAGCTGCTGTCCACAAGCCCTTGGTTAGCAAGGGGCAGAACTGATGTCAGCCTGACTCTCAAATTCCTTGCCATCTCCGCTATGACATGTGGTCTTTGATAAGAATATCAAACAATTCTTGTACAATAAATATCTTTATTCATGTTTTGTCTTATTTGCATGCTGCTGATGACTCATCTTCTAATTATAAATTTCAAGAGCAACTTAGCATAGTGCGACACGAGGGGAAGCTGCTTAATAATTGCCTTTAAAGAAAAGAGAATTTCTATGAAATAAATATTGGCTGGATTGGAAACTGCTCCATGGTGACTGGGATAGCTTCAGCTGTTAAACAGATAGCCACACCCCTAAGCCATTTTCTGTGGGTAAATTATGAGGCTGCTATAAAAATGTCATGGAAAATGGAATTAAAAGATAAGCTTATTTTGGTACAAAATTTTTTTGAAACCCATGGAGCTTTTTTTTTTTCCTTTTTTTAACTTTTATTTAGTGAATATAAATTTCCAAAGTACAGCTTATGGATCACAATGGCTCCCCCCCCCCATAACTTCCCTCCCACCCACAACCCTCCCCTCTCCCACTTCCTTTCCCCTTCCATTCACATCAAGATTCATTTTCAATTCTCTTTATATACAGAAGATCAATTTAGTATATGTTAAGTAAAGATTTCAACAGTTTGCACCCACACAGAAACACAAAGTGAAAAATACTGTTTGAGGACTAGTTAGAACTTTTTTTAAAGATGTATTTTCCACAAACTTTTTGAAGTGCTCCTTTCATAACGTTTTATACCAAAATGGCTTTCACAACGTTTTATACCAAAATAAGCTTATCTTTTGATTCCATTTTCATGAACTTTTTGAATAGCCTTTGTATTTGGATCCATTAATGTTGGACTCAGCCCAGTGACTTGTCTTGATCTTAGGATATTAACAGACATGAAACAGACAGAGGCTTGAACTCTCGTTGGCTGGCTGGCCTCTTATACTCCTCCTGTTACCAAAAGAAGAGCTATGCCACGTGACCTGCTGGCCCCAAATACCTGAGAGACAGGCGTGGCAGAGCTGTGAATGTGAGCACAAATGCTCGCCATTTCTGGGTAGTATGCAAGGCTGCAATATTTGATTGATGTGGTCACTGTCAATATCAATTATCTTCAGAGGCTGATATGTGGTACAGTAGTTAGGCTGCTGTTTGAAATGCCAGGATCCCATATCAGAGTGTCAGTTCTAGTCTAGCTGTTCCACTTCCAATCCAACTCCCTGATGATGAAACTGGGAAAGCAGTAGAAGATGGCCTAACAGGTTAGAGCCTCTGCAACCCACTTGGGAGAGCTGGACGAAGCTCTAGGCTCTTGACTTTGGCCTGGCCCAGCCTCAGCCATTTGTAGCCATTTGGGGAGTGGAAGATGGAAGATATCTCACTCTTTGCCATTCTGCCTTTCAAATAAATAAATACATCTTTTAAGAAAGAAAGTAAAAAAATTATATTCATTGATGATGCTGATTTGTTTATTAGTTCACCTTATATTTATTGGTCAGTGACTACACTGGGCTGCAGAATTAATTTTGAATAACCTCAATGTGGCAGACAGAAGCCTATTGTCATGCAGTTTCCAGCCTAGTGGGGGAGAAATGTTATTTCAACAAAGTATTATAGGAACATATTGCTAGAGCTCAGATGGGCCCTTCCCAGGAGGATATGGAGACCATAGCAGGGTCGTCATTGTGTTGTGAGTTCATGGTCAAAGGAACAGCTCTGCAAGAAGTCAAGTCTCATCTGAAGAGAAAGTGATGTTGGAAGTCTGGATTGAAGGACAACTGGGCAGGAGAGACATCTAGGGAAAGAGCGTAGCACACAATCAAGGGAAAAGGGATGCGAATGTGCAGACTGCTAGGGAAGAAGAACAAAAACTGGTAGAGAACCTGGAGGCAAAAGAGGGAGTGGCCAAGGAAGAGGTTGGAGAGATGAGCGTGCTCATGGATGCACCCATAGGTCTGTTTAAGAGAACAAGAGGAAAGGAAATTGCTTTATTAAGCTTCACACAATCCAAGTATTTCCCCCTTCTAAATTTATAAATCCCTTAGTTCATGCCATTTATACATTTTGCGAATTTTAGGGCAAGGTTAACAAAATGTGAAAGAGCCCTTCCAAATCAACACACCCACTCTGATGAAGTACCAGAGCGTTGCTAATTAACTAGGGGCTCATTTCACGTTCCTGATCAGCACACACACAGAGCCCTGTGGATAATTTAATATCAGGGTGCGAGCCTGTGCTTTCCTTGGCTCTCTATTGCGTGGTTCAGATGTTGCCATGGGTAACCAACAACCTGTTCCAGAAACTGACATACAGAAAGGAGGCAACAGAAGGAGATGACAATGCTGCAACTCCCAGTTTTCCCATAAGCGCCCCTCTTGATCTCTTCCAGGACCCCTGTCACCCCATGGGCTTCTCCTTATCAGGTTATAACCTCTACGAGGGAAGGGACCAGGTCATTCTTGTTCATTGCTCTCATTTAATGATGTTGACAATAGTGATCATAACTATCTAGACCAAAGTATCTCTTATTCTTCCTTCAAAGGCAAATATGGTGCTGGTAGATATGGACAGAAAATTAGAGTGTATGTGCAGAGCATTGTACAATTTGTGGCACATTATAGCAGCTCAGTACATCTCTGTTGAATATAGGAATGAATGAATAAGTGAATGAATGAATTGATGGTATGTCACAGTTAGCAATCCATGTCTGTTTTCCTTACTAGAGTGTGTTCTTGAAGACATTGAGCAGATCTTATCTTTCTTGGTGCCTTCAGTACCTGATACGGAGTCTCCATGGGTAATAGACATGTTACAAGTAAGCAGACGCTAAGGTCTTGTTGAAGGAATGCACAAATAAATAAAAATGATAAATTACAATTAGAGTATCTGCTCACCATAAACAGGTTGGAATACAGAGCTAGTTTTCAACTCAGAAACATTCACTTAAAGAGAGTGGGGTTGGCAGCTGGGGCAGAGGTTGCAAGACCTGGGCAAACAAAAGAGCAAATGAAAAGGGAGCAGAGGGGGCAGCATGTAGCCAGAAAGAAATGAGGGTGGAGTAGCACACCGCAGTGGACTTCCACCCTCCTGGGGCGTTTTCTGCTCCTTTATGCTTTTTTGTTTCTGTGTCTAAGCTGCTGCTTCCTCAGTTGTTAAGACTCAGCCGAGAGACGTTGCTATGATATTTTAATCCCTTGTAATGATGAAGGTGGTGATGTTGACCATGATAATAAACATTAATTATCTAAATTAATTCTCCTCTATTTTTCCCTCAATGGGAAGAAAACGGACTTGCCCCTGAGAATGTGTTGATCTTGTATTTGACTCCTCAGGAGAGCAGGCTCCAGCCATTCTCCCAGCTGTCCACCTGCGACTCTTACAGCGCACACAGCTGGGTCCTACAGTTTTGCATCTGGGAACTGAAGAGGAACAGAAAGTCTGGCTAATGTTCCTGGGAAAACTCTGGCCAGCATGGGAGTCCTGGCATTTAGGATCTTCACCCTAGACCACTGTAGTTCTGGGTGGGGGCTTTCCTCAGCTCCTTAGCTCAGTTTCAGATTTGTTGCTTGATTTCGGATCGAGTAAGTGAATAAGGAGGCAGGACATGTTGGTCACTGGTGAAGAGAACACCTCATCCCAGGTTCCCTGGGCATCTTTCAGGAGCTTGATGGGCTGTATTTCACAAGACGAAGTTTGCAGATGAGAAAATGTCTCTGACTTTATTTATAGTATGAACTGTGTGTTTGCTTGTCCTTTTAATTCAAGTAGCAGACATTGCATCACCAGTGTGCAGCCATGACCACCTTCAGATGACACTCATCGGGAGAGCATGGGTTTGTCTGGGCACCTCCAGTCCTGTTGATGAAGTTTCCTGTGAATCTCTCACAAGGAGGCCAGGACTGGTAGAGTGAAAACATCATCTTTCTTTCCTTTCCTCTGCCCATAATGCTTACAAAAGAGTAATTATGAACACAGACCTGTACCAGATGTGACGTAGGCAATGGATGAGGGAGGTAATTCGTATTAAATATATAAACCATGTGATTGGCATGGTTCCTAGCCCAAGCAGGAATATTTATTTTTAACCAACAAAACACTAAAGGATGCATATTACTATTCTGCTTTGTTATCCTCAAGAGAAAGTAGAGGCTTGGGAAAATTAAGTAACGAATCCAAGATCACGCACCCATTAAGTGACTGAATGTTGAATGCAGGAACGACATCTGGATTTACCAGTTCTTCCCACACAACTGGCTATCCCCAGCACCCACCTCAGGATCTCATTTCTCCTGGGGAAGGCAGTCCAAGCTCCAGCAGTGTCCGTATCTGGTGTCTGCTAGCTCCTGTTGCCCTCTCTGGGCCCTCCTCTTTTTCCTCTCTTCCAGAACCTTCTCTGTGGGCCTCACCTGCCTGGCATCACCGGTTTTTGTGACGTTAGGGAGCAATACCCTCTCTGTCAGCAGGTGCTTCCCCAGCACAGACCCACTGTGCTAAGAAAACCTATTTACTGCAAAGTATATTGAAGATGTCATCTGGTAGGAAGACAGGGTTTTTTAAAAGATTTATTTATTTTGGGGCCAGCACCGTGACACAATAGGTTAATCCTCTGCCTGCGGTACCAGCATCGCATATGGGTGCCACTTCTAGTCCTGGCTGCTTCCAGTCCAGCTCTCTGCTGTGGCCTGGGAAAACAGTAGAAGATGGCCCAGGTGTTTCAGCCCTGCACCCATGTGTGAGACCCAGAAGAAGCTCCTGGCTCCTGCCTTTGGATTGGCATAGCTCTGGCCATTGTGGCCATTTGGAGAGTGAACCAATGGAAGGAAGACCTTTCTCTCTGTCTCTCCATCATTTTTAAAAGATTTTATTTGAGAGTCAGAGTTACACAGAGAGAAGGAGAGGCAGAGAGAGAGAGAGAGAAAATTCTTCCATCCGCTGGTTCACTCCCAAAAAGGCCACAACGACTGGAGCTGTGCTGATCCGAAGCCAGGAGCCAGGAGCTTCTTCCAGGTTTCCCACGTGGGTGCAGGGACCTAAGGACTTGGGCCATCTTCCACTGCTTTCCCAGGCCATCAGCAGAAAGCTGTATCAGAAGTGGAGCAGCCGGGTCTCGAACCAGTGCCCATATGGGGTGCTGGCACTGTAGGTTGCGGTTTTACCTGCTACGCCACTGTGCCAGCTCCAGTTTTTTTTTTTTCCAAAGATTTTATTTATTTATTAGAAAGGCAGAGTCACAGACAGAAAGAGGGAAAGAGACAGAAGCCTTCCATCCACTGGTCACTCACCAAATGGCCGCAAAGGCCAAACTGGACCAGTCTGGAGCCAGGAGCTTATTCCAGGTCTCCCATGTAGATGCAGGGGCCCAAGCACTTGGGCCATCCTCCACTGCTTTCCCAGGCCATAACAGAGAGCTGGATCAGAACTGAAACAGCTGGGACTTGAACTAGTGCCCAGAGAGAATGTTGGTGCCATAGCCTACTACATCTCAGTGTTATAGCCATTTTTAACACCTTCTCCTAGGGGCCGGCACTATGGTATAGTGGCTAAGCCTTTGACTGCCTGCAGTGTTATCATTCCATATTGGCACCAGTTCATGTTCAGGCTGCTCCACTTTCAATTCATCTCTCTGCTTATTGCCTGGGAAAGCTGTGGAAAGTGGCCCAATTGCTTGGGCCCGGCACCCGTGTGAGAGATCTGGATGAAATTCCTGGTTCCTGGCTTTGTTCTGGCCCAACCCCGGGCATTGCAGCTATTTGTGGAGTGAGCAGCTGATAGAAGACTTTTCTGTCTCTCCCTCTCTCCCTCTCTCTGTCTGTAACTCTGCCTCTCAGACAAATAAATAAAATATTTAAAAAAAATGGCTATGAAAGAGTTATTGTGTCTCCCCCAAGGTCCCAGAGACCACACCATAGACTTAGTCATCAACCCTGATACATCCGGAAGGTCAAACCAAAATGAATATCCTAAAACTAACAATAGAGAACTCTCCACAAAGTAAACATAGTACAAGAGCTTAAAATCCAGGGTTTTATGTGTTTACTCATGCTCATAGTGTTCTGATTCACTCTAGCCTAAAGATAGAAGCAACGCAAGCATCCATCGACAGAGTGAAGGGAGAAATGAAATATGGAATAAATGTGCACAGAATCCTTAGCTTAAAAAGAAGGAAGATTCTGCCATAGATGACAACACGGATGAACCTGGGAGATGTTAGGAAATGAAATGAGCCAGAAGCAAAGGACAAGCGCTATAGAATTCTACTTATATGAGACCCTGGAGGAGTCATAATCATAGAAACACAGTGGAAGGGTAGTTCCCAGGGGCTGGGTCAAGGAGCCATGGGGAGCTACTGTTTTCTTGGGTTGTTTTTTTTAAAGATTTTATTTATTTGAGAGGCAGAGTTACAGAAAAAGGAAGAGACAGAAAGAAAGGTCTTCTATCTGCTGGTTCACTCTCAAATTTCTGCAATGGCCAGAGCTGGACCAATCCAAAGGCAAGAGTCAGGAGCTTCTTCCAGGTCTCCCACATGGGTTCAGGTGCCCAAACACTTTGGCCATCTTCTACTGCTTCCCCAGGCCATAATCAAAGAGCTGGATTGGAAGAGGAGCAGCTGGGACTAGAACTGGCACCCATATGGAATGCGGGTGCCACAAGCATAGGCTTAGCCTATTACAGCACGCTGCTGGCCCCGTGAGCTACTGTTTACATGGAGTTTCAGCCTTGCTAGAGGAAAAAGTTCTAGAGGTTAATCACAGAGCACTGTGAAGGTGTTTAACTGTACACTTGTAAAGGTTAAGATGGTAAATTTTACGTGATCTGTATCTTAGCAGAATGAAAACAGCAGGCTCTGTCCAGAAGCGTCCCTAGGAAGTGGTAAGTTGAGATGGCAACTCTAGCTTTGGGGCCCTACTGGTCAGTAGGCTGGTGTGAGCCAATGGGACCCACTGCAGGGCTAGAGCTAGAGGAGGAGGAGGTCCCTGGTGGCCCTGGAGGTTGAGATGGAGCTGGCCTGGTAACCAGCAGCAGAAGAGCATTGCAAGGACAGTGGGCAGCAAACACAGACTCACCAACCCAATGGAAGAGTTCAGAACACTCAGAACAGAACGGAGGTGGGCCCCAGACTAGGAGCTAAGTGGGAAGAACAGGTGGAAAACAGGAGGGAGGCAGAGGTGACATTAAAACATCCAAAAAATGGGCATCAGTGGCAAATTTATTCTTAAAATATTTGGGAGGAGTGGGCATTGTTGGCTCCATGGGTGAAGCCACTGCCTAGGATGTGTATCCCGTATTGGAGTACTGTTTCCAGTCCCAGCCATACCCCTTCCAATCCAACATTTTAGTGCAATTGGGGAATCTAACAGATGATATTCCAAGTTCTTGAGTCCCTGCCATCCATGTGGGAGACCCCAGCAACTTGTCTTTAGCTGGCCCAGCCTGCTCCCCCCATAAATAAATAAACTGACCTTGAAACAAGTAAATAGGGGTTGGCAGTGTGGTGTAGTGGGCAAAGCCACCACCTGTGACATTGATCCCATATGGGCCCTGGTTCACGTCCCAGCTGCTCCACTTCTGATCCAGCTCCATGCTGATGTGCCTGGGAAGGTAGCAGAGGATGAGCCAAGTGTTTGGGCCCCTGCACCCATGTGGGAGATTCATTGAAGCTCCTGGATCCTGGCTTTGTCCTGGCCCAGCACTGGCCACTGCAGCCATTTGGGGAGTGAACCAGTAGACGGAAGACCTTTCTCTCTGTCTCTCCCTCCCTCTCTCTGTGTGTAATTCCGCATTTCAAATAAATAAAATAAATATATTTTTTAAAACCACATAAATAAAAGTAGTTGTCATTTTGGATGTTGGAGCGTTCCCCAGGCATAAGTGTAACAATACAGCATTGGATAGCTGAATTCCCAAGACCCTGAGCTGGCAAGGCTGCAGTAACAATGACTAAATGACAGCTCTACAGGGTAAACTCCTCCTCAATGAGAGAAATCAGGCTGAGTGAAGTCAGTTCTGACTCTGACTTAAAGGTAAACCCTGGAAGCTTCCGGAGCCTTCCCACAAAGCCTGGCATGAGACACCCTGGGGTCAAAGCTGGCCCCTCGCCTTGGTCACTCTGTGACCCTGTGTGCGGTAGCTAATCTCTGTGTACCTCGGTTCCTCTCCTCCTCCTGTGATGAGGGTGGTCATCGCAGGGTCTTGGCACTTTTTTGGTCTAAGCTGCTAGTATTACTGTGATGGCTTCAGATTTCCATGGACACACACGTAGGATCCTTGTCCTCAATTTAGAGGTGAGGAGACATGATCTCTCTTGGATGAATAAAAATTAGATGTGCTCAGGCCTAAAGCACAGCACAAAAGCAGCTTCCCAGAGCTGATGGCTGGAAGTACAGAAAGAGGGCAGCGGAGGATGAAGAGATGAGCCCTGGTGACCAGCAGGCAGAGGAGGACTTGGGTTAGCCGTGGATTCTTTGTGTTTCTCCGTGTTGCATGTTCGGCTCTTTGAAGATGTTCTCCCCCTCCTCCTGTACCATAGCCTTTCTATTTAGTACTTGAATCTCAATTTTCAAAGTGCGAACAGGGAGAAGCCTGGAGTTGCACAGCGCTAGAGACCAACAATAGGGCGCGTGCCCCCTGGGTTCTGGCCACAGGCATTTCGCTCACTCACATCCCTGAGTCTGGGTAGTCCTTCTTCCCTTGCTCCCTTGAGCAAAGCCTTGGGGGAAGACAGGATGGAGGGCGTCAGCTCCAGGAAGGGAGCTCCGTTTCCCTCTTTGAGCTGTGGCTGGGCACAGGGGTGCTCAGGAAGTTTCCCGGCCTCCCCTGCAGCCACACATGGTTGTCTGACTGAGCTGTTGTAGTGGAACGTGAGCAGCAGTGACTCAGGCCTCTTCTCCATCTGGGCCTTCAAGTCACTGGCGTCTCTTCCCCTACGTCCTGGAAGCTGGGACCCTGCCTCTGGCACACAGACAAGGACCACCCCAGGCAGAGCAGCCGGATGGAAGCAGAGTTGAGATGAATGCCAGTAATACGATGACTTGGGGGAGTCCCCAGAAATTGTTCAGTCACCTCAAAATTGTTAGGTAGTTAGAAAATAATTCCTATTTCCTCCATGCTTTTTTTTTAAGTTTGCGTTGGGGGAGAGGGACTTTGGGGGGGACATTTAAATTCAGCCCTAGTTTGGAATTGACATTGGGGTTGCTATCCATGAATCAAAACCCAAATGACGTGGCTCTTGAGAAGAGCCAACCAGCAGATGCTCACCAGAAGACATGCAAAAAGGCAGATTCCCAAGCAAGTAAATGCAATTGCCAAGATTGCTGCCCCCTGCCTGTGTCTCGGTGTCCGAAGCAGGATATCAGCCATGACACTGAACGTATTCCATCACTGAATCCTCACAGCGACCCCTGAGCAGGTACTGAATTCTTGACCACTTTACAACCAAGGATACCAAAGTCAAGGCAGGGTAGCGATTTGCCCACATTTGCACAGCTAGTAAATAGTAGACTTGGAGTTTCAACCCCGGCATTTGGGACCAGAGTCCGTGTTCTTAACCATTTTATCAACTGCATTTCACGGTAGTGGGCACAGAGAGTTTACTGATTAAATAGGGCATTGGAAGTTATCAGAAATCAGTTAAAAGATAAAAGGAGACCCCCGAGTAGGAAAGATTCCTGCTCACAGAAACGTGGCAGAGCTCTCTTGGACAGGAAGTGCTGCCCCAGCCCTCTCCTTGCTGCCCTTTGTGCCCCGATCTCTACTTGTACTGGTGCTGCAAGGAGCTTCTGTTTCTGCCCCCAGCCTGAAGATGGGACTCCTCTTTGTGACGCAGTGGTTATCATGGGTTCCCCTTGGCCCTGCACAGGGGTCAAGGTCACTGTCTGCCATCTGCCAGCAGATCCAGGATACACCTCTGGCTTCTCTAGGTTTGTGACTGTGAGTGGCAGAGAGAGGTGAGGTTGGCCATCAAAAAAGCACGAAGTCTTAGGGATTAAAACGCGGTTCCACTAAACTGTTATCCCTTCCACTTCACAAAACCACTGAGATTGTTTGGAGTGTTGTCATTTTTACTATTTGAAAACAGAAGCCAAGAGAAGTTACATGATTTGGTTAAGAACATGCAGCTTGGGGCTGGCATTGTGGCACAGCAGATTAAGCCACTGCCTGTGACGCCAGCATCCCATATGAGCACTGATTTAAATTCCAGCCGTTCCACTTCTGATCCAGCTCCCTGCTAATGTGCTAAAGGCAGTGGAAGATGGATGACCCAGTACCTGGGCCATTGTTGCCAGCTCTGTGGGGGTCCCAGAGGGAGTTTCTGGCTCTTGGTTTTATCCTGTCCCAGCCTTGGACATTGTGGCTATTTGGAGTGTGAATCATTGGATAGGAGATTCTCTCTCTCTCTCTGTCTCTCAAATAAATAAAAATATTTAAATAATAGAACATTGCAGTGTAAATGGCTACAGTCTGAATCCAAGCCCTTGTACTATTGGGTCCAAACCTCCTACCCTTACTTCACACAAGGCAGAGAGCGCTAAGGCTGGATACTTGAATGACTTTGAACTGGAGTGAAGGGAATGCTGCCTGAGCTTAGTGCGTGTCATTCAGTGTTTGCTCATCCTATTATTGTATTTGTTGCTGGTCATAAATTAATACACTTGAGCCGTGGTATCTACACAGTTAATGACTGACTTTCCTTTTCTCCTTCCTTTCATGTTGCAACAGCGATCATATTTTATCCAAATAAATTCAGTCAATCATGTCCAGGAATGTTGACTAGAGGCGTCTGTCCTTATCATAAAACCACAAAGTTAATCACTATTTACACACAAACTTATCACGACAACCGAATCTAAACAAGATTTAGCTACCTTGAGATTTCACCATGCAGTAGCATTTTCATGCTTACGAAAGATTTACAGCTCTTAATGACTCTTACAGAAAGTTCCCTTGACCTATGCGTATCAGGATGGTGACAAGGAGATTTCTTTCATCACACCTTGGGGTGTGGTGTCAATTTCAAAGACTGCTCTAACTTTAATGGCCCGTTTCTAGGGAGAAGGGAGAAGCCAGGACTGATAGAGTTTAGGGAACTCACCCAAATTGGGAATTTGTCAAGGAATAGGAGTGCCAACAGCAATGTCTTGGGGAGGTAGGAGGCTCTCATAATGCAGAAACTGGAAATAATGGGCCTCGTTTGGCAGCAGCAGGCCCTGGGCAGCTGGGAATCAATATTCTAAGCACTGTAACTCCTGATAGAGGACGTAGGTCTGTGGTAGGGGTGCAGAAAGCAGGCGCAGTGGTAAGTCAGAAGTCAAGTTGGAAAGCTCAAGGAAATGTTCAGGCAGCAGGTTTGGGTGCAGAGAGACTCCTCAAGAGGCCATGGGTCAGGCAGCAGCCAGCATCCCCAGTCTGAGTGCAACTCTCTAGTTCTATAGAATCCATCTGATGGGGAGGGGGCCACTAAGGAGCAGCCAGGGCAGTCCATGTCTTCAGGGTGAGAATGAGCAAGAGAGAAACTGAAATCTGAATGCTACCGATATCTGAGTTTCTGCACTTGATTCGCATTAACGTCTCCTACTTTCCTCAGATCTGATAGCACTTTCAAGTTGAAAATCAACCTGGGTTATTGACCCAGTTCTAAGTCTGCTCACTGGTGCAGTCTATAAGCAAGGTCTGCTTAGAATGATCTAAATCCTTGTCACACAAAGTGTGGACTGTGAATAAGCCCCATTGGCATCACCTGGGGGCTTGTAATAAATGGGCAATATGAAACCTCAGACTCTTTGGTCTATCAAATAAGAATCTATATGTAACACAGATTCCTGTGCATAATACAGCTTGAGAGACACTATCTGATCACTTCTATGACTGGAAGAAACTGTGTCCTTTATGCTGATATGGGAGTGTATACTACAATATGGTGTATGGAGGGAGAAGTCTGGGCAGGAAGGCTGAGAGTGTAACACAGTTCTGTCATTTACTGGGTTTGTATTCTTGGGTAATCAATCCTGCATTGATCTTGACCTCTTTATAAAATGAGCACAGTAACAACTACATCCTGTGGGTGTGAGGAATATTAAAATGATGTCATGTATAAAATGACTGCATGTGACGTCTGCTGAATGACAGATGGCAGGTGCATATGTGTAGACGATGCTGGTGCTAGGAGCCTGCCTGCCTGCCCACTCCAGCTTCCAGGCAGCTCTCTGTTAGTGACTTCAGTCACTAGGCTCAGTGGAAGCAGCTGAGACAGAGGCATCTGACCAATAGGAACTGCCCCCTCCATCTCTGCCCTCCCTAGTGACAAATGTTAATACGTCAACCTGAGCCAAGGTCCAAACCACACTCACCTTTCAGGGGGCCTTTAGCCTGGGACTTACACTTGGTTGATATGGGCAATTTGCCTCTTGTTAAGCTGCCCCCAGCAGATCTGAGGCTCTCGAGCATCCAAATCAGCTGCAGACCTTTTGCCAAATAGGCGCCTGGATGCTACGCTCAGATCCTGATTCAGTGGGTCTGAAACACCCTAAGAATAAGTGTCCCTGGCATGCTGTAGGGGCAGCTGCTCTGCTGGTGCACGGGCCACCTCTGATCAGTGCTGCCCCAGGGCACTCCAATGAGGAAGGTCTGTGGACCTCACTTGCAAGACTCTCCACAGGACTCTGGACTGCTTGGGCAGGGCATGGCTTATTCACCTGCCTCTTTCTGCCCCGTGCCCCACTCACAGAGCTGCAATATCTCTGTAGTCTCTACAGAGCCAGAACTTGCTCATACACCTTTTACCAGACTCTGGGACTTGCCTGCGTCTGGTCCGTCAGTGTCTTGTGGCTGCTGGGGCAAATCTCTCACAACTCTGTAAGTTAGAAGTCCCAAGCCAAGGTGTCCACAGGGCTGTGCTCCCTCTGAAGGCTCTGGGAAAGAGTGCTTTCTTGCCTTTTCCAAGCTTCTGATCACTCCCAGACCTCCAGCGCATTCTGTGAATTGTGCCTGACTCGCCCCTACGTCTTCTCTGTCATCAATGTAGACTCTTCACTGTGTCTACAAGACACCAGTCATTGGATTTGGCATCAGTCTCATCCAGTATGACCTCATCTTAATCACATCTTCAACAACCCTATTTCCATATAAGCTCACATTCTTTTTTTTTATCTGTTGACAGGCAGAGTGGACAGTGAGAGAGAGACAAAGAGAAAGGTCTTCCTTTGCCGTTGGTTCACCCTCCAATGGCTGCCGCGGCTGGCGCACTGTGGCCAGCGCATCGCGCTAATCCAATGGCAGGAGCCAGGTATAAGCTCACATTCTGAGGACAGGTGGATGTGAATCGAAGGGTGGAGAGATACCCTTCAACACTGCTCCTAGGATCTGTAGACCCAACTCATCTGACTTAGCCTCCAGTAAAATTAGCAAAGCCACCACTGCCTTCCTTCCCCAAGAGCCTCAAAGTTTCAAACAACAGTGTTACACTGGATGTATTGGGGCTCTTTCTTTTAATTTTTAAAACAGTAATTTATTTGAAAGACAGAGTGAGAGAGAGGGAGAAGCACTGATCTTCCATCCACTGGTTCACTCCTCAACTGCCTGCAACAGCTAGGGCTAAGACAGGCAAAACCAGGAGAACCAGAACTCCATCTAGTCTCCTGCATGGATGACAAGTACTTGGGCCATCATCTGCTGCCTCTCAGGAGTGTTAGTAGGACAGTAGCCAGAAAGCAGAGACAGGAATCTATCCAAGAAACTCTGGTTTGTGGTTCTTGCTTTCTGTTTTCATACTGTCCTACTGTGTGAATTCTTGTCTGAATCAGATATAATAGGTTGTAAGTGTGGAATTTCTTAAACTTCTTCCTAGGGGGTCACCTTCTTAAAACCCTCGAGGACCCCTAGCCAAGTAGTGGTTCTCAAACAGGGACAACAAGGGAGTGATAATGGGCCAGGGTGCACACAGGTAGAGGAAAAGAATGTGTACTTTCCTGCACTGTAAATTTGGGGGCATTTTGGTGAAAAGCCAATCATAAGGAAAAGAAACAGTGATGTAAACGATACAAATGCTCAATCTACTTGGCTTTTTAAGAATAAATGTGGCCAATTTCAAATGCACTTCAAGTTTGCATTGAGTGATTTGGGTTGCTGCATTCTGGGACTTCTCAAATGTGATTGGCTCCTCTGTTTGGGGGGAGGGCACTTTAGTCTGAGAGCAGATGACCGCAGCCTTTTCATCTGTTGAGCAAGACTGTTTGAGGGGGCCCTGCCTATCCCGCTCGTCAGCCTCCCATTTCTCTACCCATTCGACTTCCATGCTCCTGTGATCCAGGATCCTGAAGAAGCCCAGGCTTCCTGTTGCTTGTGTGCCTCTGCCTGCCCTGTTCCGGCCGCCTGAGCACCTCTGTCCTTCTCACTGGTGCTTCTTCCCCCTCTTGGGCCTCTCACCTCTTCCAGCAACTTGCTTGACTTCTTGGGAATGAAATTCAGTTCCCTCCATGGCACCCTTCCTGTGCCTGCCTGTGACCACAGGCACCACCAGGGTGACTTTGTGGCTTGTGTTTTGTCTAAAGACTGAATCCCATGGAACAATAACCACTGCCGTTTCCCCAGTGTCTGGCCTGTAGCTTTGCAGAGGGTGTGTGCTCTGTGTGTGTGCCTGCACCAGTAAAAGCATATGAGTGAGTCCATGAACGAAGGAAGACCTCTGGCTGGAGAACCCAGCTCTCTGCACCAAGGCTTCTCTGTGGCTTCCTACTGCTGCGCTAACTTTAGCATTGTCACTGTCCTAGTGCCTTGGGGCAACACAGAAGCCATTCTCTGACAGTCCTGGGGATGTGATGTCTGAAATGGGCTCACTGGGTAAAATCAGGGTCTCAGCAAGGTTACATTCCTTCTAGAACTAGGCGGCCACCTGTGTGTTTTGTCCCCAGCTTCTCAAATCTACACCATTTGACAAAAAGCTCTATCTTCCATCTACAAAGCCAGAAGAGTGACATCTTCCAGTTTTTCTCTCTGACTCTTCTGCCCCCTTCTTCCACTCTTGTCTGGACTCTTGTGATTACATTGGTGACCCCTTGATAATGCAGCCCAGCCCAGCCATGCCCATCATATCTACAAGATCTCCTTTGCCATCTCAGGAAGGATTTGCAGGTTCTAGGGTCCAGGACATGGGCATCTCTAGAGAATCTTGATTCTGCTACCGCCACAACAGCCATGGCCCAATGTTCCCACCGGAGATCCTCCCAGCCTGGACACCAAATGGCCCGCGTGGTGTCCCTGGGTGAAGGAGCTCCAGGAATGTCATGCAGGCTGGGCTTCTGACTCCCACACTGTGCACCTGACCACCTTCCCGGCTTCTTCTAACTGCACAAATGGGTAGATCCCCAGGGATGACAGTAAATGAACTGCCAGTTCTGAATAGCTCTGAAGGTGAGAGACAGAAATGTGTGAAGGTAGAATTGCACTGGAAGAGGATCTGCCAAAGGGACTGAGTTCATTAGAGCCGTAGCTTTGTGCTTCTGAGGGCAGAACTGGGAACAGAAATTCCAAATTCCAAACTGGAATATTAGCACAAGCAAAGAAGTTGAGGCAGAACAGCCCAAGAGCAGCAGGTTGTAAAATTTCTCCCCATTTGTCAGTGGATCCCAGTTACTGATCTGCAGGGTGTTCATGGAAAGTGTAGGGACTCCAGTTGGCCCCTGGATTTGGGTGATCCTTGAAGTAGGGCCCAAGTTTAAATAGATGGAAGGTTGAAAGGAGATGACCTGGGAAGAGGGCAGGACATAGTCAGGCTCCAGCTCGATGCACCTCCCTATTCTCTGAACCTCACCCTGTTGCTGAGACACGGGTGTTTTCTGTAGCCTTTGTCATCATCCTGGTGACGTCCAAGAACAGTTCCTTCCTCAGAGAGATGCTCTGAGTCACATTTCCAAAGCAGCCATGCACCCCTTGAGTCTTCCTATCAGAACTATGCCTGTGTCTTCCTAAATGTTCCTTGGTTGCACACTCTTGTCTCTGTCCTCTAGGCTCTGTCTACGCATGTCACCTGCCCTCCATGAAGACAAGAATCTTTTCTGGCTTGTCCCTGTTGAGGCCTTGATTCCAGGGCTCCACAAATATGCAGGAAATGGGCAGACGAATGCATGCATGCCTGATGCATTTTTCTATGTGCTTCCTCTGTCACAAAGAAGCTTCAGTCCAAGAGAGCAAAACTTTGAATATAAAATATTTAGTTGGTGCAAAATGGAGCATTAGGGTTGATAGATCAGTGGCAGTCAGGAAGCAGAACCCTGGGATTTGAGGTCAAAGAACCCAGGTGGGAATCCTGACCCACACTTATGTGGACCAAGCACTTGCAATGACATTACCACTGAGTGGTTGAAGAATACATAGTACAGGCATCTAAGTGCCTGGTCTCTTTTACAGTCTTTGCTTCTACAAGAGTTGTTTCTCCTTTTTTTACAGATTTTTTAATTTATTTGAAAGAATTACAGTGAGAGGTAGAGAGAGAGAGGTCTTCCATCTACTGGTTCACTCCTCAAATGGCTGCAATAGCCGGAGCTGAGCCAATCCGAAGCCAGGAGCCAGGGGTTTCTTCCAGGTCGCCCACGCAGGTGCAAGGGCCCAAGCACTTAAGCCATCTTCCACTGCTTTCCCAGGAACATTAGCATGGAGCTGGATAGAAATTGGAGCAGCCAGGACTCAAATTTGCACCCATAAGGGATGCTGGTGCTGCAGCCTGGGGCTTTAACCTGCTGCTCCACAGCACTGGCCCTGACTTTCTTCCTGGAGCCAAAGACAGCTTCAGCTGCCATTACACAGTCCCATCGCTTTTGTTCCTTGTATTTCTATTTATTTTAGGGGAAAAATGCACCTGCTGTGGTTGCAGTGTGATCAAGTTACATACCGCACCTTCTCCCAGCCCACGAAGGGGTGATCACACAGGACTTCCTAGTGCTCTTGACTCAAGGGTGTTGAGATGTGCTTCTGTGATGCTCTGCTGTGTGCCCCCGGGAGCTTCCCTTAAGCATGCCGAACACCCAGGGAAGCGGCCACTTCCGTACTCCTTCCCTTAGCTTTAGAATTTGCCAACTGTTGCCTCTGCTCACTAATGGGTTCATCAAGCTGATGTTTACCACCCTTATTAGCATATGTGAATTTCCAGGCCAGCCTTGGCTCACTTCTAAAATACTTTTTTATTTATGTAAGATGAAAAATTTTCATTTATTTCATATATACAGATTTTAGAGTATAATGATACTTTCCACCCTCTCCTCCCTCCTGCTTAAGTTCCCACTCTCCCTCCTTCTCCTCCTATTTTTAATTCTTACAATGACATACTTGCAGTTTATTTTATAATCAAAAGCTTAACACTGCACTAAATAAAGAATTCAACAAGTAATAAGTAGAAAAACCACTGTTCCTCAAGAGTATAGACAAGGACTGTGAACAATAGTCAATCTCAAAGTGTCTATTATGTCCATAGACATTTTTTTGCTCTGTGTGTTAGTTACCATAAATCAGGGAAAACATATGGTATTTGTATTTTGGGGGACTGGTTTATTTCACTAAACATAATGGTTTACACATGTATCCATTGTGTTGTAAAAGACAGGATTTCATTCTTTTTTACAACTGAGTAGTATTACATAATGTGTGTGTGTGTGTCTGTGTATAGCATTTTCTTTATCCAGTCATCAGTTGATGGACATCTGGGTTGATCCCATATCTTAGCTATTGGGAACTGAGCTGCAATAAATATGGAGGTACAGATAACTCTTTCATACACTGATTTCATTTCCTTTGGGTAAATTCCCAGGAGTAGGATGGCTGGTCATATGGTAGATCTCTTTTCAGATTTCTAAAGAGTTTCAATACAGTCTTCAATAATGTTTGTACCAGTTTGCATTCATACTAACAGTGGATTTGGGTACCTTATTCCCACATCCTCACAAGCATTTATTATTTTTTGATTTTGGATATTTATTCTAACTGGGTTAAGGAGAAACCTCATTGTGGTTTTTATTTGCATTTCTATGATAACTAGTGATTCTGAGCATTTTTTCATGTGTCTGTTGGCCATTTGAATTTCATCCTTTGACAAATTCCTGTTCATGTCCTTTGCCCATTACTTGACTAGGCTGTTTTGTTGTTGAGTTTCTTGAACTCTTTATGGATTCTGTATATTAAACTTTTATCAGTTGCATAATTTGCAAATATTTTTCTCCCATTCTGTTGGTTGCCTCTTCACTTTGTGGAGTGTTTCCTTTGTGGTTAGAAGCTGCTTAGGGCAGAGCCAAGATGGCGGAATAGTGAGGACGCGCACTAGCAGTCCGCAAAAAGATAGTTTAATAAAAACAGAGTTACTGTAGCCTCAGGAAAAATCTCACGGAAAAAAATGCAGTGGAAATTCTTCCGGACCCAGTGAATGAGACGCAGAGGACCTAGGGGAAAGTAAGTTTGCGAACGGCAAATCGTGCCTTAGTGGCACGGGAGCTGCCGGGAGGGACGGGAACCGGACGGAACACAGTCGCCATTGGATTCGAGCACTTAAACGGGAGCCGATACAGGGATCCCGAGACACTGGCGGGGGGAAGCAGACGCCACGGGGGAAACAGCACAATTGAGGCGAGCCCACACGGACACTAGCCTCTTTCGTTGCCCACCCTGCTAATTCTAGCTGGACTGAACGCAGTGGGTCGGCGTGCGCCCGCCGGCTGAACCGGAAGCCGGGCGGAACACAGTCGCCATTGGAACTGAGCGCTTGAACGGGTGCCGATACAGGGATCCCGAGACAGTGGCGGGGGGAAGCAGACCCCCCACGGGGGAAACAGCTCAATTGAGGCGAGCCCACACGGACACTAGCCTCTTTCATTGCCCACCCTGCTCACTCGAGCTAGACTGAACACAGTGCGACAGCGCGTGCCCGCCGGCTGAACCGGAAGCCGGGCGGAACACAGTCGCCATTGCAACTGAGCGCTTGAACGGGGGCCGATACAGGGATCCCGAGACACTGGCGAGGGGAAGCAGACTCCCCACGGGGGAAACAGCACAATTGAGGCGAGCCTGCACGGACACTAGTCTCTCTCGTCACCCACCCTGCTAATTCGAGCTAGATTAAACGCAGTGGGACAAGGCGCGCCCGCCCGCCCGCCCGCCCATCACTGAGGCAGACGGAACCAAAAACCCGAGGCTGTAGAAACCTGAAGGGGATCCAAAAACTGGGAACACACCGCACACACAAACTCCGTTACCTTGACAACCCAGAGAAAGAGTGTGGGGGAAAAAAAAAATGCCAAATAAAAACAGATTCCGAGGGAGCAAGATCAAGGAAGACGCTATGATGACCCCAAACAGAAAAGACACCCCAAGTCAGGATTATGAAGATAATGAGATAGAAGAAATGCAAGAAGCAGATCTCAAAGAATTGATAAGAACATTAAGAAGTTCTCAAAAACAAATTCTTGAACTACAGAAATCCTTAATGGATAAGATAGAAAATCTCTCTCGCGAGAATGAAGTACTACGGAGAAATCAAAACGAAATGAAACAACTAGTAGAACAAGAAGCTACGATAGTGACAAAAAATCTTAATGAATTGAAGAATTCAATAGATCAAGTGACAAGCAATCTTGAGGGCCTTAAAACCAGAATGGGTGAAGCAGAAGAGAGAATATCGGACCTAGAAGACAGAGAACAGGAGAGGAAACAGTCAAACCAAAGACAAGAAGAGGAAATTAGAAAACTAAAAGATATCGTCGGGAATTTACAGGATACTATTAAAAAACCCAACATTCGGGTTCTAGGTGTTCCTGAAGGTATGGAGAGGGAGAAAGGATTAGAAGGCCTTTTTAGGGAGATACTAGCAGAAAACTTTCCAGGCTTGGAGAAAGACAGAGAAATCCTAATCCAGGAAGCTCATAGAACCCCTAATAAACATGACCAAAAGAGATCCTCTGCACGACATATTGTAATTAAACTCACCACAGTGAAGCAAAAAGAAAAGATCCTAAAATGGGCAAGAGAGAAACGTCAGATTACTCTCAGAGGATCTCCAATTAGACTTACAGCTGACTTCTCAACAGAAACCCTACAAGCTAGAAGGGAATGGCGAGACATAGCCCAGGTACTTAGAGAGAAAAACTGCCAGCCCAGAATATTATACCCTGCAAAGCTCTCATTTGTGAATGAAGGCGAAATAAAGACCTTTCATAACAAACAAAAATTGAAAGAATTTGTTGCCACTCGTCCAGCCCTGCAAAAGATACTTAAAGACGTGTTACACACAGAAACACAGAAACACGGCCATCAACATGAAAGAAGGTAAACGAAGGGAACCTCACGGCAAAAGATCACAGGGAATTCAAAGCATACATTAGAAAATATCTTAGGCAAATGGCAGGGCAAACTTACCACTTATCAATAGTCACATTGAATGTTAAAGGTCTAAACTGTCCTGTTAAAAGACAGAGATTGGCTGATTGGGTTAAGGAACAAAAACCATCTATTTGCTGCCTACAAGAAACACATCTTTCCAACGAAGATCCATACAGACTGAAAATAAAAGGATGGAACAAGATATACCACGCCAACAGAAATGAAAAAAGAGCGGGTGTAACCATCTTAATATCGGACTACATAAACTTTAACACAAAAACTGTTAAGAGAGACAAAGAGGGGCACTATATAATGATTAAGGGATCAATACTACAGGAAGATATAACAATTCTCAATGTATATGCACCTAATTACAGGCCACAGGTTTATTTAAAAAATTTGTTAAGAAACTTAAAGGGAGACTTAGACCCCAACACAATAGTACTGGGGGACTTCAATACTTCACTCACAGATATTGACAGATCGACAGGACAGAAGATCAACAAGGAGACAGTAGATTTAAACAACACTATAGCCCAAATGGATCTAACAGATATCTACAGAACTTTTCATCCTACAAGTAATGCATTCACATTCTTCTCAGCAGTACATGGAACCTACTCTAGGATTGATCACATATTAGGCCATAAAGCAAGTCTCAGCAAATTCAAAAGAATTAGAATCATACCATGCAACTTCTCAGACCATGAGGGAGTGAAGTTGGAAATTAGCAACTCAGGAATCTCTAGAGCATATGCAAACACATGGAGATTGAACAACATGCTCCTGAATGAACAATGGGTCACTGAAGAAATCAAAAGAGAAATCAAAAATTTTCTGGAAGTAAATGAGGATAACAGCACAACATACCAAAACTTATGGGATACAGCAAAAGCAGTGTTAAGAGGAAAGTTTATATCAATAGGTGCTTACATCAAGAAACTGGAAAGGCCCCAAATAGATGAGCTTTCAATGCATCTCAAGGATCTAGAAAATTTGCAGCAAACTAGACCCAAATCTAGTAGAAAAAGAGAAATAATCAAAATCAGAGAAGAAATCAACAGGATTGAATCCAAAAAAACATTACAAAAAATCAGCCAAACGAGGAGCTGGTTTTTTGAAAAAATAAACAAGATTGACACCCCATTGGCCCAACTAACTAAAAAAAGAAGAGAAAAGACCCAAATCAGTAAAATCAGAGATGAAAAAGGAAATATAACAACAGACACCACAGAAATCAAAAGAATCATCAGAAATTACTACAAGGACTTGTATGCCAGCAAACAGGGAAACCTATCAGAAATGGATAGATTCCTGGACACATGCAACCTACCTAAATTGAACCAGGAAGACATAGAAAACCTAAACAGACCCATAAGTGAGTCAGAAATTGAATCAGTAATAAAGGCCCTCCCAACAAAGAAAAGCCCAGGACCAGATGGATTCACTGCTGAATTCTACCAGACATTTAAAGAAGAACTAACCCCAATTCTTCTCAAACTATTCAGAACAATCGAAAAAGAGGGAATTCTCCCAAATTCCTTCTATGAAGCCAGCATCACCTTAATTCCTAAGCCAGAAAAAGATGCAGCATTGAAAGAGAATTACAGACCAATATCCCTCATGAACATAGATGCAAAAATCCTCAACAAAATTCTGGCCAATAGACTGCAACAACACATCAGAAAGATCATCCACCCAGACCAAGTGGGATTCATCCCTGGTATGCAGGGATGGTTCAATATTCGCAAAACAATCAACGTGATACACCACATTAACAGACTGCAGAAGAAAAACCATATGATTATCTCACTAGACGCAGAGAAAGCATTCGATAAAATTCAACACCCTTTCATGATGAAAACCCTAAGCAAACTGGGTATAGAAGGCACATTCCTCAATACAATCAAAGCAATTTATGAAAAACCCACGGCCAATATCCTATTGAATGGGGAAAAGTTGGAAGCATTTCCACTGAGATCTGGTACCAGACAGGGATGCCCACTCTCACCACTGCTATTCAATATAGTGCTGGAAGTCTTAGCCAGAGCTATTAGGCAAGAAAAAGAAATTAAAGGGATACAAGTTGGGAAGGAAGAACTCAAACTATCCCTCTTTGCAGACGACATGATTCTTTATTTAGGGGACCCAAAGAACTCTACTAAGAAACTATTGGAACTCATAGAAGAGTTTGGCAAAGTAGCAGGATATAAAATCAATGCACAAAAATCAACAGCCTTTGTATACACAGACAATGCCACGGCTGAGGAAGAACTGCTAAGATCAATCCCATTCACAATAGCTACAAAAACAATCAAATACCTTGGAATAAATTTAAGGACATTAAAGATCTCTACAATGAAAATTACAAAACCTTAAAGAAAGAAATAGAAGAGGATACCAAAAAATGGAGAAATCTCCCATGCTCATGGATTGGAAGAATCAATATCATCAAAATGTCCATTCTCCCAAAAGCAATTTACAGATTCAACGCAATACCAATCAAGATACCGAGGACATTCTTCTCAGATCTGGAAAAAATGATGGTGAAATTCATATGGAGACACAGGAGACCTCGAATAGCTAAAGCAATCTTGTACAACAAAAACAAAGCCGGAGGCATCACAATACCAGATTTCAGGACATACTACAGGGCAGTTGTTATCAAAACAGCATGGTACTGGTACAGAAACAGATGGATAGACCAATGGAACAGAATAGAAACTCCAGAAATCAATCCAAACACCTACAGCCAACTTATATTTGATCAACGATCCAAAACCAGTCCCTGGAGTAAGGTCAGTCTGTTTAATAAATGGTGCTGGGAAAACTGGATTTCCACGTGCAGAACCATGAAGCAAGACCCCTACCTTTCACCTTACACAAAAATTCATTCAACATGGATTAAAAATTTAAACCTACGACCCGACACCATCAAATTACTGGAGAGCATAGGAGAAACCCTGCAAGACATAGGTACTGGCAAAGACTTCTTGGAAAAGACCCCAGAAGCACAGGCACTGAAAACCAAAATTAACTACTGGGATTGCATCAAATTGAAAAGTTTCTGTACTGCAAAAGAAACAGTCAGGAAAGTGAATAGGAAACTGACAGAATGGGAAAATATATTTGCAAACTATGCAACAGATAAAGGGTTGATAACCAGAATCTACAAAGAAATTAAGAAACTCCACAACATCAAAACAAACAACCCACTTAAGAGATGGGCCAAGGACCTCAACAGACATTTTTCCAAAGAGGAAATCCAAATGGCCAACAGACACATGAAAAAATGTTCAAGATCCCTAGCAATCAGGGAAATGCAAATCAAAACCACAATGAGGTTTCACCTCACCCCGGTTAGAATGGCTCACATTCAGAAATCCACCAACAATAGATGCTGGAGAGGATGTGGGGAAAAAGGGACACTAATCCACTGTTGGTGGGAATGCAAACTGGTGAAGCCACTATGGAAGTCAGTCTGGAGATTCCTCAGAAACCTGAATATAACCCTACCATTCAACCCAGCCATCCCACTCCTTGGAATTTACCCAAAGGAAATTAAATTGGCAAACAAAAAAGCCGTCTGCACAGCAATGTTTATTGCGGCTCAATTCACAATAGCTAAGACTTG
This sequence comes from Sylvilagus floridanus, assembly GCA_949820135.1. Lineage (NCBI taxonomy): Eukaryota > Metazoa > Chordata > Mammalia > Lagomorpha > Leporidae > Sylvilagus > Sylvilagus floridanus. The sequence goes on along the minus strand of OX463241.1, from coordinate 160,226,189 downwards.
GAACCAACCCAAATGCCCTTCAACAGTAGACTGGATTAGGAAATTATGGGACATGTACTCTACAGAATACTATATAGCAGTCAAAAACAATGAAATCCGGTCACTTGCAACAAAATGGAGGAATCTGGAAAACATCATGCTGAGTGAATTAAGTCAGTCCCAAAGAGACAAATATCATTTGTTTCCCTTGATTGGCGATGACTAACTGAGCACCAAAGGGGAAACCTGTAGAAGTGAAATGGACCCTATCAGAAACAGTGACTCGATCAGCTCTTGTGCTGACTGTTGTTGTACAATGTAATACTTTATCCATGGTAGTATTTTTTTTTCTTTATCCTAGTACTAGTGGTTGAACTCTGTAATTAACACACAATTATTCTTAGGTGTTTAAAGTTTAACTGAAAAGTGATCTCTGTGAAATATAAGAGTGGGAATAAGAGAGGGAGGAGATGTAAAATTTGGGACATGCTCAATTGGAACGGCCCCAAATGATGGAGTTAGAATTGTGCCAGGGGTTTCCAATGAATCCCATCAAGGTGGCATGTACCAAGGCCATCTCATTAGTCCAAGTGATCAATTTCAGCTCACAATTGATCACACTGATAGGTCTAAGAGTCAAAGGGATCACACAAACAAGACTAGTGTCTGCTAATACTAACTGATAGAATGAAAAAGGGAGAGAATGATCCAACATGGGAAGCAGGATACACAGCAGACTCATAGAATGGCAGATGTCCTAAATAGCACTCTGGCCTCAGAATCAGCCCTTAAGGCATTCGGATCTGGCTCAAGAGCCCATGAGAATATTTTAGGCATGGAAAGCTAAGACACTCTGGAAAAAACAGAAGACCTAAATGAAAGATCTCTGCGAGTGAGATCCCAGTGGAAAGAATGGGGCCATCAAAGAAGGAGGTACCTTTCTCTGAAGGGAGGAGGGAACTTCCACTTTGACTATGGCCCTGTGGGAATAAGATCGAAGTCGGCGAACCCTAAAGGCTTCCATAGCCTTGGCAACTCATGACCAGAGCCTAGGGAGATTACTGACGCCATAAACAAGAGTGTCAAATTGTTAAATCAACATCAGGAGTCACTGTGTACTTACATCTCATGAGGGATCTGTCCTTAATGTGTTATCCAATGTGAAGTGATGCTATTACTAGTACTGAAACAGTATTTTTACACTTTGTGTTTCTGAGTGGGTGCAAACTGATGAAATCCTTACATAGTATATATTGAATCGATCTTCTTTATATAAAGATAATTGCAAATGATTAAAAAATCTTGGTGTTAAACTGGAAATTGCATAGACAATTAATCAATTTAAAAAAAAAATCATGTAGGATCTCTGTCCTTAATGTGCTGTACATTGTGAATTAATACTATAACTAGTACTCCAACAGTAAAAAAAAAAAAAAAAAAAAAAAGAAGCTGCTTAGCTTGATATAATCCCATTTGTCTGTTTTTACATATTATTGCCTGTGCTTCTGGGGTCTTTTCCAAACAGTGTTTGCCTATGCCAATGTCTTGCAGTTTCCCTGATGTTTTCTTCTAGCAATTCGGGGATATCAGATTCATGAATTTAGACTCTTGACCCATTTAGAGTTGATTTTTGTATGCAGTGTAAGGTAGGGGTCTTGTATCCTACTCTTGTGTGTGAAGATCCAATTTTCCTAAGCACCACTTGTTGAAGAACTGTCCTTTCTCCAGGGATTTGATAGTATCCCATAAATCTCAAATACTGTTTTCAGTATTTTCTAATTATCCCTTCTCCTTTTCTTCCTCCTTCTTTTCTTGTCTGAGATATTTCCAAAGATTGGTCTTACAGCTCGAATATTCTTTCTTCTGCCTCAACTAGTCTGTTGTTAAGGCTTTCCATTTTTTTATTTGACATGCTAAATTCTTCATTTCTAATATGTCTGATTTCTCTTCAATATCCCTCAGCAAAATTTTTCATCAATGTTGTGTGTGGACTCCTTTTGTGAATTTGCTTCTCATTGCTTTTGAGTAATCTTATGATCATTCTTTTGAATCCCTTTTCAGGCATTTCATTAATCTCTGTCTTCACACTCTAGTATTGAAGTGTCGTATTCTTTCATGGGAGTCATGTTGTCTTCCTATTCATGTATCTCTTATTAATATGTTTACTTTGAGGCATTTGTGGAACTACTTGTTGGATTTCTCCTTTGATGGCTTTCATCTTTGAAATATGCCTCTGTGGCTTAGTGGAGTATGTGCTACAGGTGATATTCAAAGATATGTGCTCACTGGGGACAGGGAGTTCCAGTCAGTTTTTGAGACTGGTTTAAGAGTCCAGGGTAGGGGCCAGCACTGTGACACAGTAGGTTAAAGCCCTGGCCTACAGTGCTGGCATTCCATATGGGTCAAGCCCCAGCTGCTCCACTTCCCATCCAGCTCTCTGCTGTGGCCTGGAAAAGCAGAGAAAAATGGCCCAAGTCCTTGGGCTCCTGCACCTGTGTGGGAGACCCAGAAGAAGCTCCTGGCTTCAGATCTGTTCACTCTGGTTGTTGCAGCCATTTGGGGAGTGAACCAGTGGATGGAAGACCTGTCTCTGGGTGTGTGTTTCTCCACCTCTCTCTTTAACTCTTTCGAATAAATAAAACATTAAGAAAAAAACAAGAGCCCAGGGTGACACCCAAGTTAGTTGTGGCAGACCTCTAGTCAGCAAGAGGAGAGGGTATGACCACATCGACTTGTGTGATTATCGCCTCACCTCCTCTCTGCCAAGGTGATCAATACCCTGGAAGAGCCCACAGTGTCTACACACCCACCCATGAAGCTGCATGAACGACACAAAATATCTCTGTGGTCCTCAGCGTGAGCATAGATCCCGCTGCAATGACCCACCCAAAGCAGTGAGGAAATTCTGAGCTTTTGAAACCAGACACAGTGACTGCCCAGAGACTCAGCTACACCCCGTGCCCTATTGTGCAGTCATAGAATTCCCACAGTCATGCTGCACAGGCCTCCCACAGTCACAGGGAGCAAGGGATCCAGTCTCAGCGCTATGAGTCTGCTCTGTGCGTGGAGGGAGCTGGGACATTCCCAGAGCTTGCTTCCTGTCTGTGTGCTGCCTTGACAGTATGAGGATGTCACCCAAGACAGAGTTAGGGGAGGAGATTGCCTCACAGGCTTTAATGAGCACTCCACCCCCTGCCAGCCCTCCAGGCCAGACTCTAAGTCAGTAGGGACTGCAGGTTTACCCTCAGATCAAACCCCCTACTTGCACAAGCATGAGCCAAGGCTGCCTGCACTCACCCTATCAGGATGGTGCCTCTTCCTCTCTGCTTGTCACTGGGAGCCCTCGGTGGGGGAATGGGATGGAAAGCAGGTAATGTGCTCTCCCTTTTTGGGTTAGGTGGGCACCCTGCCCCCTGCTAGTGCTCCAGGCTGGAGTCAAAGTCAGGAGGGCCCCTAGGGTTCTCCCTGAAGCAATACCAGCAGTGGCGGGGGTTACTTCAGACTCCTTTTACTTCTAAGAAGATGGCGTCTCCTCTTGCCTGCCCACCTTTTTCCTGCCAAGTATGGCACTCTGTGGGGTGGGGGAGGGGAAGGAAGCTCCAAGCCCAGCAGTTGCTCAGCCCCAGTCAGCTTCCCAGGCTGAAGTTAAAGTCAGTGGGTGACTGTAGGGTCCCTTGTCAGCTAAAACTCTGAGAGGGGTGAGTGTGTGCGTGTGTGTGTGTGTGTGTGTGTGTGTGTAGCATTTCCTTGCTACCTTGACATGTAAGATGGCAGTTTGCAGCCTTCCGCTGGCTGCGCCACATGGCTGGCTGTAGCAATGTCTCTTTGTTCTCTCCTCTTGTCCCAAGGAATCTTCACTGTCCTTCTTCCTCTTCCCTAAAATTTCCATCAGACCCCTGGCAGTGTGGTCCTTTCTTTGTTCTGTTCATGTCCCAGAGCACCTAAAGCCGGTGCGGCTACACCTACTCGGCCACCTTGGAAGTCCTAGGCTCACTTCTAGGTGCAGTGTCGCTCCCTGAGGCAGGAAGCCAAGCCTGCCTCCGGGGCAGCGCCTCTTGGATTATGCCCATTTGTCAGGGACAGAAAAGCCATGACTTTTCCAACAAAGAAGCTGATGGTAGAGGCACCAGCTCACTCATTCCCTCAAAGGAAGTTTTTTCTGTGTCTTCTCCTTTTTGTTCCTTTGCTCCTACCTCCTGGGTTCTCATCTTTGTTCCTTGAACAACTTATCTGGTCACCTCCCCACCACTGGCCACTTCAGTGCTTTTGTTTGGTCTTTTTTCTCTTCTTAAAATAACAGTACCTAACTGTAGTCCCATTTTAAAAATATTTAACGAGAACATGTTTTTGAGATCCTTGACAGCCTGCCTGATGCACACTGAATGCCTAATACAGAGAGCTGCCATTCTTTCCAATCCCAGGGCTCTTGCCTTCTCTGTTGCGCTTTTCTCCTTTCCTTTATGCACACCTCCTTCTCCCTAGTGCATCCCTCTCTCTCTTCCTCCTTCCACCCCCCTTTGGCATTCAGCTCCAGCAGTTATCTAATGATCAGCTAATCAGAAGCTGCAGTAACGTTCATCTGAAATGCACAGTGGGGTTCCAGGCCCTTTGACATCCTGTGCTTCCATAAAGCATTGGTTTGTGTTATCAATATGTATGGCCTCAGGACAATGCTGCTGTGTTTCCCATCCAGCAACCTCTGGACTGTGAGATAACCACAAAAGGGTCTATGTTTCTCTAATCAGAAGTAGGCACCTCTTAAACCAGGGTAAGATGCTCTCTGGACAAAGCAAGGAGAAGACATATGGAGGTGGAGCCATGACTTCCATCTTGTTCCCTTCTGAAATGAGCAAAGGCTCGTAAATATTTTCCCTGTTTCCAAGCCAGCTGTTAGCTGTGTTTGCCAAATCTGTATTATTGGCAATGGTTCGGCACCTCGTTCATCTTGGGAACATTTCTATTTTGGTGAGAAATTTTGCTTTCTTTTTTTTTTTGTGACAGGCAGAGTGGACAGTGAGAGAGAGAGAGACAGAGAAAGGTCTTCCTTTTTGCCGTTGGTTCACCCTCCAATGGCTGCCGCGGATGGCGCGCTGCAGCCGGCGCACCGTGCTCATCCGATGGCAGGAGCCAGGTGCTAGGTGCTTTTCCCTGGTCTCCCATGGGGTGCAGGGCCCAAGCACTCGGGCCATCCTCCACTGCACTCCGGGGCCACAGCAGAGGGCTGGCCTGGAAGAGGGGCAACCGGGACAGAATCCGGCGCCCCGACCGGGACTAGAACCCGGTGTGCTGGCGCCGCAAGGCGGAGGATTAGCCTGTTGAGCCACGGCGCCGGCCTGAAATTTTGCTTTCTAAAGGAACATACCATTCAGCAAATCAGGGTTTGATACCAAGGTATGGCCACCTGTCGGCTCCCCACCTCTGCCTTTCCCAGCAGGCATTGCTTCAGGCCGTTAACAGGCAGCACTGTTTGTTAACATGTCCTCAACGTGAGAAAACACAGGCGTTTTTCAGAGTGATTTCCCCACTTATATGCCACAAGAGCTGTTTTTCTAATTTTGACTGTATATATTCACATATAAAATAGGAACTCTTGTAAATGGGATATTCATTCAGATGCAAGGCAGGGCAGTTACTACTGTGTCAAGTGATAATATTTTTCCTTCTGTTACTGAGCATTGTGCCTGATACAGTGTTGGCCTTGTGGCACGCACTGTCCAGTTGGCTCTGTGCAATAACGCTGCTGGGTTAAGTGATGGTGGTCATGCTGCCAGGTCGAGTGACGGTTGCCATTTTGCAGCAGTCACAAGAGGAAGAAGAGCAGCCAAGGGGTGAGGAAGAAGCCGCATGCAAAGGGGATGGTGAAGTGGGTGCCACCTGCGTAGCACATGAGGGGCAAGAGGAGTGAGGAGCCTGGAACCCCAGGGCACGTGCTGTAGGTGAAGCCCAGGCAAGCTTGTCCTGCTGTGCTCATTGCGCCTCTTTGCAGCTCCGGGTGCTCCCCAGTGAGTGCAAGTGGGGGTGCCTGTGCCTGTCCTGCCAACCTCTCAGGTTTGGGGTAACGGCCAGTGAAGTGACAAGGTCCAGAACTAATGTATCATATGCGGTAAAATATTGCTGACCTTTAGCCATTATTAGTATTTTGTAAAACTCCAAATAGTGCCTGAGAGAAGTACTGATGGTTTTTGTTCATTTACCACAAATGGGCAGGATTCCAAACACTTCTGCGTGTGCTCATTTGCACCTCACAGAATGCCAAGGTGCACTCGTACTCTTATATGACATATGAAGAATCTGAGGGAAAACAGGAAAACAGCCCTTGCTCAATGGCACGCAGAAGGGAGCAATAGAGATGGGGCCCTAATCTCTGTGTCCTGTGGCACAGCCTGCTCTTTCCATTGTACCATTTTCACAAAGTCAAACCAGTCCTTCTTCCTTACTTTCCAATCAAGAAAACCCAGCAGCTCGGTAGGGTCTGAATACAATGGGCTTTGATTTGATCACCAATGTAAGAAACTTTGGCTTCAACTCCGTTCTTGGTTAATTCTTTCAAGCAGCAGCGTGCTGTGGACCTCACTGTTGTTCAGTGGCGGTGTCTGAACTTACCCATCTCCATGCAGGCCCGTGGGGTTGAGAGGGCAGATCAAACAAGCAGCCCATGGAGAATTCAACCCATTCTACAGTCAGGAAAACTAAGGCTGTAGCTGAGTTACAGGAATGTGCTGGTTTCTAGCTTCTGTTCCAACACCATGTAAGTGCTCTCCTCGCTTGGTCTTCATCCCCCTGGTGTGGCCAAAGCAGGGAATCAGGCAGGCAGAAGGAGGAAACACTGAATTGACATGTACCACCCAAATCCCATCGCCTAATTCCCACCATCTTCCATGCTGATTCAGAGTGGCTCGGGACGCGGCACACTGTCTGGCCCTAGCCTACCCCTAGTGTGGGGAAGGGGCAGTTCTCTGTCTTGAGGTTGCCTACACTCATGCATGAGTGTACACTCTTTTTGCCTTTCAATAAATCCTGCTCTTCTGTTCATGTCTATCTATGTTTCCCAGTTGCACTCTGACATGGGAAGACGAGAAGCTGGTCCAAGGTTAGCTGGCAGTCTCTCTGTCTCTCTCAGCTGGGGCTCTCAGTCCCCACTGTATAATTTGGGGGAATCCCTCCCTGTAACACCCCACAGTGGAAGAAGACACCTGTTGACTCTCTGGAAGCTGGACTCTCACAGTGATCGTTCCACACAGAGCCCCACACTGTCTTGGTGGCTTTTCCTCAGACATCAACTTTCATGGTGACAAAGTTGTTTCTGGTTGTTTTTTATTTTTTTTCCTTTTCACAAAGTAGCCAAGGTAACAAAGCTCCTGTGATATTGGCTCTGCTATATGTTTCCAAGCTAATTAATAGCAGTGTCAGTCGTATGAGTTTTTTTAGGAAAATAAATTACATATATTCAGGTGTCTGGTTTTTACCACCATTAAGCTTAACTGCCCTGTTTGTGTCTCTTTATTGCTCTTCCTTTATAAAGACCATAAAAAAGGAGCTATAGTACTTCTTGCAGGGCTGGGCGGAAGCCTCCTTTTCATATTTCTAACAGCTTCAAATAAAATATGCTCAAGCTCGCCCAGCCAGCTGGCTGTGACAAGTTGTTTAGAGAGGACCCTGCTCTGGCCCTGATTCCTAGGAGCATCAGTTGTATTTTCCAATTCCTTTGCTGGATTAGATTTATGAACTGCTGAGCCCTCTGGGTGATAAATCTGTTGATTGTGACCATTTGCAGTTTCCAATTAACGTGATTGGGATGGAACTACAGAGACAGCTTCGGACTTGCGACTTTCATCTCGCGGCTCAGCAGCTGAGTCAGCACAGACCTCAGCAATCATCCTTCGGCTCACACACCTTTCAGAGCCTTTCACAATAGCTCATGTTCTTTCCATTCATTTGAAAAGAGAAAACACAGACAACATTCAAAAGCTGCAGATGCAGCTTGTAGTTTTGCTTTAAAAAATTCCTGTTCAGTACAGGTAATCTTTGCTAACATTGTCATGCTTTGGGCAGCTTCATTTGCATAGCAAAGTGGAAGCAGCTTTCCAATCAGATGGTATTGCCAGTGACGGTGATGCTTTTCACAAATGCAGGTGATATGAAGAAGGTAGAATAATGAGAATTTGCTCCAGTGTGTTCATGAAGAGTTGATTGTCTTTAAATTCTATTTTTTCAAAGTATTTTTTTTTTATTTATGTGAAAGAATTGCAGAGAGAGAATTGTCACCAGAGGAAAGGCCATGGAAGCCGTGGGGTTCTTGTCTTCATGCAAGAAAGAATTCAGGCATGAGATGGGAGCAGAGTGATCAGGCTTCATTGGGCACAGGGATCCGTCAGAATGGAAGGGACAGAGAGCGCGCCGAGTCCATTGGACTGGGGGAGAGTGAGGTTACATGGTTGAATGGAGAGAAACACCTGGGCAGCCAGAGGCAGAGGACGGGGCGTGCAGTCCATTTGGACTCCCTAGTTTGTTTTGTTTTGTTTTTGTTTTTGTTTTGACAGAGTTAGAGGAGAGAGACAGAAAGAAAGGTCTTCCTTTCCGTTGGTTCACCCCCACAAATGGCCACTACGGCCGGCACGCTGTGCAGATCCGAAGCCAGGAGCCTGGTGCTTCCTCCTTGTCTCCCATGGGGTACAGTGCCCAAGGACCAGGGCCATCCTCCACTGCCTTCCCGGGCCACAGCAGAGAGCTGGACTGGAAGAGGAGCAACCGGGACAGAACCGGCACCCCAACCAGGACTAGAACCGGAGTGCCTCAGGCTGAGGATTAGCTTAGTGAGTGGTGCCCTAGGTTTCCTCAGGACAAAGGATGGGGAGTCCTAGGAAGGGTTTGTTAGGTGATAATTAGCAAATTCCTCCCCAGATTTGCTGGCACCAGGCAGAGCAGAGGGGCTTCCTCTAGGGTGTCTGAGAAGGTTTGATTGCCCCATGTTATCAGGTCAGGTAGCCCATTTGGTCCTGAAGAGAGAGAATTCTCCTGGGAGCTTTCCTTGGGGGAAGGGCTGGGACCACCTGGGAGGTCATCAGAGTCTGGGCAGGACATTGAAGTACAAGACACTGGGCTTCTGGAGCTTCCACAGTAAGTGCTGGTCTTCAAGCCTGTCTCACACACACATAGGCTCAATTTCTGACTTCCTACCTAAGAGAAGGAGAGACACACAGAGAGATTTTCTGTCCCACTAGTTTGCTCCCCAAATGGCTGCAATGACTATGGCTGGGCCAGGCCAAAGCCAAGAGCCAGGAATTTCATCTGGGTCTCCCAAGTGGGCGTCAGGGGCCCAAGCACTTGAATCAACTTTCACTGCTTTTCCAGGCTCATTAGCAAGGAGTTAGATCATAAGTGGACCAGCCAGACTAACAGGTGCCCATGTGGGCTGCTTATGTTGCAGGTGACAGTTCAACCCTCTGAGCCACAATGCCAGGCCCTGTCTTCAACTTCTCTATTATTCTCTCAGCCTCAGTACCAAGAAGAGAGAGAAAGGTGGGACAAAGGCCTGCCTGCCCCTCTCTCCTCTCTTCTTCCTTCCCTGCCTATGCCTCCTCGTTGTCTTCCATAATCTTTTATCAGAAGATTTATTCATTCATTCATTCATTCGAAAGGCAGAACAGCAGAGGGACAGGGAGAGGGAAAGAGTGAGAAAGATCGAGATTGAGATCTTCAACCTGCTGTTTACTCCCCAAATAGCTGCAATGGCCAGGGACAAAGCCAGGAACCTGCAACTCCATCTGTGTTTCCCACATTTGTGGGGGCCCAAGTACCTGCTTTCCCAGGCACACTGGCTGCATGCTGGCTTGAAAATGGAGCAGCCAGGACTCAAACCAGCACTCTGATGTGGGATGCCAACCAAGCAGTGGCTTAATCCACTGGCATCTTGGGCAGGTGGAAGAGTATGTTCCAAGGTGTTCAGGTAGGAGAGTGTGCTGGGATCGATGGCTTGGCTGGAGCTCAGGTTGTGTGATGACAGAGGGGCCAAGGAACAAAGTCTAAATCCATGACACCAGCCCCTTCCAAAATCTCATGAGTATCACCAGCCCAGCCATCTCCATCACTAACTGGTGGTTGTGCACTGCGGAAAGAACACAGGTACAGGTTGTGGAATTATAGCTGACTCTGTCCTCTACTCTGCTACTTGGGCCCTTCATGATTAGTGGTATAGACATTTCTCAGCTCCATTCCAGCATCCATTTAAAAAAGAATAAATAGTACCTACCTCTTTTTTTAAAAAAAAAATTATTTGACAAAGTTATAGACAGAGAGCGACAGAGAGAAAGGTCTTCCTTCTGGGGGTTCACTTCCCAAATGGCTGCTACAGCCGGTGCTGTGCCGATCCAAAGCCAGGAGCCAGGTGCTTCCTCCAGGTCTCCCATGTGGGTGCAGGGCCCAAGCACTTGGGCCATCCTCCACTGCACTCCTGGGCCACAGCAAGAGCTGGACTGTTAGAAGAGCAACCAGGACTAGAACCAGTGTCCATATGGGGTGCCAGCTCTGCAGACAGAGGATTAACCAAGCGAGCCACAGTGCTGGCCCCCACCTACCTCTTCTAAATATGTTATCAAGTGATACGAGTATAAAATCTGGCACAAAGCTGGCACTCAGATAAGAGATTTGCTGACTCCATGATGTAGCTGAGATCTGCAACTCCAGAGCCTTGATTCTTGGTTCCAGTTGCAGCTCTTGCTGCATATGGACCCAGAAAAGTGGCCCAAAAGTGAATGAGAGTCTTGAGGTCCAGGTCAAACTTCACACTCATAGGTGAGCCTTTCTATGATTAACTCTGGCCAGGTCAGGTCCCCTCTCATGAGGTTCCCTAAAACCAGGGCCTCTCCTCCATACCTGTGACTGTTGGAAGTCTGCCTAGTGCATGCTAACTTAGGTACATTTCACCTGCTAAACCAAAAAAACCCTGAGAACAGAAATTGTATTTGTTGTGGCTGCATCGCCAAAGTTCAGTGCAAGGTTCAGCCCATGCCGAGAACTCAATCAATGTTGACTGAGTGTCAAACGGAGAGAGAGTTCCTTCCCTGGAGGATCTTGCATTTTAGCAGAGTTGTCAACCATCACAATTTTTATAATGAAGCCATACATTAAAAGGTGCAACAGAAATGCAAATGAGGAACTAACTCCACCCTGGGAGTGGAGGAGAACTTCCTGTTCCAGGACAGGAAGGCTGGGTGGGAGTTCTTCAGGCTAAAACAGGGAGTGGGGCATCTTGGGCAGGTGGGAGAGTGTGTTCCAAGGTGTTCAGGCAGGATGGCTTGGCTGGAGCTCAGGTTGTGTGATGACGGCGGGGGGGGGGGGAAGGGGGAGGGCAAGAAACAGTCTAACCTGGGCGTACTCGTCTCCAGAGTGCATGGCTCAGTGCCTTGCCTGTGGTTACTGCTCAGCAGATACTTTTTTCCATGAGTGTTGAACGAAAAATTCCGGTGCTCATCCCCAAGGAGAATCCAGAATACTTGGCTATGAACAGACAGACACGGCGGCTAGCATATTAGTGAAGATGCACGTTCTGGCTGCAGTGACGGAGACGACTACTGCTGCTACTAAATGCTTTAGAGAGAGGTTTGTCTCCTGCTGTGGTCTGCACAGGAAAAGTGAAGGTTGTTCTAGCAGCTCCATGGCCCCAGGCACCTGGGCTTCTGTCCCATCTCAGCAGTCTCCATTCCTGGGCAAAGGATGGTTGCTCTAGCCTGCACCATCCCTACCCCAGGTGTGAGTGCGTGGAGAAAGGAAGGAAGGGTTGATACATTACTTTAGCCTCTTCCCCCTGGCAGGAAACCAGCTCTGAGAGAAGCTGAGAGTCCTAGTCTTGAGCTGGTTATCCTCTTTAAAATGTTAATGACCATGGAGCAAAACACACGCAGGGGCAGCTGATGTCTTTGCTGAAGTAATTTCAGGACATGGTCAGGAGCTACTGGAATGGGATGGGGATACTGAGTGGGGCTCACAGATGTGAAACTTGGCACAACAGGACTGTGGCAGGGGGACCCCAGTTCAACGTGCATCCTTTGTTGACTGTGCAGTCAAACTTGCTTTATTTTTTCTTATCTTTTTTTAAGAAGAGTTAGAGAGAGAGGTAGAGACAGAGAGGTCTTCCATCTGCTGGTTCACTCCCCAGATGGCCGCCATGGCCGGAGCTGTGCCAATCCGAAGCCAGGAGCCAGGAGTTTCCTCTGGGTCTCCCACATGGGTGCAGGGGTCCAAACACTTGGGCCATATTCCACTGCCTTTACAGGCCACAGCAGAGAGCTGGATCGCAAGTGGAGCAGCCAGGTCTGGAACTGGCGCCCATATGGGATGCTGGCGCTTCAGGCCAGGGCTTTGCCCCACGGAACCACAGCGCCGGCCCCTCAAACTTGCTTTAGTTACAAGAAAATCTTCCCAAAAGAAAGGATCGGCTCAGCGTACCCTTGCCGATGTGTGACAGTCCTCTGCTGTGCACACACGTCAGGAGGAACATTAGGAATCTCTCACCATGATTGAAACACAATGAACGGTTCCTTTACAAATCGGAGTTCCTTCACTCATAATATGCTTTATAGTGTGGGAGAGAAACGAGCCTACTTCTAATCAGCTCAGTGGCATGGGGGTGGCAGTCTGCCTCACCAGTTACAGAGTCCACAGGCCTGCAGTGCTTAGGAATAAATAATTTATAGAACAGGGCGTTGGCGGAGGATGGAGCGGATTCCTGAACCTGTTCTGTTAGGGGCAGAGGGATGAGGCCAGGGTTCTCCTAGGGGGAACCCAAGACCAGGGGCTGAGAGTCATACTCTGGGGGTTCTGTAACACTTATAGGGAATTTTTCAGCAAATATTCACTCCTGCCTTCTCTATTTGGGGTGGATTATAGGAGAGTATTTTTTTTTTTTAAAGTTCATGGAAAAGGAATGATAATGGGCTTTTTCCACCCACTTTTGAGGTTCTCTCATACCTTGCTGCCCCAGTGACTTTGATTGGACAATAGAAGGTGAACAGATTTCACAAGAGCAGGTCATGTGCATACTATTGAACATGCTTGCAGAGTGTGGGCTCTGGGTTCCAGTGACTTGCTCTGAGCAGTTCGTGTCCCAGAAAGCTACTGTACCTCAACCTAGAAGAAATCAGGTGGAGCAAACCCAGCCACGGCCTGGAGCTGAGCTTGCTGCCAAGAGATCTCCTGGGGGGGCTCAGCCCCAGGAGCTGAACTGCAGGTGGCCACAGACCCGTGAGCAAAGGAGTAAAATGGACTCGAAAGGCTCTGTCTTTTGGCTCGATTCATTTGCAGCAGCGCTGTAGAGGTGGCTCAATACTGCACCGAGCTCCTGATTTCTGCTTTTTCTTGTTGTCCTGTTTCTTGTTTTCTGTCACAAATGACAGAAACCCTATTTCTTGCACATGCCACAGTCCATTGAAGATCCCAAGACTGGGGTGTGAGGTAGGGCTCTGCTCCACACAGTTACTCGTGGATTCAGGCTGCTTCTGCCTGGCTATTTGCCATGGCCCAGGGCTTCTGGATCTTCCTCCAGACCCTAAGACTCTATCAGGAGACAAACGAGAGAACAGAGAGGGTGTAGGAGGGTTCTAAAGTGGCTAAAACTGTTTGTGGCTTACCTCACTACAAGGGAGACTGGAAAACAAGATCCAACTTTGTTTCCAGGAGAAGTAGAAAATCTGTTTGATGAGCAATGAGCCAGCATCTGTCACATAGGGAAATAGGATGCGTGACAGCAGAGAGAGAAAAGTGAGGGGGAACAGGGAGATGGAATATGGGCAGGAGCTTATGTGTCTATCTTCATGGAGCATGGAGAGGAGCAGGAAGCAGACAAAGGGGAATGGGATCAGATCATGGAGGACCAAATTCCTCCATGGTGCTAGAGAGTCACAGAGGTATCTCAGCAGGACCAGATGTGCACACGAAGGCAGTGGCTGGGTGGCCTGCAGGGGCTGAGCCGCATGGCCAAGATCAAGAAGGGCTGCTATGATTGTGTAGGGAAGCTCAACTAAAATGCTAGGGCTTGAGCTCGGGAGAGGCAACATAACAGACAACTTGGGAAAATAAAATATTGAGTATTAACAAAACCAAAAGAGTAAGTCTTTGGAGGTAGAATCTAAGACACGGGAATCAGTAACCAAAGTAGGAGAGGTCACCATCATAAGGAGTTCGAAGAGGGAGGAATCATTGGGCCTGAATACAATGCATTCATGGCACCTGCCCCCTTGGTAAGTATTTTACACCTTTGAGCACCTGCTCTCTCCTGCTGGCTTTCCTGGCCAGAAAGCTAAGGCCAGAACAGGAGAAAGACTAGCTGGGGGGCACTCAGCAAGAGTCAACCACACCATCCCACCCTGTCCAGAAATGCTCGCTCAGGACCTGCTGACTCCCGTCTCTGCCTGGTGTGCATCCGCGACCGCTCGCCTGCACCTAACTCTCGGGGTGACTGCTTAGCCCCTTCACCTCCCTATGAGAGAGGCTGAAAGCAGGGTTAATGAACTCAGTACCAGCCAAGGCCAGAGAGCGCAGGACGGGGTTCAAGTGGGATCTACAAACCACCTTTCTGATACCATTCAAGAGTAAAATTGGCTTGGGGAAATGAAAAAAATGTACAGCGGCCATCCTGTAAAATCACCACCCTTTTCCATTCAGCCCAGGGTCACCTCCCAAGCGAGCCTTGCCAGGAGTCCACTGCGCTGCCAGAGCCACCCAGGACAGCCTGTGTGCTAGAGGGCCAGACAGCACCTTCTGCCACAGCCAGGGGCACCTGGTGTTGTAAGAGATTAACTGAACAGCCAGAGGGTGATGCAAAGTCCCATGTTTCCCAGAAGGAATCTCGAGTTGTAGTGCACCAGACAGTGTCCAGCTGGGAACACAGGGTCCAGGTCACAAGCCCAAGAGAGGGAATTTAACCCAGCAAACTTGCAGAGTGTTGGAAAAGCAGAAGTGAGAAGGCCAGGAAACCCGGAGGCTAGCACCTGTGAGGCTGCTGCCACTCCTGTACTGGCAGGCCACAGCCTGTGACAGTGTCCCCAAAGTAGAGAGCTGGAACTGCCCAGGGAAGGATGTGAGCAAGGGCCCCCCAAGGCCTGCCTGCTGAGCACATGGGACTCCTGGCTGGGACGAGTCTGCAGAAAGGAGCTGAAGCCACGGCCATCACGCTCTCGGCTCACGGGCTCTAGGATAACCAGGGCAGCTAGAATAGTGCAAGCGACCTGGGTGAGAGCTGGAATGAGGAGGGCATCAGGACTGCTGCATCACACTCTGCCTGAGGCTGAGCAAGAAAGGGAGGAACACCCTGGCTTCCCCCTGACTCCCGGCTGGATGACCTGGAAACGCAGGCTGGGAAGGGACTGTGTGCAAGTCATGTACTGAGAAGGGCTCTCAGGAGAAGTCCATGAGGCCAAGGAAAATGAAGGGATGGAAGGAAGGATGGAGTCCCAGGTGGTGTCGAGGTGGAGCCAGGTCCTGCAGGGAGCTTGGGGTACAGAGAGCATCCCAGTGACAGTGTTTTTCCTGCCTTGAGGCAATGGGGATGGGCTCTTGACACTCCACACAGCCAGAGGGTAGATGAGGGTTCCAGGGGCTGTGTCACATGGAGGCCCCTCCAGGCACCAGTTACTAAAGGCAATCTCAGCTGTAAGCCTGGAGCAGCAACACACTCAGCAGCTGGAGCATGGGAACCCCAAACTTAAGAAGGGCTCCCCCCACCCAGGGAGCAGAGCAGGACCCCGGCAATGTCCGTCCACGCTGCCTCCTCTCCAGTCTCCTAATGTGTTGCTATTGGCTGAGCTTGACTCATGAATAGAGATAGACAGCTCTGGGATTCTTGTCTTTGTGCAGACAGAGGGGAGTGGTAAGTGAGGGAGCAAAGCTGAGCGTTGAGAGTGCACCTGATCCACCAGGGTCAGAAAGGGCTCGGAGCACTATCTGAATTCGGACTGCAGTTTTTAAGGATGTGTGTAGCCCCCATTTCTGCTCCCCTCCTCCCTTTTCTGGGAAATTGCGGGGAGGGCTTGCTGGCTGTAGAGTTCCTCAAACTCCTCCCAGGATGTTTTTCAGGACAGTGTTATCAGATCTAATAGGATCTGATAGGATCTAATATCAGATCTAATAGGAGGATTCCCCTGAGCCGTCCTCAGAGGGGGCTGAAACAGGGCTAGAGAAGAAGAGCAATGACTTCAGATGTAATCGCTGCCCAGATTTCAGGCTTGCGTCCTCGTTTTCTTTAAAACTTCTCATTTTCTTCAGCCCCTCTCACACACTGGGCTAATATCTACCTCGCTACCTTAACAAAGTCAAACATGGAGGGTGGTTGCCAGCGAAGGGGTGGGAGGGGATGGATGTGAGAGCAAACAAGCAAATGGCAGGTAGTAACTGCTCAATAACACCTGCTAAGCTGAATTACACTTCCCCACACTCCCCAGACTTTTTGGCGTTTTGCAAAAATTGAATCTGTCAACAGCAGATGAAGATTTACCATTGCTAAAGAAATAGTTTTTGGTAGAAAATTATCATTTGACTAGGAAGGCATGACAGTTACTGATTTTGTGTCAAATGCACAACAATTTATTCACCAACCTAAAGGGAATTTGAGAGGAAGGCCATGTTCAACCTTGGGCGGGATGGTGTCCGTGCACCCCTGCCACCTCTGCTAAAAATATTTTGAAGTCTTTTTAAATCTTCTGGATATGAGATGTTTTGAAGTAAAGTTTTAAAGTCAGCTGAGGTGTGGGTATTGTGCAGCGTGTGAGTTAAAGCCCAGAGCCATAGTGCACGGTTATTATTGCAGGTGTTTTCCAACTTGCAAGTTTGTTTTATGGGCTCTTCCTGCAGTGAATTGTGTGCTCCTCCTTCAGTGGCTCATGAAGCATCCCCTGGGTGGCTTGCCCATTGCTTGTCCTCCTGTGATTAGATAGCACATGGGCTCAGCTTCTCCCAGCTCGCTGCAAACAGTAGCCGATGGCCATTGTCCACTGTCTAAGAAGACTGTGGAATACGAAGATCCCAAACCATTAATTCTTTGAAGAGAAGTATGCGGTATCTCATTGAAATGCCAGGCACAAGGCTTGACTCTTGTGTCCTTCAACCCTCCCTCTCCCCACAGCATCACCACAAGCTCTGCATCAGTGCCCTGTGACACAGAGAACCAGACAGAGGCCGGGGAAGATCAGGTGACTCTTCCAAGGCACACGCCAGGATTTGAACACAGACCTCACTGATTCTAAAGCCTATGGCAACACATAAAACTATTAGCAGTAGTAAAAACTTACTTTAAAAATGGGCAGAGCTGCACACCTTGCTGATGATGCCCTCGTCCCACATTGGAGTGCCTGGGTTTGCTATCTGGCTGTGGCTCCCGCTAATCCAGACCCTACGAGGCAGCAGAGATAGTTCATGTAATTAGATTCCTGCCACTCAAGTGTAAAAGTTGGGTTAAGTTCCTGCCTCCTGGCTGTACTGGGTACTTGGGAGAGTGAACCCGCAGATCAGAGTTCTCTGTTTCTCTCCTACCAACCTTAATCTGTCTGTCTCTGTGTCCCTTTGCCTCTCAATTTTTTTTCCTAAAAAGCAGGCCAAATATCTGAACACATACCTCAAAAAAGAAATGCAAAATGTTGCTGCCACTTTGAGAGACAGAATGGCGGTTTCTTACAAATCTAAGCATATTCTTGTGATACTAGGTATTGATCCAACAAACTTTAAAACGCATGTCCACACAAAAACCTACATGCATATGTTTCTGGCAGCTTGATTTGCAATAGCCAAAAGCTGAAGCTACCAAGATGCCAGTCAATGGGTGAGTGAATAAACAAACTGGTTTATCCACATAATGGAATATTATTCAATGATGAAAGCAAAATGAACTATTAAGCCAAAAAAGTATGCAGGGAACTTACTTGCATATTTCTAAGGAAAAGAAACCGATCTTAAGAGGCTGCATTCTGGTATGAATGCAGCTACATGACACAAAATTATGGAGACAGTAAAAAACTCCATGATTGATATGGATATGGGCAGGAGAGTGTGAGGGAAATCTAAATATATCACAGGATACTTAGGGCAAGGAAACTATTTCATATGAGACTGTACAGGGGAAATCATTGCATTCTTGATTTATCAAAAACTCCACAACACCATTGTAAATGATGGGCTTTAATCACTAGGAATGATCAATTCTGGGCATCAGTTATAACGAATACACTCCACCAATGCACACCGTTAATGCTAGGGGAACTGCTGGAAAAAAGAAGGCAGAGTATATGAAATTTTTTTGTATATTATGCTTGGTTTTTCAGTAAACTATTGTTCTAAGAAAAATAAAGTACATTAAATTAAATACATATACACAGAGACAGGGAGGAGGAGAAGAACCTAGGTCACATGCCTACAAAGTTGCCATGGTGGTTAATTTAGCTTTATGTGTTTTCTTGGCTGGGCTACAGATGCCCTGGCTGATGAGACGTATCTGGGTGATTCTGCGAAGGTGTCTCTAACCAGAGCATAGGAAGTAGCCAATAGCGGGCCACAAGAGTAGGGGCAGAGAATCTTAACCAGTTCTCTCCTTGAGCTTGTTCTTCAAGGACATTCCAGAAAAGTAGATCTTACAGCATTGCACTGAGAAGGAACAGAGACCCAGTTAGCCAAGAAAGCTGCAAAAACAAGTGTGAGTCAGGGTTTTGAACCCCCAGAGTATGAAGATGTGTCTCGCTTCAGCAGGAAGGCCCTCATGCCCCATTTTCAGCACCCAGGGCACACCCCAACCCTTGCTGTAGAGCCCTGGTTTACTGCTTCCCAGAGACTCAGTTACTTTAGAGAACCATCCCTCCCACCCGTTTCCTTTACTTGTCACAAGCACTTAAAGTTTTTCTTTGAGTAAATCCTGCCTGAGGCTGGTTAGCGGGCAACACCACAAGCAGAGGGACCGCTTGGGTGTGCTGATATCAGCAGAAGAGTTTTGCCTATAAATCCATAGACCAAGCAAAGGATAGTTTCTCACCAGTGTAGGTGGACATCATCCAATTCTTTGAGAGTCCAAAGGAAACGATCTTTCTTGAGCTGGGACGTCTGTCTTGTTCTACCCTTGAACACTGAAGCTTCTGATCTGACCTTCAGACTCTTGGACTTGGCCATGGACTGAAAACCCCCCCCACGGACTTTCCTGGTTCTTCAGCTGCAGACAGCCTATTAGGGAGCACTGCAGCCTCTACAATGCACGAGCCAGTTCCTCTAGCACATATGTGCTCATGCAGCTGCCCCTCTCTGTATCTTTATTGCTCTTGTTTCCCCTAGAGAACCTGTCTAAATGTCCAGGTTATGAGAAGTAAAATGGCCTCCATGAGATTCAGAGACTAATCAGTAAGACTCACAATAACCTCACTGATTTTGAACTTAGTGAAAGTTACTTTTTTTGTTTTGTTTTGTTCTCTACTAGATTCACATTCTACTTTGGTCAGTTGCAAAGTAAGTTATTGTTGACAACCACTTACACATGAACTTACACACATGGTGTTAGTGCATTCAACTTACTAAATGTTTTATTATTTTAGTGTTGGAAATCAAAGAGTAAATACAATGGATTATACTACTTGGTTAATGTTAAGACTATGTGCATAAAAGTTTACAATCCCTAATAGTTGGTCTTTCCTCTGTGTCTTCCTCCCACCCTCCTTCCTTCTTCTCTCAAGATCCTCACAGCCCTGAGCTGTAGGATTACTGTTCATAGTGAACTGTGGGATGTCAGCCAGTAAGATAAATATTGTCTGCAATGAGGGTTATCCATACTTACTACCCTTGGCAGGAACCACCACTCCAGCTATGAATTCTCATAAATGTATGTAATTGGAAGATAGAAACTGACAATAATTTGAACTGGTTAGTCTACACAGAAAACATAATAGGTTAAAAAAATTTCTTTAAAAACTTACCAAACTCAGTCATTCATGGTGAGCTGACACATGAGGTTTAAAATGACACAAGTCATCCAAGACAGGAATTTTCCATTTGTGGAGTACCTCTGAGGAGAGAACTGGCAGCCTAGAACTTAGAAAGAAGAGGCAGGGGCCCCAGCAGCAAAGAAGTCAGAGAATTCACGGAGGATGGAGCCTTGGAAACTCTGCTGCAGGGTCAGTGTCTGGGAATGCTGTGCAGAATGGATGTCAGCTCTGCCACATGGCGCTCATGAATTGTGCTCCAAGGCAGATGCTGTTGTGGACCTCTCACCTTTCATTCCCTCCTTCCCTTCCTCTACGGGGGATGCTGGGAGTCCGCAGACACGCATTCCCATCTGTCTTGC
The DNA here is from genome assembly GCA_949820135.1 of Sylvilagus floridanus. NCBI lineage: Eukaryota > Metazoa > Chordata > Mammalia > Lagomorpha > Leporidae > Sylvilagus > Sylvilagus floridanus. The sequence continues at coordinate 160,205,908 of OX463241.1, read as the reverse complement.
AGTGGAGGGTTGCCTGGAACACAAATCCGGGAAGTGGATCAGAAGCAGCAGTCTGCTGGAGGGGCCTCTGCTCTGTCATTACAGGAGCTCTCCCTCCTTTGTTTACTGCCCCTGTCCCTCCATCCTTCGAGACTGTGATGCCTAGAGCTCTACTGATGAGCTCACAATCATGAGGGCAAGACTGACAGACTTCCATAAGCTCTGGCCCTGCCACCCTGCAGCAAATGAGTGAGCAACATCCCTCTGAAGTTCCTCCCGCACAAAGAAATGATGCCTGGACAAATAACTAGATGTATTTTCTTCTGCTTGAAGCAAATGCAATCCAATTCTTAATAATACACCTTCCATGGCCCCCAAGTGCCCAGGGAAAGTGTGCTACAAACCACAGGAAATGAAGAAGTGGAGAGCCATGGCTCAGAAAATGACCACGCCAAAGGAAATGGGTGTGAGTGGGAACTGGAAGCACACTGACTCAGGGGCTGGTGAAACCGTTTTTAAAAATTCTTTTACATTATTAGTCTACTCATTTATTTGAGAGGCAGACAGAGAGCTCCCATTCACCATTTATTACCAGCTAGAGTCAGAAGCCAAAACCAGGATTCAAACCTCACCACTCCTGTGTACAATGGAGATAAATTAACCAGAGTCTTAAGTGGACTGAACACTGGCCCCTTGGTGAGATTCTTACACACACACACACATACACACATACACACACATGAGGTAACTTCAAAAAGTTTGGGGAAAATAGAATTTAAAATTTATTTTGGTGCAAAAAACTTTTGAAATAAATGCATACAAGGGGTCTTCAAAAAGTTTATGCAGCCCTTTGTCTTATGAAAAAGTTTCTTGACATTAAAATTTTTCACACCAAGATAAACACACAAATGTGTGTATATGTGCATATATGTGGATATACATACATACACACACACACACACATATTATGTGAGGCAGGAGGAGTTCCCATCTACTGGTTCACTCTACAAATGTCCACAATGGTGGAGGCTGGAGCAAGCCAAAGCTAGAAGCCAGGAACCCATTCCAGGTCTCCCATGGGGGTGGTAGGGACCCAACTGCTTGAACTATCAGTCGTGTGCTTCCTCCTAGGTGTGTGTCAGCAGGAAGCTAGAAGTGAGAGGGAAGTTAGGACTCCATCCTCAATATTCCAATATGGGATGTGGGTATACAGCTGGCAACTTAACTGCTAGACCAAACTTACCTTTAAATCGTATTTTCTACAAACGTTTGAGGGGCCCTGTATGTACATATTTATCTATCCACCTATATTCAAAACATACACACTCCCTAGGTCCTGCTATCACAGATCTGTGATGAAGACTCAATATTGGGGGAGTATTTGAGGATGTCCATAAGTTCTAAGTGATTTGGGGGTGCTCAGATGCAGACCTGCTGTAATATATCTGCTTAATTTTTGTTCATAAACAGAAATTTTGTCACCAGTGATTGCAAACCCAGATCACCAGTCTCCTCATATGATGATCAAGAAAATGCTGTAAAATGGAATTTTGTATGCATATTTTTTAAAATACATGAAATTATTCACAAGCATCTCATTGAAATGATTGAGCAAGGGACGGTAATGGAAATGTGTTGCCAAGTGTTCATTTTTATGTAAGTATTAAGCAAAATGCATATATTGCCTTCTTCGGTGAGCTTCACTTCTATTTTGTACTGCTGTGCGTGTTCAACCTTGACTACTCTAACACTGCTGTCTATAAGGTCTTACGTTTCTCAGCCATGAAGTCTTTGATTAAGGGCTTGCGCAGGAACTTAATCTTCAGAGGAAATCCTGTGTCTTTATCCTCAGCAGGCAGAGGGGCAACGAGAAAGCCAGGCTGTGAAGAGGAAGGCCCCTTCTAGGCCTCTCATATCTATTTCCACATTTATCGAGGACCTGGCTCTCCCACTGAGAGGAAGGAAGGAATTAAAGATGGTGTTTTTCAACTATTCTATGGGGAGCAGGGCAAGAGCCCTTGACCCTTCAAGACACACAGTGTTGTGTAAAAACTGTGTGCCAATCCCCTCAGTTCATGGGCATCCCTGCCAATCTCCCAAAGAGCTTGGAACAAACTACCAGAATCTAGGCATGTTATGAATATGGTGGTTATCCATACTCCCACCTTGAGCCTCTTCCCTGCTGATGGGTCCTGGTTGACAGGTGCTGGTTTGGATTCTACAGAGGGTAACCGACTTCTCCTAAGTTGCCATGGAGTTTTCTGCTTCCAGTACTGAAAATATCTCATGCACAGGAAATCCTCATTTCTGTATTAATTGGGATGCTGTTCACCCCCATTGTGGGCAAGCTGCAGGTACACGCAGAGCCTGTTGATGGCACAAAGCTTAGCCTCAGGCCTGTCTTGTGAATGATGTGGGAAGACATTGGCATCACGGAGAGAGACCTAGACTCCAGTCTCTGAGGCTTTCCTGGGATCTGACAGTATGAAAAGCACAAGGGAATTTTCTTATTGCTGAAAGTCAAGTTAATAATAAGTAATAGAGATTAGCATAAAACTTGGTATTTAATATAACAATTCAACAACAACTTCTTATAAATGTTTCCTAACAAAAACTCAAACAAGGAAGTAACCAAATATTGAGTTATCTAAGGAAGATAAAACTTTAAAAGGGTTTAACAATGATATTAAGTATTATGACAAAATTGTCCAAAGGCAGAACATATCTTTGAAAATTACAAAATGGAAGATTGAAAGTGGGGGTTTAAATGTTTCAGCAGAAACTTTGATGAATGCAGGAACTCCCTAGAGAAAATGAAGGGACTCTCACAGGAAATTAATTCTAACGGGAAGAGACAGTTTGGAGATAGCAAAGAAATTTCTCAAGCTAACAGAGATGGATGAACACAGAAAACATGCTACAGATCTGTGAGAAGAAACGGAAACATTCCTTTATTCTTAAGATGCCAGATTATGGCCCTTGATAGCAAAATGCCTGAGAAGCAGCCAACAGTCCAGGCTAGTAAGTAAGCCTGGTCAATGACACAGCGCCAGTACATTTAAAAAAGGAAATGCACCCAGCAGACAAAAATTCCCTGAAGTAAGTATTATGCCTGAGTTCTTAGAAGATATTTTTTATTAATTTTTAAAATTTATATAAATGGAACAAATTTCTTGTATCTCATATAGTTTTAAGAACATAATGGCTCTTACCACCTCTCTCCTACTCTTCTTCCTACTTCCTTTCTTATTATTCTTTTAATTTTTGCAATAATATGCTTTTTGTCATTGAGAACAAGTTTTATCATTAATTGAAGAAGCACCTAAGGAAACAAGCAATGGCATTGGTCTCTTAGGCTTGCTTACCTAAAACTTAGGAGACATAATACACTAAACACACTAAAACAAGGTAAGTCTTTGAGAACAAGTTTTACTATTAGCTCACATAATACAACTATTTGAGGACAGAGGTCTTGCAGGGGAAGTTAGTGAACAGTGACTGTTTTGTTAAATTTAACAATTAGGACTCTTAGGTATGACGTCAGTGACCACCCAAGGCTCTTGACATGAGCTGCCTAGGCTATGGAAGCCTTTTGAGTCCATAAATTCCTTCAATATTTAGACAAGGCCATAAGCAAAGTAGAAGTTCTCTCCCCCCTTTAGAGAAAGGTACATTCTTCTTTGATGACTTCTTTCCACTTGAGGTCTCAGCCACAGAGGTCCTTCATGTAGGGAACTTTTTCCCCAGTGTCTACGTTCCATGCCTGAAATGCTCTTGTGAGCTTTTCAGCCAGAACAGAATGCCTTGAGAGCTGATTCTGAGGTCAGAGTGCTACTTTAAGCAATTGTCTATGAGTCTACTGTGTGGACTGTTCCCCTTGTTGGAAGGTTCACCCCTCTTTAATTCTAACTATTATTACCAAACACTTACACCTATTTGTGTGATGGCTTTAACCCTTAATCTTATCTATATGATCACTTTAACACTTCAAATCTCCGTAACTAAAGAGTAGTGAGGGGAAGCATTTTGTGTCTCATGGCGTATTTTTAAACTGTACCCTAAGAACTAAATCTTTTAAAATGTATGCCAAACTATACAGCTTTACAGTTAAAAGATTCATACATTTCATACGTACACCCTTAGGAACATGGTAATTCTTACCATCATGCCCGCCCTTCCTCCTTCTCTTATTCCCACTCTTATTTTTTACTAAGATCTATTTTCAATTAACTTTTTATTAAACATACAGTTAATCGTATGTGTATAGAGTACAACAACAACAACAAAAACTGTTCAACAGTTGAGAAAACAGCTGTTCATGGCCATTGCTTCTCAAAGTGTCAATTTCAATTCTACAGATTGTATTTCAGTTGATCTGTTAGTTATCACAGGTCAGGGAGAACACATGTATTTGTTCCTTTGAGACTGGTTTAATTCACTAAGTATGACGTTTTCCAGTTTCATCCATTTTGTTGCACATTACCAGATTTTGTTTTTTATAAAAACTGGATAGTATTCCATTGTGTACATATCCCATAATTTCTTTATCTAGTCTTCAATTGACTGGAATTTGGGTAGAATCCATGTCTCAGCTATTGTGGTTTGAGTTGCAATAAACACAGGGGTATAGATAACATTTTCATATCCTGATTTCATTTTCCTTGGGTAAATTCCCAGTAATGGGATAGCTGGGTCATATGGTAGGTTTATATTCAGATTTCTGAGGAATCTCCATACTGTCTGCCATACTGGCTTTACCAGTTTACATTTCCACCAATAGTGGATTAGGGTACCTTTTCCCCTACATGCTAGTGAGCATCGGTTGTTTGTTGATTTCTGTATGAAAGCCATTCTAATGGGGGTGAGTTGTAATCTCATTGTGGTTTTTATTTGCATTTCCCTGATTACTACTGATCCTAGCATTTGTTCATCTGTCTGTTGACTATTTGGATTTCTTCTTTTGAGAAATGTCTGTGTAAGTTCTTTGCCCATTTCTTCACTGAGTTGTTTGTTTTGTTGTTGTTGAATTTCTTGATCACTTTATATATTCTGGTTATTAATCCTTTATCAGTTGCATAGTTTGCAAATATTTTCTCCCATTCTGTTGGTTGCTTTTTAACTTTGGTGGATTCGATTGGCTAGTATTTTGTTGAGGATTTTTGCATCTATGTTCTTCAAAAACATTATTATTGCCTTTCTCTGTTGCATCATTTTCAATTTTATGAATTAAGTTGATGCTGGCTACATATAAGGAGTTTGGGAGAATTCCTTCCCTTTAAATTGTTTTGAATAGCTTAAGAAGAATGGGAGTTAGTTCTTCTTTAAATTTCTGGTAGAATTCAGTAGCCAACTTGTCCTGGGCTTCTCTTTGTTGGGTGATTCAATTTCTGGCTCAATTTGTGTATGTTGTATGTGTCCAGGAATCAGGTCTTAAGGCTTCAATAATCTCCAGACCAGCATTTGACAGGAATTGTGGAAAATAAGGGAACCCTCTGTGTATTCAGATCACTGAAGCTGGAGGCATATTGGATTGGGGCAGCTCAGGCATCCAGATTCCAAGGTGTATCATGTGGGGTGGATATCACATCCACAGTTTTCAGATTCCAGATGAGGATCCTTCCAGCTAGGGACTCACAGCCTGCAACAACACTGCATTCACCTTCTTGTCCTAATGCTGATCTGTCTCCAGAGCATCAGGGCACTTGGCTTGGCATGTGCTAAAGATCCTGCAAAAAGATATCAATGAGACCTCTAATACCTCATTATATATACAATATATAATATAGTATATTTACATATATAAGACAATAGTGTAATATAAATTTATTTATAGTATATATACAATGTATTATATATATTTCAGGAAGTATGATACTATAGTATAATTATATTTATAAAAATATACACATAGTTTGAGCACCAGTCCTTTGTAATAAAAACCATTATAACAGGATTTTGCACAAGCACTTTAGCAATTAGACTGACTTGAAATTTCAAAGGCTATAGTGGGTTGCCAAGAATTATATTTAATTTTGGTAAAAGACTACTCCTAAGAAAAAATGAATTAGTTCATCACATAAAAATCAATGTAATATACCACATTAGCACACTAAAAGAAAAAGTACATAATTTATTGCATTTTATGTATTTCTATATACACAATTTTAAGAATACAACAATATTAACGATACTATCTACTATCCCTCCCTCCCCCATCCTTTCTTAATTTTCTTTTGATTTTTGTAATGACATACTTTCAAGGTACTTTATAATCACAAGCTTAATACTCCACTAAATAAAGAATTCAACAAGTAGAAAAACCAGGAGTATAGACAAGGACTATAAACAATAATAACATCTCAAGATGTCATTTTCATTCATACATATTATTTTTTAGTACTTTAGTTACCACAAATCAGAGAAAATATGATCATTTCCATTGATGCAGAAAAAGCATTCCACAAAATTCAGCACCATTTTAAAAGAAAAGTACTCAACAAACTAAGGCTAGAAACTACTCTTCACAGCTAACATCATATTTAATGGTGACATATTGAAGCTCTGACTGTAAGATCAGCAAAAAGACAAGCATACTGTTTCTTGCCACTTCAGTCCAGCATGGTACTGAAGTCCTAGGTAGAGCAATTAGTCAAGAAAAGAAATAACAGACCTCCAAAGGGGGAGGAAGTAAGATTAACTCTGTTTATAGATGTCATGGTGTAATTTTAGAAAACCCTAAATATTTCAGACACCTAACAAAATGTTAGAACTAAGAAATCTAGCAAAATTGCAGGATGCCAAATCAACACATAAAAATCAACTAACTGAGCACCAAAAAGGAAACCTGTTGAAGTGAAATGGACACTATGAGAAACAGTGACCTGATCAGTCCTTGTCCTGTTGATGTACAACTTAATACTTTAACCCTTTTAGTATTTTTTTTGTTCTACTTAATACTATTGGTTGAATTCTGTAATTAACAAACAATTATTCTTAGGTGTTTACATTTAACTGAAAAGTGATCCCTGTTAAATATAAAAGTAGGAATAAGAGAGGAAGGAGATGTACAATTTGGGACATGCTCAATGGGACTTGCCCCAAATGGTAGAGTTAGAAATGTGCCAGGGGATTCCAATTCAATCCCATAAAGGTGGTATGTACCAATGCCATCTCACTAGTCCAAGTGATCATCTTCAACTCACAATTGATCACACTGATAGGTCTAAGAGTCAAAGGGATCACACAAACAAGACTAGTGTCTGCTAATACTAACTGATAGAATCAAAAAGGGAGAGAAAGATCCAACATGGGAAGCAGGATACACAGCAGACTCAGGGTGGAAGATGTCCTAAATAGCACTCTGGCCTCAGAATCAGCCCTTAAGGCATTCAGATCTGGCTCAAGAGCCCATGAGAGTATTTTAGGCATGGAAAGCCAAGACACTCTGGAAAAAAAAATGAAATATCTCTGCGAGCGAGATCCCAGTAGAAAGAACGGGGCCATCAAAGAAGGAGGTACCTTTCCCTGAAGGGAGGAGAGAACTTCCACTTTGACTATGACCCTGTCTGAATAAGATCAAACTTGGTGAACTCAAAAGGCTCCCATAGCCTTGGCAACTCATGACAAGAGCCTAGGGAGATTACTGACACCATAAACAAGAGTGTCAAATTGTTAAATCAACAACAGGAGTCACTGTAAACTTACTCCTCATGTAGGATCTCTGTCCTTAATGTGTTGTTCAATGTGAATTAATGCTATAACTAGTACTCAAACAGTATTTTACACTTTGTATTTCTGTGTGGGTGCAAACTAATGAAATCTTTACTTAATATATACTAAATGGATCTTCTGTTTATAAAGATAATTGAAAAAAATCAGTTTTCTATAAAATAAAAATACGTAGTGTATAAAATGAAAATAATTTAATTTCAATTTAAATAGCACCAAAAACAATAAATACCTAGGAATAAACCTAACAAAAGACCTGAGAACTACAAAATGTTGCCAAAAGAAATCAGTCAATGACAAATGAAATGCATGGATTTGAAGAGTTGGTATTGCTAAGCTATCAATATTATCCAAAGGAATGTACAGATTCAATGAAATCTGTATCAAAAAGCCCAACAAAATTTTATTGTAGAAATAGAAAAATCCATCCTAAAATTCAGATAGAATCTCAGGAGACCTCAAGTAGCAAAAATAGACTTGAAAAAGAACACAATTGGAGGTCTCACATTTCCTGGTCACAAAACTTACTACTCAGTTATGGGAATCAAAACAACGTGATATGAACGTGAAGATATACACATCTACCTACAGGCTTGAGCAGAGATTCCAGAAATAAACCCTTGCCAATGTCATTTAAAAATGTTTGACAAGGTTGCCAAGATCGTTTGATGGGAAGGGGCAGTCTTTTCAACAAGGCATTGGGGAAAATGGATATCCACATGAACAGAATGAAGTCAGGTGCTTTCCTTATATTATAAACAAAACTAACTTAAAATTGACATGAGTTAAAACCATGAAATTCATAGAAAGAACATAGATGCAAAGAATCATTGCATTTGCAAATATTTCTTTAATGTGACACCAAAACCAGGTGACAAGAGAAAAAATAAATTTGACTACATTAAAATTTTAAAAATTTTGTGCATCAAAGGACACCATCAACAGAGTGAAAAGGCAAAACTGGGATGGGAAAGGTATTTGAAAATTGTATTTTGAAATGGAGTGGGATGCCAAGATAGTGGAAGAGAGAGGGAGCTTATTGTCCTTGTGTAGGGGAAGACAGTTTAAAAAAGGGGAGAGAGTGCAATCTCAAGGAAGAATTAGGGAGAAAACTAACTCCATGCAAGTTAAAGAGACACTGTGGATCTACACGGAGAGTGTGGATGTGCACCATGAACACAGGACCCCAGCAGCTGAGATACTCAGTACCAGCTTTGAAGTGTGAGGTGAGACCAGGCTGCAGCAGCCCAAGCCCAGGCATAGCCTGGTGTGAGTCCAGCTTGGAGCCCTGTGGGGGACAGTGTACCAGCCAACCTAGAGGGAAAAGGAGGGGGAGAACATTTCTCTCTCCCCAACCACCTGGCACTAGCATTCTGTAACTAGCTGAGGGAGGGCTGGAATAATTTTGGACATACATGATAGCTGTGCCAACTTGTGTCTGCGCAACCAGATGAGAGTAGACACCCGCGTTTGGCTGGGAGAACTAACAGGGATCTGGGCACTTGTGACCGTTGGAGCCTTGTGTCCTGAGACTGTGAAAACACTGGCTGCATGGAGAGCACAGGGTGTGACTGGATCTCAGGCAGTCACCGTGGGCAGCTTCACATGTCGGGGCTCCCTGATTGCCTGTGAGGGGCACTGCTGCAGGATCTGTGCTCACACTAAGGACCTCACAGATCCCTTGTGTGGTTCTAAAGGCAGTGAGGATAAATATTGCATGCAGTGGGTATTGGTCTCCTTGGAGGAGAGGAATTGAGCCTGGGACTATGCCAACAAAGCTGATAACACCCTCTCCTCAGGTAAAGAGATTTACCGTGCCCAATTTGGGTGCCACCTTGGACACTCTCCTCACCCTGGAGCACTGAACAAGAGCTCCCTGGCAACACCCAGAGCACACTTCTGAGTATTCACTCAAAGAGAAGATACTGCGCTAAGTCACACAGGCATAGTCCAAAGAGAAAAGCCATCAAGGGAAAAATCCACAAGTATCTCCACAAAAACCTAAAAATAAATTCAAGAAATAAGAATAAGGAAGAGAACATGATACCCCCAAATGAACAAAACAACACTTCAATACTAGAATGTAAAGACGAAAAGATTGAATTACAAATCCACAAAACCAAAAATGATCTGATGTAGCCATCTTAATATCAGACAAAATAGACTTTAACAAAATGAAGCTGTTAATAGAGACAAAGAGGGCATTATGTAATGATTAAGGTATTAATTCAAGAAAATGTGACTATAATAAACATATACACCAAATATTTTCAACATATGGTTATGGGAAAAACTGGATCTCCCCATGCAGAAGTACTAAACAAGACTCCTTACCTTATACCTTACACCAAAATCCACTCAAAATCAATTAAAGACCTAAATCTATGACCTGATACCATCAAATTATTAGAGAACATTGGGGAAACCCTGCAAGATATTGGTGTAGGCAATGAGTTCTTGGAAAAGATCCCAGAGGCATAGGAAATCAAGGCCAAAATTGATAAACGGAATTTTATATATATATATATATATATATATATATATATATATATATATATATATATATAAAATTGGGAAGATTCTGCACTGCAAAAAAAAAAAAAAAAAAAACACCCAGCAAGGGAAGAGGCAAGTAGCAGAATGGGAGGAATTATTTGCAATCAATGCAACTGATAAAGGATTAATATCAAGAATCCACAATGAGCTCAAGAAACAAACAACAAAACAAACAATCCAGTTAGGAAATGGGCAAAGAACTTAAACAGGCATTTTCAAAAGAGGAAATGCAAATGGCCAACAGACACATGAAAAAGTGCTCAGGATCACTAGCCATCAGGGAAATGCCAATCAACACCACAGGAAGGTTTCATCTCACTCCAGTTAGAATGGCTTTCATACAGAAATGAACAAACAATAAATGCTGAAGATGTGGGGGGAAAGGTACCCTAATCCACTGTTGGTGGGAATGCAAACTGCTATAGCCACTGTGGGAGACAGTATGGAGATACCTCAGAAAGCTGAATATAGATCTACCATATGACCCAGAAATCCCACTCCTGGGAATTTACCCAAGGAAATGAAATCAGCATATGAAAGAGTTATCTATACCCCCATGTTTATGGAAGCTCAATTCACAATAGCTAAGATATGGAAACAACCCATATGTCCACCAACTGAAGCCTGGCTAAATAAATTATGGGATATGTACACCATGGAATACTACACAGCAGTAAAAAAAAAATCCTGTCATTTGCAACAAAATGGATGTACTGAAAACATTATACTGAGTGAAATAAGCCAGTCCCAAAAGGACAAATACCATATGTTCTCCCTAATGTTTGGTAACTAATACAATACTGAAAAGGTAATCTGTAGAAAGGAAATGTACACTCTAAGCCATGATGAGTTCTAGCAGCCCTTGTCTTGACTCGAACAGTTTTTTTTTCCATACTATTTGTTGAACTCTCTACTTAGTATAGGGTTGATCTTCTGTGTATAAAGTTAATTGAAAATAGATCTTAGTAAAAAATAAGAATGAGAATAGCAGAGGGTGGAGGGGGAAGGGTAGAAGTGTGAGTAGAGTGGGAAGTATCACTATGTTCCTAATTTGTATTTATGAAATGCATGAAGTATGTATGCCTTAAATAAAATGTTTCTGGGAAAAAAGGGATCAATGTGTACAATATATTAAAATATCCACAGCTAATTAATAAAGAACCCAATTAAAAATCATCCAAAGACTTGAGGAAGCATTTCCCCAAATATACAAATTACCAACGAGTACTAAAATTACCACCAAAATCACTAATCATGAGAAACACACAAATAACAATCACAATATGGTATTAAGTCTTAGCTGTTAGTGTGATTATTACCACAATAGAAAATAATATGCATTAAGTTATGTGAAAAATGGGACCATGTGGCCCGCTTATAAAAAGGAAAACTATGGGAGTTATTTTAAAACCTAAGTACATCATCACCATATGATCCAGAAATTTCACTTTTTGGTGTATACTCAAAAGACTTGAAACAGGGCATCAAACTGATGTTTACTTCATGTAAGCATTATTCACAATTCAAAATATTGGAAGCAACCCATGTGTATGTCATAGATGTGTGAATAAGCAAAATGTGACATATGCATACAGTGGAGTATTATTCAGCCTTCAAAAAGGAACAGCTGACATAGTTGCTAATATGGATGAATCTTAAGAAAAAATTGTGTGTGCTTTTACTTATGTGACTTGCCTAGAGTAGCTAAGCTCATGGCAAGTAGGAGGGTAGTTTTCAAGAGCTGAGGGGATGTGAGGATGAAGAGTTGTAATTTAATAGGTAAGAAATTCCAGTTTGGAAGGTGAAACAAATACGGGAGATAGATGATGATGGCGGTGGAGCATAACAGGCTGAACACAATTAATGCCACCGACTTGGCTGGCAAGTTTGTTTTCAGGACTGACTGTGCTAATGTAGACATCTCCTGCCGGCCCCACTGTCCCTGACCATGGGATTCAGTCTTGCCTCAGTCCCACCCTTCTTACTGAGTATGCTGTTCCCAAGAGTCCTGAAGTCGCATGCCTTGAGCTGTTCCATGAGCTGGGGATCTCCTCTCGCTGCTTTGAAGATAACTATTAATCCTTCAATATGCAACGTAGATGTCAGCTTTTTCCCATTAGGAGGGAACTACGGCCCTTCCTCCTACAGAGACAAATCCTGCCAAGCGCCTTTTCCACCCCTGCTGCACTTCTATGTCTACTCCTGTTTCCGTTGTCAGCCTCTTTATTATTGCTGCCTACTCCTTTGTCACCTGTGCTATTCATTGCTCTATCCCAGGGGTTAGCAAACTCTCACACAGGAAATGATTGTAAATACCTTGGAATTTGCAGGCCATAGAATCTTTTGCAGCCAACTCCATTATGCTCCTTTATTGAAAAAGTAGCAATAGACAATAGTAATTGGACAACTACAGCTATCTTTCTTTATAAAAGCAGTCAGCAGGCCGGACTTGACACATGGGCCAAACTCTCCCACCCGTGTAGCACGGAGCTTGGCCTAACATTGCAAGAAGTCTAGTTCGTATATTTCCTCATCTACACAGGTGCTGTGTTCTGGTCCACAGTGGTCCTGCTGGATGCTAACAAAATCCCAAGATATTTCAATGCAAGTACCTTTTGCTCTGAAGTCTGGCTATTGTGTTTTCTTAGTTGGCCCGAAGACACAAGGACATGGGATGATGCTTTTTATGGAATTAGACGGCTACTTGCTGTGGACCCTTAGGCTGGCTATGTCACCCTATGAGCCTCAATTTCTTTACCATAGATTGGGTGTCTACATTGGAGGAATGTATTGAAAATGAAATGATATCACACCCGATGTGACTTGTGGGTCAAAGGCGTGATGCAATTAATATCATTATTATTAGCAGATTCAGGCTCTAATCTTCTCCCATACTCCATTCTCTGAGCTATCAAGAGATGTATTCCTTTACTACTTTATTAGACTAAAGAGAAAAGAACTATTCTGATGAGCAGTTTTCAACTCAAATACAATTCCAAGCACTAATAGCTGATGCCCTTTACTGTCTAGTCCTCCTTTTATATGTTCTGGAGATTTGGCTGTTGAACAGCAGCCTTCAGAGAAACTCAGTGCTTGCCTGGGTACTTAGACTGTGAGAAACAGTCCACGGTTCATTGTCTATGGAAAGGCATAGAGGCACCCAAGCCATATCTCTTTCTTTCACTCATGGTCTCCTTCCCCTCTTTTTACCTGCCTCTTTGCCAAAGTTGCCAAAATCTATAACCCCCAAAATCAAAACCTTTCAATTTTTCTAGAGTTAGTAGTATGATACACAAGGGTTGAACCCAAGCAATTTAGGAAGCTCCTTCAAGTAAAATGTTACAAAACTTTGAATAGAAAATCAGGAACTAAAACCCTGAGGCCTGGGATGGGAGTTTGGTTACTGGTTAGGAGGCTGCCTGGGTTCCAGTACACTCCAGTTGCTTACTCCAACTTCCTGCTATTGAGGGCCCCCCACAGGCAGCAGTGATGGCTCCATTAGTTGTGCCCCTACCATGGAAGTGAGACCTGGATTGAGTTCCCAGATCCAGGCCAGCCCTAGCTGTTGCGGGGACCTGGGGATCTGGGGATTTAGGGAGTGAACCAGTGAATGGAAGCACTTGCTAACCTTCTCTCTCACCCTCCTGCATGTGTTTGTGTCTCCGTATACCTTTCTCTCAAAACAAAACAAAAAAATTCTGGAAACAAATGAAGATAGCAACCTATAAAGACGTATGGGATATAAGAAAAACAGTGTTAAGAGGAAAGTTTATAGCAATTGTTGCCTACATCAAGGAATGGGAGAAGGGGTTCCAAGATGCAGAATAGAGATAGGATGGTCTGATTTATGTGGGGCAAAATTAATATTTTTAAAAGGGAAGAAAGTATTCTCTCAAGGTAAGGCTGTGAGAGAACTGAACTAGATCCTGTGAAAGCAGTAGAAGTGGTCTGGACCCATGCTGAAAGAGCAGACATGCAACAAACGACCCAACAGGCTGGATTTGGGGAGAAAGACACCCACCCCAGCAAACCAGGTGAGAGCCGACTCCATGGGCACATGGTGCTAGCTGATATTGTGGGAGGGAGAGCTTGGTGAACTGTACCTTTTAGAGTTCCACACGGCTCCCCCAAGATGGCAGGTGAATGAGCACACAGAGATGGAGTGGGTGGGGAAAGGCCACACGTCACTCCCCTTCTCCCTGCTACAGCAGATACCTGCAGTCAGTGGTGGGAGGGCTGGGACCATTTTTGGACACAGCTCCTGTGCATACACCCAGCAATTTCTGGGGTTACCTTCCACCAAATCAGCAAGGGCAACCACAGTAATTAGAAAGAAACAGAGGAGGAGGGCCTCCACCACACCAGTTGCACTGCACCAGTTGCCTGGCAGTGGCAGGGGAGGCGGAGCCAATCCTATCGAAGGGAAGTGCCACCTGTGGGACTCTCCTACACACCCAGCACAATGAGAAGTGAAAAGGGCTGCAGCGGGCAGGTCCTTTGCACGCCTGCAAGACACAAATCTAACCAGAGAGAAAAACCCGCATTCCCCACTGATCGAATCTTCTTAGGGGGACCACAGACAGACAGCAGCTTGGAACACCTTCATTTCCTTGCAGAGAGGACTGGCTAGCAGGGCAGAATAGCCCCATTGGCACTCAGTGACCCTGGGAGCTAAGACTGAGAAAAGAGTGAATGCATAAAAGGAAGCAGAATGTGGCTTTGCCCTGGGCAACTACTGAGTGCTTCTCCTCACTCTACAAGTTCCTTGATTGCCTAGAGCAGCTAATAGCAGGAATTGCGCTCATAGGAAAGATTCCACAGATCGTATGTGTAGTTCATAAAGTGGTACTGATAAGTGCTGAGCACACTGGGGACTAAAACCTGGGCGTTCCTCATCTGGGAAGAGAAGGGCTGGTCGCACCAACAGAGGTAACCATAGCTGCCCATCCAGTTAACCAGAGGAGAGATACCATGCCCAACTGGGGTCTTACCCTGGATACTCACCCTGTCCTGGAATACAGAATAGGGCACCATGGCCACACTGAGCACACAGCTCTTGGTATTTACTGAAAGTGTAAACATCCCACTAAGCCACAGAGACACAGATCAAAGATAAAAGCCATCAGACAAAAAAAAATTATACAAATGCCTAAAGATAAAGGCAAAAATTTAGAAAAAAGAATAAGGAAGACACTATGATTCCCCCAAAGGAACACTATAACATTTCAATATTAGAATGTGAAGATGAAGAGATAGAGGAAATTCTGGAAAAAATTCAAGATATTGATCATCAGATTACTCAGAAGCAAATTCACAAACTAAAGAAAACTATATGTGATATGAATGAAAATTTTTCCCATGAAATTGAGAACTTAAAGCAAAATGAGTGATTCAATAGATCAAATAAAAAATAGAGTGGAAAGTCTTAGCAACCGAGTTGTTTAGGTAGAAGAAAGAGTATCTGGCTAAAGGCAAATCTCTGGAAATTACAATCAGACCAAAAACAATAAGAAATTAGAAAACTAAAAAACAGTGCTGGAGAGCTACAGGATACTATGAAAAGACCCAACATATTAGTCTTAACACTGCTTTAAAGCATGGAAAGAAAGAAGGGACTAGAAGGTCTACTTAGTGAAATAATTACAGAAAATTTCCCTAACTTGGAGAAAGGAATGTCCAAGTACAGGAAGTGCACAGAACTCCTAAAAGACATGACCAGAAAAGATCTTCATTATAACACATAGTAATCAAACTTTCCACAGTAAAGCATAAATAAAAGATTCTAAAATGCATGAGAGAAACACCAGATAACTGTCTGATGATCCACAATTAGACACAGTGGACTTCTCATCAGAAACCGTACAGCCCTGAAGACAATGGTAAGATATTGTACACATCTTAAGAGAAAAAACTGTCAACCCAGATGCTGTACCCTGCAAAACTCTCATTGATGAATGAAGGTGAAATAGAGACCTTCCATAACAGAAATTGAAATAATTTGTCACCAATTTTCTAGCCTTACAAAAGATGCTTATGGATGCACTTCATACAGAAACACAGAAAGAAAGTCAATATCATGAAATAATGTGAAGACAGAAAACATCCAAGGAAAAGCAGAAAAGAAATCCAAAGCAAATGATAGGAAAATTCATGGAAAAATTGCAGGACCAAGTGTTTACTGGCCAAATGTGTTAAAAAAAACATGATCCATCTACTTGCTGCCTACAAGAAACACACCTCACCAACAAAGATGCATATAGACTGAAAGTGAAAGGATGGAAAAAGATACTGCATGCTAAAGGGGGAAAAAGGGCAGATGTAGCCATCCTAATATCAGAAAAAATAGACTTTAAAAAAACTGTTAAAGAGACTGAGAAGGATACTCTATAATGATTAAGGGATCAAAACACCAGGAAGATGTGACAACAACAAATTTATATGCACCCAAAAAGGGCGCCTGGCTATCTAAAAGAACTATTAACAGATCTAAATGGAGACATACACTCCAATACAATAGTTATAGGGGACATCTACACCCTACTGTCATCAATGGATAGATCAATCAGACAGAAAATCAACACAAACAACAGAGCTAACCGACACAATGGACCAATTGGACCTCACAGGTATCTAGAATTATTCACCCCATAGTGGTAGAATATACATTGTTCTCAGCAGTGCATGGAACTTTCTCTAAAATACACCATAAACTAGACCATAGGGCAAGACTCAGAAAATTCAACAAAATCAAAATCATACCTGATTTTGATCATAATGGATTGAAGCTTGAAATCAAATCAAGGATCTCAAGAAGATATGCAAATACATGGAGACTGAACAACATGCTCCTACATGGACAGTGGGTCATAAAAGAAATATAAGGAGATTAAAAATTTCTGGAAACAAAGATAACAATACTTCATATCAAAACTTATGCGATACAGCAAAAGCAGTGTTAAGAGGAAACAGCAATCAGTGCCTATATCAAAACTGGAAAGTCACCAAATAAATCAGCTATCAATTCATCTTAAAGACCTAGAAAAACAACAACAACACAAATCCCAAATTAGTAGAAGGAAAGAAACAATTAAAAGTAAGGAAGAAATAAAATTGAAACAAAAAAATAAATAAAAAAGATCAATGAAATTAAGAGCTGTTTTTTTGAATAAACAAAATAGACAAACCATTTGCCCAACTGACAAAAAAAAAGGGAGACCACTCAAATCAACAAAATCAGAAATAAAAAAGGAAATTTAACAATAGATAACACAGAAATAAAAAGAATCATCAGTAATTACTACAAAGAACTGTATGCCAACAAATCAGGAAAACTAGAAAAAAATGGATAGATTCCTGAACACATACGACCTACCAAATTCAATCATGAAGACAAAGAACACATAAACAAACCAGTAAGCAAGATAGAGACTAAATCAGATATAGAGACCCTAACATCAAAGAAAAGCTTAGGCCCCCACGGATTCATCACTGGATTCTACCAGACACTTAATGTTGAACTAATCTCAATCCTACTCAAACTACTCAACATAGTTGAAAAGGAAGGAATCTTCCCAAACTGCTTCTATGAAGTCTGCATAACCTTAATACTTAAGCCAGAAAAAGGCATGACAGAGAGAAGGAATTATAGATCAATAACCCTAATGAACATAGATGCAAAAATCCTCAACAAAATACTAGCAGATCAAATCCAACAACATATCAGAATGATCATTCACCCAGACCAAGTGGGATTTATCCCTGGTATGCAGGGATGGTTCAGTGTTCACAAATCAATCAATGTGATACACCACATTAACAAACTGAGGACCAAAAACTGCATCTTTATCTCAATAGATTCAGAGAAAGCTTTTGAAAAAATTGAACATAATTTTATGATGAATAACTTAATGTTACCTACTTAATGTTACCAACTTGGTATCATTCCTTAACATAAAGCAACTTATTTTTAAAAAAACTCACAGACAGCGTCCTATTATATGGGAAAAAATTGAGGTATTCTCATTAAGATCTGGAACGAGACAAGAATGTCACTCTCAACACTGCTATTAAATATACTCCTGGAAATTTCGGTCAGAGCCATCAGGCAAGAAAAATAAATCAAAGGGATAAAAATAGGGAAGGAAGAAGTCAAACCATCTCTATTTGCAGATGATATGATTATATAGGGAACCCAAGAGCCTCCACAGAGATTATTGGAACTCATAAAAGAGTTTGGTAAAGTAGTAGGATATAAAATCAACACACAAAAATGAAGTCTTTGTATACTCAGACAATGCCATAGCTAAGAATGACCTTCTAAGATCCATCCCATTTACAATAGCTATAAAAAATTTAAATACCTTAGAATAAACTTAACCAAAGACATCAAAGATCTCTGCAATGAAAATTACAGAGCATTAAAGAATTAGAAGACAGAAAAAAGTGGAAAAATCTTTAATGTTTATGAATTAGAAGAATCAACATCTTTAAAATGTCCATACTACTAAAATGAATCTTGACATGAATGCAAGGGGAGAGGGAGCGGGAAAGGGGAGGGTGAAGGTGGGAGGGAAGTTGGGGGGGGCATTGTAATCCATAAGCTGTACTTTGAAAATTTATATTCTTTAAATAAAAGCTTTAAAAAAATAAAAAAATAAAATGTCCATACTACTAAAAGCTATTTATAGATTAAATGCAATCCCAATCAAAATACCAACAGCATTCTTTTCAGACATTGAAAAAATGATGCTAAAATTTATAGAGAAACAAAAGAGATCCAAAATAGCTAAAGCAATCTTAAACAATAAAACAAAGCTGGAGGCATCACAATACCAGACCTCAAACATATTACAGGGCAGTTATAATCAAAACAGCCTAGTACCAGCAGAAAGACAGACATGTAGACGAATGGAACAGAATAAAAACCCCAGAAATTAATCCACATCTCTACAACCAACTTTTCTTTGACAAAGAAGCAAAAATCACCCCCTGGAGCCAAAACAGTCTCTTCAACAATGGTACTGGGAATACTGGATGCCCCAAGCAGAAACATGACTCAAGACCCCTTAGAATTTACACAAAATTCCACTCAAAATGGATCAGAGATCTAGGTCTACAATGTGATAACATTAAATTACTACAGAACACTGTGGAAGTCCTACAAGACATTGACACAGGGAATGACTTTTTGGAAAAGACCCCAGAAGCACAGGCAAACAAAGCTAAAACTAACAAATGGGATTTCATCAGGCCGACGCCAGGGCTCAATAGAATAATCCTCTGCCTGTGGCGCCGGCACACCAGGTTCTAGTCCCAGTCGAAGCGCTACATTCTGTCCCGGTTGCTCCTCTTCCAGGCCAGCTCTCTGCTGTGGCCCGGGAGTGCAGTGGAGGATGGCCCAAGTCCTTGGGCCCTGCACCCGCATGAGAGACCAGGAGAAGCACCTGGCTCCTGGTTTTGGATCAGCACGATGCGCCAGCTACAGTGTGCCAGCCGTGGTGCGCTGACCGCAGCAGCCATTGGGTGTGAACCAATTGAAAAAGGAAGACCTTTCTCTCTGTCTCTCTCACT
Source organism: Sylvilagus floridanus (assembly GCA_949820135.1). Taxonomy (NCBI): domain Eukaryota; kingdom Metazoa; phylum Chordata; class Mammalia; order Lagomorpha; family Leporidae; genus Sylvilagus; species Sylvilagus floridanus. The sequence continues at coordinate 160,186,075 of OX463241.1, read as the reverse complement.
GTCCACTCTGCCTGTCAAAAAATAAATAAATAAAAATAAAATAAAAAAAATGGGATTACATCAAAATGTGAAGCTTCTGCACTGAAAAAAAAAAAAAAACACTCAGCCAAGTGAGGAGGCATCTGACAGAATGGGAGAAAAAATTGTAAACTATGCAATTGATAAAGGATTAAATTCCAAAATCTATAAAGAGCTCAAGAAACTAAAAATCACAAAACATAAACCTAGCCAAGAATTGGGCAAAAGAACTTGAACAGATATTTTTCAAGACAGGAAATTCAAGTGGCCAATAGACACATGGAAAAATGCTCAGGATCACTAGCAACAAGAGAAATGCAAATCAAATCCACAATGACTTTGCACCTCACCCCAATTAGAATGGCCCTCATACAGAATTCAACAACATATACTGGTGAGGATGTGTGGAGAAAGGTACCTTAATCCACTGTTGGTGGGAATATAAACTGGTACAGCCACTATGGAAGACAATATGGAGATATCTCAGAAAGCTGAATATAAACCTACCATATGACCTAGCCATCCAAGTCTTGTGAATTTATCCAAAGTAAATTAAATCAGCATATGAAAGAGTGATCTGTACCCCATGTTCATCTCAGCTCAATTTACAATAGCTAAGATATGGAATCAACCCAGGTATCCATCAACTGAGAACTGGATCAACACACACACTATGGAATACTACACAGTGGTTAAAAGAATGAAATCATCTCATTTGCAAGAAATTGCAACTGGAAACAATTATACATAGTGAAATAAGTCAGAACAAAAAAACAAATGCCATATCTTCTCTTTAATCTGTGGTAACAGAGTACCTAAAATGTACTCTATAGGAGTGAAACTGACACTTTGAGATGCATTGACTTTGAACAACCTTTGCTTGGACTGTCGAGGAACAATTTTTAGTCTGTTTGGTGTTTATTTCTTTTATCTTCATACTAATCAGTATAGGGTTAATTTTATGAGTATAAAAGTTAGCTGAAATATTGATCTCTGTAAAAACTAAGAATGGGAAAGGAAGGAGGAGGAAGAAGGATGAGAGTAAAAGTGGAAGGGTGGTTGTGGGGGAAGCATCCTCATGTTCTCAAATCTGTATATATTAAATGCATGAAGGTGTAGTCCTTAAAATAAATTTTTGAAATAAGCCAACCATGTTACCAAAATGTTGCTTATTGATTTGGATGAGAACAAATAAAGGCATATGAAAAACAAAGAAATTGGAAAGGCACCAAATAAATGAGCTATCAATGCATCTCAAGGGCCTAGAAAATCAACAGCAAGCCAAATCAAAATTAATAGGAATAAAGAAATAATTAAAGTTAGAGAATAAATAAAATTGAAACAAAATATGCAAAAGATCAGTGAAATGAGCTGTTTTTTAAAAAAATAAACAAACTTGATACACCATTGGCTCAACTAACCAAAGAAACTGGGAGAAGATACAAATCAATAAAATCAGACTGAAAAGAGAAATGTAATAACAGATATCACAGAAATAAAAAGAATGATCAGTAGTTACTACAAAGAGTTGTATGCCAATAAATTGGGAAACCTAAAAGAAATGGATATATTCCTAAAAAGATATGGTCTATCTACCAAAATTGAGTTGTGAAGACATAGGAAACCTAAGCAGATCAACAATCAATATGGTGGCAGGTGCTGTGCACAGCGGGTTAAAGCCTTGGCCTGAAGCACTGGCATCCCATATGGGCACAGGTTCGATAGGATTGGCTGCTCCTCTTCTAATCCAGCGCTCTGCTATGGCCTGGGAAAACAGTACAGGATGGCCCAAGTCCTTGTGCCCCTGCACCCACGTGGGAGACTCTGAGGAATCTCCTGGATCCTAGCTTTGGATCAGCGCAGTTCCACCCATTGTGGCCATCTGGGGAGTGAACCAGCGCATGGAAAACATCTCTCTCTCTGTCTCTCCCTCTCTCTGTAACTCTGTCTTTCAAATAAATAAAATATTTTTTAAAAATAACCAATATGGACATTAAAACAGTAATAAAGACCCTCCCAACAAAGAAAAGCCTAGGACCAGATGGCTTCAATGCTCAATTTTACCAAACATTTTAATGAGAACTAATTCTAGTTCTTCATAAGGTATTCAAAACAATTTAAAGGGAGGGAATCCTCCCAAACTCCTTCTACATAGCCAGCATTAACTTAATTCTTAAACCACAAAAAAATACAACTTAGAAAAATATAGACCAATATCCTTGATGAACACAAATGCAAAAATCTTCTACAAAATACTTTTTAATTGAATCCAACCACAAATGAGAAAGATCATTCACCCTACCAAGTGGGATTTATCCCTGATATACAGGGATGGTTCAACATTTAGAAATCAATCAATGTGATACATCACATTCCAAACTGAAGAACAAAACCACCTGATTATCCCAACAGATGCAGAGAAAGCATTTAATAAAATACAATATACATTCATGATGAAAACCTTAAGCAAGTAAGGTATAGAAGGAATATCCTTCAGCAAAATCAAGTTGATTTAGGACAAACCCACAGCCAACATCTTCTTGAATGGGGAAAAGCTGAAAGCATCCCCCTTAATATCTGGAACCAGACAAGGATTCCCACTCTCACCATTTCCATTAAATATAGTCCTGCAAATTTTAGCCTGGGCCATTGAGCAAGAAAAATAAATTAAAAGATACAACATGGGAAGGAGGAAGTCAAACTATCCCTATTTGCATAAGTCATGATTCTATATATAGGGGATCCAAAAGATTCCACTAAGAGACTCATAAAAGAGTTTGGTAAAGTACCAGATAAATAAAGTCAATATACAAAAATCAACAGCCTTAGTATACACAATTCCATGGCAGATAAAGAACTTCTAAGATCAATCCTATTCACAATAGCTACAAAAAAAAATAAGTACCTTGGAATAAATTGAACCAAGGATGTCAAAGATCACTATGATGAAAATTACAAAGCATTAAAGAAAGAAAAAAAGACACCAAAAAATGGACAAATCTTCCATGTTCATGGATTGGAAGAATTAATATCATCAAAATGTCCATACTACCTAAACAATTTATAGATTCAATGAGATCCCAATCAAAATACCAAGGACATTCTCTCAGATCTAGAAAATCTGTGTTGGGGGAGGAGGCAGTACAGCAACAGGAAGTTCTGAGTTGAACGGGGCAGAATAGACAGATAATAAGCAGAGGGGATACAGGCTAGTGACGAGAAATTCCTGCAAAGAAGCCCGGGAGTCCACCAGAGACTGCCCAGGTTCACGCTGAGGGAGCAAAGAGGAAGGAGAAGTGGCAGAGGCACAGCCAATGCAAAGCAGAGAGGCCCAATGATGAGATTGGCACTTCTCTCCCCCTCCAGTGAACCAGGTGAGATGTCACAAGTCCACAGAGCTACAGATAGTGATGGGCAGGGAAGCTTGGTGAGTTGCATTTGAAGCTCTAAGAAGAAGGAGAAATTATAGGGGATCCAGCAGAGATCAGACACACCCCCATCCACCTATGTCTCCCCACCTCCCCACAACTGGACATACAGCCGCAGGGAGAAGCCAAATTGATTGTTTACATTTTTGAGCATAAGCTGATGGCTGTCACATTTGCCTCCTGCGCACATGATCATCAACTGTGGGGGCTACCTCACAAGACCCCCCAACCTTTGAATGAGGATCACAGCATTACAGAATGATTCCCTCCCCACCACACAAGCTGTACAAAAAGGAGTAATCCTAAACATCAAAAACCAAGCTTGTTTCACACACCAGTGAGAAGTGAGCCTGGCCCCCAGTAGGCGGGGCTTAGTGCACCAAAGCTCTGGTACCAAGCTCCATCACAATCTAGAAGTAAATAGAGCTCCAGGAGGTGGGGCTGCATGCTTCCACTTGCAACACAGAGACTCCTAGCAGCTCATAGCAGAGGAAAATTGCACAGGCACAAAGTCACAAATTTAAAGACAAAATAAAAAAGAAATGCTGAAAAACAAAGGAAAAATCCTAAGAATAAGAAAGACTCTATGAACTATCCAGAGGAACAATACAAGTCTTCAATAATGGAGGCTTAAAGAGATTGAGGATATGCCAGAAAATGAATTCAGAAAATTAACAGATTATTTATTATTTAGAAGCAATCAGATGAGACAGACATAGGAATATCAGAACTAGAAGACAACTTTCTGCAAATTATACAGTCAGACCAAATACAAGAAGAATAAATTAGAAAATTAAAAATCACAGCTGGAAATTTACCAGATTATATCAAACAACCCAACTTATGAATCCTAGGAATTCTGGAAAGTGTGGAAAGAGAGAAAGGATTAGACGGCTTTATTAATGAAATAATAACAGAGAATTTCACCAATCTGGAGAAAGAGACTTCCACGTAAAAGAAGTACACAAAACTCCCAATAGACATGAAGTACACAGAACTCCCAATAGACATGACCAGAAAAGAACTTCACCATAACACTGTAGCAAAGTTCACCTCAGTGAAACACAAGGAACAGATCTTAAAATATGCATGAGAGATAGGATAAATCACATTCAGAGGAAACCCAACAAGACTCACTCTTGACTTCTCATCTTAAACCTTACAGGCAAAAAAGACAACTGTGAGACAGATTCCAAGTCCTAAGAGAAAAAAACTGTCAACCCAGATTACGGTACCCTGCAAAACTCTCATTTATGAATGAAGGAGAAATGAGGATCTTCCACAACAAGCAGAAATTGGACTTTAACACAAAACTATTAAAAGAGACAAGGACACTTTATAATGATTAAAGGATTAACTCAACAGGAAGATGAGACTATTATATGTACATGCACCTAATTACAGGGCACCTGGCTATTTACAATAATTGTTAAAGGACTGAAAGAGACACATAGACTCAAATACAATAGTAATGGGGGACTTTGATACCTCACTTTCAGCAATGGACAGATAAACCAGACATAAAATTAACAAGGAAACAACAGAGTTAATCAACACCATAGACCAAATAGACATAGCAGACATCTACAGAACCTTCGATCATACAACCAGGGACTTCTCAGCAGTGCATGGAACTTCCTCTAGGATTGACCATATGCCAGGCCATACAGTGAGTCTCAGAAAATTTAAAAAAAAATTGAAATCATAGCATGCATCTTCTCAGACCACAATACAAAGAAGCTGGAACCAACAACTCAAGAATCTACATCATATACAAACACATGGAGAATGAACATGTCTTTGAATGAAGAGTGGGTTATAGAAGAAATCAAAAACTTTCTGGAAATGAAGACAACAATACAACCTACCAAAATTTGTGGGCCACAGCAAAAGCAATGTTAAGAGGAAAGTTTATAGTAATTGGTGACTCATCTAGAAACAAGAAAGGCACCAAATAAACTATCTACGCACCTCAAGGATATAGAAAAACAACAGCAAACCAAACCCAAAAAATAGAAGAAAAAGAGAAGAAATCAACAAAATTGAAACAAATAAAATACAAAAATGCAAAATTTAGAGCTGGTTTTTTGAAAAAAATAAAGACACACCATTTGCCCACTGATGAAAAAAAGGAAAGAAGACCCAAAACAATAAAATTAGAGATGAAAAAGGAAAGGTAACAGACACAATAGAAATAAAATGAATCACCAGAAACTGCTACAGAGAGTTGTATGCCAAAAATCTGGGAAATCTAGAAGAAATGGATTAATTCCTGGAAGCACACAACCTACCTAACTTCAGCCATGAAGACATAGAAAACCTAAATAGACCACATAACCAAGATAGAAATTGACTCAGTAATAAAGATATTCCCAACAAAGAAAAGCCCAGGACTGGATAGTTTCACTGAATTTTATCAGACCTTTAAAGAAGAACTAACTACTATTCTTCCCAAGTTATTGAAAACAATTGAAAGGGAGGAATTTCCCCAAATTCTATGAAGCCAGCATCACATTAATACCTAACCAGGAAAAGATGCAACAGAGAAAGAGAACAACAGAACAAATTCCCTGTGTAGACACAAAATCCTCAACAAAATTCTAGCCAATTGAACCCAACAACACATCAGAAATATTAATTACCTGGACCAAGTGGGATTTATCCCTGGTATGCATAGATGGTTCAACATTCATAAAATTAATGTGATACATTACATTAACAAACTGAAGAACCAATCTATATGATTATCTAAATAGAAGGAGAGAAAGCATTTTATAAAGAGCAACACCCTTTCATGATGAAAGCTCTAAGCAAATTGGATTTAGAAGGAACATTTCTCAACACAATCAAGGTAATTTATAAAAAACCCATGGCCAGCATCTACAAAGAGATCAAGGAACTCCATGACAACAAAACAAATAACCCATTTAAGAGATGGGCCAAGGACTTAAACAGGCATTTTTCAAAAGAAGAAATACTATTGACCAAAAAACAAATGAAAAAAATGTTCAGGATCACTAGCTGTCAGAGAAATGCAAATTAAAACCACAATGAAGTTTCACTTCACCCCAGTTAAAATGGTTCTCATACAGAAATCAAGAAACAACAAATTCTGGAGAGGATGTGAGAAAAAGCTACCCTAATCCACTTTTGGTGGGAATGTAAACTGGTAATGCCAGTGTGGAAGGCACTATGGATATACCACAAAAATCTAAATATAGACCTACTATATGACCCAGCCATCCCACTCCTGAGAATTTACCCAAGGGAAATTAAATCAGTAAACAAGAGAGCTATCTGCACCTCCATGTTTATTGCAGCTCAATTCACAATAGCTAAGACATGGAATCAACCTAAATGCCCATCAACCAAAGACTTGATAAAGAAATCATGATATATGTACACTATGGGATACTACACAGTAGTAAAAAAAAGATCTGATCTTTTGCAATAAAATGGAGCAATCAGGAAAACTTCATACTTAGTGAAATAAGCCAGTAAAAAAGGACAAATACTATATGTTCTCCTTGATCTGTGAGAACTAATACACATAAAATGAAAGCTGTAGAAGTGAATTTGACACTTTGAGATGCGATGACTTGAAGAGCCCTGGTCTTGACAGTCGAGGAACTGTTTTTTAATTTTTTTTCTCTTCATACTATATGTTGAACTCTTTATTTAACATAGAATTAATGTATATAAAGTTAATTGAAAGTAGATCTCAGTAAAATATAAGATGGGGAATAAGAGAGGGAAGAGGAAGTTTGTAAGAATAAAACTGTATTGTTCTGCATACATTCCTATGGACTTACTTCTAAGGGTACAGTTTAAAAACTTGTCCTGGGACTCCAAATACTATTAAAATTACTGGTGGCCAGCGCCACGGCTCAATAGGCTAATCCTCCACCTAGCAGCGCCAGCACCCTGGTTCTAGTCCTGGTCGGGGCACCGATTCTGTCCCAGTTGCCCCTCTTCCAGGAAAGCTCTCTGCTGTGGCCAGGGAGTGCAGTGGAGGATGGCCCAAGTCCTTGAGCCCTGCACCCCATGGGAGACCAGGAGAAACACCTGGCTCCTGGCTTCGGATCAGCACGGTGCGCCGGCCGCAGTGCACCGACTGCAGCGGCCATTGGAGGGTGAACCAATGGCAAAAGGAAGACCTTTCTGTCTCTCTCTCTCTCACTGTCCACTCTGCCTATCAAAAAAAAAAGAAAAGAAAAAAGAAAAATTACTGGTAAAAATGACATCTCAATTGTTAAAATGATGCTATTAAGTGTAAAAGTGAACATATAGATAGGTTTAAATATTAAAAAGATCATAAAATGGCATCAAGTACCTGGTAATAATAATAGAATTAAAAAGGAGGGAATGTCCAACATGGGAAGCAATCTACACAGCAGATTCATAGAATCACAATCTCTAAGTAACACTCTGACCTCAGAATCAGCCCTTAAGGCATTCAGATGTGGCTGAAAAGCCCATGTGAGCAGTTCAGGCATGGAAAGCCAAGACACTGTGCCAAAAAAATCCTACATGAAGGATATCTCTGTGAGTGGGACCCCATTGGGAAGAAGGGGCAATCAGTATTTAGATTATAACTCTGAAGGGAGAGAACTTCCACTTTGCTTATGGCCTTGTCTAAATACTGATGTTGTTTGTGGTCACAAGTCTTCCATAGCCTTGGCAGCTCATGGAAAGAGCCTCAGGTGATAACTGACGTCATAAATAAGAGTCTCAATTGTTAACAACAGAAGTCACTGTGGATCTACTCCCCATGTAGGACCTCTGTTCTTAATGAGTTGTACTATGAGAGTTAACTTCAAAACTTGTACTCAAACAGTACTTTACACATTATGTGTGTTTGTGGGTGTAAACTCTTGAAATCTTTACTTAGTACAGAGTTGGTCTTCTGTATATAAAGTTAATTAAAAATGAATCTTAATGAAGAATGGGATGGGAGTGTAGAGATGAGATGGGAGTGGGGGTGGGAGTGGAGGTATGGGTGGAAGAAGCCCTATATTTCTAAAGTTGTACCTATGAAATTTGCATTCATTAAATAAAAGCTTTAAGAAATAGAAAAGGTGTGCTAAAATTCATATGGGAACACAAGATACCTGAATAGCTAAAGCAATCTTAGATAACAAAAACAAAGCTGGAGGCATCACAATATCAGATTTCAAGGCAAACTATAGGGGAATTATAATCTAAGCAGCCTGGTATTGGCAAAAAATAGATGGGTAGACTAATGGAATAGAATGTAAGCTCCAGAAATCAAGCCACATATCTACAACCAACTTATCATTGACAAAGGGGCTAAATTCAATCCCTATAGCAAGGACAGTCTCTTCAGCAAATGGTGTGGGAAAAACCAGATCTATGCATGTAGAAGTATGAAACAAGACTCCTAACTTACACAAATATTTTTAAAAGCTCTGAAGCCCATCAGTTTCACAATAAATGCCCAATGTTAGTGAACTCAATGTATCCACAGTCAAATCATACTACTGGCAAGTCCCAGATAAACTTCTTAACCATATTTACTAATATGTCTGCACAAAACATGTGAATGTTCTACCTGGGATCAATGAAAATTGTACATAGTTCAGTAACTTTGATTGAGTCCCATCTACCCCCTCCCCAAAATTAGTTAATGTCAAGCTTGGAATTTCTGTCAATTGAGTGTTTAAATTAACAGATTTTGGATTTTTTAAATTTGGGGATTGAGAAAATGGAATGTGTATAAGAAGTGGTCAGTCCTTGTTAAGTACTGTGATGAGAGGAGGCCACCTTATGTACAATCCAAATGCTTTCTATCAAGGAATCTACAATCATATTAGTAAATAAGACATGAAGACACATAGCTGTGCTGATTACTGCCACTTGTGTAGCTTGCATGGAATAGGTGGAAGACTGCAGCCCACTGAAGCTTTACAGAAAAGCATAATGTTCTTAGAGAACCAGGCATCCAGAGACCCAAGAGAGCCTCTGTCCCTAACACTGTGCTGTGCCCTGATGTCCACTGAGATGACAAGTTCGGGTGTCCCAAATAGTGATTTGCAAACTGAATTAAGAAGCAAATAGACCTGAGCTCATATAATAAGTCTTCACTTTATTAATTAAGTTGTTAGGTACATTGCATTACTCATTTAAATCAATTATGATATCATTTGGAATTACTTACTATGATTCAAACATTGTGATAGGTGTTTGGCCTGAATGGTCTCATTTAGTCCTTCTCTTAGACCCAAGAGATAAATGTATTACCATTTTTATGTCTAAAGAACGGAATACCAGAGAGTATGTTCATCTAAGATTCAAGTGTATCTCACCCAAAACCCAAACATGGAACTACTGCATCTCTGTCTCTCTTCAACACAACCAACAATGTAAAAATAACTCATGAAGTTATTTGTACTATTTTTTACCTAACTAGAGCTGCATGTCTGATTTTCTCACACTTGTAAGCATCATCAGTGACCAGTTGAATACACAATCTAAAGTATGTCGTCAACAAATACATGATATAGGAATAGATTAGGCAGGAAGATAACATAGAGATCATGTGTCCAGTGTCCAGCATTAATCTATCCCCTTCAACATAAGGTTGTTTCTTAATCTTTTTGAAGAGTTGATTCACAATGGTCAAGAACAACTGCCGTATAGGTCTAAAGACTGAAAGTATAATGACTTCATGCTGATACCTATGTGTCACTTAATGGCCTTAACATTAAAGAAATTAGAATTGGCGGGGTATTGCAGCTATTGTTTTTTTTTAACTTACTGAGGTTTCCAAATGGTAACTTTATGTTGCCAGCCAATGTAATATTTAAAATTTATAGGCAATAAAACATAGATGGGTCCCCAAAGAGTTGACATGAGCTGCACATGGGAAAGCAGTCTGCAATTTATGTCACTTGATGAGACAGTGATGACCGTAATCATACCTTAATTTCATAGACTAGCTTTCTTCAGAGGACCAGAAGATACTTGAACATATGGTTTGTGATCTTACTAACAAGCATCAGTAGTGACACATGAAGGTCCCTCACTAAACCTGCTGTGGACCACTAAGCATATTAACTCCCCACTGTCATGGCTGTAAGACTCCATTTATCTAACAAATTGAGTAGCCACTAAGAGTCTGACACAGAACGCATGATCTGCCCAAAATGGTGAAATAGCCTCTTCAGTTGACGTAGTGTGTATGTTTTCCAGTAAGTTTTCTTTATCCTTCTGGATGGATAAATTTCTTGCACTCAGCCCCTGACAGTCTCTCCATACTTGGTTCTTTCAATACTTGGTTGGCCTTGTGTAAGAACTGGGCAGCCCTGACTCATTAGAAAGCATGTGTTTTCATAGAATATCATGAGTGTATCCACCTTCACTAGCTATTTAAGTTGATGCGCCAATTCATTCTACTATACTCAGTCTTCTCATCTTTAAATCAAAAATACTGTGACTCACTTCACATTGTTGGAAATAATATTTGGGATACTGTGCATAAAGTACCTAACTACATAGATGATATTAAATACATATAAAATTTGTTCTCTTCTAGACTGCAGGAAGTGTGCAACCTTATGTTTTCTTACTTCTTGGCAGAGCTTCAGCTGAATTGGAGATAAAAATTTATGAAAGGAAGACATGGAAAGAAATTCAAAGTCATTAAATGATATGGATTATTTAATGAAATAAATAGAAAATTTGAAAGTTCCCAAGTTAAGAAACAAGAGGTTAAGACATACGAATGAATGAATACTTCTTAGAAAAAAGGATCCCATGAGTTGATAAAATTCCATTGCTCTGCCTCCTCTGAGGGCTTTAATATAGGCCTTTCCAAGAAAAACCTGTTTGACTATTTGAGCTGAGTGTCTGACATTTCATTTCTTCTACATAGCTTTTAATTTTCTCTTCTGTGAGTATCCCTTACTTGTTGACAAACCCAAGTCCCTAAGGTATGCTTGGTCCCAGGATCAACTCAGGTCAATTCTGTTGCAAACTGCCACACAATGTGGAACTGGAAGCCATGCTGTGCTGCATTTCTGAACTCATTTTCACATGCTAAGGAAAGACTTTCTCCCATTGCTTCAAAAGGGCTTCCTTGACCTGACCTTCGTAATCACAGTGTGCTGCCACCACTGAGCCTAGAATAGCTGACAGAGGAAGTATGCAGAAAGGAAAATGAGGTCTCATCTCATTGTCAAATCCATCATGGAAACTGCATACCTATGGCGACGTTACGTCTATCTTGGTCAGTGTACCTGCAGAACATCACTCTTAAGGGATTTAAATGAATAAAGTTAAATAAGGGGACAAGTTCAGAGAACAGATAAATGTTGAATGAAAAACACAGGGACTAGCAACCACAAGAAGCTTTTACCACCCCAGGTTAGAAGAGCATGAGAGTCACGGATGCACCCAGTAGGAGGGTAATCACACAGGAACACAGCCACTTCCGGATCTAAGTGGAAACAGAGTTATAACAGGGGAACACTCACCCTCTCTCCCCACACCCTCCAACCCCTGCCAATGCCCCCCTACGCTGGCCAACTTTAAATATTAGGAGGCCAGGAATCTAGTATTGCAGATAACCCACAATGCCAGAAGAATTGGGTTAGGCAAAGTGTCTGGTTCAGCTACAAAGTATATTGTAACTGAGATTTCTTCATGATAGATTAGTTCCTGGTGTTGAGTCCAATTCTCCTATGGAAGCATCCCCCTGACCTTTATAAGATTCTGTGAAGTGGCCCTGGTGTTGAGACTACTCAATAGATCTTCAACCAATCAGGTCATTCATTCCATTGAGCCTTAAACTAAACAGAGCTCCCTGGCCACACCCTATACAAGCCTCTAGATATTCACTGAAAGTAGACATTCTACTTATCTACAGAGCCACAGTATGCAGATAAAAGCTGCCACAGCAAAAAAGAAACAAAAAGAAACCAATGAGTATCTCCACAAATGCCAAAAAACAAACTCTCTGATTCAAGAAACAAGAATAAGGAAGACAACATGACACCCTCAAAAGAACACTACACTTCAATACTAGATTCTGAAGATGATGAGATGGAAGAAATGCCAGAAATGCAATTCAAAAAATTGATCATAAGATTACTTAGAAGTAATCAGAAGCAAATGCATGAACTACTGAAATCCATACAGGACATGAGAGAAAATTTCTCCCATGAAATTGAGAACTTACAGGAAAATAAAATGAAATGAAGAGTTCAACAGAACAAATACAAAGTGCAGTGGAGAGCCTTAACAACAGAATCAGTGAAACAGAAGGGAGAATATCAGATTCAGAATGCAAAGCATGGGAAATTATACAGTCAAACCAAAGACAAGAAGAGCAAATTAGAAAACTAAAAAATACTGTTGGGAATCTATAGGATATTATAAAATGACCCAACATATGGGTTCTAGGAGTTCCTGAAGGCATGGAAAGAGAGAAAGGATTAGAAGGCCTTTTTAGTGAAATAATAACAGAAAATGTACCTAATTTGGAGAATGAAAGGGACATCCAAGCATAGGAAGCACACAGAACTCCTAATAGAAATGACCAGGAAGGATCCTCACCACGACACATTGTAATCAAACTCACCACAGTAAAATATAAAGAGAAGAGTCTAAAATGTGCATGAGAGAAATGCCAGATTACTTTCAGAGGATCTCCAATCAGCCTCACAGCAGAGTTCTCACCAGCAATCCTAAAGAGAGAATGGTGAGAAATAGTCATAGTCTTAAGAGAAAAAAAAAACTGTCATCCCAGAATATTATACCCTGAAAAGCTCTCATTTATAAATGAAGTTGAAATAAAGACCTTCCATAACAAACAGAAATTGAAAGAATCTGTCACCACTAGTCCAACCCTACAAAAAATGCTTAAGGATGTGTTGCACACAGAAACATGGTTATCAATACAAAAGAAGGTAAATGAAGAAAATCTCTCAGTAAAAGTTTAAAGGAAATTCAAAGCAAAAAATAGGAATATTTTTGGAAAAATGGAAGGACAAAGTCATTACTTATCAATAGTCACCTTGAATGTAAAGGGCCTCAACTCCCCAGGGGAAAGACACATACTGGCTGATGTATTAAAAAACAAAACCCATCTATTTGCTGCTTACAAGAAACACATCTCACCAACAAAGATGCATGCAGATTGAAAGTAAAAGGATGGAAAAAGATATTCCATGCCAACAGAAACCAAAAAAGAGCTGGTGTAGCCATTTTAATATCAGACAATACAGAATTTAACACAAAAACTGTTAAAAGAGAAAAAGAAGGGCACTATGTAATGATTAAGGGATCAATTCAACAGGAAGATGTAACTGTTATAAACATATATGCACCTAATTGCAGGGCACCTGGCTATTTAAAAGAAATATTAAAGTATTTAAAGGGAGACTTAGACTCCAATACAATCATGATGGGGGACTTCAATACTCCCCTTTCTGCAATAGACAGATCAACCAGAGAGAAAAATCAATAAGGAAACAGCAGATTTAATTGACACAAAAGACCAAATGGACTTAACAGATATCTACAGAACTTTTCATTCAACAGTTGCAGAATACACATTCTTCTCTCCAGTACATGGAACTTTCTATAGGATCTATCAAATACTAGGCAATAAAGCAAGTTTCAGAAAATTCAAAAAAATCAAAATTATACCATGCATCTTCTTGGACCACAGTGGAATGAAGCTGAAAATAGCAAAACATGAATCTCTAGAACATATCCAAACACCTGGAGACTGAACAGTGGGTCATTAAAGAAAGTGAAAGAGAAATCAAAAAAATTCTGGAAAAAAATGAAGACAACAAAACAACACTTCAAAACCTACAGGATACAGCAAAAGCAGTGTTAAAAGGAAAGTTTACAGCAATAGGTACCTGCATCAAGAAATTGGAAAAGCAAAAATAAATGATCTATCAAGGCATATCAAGGATCTTGAAAAACAACAGCAAACCAAACCAAAAACTAGTAGGAGAAAATAGTTAAAATTAGAGAAGAAATTAACAAAATTGAATTAAAAAATACAAAAAAATCAGTAAAATAAGAGCTTGTTTTTTGAAAAGATGAACAAAATTGACACACCATTGGCCCAACTAAAAAAAAGGAGAGCGAAGATGAAATCACTAAAATTAGACATGAGAAAGGAAATGTAACAAGACACCACAGAGATCAAAATATTCATCAAAAATTACTACAAAGAGTTGTATGCCAACAAACTGGAAAACTCAGAAGAAATGGATAGATTTTTGGACACATACAACCTACCTAATTTAAACTTGAATATAGAAAACCTAAACATACCCATAACCAAGATGGAAATTGAATCAGTGGTAAAGGCCCTCCCAACAAAGAAAAGCCCAGGACTGGACAGATTCACTGATTAATTCTACCAGACATTTAAAGAAGAACAAATTCCAGTTATTCTCAAGTTATTGAAAATAACTGAAAGGGAAGGAATCCTCCCAAATTCTTTCTATGAAGCCAGCATCACCTTAATTCCTAAACCTGAAAAGTTGCAACAAAGAAAGAAAATTACAAACCAATTGCCTTGATTAACATAGATGCAAAAACCCTCAACAAAATTTCAGCCAATTGAATCCAACAGACATCAGAAAGATCATCCACCCAGACCAAGTAGGATTTATCCCTGATATGCAGGGATGGTTCATAATTCATTAATCAATCAATGGGATACATCACATTAACAAACTTTTCAGAACAAAATCATATGATTATCTCAATGGATACAGAAAAAACATTTGATAAAATACAATATCCTTTCATGATGAAAAATCTGAGAAAATTGGGTATAAAAGGAACATTCCTCAACACAATCAAGATAAGCCAGCATCATTTTGAAAGGGGAAAGTTGGAATCACTTCCACTGAGATCAGGTACCAGACAGGTACCTGACAGGTGATCTCACCATTGCTATTCAATATAGTCCTGAAAGTTTTAGCCAGAGACATTAGGCAAGAAAAATAAATCAGAGGGATACAAATTAGGAAAGAGGAAGTCAAACTATCCCTATTTAGAGATGACAGGATTCTATATAGAGAGGATCCAAAAGATTCCATTAATAGAATATTGGAACTCATAGAAGAGTTTGGTAAAGTTCCAGGAGATAAAGTCAATGCACAAAAACCAGAGTCTTTGTATACACAGACAATGCCACAGCTGAGAAAGAATTTCTAAGATCAATCCCACTCACAACAGCTACAAAAAAATCAAATTCCATGGAATAAATTTAACCAAGGATGTCAAAGACCTCTATGATGAGAATTACAAAACATTAAAGAAAGAAATAGGAGAAGATATAAAAAGGGGAAAATCTTCCATGTTCATGGCTTGGAATAATATAATCAAAATGTCCATTAATCTGAAAGCAATTTACAGATTAAATGTGATACCAATCAAAATACCAAAGACATTATTTGCAGATTTAGCAAAAACATCTACAACCAACTTATATTTGACCAAGGAGCTAAAAGCAATCCCTGAGGCAAGGACAGTTTCTTAAACAAATGGTTCTGGGAAAACTGAATTTCTACATGCAGAAATATGAAGCAAGACCCCTGATCTTACACCTTACACAACATTCCACTCAATGTGGATTAAAGATCTAAACCTACTACTCAATACCATCAAATTATTAGAGAACATTGGGGAAACCTTGCAAGACATTGGCACAGGCAAAGTGTTCTTGGAAAAGACCCCAGAGGTACAGTCAAAGCCAAAATTAACAAATTGTATTACTTCAAATTGAAAAGTGTCTATATGGAAAAACAGGAAAGTGAAGAGTCAACTAACAGAATGGGAGAAATTATTTTCAATCTGTACAACTGATAAAGATTTATAACCAGAATTTTCAAAGTGATCAGGAAACTCCACAATGACAAAGGAAGCAACCCAGTTAAGAGATCGGCGTAGGACTTAAAGACATTTTTCAAAAGAAGAAATCAAAATAGCCACCAGATGCAAGAAAATATGTTAAGGATCACTAGCCATCAGGAAAATGCAAACCACAATGAGGTTTTACTTCACTGCCATTAGAATGGCTTTTCATACAGAAATCAACAAAAAACAATTGCTGGAGCAGATGTGGGGATAAAGGTACCCTAATCCACTGTTGGTGGGAATTCATACTGATAAAACCACTATGGAAGACAGTTTGGAGATACCTCAGAAATATGAATACAATCCTAACATATGATCCAGGCATCCCACTCCTTGGAATTTACCCAAGAGAAATGAAATCAGCAAATAAAAGAGATACATGCACCTGCATGTTTACTGTAACTCAATTTACAATAGTTAAGACATGGAAAAAAACCTAAGTGCCCATCAACAGAAGACTGGATAAGGAAATTATGGGATATATGTACTCTATGGAAGACTACACAGTAGTAAAAAAAAGTGGAATCCAGTCATTTGCATCAAAATGGATGAATCGGAAAACACCATAATTAGTAAGCCAATTCCAAAGGGACAAATAACACATGTTCTCCATAATCTGTGACAACTAACAGACCACTTAAAAGGAAATCTGGAGAAGTGAAATTGACACTATGAAATGCAATGACTTGAACAGCCTTTGTCTTGACTCTCAAGGAACAGTATATTTTTTATATTATTTTTAATACCATTGGTTGAACACTTTACTAAACAAACATAGAATCATTCACTGGTGTATAAATCCAACTTAAAATAAATCCCAGTAAAAAAATAAGAGTGAGAATAAAAGAAGGAGGAACTGTATAGTTTGGCACACATTCCCATGAACTTACCACTAAGGGTAAAGTTAAAAACTTGCCATGGGACTCCAAATCCCATTAAGTTGTTAAGATGGGTAGTAATAATGCCATCTTATAAAGTGATAATATTTTAAGTGTATAATTGATCATATAGATAAGATTAAGTATCAAAGGGGTTACATAAATAAGACCAAGTGTGTGGTAGTAACAATAATATTAAAAAGGAGAAAATGTTCCAACATGGGAAGCAGTCCACACAGCAGACTCACAGAATGACAAATGCCATAAACAGCACTCTGAAGTCAGAATCAGCCCTTAAGGCATTCAGATCTGGCTGAGAAGCTCATGAGATCATTTTAGGCATGGAAAACCAAGACACTGTGCCAAAAAACGATCTACATGAAGGATCTCTGTGTGTGAGACCCCAGTGGAAAGAATGGGCCATAAAGGAAGGATGTACTTTTCTCTGAAGAAAGGAGAGAACTTCAACTTTGCTTATGGCCTTGTCTAAATACTGACACATCACTCTCTGAGCTCCATGGTTGCCTAGAGCAGCTCATAACATAGGGAACCATGCTCACAGGAAAGACTCCACAGATCATATATGCAGTTCATAAAGCAGTGAAGAAGAGTGCTGAGCACCCTGGGTTCTAACACCTGGGCATTCCACAGCTGGGAAGAGAAGGATTGGTTGTATTGGTTGTACCCATAGATGACCATTCTGCTCCATCAAGATAACCAAAGAAGAGCTACCACGCACAACTTGGGTGTTACCCTGGATACTAGCCCCATTGTGTAACACTGGACAGAGCTCCTTGGCCAGCCCTAGCACTCATGTCTTGGTGGTCACTGAAAGTTTAAATGTTCCACTAAGTCACAGAGGTACAGATCAAGCCATCAGACAAAAAAAATTCTATAAATGCTCAAAAATAAAGCTAAAAATTCAGGAAACAAGAATAAGGAAGATACTATGAGACTCCCAAATGAACACTGTAACATTTGATATTAGAATGTGATGATGAAGAGATTAAGGAAATGGAGGAAATGAAATTCAAAAAGTAATTAGTTTGCTAAAAAGCAATCAAAGCAAATTCACACATTAAAGAAATATATATATATGATAGGAATGAAAATTTTTCCAGGAAATTAAGATCCAAATGAGATCAAAATTGAGAAAGCAAAATTAAATACTAGATACAGAGATTTCAACAGATCAAATAAAAAATACAGTGGAAAGTCTTAACAACAGAGTTGGAAAAGCAGAAGAAAGAATATTTGAGCTAGAAGACAAATCTCTGGAAATTTTATAGTCTGACCAAAAACAAGAAGAAGTTAGAAAACTTAAAAGCAGTGTAAGAGATATCTGGGATACTATCAAAGGAATGAACATACAAGACTTAGGAGTGCCTGAGGTATGAAAAGACAGAAGGGACTGGAAGACCTATGTAGTGAAATAATTACAGAAAACTTCCCTAACTTCGAGAAGGAAAGGAATGTCCAAGTACAGGAAGTACATAGAACTCCTAATAGATATGGCCAGAAAAGATCTTCACCATGACAAAGAGTAAACAAACTTTCCACAGTAAAGCATAATGAAAAGATTGTAAAATATGCAAAAGAGTAATGCCAGATAACTTACAGAGGATCTCTGATTAGACTCATAACTGACTTCTCATAGGAAACACTACAGGCTATTAGATAATAGCAAGATATAGTCCAACTATTAAGAGAAAAAAACTCAACTGAGAATGCTGTACCTTGCAAAGCTCTCATATATAAATGAAGGTGAAATAAAGACCTTACTTAACAAACAGATATTGAAAGAATTTATCACCACTTACTGAGCCTTATAAAGGATGCTTGAGGATATCCTACACACAGAAGCACAGAAAGAAAGCCATCATCATGAGCGAATGTGAAAACAGAAAACCCCCAGTAAAAGCAAAATAGAAATCTAAAGCAAAAGATAGGAACACTAGTGGAAAAATGGCAGGGCCCAGTACGTACTTATCAATAGTTACCCTAAATGTAAATGTCCTCAATTCTCCAGTTAAAAGATCCAGACTGGCCAAATGTATTAAAAAATGAGATTCATTAATGTGATGCATACAAGAAACACACTTCAGTAACAAAGATACACATAGACCGAAAGTTAAAGGATGGAAAAAGATACTCCATGTTAATGGGGAAAAAGGGGGCAGGTGTAGGCATCCTAATATCAGACAAAACAGATTTTAATACAAAAACTGTAAAAAGAGACAAAGAAGGACACTATATAATGATTAAGGAATCAATACAACAGGAAGACATAATAATAATACCTGTATATGCACCCAACAAAAGGGAGCCTGGCTACCTAAAGGAACTATTAACAGATATAAACGGAGACATAGATTCTAATACAATAGTAACAAGGGACTTCAACACCCCATTTTCATCACTGGATAGATTAAGCAGACAAAAAAAATCAACAAAGAAACAACAGAGCTAATCGACACTATGGACCAATTGGACCTAACTGATATCTATAGAACTTTGCACCCCACAGTGGCAGAAAACACATTCTTATCAGTAGTTCATGGAACTTCCTCTAAGATAGACCATATACTAGGCCATAAAACAAGTCTCAGCCAATTAAAAAAATCAAAACCTTTTCATGCACCTTCTCTGATAACAATGGATTGACACTCAAAACAAACAACTCAAGAATCTCAAGAACATATGCGAATACATGGAGACTGAACAATATGCTCCTAAATGAACATTGGGTAAATAGAAATCAAAAGATTTCTGGAAACAAATGAAGATGACAATACCTCATATCAAAACTTATGGGATACAGCAAAAGCAGTGTTAAGAGGAAACATAGTAATTAGTGCCTACATCAATAAACTGGAAAGTTACCAAATAAATGTCAATGAATCTCAAAGACCTAGAAAAACAACAAACCAAACCCCAGATTAGTAGGAGGAAAGAAAACTAAAAATAAGGGAAGAAGTAAAGAATATTGAAACCAAAAAAAATGCAAAACATCAATGAAATGAAGAGCTGATTTTTTGAAAAAAAAAAAAACAACAAAATAGACATACCATTGGCCCAACGGACCAAAAAAAAAAAAGAGAGAGAGAGAGAGAGAGAGAGAGAGAACCCAAATCAACAAAATCAGGGATGAAAAAAGAAATGTAACAACAGATAACACAGAAATAAAAAGAATCATCAGGAATTACTAAAGAGAACTGTATGCCAACAAATCGGGAAACCTAAAAGAAATGGATAGATTCTTGGACACATACAACCTACCAATATTGAATCATGACAACATGGAACACCTAAATAAACCAATAACCAAGACAGAGACTGAATCACTAATAGAGACCCTTCCATCAAAAACAAACAAACAACAAAAAAACAGAACAGATTGCAAAGGTTTCACTACTGAATTCTACCAGACATTTAAAGAAAGACAAATTCCAATTCTCCTCAAGGCATTCAAAACAATTAAAAAGGAGGGAATCCTTCCAGACTCCTTCTATGAAGTCTGCATCACCTTAATACCTAAGCCATAAAAAGACATGACAGAAAAAGGAAACTATAGACCAATATTGCTGATGAACATAGATGAAAAATCCTCAACAAAATACTAGCCAATATAATCCAACAACACATCAGAAAGATTATTCACCCAGACCAAGTGGGATTTATCCCTAGTATGCAGGGATGCTTCAACATCTGAAAATCAATAAATGTGATAAACCACATAAGAACCAAAACCACATCATTATTGCAATAGCCACAGAGAAAGCTTTTGACAAAATTTAACACCGCTTTATGATGAAAAACATAAGAAAACTTGGGATAGAATGAACATTCCTCAACACAAAGTAATTTATAATAAACTCACATCCAGCATCCTACTGAATGAGGAAAAATTGGAGGCATTACCATTAAGATCTGAATGAGAAAGAAATTGGAGGCATTCCTATTAAGATAAGGATGCCCACTCTCACCACTGCTATTTAATATAGTCCTAGAAATTTTAGCCACAGCCATCTGGCAAGAAAAAGAAATCAAAGGGATTTAAATAGGGAAAGAAGAAGTCAAACTCCACCTATTTGCTGATAACATGATTCTATTTATTGGGAACCCAAAAGGCTCCACCAAGAGACTATTAGTACCCAGAAAAGAGCTTGGTAAAGTAGCAGGATATAAATCAACACACAAAAATCAATAGTCTTTATATACACAGACAACAATATAGCTGAGAAAGACCTTCCAAGATTTATCCCATCCATGATATCTACAAAAATATTTAAATACCTTGGAATAAACTTAACCAAGTGTGTCAAAGATCTCTACAATGAAAACTACAACACATTAAGAAATAGAAGACATAAAAATGGAAAAATATTCCATATTCATAAAGTACAAGAATCAACATCTTCAAAATGTCCATACTACTGAAAGCAATTTATGGATTTGATACAATCTCAATGAAAATGCTAACATCATTCTTCTCAGCTGTAGAATAAATGGTGTTAAAATTCATATGGAAATACAAAAGATCCTAAGTAACTAAAGCAATCTTAAACAACAAAAACAAAGCTAGAGGCATCACAATACCAGACCTCAAGTCATACTATAGGGCAGTTATCATCAAAACAGCCTGGTACTGGCACAAAAACAGGTGTGTAGACCAATGAAACAGAATAGAATCCCCAGATATTAATCCACACATCTACTTATCTCTAGCAAAGGAGCAAAAATCAATCCCTGGAGCCGAGACAGTCTCTTCAACAAATGTCGATGGGAAAATTGGATCTCCACATGCAGAAGCAGGAAACAAGATCTCTACCTTACAACTTACACAAAAATCCACTCAAAATGGACTAGAGACCTAAATTTGTACACGATACCATCAAATTACTAGAAAACATTGGGGAAACCCTAAAAGACGTTGGAATAGGGAACAACTTCTTGGAAAAGACCCCAAGAACACAGCCAATCAAAGCCAAAACTAACAAGTGGAATTCCATCAAACTGAGAAGCTTCTGCACTGCAAAAGAAACACTCAGTAAAATGAAGAGACAACTGACAGAATGGGAGAAGATACTTGCAAACTTTAACTATCAAAGGATTAACTACCAGAATCTATAAAGAGCTCAAGAAACTAAACAACCACAAAGCAGATAACCTAGTCAAGATATGAGCAAAGGACCTGAACAGACATTTTTCAAGAGAGGACATTCAATGGCCAACAGATACATGACAAAAAATGCTCAGGATTGCTGGCCATCAGAGAAATGCAAATCAAAACCAAAATGAGGTTTCACCTCACCTCTATTGGAATGGCCTTCATACAGAAACCAACAAACAACAAATGCTGATGAGGATGTGGGGAGAAGGGCACCTTAATCCACTGTTGGGGGGAATGTAACTGGTACAGCCACTGTGGACAACAATATGGAGATATCTCAGAAAGCTGAATATAGAGCTACTGTATGATCCAGACATTCAACTCCTGGGAATTTACCCAAAGGAAATAAAATCAGCATATGAAAGAGTGATCTGTACCCCCATATTCATCTCAGCTCAATTTACAATAGGTAAGATATGGACTCAACCCAGATATCCATCAACTGAGAACTGGATAAAGAAATTATGGTACACATACACTATAGAATACTACACATTGGTTAAAAAATGAAATTTTTTCATTTGCAAGAAATTGGATGCAACTGGAAACCATTATACTTAGTCAAATAATCCAGTCCCAAAAGACAAATATCATATAATCTCTCTGATCTGTGCTACAGAGTACCTAAAATGTAATCTAAAGAAGTGAAACTGACACTTTGAGATGTATTGATTTTGAATAGCCTTTGCCTTGACTGTCAAGGAACAATATTTTTTTCTAATTTGTCTGTTTGGTTTTGTTTCTTTTTTCTTCATACTAATTGATGAACTCTCTACTCAGAGTAGGGTTAATTTTATGAGCATAAAAGTTAACAGATAAATTTATCTCTGTTAAAAATAAGAATGGAGGGGTTGGTGCTGTGATGCAGCAGGTTGAAGCCCTGTCCTGAAGTGCCAGCATCCCATATGGGTGCTGGTTCTAGTCCTGGATGTTCCTCTTCCAATCCAGCTCTCTGTTATGGCCTGGGAAAGCAGTACAGGATGGCCCAAGTCCTTGGACCCCTGCACCCATGTGGGAGACCTGGAGAAAGCTCCTGGCTCCTGGGTTTGGATCAGTGCAGCTCTGCCCATTGTGGCCATCTGGAGAGTGAACCATCGGATGAAAGATCTCTCTCTGCCTCTCCTATCTCTGTGTACTCTTTCAAGTAAAATAAAAAAATAAATATGAAGATAAAAATAAATAAGAATAGAAAAGGAAGAGAGGAGGAAGTAGGACGGGAGAAAGAATGGGAGGGATATAGGGGGAAAATCATTATGTTCCCAATTCTGTATATATTAAATATATGAAATTGTATACCTTAAACAAGATAAAATAATAATAAAAAATTATGCCAAAAACAAGCAGTGTTGGCCATAGAGGATCAGCTCAGTCAGGGGAGAAGGTGGAGGGAGGCTCCATGTCCCATTGCAGACAGAGTCTGAGTGGCACAGGATTTCAAGGCTGGGAGTGCTATTTCAAGGCACGAAAATGAAAAATGGAAATGTAATCCCACAGATGTGCCAGATGCCTCAGTTGGTTTCCCACACAAATTGGAGTCTGCTGTTCCCTTCTTTGGGGGCCTTGTTTCAAACCTACACCCCCCAGATTTCATTTACAATCTCAGAAATTCATTTATTATTCCCAGCTGGATCTGTGTCCAGGGCTCAGAAATGATATTTGTAATCATTAGGATTTGGGCAAAGTGAGAACAGGAAATACTCTCTCCAATATCCTTTCCATCCCCTGGACATCACCTCCTATTATTCAAGCCTGTCAAGTCACCTAAGTGTTGATAATGGGATCCTGGAGATAGAGCCCCACCAAATAGATAGAGCCCCATGAGAATCCCCTTCTAGCTATTTTGCTATATGAATTTTGGATGCAAGTCAGAAACAAATATGTAAGCTTTCTGAATGAGATTTATCAAAATTAGGCAGTGTCTAGTTCTATATTTCCTAAGTACTTTAATATTAGACATGAAAAATGGACGTTGTTCTCCAGTTGGTTTTTGCCATCTCACCTTCAAAACAAATCCTGGCAGTACTTTCCTCACTGGAGTGTTGTGAGGCTGGAGGAGATAAGCATTAACCCTTCTCAAGTTGTTTGTTGAATGGACAGGGGGTGGGTGCAGGTGTAGAGTTAGATAAATAAACATAAGCAGGGACAACTGAAGACTGACAGTTCCTCATTGATGGTAGGTGAACTTCACGTTCATCCTGCGCAGGGTCCTCAATAGGTAATTAATGAACATGTGGGCTAGGGGAACAAAGCTTTGTTTTTCACTTTTGTGGGTCTTGTTTTTAAACTTTCAGTCTGTAAATTTTATATCCCTATAGCCAGTATCTAGTTTTTTCAAAAAAGGCAAATATTAAGCAACAACCCACAGTTGTAACAGGGTAGGCCAAAGGCATACCTTTCCACAGGGCCTACTTATGTATGAGTAGAAGCCCCTGGGGAATTTTAGATGCACAGATCTCCTACTTGGAAGACGTAGTTCCTATGGGCAGTAGGTATGTTGGGTATTGTGTACTTAGGGATGCTTTGTGTCTAATTTGGTACTTGATTATGATTTACATCTCATAAAAATCACTCTATGTAGTCATTTATAAATACAACCTAGTTTGGCTGAATCTGGTCAACTTATAATAATAAACACTAATATGATGGTGATCATCAGCATTTCATATAAGTGATTAATGTGCATCAACACATAAAATCTCCCAGTAAACTTGTAAATCAGGTACTGTTTGCATTCCCACTCTCCTGATTCCACAGAGAAAGTGAGTAATGTCACACTACCACAAGCCAAATAAACGGCAGGGCCAGGATGCTAATCCAACTCTCAGAATCCATATTAAGCCCTTGGTCACTACAAAACTTTATATTTAATAGGTTAGAAAAGGGAGGCCTAAAAGGGAAAACAATTGGTAGTGCCAGAGTTAATGTAATTAATTAATCAGTGAAGGTTTAGTAAATATTTCCCAGAAGCCAACAAAATGGGAAGGCACAGGGCCGGCACTTTGTTTTAGCCAGTAAAGCTGCTGCCTGCAGTGCCAGCATCCCTTAGGGGTGCTGGTTCGAGTACCAGCAGCTCCTCTTCCAACCCAGCTCTCTGTTACGGCCTGGGGAAGAAGTAGGAGATGGCCCAAGTCCTTGGGCCCCTGCACCCATGTGGGAGACCCAGAAAAATCTCCAGGCCCCTAGCTTTAAGATCGGTGCAGCTCCAGCCATTGTGGCCATCTGGGGAGTGAACCAAGGGATGGAAGACTTCTATCTCTCTCTCTGCCTCTGCCTCTCTGTAATTCTGCCTTTGAAATAAGTAAATAGGGCCTCTGTCTTTAATGTGTTGTACTATGCGAATTAACAATAAAACTACTACTCAAACAGGACTTTATACTTTGTGTATCTGTGTGGGTGAAAACTGTTGAAATCTCTACTTAGTATATACTAAATTGATCTTCCATATATAAAGATAATTTAAAATGAATCTTGATGAAGAATGGGAATGGGAGAGGGAGTGGGAGATGGGATGGTTGCTGATGGGAGGGAAGTTATGGGGGGAAAAGCTGCTATAAACCAAAAGCTGTACTTTGGAAATTTATAGTTATTAAATAACACTTGGAAAATAAATAAATCTTTTTAAAAAGGTATCAAGAACTGGATGGGGAGATTACTTCTTTGTCTCCACAGAGATGGAACTTGAGTGAGGAGGTAGAGCAACATGACCAGGCGATGGCACTAAAGTATGATACATGGGGACTGTGCAGCTGGAGGACCAGGAACAAGACAGCATCTAGGCACAGAGGTGAGAGCTGAAGGTGACTGAGGCTGGAGCCCTGGCTCCTGAAGCCCCACTGCACTTGGAGGAGCACCTAGAATCCTCTCAGTGGCCTTGGAATGTCAGGATGATCTGGCTCTGCCCACCCCTGGAAGCCCATCACTGCCATCTTCCCTGGTCCTCTCTGTGGTCAAGCCCCCAGCTGTTTTCAGTTTCCTAGTGTTTCAGTGTCTGTCTTGACACATGTCCCCTTCACATCTGCTTTTCATTCTGCCTAAAATGCTCTTCT
This sequence comes from Sylvilagus floridanus, assembly GCA_949820135.1. Classification (NCBI taxonomy): domain Eukaryota; kingdom Metazoa; phylum Chordata; class Mammalia; order Lagomorpha; family Leporidae; genus Sylvilagus; species Sylvilagus floridanus. Next base: position 160,159,620 of record OX463241.1, on the reverse strand, counting down.
GCCTCTTCCCAAAGCTGACTTGATATTGATTCTAGGCTTGTTTCAATGGTGTCTCTCCAGAGAGGCCCTTCTGAGCCACCACTTCAGTAGTTCTCTCCAGTAGTCTTAAGTTGTCATTGTTAGGACTTGAATTATGTCACCCCCAAAATGTATACACTAAAGTCCTAATTCTCAGATCTTCACAATGTGACCTCATTTGGAGATGGTTTTTGCAATGGTTGCCAAGTGAAAATGAGGTCATCATGGGATAACATAACATCATTATGGGATGTCCTAATCCAATATGGCTTGTGTCATCGTAACAAGGAGGAATTTGGACACAGACAGGCACACCATCACAATGGCTGTGAACATGAAGACAGAAATTCGAGCAATGTCTCCACAAGCCACAGAATTCAAAGATAGCCAATAAAACAGTAGGAGCTAAGGAAGACTCATGAAACCCAATCCTGCCTATACCTTAGTTTCAGACTTCTAATGTCTAAAACAGTGAGACAATGAACTGGAAAGCCACATAGATTGTGATACTTGGTTACAGTTGCCCTAGAAAACTAGGATGCAATACAATTTTTATGGGTTTTCTTAGCTCTCTAGACTATGAGCCCCACAGTCAGCACATGGCTTCTTCAGCCATCAGTGCTCTTAATGAGAGCTGGCACATGACAGGTACTTAAGGAACTCTCATCATTAACTGATTCTCCTCTCCTCCCCACCAGCCTCACTCTCATCCCCCTCCTTTCTGTTTCCTTCATCTAATCCCCTCTTCTCTTTCTTTTCCCCTTACTTACAAAGTGATTTCTAGGTGAATGACCTCAAAGTTTCTAGAACTTGGTCATAGGTTGACATAGGTAAAAATCAGAGGTCCTGAAGACTCCTATAAACTCTGCCTTCACCAAAAAACACTTTGTTCTTCTTTGGCAGTCTTAAGAATAGCTTAGACTCTAAACGTGAATCACACAGGGAGGCAGTATCCCACAGGAAAAGTGGAAAGCATGTGATCCTACCTAGTTGCTCCAGCCTGAAGATCCCTGGTTCTTTCTCATCCTAATTATATGTAACTGACATTTGCTTTGACCTCTGAGTCATATTTGTCTAAAACTAGGAATTCTGTGTCCAACAGCTCAGTCAGCTTATCACACTTAACAATATACTGTAAGTCTTTAAATGATGATAAATATTGATTTACATCTTTATGTTTGCAATATTAAAATATATTCATGCATATCTATTCTATATACCTATACATATATAGTCATCTATTTAGTCAATCCTTATTACTATACATTTAGATATCTTCCAAATTTTATTCTGACAGTGCATTTAATAAACTTTCCAATATAGTCATTTGTGTGAATGTCTCCAATTTTTTCTTAGGCTGTTTCACATTTCCTTAGGATCAACTTCTTCAGGATATACTTAGGTTTAAGAAAATGCAAATTTTAAGATGCCTTCTACGTATCACTAAATTGCTTCCCGGAAAATTTCAGTTGATTCATTGTCCCACTAGCAATATGTAAAAGTCCCTCCAACACCATACATTGGCATTCTTCCACACATTATTAGCTGGGCGATAGTGGATGTTTTCCCACCTTCATAAGCCATCACTCAACTCTTCTCATCTCCTTCTGTGCTGCTATTTCTTGCACTGTACCTCCCTGCTCCCTTTGCTGCAGATATCCCAGGTGGCAGCTTCACCCAGGCTCTTTACCCTCCCAATCACCTGGAGTCTTTCTGGATTTGGCGCAGTGGTAAACCCTAAAGAGCATCAGACAATAGGCAAGAGAGCCCTACTCTGCCTTCTACCAGGTTGGCCTACGGTTTTACCAGTGGCTTTGTTTCTCTTCCTATGGCCACAATGCTTGTCTGGAAGCTCCTCCTTCACTGCCTCATTCCAAAAACCTGTTCCTTCCACATCCATGAGGACCCTGCATGGAAAAGTTTTCCTATGCCACTGTTGCATTCCTGTAGATTTCTTAACTCTGCCCACACCTCTACGTAGTCCCTTCAAGGACTGCTTTGGGCATGCCATCAACCTCCAACTACTACCGCTGTCTTATTGTCATTTTAGCTCCCCACCCTGCTATTGCATTCACCAGTTTTATATGTTGCAAAGAACCACACACACACACACACACACACACACGTCTGTTTTTCAGCGCTAAAACAAAATTCCTGGGGCTGAGTAATGTAAAAAGAAAAGGAAAGCTGTGAGCTCCCCATTCTGGAAGCTGAATGTCCAGAATCAGATGACCCCATGTGTCCAGTCCCTTGTGAGGGCCTCGAGGTGGCTGTCTTCATGCAAGGAAACTGTGTGAGATGGAGCAATCATGTGGTGAGACGGGAATCCAGAGAGCAAGGAGGGACTGGTCTTGCTCTTTATATAACAAGTCAGTCTTATGAGAACCATTTCACTCCTTGAAACCACCATTAATCTCTTCTAAAAGGCAGTGCCCTCAATAACCTAACAGCTTTCAACCAGATCCTACCTCTTACAGGTAAACCATGTCTAATACCACCATCCTGGAGATGAAGTACAGGAGCCTTTTGGGGACAGGCACATCTGCATGTGTGTGTGTGCGCATGTGTGTGTCTTTCATTAGTCCTTTGTTGCCAATATTTTCCTTGGTCTTTGGATTCTCAGGTGCTGTTTTTTTGTTGATTATAAAACAAAGGAATCTTAATGTGATTTGAGGCAATGGGAAATCAAGCAAAAAGGCTGAATTCTAGGATGATGTTACAGATAAATTCTATAATCTAGAGTAAACACAGTTATGGGAAATAGGAAAATGGATTGAGAAATTTTTCTGAAGCAGAGATAAGCTAGATATAATTGAATGAGCAGATATGATTATGTGAGTTAACACTTAGCCTGGAAACTAGATTTCTTTAAATGATTCAAAGTGTTTACTTCTCTTATGTAGAAAATGTCTTTTTGAAGGTTGTGTTCATGTCATTCATTGGATATACAAGAACTTTCCTCATGGTGATATTCAACCGATATTAATTATAGAAATCAGCCTCTTTCTTATTCAAGACTAGATGAGAGAATTCCATGAGCCCAAATCCTCATCTCCATTGCAAGGTGGGAAGATCAACATTCACAAAGGTAAAATAACAGAGTTACACAGCTACAGAACAAACAAACTCCCAGAAGAAAAGGAATTCAAACATAAACCCTTTGTCTTTATATTTGATGCTGCTGTCACAGATTCAGATACTTAACAAACACAATGCACTCCAATTGGATATCATGAATATTTAACAAAAACCAGATTTAGCCCATGTGAAATAGTGCTTCTGAAATGTCCAAATGCTCAAATATTATGACGCATTCTAATTCAGTGTAAAAGTGTTAAAAGATAATACTGAAATAATGGTTAAAAACTGTTAATTGGAGAAAAATTGATAAAAAAAATTGTAAGAACCATCTTTAAGTGAAACAAGTATTTTTTAAAAAAATCCCTTGTGAGTAAAAATATAAAGAAAGAAGTGGCAAAAAATGCTCACTCTGATATCAGTTCGAACTGTTGTACCCAGTAAAACGGTTAGTGGGGGCTGCTGGAAATGGATTTCCCTAAATGGAAGGTATATGTTGCAATTGGGAGTCTATTGATTTTTGGTAAGCTAACTGGAATTAGTGGGCCAGAAAATGTGCCTTCATTTTCCTCATTCTGAAAATAATAGACTGTACAATAATGGAAGTGTTATCACAAGTGCAATATCAAAATCTCATGGGTGAGCCTCATCTGAAGCAATGTTGGTAAAACATATGGCATTTATGGAAATTCCTCCCCTCCAATGCTCATAATTACAGAGTTCAGCTGCTTCCATGGGATGCAAGCAACTTGACAATAAATAAAAAAGAGATAAAACAGTCTGCCCATAACATTATCAGCAGCAGTGTTAGAAACAACAGCCATCGGGAGAGGGCTGTCTCCTGTGACAACATCTGGAGAGGAGAGGATGTGCTGGCATTTAGTTCAAGTTCAACACTTCCAGATAATTTATTTGTGGAGAATGACAGTGTGCATCAAATACAGCAGCGTTCACTGATGCAGAATGCACTTCAGAATACAAGTCTAGAAAGAAGGCCTCTTTATAATGTATCCCCATTTTCTTCTCAACTCCTACCTGCCAACTACCTCTTTAAACAGAGTGCCTGCAGACACAGGAATCCCTCAGGGAAAGCAGGTCTTTGGACACACAGCAATCTCAAGACAGATGCTGCAGCATCTCTGACCCCAGTTCAGATGAGGGGCTGGAAACCAATGGATAGAATTCTAGGTTGAGAAGGAGAATGCAACAGAAGTATAAAGAACATGATTTGTGGAGACCTTGGGCCCCAAACAATTCCTCAGGGCTAGGCAGTTCATTCTTGAAAAGGCTAATCGATCCCTCTGGTCTCAGAGCAACTTTGTAGAAACTGTAGAAGTAGGTCGAGTCCTCTTTTTAGTGGAACCTGGTAGATTATGAGTCTTTAGGGCAGAAGTCAAGCTCCCTTTCTCATAACTGGGGATCAAAGCCAATCTACTGGTAGCTGAACTTGATTTGCATTGAATGGGCAATGGAAAATTGCACTGTAGTTATGATGAATCCAACAGCAAGAGAAAAGAAACACAAGTAAATGCTTATGGAAAAATACTTAGGAGCAAAACAATGCTGGAAAAGGTGGGCACCTTCAACAAGCAAGCAAGCAAAATAATAACACCTAAGATGACATTACAGCATGAGAAGATGCTTCAGAGAACCAATTACCGCCAATTCTTATTATCAGTGGTAGTTGATTTATAAAGTCACAATGAATAGCAAACACTGAACCATGGCTCATAGGAGATACCAAAGGTTACGTTGCTAGGAGTTCCTGACCACATAAGATTTTTTTTTTTTTGACAGGCAGAGTGGACAGTGAGAGAGAGACAGAGAGAAAGGTCTTCCTTTGCCGTTGGTTCACCCTCCAATGGCCGCCAAGGCCAGCGCACTGCAGACGGTGCACCACGCTGATTCGAAGGCAGGAGCCAGGTGCTTATCCTGGTCTACCGTGGGGTGCAGGGCCCAAGCACTTGGGCCATCCTCCACTGCACTCCCTGGCCACAGCAGAGAGCTGGCCTGGAAGAGGAGCAACCGGGACAGAATCCAGCGTGCCAGCGCCGCAAGGTGGAGGATTAGCCTAGTGAGCCACGGCGCCGGCCCACATAAGATTTTTGTCATCTGATCAATACATAACTTTGCTCTATACCCCTATGTGTTTCTGTTAAAGACACCTTATTGATGATGACTCAAGTAATTTGATTCCATCCATCCATGTGAGAGACCTGATTGAGTTCCCAGCTCCTGGCATTGCCCTTGTCCAATCCCAGCCATCATGAGTGGAGTGGAGGGGACTAAACAAGTAGATGGAACTGGCCCCCTCTCACCCTCTCCTCCTCTTTCTCCCCCTCCCACCTTCCCTCCTGCTCTCTCATGTGTGTGTATCTGCCAAAAAAATTATAAAACAAATATACTTTATTTAGTGTATATTCCTGATTCATTAACATCTAACTCACAGTCATATAACTCCAGCCTGACTGACACGTATCTAACACAAACATTTTCTCCACAAGGCACATCTCAGCCTGCTTGTGTTTAGGAACCCTAGCTCACATGGAGCACTATCTTGGGGGTCATCTTAAACAGTGAAATCACCCTCAAAAAGCACAAACGTGGAAAAGTGCACCAAACAGGTCACGCAAGGACATTGAGTTGTAGTTTGAAACTGAAACAAAAAGGCAGAGCATCACTTGGTTTGAGCTCAGCTGGGAACATCTACACTGAGTGACTCAGACTTTTCTCCCTCCTGCACACGACCATGAATGGAATGAGAGCACAACTATTGATCCTGGACTGCAAACAAATCTTGGTAAGTAGGCAAATTTGTACACACAGAACCCATGAGTGATGATCAACTGTCTGTGAAAAAACTTAAAGCAAAAACTCCACTAGCTGAAGGAGAAGGTCGTCCTTGTTAGGACTTGAAGACCAAGTAGAAGCAAAATCTTAAACTGGAGAAGACAAAGACAGATCACTAGGAGGTCAAAGATAATGAGGAGTGTCAAGGAGGACGAGTTAACTGGCACATACTCGTGTTTATAAGTGAACACAGCAGCAATAGATGGGGAAAGGACAATAGCCAAAGAGGTAATACTTAAACAGTACTAAGTTAAAGGAAGGCTCAAGGAGCCGACGCTGTGGTGCAGCGGGTTAACACCCTGGCCTGAAGTGCTGGCATCCCATATGGGCACTGGTTTGAGACCCAGCAGCTCCACTTCCCATCCAGCTCTCTGCTATAGCCTAGGAAAGCAGTGGAAGATGGCCCAAGTCCTTGGGCCCCTGCATACATGAGGGAGACCTGGAAGAAGCTCCTGGCTTTGGATCGGCGCAGTTCCAGCCATTGCAGCCAATTGGGGAGTGAACCATCGGATGGAATATCTCTCTTTGCCTCTCTTCTCTCTGTGTAACTCTTTCAAATAAATAAATAAATCTTTAATATATATATAATAAAATTTTAAAAATAAAAAAATAAAGAAAGGCTCAAGTCAGAGTCCCAAAGGCCTCCTTCAGTCTTAGGCAACATTGGCATTAGAAATGGTACAAACATGAAGCCAAAGTCCAACAGGGTTCTTCATTTTGAATCTCAGGATAGAGAGAAAGCATTTCATCCTTCCAAAGGAGGAGCAATAATTTATAAAGAACAGGATAAAAGAAGAAAATGGAATAGCATTGTAAGAAGGCTAAGGGAAAGGATTTTTTGCAAGAATTCTGTAACAAACTAGGGCTATTTATTTGTGTGTGTGAAAGAAAGACGTACAGAGACATGCAAGAAACTAGAGAACACACCACTCATTGGAACAAAATAGTGCCGCAAGGACTCAAAGCAAATGAATTCATCTAGGGAGACAGCTTACGAGGGGAAGGTAGGAGGAAAGGGTGAGTGAGAAGTAAGTAAAGACAGAAGTAGAGAGGGCACACATTCTTGTTCAGCATCTTCGAATACATGGCATTCATGCCGAGGAACTGAAATACAAGTGTATGCTCCAGGATAAGCATTTAAAGTTGGTGGGACATTAACTACTGCAAAAAAAAAAAAAAAAAAAAAAAAGCCCCAAAATGTGAGACATACCAGAAAGGAGATGCAAAGTGTTTCTGAATTCTTAACCCAGAATTCCAAGGTGGCAGAATAGGGGATAGTGTACTCTACTAGGCTTTGGATGAGTAATTTAAAAAGTGTAGGAAATACTTTCTTGGGGGAAAGTTAGGAAGAAAACCACAGTGGAAATTCTATGGAAGAGTCATCAAGTTTGGATCTGTGTGCACGGTATGGACACGTAGCATGAACATGGACACAACACGTGACTCCAGCAGTCGAGAGCTGAGTCGTCAGGTCTAGATCTGTGTGCACGGTATGGACACGTAGCATGAACATGGACACAACACGCGACTCCAGCAGTCGAGAGCTGGAGAAAGCACCAGCTTTGGAGACTGAGATGAGACCAGACTGCAGCAATGCATTTACTGCTGATATAGCTGGAGGGAGAGTGTGGCATGAGTCCAGCCTGGAGCCTTAAGGGGCAGAGGTACCTGCTGACCCAGGAAAAAAAGGGGGAGTAACGGTTCTCTTACCCCATAACCGCCAAAACAGCACGGGGCAACCAGCTGACGTAGGTCAGGTGCCACTTTGGGCATAAGTGGCAGCCACAGAAGCCCTTGTACATGCCCACAGCAACTGGCTGAATCAAGACACGTTCTCAGCAGTGCTGGTAGCAGCAGCTCCCAGCAGCCAGTAGGGAGAAGGCAACACTCAGCCAGAGGCTCCTGTGTATTCCTGTGATCCAGATATGATAGCAGAAGGAAAAACGTGCATTCTCCACTGCTTTGAGTCTGGCTGGGAGGATTGATGGGGGCTGGGCACCCATGTAAGATTGTGAGATACCCCTGGCCTCCCAACACACCATAGGCTCTAGGTCTCAAACCACCCAATGGAGCACCCATAGGCAGCTGATTCTGGGAATGTCTGCCGCTCAGGACATGATAGTGGGGAAGAGTATATCTTCTGTAACACGTTAATGTGAAAGCCTTTTATGCTGAGACTGTGGGGACCCTGTGGCTGCATGAGAGGGCCCAGGGTGTAGCTGGGTCTCTGGGTAATCACTATATGCAGGTCCACATGCTCAAAGCTCCCTGATGGCCTGTGAGGGTCATTGCTGTGGGATTAGTGCCCACAGTGAGGACAGCACAGATCCTTTGTGTGGTTCACATGACAGTGCAGATGAGTATTGCACCCCAGGAGAGCTAACCTGTGGGCATTGTCACCCTGGAAAGGAGTAGGTGAGGGTTGATTATGGTAACAAAGGTGACGATAAACCCCTTCTGTTAACAAGAGGAAATCTACTATGCCCAACTAGGGTGTTAGCCTGGACACTTGCCCCACCCTGGAGCACTGAGCAGAGCTCCCTGGCCACACCCAGCACATGCCTCTGGTAGTCACTGAAAGAGCTGACACTCCACTAAGCCACACAGGCATGGTTCAAAGATTAAAGCCATCAGAGGAAAAAAACCAACAAGTATCTCAACAAAAGCCTAAAAATAAATACAGAAATTCAAGAAACAAGAAAAGGAAGACAACATGATCCCCCATCAAAGGAACACAACAATTCACTATTAGAGTGTGACACGAAGAGACTGATGGAATACTTGAAACAGACTTCAAAATATTGATAATGACTCAGGATCAATGAGAAGCCAATCCATGAATGAAAAATTCCATACATGACATGAATGAAGATTTTTTTCCCTTGAAATAGACATTATGTCCTACATGAAGGACCTCAGTGGTGAGACCCCGTGGGAAAAAGTGGTCATCAAAGGAGGAGGTCCTTTTCTCTGAAGGAAGAAGAGAACTTCCACTTTGTTTTTGGACCTGTCTAAACATTGACAGAGTTTGTGGATACAAAAGGCTTCCACATCCTAGGTGGCTCATGTCAAGAGCCTTGGGTGATCACTGACATCATGCATAAGAGTGTTAATTGATATTTCTGTATTCACGACTGAAAAAAATGAAGACAAATTTAAAAAGTTCAAAATAATAATAGAAAAGATACTAGACATACCATAAGAAAAGTATAGTAGCAATATTAGTACTCCATAAAAAGAGTTACACAACTGATTAATTGCACACGTTTATATATTATGTCTGTATGCATAACTCTTCCTTATTTGGATATTCTTCCCTATATATATATATGTATATAGATATTTTTATATATCTAACACATTCATAAAATTGATATTTATGATTATAAAAAATCTTAATAAATTCAAGGTGGATTTTGACAGACTGACTGGTAAACATCATAATGACTAAAAACAATAATTGGGGCCAATGCTGTAGTGTAGCTTGGAAGGTGTCTGGTGTGTAACAAATCTTCCCAGGCAGACGAATGAATTAATTCACAAGTTTTATTGGGATTCCACTCCCGGGAGTGGAACTCTTGGGTCTAAGACACCTCCTGACCTGCCTCCTCATCCTTGAGGCTGGTTTGACTGACAGCCCCTCGATTAGACACTTCCAGTATTGGCTTTAGGTCTGCAGTATAGGATTATTTTCTCTTTGTGGGGCCTCCAGTTTTTCTCCCTCTACCCTGCCTCTTTGCAGGCTCTTACAGGAGCCTCCTAGTAGATCATTGCCCTTTATTCTGATTCCTATCAGATTCTCCTTAGGAATCTCTGGAGGGGTGTCCATCTGCTCTGATGGTTACCCTCTCCCATTAAACCTAACATTATGGTGAACAATATCCAATGCATTCTTGTCCCTGGCACGTCAGCCCCGGCCCACAGTCACCCTTGGGACCCATCTGCAGCTGTGTGAACCTTTTGTTTATAGCTCCATAAGGTAGATTTTGCAATCTCTGGTTTAATATCACTGATATATAACTAGAGTTTTATAAAAAGGAGAATTCATATAAATGTAACTTTGATTTTAATTCAGATAGAGGTATGAGAGAGTATCAGCATCTTCAGTCATCTGGGTGTGATTGCTAATTGTAAATTGGGTAAATGAAAACAAGATAAATGTGTCTAAATGTAAACTCTGGGACTCTTAGCACCTTATATCCTTTGAAAAAACTATTTGTATTTGCTAACATATATTTTCATAGTGTCCACATGAAAATATTTCAGCACCACCTGAAAGCAGAATTAAAATCTGGCCCTCAGGGGATTCCAATACAATCCCATCAAGGTGGCATGTACCAAGGCCATCTCACTAGTCCAAGTGATCATCTTCAGCTCACAATTGATCACACTGATAGGTCTAAGAGTCAAAGGGATCACACAAACAAGACTAGTGTCTGCTAATACTAACTGATAGAATCAAAAAGGGAGAGAAAGATCCAACATGGGAAGCGGGATACACAGCAGACTCATAGAATGGCGGATGTCCTAAATAGCACTCTGGCCTCAGAATCAGCCCTTAAGGCATTCGGATCTGGCTGAGGAGCCAATGAGAGTATTTTAGGCATGGAAAGCCAAGACACTCTGAAAAAAAAAAAAAAACACCTAAATGAAAGATCTCTGCGAGTGAGATCCCAGTGGAAAGAACAGGCCATCAAAGAAGGAGGTACCTTTCTCTGAAAGGAGGAGAGAACTTCCACTTTGACTATGACCCTGTCGGAATAAGATCAATGTCCACGAACTCAAAAGGCTTCCACCGCCTTGGCAACTCATGACAAGAGCCTAGGGAGATTACTGACGCCATAAACAAGAATGTCAAATTGTTAAGTCAACAACAGGAGTCACTGTGTACTTACTTCTCATGAGGGATCTGTCCTTAATGTGTTGTCCAATGTGAAGTAATGCTATAACTAGTACTGAAACAGTATTTTTACATCTTGTGTTTCTGTGTGGGTGCAAACTGATGAACTCTTTACTTAATATATACTAAATCGATCTTCTGTATATAAAGATAATTGAAAAAGGAATTTTGATGTGAATGGAATGGGAGAGGAAGCGGGAGATGGGAGGGGTACGAGTGGGAGGGAAATTAGGGTCGGGGGAAGCCATTGTAATCCATAAACTGTACTTTGGAAATTTATATTTACTAAATAAAAAATTAAAAAAAATCTGGCCCTGTGCCATAAATTTTGTTTTTTGCAAAAATCTGTTTAAAAACTGCAGCATCTCCTTTTAATAGTTTTTAATTGGTGACTCTGTCAGTTTTCTAGCCTGCTTTAGTAAGCTATTTTCTCTTCCCTAGTTCTATTAAAATTGTTCCAATTCATGGGATGATACTGTATCTAAGGTTTTATTTCCAAATTTTGGGATGGCCAGAGACAGATTGTGTGTTCTGCTGAAGTAATCCATTGTGTTTTCTTAATGATTCTGCTAAGTTCTGATTATTTAAAAACAGCTGAGATTTTTTTTTTAATCAAGAGGTGCGGGGAGGGGGGGGCAGTACCGTGGTGTAGCTGGTAAAGCTGCCACCTGCAGTGCTGGCATCCCACATGGGCCCTGGTTCAAGTCCTGACTACTCCACTTCCAATCCAGCTCTCTGCTATGGCCTGGGAAAGCAGTAGAAGATGGCCGAAGTGCTTGGGCCCCTGCACCTGTGTGTGAGACCTGGAAGAAGCTCCTGGCTCCTGGCTTTGGATCAGCACAGCTCTGGCCATTGTAGCCAACTGAGGAGTGAACCAGTGGATGGAAGACTTCCCTCTTTTTCTGCCTCTCCTTCTGAGTAACTCTGACTTTCAAATAAATAAATAAATCTTTAAAAAAATAGAGTTATAGTTTGAGTATATACTTATTCTAAAGCATTTGAGTAGTCACCTTGTAACAACAATCAAATCTGCTCTATATTATGTCATGATGTTAAGGGATCCTATTTCAACCAGATATTGTAAGCCTTCTTGGCATCTTTGACAGGCATACAAAAAATCAAAAGTTCCAAATTCTTTTGACTTCGGTATTTCTAGTTGGGCCCCTGGAAATATCAAAGGATATATCTCTCATCTTGTAAAGACATCAACCAATAAGGCTACTTGGCTTATACTTAAGGTACTGTCAAGATGTGAAGTGGCACAAAATGTTAAGTTATGATAATGTAAAATGCTACTAATAAAAATATCCAAAGTTACAAAAAAGACTAATGACCTTATAATGTTGTTATCAGATATGAGGGTTATCTTGATGAGAAAGGCCCAGAGGCCTAAAAGGGATAAATGTTTTGTAAAATCCTACAGGTGCTTTCAAAAAATACTCTGTGGAGTAAACAAATGCTTCCTCTTGTTTTTTAATGAATTTGTAATTGTAAACACAGCTATTTAAAGTCTTTTGCCATCCACAGTTTTGTATTCTCCAAACACTAAAAATCAGATCTAGTGCTCATGAAGCTAAAACATTGGTGATTCTGTGTTTAAATATGTCCTTTCAGGTTCCAAACAACTTCTTTTTCCTTGGCCTCTATTGTATTCAATACTTTGGGACAGTTTTGTAAGCAGATAAAGTCAATAATGTACCATAGGTTGCAACTTAGTAAAAGTATAGTTAAGAGTTCAGTATCAAGGAAGAGTTAGGAGAAAATGGCAGAAGAAACTCCATGCAGATTAGACAGACACTGTGGGCCTGCATGGAGGGTGTGGACATGCACAACCCAGGACTCCAGCAGCCAAGAGCCTCAGCCCCAGCTTTGGAATGAGATAACAACAGACTGCAGCAGCCCACGCCACTGGCAATAAAGCCATGGGAAGAGCCTGGCACAAGGCTGGATTGGAGCCCTGTAGGGGACGGTGTACCTGCTAACGCAGAGGAGAAAGAAGGGGGAACATTTCTCTCTCTCTGATCAGCCTGCACCAGCTTCTTGTAACAAGCTGAGGGTGGGCACCATTTTTGACATATGCAACAGCTGTGCCAGCTCATGTCCATGCATCCAGCAACCAGCCGAGTGCAGATGCCAGAGTCTAGGTTGGAGAACTGACGGGGGCTAGGTGCTCGTGATTGTGGGAGGCTTTTGTGCCAGGACTGTGAAAACACTGTGGCTGTGTGTGGCAGGGGCTGCAGGGAATGGCGGGACTTTGGGTACTCACTGTGGGTGGCTCCACATGCTGGGGGCTCCTGGATTCCCTGGTGAGGGTCATTGCTGTGGGATCTGTGCCTACACTGAGAACTGCATGGATCCTTTGTGTGATTCTTGTGGCAGTGTGCACCCAATGGGGCTAGTGCCCAGGTACTGGTCTACTTTGAGGAGAGGAGGTGAGCATGAGACTACACCAACAGAGCAGAACAAACCTCCCCTCTTATAAAAAGATAGAGAGATTATTTACTGCACCAAACCTGGGTTTCAGTTTGGACACTTCCTTCACCCTGGAGCACTGAACAGAGCTCCCTGGTCTCAACAATCATAAACCACTGGGTGTTCACTGAAAGAGCAGACACTGCACTAAGCCACAGAGGCATTGTCCAAAGATAAAAGCCATAACAGGGGAAAAAACAAAACAAAAAAGAAACCAATAACTATCTCCACAAATGCCGAATGATAAATGCAGCAATTCAAGAAACAAGAATAGGAAAGTCAACATGATGACCCCAAAAGAACACTTCAATACCGCAATGTGAAGATGAAGAGATGGAAGAAATTCCAGAAATGAAATTTGAAAATAAATGATTGTAGTATTACTTAGAAGTAATCAGAAGCAAATCCTCAAACTAATGAAATCCATACATGACATGAAAGAAAATTTGTCCCATGAAACTGAGATCTTAAAGAGAAATCAAGATGAAATCTTGGAAATGAAGAATTCAATAGAACAAATAAAACTGTGGTGGATAGCCTTAACAACAGATTCAGTAAAGCAGAACAAAGAATATCCAAGTTAGAAGACAAATCAACTAAGAGACTATTGGATCTCATAGAAGAGGTTAAGTAGAGTGGCAGAATATAAAATCAACAGACAATAATGAAGAGTGTATACATAGTGCCACAGCTGAGAAAGAACTTCTAAGATCAATCCCATTCACAATAGCTACCAAAAATATCAAATACTTGTGAATAAATTTAACCAAGGATGTCAGAGATCTCTACAATGAGAATTATAAAATATTAAAGAAAGAAAAAGATACAAAAAAACGGAAAATCTTCCATGTTCATGGATTGGAAGAATTAATATCAAAATGTCTATACTACTGAAAGCAATTTACAGATTCATTGCAAAATCAATCAAAATACCAAGGATATTCTTCTCAGATATAGAAAAAGTGATGTTGAAATTTATATGGACACACAAGAGCCCTAAATAGCTAAAGCAAACTTATACAATGAAAACAAATCCAGCGGTATCACAATACTTGATTTCAAGTATATCACTTGATTATCAAGTGATAATCAAAACAGCCAGAGACTGCTACAAAACAGATGGATAGACCAATGGATCAGAATAAAAACACCAATAATCAAACCCATGCATCTACAACCAACTTATGTTAGACAAAGGAGCTAAAATCAATCCCTAGATCAAGAACAGTCTCTTCAACAAATGGTTCTGGGAAAACTGAATTTCCACATTCAGAAGTATGAAGCAAAACCCCTACCTTACACCTTACACAGAAAACCACTCAAAATGTGGATGATTCTATTCCGAAGGACTTCCAGGATGTACAGTTTAATCTTTAGATTTTATAAAAGGAGTGGCTAACATTTTTCTGTAATAATGACATGGCCAAAATTAGAGCTTAAATTATGATTTCACAGCTATATTTACTTTGCCATGGACACAGTAAACAGGCAAAACCTCCCTTTTCAAACCAAATGAAGGGAGAGAAAGTTTTACTAATAACTTTAAAATGTATAGACAGGTAGTATAAGGTGGTCTGCATGTTTGATGTTAAAGCAAAGACATAGCTTTTCTCATGGGCATTGTCTACCTCACACAAAAACCACTATCAGACATGCTGTGACTATAGACTTCTAGTTTAGACAACCAAAGATTAGAGATGGGACAGAGCACCCACCTGACTTGCATCCTCTTACAGGTTTCCTCTGCTCTGCTTTGACAGAAACCAGGAGGAAGAGGAAGCTAAGCAGCAGAGGCAATGTAAGTGTAGGTGGAGGCCAATTGAGGCTGCTCTACACAGTGATCTGCCATCAAGGAGACCCAACGGGCCAGTCACTGCAAATGGCACTGGTTTCTTGATGTGCAAAGCCAGGCTTCAGATGGACATAGAAGTCAGCTTTTGGAGAGCTTTGGCAGCTCTGCTCACCAAGAGCTGGGTCACTGGAAATGGAATTGCCCTATGAGTTGAAGGACACCTGGGTCAGAGCCACAGACCTTGTTGGCTCTAAGCTGAAAAAAGCCCATCACTCCAGCTCCCAAAGTAACCACTGATGCCGAGGGGATGGCCAAGTAGGATCAGTAACATTGCAGGCAGAGCTGCAAATTTCCTTTTGGAGACGCCGCCTGCCTTCTGTTCAGGATAGCTCTCCTCCCAGGCCAGCTAGGTGACGGAAGTCCACAGAAGGTTCACACCTCCCTTATGATCTTTCAGTACCGCATGTGAAGAGACAGGTCTGGACCTCATAAAGGCCTGGCCAGGCCTTATCCCACCTGATTGTCATCAAGCCCTTTCTGCCTGCTTCTATTCACCTCTCAATGAGAAAACTTGCTTGTGGTTTAGAGAAAGCACCTTTCTTAGGTCCTCTAATGATGACTCCATCTTTTGTTTTAGATGCTATGAGTTTAATCTGCTTGTTAGATTTTTCTCCAGACGTGAAACAGTGATATTCTAGGTGGCCATGCACGTGAAACCTTGGGTGGAGGCAGTTTCTGCAAGCGGGCACTGCATCCCCCTGGAGAAGCCCCCTCCTGCGGAGCCCTGTCCAGACTGCCCTTCCCCATGATGCCCCGTTTCAGCATGAAGCAGCCAGAGCGGTCATCGCACAGTTCCCCTAACAGAAGTTAGGGTCCATTCTTATGGGGGGATGTAAGGAGTCAGTGAGGGAGATCAGACTGCAGCAGCCCATGCCCCTGGCTATGTAGCTGCAGGGAAGCCTGCTCTGAGTCTACACTGGAGCCTCGTGGGGGGCAGGGTACCTGATAGCCTAGTGGGAAAAAGGGGGCATGTTTCTCCCTGTTGTCCTCTCACGTTGCCTGGCAACTGACTGAGAGAGGATGGGCGCCACTTTGGACATAGGTAACAAAACTGCACCAGGTTTGTGCATGCGCCCAGCACCTGGCTGAGATGAGCTGCTCCTTGTCAACAGCTGCAGCAGTGGCTCAGGTTCCTGCTCATGCCAGCAGCAAGAAAGCACCCCTGTGAAATGAGAAGGGGCTGCTCCCCATAGCTCTTGTGTATGCGTGTGATCCAGGGATTTTACCAGAGGGGAACATCTGCATTCCCAATTGACTTGGAGTCTGGCTGGGATGATTGACTGGAGGATGGGCACACACACAGGACTGTGAGTGCCCCCAGCCTCCCAACAAATCTCAGTCTCTGGGGCTCAAACCACCTAGGTGGAGTACCCACAGGCACCTGGCTCTGGGAACCTATCTGCCTCTCTGTGGACAAGACTATAGCAGGGTAGGGCGTATCCTCTGCACCCCGTGACTGTGGGAACCTTGTGTGCTGAGACTGGGAACTCCTAATTGCGTGAGAGGGTACAGGGTGTATCTGTGTTTACAGTTTCTCTTCTGTTGAGAAATGGTGGATTTTTTTTTCCTCATACTATTTGTTGAGATATTTACTTACTCTAAGGTGAATCTATGAGTATAAAAGAAACTGAAAATAGATTTTTGTAAAGATTATGAGGGGGAAAGGAGAGAGAAGAGGAAGAACTGTGGGAGTGTGGGCAGGAGGGAGGGTAGGGTGATGTGGGAAGAATCACTAGATTCCTAAATTTATATATTTGAAATGCATGAAGTTTGTATACCTCAAATAAAATTTTAATAAAAACTTCTGATAAGGAAAAATGAAAAGTTTAACAGTACAACACTTAAACCAGTATATCCATAAGACTAAGCCCTGCGAAGTCCTAAAAAATATGTAATAGTTACAAAAACTGTAAACCAATCTTATTTATGACTTGGGATGTGAAATTTGCAATATTAGCAAATAAGAAAATGATAGGACTTGTTGACACTGATTTGGAGAATGCTCTAACAGGAAATCTAAGAAGAATGTTGATACTCGATGCATATTTAGCATTCATTCTGCACCAGGTACTAGACCACGTGACTTTCCTGTATTCACACACTTGCTCTTGCCAGGTCCATGGGATGTGCACATAACTGCTAGACTAAATGCCAGCTCCTAAATTTATCTTTTAATTCAATTTTCCCCAAACACTTTTAAAGTATCCTCATACACGTAGTATCAACATGTCTAACATGATTATATGAATACATTTCCTAATAGGTGATTTTTGGAATTAACACTACCAAGCTACAACACTCATTTGTTATTATAAATTTTACAGCCCGAGCCATAAACAAAAAATATAGTTTTTATAATTATTACCATTGTTGCATCTTTTTGTTTAGGACTTTGCTGGACTCCGTCTTAAATTTATGAGTTTTCAGTTCCATTGTTAAGCTTATGTTTTCTTTATGCCATCAGAAGTTTCCAAGTAGCGCTGGAAATATGTGTGTTTTACTGGTTACACAGAGCTCAGTTGTAAAAGCATCTTGTCCTGATGTGTTTTTAAAGGGTCAGTCTTTAATCATGTTTCCAATGCTTGGGTAGATGACCTGCTCAGAAGTTCCACGTCTTCCTGTATAGCTTTATTAGTGTGTATTTTGGTTGGGAGATGCCCATTTTCCCCTTGTTTGTTATAGGTTTACATATATTATTCATGTGTAATTCATAGAAGTCTCACATGTTGTTTGAGCCTCCCATTTCATTTGGAACTACAAATATTTTTGCCATTTTTTGGCTAATCAGTCTCATAGGCATTTTTTATTTTATTAAAATTTACAAAGAACTGGGTTTTTCCATGTATGTCTTGTCTCTCATATCAATATCTTTGATCTTTTTTGCATCCAAACCCACTCTAGCAACTGTCATGTATTTGCTTGCTCTTAATCTTTCTAATCCACTCATTTTTACCCCAGTTCCAAGCTGACTTTTACTTCCACGATGCACCCCAAAGTGCTGAGACAGACAGCTTCCCTGCTGTGGCAGCCTGCAGTCAATCTATCTTCTCCACATGTGGATTCTGTGGTTACTTTCTGGAGTCACCTTCAGGGACAAGATTCTGGCTCCCACAGCTGCCAAGAGTATTGGCTTCTCATAGCACATGGCTCCACCAGGAATTTTCCAAAGGACTTAACCTTATATCCTCTTCCTGGGGGAAGCCTCTATCCAGTGACCGGTCCAAGGGCAGGTATCAAGGCTGGCACCTTTACCTCCGTTCAGGGCCTCTCTGAATGGCCATCCCAATGCCCCAGATCTCGAGTGGCTGAGATCTCCAGTGCACCTGCATCACTGCTCAGCCTTGTCCTCTGCCCCATTCTGCATCCCTAACTCCCTTTCAGCTGTGGCTCTCAAACCAAACCTCTGGAAATCCAGCCTCAGGGTCTATTGTCAGAGACACTGACCCGGGTCAGCCATCACCAGCACCGAGACTGCTGCTCATTCCCCTCTGGACACACCTGTAGTTGGCTTCCTGGGCTCCCGTCTATGACACAAGTCACCTCTTTCTCAGGGCTCTTTGCTGCTTCCCCTTGCATGCAGATTTCAGAGTTGTAGTGCCTGTGCACATGCTTTTCAGCCTCTGCCCTGTTCCACCGGCTCACTTCTGGGCGATCTCCTTCACTGTTACAGCATTAACCATCACTGATACCCTGAGAACCTCCAGTGCCCCTAAACAGCTCATTCCACAGCTCCATTTTCCTGTTCTACTTGACCCTTCCCCTCTACAAACCCCAACTTCATTCTACCTCTGACCACCTTCCTTTGGATTCCAGCCTTGCTCTGCTCTACCCTGGATACTCTTATTCCCTCATTGTTCCTAGAACACCTCAAGCATATCCTCGTCTCAACAACTTTGTTCTGCTGTAGCTGCTCCCCCTTTCTGGTTGTAGTTAACACTGCTAGGATAGAAGCGCCTCCAAAGTAGGGGTCTGGAGCAATTCATTTATTGATAGAATCCAGCCATTTGGAAAAGTGCTTGGCAGGTGGTATGAACCCAATCAACGAGTGAATAAATGAGATAAAAACATGCTTTTCTGATATTTTAACATATCTATAAATCTCAAGAGACTAAGGCACACATAAATCCTAGAATTAAGAAGTTTTGATTTGATGGGTTGGTTGACTAAAAAAATATTTTTTTCAGTTAAATATATAAGAGCCTAGAAATGGAAACAAAGGAGTAGTGACAAAAGCTAGAAAGGAATGAGGTTGTCACAATGAATGAGACATATATGAAGGCACTATAAGAGCTTCTTGAGGCTGTAAAATTAGATATGAATTAATGGAAAATGAAATTGTGTTCCTAGTTGGCAATACTGAATATCATAAAAAGCTCAGTTCTTCAAAGTTGATATGCAGATACTTAAGTGAAATATTAATTGGAAAATCTATTTCTACAATTGCATAGAATAATCTCAGAGTTTATAGGAAAGAATACCGGCTGTAATTGACAAGAATATTACCAAAAAAAAAAAAAGACAGATGAGGGGGACATGTTTACCAACACTAAACATAATGAAGGTAGATATGACTCAAGCATTATGATATTTGAATAGGAATAAATGAATACAAGTCAAATGGGGCTCAGATTCCAGGAGGAAATTCCGTTAAAACTGGGACGGTAGGAACAATGAAGGTGATGTTTTACTGCAGAGAGGAGAAAGTAGGCTTTTACAACAAATTATTCTGACACAACTGGATTTCCATCCATAGAGAATAGACTTGGATCTCTTTCTTAAATGATAAAGACAATAATAGATCAAAATTTAACTACACACATTTAAATTAAAAATACTCATAAATTTCAATGGCATCATTAATAGGACAGGAAAGCTTATTTTTAGCGAAAATATGAAATCCAAATGCTACAAATAAATGAATCCTAAAAATTAAAGGAAGTATCATAAGTTAATAAATTTTTAAATTATTTCAAAAATAAAACATTTACAATATAGATTACTGATGAATTATTGAAAATAGAATCTTTTCAAATGAATCACTATAGGACATAATAGTCTTTTAAAAGTTCATAAAAATGCATATTATAGAAAAAACTACACAGATTTCAAAATTTTTGTACCAAAACTATATTTTCCAAGAACTTTTTGAAGTACCATTATGTGTATACACGAGGAAGCTAGTTGTCCTAGAATCATGTATACCTCATATATGTACATGTGTATTTCCTCTCTATGAATTTCCTCATTAATAGCCAGTTATGAAAATCCATCTGAGGCAGTATATCTATATAATATATATAATGACTATATATTTTATATATATATATATGTGTGTGTGTGTGTGTTTGTGATTTCATATTATTTAAAAATAAGACACTGATCATTTTTTAAACCTGTGTATATGTGGAGGAGAAGCTAGGAGCATGTTCTGATAACTAAAAAGAAGTTACTTCTGGGAGCAGGCATTTAGCCCAGTGGTCAAGATGCCCCCCATCCCACATATGAGTTCCTGAGTTTGAGGGGTCTTTGTGCCAGCTTCCTGCAAGTGCAGACACCCCCTCCCCTCCCAGAGGCAGTGCCGATGACTCAGTTGGAATTCCTGCCACCCATGTGAGAGAATGGGATTGCATTCTCTGTTTCCAGCTCTGGGCTACAGCCATTGCCAGCATTTAGGGGAGTGAATCAGTGACTAGGAGCTCATATTCTTTCTCCCTCCCTCTTCTCTCTCTCTGCTTCTCTGGTAGCTTTTTCCAAAAATGTCATCCCTTGAAAAATACAGGAATGGTAGCAAGAATCAGTGAGGATCAGCAAAGATTCATGCAAGTTTGCTTAGCATAATTGCCTTATAACCTTTGTTTTCAAAGGATCCTTATTTCCAAGAAAATCTTTTATAGGACATAAAAATAATAAAGCACATGAATAACATTTGTTATGGCTGCAGTAGTGTGGATAGCCCCAAAAGTAACTCTTAGAGAGGTTTTCCAAAGACCGTAGGTTCCCCAGAACATCATCTTCAGACTCCTTCTCCCTAGGCTGCCTTGGGACTGTAGACCCCTTTTTGTGGACTGTTGGGCTGTGGGCTCACGGATGGGCCAGCCTAGTTTATAGAACCAGGATTTGGTCTAACAGAAAAGGCAAGTACTGCCACTGTGTCTATAGAGCTGATTATTCTGTTTAACACCAATTCAAAATAGTCTCTCTTTCTTTCTCTCTTTTGCCCTCTCCCCCTCCCCCTTGTCTAATTTTCTTCTTTTATAATTTTAATCAGGTTTTAGCAGATTCAATGTGATTTACAGATAGAATTCTAAGAACATAATGCTATTCCCTTCCTCCCTCCCTTCCTCTCTCAAGTAGGTAATTCACAGATACAGAAAATAGCCCCAAATCAGAAGAATTGCTCTTCTGACATTGCCATTTACAACTATTTATAAGGTACATGTAAAAATAGAATAGGTACCATGTGTATGCAAATATTTTACGTAAAAGTATGTAATTATATATATACACTTGCATATACATTGCAAAATTTACTACTTTTACATACATCATGAAGTCAAAATAGAAAACTTAAATAACACATCCTGATCCACTTAATTAGTTCATTCAGTAATTTTTATAATGATTAATCAGTTTGATGATCAATTCTTTTTTTAAGAGAAAGAGAGAAGTCCACCCTTCCTCATTCATACTCTAGTTAAAAGTCCACATGAGCCCAACAGAAAGCTTCATGAGTTACTTCTTGTTCCTGAGAAATTTATTTGAATGAACAACCGGAAACTATCCAGCAGTAAACATTAGTAAACATTAAACCTAAAGGGAACCCTGGTGCACCTCTCTGAATGTGTAGTACGCAGTGGTAAAAGTGCTGGTTACTCAGGGTGAAAAGTGTGAATCCCCCTTCCCTCACTAGAGCACCCAACAGGAGCATGTCCAGGCCCTTAAGTCTGCTATGAAGGGCTTGGAACAACGCCCCTGTGTATTCACCACGGAGTCTAGCCTTGAGGCTTGGAAGCGGAATTCTGCTGCAGCTTTCTCCTCACCGACCCCTTACTGCCAGGGACTACCTTAAAAGGCCCTGGAGCCGAGGTTCACTGTGCCCCTCCCCAGTGCCTGACCCAGACAGTTGTCTCTGATGCTTCTGAAACCACCAGCCTCGTGGGGACCAGAGAGCGCAAGGCCCCTGGAGTTCCACCCCACCAATGCCTTGTTCTGCTTCTCTGAGAAGCAAGAGAATCATTTCTTTCTGGAAGTTCCCTTGTACCAATTTCCCTTCAAGTGAAATCAGGACATCTTTCTTTTTTGAGCTCCAGCATAAGCCCATGTGGTCACCTTCAGAACTTGACAGTGTTCAGGCCATCTACACCCTCACTGGGGACTCCCTGTAGACAGCAAGTGTTGATCTGGGGGCTTTCTCCCCCTTCTCTCAGTACAGGTGCCGCCCCACTTTACACCACGGCTACTACCTACTAAGCACATTCAAGCTACACCTCCAGTACAAACACATGAAGAAATACACCTGTGAAAAGAACAGGCTAACCATGAGTGACTCGTTCTACTGCTTTTTTGAATGTCCCAAATGTTCCATAAGATTAAATTCATTCAGTCATAAGAGAACACTAGTAAAATATGTGAAAGATAAAGATGGCTTAATGTATGAATAATAAAAGCATATTGTGGATGTGGTAGACACCAGATGCACGAGCGTCTTTGCATCCAGTCCTAACGACCTGGATGATAACCTGTTATCCCAAGTCTGAGAATGGGCAAACTGAGGTTGATGGAATTCCCTAAGGAACACAGCAAGTGACATGAAGATCTCCCTTCTTGAACTTCGCAGTCCTGTTGGGAAATCGTCCCTCCCTCGACGCCAACTATCTGCCACCATCTCCCTCAACAATCCTGCCGACACAGAGGTGAGCACGTGACCTGTGGTAGGCCCATCAGACTTTCCCTGAGACATCTGAATTGATGCTGAAAGTCACAAAGCATTCCCTATCCGATGGTCAGCTTGTGAGATACGAGGTCCCTGTAATGCTCAGAGCTGGAAGAGCATCCTATGAAACCCAGACCCAGGGAGAGAAGACGGAGGAGGGAGTCTGGGTAGCACTGATGCCCCTTTGACAGGAGCTCAGGTCTCCAGAGACATATTCCCAGGAGAGCTCTCTCTGCCTCAGCTAGGTCTGGCTGACTTTCTGATGTTGGCAACCCTTGGAACAACCCCACCACCACCCAAAGCCATCAATAGTTCAACAGGTTAAATGGAAACCTTCATTCTTTATACAACCCTACACTGCTTCCCATGAGACAAGTGAATAGACAGAGGCAGAGGGGACCCGGGGGTGACAGACCACCATGACCCTCAGGTCTGGATTTCTGAGTTGTGATTTAAGCCTCTCCTGTTTCATCAAAACTGACTCCCATCCTAAAGGTCATGGGCATCCCCAAACTGCCCGCCCCATTCCTTGGTCTTCACCCCTTCTCTAACCCAGAGAGAGAAGGCCTGCTTCTGGCGGCACAGCAGGGAGCCTCCAGGCCTCCAGGATGCTCTATCATCCCTCAAGCCCCAAGGAGCTCCCCTCGGGTCTGGCATAGCTCCCCCACCCAGCCTCGAGCCCTGACCTTTAAGTACAGGGGAACACTTCTCGACCAGCTGCCCACCACTCACTCCCTGTACTCATTTCTCAAACGCTGCAGCTTCCAAGTCAAGGACCAGGGATCTGCAGCCTTCCTTGAGGGAAGCCCAGTGGTGCAGTGGAGCAAATAGGGTAAATGCAGGTGCACACTCGGGCTCTACCTGCAGCCAGTTCTCTGACTCTGAACAGGTTTCCGATCTGCTTTGGGTCTCCCTTCCTCTCCTATAAGTGGTATAATCAGAATGCTAAGAAGATACCAAAGGCTAGGCCAGTGTCACAGCTCACTAGGCTAATCATCCGCCTGTGGTGCCAGCACCCCGGGTTCTAGTCCCAGTTGGGGCACTGGTTCTGTCCCGGTTGCTCCTCTTCCAGTCCAGCTCTCTGCAGTGCACCAGCTGTAGTGGCCATTTGGGGGGTGAACCAACGGAAGGAAGACCTTTCTCTCTGTCTCTCTCTCTCACTGTCTAACTCTGCCTGTCAAAAATAAAAATAAAAAATAAATCAAAAAAAAGAAGATACCAAAGGCTTTACACTGCCACCCCCCACCCTTGGCTCTCTTGTTCTGCCAGGAATATGTTTTCTACAAATATTTGTTGATGAATGAGCATCTCACACTGTTTAGAACCTGCTGAGTGCTAGCTCTTTGGGTGATACTGAGCACCTACTATGTGCTAAGCTTGCTTTCTTTTCATTTCCGAATCTCCCATCTTAGACAAGACTGTTACAATGACAATAGCTGACCTGCTACAGGAAGAATCAGGGTGTGAAGGAGGAGAAACTGCCCTTTCACAACACCAAATATGCCAGTGGAGCGAGGGCCGTGTCCTTCCAGCACCCGGCAAGATGCAGAACCAGCACACCGGGTGCCTTGAATCTCAGCCCCCAACGGGGATGCTACGAGGGTTAAATGAAAAGGTGCATGGATGAGAACTACACACACTAAACGAGGTTGTTCAAGTAGTACTCCATTAAAACCCTGACTACATGAATGTTGTATTTCTAGGAAGGAAGAAATCATGGCAAGTAGAATTTCGGGAGAGAAAGTCTATTTGTCGCCCCTTTTGGTTGTGCATTATTTTTCCTCTTTTCAGGAGAAGAGGATGCAAGCTAAACAGTAGTGCATGTAAAAGATGCTGATTTGGGGGCCAGTGCTATGGCGTAGTGGGTAAAGCCGTCGCCTGCAGTGCCAGAATCCCTTGTGGGCACTGGTTTGAGTCCCGGCTGTTCCACTTCCTATCCAGTTCTCTGCTATGGCCTGGGAAAGCAGTGGAAGATGACCTAAATCCTTGGGCCCCAGCACCTAAGTGGGAAAATCCGGAGGAAGCTCCTGGCTTCGGATCACTGCAGCTCCAGCCCTTGCTGCCAATTGGGGAGTGAACCAGCAGATGGAGGACCTTTCTCTCTGTGTGACTCTGACTTTCAAATAAGTAAATAAATAAATCTTTAAAAAATGCTAATTTGTTTTACACACATAAAACAACCAACTTTTGGTTTTAATTGTCAATTTTGCTTATTTGAGAGGCAGAGAGAGAGAGAAATAGAGACACAGGTAGACAGAGAAGTCCCTTCTACTGTTCCCTCCCCAAATAGGTAGGGCTGGGCCAGGCTAGAATCAGGAGCCAGGAGCTCCCTCTGGGTCTCCTTCTCCCACATGAGTGGCAGAGACCCAGCCATCACTTCCAGCCTCCCAGGGTGCACATTATCAGGAAGCTGGAATTGGGAGTGAATCTGGGATTCGAACCCAGGCACTCCTGATACAGAATGTGGGCATATAACTGCTAGCCCAGGCAGCTGTCCCAACTAATTATTTTATTATCTATCTATTTATTTATTTGAAAGAGTTACACAGAAAGAGGAAGGCGCGCGCGCGCACACACACACACACACACACAGAGAGAAAGAGAGGGATTGATTGATTGATTGATTTCACATGCTGGGTCACTCCCCAAATGGCCTCAATGGCTGGGGCTGGGCCAGGAGTTCTTCCGGGTCTCCCATATGGGTGCAGGGGCCCAAGCACTTAGGCCATATTCCACTGCTTTCCTAGGTGCATTAGCAGGGAGCTGGATCAGAAGCAGAGCGGCCGGGACTTGAACAAGTGCCCATATGGGATACCAGCCTTGCAGGCCACAGTTTCACAGACTATGTCATAACACCAGCCCCATCCCTAACCATTTAAATTGGCAATGTAGGCGTTGAAAATTCAGCTTCACTGAATATTTCTATTCTGAAAGGTTCAGGAGAGGGGACAGATGTTTTTAATGAGTTGGTCTAGAACTGGCTGACCTCCGCTGACACTCATTCTAGAAACATGAGGGCTTGCAATGGTCAGATGATCTGCAGATCATTTTCTGAGAGCCTCCTAAGAAATAAAAACAGTTCAGACTGACCACTCGGTGAGTAAGTTTCTGTTGCTCTAGAGCTCAACCCCCGAGAAAACCCTGCAGCAGAATCCTTCAGACGGACGTTCTAGCTGCAAACTGCCCTGAGACACAGAACAAGCCAGGCTCTCGGCTTTACCCTGCCTCACGAAAGGGGGCGGTCCATGCACATGTAGGTGTTCCAGAACTCTGCTTAGCCAGACTGCAAGGGGCACAATTATTACAGGTGGAGAATTGACGAGACACTATGCCAATCACAAGGTGTCTATAATACCACCTTCAGTCCTCAGCATTCCAGTTTACAATGCAGAACTCCAGACAGGACTAGAATGCGTAAGGAATGCAAAGTGCATTGTAAGAAGAAATTAGCACAGAGAAGATGGTCTGGGAACTTGCTAGTGTTTAAAATACCTTAAGAACTGTGATGACAAGAGCTATGGTTTTTTTTTCTAGATGTACCTGCAAACAGGTGTAGGCTCAGTGGGAGCCTCAGTGGGAGGAGAAATGCACCTCATCTCAGCAGGGCATTTTCTCTTTTTTAGTTTTTGACAGGCAGAGTGGACAGTGAGAGAGAGAGAAAGGTCTTCCTTTTGCCGCTGGTTCACCCTCCAATGGCTGGCGCATTGCACTGATCCAAAGCCAGGAGCCAGGTGCTTCTCCTGGTCTCCCATGGGGTGCAGGGCCCAAGCACTTGGGCCATCCTCCACTGCACTCCCTGGCCACAACAGAGAACTGGCCAGGAAGAGGGGCAACCGGGACAGAACCGGCGCCCCGACCGGGACTAGAACCTGGTGTACTGGCGCCGCAGGCAGAGGATTAGCCTATTGAGCCGCGGCACCAGCCAGCATTTTCTTAGAGCTGCCTAAGAATGGTAGGGAGGGAGTCCCACCCATGCAGGTGTTCAAATACAGCTACAGGTGCGTACCCATGGGTAAAGAGGACACAGGTGCCTCTTAAAATTAAGTCCCCTTCCATATTTTAGGTTCTGTGGGGGCCATAAGACCCACTCATTGCCCCTTCCACAGACCCCAAACATGTACCTCTAACCTAGAGTTGAGGTTCTGTCATTCCATTTGTCAGAGAAGTGTTTGCTGGGCTAACTTTGAGGAACACAGAGAGAAAAATAACATATTAGTAGATAAATGGCAAAACATCAATAACCCAGAGGACAGCTGAGGACCACTGTATGTCATCAGCTTGGAACACAGCCTCGGCCTGTAGCCATCAGACGCACTCTGTGGTTTCTGCAATTCTCTGATGTTTCCCTCTGTGACGTCCTCTGTCTCCGGTTTCCAGACCCACACCCTCTCTGAGTGTGATCCCTCGAAGCCTGGATACCAAACTCTGCAAAACTTTACTTTCAGCCAAGCGAATTCACTTTCCCAGAGAGAAGTAGTGATCCGCGCAGCCTCCACTGAAGGCAGAAAGGGAGTGGGAGTTAGGGGCTTTCCACTTCCCTTCCCGGAACCTGCTCTCTGCACTTCTGCCTGCGGGGTTCCTGCTGCCCTGCGCAGTCACCCAGGTGCTTCCTTTCCCTTTCCTCCCCAATTTTCCCCTAGAAATCCAAACTTCTCTATTTGTTATGCAAAACAGCAGCTAATGCCCAGGCCAATGCCACTGGAGACCTATAGGCTGGGAACTGGGCCACCTCCTGTTTATTTATCCAGACACTGACAAAAGCATCCCTTTCTAGTAAAGACATTTTCTACTTACCAGAGAGTATTGCAAATAGACAGACCTCCTGCTGCATACTGAGGGGTGTGTGTGTGTGTGTGTGTGTGTGTGTGTGTGTGTGTTGGAAGGTTTACTAAGATTCTTAATGAAGTGTGAAACTGTTTGCAGAAGATCAAGGGGGGATACTATTAACTGACCCTGAACTTTTCCTGAGATGTGAAGATTTACTTCTCAGGTAAGCAATAATCCCTTAATAAAATTGTGAACGATGTGTGGGAGAATTGGGCAGGTGGCAGATAAATGAAAGGAGAGTGAAATTAAAATGTCAAGAGTTCATTGAACGAAATGAAACCAGTGGAGGTGGGAGGACTTGGGAAAGAATGAAGACATACAAACCCAGAATTTCCAAGAAGGAAAAGGATCTGCAAATCCCACGTAAATGTGTTGGGTTGGCCACACAGGAAACTGGAGTTACTTTTCACTTCCAGGGGGAAACTTTGACAAACTGAAGAATCCAGCGGAGATCAAGATGGCTGAGCATTGGGAGAGCTGATCCTGCCAGAGGGCTGAAGACAGTGAGTAGGGTGGACTGGAGGAAGCGCAGCAGAATGACGTTTCCTGAATCCAGGGCAGGGCATGAAAGAGGACGGAGAATTGCCTGACCTTCCTGGAAGAAGGGACAGGAGAGAGAAGTGTCAAGTCCAGCGCCCAGAGGGTGGGGCTGATGATGGAAAGGATGCAGGCAGAGCAGGGGCAGGCGATCCCTGTGGTGCTGGGGCTGGAGGTGGAGTCACACTCAGGTCCAGCTCAGGTCAGGCAGTCACTACTCAGCTGCTGCCCATTTCTCCCTTTAGAACCCCAGCCTTTAGTGATTTCTCAAGAGGAGTCAGAGATGAGAAGTATTTTTATTTCTATTGCTAGAAATTAATTTAAAACTTTAAAGTTTGGGTCAAGAAAACAAAATACATCTAAGGGTCATGCTACAGCTGGGGAAACAGCTTGGGTGTCCTTCCATAAAGTTGTTGGGGAGGGGGCTCCCTCATGACTGTACCACTGTGGTTTTATGGAGACAGGTGGACATGTGATCCTTCCCCTGCACACGTTCCACCCCCCACCAGAACAATGGGCTTCCCCACCCTGAACTGTGAACTCCAAAACTTGAGGCCAAAATGAACTTTCTTCCTTCGTGGATAGCTCTTTGCTAGTACTTGTTATGGTGATGGGAAGGTGACAATGCAAGCCACATTCAGGCACTACACAACTTTGATAGCAACTGTAGAATGGCAAATTTCTGTTCAACATAAAGGACTCATCCCTAATGATTCAATCTGCCTTAAAATGGACACGGGAGCTCCCCTGTCTTCAGACGTTAAAGCATAAGGGGTAGATGACAAGTGTGTGTTGGGTGGGGCTGTCCAGGGGGTGACTTTGTGTCGGACCCACTCTTTAAAGTCCCTGGGCTTGTCCTGGGGAGCTGGCCCACCTGGGGTTGTGACAGGTTCAGGCATCCGTGTTTTATAGAAGTGCTCAGATGACCCATGGGAAGACCAGAGTGGGGCAAGTCCTACTCGGTGACTGCCAAGGCTCTGTCCCCCTGAGATTTCCTAGATCCAGTGCAGAGACAACACAAAACCTGGGGGCTGGAAAATCTGGAGGGTTAACTTGACAACCTAGACACGTTTAGGCCCCCTTCCAACATGTTCCCATGACAGCCCAAGTTGTCATAGCATCCACCACGCTATGCCCCTATTCAGGATCTGGGCGATTGTGACAGTATTGTGGGATAATTCTCCAGTGCTCTCTCCCCTGTTTGAATGGCAGCTCTACAAGAACAGGAACTGTCTTGATCCTGTGCAACAACAGGTCTGCTACCCAGCCTTGAGTCCACATTCTCCCCCAGATAACTGTAAGAGCTTTCTCTCTCCTTTAATTCAAGCTCCTGCTCCAATATGGTCTCTTCAGAGACAACTTTTCTGTCCACACCCAAGAACAGAAGCCTCTGCTGCTCCCACCTTGTCCAGCATTAACTCCCCTCACGGGGTTTATCACTGACACTGTGTTGTGTTTAGTCACCCACAAACAATGGGAGTTGTTTACAGAACTCCCTGTGGGTACAAAAATCCTATAAAATGACATAATATTTATATATAACCTACATTCTCTTATACATGTTAAATCATTTCTAGATTTCTCATAACAGCTGATACAGTATAAATGCTATGTAAATACCTGGTCTACTGTATTGTTTGGGAAATGACAAGAAAATGCATGCACATGGACATTCACACCATTTTTTCCAAATATTTTTTATCTGTGATTGAATCCACAGATGGCAAACCCATGGAGAGGAGTGCTGTGTTTGTTCAATGTCTGTGTCTTCTTTAGGATGTAAGACGCATGGAGTAAGAAACCCAACAGTCCTGTCCTCCCTCTCCTGAGTACACAACACAGCATGCTACCCGAGACCCCACAATGTCTGGAAGTAAATAATACATGAAGACATGGAGTCATGAACGGATGCAACAACTCAACTGAAAAGAGAGGACTCCAGTATGCCAGGGACCTGCGTGCAGAACAATGCCAAAAACACATGGAGATACCACAGAGGTTACGTGGGGTCAGATCATGATCTGACTTTAAGCCGAGGACAGAAGGTGAGCCCTCACTCTGTAGGTGCTGGGAGCTGAGGAATCGCCTGATAAGATTTGACCGACTTTCCTTTGGAAAGATCAACCTGGAAAATGCTCAAAAGTGGGGCTCACCTGCGTTTTCTTGGAGGGGGTACAGTTCTGTCTTGGGACTTTCTAGCACGGAAGGCCTCAGCGCATTCATGCTGCTATTATAATATCCAATACTGGATAATTTACGAATGACAGGAACGCACTTCTCTCAGCTCTGGAAGCTGAGGAGTCCAAGCTCACGGCACCGACAGGTCTGTGTCTGGTGGCGGCTCAGCCTCTGCTTCCAGGTAGCAGCCTGCTGCTGCCTCCTCCAGAGAGGAGGAACAGTTTGTCCCCACAGGACACAAGGGATGGACAGGCAGAAGTGCCTAGCAGGCTCCCTCCCATCCATGGATGAGGTGCTAATCCCACCCATGAGGGTGGAGCCTTCAAGGCCTAATCCCTTCTAAAGGCCCCACCTCCTAATACCATCGCACTGGGGATTCAGTTACAGCATGAATTTTAGAGGGGACTCAAACATTCAAATCCTAGAACCCATCACACACCCTTAGTCACATTGAAAGCTGAATCTTTTCAAGTGGAACTTGGGAGCAGTTCCCAGGTTACACCCCATGTGTAATTTAACCCAAAATACAGACGTGATGAGGCTGGCTTGGAAGTCACTCAGGGTCCAAAATCATCCAGGCAGATGGGCCAAACCCTGTACAGTGAATTTGGACAGAGAGAAGGATGACATCCTTTGTCAGCCCCACCTACTTTTATATTGTAGGCAACAGTACAGCAAAACTTCTGGGAAAATCTAGGCGTTGAGTGGGCAGGGGCAATCATCGATGTCGCCTTGAGTCCATCTCCTGACCCTCTGCTTTCTAAAAGCTCAGCCTCTCAGCTCAGAGCCCTAAGGAAACAGAACGGAGAGGAACTGGAGCCATTTTGCCATCTCCAGTCTTATAATGAGAATTTCTAAGAAAAGTCCGTGGTGCCTGGGCCTTCATCAGCCTCTGTCCTGAATCTTCTTCCCTGAGCTCTGTCAAGGTCTCCATCATGCACGCAGTCCCTGCTTGGCCCAAAACTGTCCAGACAGCAGTGTTCTGATTTTTTTTTTTAGCAGTAAGCTTGCTCTAGCAATTCTTTATTTAGTAGAGGGTTAAGCTTGTGATTATAAAGTTGAAAGTATAACATGTAAAAGTTAAAAGAAAACTAAGAAAGGAAGGAGAAGGGAGAATAGGAACAAAGGAGGGAGGGTAGGGTGGGAAGTATAGGACTGGAGAGTTTGTAGATACAGACATGGCACACTCTCTCTCCTTCCCCCTTTCTCTTCCGGGATTTTGGTGAGTAGAGGGCTTTCTGAGTGTGGAATTTATGAAATTCCCCCCAGGGCTTTATCAGTACAGTGTTTTTGGACCTCATAGTCCCCCTGGCACAATTTAGGAAAGATTGCCCTAAGTTGCCCCCAGGAGAGAGCTGGGACCCATCAAACACGGTACATGAACACGGGCAAGACTTTCGATATACAAATGCTGGTTTGCTTCCAAGCACGCTCTGTGCTTCTGCCCTCATTGAACTGCACAGAATTCCCATTTTTGTTCTTCAGCCCCTGTCACCCATAAACTGTTGTCTGCCTTCTTACCCTACCTCAAGAGAAGTAGCCCATAATCTTACTGGGGTAGAATGGATGATGATCTGTCTGATGTAGTTTCTTCTATCTGGCAGGTAGAGTCAGTTATGGGTATTGTTCTCTTGCAGTCTGTCCTATGGTGTTTGGAGGTAACCTGGGAAGATGGCCCTGTGTAGTCTAGAGGGCTGGTCACATCGTCCAGTAGGATAGGCTGGAAGCCCTGCCTCATGACCATCTGGAGTTGGATGGCTTGTATTATTATCCTAGTGGAGAGCCGTGCAGTGTAGAAAGTCAATTTCTGATCACTGTTCTTGTTTCCTCCTGGCTGGCCCACCAAAATATCTTACTGGAGATGCCTGTATCAGTGGTTTTGTCCTTGTGCAAGAAGAGAATTTCAGATGTGATACAGAGAGCAACAGTAAGCATGCTAGTGATGTTTAATTAAGGAAATACACTGACAACCCAGGCAGGCATCTCTGACAAGAACTGAGAAGCAGAACCCTGACCTTTAGTCTATTTGTTCTCTGCCTTAAGTGCCCTCATGTACCTACCTTCACCCCAAAATCAGCACCAGGTAGGCTATAGATCCATTATCAAATGTCCCAGAAAACTCGAGGGATTCTCGTATCCTGCTTCCTCCCCTCTTCCCCCCTTTATTTGTTTTAAAGATGAAATCCAACTTTAAAATCCAGATCTGAAATTTATAATCTTAGTTACTTCACCTCATTGACACTGTTTCTCTATCTATAAAATGGGAATGAATAATAATTATCTGTAGATAAGACAAAAAGCCTTGTGAATCAGCATTATATATGGGGTGATGATACAACTAAGACAAGGATCCCACCCCAAAACGTCATTGTTTCCTCACCGCACTCAAGATTGTCCTATAGATCAATGCACAGGGTGGGAGGGAATTACCAAGGCATCTTGGTTGCTTTTTTACTATAAAGAAAATTGAGATCAAACTTGGTTCCGAGTCAGTAGAATTGCCCTTCCATGAAGCAAATAAAGAGAAAGTAACCAGACAAGACACAAAGAGACAAAGAAGATGGACCAAGAAAAAGGAAGATACGCAAAGAAAACCAAAATCACCAGAGGTTACTACCACCCTCCAGGAAGAATAATCTAGTGATGGAATCAGAGAATGTAGAAGCTATAACAAATCTCAGAGCAAGGAGTTCAAGGTTGAATAGTCAGTCCTCCCTCCAGGCTGAAGGAACCAGTTCATACAGTGTCCCTGGTCAAAGGTGGATGAGGTGTCAGTTTCATCAATGGCTAGGCAGGTGACAAGTTTTCCTCAGAGATTCACCCCTAAAAGCTAGATTGGATAATATGCCTTACAGGCTTAGACAGGAGTCTGACAATCAGCTTAGAAGCCCTGGGTTACCTTGAGCTGCAGGTGCCACTCAGAATCTGAGAGCAAACTGAGAGAACAGCACAGGGGATCTGCACCTGCTGGACTTCGGTGGACATGGTTCCATATCCGAATTTCGTTCCTCTAGAATTACAACATTCCTCCCTTTCAGTAGACAAATGTGCACGACTCTAGAGAAGAGAGAGGAGGGAAGAAGCCTCTTTCTAAGACTTCTTTGAGAAAGCAGAAGTATCAATAAGAATTCCCTCTTCACACTCCCAGTCAAGGCAAAAAGAAGAAGGGCACTTACCTCAATTCCTTTGTTGGAAGTTAGTTAGACATACTACTTCCCCCTCATTAAATGGGACTAAGATTTTAGTGCCAAGGAGGTAGCATCATTGCAAGGCTTGACAAGATAATCATATAATTCAAACAGTATGAACTCAAAGAGAACTCACTACTATTACCACTATTGCAAACATGAGTTACACCATGAACTAACATTGACCAACTCACAGTACTCACCAAGAATTGTATTCTGGAGTCCCTCCATGCTCATCAGGAAGAAGGGCTAGGACACATTCAGGATTAGTGCCCTACGCCACAGTGGAGGGAGAGAGGTGACATCTGTGTGTGCTACTTGCCAAAATTCCCAAAGCCCATGTGCTCTTGCAGATGAAGGAGCTGACATTAGAGGTAGAAAATGATTCCTAAAGCCAAACACAACATGATCAACATGGATATGAGAGTCATCCCTCTCTTTCCATGCAGGTGTGTGAGTTTCTATTGCCACCCAAGTTCTCCAGCCCATGGGAGGAGAACAGGAGCAATAACCCACGGACTCCACAGCCTCATCCAAAAAGAAGATGCATTTCTCTGTGAAGATGGTGGTTGATTCTAGCAAATTCCCAAGAACCACCAGAGACTCTTCAGCTGTCATGGAGGTTACCTTGGAAATAATTCAAGCCCTCTTGTCTTATGGACTTCCTGAAAAATCACGTATTTACTTTGTGCTTTATTTTGTTGCAGGGGCTCTTGTTTCCATCAGAAGCACTGAGCAGCTCTGACAAGCTAGAAATGAACATGGCAGTTCTGTTGTATTTGTGGAGCACCTACAGAAGGCACCAAGCAAAACCTGTCTCATTTAATCTTCACAATACATGGACACAGGTATGTTTCTTCCTTCAAGGAAATTAAGGCTTGGAGACATTATAAAATATCCCCATGGTCAGATGGCTAATATATGACAGCATCAGAATCAAATCCAGATTTTGCCATCTCCAATGAATATACTCTATTGTACAAACATTGATTTCTTTTTGAGAAAAGAATGAGGTCTGAGTGCCATAGGGATAAGAGTTGTTGTGAATCTTTGGTGGGATGGACCCTGAGACACACTTAACATTCATTGTTGCACTCATTTGGTGCCCAGAACAATCCTGGTCTTGCCTGGCTTCCTGATCTCCAAGTTAGAGGTGAAGCCAAGAGTCTAAAGCAGTGTCAAGGAGGATAAGCATCCTGCATGGATTTGCAACAGCTGCAAGTGCTGGAGTCAAGACTTCAACCGCTGTCTCCCGACAGCAAATGACTGTCCCTTTCACTGTAGTACACCACACAGCAGAAATTTCAAGTGTGTAATTTTTCTACAGGAAAATATATCATCTGAGACCCAGTCATTCTTATACACCTCTAGGGAACTAGAAATTCATTGTTTGGTACTTATTTTCTTAATCTAGAAATAGTTTTCCTTTACTTTAGTGTGGGCATGAGGTACTGCTCTGCCTTTGAGTATGGTCTCAGTAAACTTGGCCATCAATCAAGTTGCTTGGACACAATACGGAGACTGCAACTTGTAAGGATGATGACTACTTAGCATATGTGGTATAAATGTTCTTTGAGCCAGAAATGGATGTTGGATGTCATTTCTCTCATTGCCATAATAGAGGGATATGAGAATTAAAGAACAAAAACGGAGATGATGCAGTATTGACTTTTTTAAGAATCTGCTGACAAAGTTTTGGCTTTCAGTTCCTGCCATTATGGACTCCATTGATTCAAAAGTCCCTGTATCTGTTTCAGTCAAGATCTAAATATGAACAGATGACACATACAGTTAGGATAATTCAAGCAAGGCTTTCAAAAGAACATTCCGGGGGCAGGTGTACAGCACAGCCTTTGAGGTGCCTCTTGGGAGACTAGCATGCCATAGCAAGAGTTTCAGGTTCAAGTTCTGGCTTCCAATTCCAGCTTCCTGCTAATGCACACCCTGTGAGGCAGCAGACGATGTCTTGAGTAGTTGTATCCCTGTCACCTATGTGGGAGACCCAGCTTGTGTTCTGAGCTCCTGGCTTTGGTCTGGCCCAGTTCTAGCTATTGTGGGAATTTGCACTCTTTCTTGCTCTGTGCCTTTCAAAAAATGGAAATGAATAAATAATTTTTCTAAGAGTCATTACAAACTATAGGTAAGATACAGTGGGGCCACCACGGGTAGTGAAAGAACCCAGGGCCAGCAGCACCTCTAGGTCTCAGGGAACAGGGGGTTTTAGAAACAGAGGGATCCCTGTGGAATCAGCTGCTTGGAGAGGAGCTCTGGTCTTCTGCTGACACAGTCAGTCAGAGGCGATCCCAGAAAGGTGGAATCAGAGGACTAAATTATCCTCCCTCCCACACAACCCCTTCCCATAGGGCTCCCATTGGCCAAACTTAGCAGGAAGGCCATAGTCACATTTGGCTGTAAACCATTAGAGCAGAGAAGAGTGGAGAGCGTCATGTGTATCTGAATAGCCAGAACCCAAAGAAAAAATGCAGAAAACAATTACAATCAATCACTGGATACTGATTCATAATTTTGAGTTAATCATTTTTCTAGATACTAGCCATACGCGATAGATTTAAATCTATATATTTATAATAAATTATTAATTTCAAGTAGATAGGGATATGTCCAGTCAAAAATGGTTAAGACCTCTGCAGAGGTCTGACGTTGTAGCATAATGGGTAAAGTATATGCAGGCATCACATATGGGTGCCAGTTCATGTCATGGCTGCTCCACTTATGATCCAGCTGTTAATGACCTGGAAAAACAATGGAATGGCCAAAGTGCATGGGCCCCTGCACTCACATGGGAGTCCCAAATGAAGCTCCTGGTTCCTGGCTTCTGAGGTCATTTGGAGAGTGAAGAAATGGTTGGAAGATCTCCCTATCTCTCCCTAACTCAGACTTCCAAGTTAAATTTAAAAACATACACACACACACACACACACACCCCTCAGCAACTAAAACATTAGGAATTAAAGAAGATTCAAATAAATGGAAGACTATATGATGTTATTGCCTTAGAAGAGTGCATATTATGAAGATACAATATTGTATGATCTATACTTAATAGATTTGATGCTATCCTAATAAAAACTCTAGATTTATGGAAATTTCAAGCTAAATTTCAAATTCATATGTTAAGCACAAAGAGTCCAGAAATCCCCACCAAGAAAAAAGAGAAAGTTGAATAATTTTCACTACTAAGTGTAAATGCTCCTGATAAAGCCACATTAATTAAGATAGTACGACATTGGTGCAAGGGCGGACATACATACCAATGGACCAGGCTAGAGTCCAGAAACACAGTTAGTCCAATAAGGGCACTTCATTTATGACTAAGGTGACATTGCAGAGTAGTGAGTAATGGGCAATCTTTTCAATAAATAGTGCTGCATCAACTAAAATTCATATGGAAAATTGAATCTTGACCCCTATTTTATCCCCTTACATAAAAATCAATTCCACGAGGTTTTTAGATCTAAATGTAAGAGCTTAAAAAATAAAGTTTCTAATTAACTCAAAATGGAGCATAGACTAATGTAAAATGAGAAGATATAAGGCCTCTAGGAGAAGCCAGAAAGAACCTACACGACCTTGCTTTAGTGAGGAGTTTTTAGTTACAACAGCAAAAATTGCTGTAAAACTGAAAGATTGACTTTACCATGAAAGAAAAATTGATAGGTTGGAATTCATTAAAATTAAAAACTTCGACTCTATTAAGAGAGAAGACACATACTGTGCTAAGATTTCAAAAATCACACACTTGTTAGAGGACTTCTATGCAGAATTTGCAAAGTCCTAAAACTCAACAATCCAGTTTAAATCAGGCAAAAGATCTGAACAGACATACAAGTGGTAAGCACATGGGAAGATGCTCAACATTATCAATATGGGATTGCAGCACAAATGGCTGATCCACACAATGGCATGAGTGAAACACAAATGCATATTGATAAATGAAAGAAGTCAGTTTGAGAAAGCTCAATACTGTAGGCTTCTATTTTTATCATACTCTGAAAAGGCAAATTTTAAAGATGGAAAATAGACCAATAGTTGTCATGGATGATGTCATAGGGTTGACTAGGTGAAGTATGGGATTATTTAGGGCTATGAAACTACGCTATATTGTTATTTTTTTTACTCTTTTTTTAGCTTTTATTTAATGAATATAAATTTCCAAAGTACAGCTTATGGATTACAATGGCTCCCCCCCCCCATAACTTCCCTCCTACCCGCAACCCTCCCTTTTCCTGCTCCCTCTTCCCTTCCATTCACATCAAGATTCATTTTCAATCCTCTTTATATACAGAAGATCAGTTTAGCATATATTAAGATTTAAACAGTTTACACCCACATAGAAACACAAAGTGAAATATACTGTTTGAGTACTAGTTATAGCATTAAATCACAATGTACAGCACATAAAGGACAGAGATCCTACATGAGGAGTAAGTGCACAGTGACTCCTGTTGTTGACTTAATAAATTGACACTCTTGTTTATGACATCAGTAATCACCCTAGGCTCTTGTCATGAGTTGCCAAGGCTATGGAAGCCTTTTGAGTTCACTGACTCTGATCATATTTAGACAAGGTCGTGGTCAAAGTGGAAGTTCTCACCTCGCTTCAGAGAAAGGTATCTCCTTCTTTGATGACCTGTTCTTTCCACTGGGATCTCACAGAGATCTTTATTTAGGTCATTTTTTTTTTTTTTTGCCAGAGTGTCTTGGCTTTCCATGCCTAAAATACTCTCATTGGCTCCTCAGCCAGATCCGAATGCCTTAAGGGCTGATTCTGAGGCCAGAGTGCTGTTTAGGACATCTGCCATTCTGAGTCTGCTGTGTATCCCACTTCCCATGTTGGATTGTTCTCTCCCTTTTTTATTCTATCAGTTAGTATTTGCAGACACTAGTCTCATTTATGTGATCCCTTTGGCTCTTAGTCCTGTCATTATGATCAATTGTGAACTGAAGTTGATCACTTGGACTAGTGAGATAGCATTGCTACATGCCACCTTGATGGGATTGAATTGGAATCCCCTGGTATGTTTCTAACTCTACCGTTTGGGGCAAGTCAGCTTGAGCATGTCCCAAATTGTACATCTCTTCCCTCTCTTATTCCCACTCTTATATTTAACAGGGATCACTTTTCAGTTAAGTTTCAACACTTAAGAAGAACTGTGTATTAATTACAGAATTCAACCAATAATAATACGTTATCCCTCTTAGTATTTTTTTGTTTGTTCTACTTAATACTATTGGTTGAATTCTATATGGTTATAAACTGGTAGACATATGACATTGGTTTTTGGAAACCCATAGAGATTAACAACATAAAGAGTGAATCTTGATGTATTAAAATTTAAAAAAAAAATAAGAGGGTGGGAAATTGCAAAGTGGAATTCAGACTGGCAAAAGGATCTAATTGTATTGCAAGTGTATGATGCAACCACTCTGAAGAGGATGAGGAAAAAGAGATGCTGATTGGAGCAACTTGCTAGACCAAAGACAAAACCAATTGTACATAAACACTGCACTCACATTGGTAACATTGTTTCTCATGAGGGTTTAATTTAATAGCTCTGAAATCTCCCTGTGAATACGTACTGGAATTAAGCAACATGTAAACAGATGGTGGCTGGAAGAATTTCTCACCATTGGCGTAGGAGGTTAGAAATAAGCAGCAAGACTAAAATAAACCATACGTTATTGCATTATAGTGACATCAGAGTGAACTAGGGTTTAGCTTAGTATTGACCCTACTGCACAGGCTTAAACTATAGATATGTGTTTATAAATGTGTACATACACATATATTTTCTAGCTCCTCTGGAAGTCCTGGCAGCAATGACATCTCAATAGTCACAAGCACATCCAATACCCAAATCTTGATTCTAATACCATTTTCCAATAAAAGGTAGATCCTTGGAGAAATGGCTGGTTTTAGAAATGGATCATGAATATGAAAAGTAAATCTGAAACATCGTGCAGTGCAAAAAAATTAGGATAAAATTATGTCAAAGGGATACATGAGCCAAAGGCAAGAATCACTGGTTAAAGCTGGGATAATTTGAGCAGCAGAATAAATAAAGCAATGTAAAAAATAGATACATAAAGATCCATACTAATGTAAATAAATGATTTAGTAAGTAAATGAGGGAGAAGAGAAACTTTCACCCTCACAGGAGAATTTCAAATAATTTACGCAGTTGCTCTGCCTTCAAGGAGGTAGAGCATAACTCCATCTAAGCAGAAGTGTGTGCAATACTTAGTGACTTAGTGCTTAAACTTAGTGACTTAGCTCCAAAGAGTACAGTGTGACAAAGGTGGAGAGGGTTACATGTAACTGTAGAGTGGAGAGATCTGACAGCATTATGTCCCCAGGGGGTTATAGTTATAGCCTCAGTGATAAATCCTAGTATGATACAGACCTCTGACATCATTTTTATGAAGGCATTTTGCTTTTGCAATCTTCTTTCCAGAACCCATAACTGTAGTAAATGCGAGACAAACATCAGACAAGTCCAAGTTGAAGGGTATGCTGTATAATGCTTACCTCATACTTTTCAAAATTATGAAAATCATCAACGACAGGAAGTTCTGAGAAGGCTTGGTAATAGCCCCAAGGTGTTGAGGGAGACATGATAATGTAACATGGTCTCCTGAATCAGAGCCTGAAACAGAAAAATAATATTTGGGAAACCAAACCTTCACAAGAAAGCACGGGCTTTGATGAACAATAATGCATCAGTATTGGTTCATTAGCTCTGACAAATGTACCATACTATTGTAGAATGCTAACCACAGGGAAACCTGGGTGACGGGTAGACACGAACTCTGCATCATCTTTGGTACTTGTCTGGAACCATAACATAAAAATAAATGTAAATGTAAATGTAATCCTATCCCAACCTAAAATGTATTTAAATATGAAAAGTAAAGCTTCTAGAGAATAAGGAAAATTGATGGCAGGTCTTTAAAAAGTTCACAGAAATACATATTGTGGAAAACCTATGCAAGAATTTCAAAAAATTTTGCAATAAAATAAACATATATTTTGACTGAATTTTCCTCAAACTTTTTGAAGAACCTTCATATATAATCTTAGGGAAATACCACTTTCTCAACAAAAAAAGGTCCAAGTCCTTAAAGAAATATATTTCTGAGAATCAGACTAGTAAAAAATTAGGAACTTGTGTTCATCAACAGACTATATCAAGCAGGTGATAAAAGAAGCCACAGAGAAAAAGATATTTTCAATAAACACACACTCCCATAAATCAATAAAAGACAACACAACTGGAAAAATACAAAGCAAAAACAGTGTACTTACATAATCAATGAACATGAAAATGTGTTCAAAATCATTAGTCATCAGGGAAATACAAACTAAATCCACTGACCAGAACTGAGGCTAAAATTAGAAAGACTGTAAACACTCAGAATGTGTAGCATTGGAATTCAATATTCTGTTGGGTGGTATATAAATCAATACAGCCATTTTCAGAGAAGTCTTAGGTGGTATCTACTAAAGCTGGACATAAACAAAGCTACATGAGTGCCATGGCCTAGCAATTGCACTCCTGTGTCTAGGCCCAGCAGATGCACAGGTATAAAATGCAACAAAAAGACCTGTGCAAAGGGTTCCTAACAGCAGATCCTCAACCAGGATAAGGCAAATGAGGAGCCCAGGGTGCCAAACTTGAGGGGTTCTCACTCACTCTGAGGTTCACACAAGAGCTGGTCTTGTACTTCCCACCATCTTGAGAGTGAGTATTCCCTTAAATGCTGTGGACTGGCTTTGCCAAAGGTGCTTGAGTGGCCACCCCAGACCCACATCCTTGGTGCCTGAAGCCAGGACTACTACAGAATGCAAGGTCCCACTCCCTGGCCACTCTGAAACACTCTATGCTCCAAAGCCTCCTCGATAAGGATCATGTTGAGGTGGGGCTTTAGCTAAACGCACATTCATCCTTAGCTTCTCTCCACCACCACACCTACTTCTAAGAATGCCCCTTAATGAGCCCCCAGGACAACAATTCCCATCTCAGACTCTGTTTCTAGGAAACATGATCTGTGACAAGTCCCAAACTGGAAGTCACCTAAATGCCCATGTTAGAAAATGGAATAAGAAACCCTAAGAAGGCCATATAAGGGGAAGCAGAGTACCCATGGAACACAAGAACAAACTCATCAACAACAGGCATAATTAACATGCATTAGAAGAGGGAACTTGCTACTCTTCAAGAGTGGCTATACGGTGGGGCATGGTCTAAGAGAAGCTTACGGAATTCCACATTATTACTTTTTAATTTGGGTAGAGATGAGAGTGCATGGAATTCAGATAACTTACCAGTCTAAGTCTAGTGAAAAGAGGGAACTGTTTAAAGGTTTTATAGAACAGACCATTACTAAACATCCTTGAGTGACCGCCTACCTAATGACTTCCTTCCTATCACGGCAGCTTGTTTACATGGAGGCAGAGTTCCTACCATCACTTGTCCAACACCCTTGTCTAGTCAACGATAGTCCAGGGCTTACAATCCTACTGTTGGGTTCAGCTTTCCAAAACACCTAACTAAAATTCCAAGCTAACTAAATCTTGCACATAAGCAGAATTCATTCTCCTAAGAAGGATTTGGGAAATAATGATGCTTCTGCAAAAGAGTAGGACAACCAAAAAGGACAAAGAGAAAACATGTTGAGTCATTTGAACAAAAAAAAAAAAAAAAGAAAGAAAAAGAAATCTGATCATCAGAGCTATAAAATTTTCCTCTGCTTTGAAGGGAAATGTCAGGTGCCTGGTAGAGAATGGGAACAGGAGAACGTCTGACACTTTTCTGTACTTTTAAAGCATTGCAGTCCTATTTCATGGTATAATTAATATCAGTCTCAGTCTCCCCACCACCATGCCCTGTGCGACATTCCTCAGCTGAGAGAACAAAACCTTTAGTGTCACACAGGACAGAACGGGATCCTGACCAAACCATTTCCCACCCATGTGTCAATGGACATCTCACCCAGCCTCTGCAAGCCTAAGTCTTCTCATCAGAGCAATGGGCAGGGTTACAGCCTCCAACTGCATGGCTGGGAGGATGGAAGGGTTATACAGGAGACTCTTGGACTCATGGAGGTCCAAGGAAAGGCAGTGCCTTCTCTTCATCACAGACAATGAGGTTGCCATTGGCAAGCTCTGAACCCATACCACACTCCCAGCAAATGCACACTGAATTTACGTTACGTGACAGCTGCATTTCTAGGCCCTGGCTATAGGTGGGCGAACAAACCAAAGTCCCTGATCACAGGAAGCTTAGGTTTTCCTGGAAGATTCTGATGCAAGCACACCAACAGAAAATGCGGCAGGTAATGACGAGAGCATTGAGGAAAGAGAACAGGCTCAAGGCACAGAAAGACGTAGGGTGGGGCGAGCTTTCTCCCTCGGGGGTCATTGGAGCAGAAACCTGGGCAGAGGGCAAGGAAGGAGCATCCTGGCTCAGACTCAAATAGAGAAGAGGAGGTGACGGACTTACTGGTAAAACTATAAAACCTGCATCTTAATACCTCCACTAAGACCAAGGAAGACCTTTTGCACTCATCGAGAGCCTGTGAGTTTCCCTTTTCTTTCCCCGTTTCCCTTTACCACCCTGCTTGCGGAATATTTTACTCTCTGCCCAGTCACAACACAATGAGGAAGAACCCAGACACCGTTTGATTGCCTCATGGCTTTGGGGCCCTGCTTGGAACCATCCTACATCCACAAAACTTTTAAAAATACACCTGAATAGGGATACTTTGGTGCGGGCACTTTGGTGCAGTGGGTTACGCAGCCATGTGGGATGCCCGCATCCCCTAGAAGAGTACTGTTCCAGCTCCCTGCCTGGGAGACAGTGGGTGACGGCTCCAGTACTTGAGTCCCTGCCACGCATGTAGGAGACCCTCGTGGACTTTCTCTTATTTCAACTTGGCCCAGCTCTGGTTGTTGTGACCATTTGCGGAGGGAATCAGTGGATTAAAGATCGATCCCTACCCACCTCTCCCCACCTCTGTCTCTCCATGGCATTCTTGTAAATGTTTTAACTCTACTCCAGAATAGATTATAAAGTCACACACCAAAGTGGCAGGGGCTTGAGTTTGGGAGCAACGCTGGGTTTTAATGAAACCGCTCTACTTCCTAGATGTGTGACCTTTGAAAACCCACGCAGCCTCCTGAATCATAGTTTCCGAAGATTTAAAGCA
The DNA here is from genome assembly GCA_949820135.1 of Sylvilagus floridanus. Taxonomy (NCBI): domain Eukaryota; kingdom Metazoa; phylum Chordata; class Mammalia; order Lagomorpha; family Leporidae; genus Sylvilagus; species Sylvilagus floridanus. The sequence continues at coordinate 160,115,557 of OX463241.1, read as the reverse complement.
TTTTGATGCAGGTGGATTTTTGTTTTGTTGATTTCCTTGCCATGTCACTTTTTTGTTGAATCCCCAGATAGCTGTGCCAGTTCTAGAGATAGGCCCTGCCCTTGCAAGGCTCATATTTCAACTGAAAAATACAGACAACGGACAAGTTCAAATTTGAAGTAATGATACGACAATGTCACTGAGTGGCAAGGGGCACCACAGAAAGGCTCTGTATTCCATGACGGACTAGAGAATGAGTAGAAGAGGCTCCTTTAGGCAGTTGGGAAACCTCTGGGCATTGTCTCTCTGCAAAGGTAACATTTGAGCTGTGCCCCAAACAGGGTCAGCCATGGGGAAAATGTAGGAGTGAAGTGAGGAAGAGGGACCTGTAGACAGAAAAATCAGCAATGCCCAAGGAGCAGGCAGATAAGGGAGTTAATAGAGGCCAGCGCCATGGCTCAACAGGCTAATCCTCCGCCTAGCGGCGCTGGCACACCGCGTTCTAGTCCTGGTCAGGGCGCCGGATTCTGTCCCGGTTGCCCCTCTTCCAGGCCAGCTCTCTGCTGTGGCCCAGAAGTGCAGTGGAGGATGGCCCAGGTGCTTGGGCCCTGCACCCCAGGGGAGACCAGGAGAAGCACCTGGCTCCTGCCATCAGATCAGCGTGTTGTGCCAGCCGCAGCAGCCATTGGAGGGTGAACCAACGGCAAAGGAAGACCTTTCTCTCTGTCTCTCTCTCTCTCACTGTCCACTCTGCCTGTCAAAAAATAAAAAAATAAAAAATAAATTAAAAAAATAGTTAGAGACCAGGGACTCAGATGGGTCGAAGTCTCCTTGGAGGGGCAGATTGATGACAGGTGCCAGGAACCAGAGGGTCTGTAGGTGGATTTGTACACTGTATGGAGTTTAACCTGGAAGCAATGGAAAGGCCTAGGAGAGTCATAATCAGGGAAGTGTGATGATCTCATTTTATTTTAAAAATATCTCCTGCATAGGGATTCATTATAAGGAATTAAGACTAGAAACAAGATCTGTTAGGATTCTATTATGGGCAGAAATAGGATGCTAGCTTATGTATGGAGAGAAGATGGTCAGAAGTAGTCAATTTTGGGTTTTAGTTTGGGATAGAGTGAAAAAGACTTGTTGATAGATCAGACTTAGGGTCCGCAAAACGTAGGGATAATGATTCTCATGTTTTTGACTTAAGCAACAGGATAAATTAGGCTCTTGTGTCATTCATGTAACAGCCTATTGATGCCCAGTGACATGACTCCAAACTTGGGGGGACTGGAAAGAGGCCAAATTCAAAGTGACTTAAGCATAAAAATAGCCTTGACTCACATGGTGGGAAGGTAAGGGTCATACTGGTTATTTGCCTAAGTGCACCCAAGTCCTCCAAGGACTGCAGCAGAGCTCTGTTTCTCTGACTGCCTCACTGGACAACCTGGCTCTTTCCACCTCAAAGGAAAAATGGCTGTTATCCCAAGCCCAAATCCATGCAACTAGAATCTGATAGAAAGAGATCCCTTTTCTCCTCAAGTGTCTACATGGCTCGAGTAGGCTTGCTTGAGTCACGTGTCCGTCTGGGGTCTCCTCCAAGTGGAGGGGCACAGTGAACAGTCCAGCTGTAAGCACATGCTTACTCTTGTGTGCCTGCTTGTCTGCAATGTGGCTACAATTTTCCTCTCCCTTCATTGCATGTGCCACTGACCCATTTAGAGGTGTGTCTGTATCCTCTCTTTTTAAAAAAACAAATTGTTTTATTTATTTGAAAGGCAGTTACAGAGAGAAAGAAAGGAGAGACAGATCTTCCATCCACTGGTTCACTCCCTAAATGGCTACAATGAAACCAGGAGCTTCTTCTGGGTCTCCCACATGGCTACAGGGGCTCAAGCACTTGGGTCATCCTCCACTTCTTCCCTAGGCACATTAGCAGGGAGCTGGATGGGAAGTGGAGCAGCTGGGACTTGAAGTGGCATCCTTATAGGGTGCTGGCGCTGCAGGCAGTGGTTTAACCTGCTGTGCCACAACACCAGCCACTGTATCCCCTCCCTTAAGACTGGGATTCTGTCCCCATTGCTCCTCTTCCAGTCCAGCTCTCTACTGTGGCCCGGGAAGGCAGTGGAGGATGGCCCAAGTGCTTGGGCCCTGCACCCGTATGGGAGACCAGGAGAAGCACCTTGCTCCTGGCTTCGGATCGGCGCAGAGCACCAGCTGCAACACACTGGCTGTAGTGGTCACTTGGGGGGTGAACCAAGGGTAGAAGGAACTGAGATGTCTCTGCAACTTTGTTTCACTGGTAGAAAGCAGCAGACACAGCAAGGTGTGGCATCAGTTCTAGACTTTCAGTGTCCTGTCATCTTCCATATCCGTCCTCCTGGGTGTAAGCCACCCGGAAACAAGCTTTAGCAAGACACTCATTGATTAGAGAACATGGGAGGGAAAAGCCAGGGGAGTCCCAGTATCAACCTCTCTGCTGAGGCCCCAGCCATGGGAATGAAGCCATGCTGAGTGTTATAGCAGCAGTCAAGCTTCCAGCCAATTGCAACTACACAGGATTGGTTACACACTGTTGTGGGATCCAGTGCAAAATGAAAACATCAAGCCCTTAGTTCAGAAAGCAGGGAAAAAGTCCCACCTAATGTGCTAAAATACAAAGCTTATTCCCTTTCTTCTATTATTTCCCCATTAATTGTGGCATTTTTTCATTCACTCTTAATGTTTTTTTAAATAAATATTAAAGATTCTAAATTATTCATATGAATTTGATCATTCATCTTTACCTTGTGTCATTCCAGTCAGGGCCCATGCTGTGGCTCAATAGGCTAATCCTCTGCCTGAGGCGCCGGCACACCGGGTTCTGTCCCGGTTGCCCCTCTTCCAGTCCAGCTCTCTGCTGTGGCCCGGTAGGCAGTGGAGGATGGCCCAAGTGCTTGGGCCCTGCACCCCATGGGAGACCAGGAGGAAGCACCTGGCTCCTGGCTTCAGATCGGCACAGCGCACCAGCCGCAGCAGCCATTGGAGGGTGAACCAATGGCAAAAGGAAGACCTGTCTCTCTGTCTCTCTCTCACTGTCCACTCTGCCTGTCAAAAAAAAAAAAAGAAGAAGAAGAAAAAGATCAAATGTCAGAGCATTTAGCTCCTATGCAGGCTCACTGTAATTTCATAATTTGTATTTTGCCTCCAGATGACCAGAAGAAATGTTTGCAAGGAGGAAGAGTGAATCCCCCTAGGCATGGAGCAGACCAAGGGAGTCCTTCCTCAGGACACTACCAGGGCAGGTCCAAACAGCCACAGGTGTCTGGTGTCCCTACCCACCTACCCAGAAACATGAGGCTGGACACGATGGCTACTGGAGGTGAGCTTTGCTCCCACAAACCATCAGAATGGTGTTCCAGGGCCTGGATGAAAGTAAGTCAAGCAAAGCATTGTGTGTCCCTTGATCTGCTACTTCAACCCGGCAGATGGTTGACCCCATAGCAGGACTAATCATCTGTATTAGAAACCAGAAAGAGGTTTCATCATACTGAATCCCACACCAAAAAGTGCCAACCAAGGACAGGAATAGCCCTGCCATGACCAGTCAGACACGGACAACTGACCAGGACCCTCCCTACACCCTGTGCCCAGGTCCCCCCTACCACTAGGGGAGCAGAGGGTCATGGCAGAACACTACTTTCCCCTGCTGACCTGCCCAGGTCACCATACCAGCCGAAAGGCAACAGTGGTTTATGGACAGAGGCAAAGAGCTGGGTGGGAATGCCAAGTGGGATCTAGGACATCATGCTGTAGGGAGAACGTGGCCGAGAAATCAGCCTGGGGAGACAGGAAAGGTGCAGTAGGAAGTGGGGCTGTGAGCTAGTCTACGCTCCAAGCCCTCTGTGAGTACACAATTGTCTTGTTATTTGTAAGATATAAACTCAAGAGAGCTACTACAAAGCATTAAATTGTGGGGCTCTTCTGAGCCTGGGCCCTGTACAAAAGCCATGGTCACACACTTGTGACACTGGTCCTGCAGCCTCATGGGTGGCTGTAGCCAACAGCCCCTGGAGCTGAAGCCAGACAACCCACAGAATCACACAAGGAAGCTAAATTCCTAGGAGCCCCTGGGCATGGGATGCAGGCTGCCTAAGCCCGACTAAGCTTCAGAGTGGCTAATGATTGCTGTGTGTGTCCCAGGCTTCTCCTTTGCCCTGTCTAGGGGGAGGGCCAAATGCAGCCTGGTACCCTGCCTCATGACTGGGGGGGGGGGGGGTCAGGTGGAGACCATTTGTCTTTCTGGTTCTCAGGCCTTGGAGTCAGTAGGCACTGCACCTGAGGAGTTCAGGCCAAGGCAACACACCTAAGAAGCTTACTCCACATCTAGACCTCACTAGAAGATGTGGTTTTTGGATTTGGATTTGGACGTGTATTTTGGATTTGCCTCGGGCAGTTGCCACCATCTGACGATACTTTGTGGGTCTTGTGGGGGGCGGGGTGGTCTCAGGGTATTTTGCACACTTGAGAGATGTGAAGATTTGCGGCAGGGGCTGTAGGTTATCCACAAAGAGGGAAACCAACATTCCTCTCCATGTCTCTCTTGTCTACACTCAACTGCTGTTGCCATCAAGAGGGGAGCCAACGGGCCCTGCCCTTGAACCTGAGCTGGTTGGCTTCACTGTGAGTGACGGAGTGTCAAGGAGGGGACACTGTGGGACCTCTGGGATTGGGTCTCAGGAGACCTTGCAGCTTCTGTTCTCTCTGCTGGAGCCATCCTGGACATGTCTGTCCCTTGTGTATGGCTTCCAATAGCCACACCCCTATGGGAAGCAGCAGGAGCTCTCACGACAGCAGACCTGCTGACAAGGTACAATGCATTCGCCACTGAGTTTCAGCAATGGATAACTGAAGCACCTTGGGCCCTACTGACATGGGGCTCTGTGCTTGGTGACCCCACTGTGAGCACATCCGATGAGAAGGGGCTTCATGAATCTCAATGAAATAAAGCACTCCTGTGGATACATTCTACCTCTTGGCCACTGAGTACCTTACCATACCTTAATCCATAGGCTCCAGAAACATTCCTTTCTTAGAAAACTATCCCATATACAAAGAAAAACATCACTCATTTCTTCCCTATAGAGTGACAACCCAAACATACAGTTAAAATATCCAGTACCAAGTCCTTGACTTCTGGTGGAGTCCTCAGTTCTTTTCAAGGCTGTTGCTCCTGGTCTATCAGCTCACAGTCTGTGATTGTGCTAACTAATCTGCACCTGCTCACTCCACAACAGTGGAGAGAACACAGGAAACCTGAGTAAGGTCAAGTTTTCACCACCTTTGTATAGAGAGGGGGGAAATGGCTTGGGATCCTGCAGCCACCCTGTTGGGCATTGTGGTCACAGCAGGTGTCCAGAGGACAGGGAGTTTCCTGATGGGTCAGCCTGGCCCATCCAGTTCTGCTTCTGTTGTCCACTCTTCTCTCAGACCACAGCTGAGACAGGCTCTGAGAAGTGGTCCCCTCCCAGCAGGAGCTGTCATCACTTGGCAGCCCTCTTGTTGTTGTCTCTGATGCCTGGGGAGTTGTGCAACCGCTGAATTGCACTGGCCAGGATGGACGTCCCTCCTGCCATACAACTCCCTTAAGGTCAGTTGTATGTGGGTTGATTAAGGTTCTGGAAACATCACTGGCCAGAAACCAAAGACCAGGGCTTTCTGAGCCACAGTCCTTGAATGTGGCTCCACCCTTGAAGGATTTGTCACTTATTAATGAACCTCAGAGCTCTACCCATTCCTGGATGGCTCAGCTCTGTGGCTGCCTTCTAGGGGGCTGGCTCAGGAGGAGGCAGAGCTAGTCTGCCCCTGTGCCTGCCTCCAGCCTGTGTATCAGGATGCACACAGAAGGAAGCCAAGGAGTCAAGCCTCCCCGTTCTCCAACTCCTTCTGGGCTGTGATCCTACTTCCAGGTCTATTTCTCAATTTTGCCAACTTTCTTGGGTAAAAGAATTGAGCTTTTGCAAATTCACAGGCCTCATAAATCTGATTCCCAGTGATCTTGGACACCTGCCCAGAGACAGAAAGGGCAACCAAATGAAATGCCTTTTTTTTTTTTTTAACAGGCAGAGTGGACAGTGAGAGAGACAGAAAGGCCTTCCTTTTTGCCGTTGGTTCACCCTCCAATGGCCGCCGTGGCCGGTGTGCTGCGGCCGGCGCACCACGCTGATCCGAAGCCAGGAGCCAGGTGCTTCTCCTGGTCTCCCACATGGGTGCAGGGCCCAAGCACTTGGGCCATCCTCCACTGCACTCCCGGGCCACAGCAGAGAGCTGGCCTGGAAGAGGGACGACCGGGACAGAATCCGGCGCCCCAACCGGGACTAGAACCCAGTGTGCCGGTGCCGCAGGTGGAGGATTAGCCTATTGAGCTGCAGCGCCGGCCAAAAGGCCTTTCAAAAGGAATGGCTTGGGGTGGGGTAGGGAAGGGACGGAGGTTGTCCCTCCGCTGCTGTGGAGTCATGAAGCTGGAAGAGGAAGGGAGTGACACCTAACATTCTGATAGCATCTACTTAGTTCTCCGTGCACCAGTCTCAAAGCTCAGGCTCCAAGATTCGAGACACACATGCAACCAAAGATGCAGCTGCCCTTTTACTACTGCAGAAGGGGGAACACAGCTGCCCACATCCAAGAGGTCTTCTGACACCTGACACCCCACCTGGTCCCAGGCAAGCCTGTATTGTAGGGCCTGTCACTCTCAAGTACTAATTTCCCCATTGAAAGGAACTCTTTCAAAGGGGATCCACTACAAATAAACTAGAGATGTAAAATAGAAGGAAAGCCCGGGGGAGACACTGTGTGGTGCATCCCGATCTTAGGGTTCGGGTGGTGCCGCAGCCTCTGTGTTTCTAACAGCCTGTGCCCCTTGGCCAGTGTGCAGAGGTCATTCTCAACTAGACTTTCTGTAACCGTGATAGGAAAGGTGTCTTCTCTGCAATACCCCACCAAAAAAAATCATTTCCTTCCCTAGACCAGTGAGCAGTTTTCCAGGTGAGTCTCGACAAGCCCTGCTTGCATTGCTCACTGTTCAAGGGACAGGGCAGGATCCAGTGTCCAGACTCTGTCCTCACACCCATGCCCAGGAAGGGCAGGAGCTGGGGGTTTGGTGAGCAAAGCCGGGGGAAGACAAATTTCCCTGGGGAGGCACGGATCTGAGCACAAAAAGTAAAACACAGTCACTGGGGCCTGATATTACCATTACAGAGGACAGCTGTCTCTGCATTTTTTTTTTTTTTGACAGGCAGAGTGGACAGTGAGAGACAGAGACAGAGAGAAAGGTCTTCCTTTTTGCCATTGGTTCACCCCCCAAAGGCCGCTGCAGCCGGCGCACCACGCTGATCCGAAGCCAGGTGCTCCTCCTGGTCTCCCATGGGGTGCAGGGCCCAAGGACTCGGGCATCCTCCACTGCACTCCGGGGCCATAGCAGTGTCTCTGCATTTGTCACTGAATCAACCCTGAGCTTCCCCAGCTGGAGAGCTGGATGAAACCAGCAAAAACGTTCAGCCTCTTCCATGGCCAGTGTGGGAGTTTGCTGGGGGTGGCACCACCTGTACGTATCTATGTGCTCCTACACACCAGCCTCCCTATTGCTTTATCAGGCTGTGCCGACGTCTGGGACTCAGTTGCTGGAACCTGCCAAAGGCCAGTGGAGGGCGCTATCCTCTCCCTAGCCGGCAGCGTAGACACTGTCGTGGTGCTTCACGTAGCCATGAGAAGCACGCTCTGTGCTCAAGTCCAGGGGACCCCCAGACCCCGAGGCTCAGCTGCTCTGACCTCCTGGTGTCTCAGGGTTCTGGGAGCCATAGTCCCCTCTCGCTGCACTCCAGCAGGAAGGCGTGGAATGGACTGCAGGGTCCATAGTCATAGAAACATGGCGATGGAGTCCAGTCTCTACCCCTCTCCCACACAGGACCAAATGTAGGCCTTGCTAGTTTCTCTCCTTGTAAGACGGGCTTTTACTAAGCTTCAGACCCCTGTGGACACAGCCCGCAGGGACCCTCTGCTGGGCCCGCTTCCCCTCCTCCGGATCTGATTCGGTTATAAGACTGGCGCTCCAAAGGCAGCTATTGCTGCGGCTGGCTTTAATTCCAGCGAATGGCTGGAGGCGGTTCTGTTGGCTTTCTGGAGCCCAGAACCTGGTCCAAAGGCAACAGTGATGTCAGTTCCCTGGACCAGCCGCCGTGAGGTCAGCAGCCGGCTGCCCTGCCCTTGCTCAGAGGGGCTTCCAAATGTAATGGTGCACTCCGGAGAGAAACTGCTGCTTTCTTATTTTTTCTTTCTGGTCTTATTTTTAAAGCCCCACACGCTGAGGGTTGGAAATATGGAAACAGCACATTTGGCAAGCAGGGAGTTAGGTCACCAGGAATCTCAGCATTAAGTTTCTGTGGGTTTCTGACTTACAGTGGCTGCAGAAACCAGCAAGTCCCTGGGCAGGAAGCGAAGAGGAAGCGAGAGCCCCGGGGTAAGGGCACTGCCACCGCCTTGTCCGTTTGTCCTCAGGGCCCTGCCCCTCTGCAAGCCTCGCGCTTGTCTGCCCACCCCAAGGGCAGAGGAAGAGGACCCCCCCCCCCAGCACAGTGCCATAGTCCCTTCCTGCAGTGAGGACTGGCTAAGCCAGCCTGGAAAGGAGACGGCTGGGGCTCTGTGGACCACCCTTACTTCCCTCACCTCCCTCGCTTGGCGGGAGTTGTCTGAGTTTTGAAGGACGGTGGAAACGCAGGCTACCTCTCCCTAGTAGATGGTAGAAGAAATTGTCAACGTGTGCGTTGCATCAGCACGGTGACAGCGACAGGCTCTACCATGCATGCAGGCTTCCTTCTTACCTTCAGACTGCATGGTTCCTCCACTAAGAGCCAGTCCTTGCCAGCTGGATCCCAAGTTCCTTTTGATGTGCAGAAGAACAGAGAAAGAAAGTTCAACTTGAGGGAGAGGAGAGGAGAGGGGAGAGAGCCCAGCCACCCCCACTCAGGTGATCAATATACCAAGGAGCACGAGGAAAAAACGGGAGGGGGCGGAGGCAAGCCCCATGCACTTGGTGCTTAAAGGAGACCGGGAGGAAGTGGATGGGAGAGATTCTGGGGCAGGTGCAGGCTCTGCGAGAACAGGGACTCAAGGATGCAGACTGTGAGCGGCTGATGGGGATTAGCTAATGGATTTCTGCCCAAATTCCTTAAAAGGCCCCAGAGAAGCTTGCGATTGCTTTGGAAAATATTCTGTGGCTGGACTGGGCTTCTTTAACCATGATGCACACAGGCGCTGGCCACTTGTGGGCACAGGTTATGCTTGGATCACAGCAGGATTTTTAGATACTCTCTTTGTTTGCAATAGGGTGTAGGGTGCTGCAAAGTAAAACAGGACTTTGGCTTACTGTTCAGCAGCTGCCTTGCATGAGGAAGGCCCCGGGTTAGCCCGTGCTGGGTTAGAGATGAAGGCAAGGGAGAGTGACTTCCCCTTCTTGAGCAACTTCAGTGAGCAAACACTGTGCGCACCAAGTGGAAGAAGGGGGAGTTCAGTGGGACTGAGAGGCTTCCCAAGGCTGAAATGTTTGAGTAAGGGAGCCAGGGTTCAAGTCCAGATCTGGGTGTCTGGTGTCCCGAGTCGGGAGAAGGGGGAGGCTGCCGGTTGTGAATTGAGAGTCACCATGCCTGCCTTATAGAAAGTCCCCTCTGCGTCCCCACAGCAGAGTGCATGACCCACATGGATGCCAAACTAGCATCTGTGCCGGGGTCCAAGCATGCGATTGCAGAGAATAGGATAGGAGAGGGAAGACAGAGACAGAGGGAGCGATCCACACGGAATAAAATAAGGACCCATAGTGTGCAGGAAGAGAGGGATGTGGAGAGGGGCAGAAAGAAAGGGCATGGAGACACCTGGGAAAGCAGAGAGGTGCAGGGCGCAGAGCTTGAGATGGGAGGGCAGTGGGGAGGGGGCTGGGGACTGAAGCTGGCCGCACTGTGGGTGGGAAGGACAGTGGCCCTGGCTAGGATCAACCTGAGCCCCATCGGGCCAGGGCGTGGTCTGTGTGCTCGCATCTCAATGCACCTATCAGCCTTGCTACAGGAAGATGCTGGGCCAACCCCAGCACACTGAGCAGCAGAGTGCAAGCCCCAGTGTCTACAATGCCCTTCCTGCTCTTCCCTGAAGAAGCATCTGTGGCCTGTGACCTGCCCAGGAGTTCCCTCCACCTCCCTGTGACCTCACACAGTCACTGCTTCAAACTGCAAAATTCCCAGGGTTCCACCTTCCACCATCCCCCTCTGCCCCACCACAGGTGGCCCAGCTTTGCTTTCAAAGCCAAAGAGCAGAGCGTTTGGTGGGTGCCTATCAGAGGCTGCACCTGCGCTGGAAGGCAGTGGCCGCAGAGGAGGGAGGCCAGGAGCCCTGGAAGGAGCCCTGGGGTCCCACTGTAATGACGGACATGTCTGTGACCCGTCCACTTTTCTGCACCAGGCTCTCAGCATCACGAGAGCAAGTCCCTTTTAGTCAGTGCAGCACCCACGTGCCTTACACTATACTCGATGCAGGTGGGTCCTCGCTTAATTAAAAATCTGCTGCAGAACGAATTGATGATGAGAAAACCAAAAACCCCAAATCCAACACATGCTTCCACAGAGCCACGCTTTCTGAGCACTGAGGGGGCCCAGGCAATCACTCTGCCTCCTCATACGTCTCTGAGGGTCCAGCTGCAAAGTCTGAAAACATGGCTGCACCGTTCCTCTTGAACAAAGCTCAAGAGAGGCTGTGGGCGTCAGCTGCTGATACATGACAGCGTCTTTGGAAAGACCTTCACCCTAGGTATGCCTGGACCTGGGCCTCAGTCCTCTCTGGCTCACAGGATGGAGATAAGCAGAGCGAAGCACCTGCTTTCCCTTGAGAGTTCAGTCCCTCATAAATTAGACAAAGCTAGCTTACGCAATACTTAGTATCTGTGCTCATCAATCTTATTTTATCCCCTTCTGTTTCATGCTCTGTTTCAGTTTCTGATCGTGTATTTGAAGGAACAGGCTGAAGTCTCTTGTCTATTGTAGCGTTACAAGAGTGTAGCAAGAGAGTAACAAGAGTGAGTACACTATAAAAAATGAGGTTAGCCCCCTTTTTCCTCTCTTGCCTTTCTGTCTTCCACCCTGTATGGCACTCAGGGCACTTGCCACATGCCAGTGCCTTGATCCTGAATTTCCCAACCTCGAGAACTGTGAAGAAATGAATTACACAGTCTGTGGTTTTCTACTGTAGCAGCACAAAGCAGATTAGCGTACCCACAGCTAATAAGTAGCCACAGCAACACTGGCCTTGTTTCACCTGATTCCACACGAGCCTCAGGACTCAAACTCCCTACTGCTGGCTCAAATCTAGTACTTCTCTCAGCATCTCGCCCTGCAGGCTTGGATCAGCTCCATTCTCGGAACCTTGGAAAGGGTGTATGACTTACTGGGCAGTTATTGGGGTCAAATAGGAGGCCACAGTAGAAAGCGCATTACAGACTGTGAAGCGGCGTGTTCATGACTGGTGTCATCGACGAGGTATAGAGCATAAACTTGACCTTTCGTGGGTCAGGCCAACAGTGAAGATGGCAGCCGTCGAGAGGTCTCTTGGGGTCTCACGGTCGTTAAGGTAGGACTGAAGAATGGCAGCTGTTGCAGCCATCACATTCAAGCCAGCTGCACCCCTTTGTATCCTCGCTTTCCTTTCCAGACTCCCTTAGAAGGAGTGATGGCCATGTGGTCCAGCCAACTAAGCAGTAGGCGAGGACTCCCTAGACAGAACTCTAAGACACACTCAGCTAGCATGGCCTTAGGCTCCGCATTCAACCCTTTCCTGCTGCACTTTTCCCCCTTCTTCCTGCCTAGAATGTAGATGTCAGGCCTGGAGAAGCAGCAGCCCTCATGTGATCATGAGGATAAAAGTCATGACACCGAAGAGCATGATGGTGGAGGCTGGCTCTTGAATGGTTACCAACACAACCTTTTCAAGGGGGGCAAATAGATTCTTGGGTGGTAGTATTCTTTTAAAACTAGGGTTGTCTTCTATTTGCAACTGGATGCTTCCCAACTGACACAAGTGAGGAGCAGAAAAGTGCTGACTTGAGCAAGAGGGACCAGGTAGGGAAGAACAGAAAGTAGCTGACGGAGCCATCACATCCGTGCCCAGGGTAGCAGCCCTCAGCTTCTCTGAGTCCGCCCGTTCCTCCAGCTCGTGCTTGGCAGTGGGTTCCAAAGCCCGTCAGGTGTCTGACTGGGATGGGTGTTTACTCATCCACAGCTGGTCTTGGGCATGCCTGTCTAAACGCTGCTCCGTGCAGGCAGAGCGTCCCAGAATCTCCCATTCCTTCCAGGAGAGTGAGTGCTACCCTAACTCCATTTGCAGAGCAGAAAACTGGGGCTCAGAAAGGTAAACATCAGGTGCCAAGTGCCTGACCCAAGGTTCGAGTCCCGGCCACGGACTCCGAGCTCTGAGCTTCAATTCCTACGCTTCACTGCCAATCGGATGTTTGTCCCTTTCTGAAATCGGATAGGATACACTCCCACACAGGATGTCCAGTCTCTTCTTTGTGGTCCTCCATGCCTGCGTAAAGCCATGGACTTCTTCATAGACCTGTGATCACCTCCTCACCAGCTCCATATCCTACAGCCCAAGATGTCTTCCCAAGGAACAGCAGTTGAGAAGCGAGTTAACTAATTAAACATGGAGGTTGGGTTTGGCACAGCCAACCAGACAGGCTGATGGAATAAAATCTGAGTTCTGGCCCCAGGAACCCCTGAACCCCCTTCAGCCTTTTGCACTTTCCATTATACAAATTTTTAATAGTTGATTGATAAGGAAATGACCATGATGATACTTCCGTATGTCACATGTCAATGTCCTATCTAGGATGTGTCCCGAGATTCGAGCTGTAGCCATGTATGGGTGTCCTGCTGCTGACACAGCTAGGGGGTTCTGTGGGCTCGGCACACAGCTGCTCCTGTCTTGAGTTGGGTGCCCAGGGAAGGAAATGCTGAGTAGTGCTGAACCCTGTGCAGACTGCCCATCTCACTGATAGCTGAGACAAACCGTGTACACGCTCGAAGTTGGGTCAATAACGACACGTCAAACCTTGTTACCCACATCTTAGAAAGCTGATGTGAGGCACGGAGAGCTATTTTGCATGCGATTTGTCACCTTGATCAGAACGGGAAACGAATGACTAAATATCTGATGCCACTGGGCTGTGATTCATAGCTTTTTCAGGCTGCAGACGTCGTAGAGAGAGACGCTCTTCCCTGTATTTCAATGAAAATGTAGGCAAAGGGTTTGCTCCTTAGTTTCTTATCTAACTCAGAGAGCAGCGAACGCCTGCAAGCCAGCCGCAAGGAACAGCTCTGTCGTTTCTCTTTTCTGACACCGCGCACACTGCGGAAAGGGGCTGTAATCCATGCACTGTCTAGGAAAATGACAGCTCAAAATAGAATTGCCCTCACCTTAGGATGTTATCACTGGGCTGTTCCCTCCCCACGACGCATACAAAGGATTCCATTCGAAGGTAGAACATACTGCAAATGCGCAAATGCATCTCTTACCTAATGGCCTCGTCTACAGGTGACCCGCTGTTGCCCTGTGCAGGGTCCAGGCAGTCCTTGAGAGGTTTTAGGATGAGTGATACAGAACTCGATGTGGTAAGGCTCAAAAGGCCTTGAACAATTAGGAAACCAGGGAGCCGGAGACCAGTTTTGAGTTTTTACTCTCTCTGCTGCAAATGGTGAGAATGCACAGGCATGTCACAAAGATTCCCTGGTAGCTGCACCTGGAGGAGGTTCCAGTGACGAAGGGCCTTGCAAAAAGATGCGGATGACACATGTGTGCTATGCCACACGGTGCAGTGGCTGACGCCCAGTGAAATTCTGGCTCTTCCACTGACCTTCCACTGACCAGGGGCAAGACCTTGGCCACTATACTACTCCAAGGATCTGGGGGATGTGTCTTGGGGTGTATGTGTGTGTGTGTGTGTGTGTGTGTGTGCGAGAGAGAGAGAGAGAGGGAGAAAGAGACCATGTCTGTGTTTCATTTGGAAAATGGACAGAAAATAGTATTTTCCCTGGGAAATTGTCTAGTATCACTCATGGAGCACAAACAGCACTCACTACTACCATCAAAACATGCACGTAATTTTACATAGCCTGCTTTTTCATTGGTAAATGCTGAAATGAGCTTAAACGACACAAAGACTTCAAGCCCAACTCTGCCCCAAAACCCAGTTCAACTTCTGTAGACTTGTTTTCTGAATCACAAATTTCCCTCCCTGAGGGTTTCAGGAACCCAACCCAGGAGGGAACATGCAAGAGAGTGAACCATTGAAAGCTCAAATCCTTTCCTTGGGTTTTTGTGACATCATTTTTGGGATAGATTTGTGTCACCGTGAATTCTTTCTCCACCTGTCTGCTTTTGTCTTTCTCTGCTCACTCACTAACAGATGGCGACTGGCAGAGTCCTGTCCCTGCTCAGCATCTCTGCCGTCTCTCTAGATGATGCCAATGAGCCCCACGTCTATGCTTCCTGCCTGACCTCCCTGCTTGACTTCACCCCCTGCTGGGTTTCTGGAACTGAATATTCCACGGAATGCTCAACTCCCCATCACCAGTGTCTGCTCCGTTCTCATCTAGCTCACATGGTAGAAGCCCTAAGAGGCTGGTACCCAGGTCAGACATCTGGGAGTCATCTCTATCCCATCTTCTCCTCCACCTGTCCCATGCAACCATTCAGAAAATCCCATCCATCTTGCCCTCTGAAGGTCATTCCACTTCATGATTCCTGCTACGAGTGCCTGGAAATGCGTTTGCTCCTCACCAGCCTTCCAGGCATCGTTCTCCTCCCCAGTTTCCCACCCTATGCATTTTCTACCCTGAAACCAGAATGATCTTTCTAAAATGCACGCCTGGTTGTGTCACTAACTGCATTCCAAACCCCACGATATCTTCCCATCACCTGCAGCAGCATTACCCCCAAAGTGTGCAGCCAAGAGATTGGAGCAGAGGTGCTTGGGGCTAGAGAGCATTCGGTGGTCGAAGAACTGTGTGGATTGTTTCAGGCTTTGCCCAGCCCCATCCCCAAGTGTTGATTAATCCACATAGCAGGAATATATTGAATTTTTAACTCTAATATTTCCAATGCTTATTTTGGTCTTGCATTTCAGAACTAGCATTTCGAAGACTCCTCATTTGTAGAGCAATGGGCAGAGCTCCTAGCAGGGTTTAGATGGCCTTCCAGCAGCATGCGTGTCCTGCATCACCTCAGATGGTACCAACCCTTCTTCCCACTCCCTGCTCCAGGAGAACAGTTAACAGGAAGAGCAAGTCTTCCCCTCCCCTGCTGGCTAAGTCCTCCACTGTGGAAGCCCGGACACTGAGCACAGGGTCGCTCTACCAGAGGCAGCACAGCTCAGTAGGTGGTGGGGGCTCCTGAGCCGGACACATGAGGCCAATTTGGGTGGTCGGTTGTGGGCAAGTGACTTATTTTTGCAGGCTTTTGCTTCCTTCATTGTAAGCCAGGGTGGTAGTAATAAGTCCTACTTCTGTAGGGGAATTATGAGAGCTAAATGAGCTGTTATTTATAAAGCACTTAGAACAGCACTTTGTGTATAATGAATTCTATATATGCGCAGCTACTCTTATCGGTAGATAGATAACTCAGTAGATAGATAGACAGACAGACAGACAGATAGATAAACAGACGATGTGCATTGAAAATCGACAGAGCCCACCTAGAAGCTTCTCTTGTTGACTTTGCTCTCCTCCATGCTGGCTCCCTCCATGGGCATCCCAACCCCTGAGGGCTGTGATGGGCCACCAGAGTCCAGCCTAAGTCCCTCTCCTTTTAGTACTTTTTCCTTACTCAGTCCTTGAAAGTCCATGTAGAAATCCTGCTCAACAGCCCCAAGCCACCTTTCTCCCAAAGTCTTCAGCTTCTCCTAACATAGTTACACTAAGGAAAAACTCTAGGGACCTCAAAAAGCAACATTGACCGCACCAAGGGGTGACAGGAGCTGGGAGAAGCAGTGAAGAGAGCCCCATGAGGTCCACCTGTGCCATATTCCTAACCTATGGTCATGCAGTAGAGTCTGGCTTTCAGTTCTTATCTATCCCAGCTTCCCACCTGTGCCATATTCCTAACCTATGGTCATGCAGTAGAGTCTGGCTTTCAGTTCTTATCGATCCCAGCTTCCCACTTTACGTTCCAAAGGAACAATTGCCATCACTTTCCAGATTGTTCCTCCAAGTCAGTGTTTTAAAACTATGAAAGTGGTAAAGTCAATTCAATAGAAACTTAGCCAGAGTTTTAAAATAAAGAAGTATAGAATGGGGGCTGGCGCTGTGGCGTAGCGGGTAGGGCCACCACCTGCAATGCTGGCATCCCATGTGGATGCTGGTTCAAGTTCCGGCTGCTCCACTTCTGATCCAGCTCTCTGATATGGCCTGGGAAACCAGTGGATCCACTGGTTGATGGCCCAGCTCCAGCTGCTATGGCCATTTGGAGACTGATCCAGCAGATGGAAGATCTCTCTGCCTTTCCTTCTTTCAAGTAAATAAATCTTAAAAAAAAAAAAAAAAAAAGAAGTATAGAATGATTTACAGCAAGACAAGAATGGGATGGAATGGAACAGAATAGAATAATGAACAGAGTTCATTGCACTCAGGAAGGCTAAGTGTTGTATTGTTGTGTAATACATTTAGTTCCATTTTATATCTTTGTGCATGTGCATGTCAGTGTGTGTACATATTAGAGCATAACGTAAAATGCATTTCTTACAGTAGGTCATGACATGGGTAGCTTTTTTTTTAAGGATTTATTTATTTGAAAGTCAGAGTTACACAGAGAGAGGAGAGGCAGAGAGAGAGAGAGAGAGAGAGAGAGAGAGAGAGAGAGAGATCGTCCATCTGCTGACTTACTCCCCTGATGGCCGCAATAGCCAGAGCTGCGCCGTCTGAAGCCAGGAGCCTCCTCTGGGTCCCCCACGTGGGCGCAGGGGCCCGAGGACTTGGGCCATCCTCTACTGCTTTCGACATGGGGAGTTTTAAAGTACTACCCTGAGTACTTGTAGCCCCGTGGACTGGAGTTACCCACAGCATCCTTCTTTCTCTTTCTAGGAATCGAAATCCCGAGCATAAATAAAGTAAAGGACGTTCTTACGTTTCCTCATGAGAACTCTTCAGTAGCATCATCCTTAGGATACAGACTAACCTGAGTTCACAGCTACGACACAAGGGTCAGGTGAATCTGTCATCACAGAACAGAATCACGCGAGTCCTGGCGATGACTTGGCCACACAAGAACAGCAGTTTTGGCCCACCAGCTAAACTGCTGCTTGGGACAGCGTATCTCATATCAGAATGCCTGGGTTCAAGTCCCAGCTTAGCTCTCCATCCCAGTTTCTTAATAATGCACACCGCAGGAGGCAGCAGTTGATGGCTCAAGTAGTTGGGTCCCTTCCATCCACGTGGGAGACCCAGATTGAGCTTCTGGCTCCTGGCTTTGGCCTGGCCCAGCCCTGCTTGGTTCAGGCGTTGAGTAGTAAACCAGTGGATGAGATCTCTATCTCTGTCTCTGTCTCTGTCTCTAATATTGTCTTTATTTATTTATTTGACAGGTAGAGTTATAGCAGAGAGAGAGAGAGAGAGAGATAGAGACAGAGAGAAAGGTCTTCCTTCTATTGGTTCTCTCCCCAAATGGCCGCTACGGCTGGAGCTACACCGATCCAAAGCCAGGAGCCAGGTGCTTCCTCCTGGTCTCCCATGCAGGTGCAGGGGCCCAAGCACTTGGGCCATCCTCCACTGTCTTCCTGGGCCACAGCAGAGAGCTGGACTGGAAGAGGAGCAACCGGAACTAGAACCTGTGCCCATACGGGATGCCGGTGCCGTAGGCAGAGGATTAGCCAAGTGAGCCACAGCGCCAGCCCCTGTCTTCCTCTTCTTTTTTTTAAAGAACAGGAATCCTCTGCCTCCAGTGAAATTTTTAGTAACAGAGGGTGATATAGCAAAGACAAGGAAATCAAAAGGTGTTCTTCCCATGAGTAACACCTGTGTGTATCAGGTACTTGGAAAATATTTTTTGAATTTACTTTTCCCTGCTCCCATCAGCCTGTTCTACCCCACCCCTCCACACATACACACAAACCCAGCCACTTGCAATTTTATGCCTAGTGCCTTCAGCATTTTATTTTTCTTTTAGGTCAATGGTTTTTATAGCATTTTCAGTAGCAGGACCCTAGATTTCAAAGTGAATCTTTAACAAGACTCCAACATACAAAATAGATTAAAAATAATAAATGGTTTTGCAGAGCATTTAAATCCATTTTTGAATAAAAAAAGAACTATAACAGTATTTTTCATTATTAATAACCTCTGAAGCCTATCTTCAGAGACTGGCTGGACAAATGACTGCTGGAGAAACAATGGTAACTAGCATCCGTCCTGAGGGATTCAAACACGTGAGTGGGTGTGGTGCACGAGCAGTGTCTCACCATGAGCCGAGCTTCGCTGCGTCCACCAGTGTTCCACCTTGAACAGACCACTCAGCTTCTCTGGAGAGCCGTTTCCTCATCTACAAATCAACAGACGGAAGGAGCCTCAACTTCCTAGAGGCTCGTGAATCCACAGAGCCGTGGGGACACAGCCCTCAGCACCAAAGGGCTGGTGTTCACCAGAAGCCGTGGTTTGTGGTGAGCATCTAACCACCACTGCAGGTCTTTCCTGGCTGTTTGATTTTACAAACCACCCGAGGAGGCTCTGCCTGCCTCCCAAGTCATATTTACAACTCAAATATCCAAGAAATCCATCTCAACGCATTTCACTGAGTTCTTACAATAATGTCAACACCTGTAGCAGTTTTCTAATACTTGACCATCCGCACGCTTGCATTCATTCATTCCCCGGCTTCTCACCATTAGCCTGTCTCCATTTTCTGACTTGCTGAAGTCATCAGGCGTAGAGAAGGCTGGGCCTGAGACAGGGTTGTTGAGCAGGGGCCGGTTTGGAAAGCCTGGACCACAGAGTACAGAGCCTCCATTTTGTCAGATCAGCAGCCTAGAGGCATGGAAGAGACAGATGACCTGATCGAAGTGGAGAGAGACTCACACCAGGCAGGCCAGGTGAGGGGCCCCTGTAGCACCACGCAGAGATCCGATGGCGGCTTTCCTGAGACGGTGGCGGGAGAGCAAGGTAAAGAGAACATTGCATTCTTATCTTTCAGGGAATCCTGAACCCTGTAACTCGAAACTCTTTCGTGGGTTTGGCCCCTGAAGAAATGAGACTAGCTCCAAACTAAAACCAGTCCCTCCGCCTGAGGAGTTCATGGGGTGGAACAGAATCCTTTCTCGCCTCCCCTTTCTTCATCGACCTTTGCTGTGAAGGGGGTCCCCTCTGCAACTTTGAGTGCTTCTCATGAGTATTAAATACACCAGGCTGTCTCCCATTCCCTGCCTCAAGCAGGAAACTGGACCCCAAGAGGCACGAGAAGGTTCAGGCCAGTCCTGCGAAGCTGCCAGATCTGATGGGCTAAATTTTGTTCTATTTTACTTTATGGATGTCAAAGCTTCATATTCATTTAACTGTGAGAACTGAACTATTCCCAAGTTAGTTGAAAAGACAAAAGCTGAATTGTGGGCATCAGACTTTGGCCTGAAAAACTGCACAGGGGTAAAGCGATCAGGTTCTGCAGCTGTGGAGCTGCAGGTGGCGGTGGGTGCCTGACCACACAGCCGTAGAGCTGAAGGCATGAGAGATGGATCTGGGGGTGGCCAGAACATACTTGAACCTGGTGTATTGACCTGGGCAGATGGGATGATCTTTGAGGATGAGCAGAAGTGCAAGTGACTCTGGTGTTTCTGTGGATACACGTGGCCCAGTGGTGTTGAGTCCTCCATGTGCAAGAGTTGGGTGGGGGCTTTGCTGGGTACCTGAGCTGCAGCAGGCGGAGGGAGAGTGACCACAGACAGCAGTGGTCTGCCGTGGCACGTCAGAGCCTGAGCGGAGGGAGGAGAGCACCTGGACCGGAGATGGGGTGGGAAAGATGAGGGGACACAGTGTGTTTGGGTTAAGCAAATGGAGATCTTGCAAACAAGTAAAGATATTCAGGATAATGGAACAGAGATTCCTTGGTGTCAACAAAAAAAAAAAAAGCAATGACAAATACAGAGAAAGAGAAAACTGGAATGAACTGGAATAAGCCAGTGGTGCTATGCTGACATTGAAGATGAGGTTGTGTACACAGAAATGGGGTGGGGCGGGTTAGAACGTGGAACATGGTCTTCCTGCTTTTTACTTGTTGACTATTATGGCTAGTGGTGCATTAAGCCATTGATTATAATGTAAATTGAAGTTATGGCTGTGCAAAAATTAAAAAAAGAAATAAAAGAAGGAAGGAGGATTTAGGGAGGGAGACAGAGAGGGAAGAAAGGACTGTTATCTTAGAATTATTCCATGAAATATATTCTATTAATATTAATAAAATGTTTTAAATAATAAAAAGAGTGTCTTAAAGTGGCAAAGCCAATATTAAAATAAAAACACAGGAGATGGTGTTGGGGTGTAGCAGGTTAAATCACTGCCTGTGATGCCACTGTCCCATATGGGCACCGGTTCCAGACCTGGCTGCTCCACTTCTGATCCAGCTCCCTGCTAATATGCCTGGGAAGTAGCAAAAGATGGATCAAGTGCTTGGGCCCCCGCATCCACGTGGGAGACCTGGAAGAAGCTCTGGGCTCCTAGTTTCAGCCTGGCACAACCCTGATGTTGTGGCCATTTGGAGAGTGAACCAGTGGATGGGAGATTTCTCTCTCTCTCTCTCTCTCTCTCTCTCTCCCTCTCTCTCTGCCTTTCTCTCCTTCCCTCTCTCCCTCCTTCCCTCCCTCAATTGCTGGTACGCTGCCTTTCAAGTAAATAAAGGTAAAAAAAAAAACAAAAAAAGTCCAACATCTGAATTATCTCGAGATCAGTTGTTGTCATCTATGTTTGTGCCAGATTGTATTTTCTGCGTCTATGCTTGTCGGTTAGCTCTTAGTGTTTTCTGAACCTTGCGTATTGAGAGTCTGGATGTTGCTGTTTCGTTGCGTTTCTTCCGAGAATGCCAAGTTTTGTTCTGGCAGGAGTTAGTTTACTGACAGTTTAGATCAGACCTTTCAAGGCCTAGTTCTTGTCTTTATGAGAGGGTTCTGGAGCACTCTGGGTTCTGGGATACAGTAGCATTGCTTTTTAGCTGTGGCATTTCCGTCTTCACTTTGGGTGATCAGAACTCATAGGAGACCTGGCTCTGTGTTCTTCAGAGGTCTCTGTCCATCTCATAGCTTCCCTGAGTTTGTTAATACCAAGCCTGGGGTAGTCCTGCTCTGCGCCTGTGTGTCATCATGGCAACCAGTTCCTTAAAGGGACCAACACAATTTTTTTGGAGCCCCTTTGGTGCTTCTGCCTTCTCTTGCCACTTGACAAACCTCAGACTTGAATCTGTGCCTCCCCAGTCAGCAAGCCCTGGGGGATCTGCTTGGAGTCCCCTTTCCACGGTGGTGAGTCAGGAGTACCCAGGGTGACCAGGCGACTCACTCCTCCCCAGCTACCCCCCAGGATCTGTGTGGAAGTCTTCTCTGAGTCAAAATGAAAGGGAAAGACCTGCATGGCTGATTTTATCATCAGAAACATTAAGTCAATTTCTCACTTCCCTTTCATGGGTTTAGAAGGGAGTCAATTAGGTAAATCATGGATGGGAACTTGGAAACTACGTGCAGCAGTTGTGTCCCAAGGCAATGCTGTAGGTTGGCAGAGCTGGCATCTCAGGCAGTACTGCAGATACAAAACGTGAGTCTAGTTCACTTCGATTCCACACACATTTGCTGTACACCTGTTCTGGGTATTTCTTAAACTGTGCTAGCCGCTGGAGCTGCAGAGGTTACTGAGCGATGGCCAGGAAGCTGAGGGAGTCCAGGATCACCAGGTCTCTTCGAGGGCACACGCCTAGTGCTGTGATAGCAGACCCACAGAGGAACCACAGTGGGACACAGAGCAGGAAGGGCATGTCGAGCGTGTTGAGAACTGAAAGGAGAAGATGGGTAAGATGAACTCTGGAGAACAGGAAAGCTTTTCAGGCTGGGTAAAGTGGAGGCTCCTCCAGAGCCAACTGCTGGTTAAAGGTGTAAAGGTTCAAGCTGTGTGCCAATTGTGGTTACAGCAGAATACCACTTGTGCATGGTTGTAGTGTGTGTTATTTACCTACAGTAATAGAGTATAGTGGCTATGCTAAGAGAACAGAGTCTACTGACTATACTAAAGTAAGAGTGTGCACCGACTATAACAACAGGTGCAACACAGAGCTGTATTGAGAGACGCATAGAATGAGGCTAGGTCAGATTATTACATGACTTCAGGCTACACTTAGGCTAATGAACATAGAATTGTTTTGTGTTTATCAGTTGCTATTGGAGAGCTCTTAGTGGTACTTATGCCTATAATTACGGCATTGACATTCCAATGCCACTCCCCACTCTTCAGGTCCCATCGGAAATTCCTAGTCCTATTTAAAACCCATGAGACCACCGGGATTGAGGGAGAGAAGGATACAGGCTGCTGAAGCTAACTGGAAATAAGTTATTCTGATCAAGTCAACCACACAGGCCGTCCCATCAGACCTGTAAGGGAACCAATCCCAACCGTGTGCCCAGGCCATTAATTCCTAGAGAAACCTGTGGCCAACCACAAGTGCTGACTGCGTGACTCTGGGGAAGTCCCTTCAAGAGCTGATTTTGCAGTTACAAGCAGATGGGCTGGGTTTCTGGGCAACAGACCCTGAGATGGGCATTTCTGTGCAGCAATTTTATTGCAGTGTGATGTCAGGTAAGAGATGTGGAAGCAGAATTAAGCAGAGAGAGAAAGAGAGGGTAGGGAGAGAGAGGGAGAGGGGGAGGGAGAGAGAGTGGCTAACATGCAATATGAAGTCATTCAAAATGTTTGAAGGAAATAGAGTTCAAATACGCCAAGTTGGGGCCGGCACTGTGGCGCAATGGGTTAAAGCCCCAGCCTGAAGTGTTCGCATCCCATATGGGCACCGGTTTGAGTCCCAGCTGCTCCTCTTCTGATCCAGCTCTCTGCTATGGCCTAGGAAAGCAGTAGAAGATGCCCCAAGTCCTTGGGCCTCTGCACCCACGTGGGAGACCCAGAAGATGCACCTGGCTCCTGGCTTTGGATCAGCTCAGCTCTGGCCATTGTGGTCATTTGGGGAGTGAACCAGTGGATGGAAGACCTCTCACTCTCTCTGCCTCTACCTGTCTCTGTAACTCTTCAAATAAATAAAATATTTTTTTAAAAATATGCTAAGTTTGGTTTGTTGGAAAGGTTTTTGAAATCCATGCATACAAGGCATCTTCCAAACATTCCTGGAAAATATGTATTGTGAAAAAAACCATACATGGATTTCAAACCCTTTTCACCAAAATAAGCTTATCTTCTAATTCTGCATCCCATGAACTTTTTGAGGTGTCCTTGCACATTAAAATATTCCCTGGGGAGCTGTGGGGACGCTTTCACATCTTTAGACAAAAGATCCAGGCCTGGATTTCACTACCTGCACCAGTCACTAGGAGCATTTCCCCCAGGCTAAGAATTCCCCCGAGTGACTCAGCTGTGAGCTGGCAGCTGGCAAGGCTTCCCGCACCTGGGCGCACTGCATCACAGCACCTGCTCCAGGTGAGCTGCTCTGGAAGGTTCCGTCCATAAGAGAAACCGTAATTAGCCAGGCAGATCAGACTTCCAGAACACACAGTGAAATACAGCAATATCGGCCAACTTGTTTGATAAGAAGGGGGAGCAAGAGCGAGACAGAGTGGGAGGAGCACGTTTATGATGAAGGATTTGGCAACGTGTGCCTGGAAAAGACCGAGGATGGAAGACTGAGGGGGGATGCGAGAGCCACCTTTTTGGTTGAAAGTTTGGCAGGAGGAAAACGTTTCCAGCATGCTCTGTGGGACTCCCAGGGGTTGTACTTTGCAGGAGAGTTTCCCAGCAGCAATGCCTTCTGGGAAAGGGGCTGTGGTTGCATGGTGGGAGGCAGGGCTGAAGACTGCAGTGGGTCTTGAGTCTCTGCAAGTGTCCCGCCCCCTGACAGCAGGCAGCTGCCCTGCTGTCTCTACACAGAAAGAAGGTTAATCCTCTTCTCCTTGGGCCACGCCAAGAGTTGTGCACCTGATTACAGCGAAGATAATGGCTCTTAAACATGACTAATATTTAAAGCTCTGGAAAGCTTACAAAGCAGAATAATTCTCTTTCCCAGACAAGTCGAACTGTACTTTCACAAGCGAGAGGAGGGTCAATTTTCTTTCTAAATCGGACATGTAAACAAGATTGAAAACTGGGTTAAGATCTGTCTGCACCACCCGGTGTCACTGCAGTGAGAGCAAATGAGGAGGGTCATTCAAAGGGTAAATGGAGACACCTCCTAGTGCACAATAAGATCAATAGGAAATAATTAATCCCAAGGCAGCCAGCTGCAGGAAAACACAGCCAACAGATTGATCTCTCCCAGCAGGATCTGCCAGGCTGATGTTGACTGCATTGGATCCTAGGAACTGAAGGAAGGTTTGACAACTCGATTCAGGGCTCCACTCCAGTGGAAAAGGTGGCCCAGCCCCACGGGAGTATTTTCTTACACTTTCTCCTTTAATGGAGGCTTTTCTCTCACACAGCCCCACAGCTCACCAGGGCTCTGACACACCTGTATTGGCTTCAGTGTCCTCCAGTTCTGCCCCTACAAGTTCATGGCTAGGTAGTTAGGCTCAAGAAAGCTGCATCTTGCTAAATACACAAAGACTTTTTCTTGTCACTATTCCCTAAATAACAGTATCACAACTATTGAGATAGCATTTAGATTGTATTAGGTACTATAAATAACACAAGAAATAAGCATAGGTAATACGTAAATACTAAAACCTCTTATTGTTTATATATTTTTGTATCTATTCATTTAACTGAGAGACAGTTCCCATCTGTTCTTTCCCAAGCTGCATACAACAATGCTTGGATCCAGGAACTCAATCCAGATCTCCTCTGTGGGTGGTAAGAACCTAACTATTTGAACCATCGCCTGCTGCCTCCCAAGGTCTGCCTTGGTGGGAAGCTGGAGTCCAGAGAAGAGACAGGTCTCAAACTCAAGTACTCCAGAGAAGGACCCAGGCATCTTAACCGTTGTCTAAACAGCTAGACCAAATACCCAGCCATACTGTGAGGCGGGGTGGAGGGGAAGATGAGACTCTGCTCCTATTAGGAAGGGCCAGAGAGAAGGTGAGAACAGGACGCTGGACTTCCCAACCTTGGTACCAAATGGCATCATGTTGGGCTGAATAGTTCTTTGTTGTGTGTGTGTACATGGTGGGGGTGCTGTCCTGTAATACATGGGATGTGTAGCAGCATCCCTAGCCTCTAGTAGCACCTCCCTCTAATACACACACACAAGGCATCACAACTAAAAATATCTCCAGACATTGCAAAATACCCACTTGGAGAAAAACAACTCACCTCCTGTTGAGAATCATTGATCTCAATTCATGTGTTCTTTCATCAAAATGTATATGTTAAATAAATAAACAGGTAAAAACATACAACTACTGGGGTGGGTGTGCAGCCCAGCAGGTAAGATGTTTGTCAAGGTGCCCACGTCTCACTCTGGAGTACCTGGATGTGATGCCCAGCTCTGGCTCCTGAGTCCAGCTTCACGCTAATGCAGACTCTGGGGGACCACAGTGATGACTCACGTTATTTAGCCCTGTGGGAGACCTGGATTGGGTTCCTGGACCTTAGCTTCAGTCCTGGCCACTGTGAGCATTTGAGGATGGGAGTCTCTCTCTCTCTCTCTCTCTCAAATCCCTTCTCAAAGAAACATTTTTAAAAAATCACAACTGGAATACACATACAACTTTATATTCTGTCTCTTTATTCACAATCACATCATGACAATTTTTCTACACTTTTAAACATTTATGTAAATGTCATTTTTCATACTGCCTTATATTTCATCCTCACAGCATACTAACATGATTTTAATCACAAGCTGTGTGAGATGGCTTATTTCTACTTTTCACTCTTATCAGAAGAAAGATCACCCCTAAAATGTTCACATCCTCGCACACACATGTGCACACCTAGATCTTTATTCATAGTTATTCTGTTTATTCATAGTTTATTCATACTTATTCTGTTTCTTTTCATTGGGTGGATTTCTAGGAGTAAAATCAATGAAACACAAGTAATCAAGATTCTGAGGCATCTTGATGAATACTATGGAGTTGATTTCCAGAATAGCTGCCCAAACTCACGCTCCCACAGCAGTCACACCAGCATGGCTTTGATTTGTTGTAATTGAAGGGTCTTTCATTTTAAACTATAAAAGAAATTCAAAAGGTGGAAGTAAGATGCAGGCATGGGCGTTTGGCTTAGTGGTTGAGACGCCGATGGGCATTTTATACTGAAGTGTGTGGATTCCCGTCCTGGCTCCAGCAGCGATTCCAGCTTCGGGCCAGTGCAGGCCCTGGGAGGCGGCAGGTGGTGGCTCAGGTCGTTGGACCCCTGCACCATATTGGAGACCTGGTTCCTGGAGTCTACATGGCCAAATTTCAGCTGTTGTAGGCATTTGAGGAGTGAACCAGCAGATAGAATCTCTCCTTCTCTCTCTCTCTCTCAAATTAATTGATAATTTTCTAAATAAAATATATCACACGACTTGTGATAAATCCTAGTGATTATGTCACAGGTAAGGTACCTGAGCTGCAACTTCAATAAACTTTACAACTGAGAAGTATGGCTCTGGCATTACCTCTCTTTCTCTTCATTAAAGGACTGATAGAAATCCTAAACAGTTGAGTAAGGGAAACGATTCTCTCACTTCCTGGGGGTAACTGGCCCTGCCCAGAGTCACAGGCAGAGGCACAAGGCTGAGGCTGCAGTCCGGTCACCCATCGGTCAAGCTCAGAGCCCTCCAGCCAGGATGTTTCTCTGACTTCCATTCTACTCAGGGAGTCATGTTCAAGTCTACTCTCAATGAGTCACTTATTTTTGTAATATTCTAGAATTCTTGCAGTAGGCAGAAAATCTGCTGTTTCACTTCTCTATATGAGGGAAAATCCGAGTGCAGATCTGCTTATGGGCAGCTATGAGATCCTAAGGTGATTATGGACATTTCTGGGCCCAGGAGTCTGATTGGACTTGTGGGGCACAGCCTTGCCTTCTGAAGACTGTCCAGCACACGTGCTCTAGGATCCTCTGATCCCGGCCTCTGACAGTCATTCTTCACATTATAACAAAGGCCAAATGGGCTTCTCTGACAGTACTTGTAATCAAATGCAGGGCAATGGAGCTAACAAAGCAGAATAATAAATGAGCAGATGGCACAACCCAACAGAGCTGACCATATGCTTTCTGAATGGTCAATTTCACGTTCATTGAACACTGTTGTAGGTTAAATCTGAGTCTCTACCATGGTACTACAAAGAATAAACAAGACACTGTCAAGAAGAGAAGATTCTTTTAAAATATACACAATTACCTGGAACAGTGGGCATAAAGGCAAACCAAAGGAAGCCTGTAAAGGAAGTGTCCAAGAACTTCATCTTGAGGAGGTGGAATTGTAGCAGTTGGAATGTGCCAGGCACATTAAAGTGGATTATCTAACTATCTTAATGTAATGTTATCACAAGATGATATCTGGTTAACTTTGCCACATCCTTTTGGTTAGATGTGAATCACAAGGTGCTGGCATGATGGCTTAGGGGGTAAAGGCACTGCCTACAATGCCAATATCCCGTAAGGGTGCTGGTTCATGTCCCAGCTGCTCCACTTCCCAAGCTCAAGTGCTTGGGCCCCTGCTAATCACGTGGGAGAACAAGATGAAGCTCTTGGTTTCTAGTTTCAACTTGGCTTAGCCCTGGCCATTGCAGTCCCTTAGACAGTGAACCAGCAGCTGTAAGATTTCTCCCTCTATGTCTCTCCTTCTTGTATGTAATTCTGACTTTCGAATAAGAAAATAAACACTTTTTTTAAAAAGGAAGGGAGTCACGATCCCCCCCATACATACACACACACACGGTGAGTGGACTGCTCAAAGTCTTAGACACCGTAGGGCACCCAGGGCACACAATTTAAGGAGGCACTAGTTCCTTGGGTTTTGTGCCTGGGATAGAGACACTCCTCAAAATGTGTATCTCTATGCTCCTAAATCTGCATATGTGAAATACACAAAATTTGTTCACCTTATATAAATAAAAACGATTTGTTAAAAATTGCAGAAATTGAAAAAATAAATGTATGCCCTAAGCTCGTCTCATCTTCACCCTAGCCCTGACCCTGAGAAGCAGTGAAAGAACTCGGCACACTGGGAACTTGGATCTCTCCGCGCAGATGCAGGAAGGGAGCAGGTGCAGCTCCACGTCAACAGATGAGGAGGAACTGGGTCCAGACCTTAGTGACCCAGCTCCTAGATAAGAGGACAGGGAGATGCCCTCGGGACCCATGGGCGTAAAGGATCAACCAGATCCCCAGAGGAGAATCCAAGAAGCCTTCATCCTTGCATGTAAGAGGGGAACCTCAAAGCCTCAAGGTCAAGTTGTTAGTGTTAAAGGTCATCAGAGGGGCCGGCTCTGTGGTGTGGCAGGTGAAGCTGCCACCTGCGGTGCCGGCATCCCATATGGGTGCTGGTTCAAGTCACAGCTGCTCCACTTCCAATTCAGCTCTCGGTTATGGCCTGGGAAAGCAGTGGAAGACGGCCCAAGCCCTTGGGGTCTTGTACCAGTGTGGGAGACCCAGAAGACGCTCCTGGCTCCTGGCTTCGGATCGGTGCAGCTCTGGCCATTGCAGCCATTTGGGGAGTGAACCAGTGGATGGAAGACCTCTCTCTCTCTCTCTCTCTCTCTCTCTCTCTCTCTCTGCCTCTGCCTCTCTGTAACTCTTTCAAGTAAAATAAATAAATCTTTAAAGGTTATCAGAGAAAAGGACATGTCACCTACAAAGGGAGACCAATGAGATGTTCAAGAAGATCCTCCCTTCGCTACAGTAGATTCAGGAAACAGGGTGTTTTCTCCGGAAAAGGCTGAACAAAGGAAACTGACACTCTGACAACAATAATGCAAACAGTAGGTGGTGATGGCTGAGCAGGCACTGAGAATGGTGACCTGGAGGTCTGTACTCCGCAGAGCTATTTGAATTATGAGAGTTAAACAAAGACTTTCAGACTGACAAAGGATTTACTACCTGTTGGCCTTACTGGGACACAAAATTGGCAAGACGATGGATAGAGATGCGGGAAATAAAGATGAGTGTGGAAATTAGGAAGATATGTGGGAAAGGACATCTCACAATTGATTGCAAGGAATTAATAGTGATTACTATTTTGTGTTTTAAAGGTAGTGGAATTAATAACAAATAAGATGCAG
Source organism: Sylvilagus floridanus (assembly GCA_949820135.1). Classification (NCBI taxonomy): domain Eukaryota; kingdom Metazoa; phylum Chordata; class Mammalia; order Lagomorpha; family Leporidae; genus Sylvilagus; species Sylvilagus floridanus. The sequence continues at coordinate 160,086,129 of OX463241.1, read as the reverse complement.
GGATGTTTCGTGAGTGAAGTGTCGAAGATAATTTGTGCATTATGAGGACCACTGTGATAAAGAATACATTTGCAATGTGTTGGAAATGTGATTCGCTGAGTGCGAATGTTGGAGAGCAAGATCGACAACGGAAGGGAGAGAAGCATGTATCATGGGGCTTGCATATATACTGTGCTTCTGCTCTGGTTATGCGGTGGTGGGAGGTCCTGCTTCCGGGCATGGATGATGCAGAGATGAACAAGACAGAAAAGTCTGCTTCCGCATGCAGCTAAATCACAACGTGTCCTCACAGTTACCACGGTTATTTGCGACAATGCTGGAACCCACTTCAGATTGCTTTTTCTAGGATATAAACTGTCAGGGGGAGTTATATGAGGGGGAACTTGCCTTTTGGGTGCTTCCCCGGTGCTCTTGGAGAAACAGTCTTGTTGAGATGAGAATCCTGATCCCACAGCTCTTAGCGATGGCCATAGTTGATGTACGACACAGGTCCCACAGGTAAACAGGAAGGGTTGCAAATAGCTGGGCTGCCGCTAAGCACTGAGGAGAAGCGATGGGCCAGCCCAGCAGGTGTGGGCCAGGGGCCTGCAGAAGCTGCAAGCCCAGAGGCTCCCAGGAGCACACGTGATTCAAGCCTTAACCTCTCACTTTGACCTTGAACGAGGCAGTTACCTTCTTTGCGGCTCAGTTTCCTGATCTGTAAACCACTGCCGTAAGTGTTACCATGACGACCACACACGGTGGTGGACATGATCCACCCTTTATAGGATTTCTCTGATGACCAATGCTGGACATCCAAGTGCTGATCAGAACCCCACAGGTACTTTCCGTATTCCTCTCCAAGTGGGTGTGCACTCAGTCATACTTATCCTCGCATTCTCTGGTCGTGTGCCCGGAACATGGTCACTTCTTAACAAATCATCCTTCATTGAACTAAAGACCATGAATGAAACCAGGTTGAATGAAAAAAAAGAGGCAACACAAACATGACACAATTGGAGAACAATGGAAGGTGCATCTCATTGAGGGTTTTTCTAGAAATAATGAAATGTAGAGAGCAGGGAGATAAAAGTAGATGGAACAAGCATTTTCTGGGGATGAGCATTTTTTAAACATGTGACGGACATCACGCCAACCCTTCCTTCAAATCCCATCACACGACGTCCTGGCAGTCGCCCCGTGAAAACCATTACACCTTTGACCTTACAACTGGAGAGCCAAGGGCTCAGAAAAGCAAAAGAGCCTGTGGCGTGGCCTGGAGGAAGGGGCAGGGCGGGATGAAAAGCCCACTGGCTCTGCTCCTGTTGCCTCTCCCCGCTTTCTCATTCAGCCCCAGGCAGCGGTAGCCCCTCTGCTTCATTCTATTTGATTTTCTTTTGTGTCTTGTGTGACATTGGCTGAGCTGTACTCACCATGCCCATTTTCAATTATAGCCTGTAAGCCTGTGCTTTGAAGAAACATAATTTATTTTCCTAGTCAGACCAAATGGAAACACATCTGTGTTTAAATACTAATTAACCTTTCATAGCTCCCTTCCTCTCCCTACCCCCCACCCCCTCCTTAAGCAAAAGTATTTTACAGGCAGAACAATACTTTTCTTTTTTAAAAAATTACTTATTTGAAAGTCAGAGTTACAGACAGAGAGGCAGAGAGAGAGAGAGAGAGAGAGAGACCTTCCTTCTGCTGATTCACTCCCCAAATTGCCACAATGGGCAGAACTGGGCCAGGCCAACTCCAGGGGCCAAGGACCTTCATTTGAGTCTCCCACCTTGGGGGCAGGGGTCCAAACACTTGGGCCATCTTCTGCTGCTTTCTCAGTACATACAAGGAGTTTGGGAGTGGAGCAGCCAGAACTTGAATAAGAATCCGAATGTGATGCTGGAGTTCCAAGTAATGGCTTAACCCACTGCCTCACAATGCCAGCCCTGAGGACAATAGGACAATAGGACATAGAGAGGGAGAGGCAGAGAGAGAGAGGGAGAGAGAGAGAGAGAGAGAGAGAGAGAGAGAGAGGTCTTCCATATGCTGGTTCACTCCCCGATTGGCTGCAACACTGGAGCTGTGCCAATCTGAAGCCAGGAGCCAGGAACTTCTCTGGGTCTCCCACACAGGTGCAGGGGCCCAAGGACCCAGGCCATTCTCTCCTGCCCTCCCATGCCATATCAGAGAGCTGGATCAGAAGCGGATCAGCCAGGATCTGAACAGGCACCCATATGGGACACCGGCACCGCAGGCAGCGGCTTTACCCCACTGTACCACAGTGCGGCCCCAGGACAATTCTTGTCACAAGTTCTTTGCTGACTCAACCACTTCTACGTCTTCAGTGTGTGGCCATCAAGACTTCTGTACTTCAATTTTCCTTAACAAATAAGAGCCCATCATGGGTGTGGTCACAATGACACTGACAAATATTTGTCTTCACATGAATTCTGAGTCCCCTTTGCCATAGGATTGCATGGCCCATTCCAAGGATGGCTCCCTTGGGCACCCATTAATATCATTCCCATTGACACTTTTCTTTCTCTAAAACCCATAGCAGTTTGAAGGACATAAGCTTTGGAGGCAGACAGCTGCCTGTTTAATGAACTTCAGGCATCTGTGTAGACCAGCTGAGGGATCACTCCACTCACAGCTGCATGTCAGCATCCAACATTTTCACACTGCCTCCCATCAGCCACTCAGCTTCACCTCCTCTGTGGTGTTCCTGTTTTCATGACCATTTCCTCCAATTTTGGGCCCCATTCTCCCTCTAGATCCTTGGTGGTCCACTGGGCTTTAGAGCAGTAGCATTAATTTGAACCTCAAAGCCTTTTTAGGATACAACCATCTGAATCGTTATGGATGGAGTTGGACTTTTTGCCCCAAAACGCATGCCAATGTTTAACCTGATGTCTTACTGCTAACAGCTGATGGATGAAGGATGGACACTTGATTGAATTGTGGCATCTCAGAGGTCAGTCTGGTGGGGGGTGTTTAGGTCACTGGGGGCATGCTCTCAGAGAGTGCTTCTCTCAAGAGAGCTGATGATTATTTGAGTTCAAGTTCGGTTTAGTTTCTCTCTTTCCCTCCTGGCTTGCCATGTGCACCCTCCTCTGCATCCTCCATGATGAACTTCCATCAGACACCAGACTATGAGGCTGCTGGATCCTGAATACTAACTTCCAAATGCTAAGCTGAAATAAATCTTTTCAAAAGCTCCTCTCTAGTATCCTTCCTGATCTGAGCACCCCACTCAGAGCCTCCTTGACCTTGAGTATCCTTCTTTGATGAAGCTTACTGATCTATAAGTTTAGGACATATTGCATTTACAAGTACTTGAGGGAATATTCAAATAGCAATACAATCAGATATGTTGGTTTATAGCTCTGGAAAGAGAAGCTACAAGGTAAAGAAGACGTGGAAATTAGCAAACAAGGATGTGCAGAAGAAAGGAATGGCACATGGAATCAGATGCAGTAGAAACATCCAAAAGAACTATAAAGGGGGTGTGGTTATTAATGTTTCCAACAAAGAAGCCTGTGATTTCCTTTGTTAGGTACATTTCTGAAGTGGGAGGGCAAAGACACCAAAATACATTGACTTCAAGCGAGAACAAGAGAAAAAAAATGAGATAGAAAGTATTGTCCTTTATCCCAAAGAGTCTAGCCCAAGGCCTGACACAGGGCAGGCTCACAGTGGACAAACGTTAGTGAAGGAAAATGGAGAAAACAGCACAGGAAGAGACACTGACCTTGAGAAAATGAGGATTTCTCTCTAGAAAAGAGTCCACACTCTAGGCAGGAACAGGTGACAGCAAGCTATGATTTTAGAAGGTATGTGATTCAACAGTAAATTGGGTGTGACATACTGGGCATAACAAAATACAGCTGCCTGTGCTTCATTCACACCCCAGGGCGAGGGTTTCCTGGGGAGCTGGTACAATCTGAGGTCTGACCTTCGAGTCGGGATCTCTGTTAGCGACTAATGCGTACAGGAGACTCGTGTCTTGGTGTCAGTTTACATTTATCGAACTCCCTGGTGATTGATGCTCACCTGTGCATCCAGCCTGTCATTCGCTCAACAGGCGCGGAAGGAGTTACTGCAATGTGTGCCTCCAAATATCCTCCGAATATCCCCGTCAGGTGACGGTGCCCAGGACGTGGAGCAGAGACCAGAGTGGGTACACCCGGCAGAACATCTGCTCCCTGGAAACAAAACTACAGCAAGGCCCGTCATCACCAGTTCAAAGTGCACTAGGAGGAAGGGGAGAGGGATGGGTGACCTTCACGATGCTGGATTTAGGGCTCTGTTTCCACCATAGAGATCCCTTCTCCACTGACCAAGCACTGCACACCAGTCACCCATCTCCCATGGGCATTGGGAGCAAACCTCAAGTCATTCTTGTAGGGATGTCTGCGCGGGGAAAGCTCCAGGTCGTCTGGGCACAAGGATAGAGATCAACACTGCCCTTCAGCGTTGGCCACATGGGAGGCGTGAAGGAAACACTTTTGAACCAATGAATTTGCGATGGGCTTCATGGAAGATGAAACAGGTGGGGGCAGCTGTCCATTTTCGCTCATCTGTCTTGCTCCTGCTGCTCAGCATCGGGGAAAATGGCTTATTCTCCAGCCCTGTGGCTGTTCACTCTCAAGGGAAGGATGCACGTGTGTGATCATGTGTGTCTAGGGAATAGAAGAGACTATGATAACTTCAAGCATAATCAAGTAGTATAATAACAACTAAGCTGGCAACATCCACAGGAGATGGACATGTAGCCCCATTTTACAGATTAAGAAACAGAACACAGTCAAGAACTTATGTGAGGTATCATTGCCAGGAAATTCAAGCCCTGCCCAATTTGACTCCACGTCTAGTAAGTGCCGCGGCCCTCTGACTTGCAGTCTCCTTCCCAACGGAAGAGGAGATTCAGCTTACAGCTCCCCTCCACTCCTAGCATTCCCTGATGCAGTGAAAGCTGGTTTTTCTCCCTTAGTGGCTAGCACGAGGTCTCATGGATGTGGGCAACTATTCAGGTGATTCATACAGCGTCCAGTAGGTGGGGCTGGAGAGCAGATGCCTCTGCCCTGTGCTGGTGAGCTGGTGAGAGGCTGTCCATGGAAGCTGCTACTTGGGTTGTTGACTGTGTCAGCAGCCTCCCTCTTCAGAATGCAAATCGCTACCCCTGTGTGATGGGGGTGGGGGGTGGGGCACGTTTCTGTGAAGTGACCCTCCCAATCCCAAAGAATAAGAACAGACTGCAGTCTCCTATTGCAGCCAAGCTCTGGGAATACTCTTCCACGGGAAGATGTATTCAGTAAAAGGAACAAAAATACTTTGACAATGTCACAGTTTAGCAGAATAATCTTAGCTGAAGAGGCAGCCCTGGGTTTGAGTCCTGGTTCTCTCTCCCTCTCCCTCTCCCTCTCTCAGTCTTCTTTCTCTTTCTCTATTTTCTGCTGTTGCTTGTGTTTTTGTGAATCAGGATACCAATAAAGTTAGGTTATTACATTGGTTGATGCTTGCTACTGTCCTACTTTCTTATTCTTTTAACCAACTTTATATCTTGAAATCTGGATTTACAGAAAACTTGAGAAGGTAGCACAGAGTCTTCAATGCCCCTGGTTCCCGTTTCCCATCTTCTTGTATATTACAATAACATGGTGCACTGGTCACAATGGATGCACTATGTTGACACCTTACTGTCAACCAAAGTCCATGGTCTGTATAGAATCCCTTTGTTTTCACTGAATACCCCTTTTCTATGCAAGATTCCACCCGGGACACCATTACACTTATTTGTCCTGTGTCTTTGGCTGTTTCATAGACTATTTTGATGACCCTAATAGCTTTGAGGCTGTTTTACAGGATGTTCCCCTACTGGGATTTGTCTGATTTTTTTCTAATAATTCAATGCTTCTGGAGAAAGAGAGATGGCGCCTCTGTCATCAGGTCGCATCAGGGGTGCTTGGTCAGCACGATCTGTGATTGTTGACCGTTGACCTCCATCAACAGGTTGGGCTCATGTTTATCAAGCCTCTCCCATGCAAAGTTGCTTCTTTGTCCTCTACAATCTTCGGAAGGAAGCCGTGGTACACAGTTGACACTTAGCAAGTGGAGTTATGTGCCCCTTCTTTGAGGGTGGAGTATCTATGTAAATTAGTTTTTCAAATTTCTAATTGTATTAGTTCCATTAATTATCTACGTCAGCACAGGCTCCTGACTGTTTATTTTATGCCTTGATGTTTGAGCCAGCACTAGTCATGGGGCTGCTTCAATTCTTGCAGCCTTGTCCTTTGGGAGCTTTTTCAGTCGGTCCTTCCGCTCCATCGGTGGGGGCTAGGCTTTCCCTTGTTGGGCTGTTTCGGCTTCTTCCCTTCTTCACTGCCTTCTTGGCTTCCAACCCACCTCATTTCTTCCTTTCCTGTTTTTTTAAACACAACTTTGCTCTGTGCTGGGAAACCTGGCATGAAGAAGAGAGTCCTTGCCATTATGATATGGTCATAGAGAGGAAGAGACAAACAGGAGGCCTCCTAAGTCAGCACAAGGTGGTGAATCTGTAGCTATGTGGGTGACTACGCAGACAGGAAACACACGGTGCTGTCCAGGGTCAAGGAGGTGGTGAGGAGGGCAGTGCCAGAGGTTCTGACTCGGGTCACCTCGTGTCCTCGACAAGATTAGCTCACCTCTGCGGGCCAGCATTTACAATTCATGAGAGTGGACAGGTTGGAGAGGGTGAAGTTTTGATGGCAGACAGATTTAGTATTTTATTTTTGAGAGCAGACTATGTGCCCTGCACTATGGTAGGAAATTTATATCCATTTATCCACTCATTCACTCATCAAAAGCATAAATGATGGAGCGGTCATTGGGAAAGTGCCTGGAGCATCATGGTTTATATTCAGTGACTCCTTCAGATTATTACTGAATACCGACTACATGTGGACCTCTAATTCTCCTACCCCTCACAATGGGGTGCCGCCATGCCCCTCTGACAGATGATGAAACTGAGTATCAGAGATCATAAGCAGTTTGCTCAGATGTAAGCAGAGGGCTGAGATCGGGCTTAGGTTAGCCTGGCTTCAGAGCTTGTCCTGGTCGCGGCTCAGGATCTCTCCTTGCTTCTCTGTTGCAGGTGTCTCCTCTTGTACAGGACCTGGGGTAGCTCAACAGGCAGCCTCAGCACAGGAGCCAGAGTTCTTGAGTCTTAGTCTTGCTGGTGAATTTCTCTGTAGGCTCTTCCCCAGTTCCTAATCGGTTATCAGTGACTGATTTTTCATCCCTACCTGCGGGTGTGTTTCCTGGATAGGCCAAACAAAGGTCAATAGTTCCAGGAGGAACTTCAATTGCCCACAGCCTTACAGGGCAACAGGCAGACCAGGAGAATGGCATTGTCAAGGCCATGCAGCATCCTTGGACACAAAGCCTTACCCGGGCATGGGGGATGCAGGTGGTGGTGGCCGCTCGGTGAAAGAGAAGGAAAAAGCTAGTCAGACCTCTAAGGACTGTGCAGGGCAGAGTTGGGGAAACACTTTAGCCAGAATCCAGGAAGTGGAAGTCAACCCAGTTCTTGTACATTAGCTATGTTCCAGGCACAAGCAAGATGGTGTGTGAAGAAGTGGTTCCTGTCCCCAAGGAGCCAGCCAGGTCCTGCAGCACCACTAACTTGGGAACAGGAGATGCACACCTTGGGGAAGTGGAGCAGCCATGCAGAAGGCTCCCGGCACCCTGCTCTCAATGCCCTACTGTCTGTAAGCTAGTGCAGGAGGGCTGGTCTTCAAGGCTGACAGACAGCAATGGGTATGACAAAACACGCCCACTACACTAATAAAGTTTAATGCACAAACACAATTAATGCAAAAATGCAATAAAGCTGCCTGTTCATGTGCATTTTACAGCTCCCTGAATAACAAAAGGGATCCGATTCTCAAAGAAGAACATCTTAAATCAAGATAACCTCCCCCCCTCCCTCCACCCTTCAGTCCATTGTTTTCACAGAGAGGAGGAGGAAGACAGAAGCTCAGAGGTGGTTGCTTGAGTTTCCTTTCCGTGTGGCACCTTGCAGTTTAACGGTGAGTCAGGTGCACTCTCCCAACCTCCTCCAGAACCAGGCTGGGCACGGAGCCAGGGCGATTAGACAACAGTTGGTCTTTGTGTTTCTCCCTTTCTCCCCATTCTACAAGCTCAGTGTCAGCTCTCTCCTCAGTGCCTCTGGTCCATCGGAGCACACGATTTGCGAGTGGACAAGCCGCTTGGATGGCGGTGTTGGTTCCGCATCAAACCTCGGGTGGAAGCCTTTTTCGATGAACAGGGTCGGATTGTGCTGGCATTCCGTCTCCTCGCAAAATGCTCGGGGACCAGGGCACCACGAGGTCTGCTCTGCCTCTCTACCTGCAGAGAAGAGAGGAAGGCCTGGGAATGGATATGCAAATTTCAGGAGACAGCCGTTTTCTGATTTTTTTTCATGCAAAAATACAAGAAAAAAATTTCTATTTTTATCATTCATCAGTAAGCATCATTCTTGCTAAAAAAGCGAGTAATTCATTTAGACATTTAAAACGGCTTGAACATGAAATTAGATATGTAAATAAAGACAATGGAGAAGGTGAGGGAAATCCTTTTTGCACTTTTGTTCTTAAAATAAAAGTATGCTGGGTACACAGACAGAAAGCCGGACTGGTGAGGGGCACTGACTTTTGCCTGGAGCGCATTGTTCAGTGACCACTGTGGAGAGGGGCTGCGTTCTTCCTGTTGGATGAGCAGCAGTTAGGGTGAACAAGAGGGTGCTGGATGAATTCTGAGAAGTTCTCTAAGATTCCATGCAGATACCTTGAGATGGGGTGGATGTGCCCGGTCCGACAGAGCCAGGGAGTTGTTGTGGGTTGGGGCTCCAGACACAGGGGACGGCCCCGCCCTCGGAAACGAAGGGCACACTGCTGTCCTCTGTGATGCCACCTCTGGGGTCTTGGAGGACCAGCGACGCTGGACAGCAGCCCTGTGACTGTGAGGAAGCCGCCTTCCCTGCCTGGCCCCGGGTTCCTTGACTGTCAAATGCACGCACGGCATCCTGCAGTTGCCAGAGTTCCCGCAGCGGCAGTGACGGAAGGCATCTCCGAGCAGGTTCTGTGGGCCCTGCCCGTGGTGAGCATGGCGCCTGCAACAACGTGGCGTGAAGCAGGATATGCTGTCGTGAGAAAGACAGTGCAGGCAGCTCACGTCGTAACAGAGTGGAAGATCCATCGTCATACAGGCAGGCATGCAGGCGTGGCCTGTGAGTGTCCTGAGAAATGTGTCCATTTAAGTTCAGCATCATGAGAAGGAGTTTTCTGGAACCGCCATTGTGGCGCAACGGGTCCAGCCGCTGTTTGCAATGCTGGAACACCAGGTCAGAATGATTGTTGGAGTCCTGGCCATGCTTCTTCCCATCCAGTCCTCTGCTGATGCACTTGGGAAAGCAAAGGAGGATGACCAAAGTAGTGGGGACCCTGCCGCTCACATAGGAGACCTGGATGGAGTTCTTGGAGCCCTGAGTTCAGCCAACCCCCGCCCCGGCTGTTGCAGCATTTGGGAGTAAATCAGGAGATGGAAAATTCTCTCTCTGTCTCTCCATTTCTTGCTCTAACTCTTCCTTTCAAATAAATAAAAAATTTTTAGAAAAGAGGAAGAATTTATTTTGATGTGAACTATTTTGAAATATGTGCATAGCATTTTCATAATATGAAATTTTTACAGGTCTTTCCTATGTTGAATAATTATATGGACACATTTGTTTTTGCTTTTGTTGATAAGAAATATTAAGGAAAGAGGTAGATATCAATGTTAGATGGGGTTTTAGCTTGGGCTACCATGACAAAAATGCAGTAACTAATTTATTTACTACTGCTAATACTTCTGCTAGACATAGGGATAATGGTCATAGGTTGATAGTAACATTAATGACAGCACACCATGCATATTTAGCGAAATTAAATTATATCACTAGTAAAAGGATTTATTTGTGGAGCACATAGATGAACATATGAAATTCAGTTGTGCATATACTATATTAACCAAATGACAGAAAAGACATGTGAGCCTCTAAAATAACATGGAAAAAGCACTTGACAAAATTCAATACCCTTTCATGGTAACAACAACACACTACTAATGAAAGGAAACTCTTGATACTAATGAATCAGAGCCATATGTGAAAATCCCACAGTGACATCGAATCCTATTGTGGAAGGCTAAAAGGTTTTCTTCTGAGATCTCGAAAAAGACAAAGATGCCTGCTTTTGCCATTCAGTATAGCACTGCAAGTCCTGGTCGGAGCCATGAAGCAAGGGAAAGAAAGAAAAGTCATCCAGGCTGGAAAGAATGAAAGAATTTTATCTCTGTTCAAGCTGACTCGAGTTGAGCTTCTATGTAAAAAAAAAAAAAAAAGACTATCACACATAAACACAACTTGTTAGATCTCATAAATTAACAAAGTAACACATTATGAAATTTGCACAAAAATCAATTGAGTTTTATACAGCGGTAGGAAACTACTGCCACCAAAATAAATGAAGCAAATTCATTTACAACAGAATCAAAAAATGTAGAACACTTAAGAACAAACTTAACAAAAAGGCAAAAAAAATGTGTATGCTGAGAACTATAAAATAATCCTGAAATAATGTAAGGAAGATACCAATAAATGGAAAGACACCTCATGTTCATGGATTGGAGGTCTTCATATTGTTAAGGTATTAGAACTAACCAAATTAGTTTACAGGTTCAATGTTATCCCTATCCGAATCTCCATAGAATTTTTTGAAGAAATAAAAAACACATCCTAAAATTCACTCAAATAGCGGAAACATTCTTGAAACAAGAAAACAAGGTTGGTGGTCTCATATATTCTTATTTCAAAACTAATTTAAAAGCTACAATAATCCAAACAGTATGGCACTTATATGAAGATAGACGTATAAATCAATGGATTAAAACAGGGATCCCAGGGTCTGGGATTGTGGGTAGCAGGTTAAACCACAACCTGCAATGTCAGCGTCCTGTATGAGCACTAGTTTGTGTCTCTGATGCTCCAGTTCTGCTCCAGCTCCCTGCTAGTGGCCTGGCAAAAGCATCAGAAGATGACCCAAGTGTTTGAGTCCCTGCCAACCACATGGGAGACATGAACGAAGCTCCTGGCTACGGATTTGGTCTAGCGCAGTGCTGGCTGTTGCAGACATCTGCGGAGAGAACCAGCAGATGAAAGATCTCTCTGTGTCCCCCTCTGTCTCTGTAACTCTGACTTTCAAAATAAATAAATGCATCTTTTTAAAAAGAGAGAGAGATTCCCAGAAATGAACCATCACATATATGATCAAATGACTTTTTACAAGCATTCCAAGAACTTTCATTGGGAAAAGACGGTATCCCCCAGAAATGAGATTGAAAAAAGTAAATATCCACATGCAATAGAATGCAGTAGAACCCATGCTTTACAGCATGTATAAAATTAACTCAATTTGGATCAAATACCTAAAGAAAACATGGGAAAAAAACTTGAAAAAACATGGATTTGTCAAGGATTTTTGAATATGATAACAGAAGCACAGGCAATAAAGGTAAAAACAAACTTTACTACATCAAAACTTAAAACTTCTATGTGGGGCCGGTGCCATGGCGCAGTAGGTTAATCCTCCACCTGCAGCACTGGCATCCCATTTGGGTGCCAGTTCTAGTCCCAGTTGCTCCTCTTCCAGTCTAGTTCTCTGCTGTGGCCTGGGAAGGCAGTGGAGGATGGCCCAAGTGCTTGGGCCCCTGCACCTCCATGGGAGACCAGCAAGAAGCTCCTGGTTCCTGGCTTCGGATCTGAGCAGCTACAGCCATTGCGGCCATTTGGGGAGTGAACCAATGGAAGGAAGACCTTTCTCTCTCTCTCTCTCTCCTACTGTCTGTAACTCTACCTGTCAAATAAATAAATAAAATCTTAAAAAAAAAAAAACTTCCATGTATCAAAGGATGCAATCAACAGACAGAAAAGGCAACCCACAGAATAGGAAAGAATATTTTCTAATTATATACCTGATACAGAGTTAATACAACAATCGGGTAGAGAAGTCCTACAACTCAATAACAACAATGAAGTAAATGGGTAAAGGCCCTAAATAGACATTTCTCCAAAGAAGATATACAAGTGACTAATAAGCAAATGAAAGTGTGGTCAACACCACCGATGACAAGGAGGAGGAAGGGCTAAACCATAGCAGGCGGTCCCCTCATACCCACTAGGATGTCCACTAATTTTCTTAAGTGCCACCTAAGGAGTAATTGGAACTCTGTGCATTGTGGGTGGGAATGTAAAATGGTGCAGCCACCACAGGAAACAGTATGGTTATTGCTTAGACAAAAATAGAATTACTGTATGATCCAGAAGTTGAAACTTCTGGGTGTGTAGTAAAAGAATGAAAGCAGAGTCTGGAAGAGTTGCTTGTACATGCATCTGGGCATTATGCACAACAGCCCAGAGGTCACGGAAGCCAAAAGTTCATCAGTGGATGAAGATGATGCACACATCCAGTGGAATATTATTTATCCTTAAAAAGATGGAAATTCTGACATGTGCCAAAGCATGAAGGAACTTGGAGAATATTATACAAAGTGAAATAACCTGTTCATAAAAGTAAATATTGTCATATAGAAAGTGGACCTATGGCTGCCAAGGGTCATGGAGAGGGTGGCACAAGGAATTGTTGTTTAATGGAACAGAGTTCAGTTTTGCAAAATGCTAACAGTTCTGAGATTGATTGTACAACAACATGAATGGAACCAATGCAATTGAGTTGTATACTTGAAAATGGTAAGGTCTTTAAGTTTATGTTACGTGTATTTTACTAGAATTAAAATTACCAAACAACATTCCAAATTTTAATGAATAAAAACTCAGTTGTGTCATTAACAAGTAAAGGAATACAATGTTGGGCCACTGTTTGAGGCATCAGCCCCCACCTGGAAGGTCTTAGCTCTTATTGTCTTGTTGGGAAGACAGTAAGCTTAGTAGTTAAGACCAAAGATTCTGAATCCACTCACGTGCTTTTAAATCTTGGTCCTACCATTGACTGGCTGTTGTACCTAGACTCAGTTTTGTCAAATAGAAATGAGGGCCTCCAACATAAAGTGGATATGAGTTAATGTACATGAAAATTGCTTCGATGAACTCCTGACACACAGAAAACACTAACTAAGAGGCAGCTCTCATGATTTTGTTCTGTTCCGATGGCAGTTGCCATTACTGAACAGCAACCTGGTTGCAGCCATGGTGATCAGTACATGCATGTCCATCACTACATGGATTCCATGCAGGTCTGTGCAACTCTCTAAGGTAGGCGTGACACAGTGAGGATCTGTAGGGTCAGTTCAGTGCAGTAAGAGTTTGTGAACCCCCTCTTCTGGGCCAGGCATCTTGCTTGGTGCTGCAGTACAGCCTAAATGTGTCTGTCCCTGGTGAGTTTCCACGGTGTACCACCTGGGTGTTGGACTTGCTGAGTAGAAGGACTTTCCACTTGGCACACTACTCTTCTAAAGCCGTCTTGGAATGCCCCATACTATTTGAATAATGGGAGCTGCAATTTCATGGTATGCGGGGCCACACAAATTACATGGCCAGTTCTGCTTTGACTAGCCTGTCGTCTAATTAAGATGACAGGAGATGATCCATAAGTCAATAGGAGGAGAAGAGGGGATGGAGAGGGCACAGGCTCCCAGATGAGCAGGGGAGGGGCACACAGCTCAAAGTGGCAGAGCCGGGACCCGAGATGAGACCCTCTGACATCTCTGCCTCCATGTTGCCTCTCATACCACTCTGCCCTGGACAACACCCCTGGAGCAAACCCCACTCCACAGGGACTTCACCCAAATCCATGCACTCGGGCTGATTTGTGTGCCAGGGACCCTTCTCACCAAGGCCTCCCTGCAGTCATTCTGTGGTCATCCTGATGCATCTTTTACCAGCAGTGCTGCGTCCCAGAAGCTTGGAGCAGAGGTCTCAGGCCCACTCATTGCTGGGGTTAGAATGCCGTCCACCCTGCCTGCCACAGACCCTCACACATAGCTCTAATGCAGCCTCAGGGTTGCTTCCTTCTGGTTAGCACATAATTTGCACTGAAAAACAAAGAGGAGAAATGTGCAGATTTGTTCTGTGAGGAAGTACAAGGCTTGATGGAGGAGATGGCAGAAGATGCTGGGATCCCGGTTGGCAAAAAACACATAGAAGAGAGCCTTAACTTCTACATGTATTGATGTTGCATGATTTGAGGCACTCTCCTCAAGAGGCAAGGAAGCCGCCCAGATGCTGCACACACACGTAAACACACATCTGTGTGTATGCATGAGAAAACATTGCGTTATCATTATTCATTCCTCCCCCCTTCTCTTCTCCCACCTGCTGAGATAAAATCTGTTTGCATTGCTTGTCTAAGCTTTAGTTTTTTTAAGTGATGATTGGATTGAGATAGGAATGGAAAAGTCAATAGAGGTTAAGACAATCTTTTTAAGTGGCACTGAGGTTGAGATTTGGGGGTTGGGAGAGGAGACTTTTAGGAAGGTGTCCAGGAGGTTGTACACGGTGCTCATGCCTTCTCTGACCTTCTCTGGGAAACCAAAGTTATCAAAGCAGTGTGTTCCCCTTCAAGACATTAAGAGTCCTGTTCGGATGCTCTGGAGACTGTGTCATCTTGCTGAGGTCACACTGTACGTTAAATGGAAATGGGGGAAGAAGCGTGGCATAGACTGCTGAGTGGTCCCCTTAGCCATCCCCGCTTTCTCTGAGCTTTAGCTAGGGGCACGGTCGGTCCGCTACAAGCACCCTACTGCCCAGCTGCCACTACAGCTGAAGAGGCAGCGGGACTCAGGCTGGGCCAAAAGGTTGTGAGCACGGATTCTGTGTGCTCCTGCGAGGTCAGGTTGAGCCCCTCAAGGAAAAGGATGTGCTCTGCCCTTCTCCTCCTCCTTCCAGGCAAGAGTGGGGCCATTGCGTTAGACCTGAGACGGGCTGGCTCTTGAGCACAGGAGGCTGCCTGGGCACACTCAGCTCTGCCCTGTTATATAAGAGAGAAGCACCCTTCTGCAGTTTTGCAATAAGGAAGAGGACAAGATAAAAGCTATTGCTGTGGCAACTGCCCTTTCTGAAATGTATCTGCCTTCTTCCTGAAAAATACCTGATATATTTAGAAACCTGGGTTGGGGTGGGGTGCAGCAGAGTTCCATGTGTGTCTTCTTACTTTACAGGGCTGTGATAAGGGTGAAGTCCAATGAAAGCATCTTCATTAAGAAGTGTATCATAGGCCGGCGCCGCAGCTCACTAGGCTAATCCTTCACCTGCGGCGCCAGCACCCTGGGTTCTAGTCCCGGTCGGGGTGCCAGATTCTGTCCCGGTTGCTCCTCTTCCAGTCCAGCTCTCTGCTGTGGCCCAGGAGTGCAGTGGAGGATGGCCCAAGTGCTTGGGCCCTACACCCACATGGGAGACCAGAAGGAAGCACTTGGCTCCTGGCTTCGGATAGGTGCAGCATGCTAGCCGCAACATGCTGGCTATAGCGGCCACTTAGGGGGTGAACCAGCAGAAGGAAGACCTTTCTCTCTGTCTCTCTCTCTCACTAACTCTGCCTGTCAATAACTAAATAAGAAAGAAGTGCATTGTAGCAGCAGGTGCTTTATGATTTGGATGATGTTAAAATCAAACTCTTCATATTTCCCTGGGAAAAGATATTTCCTGCAATACTTTCTGTGTCTCTGTAAATGGTCCCTCAAGTCCTCTGAGGTCTCAGAACACCAGCCTTGCCCCTTCTCATCTACCCACCTCAACTGCAGTAAATACACTCAGTGCTACCTTCACAACACGTCCAGAACTAACCTCACCCCATCAACTCCACCGCCAGGTGCCTGGCCCCACTCACCTCTTCCATTGCCTGATAATAGCGGGAGCCAACTGACCAGTATCCTGGCTCCCTCCCTTCCATCTGTTGTCAGAGCAGCAGCCAGAGGGATTCCTCCAAGGAGGGAATCTGATGGATAAATGCTCTTGACCCAAAGAATCAGATGGTTGAAATGAATGCTTTTGACCAAATGTTTGAAATACATATCCATCTTCTGCTGTAGGGTCCCCACCACTCCTGTATGCATGTGAGTGAGTGAGTGTGTGTGTGTGTGTGTGTGAGAGAGAGAGAGAGAGAGAGAGAGAGAGAGAGAGAGAGAGAGAGACTTCATGATTCTTCCATTTCATTGCAGTTGTTTATATTTTTTGTCCGGGTCCACATCTCTGGAAAAAAAGCTTCATGAGTATAGGGCTTGGACAATTTATTCATAGCATCTACAATGCCTAGGAAAGATCCCTGCACACAGCAAGTCTTCAGCTCATTTTAGTGAAGAAGAAGAAGACGAAGAAGAAGGAGAGGAATAAGAGAAGGAGGAGCACCAGCAAGGGAAATGATGAAATTGAGAAGTTGGTGAGCAGATAGTAGAAGGAGGAAGCCAGAAAAATGTCAAATAGGGTGAGCCAGACTCAAAAAGTGACAAGCAGGGATTTGAGATGATGGGTGGGCAGGATAGGAGGTGATGGGTGGGCAGGATAGGAGGTGATGGCTATGCAGGGGTAGGAGGTGATGGCTGGGCAGGATAGGAGGTGATGACTATGCAGGGGTAGGAGGTGATGGGTGGGCAGGATAGGAGGTGATGGTTGTGTAGGGAGAGGAGGTGATGGTTGTGCAGGAAGAAGAGGTGATGGCTATGCAGGGGTAGGAGGTGATGGGTGGGCAGGAGAGGAGGTGATGGGTGGGCAGGATAGGAGGTGATGGGTGGGCAGGATAGGAGGTGATGGTTGTGCAGGATAGGAAGTGATGGTAGAGCAGGGGTAGGTGATGATGGCTATGCAGGGATAGGAGGTGATGGTTATGTGGATATATGAGGCAGTGGACATGCAGGATATGTGGTGACAGTGGTGAAGGGATATGAGATAATCATTGTGTGGGGGTAGGATATGATACTCATGCAGGGATATCAGGCAAAAACCAAACATGCTGCTCCAGTTAGGAGCCTTTGTGGCTTATGGCTTGGATAATAAAAGGTAGCAGAGCACATGTTCTCTCCTAGCTCCTGTGAAAGTGACTGATTCAGGAACCAGTGGAGGTGAGGTGCAGGACCAGAGCCCCGAGGGGCAGAGGAAGTGGAGGTGGTGACGGGGCCGGTGCAACACCCACAGCAGCACTCCATCTGGTGAGAGTGTGCCTGTGTGGGAGGATGGGAAAGTGAGCCAAATGGGCTGTGCAGGTCAGCGTCCAGGATAGGCTCCGCTCTGCTGGGAAGCCTTGGCCTGCCGATCTGCAGCCGGCTCCCTAATTCCACCCTGGTGGTTGCCAAGCCCCATGGTTGTGGCCCAGCTGCTCCTGTCTTGGCCTGAGCCCTTTTCCTTACCTGCTTTCTCCATCTCACCTGCCCAGGGCCCTGCCTCGTACTTTCCTGGGCTCCCTGTGCTCCAGCAGCTTCCTCCCGCGTCTCATTGGCTCTGCTGGCTGCAGGTTGCAGGCATCTGCCACAGACTGCCTTCCCTGCTGCTTTCCTTGGAGACCACAGCTTCAGACTCTGCAGCCAGAGGGGGCGGTGCCGGCTGGCTCCTCTCTCCTCATCTGCTGTGGGTGAGCCTCAGGATTCTGCAGGGGAAGGCGTGGAGGGCACATCCTCGCTATTCTGCATTGCAGGGGAAAAAGAGGTACACGTGGACTTTGGTCCCAGTTCTGGCCCCGGATGCCTGCAAGATGGCCTGCAGGTCAGGCAAGCACTGGGCTGGCGTGGAGCCTGGGAATGACCCCAGCACTGCCTCTCTGACTGCACAGTCTCAGGGAACTCGCTGCCTCTCCCTGAGCCTCTGCTCCTTTCCTTGGGACATGTCCTCATGGCCTTTCCCTGCCAACCATGGATCAAGCTGTAAGATAAGGTGATTTTCAAAGACTTTCTCTATCATATCAATGACTCATTGCCACTGGTTCTTCCAGCCATCACCTAGAATTCCCAGCCAGGACCCCAGGATTTCCCAGGATGACCTAGGAAGACAGAAACCAGCATATGCCCCATAGGCCTCATTGGTCTCCATTGAGGGTTTATAGTACTTGGGGCAGACACCAAATTGAGGACATACTGGTGATACTGAGGACAAATTGAGGTGATGTGATGTGACTTTTCAGGTCTATTGTAATGGGACAATTAGAAAGAAATCCATGCTGGTTAAAATTCTTTCTTCCCATTGCCCCACTTTCATATACCCTCCCAACTCACCCCTCTACTGTTGTAACAATCCAGTCCCAGGAAGAGCAAGAGTCTCATCATGGAAGCCATGGAGAGACTACGAAAGCAGCTACCTTGGAGATGTGGGCCCTCTGTGGACCTGTTGCCTGTCTGATCAACACCAGGTCTTATGATGACATCAGTGCCTTCCTGTGAGCTCTGACTACCCATGACGCTGAGTACAAGGGACCATAGTTGAATTTATACACATCCTTCCTAAAATAGCATAGCTGCAGATGGGACAGAGAGCACATTCACATGACAGCTGTAGATCCAACAGAAGCTCAGAGACAAGTTCTAAGGGAGTAGGCAGTCATAGTTGGGCGTCTAAAGTCTCACCTTGTGCCCTTGGCCTGGAGGAAAGAGACATCATAATGGCAAAGATCAAATGGAAGCTTCTAAGGGTTGTGTCATCCCCCAACCAGCAAAGACAGCAAGTAACAAGAATAGCTTTAACCAGAGGGAGTCGGGGGAGAGGGCCACCTGATGGAAAGCCATGTGCCGGCTGTGATGTTTTTACTAGAGCAGATTCAACCAACCTCAAGGCACAGTAGTATCCATTGACTTGGCAAATACGTTCTGAGGCCTTCCAGTATGGCCGAAGGATCAGGGGCAGTTTTGTCTCTGTGAAATGGGCAGCAATGTACACTGAGCTTGGCGGGTCTCTTAGCTCACCTGCCCTTTCCATTACACTGCCAGAGCAACCCGGACTTGATGGACACAGTGCAAAGCTTCCCTTTGCTGAATTGCCTTGATGACATTTCCGTGGTAGAACCAGATGAGCAAGAGATGGCTGGCACATTGGAGACACCAAGAAGACCCGTGTGCTACTGAGGGGAGCAGACAGGCCCTGTAGAGATTTGTGTTCTGCCACATGCTAGAGTGTTCAGGGGTCCAGGGGCCGGGGTGCACTGGTATACTCTGCAAACTAAAGTGGATGCCTCCCTCCCCCAGTAAGGAAGACCAGTGCCTGGCTGGAGCACATGCCACTGCTTTGACTCGCAGACTGGTGGCATGACAAGTGGGAACCAGAGTGTAGACTCTGTGGCAGGAGCTGAGTCTCTTGGAACACACGACTCCACAGACTCTGTGCTGTTGGAGGTGTCAGGGGTGGGAATAGAAACCATATGGAATTTGTGCCAAGCTCCAGAGGGTGAGTCCCAGCCAGGCCCTTGGATTCGAGACAAAGGCCATGCCATCTACAGTGGACAGTCAAGGGCCCTTTGAAAATGACTCTTGCAGGTCACTGGCCACTAGTGATGACAGAAGGACTGCCCAGGCATGCAATGTAGCTGTCATCATGACCTGGATCCAGCCAGAACCCCTGTGTCAGAGGCCAGGCAGGGTGGCCAGTGATCTGTGGAGATGGAAGTGGAGTATTGGAGCTCACACAGACCGCAGGGTACAAGCAAGCTGCGGGAGCAGGAAGCACAGACTGCCAAGGCCTCCTCTGCTGGCACAGTAGGGTGCCCCCCGCCCCACCCAGTGCATGGCTGTGATTGTGTGGCAGAGTCTGCATGACAGCTGAAGGAAGAAAAGTCTGTGCTTGGGGCCGGCGCCGTGGCTCAACAGGCTAATCCTCTGCCTTGCGGCGCCGGCACACCGGGTTCTAGTCCCGGTTGGGGCTCCGGATTCTGTCCCGGTTGCCCCTCTTCCAGGCCAGCCCTCTGCTGTGGCCCGGGAGTGCAGTGGAGGATGGCCCAAGTGCTTGGGCCCTGCACCCCAGGGGAGACCAGGAAAAGCACCTGGCACCTGGCTCCTGCCATCGGATCAGCGCGGTGCACCCGCCGCAGCACGCTGGCCGCGGTGGCCATTGGAGGGTGAACCAATGGCAAAAAGGAAGACCTTTCTCTCTGTCTCTCTCTCTCACTGTCTACTCTGCCTGTCAAAAATTAAAAAAATAAAAAAAAAGGAAAAGTCTGTGCTTGGTCCATGGATGGGCCAGTCTGCCATAGGGTACCACCCAAACACAGGGGAACGTGGACCCACCCAGGCATGGCGATGGAGGACAGGCGTGACTAGAACCCTTCAACAAGCAAAGTAGTGTGTAGTGCATGCAGGCATGCCTAGCGAAGAGGCAGCTGGGCGGGAGGTGAGTTGCAAGGGTGAGGGGACTTCAGAACACAGACTGAGTGGAGGGGGAACTCGGAGAATCGACTGTGGCCCTCACCCTCACTGCCCTAGCAGGGCTATACTTCACCCTGCCCTCCTCTCTCTTCTACACTGGGACAGAGAGCCATGCGGGATCTTTGAAAAACTGCTGTCATGGTGCCTGGGGAAGTGGAGCCCAGGAAGCAAGCAGAGACAGTGGTAGAGAGGAGATGACCACAGATCCCTGCGTGGAGAGGCGTGCTGCCTGGCTGTGGCCAGCCACCTCTGTCAGCTCCTTTGCAGAGACAGTCATGTCGAGTGAGAGAGGGACTAGCTATGAAGATCTCGATGTCTGGGCCCACTCTGGAGCAACTCCCCAGAGCGATTCTTGTTCCAGAGCCCCACATCCAGTGGCTCTCAACCTAGGGCAATCGGGTCCCCCAGTGGGGGCATTGGGCAATCTCCAGAGATGTTTTTGGTTGTGCTGGCCTGAAGGGTGCTCCTGGCACCCAGTGGGGAGAGGCCAGAGTTATGCACAGCACCCTAAGAGCACAGAATGGTCCCCACAACACAGATGCAAAGAGTGCCTGGGGTAGAGAAACTCTGGGTTCTCTCGCAGAAGCTCCCTCGCTAGGACGACCTCATAATTCAAAGCCCTCCTCCACTGGGAGCTGCTTCTCGCTCTCCTTTCCTACCAGAACTTTCTCCAAAATGAGTCCTTGCACCCCAAGACCTGTGCTCAGAGTCAGTTTCCAGAGAACTCCAACTGGTATCAGGATACCCCACTTCTACCACAGAGCCTGGTGCACAGAGGTGTGGAGACGTGAGGGCAACTGAGATTCTGATCAGACCACGTGTCCACAGTCCACCCAATGGAACCAGCACAGAGCTTCATTGCTGTGAAAGGCATCCAAGGAGAACACGATTGAGACGTTAAAGAAAACCGTTTCCCCCGTCAGTGGGGTGTGCACAAATGTGATGCTCCTCCCAACACTGTGTACGGTTGTTCCTCTGCCTTAGCAAGGACCCTTGCTTTGAGAGCTCGGCCCTCACGCTGCCTCCTCCAGGGAGCCTGCATGCCTGCTTCTCCACCCCAATGCCAAGGTCACAGCACCACAAAGATGTCCCTTAGTTAAGTAGCGTGCCGTAAGGAAGCTGTGTCATGTGTCTAGCATCCAAATTAAACTCCAGTCATTCATTAAGTCAAAGACTCTATTTTCATATTCGTATTCCTAGGACTTAGCTTGTGTATACAGTAGACTCTCAATTCATATTTTTCAATGATCACAAAAGTAAGTGAAATCAGAATCCCTTTGTTGACTTTATCTACCAGGAGAGGGTACGGGGAGGAGACGAACCCCAAGATGAGCACTGGGGAAAGGAGGCTGGGGACTCACTAACCCGGGAAAATAACCAAGGCAGTTAAGGGTGCATTTGCTTGGGGGTAAGGGCTACAGGGACAAAGCTACTGGTGGTTCATAGTTCATGTCTCATGGAGAAAGAGCAGTTTGTCACCCAAGAATCAAGCCTGTCTGAGAATCTTAGACTTACAAGGGAGCAATAGTTAAGCGCACTCAGGCTGAGTTTGGTCTCTGCTGTTCCTGGGGAGTCTGAACAGCTGGTTTGCAAAGGCTTGGCTTCAACAGAGGGGGAGACTGAAGATTTAGGATGTTTTTAAGGAAAACAAGCACAAGGTTTTCAGATCTGTGTGGAAAAGAAGGATGGGGAGATGGTGAGAGAGGGAAATACTTAGAGAGAGAGAGAGAGAGAGAGAGAGAGAGAGAGAGAGACCATAGCCCTTCCCACCCCCAAGCAAGCCTCCATCTTCTTTCTAACCCAGTGCACTTCGCACACAGACTTCAGCAAGAGCAGAAGCAGCATCACTGAAGGGACACAGCCAATCCTCAGCCCCCCCAGAGAGAAAGGCTGAGATTCTGCCGCATCCCGACAGGCAGATCTGGTGGAGTCAGCTGGCCTACGCTCCTGGACTAGCCGTGACTCCCCTGCAACCAACAGGACTGTAGAGACCACTTCCGCCCTCTGGGCTGGGCTGCCACAGTTTCTGTAGATCACAAGGGTCAGGCACACTCCAGGGGTCACATCTGTCCTCCTCAGCCCTCAGCACCTCCTTTGGTGTCCAGGATGCGACCCTGATCTCCTACCGGGGCCCTCCATGGCAGATGGCTTCTGTTTCTTCCTCCCAGCATCCTTATCTGGTTAGAAAGCCAACACCCTCTCTCTCCAGATGAGTGTCCCAGGTGACAACTGAAACACACCCCGTCTTTCTGCTTTCCTGATTCTGTGTGAAGCCAACATCACACCGGATTAGGATGACCCAAAAAATGAAGGAATTAAAGCCATGTTGTCCTAGAAGTAATCAGAACAGCTGATAGAGATTTACCCAGAGTAGAGGAGACTCGGAGGCTAAAAATGCCCAAAGGACTATGGGTAGGAAGGAGTTTGGGGTGTGCTGTGTGACCCCAGAGATCAACAGAGGAAGGCCCAGGGAGACAGATGGCAGGTCAGTCTAAGCAGTCTATTCCCTGCAGGGTGGATGGGGTCAGGCGGGCTGTCCAGCTGTGATGTGGAGGCCCCCCTGTGAAATGCATGCCAGCTGCAGTGGGCTGGACAGGGACTGGCGCCATCTGTCACCAGCGAACATTCAAGGCCTTTTCTGATTATCAGATTCTGTTCTTTGGGATTCTTCGCAATTCTCTGCCACAATGCTGGGCATGGCAAACTGTGGCCCATGTGCTAAATCCAGCCCACCACCTGCCCGTGGCAGTGAGACCTGGTTGGAACATGGCCATGTCAGCTCCGTGGTGTGCTGTCTGTGGTGGCTTCTACACAACTGCAGCACAGCTGAGCAGTTGCAATGGAGACCCAATAGCCAGCAGAGCTGAACACATTTACTATCGGGTCCTTTTCAGAAGATACTTGCCAGCCTTACTGTAACTCATTTCTCTGAGAAACTGTTGGACCAGCTCGTGTCCAGAATGAAAATTGAGTATAGCTGTTGGGACTTTGAGTTGGGAGTCAGAATTCCCCTGAAAATGATTGAAATACTTTTTTCCAACAAACCTGAGAGGGTGATTATTCTTGCTCCCTCTCATTCAATTCTTTTTTCCATTTCTTCCTATTAATCCCTGCGTGAGCAGCTCGGCCTCGCCCAGGCAGATGTTTGCTCAGATATGCCCCTGAGCTAAACTTTCTGTTTCCCAGACACCAGAGATCAGACACAGATGCTGTGATGATTTAAAGGGTATGTTGAAAATGGGAAACGCAGCTATAGTGGAAAGAGAAAACTAGAGAGCCGGGTGACAATGCCTGTGAATTCTCACCCAGCAAAAACAAACAATTGGATGGATGACGCCTCCTGGTTTGAATGGACTGTGAGGGTGTAGACTCACGGAGTCAAGACTAAAATTGTGTGTCAGTGCCTGGCACAGGACTTGGCAGACTGCAGGTGCTGTGTCTCCTGAAAAGATACATTGATTCCCTAACCCTGCACCCTTGAACATCATCTTATTTGAAAATAGATTGGCAGAGGCAATCATATTAAGAGCAGATGATATGGTATCAAGGTGGGCTCAATCCTGTGACTGATGTTCTTATAAAATGAAGGAAATTTGCACAGAGACATACAAAGAGGAGAATGTCACATGAAGAGACAGACATGTGGAAGATGGCCGTGTGACGACAGAGGCATCTGTCGGGGTGATGCATTCACAGCCAAAGAACATGAGGAACCTCCAGCAACCCCTACAACTAGGAAAAGGAGAGGAAGGGCGCTTCCCTAGGCATGGCCTTGCCAACACTACCTCGATTCTTGACCTCTGACCTCCCAAACAGGGCAAGAATAGATTTCTATCCTCTCAATCCACTTGTTTGGTGGTGCTTGGTTATAGCAGTCCTAGGAAATGCATACAGTGGGTGATTAATAAATGTTTGCTGAGTGAATGAATGAATCAATGAAAAATGCCAGCTCAAAGCTGTTCAGTGCCAGGTCAGCTGGTGAAGAGCCTGGAGGGAAACTGAGGCAAAGCAGGAGCAGTTATCTGTGAAGGAGCGAGTCCTGAGTGTTTGCTGAGACTGTCTCCACTTCGGCTGGTGATCATGCAGCCTCCCTGACAGTGCCCACGTGGGCTGCTAAGCATCAGGGTTATGCTCACGTGGCATAAGCATGGATATTCACTCCGCAATGTCAGGCTTTGAGGCTTTCTGGGGAAAGACGTCCCATGCCTTGCCTCAGAGCTCTCGAGTTAGAATCAGCATCTGAGTGACACAGGGTAACTGCTGCAGTAGACGGGTGCTGGTGGCCTTGGGGACATGGCTGAGGGTGAGTGGACAGGATACAGGCAAGACTGCGATTCACAGGCAGAGGCACTAAGGGTGTGCCTGGCACTTGACACACTTGTGGGGCTGCTGTGGGTTCTGGGTGAGTGTTGTCCAAGAGATCTGAAGATGGAGGGAGAGTAATAGAAGTCAGGAAATGGGAGAGAGAGAACACAGAGAATGAGGGAGGAGGAGCAAACTGGGGATGACACAGACCACACACGGAGTGGGAGAATCACATTGGTTGTCGGACCCATGGCTTTGGTCTCCCTGCAGTCCCACTCCCCTGCCAGGAGAATCCATGTCCCCAAGGAAACCAAGACTGAGAGGTAAAGCAGGTGCCCCAGGCACATAGTTAGGGAACAAGAGAGCCTGGATCTGTCTCTTCTCCCCGATGAGAAAGCCCAGACCACGCCCTCTATACCCCATACTTCCCTTAGACCAAAGGTCATAAGCTACCTGCCAATCAACTCTTCCCTAACATGGTGGAAATACCTTGGTGCCCAGTAAAGAGTTTCAAGATCTGAGGTTATTCACTACTGCCTGCCTAAGGAGCCTTTGACTCTTTTTTTAAAGATTTATTTATTTTACTTGAAAGTCAGAGTTATATATAGAGAGAAGGAGAGGCAGAGAGAGAGAGAGAGAGAGAGAGAGAGGTCTTCCGTCCACTGTTCACTCCCCAAATGACCACTACAGACAGAGCTGAGCTGAACCAAAGCCAGGAGCTAGGAGCTTCTTCTAGGTCTCCCATTTAGCTGCAGGGGCCCAAGGACTTGAGCCATTTTTACTGCTTTCCCAGGCCATAGCAAAGAGCTGGATCAGAAGTGGAGCAGCTGGGACTGGAACTGGTGCCCTTATGGGATGCTGGCACTGCTGGCCAGGGCTTTAACTGACTGTGCCACAGTGCCACTCCCTATAAGAAGCCTTTTAGGTAGTTTTTCTTAATCGTCACCTCCCACCATGAAATATCTGTGTGCACAATATACTCTGTGTTTATATACTATATGTATATTTGTGCCTTCTAATTAGAAAAGTAACGTATTTTCTTCCCCCCAAAATCAAAATTTGTATTATCACACTCCCCACCTCCACACTGAGAATGCTCGGATTAGAAGATCTTAATTCCATTTCTCCATGCAAAGCTGATCACTCTGACCTTGCATTAGAACAGGCTTACTTGATGAGACTGGAAAGCTCCACTGACCTGGCTAACCCCTTCCCTGAACTGGGTCACGAGCTGCTCGGTTGGAAGTGGGCGTGAATGTTCCACATTCACGGATGAAGTAACCATGAATTGAAAGTTTTCCAAAAATTGACACTTGCCCTGAACAAATATAGAACGAACGTTCCTTGTCATTATTCCCTAACAGCTACTTAAAGAGCACTTGCTTTATGATTGGTATTCTAAGAAACTGTAAGGAAGATATGCATAAGGAATACACAAATGTTCCTATGCTGTTTTATATAAGGGACTTGGGCATCATGGATTGTGGTGTCTGTGGGAGATCCTGAAATCCCTCTTTGCTGGATACCTAGAGCCTAGTGCACCAGCTTGGTCAGAGGTATGTGCATGCGTGTATGTATCTCATTGAGTCTTCCCAAGAGTGCTGTGAGGCCAATGCAGCCATCCCCATTACAGAGATAAGAACACAGAGGTCATTTTATCTGCCCAAGGTCACTTAGTTAGCCAGGATGAAGCCATGATGTGAACCTGTATTAGTGAGACTCCAAGTATCTCTTTTTATTTTTTTAAAGATGTATTTGTTTATTTGAGAGGCAGAGTTACAAATACGGATGTCTTTCTGGGCCCCCGTTGGGATTTTCAGCCATCCCATCATCCATGTAAGCACTTCTCTGTATTGAACACCCTCTGTGTGCATGACCTAAAACAACTTCTGATTAGCCAGATGCACCCTGATGCAATCTCAAAGGATGCCACATTCCTTCCTTCCTGGGCACTAGATGTACTTTGGCTGCATTTCTCCTTCGCTTAGGAGAGGCAGAGAGGTTTTCTATTTACTGGCTCACTCCCTAGATGTCCACAATGGTCAGAGCTGGGCCAATCTGAAGCCAGGAGCCAGGAGCCAGGAGCCAGGAGCTTCCTCTCGGTCTCCCATATGGGTGCAGGGGCCCAAGCACTCCACTGCTTTCTCAGGCCATAAGCAGAGAGCTGAGTTGGAAGAGGAGCAGTCCGGACATGAAACAACATCGTGTGTGATGCTGGTGCTGCAGGCAGAGGCTTAACTCACTACACCACAGTGCCAGCCCCTCCAAGCATCGCTTGACCATCACTTAATCTGTGGGAAACGATCCTGCCTCTTTAAGTTTCAGCATCTTTGTCTGAAAAATGAACTGAAAGCAAAGTCCATCCCTCAGGACATGCAGCAAGGTGCACCTGCAATCACCCTGTGTTGGGGAGAGGGGCTCCCGACAGCTCCCTTACGGATCGTGTGCCTTGACCACAGCTCAGCACCCAGAGGGCTCCCATCAGCGGGGCCATCAGCTCCTTTTGCTGGGAAC
Organism: Sylvilagus floridanus; assembly: GCA_949820135.1. NCBI lineage: Eukaryota > Metazoa > Chordata > Mammalia > Lagomorpha > Leporidae > Sylvilagus > Sylvilagus floridanus. The sequence goes on along the minus strand of OX463241.1, from coordinate 160,058,910 downwards.
TTGAGCCTTTCAGGAGGACAAGTCAGACTGAAGGCAGCTGAGCTAAGTCACTTTGGGGCCACGCTGCAGCGTCAGGACGGCTGAGGCTTCTGAGCTGGCCATTTGTCTGCTTCTTCTCGGACCATCCGCTCTGTATGTCTGGGAGCTGCACATCACAGCCTCCCTTGCCAACTGCCTCCCGGGTCAGCTCAGACAGTGGCAAGTAGTGGTGGAAGGAAGAGGAACTCAGGTCTTCCTGCCACCTCTGGAGTCTTCGGCAGCGGTCTTGTCTCTTGTCGGTGGCTTCACGGCCAATTAGGAGAAGCCTTCTCACCCTGTTGTACCAGCACCTGGTGAGACAGCCCCACCATGGCTCAGCCCCCAGCATAGGGTGCCCACTCCAATGCTGAGTGCCACCTCTAGTACTAGCAGAAGCAGGCTGCTGCTAATCCGGATGCCATTATGGGCCTCCATTGGGATTCTCAGCCATCCCTTCATCCATGCAAGCACTTCCCTGTATTAAACACATCTGTGTGCATGACCTAAAACAGCTTCCTAGTAGCCAGCTGGACCCTGAGGCCATCTCAAAGGACCCCATGTTCCGTTCCTTCCTTCCTGGGCACTGGATGTACTTTGGCTGCATTTCTCTGAAGTGCTCCAGTATCCTTCTAATAAATCCCACCCCACCCCCACATGCACGCACATGCACACATACACACATACACCCATTTTTTAAAACTTAATGAGACCGAACTGGCTTCTGATTTTGCCACCAACAGCACCTCGACTAATTTAGTGCATGATCTATGCTCTATAAACTAGAAAGCAATTTGCAAACGTGCACCTATCAGGGGAGGTTCTCAACGGGTGTTTGAAGAGTGTTGGATTGTGCTCATTAGCCACTGGCTGATGTATACATATGCACGCCCATGACGGGGTTGAACTGCTCACTTGTATTTCATCCTCGCCATTACAGATGCTTTGCTCATCTCCATTGCAGCCTGATTCCCTTGCCTCAGGCTCGCATCTGTGGCTGTGTCCAACACCAGTGAAATTCTAGACATTCACATCTCTGTGCCTCTGGATCCAAGGGGAATGAGGCAAGCTGTTTCCATAGGACACACACTCAGAACTTAACAGTGAAAAAACCTTGGATCTGATCCAGAAAGGAATGGGAGATTCCCTGGAGACTAAGGGGAGATTCCCAGAACTTTTCCATGGAGGGTGGACATAGCGGCTTCTGTCTGCTCAGAGCTATGCTCCCAGAGACTCCCCACTGGAAGCCAAGTGAGGCTGGTCTATGTGTTTCAGCCCTGTCTCCAAATCCAGGAGCCTCCTTATCCGCCGTGAAAGGAGGCTGGAGAAATGTTAAACCCCCTTCCAAGTTTGAAATGCTTCCCTCAATCCAGAGGGTCTCTGAAGCCCAGAGCTGGGAGCCCTTTTGAAGACGCAGGGTTGAATGATCCCACTTCTGCAAGAGGCTCAGGTGGAGGGGACCAACTACCATCACGGCCACTGAGCCGGCGCTCGCGTTCTGCCCCTTGCCACGGGGTCTGGTGCAATTAAGTGTCTGAAATGCACCATAATGGAATATGATTGGAGTAATCCAACCTCTTCTCTCGAGATCTCTTGAGCAGGTAAATTAGTCATTGAGTCTTTGGAGAGAATTATTTTGGTCAAATTACACGTCCTTCAGCCACACTGTGAAGACGAAAGCTGTCAGAGCAGAAAGGGGGTCAGCTCCAGCGAGAGACAGTGTGAAGGTGAAGGATGTTGTGACAGGACAAAAACAAGCATCCTGGGGCTGGCACCCTGGCATAGTGGGTAAGGCCGCTGCTTGCGGCACTGGCATCCCTGATGGGTGCCGGTTCCAGTCCCGGCTGCTCCACTTTCGATCCAGCTTCCTGTTAACGTGCCTGGGGAAGCAGCAGAGGATGGCTGATTCCTTGGGCCCCTGCACTCACATCAGAGACTCGGAAGGAGCTCCTAGCTCCTGGCTTCAGCTTGGTCCAGCCCCAAACATTGCGGCCATTTAGGGAGTAAACCAGTGGATGGAAGATTCTCTCTCTCTCTCTCTCTCTCTCGTCTCTCCCTCTCTGTCTGTAACTTCCTTTCAAATAAGTGAAATCATTTTTTAAAAACTTAAAAAAAAGTATGCACCTTGGGCCTGCATGCCAGCCTTGCCCTGTACTAGCAGACCAGCTTCCGCCTCGTGCAATGGAGTTAGCCACTCCTCTACCTGCCTTCCTCCCTGGGGTGTGTGTGTCGGGGGGGGGGGGGGCATTACGCAGGTTAAATGGGCTCCTGGGTCCACTGGAGCAGCAGACAAGGACGTGCTCATCAGCCAGCCCAGTGGATTCCCACCCACCCACACGCAAGCCCAGTGCAGAGACCCAGCCGCGGGCTGAACTGAGAGTGGGCAGGCTCTCCCTGGTAAGAAGTCGAGGCTTCAGCAGCTCACCAGACTGAAGCTTTTAGTTCTCACTCTCTGCCCTGCCCAGGTCCTCAGGCATCCTTAGGCAGCCAGGGACCCTCTGAAATGAAAGGACCGCGTGGCCTCTATCCTCCAGGGAGCTGGCGGGACGCTTGGGCACATCAGAGCTCATGGGTAGAGGGGCAAAGCATTTGCGCTGACCACAGTTCTGCTCCTCCGTGGCTTTAGCTGAAGAACTGAAGAAGCGTGGGGGCTGAAGAACCCCGCTCCCAAGGGTGTCTCAGGCCATGAGGGAGAGCAACAGCGTTTGGGGGCTCCTGCAGGGTCAGAGCAGCCAGCCGCTCCTGAGTGTTCTTGGTTTCACTCGGTCCTCGGAATGAACTTCTGCGTCATTTCCAGCTTACGGGTGAGAAAATCAGCACAAAGCCACATTCACAGATTTAGTGAAGCAGGCAGTTAATTAATAGCGAAGCTGAGATTGGCGCCTGGGACTGCCTGACCTACAAACCCAGGCTCGCATTGCAACAGACCTCTTCCTCTGCGCGATAGGAGCCAGAGCTTCTCGTGCTTTGTCTCCTTGGGCTTCTAAAACGGCTCCATCAGCCAGACCCATAATGATCCCCATCTTATGAAGCTCAGAGAGGTGAAACACCTCGGCCAACATCACGCAGCCTGGTCTGATTGAGGCCCGGCTCCCAGGTTTCAGCATTGCACTAAGATCCGTTTAGTTCAGTGCAAAATAATTTTGAAATCCATGCAGGATTTCATTATGCACACTTTCTGATAACTAAAAATGCTGTTGATTTCTAGAGAGAACAGACTTCACGTATTTCATAGACAGAATTATAAGCACATAATGATTCTTCCCACCCTCTCTCCTTTGTTCCTTACTTGTTCCTTACTTTTTCTTTTAACTTTTGAGAGAGTGGACTTTCAGTTTGCTTCATGGTCACAGCTTAATCTTCCACTGAATTAAGAATTCAACAGGGGCCGGCACCGCGGCTCACTAGGCTAATCCTTCGCCTTGCGGTGCCGGCACACCGGGTTCTAGTCCTGGTTGGGGCGCTGGATTCTGTCCCAGTTGCCCCTCTTCCAGGCCAGCTCTCTACTGTGGCCCAGGAAGGCAGTGGAGGATGGCCCAGGTCCTTGGGCCCTGCACCCCATGGGAGACCAGGAGAAGCACCTGGCACCTGGCTCCTGCCTTCGGATCAGCGCGGTGTGCCGGCTGCAGTGCGGCCATTGCAGGGTGAACCAACGGCAAAAAGGAAGACCTTTCTCTCTGTCTCTCTCTCTCACTGTCCACTCTGCCTACCAAAAAAAAAAAAAAAAAGTATTCAACAGGTAGAAAGACCACTATTCTGCAGGAGTATAGACAATGGCTATAAACAATGATAAATCTCGAGATGGCACTCACACACATTTTTCAGTACTCTGCATATTAGCTACTGCAAATCAGAGAAAACACGTGAGATTTATCCTGTTGGGTCTGGCTTGTTGCATCCATTTTGCTGAAAACGATAAGATTTCATTCTTTTTTGTGGCTGAGTAGTATTCTGTTTTTTAAAATATATGTACACCACATTTTCTTCATGCAGTCATCAGCTGGTGGACGTCTTGGTTGATTTCATATCTTAGCTATTGTGAGCTGAGCTGCTGTAAACACGGGGATGTAGGTAACTCTTTCACATGCTGATTTCAGTTCTTGCTGGGTCATATGGGAGATCTCTTGTCAGATTTCTGAGGACTCTCCATGCTGTCTTCCATAATGGTGGTACTAGTTTGCATTCCCACCAACAGTCATTGCACACATTTCCCATGCATGGTTTGAAGACCCTTCATACCGCTTCCTTTGTTGGACCCCAGGGAATGCACCCGCAGGAAGTTGGAGCCAGGACTGGAAGCAGGCCCTCCAAAATGGGAACTGGGCAGCTTGGAAAGCTGTGTTAACCATGGTGCCACCCAGTTCTCTTTCTTAGTCAATAGCAATGCAGACACCCATCGAAACGCGAGTCCATCCCATTGTACCTTCCTTCTCCCTGGTGAGAGACCTCGAGGAGGACCCACACCCTCACCTGGAGGCCAGGAAGAGCGATGCTCTCACCTCCTCCTTTCCTGCACAAGCCAAGTCACTCTTCAGGAGAGAATTTCCAAACATCTGGGCACAGCCACTTTTTACCTCCTGTTCAGTAGTGTCCTCCCCCTGATACTTCACAACAATATCCGAGACAATGAAAACGCTATTAAAGCCTGCTGCTCTGAGAGTCCACTTTTCCCACAACACTCCTTCCGTGGTTCTGCTCTCTGTTGGTGCTTACTGCTTATAGGCTGTCAACTTCCACACACTGGCTGCAGTCTGCTTAAGCCACACCCTTGGACATCAGCACTGTCCAGTAGAAGCATCTGCAATAACAGAAATATTCTCTCTGTGTTGTCTCACACCACAGCCCTGAGCCCCATGTGACTCTTGGAATTTGCCTAGCCCACAGAGGAAGTAAATTTTTAATTCAATTTTAATTAAATTTAAATAGCCTCATGGGGCTAATGGCAATAGTGTTGGGCAGCACAGATCTAGCTAATTACTAAGAAAATATCAGCCCAGCTACTTCTTTATACACTTATTTTATTGTAAACATGGAATGATTTCAGTTTGTTTATCCTATGGGTTTAACTCTTGGCCCCAGTATTTTGCGCTGTGGGGACTCGTTTGTGTAAACACTCTATGCATGAAATTAAGTTCAAGCAAGAGGCCCCACGTCTCCTTATTAGCATTATACTGAAAAAACTCCAGGAGTAATAATTAAAAGATTAAACGCTCAGAAACACCATCAGTCTTGCAAGTGCTCCTGCCTACCTGCTAACAGTGCCCGGCTTGAAGGAATAAATGTAATTGTTGTGTCGCGTCCCTTGTGCTCCCCTGAAGAAATGCACCTGCCAGCCTAGGGATGCGGCTGGAGGAGCTCCTCTCTCTGACAGAGCTGCCTGCTCCTGGCCTGCCAAGAGTCTCAGCAGCTCTTCACTCCCTTCCGCTCAACCTGCAATCCTGCCTCTTCTAGGTCCCCTTTCCCTCACTCAGGAAGTGTGTCTGCTTATTCCTTAGAATACTAAGGCTCCTCCCCGAAGCAAGAGCATCAGGATAGCTCTCCTTGCTCACTCCTGAAAGCTAGATGCTGTGGCTACTCCAGCACGCCAACATTTGAAATACCCCGACTCCTGAGCTCCGTCCAGATATCTGGGTCACGACGACCACAGCAGGGCTGGGACAGCTGTGTGTTCTCAGAGCTCCCCAGGTGATGGTGATCTGTAGCAGGATTTGGGAAACACTGACCCAAATCCGCCTTGTTGGGCAAAAGCTTTTAGGAGCAGGGCAGGCCAGGACCGTATGCCATAGCTACCAGCTCACTAGGCCTGATCGTACCACCCAAGGTAATTGCTTCTGCTTCCCGCATTGCTAGGCACTCAAAGGGAAGCGTCTTCTCCCCACGAGGAATCTGAAGCTTAGAGAAATCAAGAGGCTTTCATTCAACACCTACGCAGGCAACACGCACTCCAGGGAAGCTCTGTGCCAGGTGCTGCTGGGGCAGGCGGAGGGGCAGCAGTGGGCCAAGCAAGCACAGGGCTCCGCTCCCCAGCGGCTCGCAGTGGAGTTGGTGGAGTCAGGCGGTAGACAAGTAAACGAGTCTGTAGGTCAGACGACAGCAACCAGCAGGGCAAGGGGGATGGGAGGGCCTCGGGCCGCCGTGGAGAGGAGGGACCCGGGCAATCCCCTGGCATTGAGCAGCCTTTGGGGTGGAGAGCTGATGGAGAGGGGTCGGCAGTGAAGGATGCTGGAGAGGCGACGAAGGGCTCCAAGGGCAGAGGGAGCAAACCTGAGTCACACAGGTGATCAACAGCCGCGCTAGGACTTGATCCAGGGCTTCCTGACTCCGAGTCCAGCGTGTTCCTTAGAGCTCATCTCTCTGGCTCACTGTGTTAGCAATTCCGTCGCTAAGCGATGCTGGGTAATTAGCTTATTCTTTTCATTCATCTGCAAAAATGGAAATTTGGCTAACATGGGGAAATCCATTACGCAGCAAGTAAGGGCTTTTATGAACATGCAACTTTAACAATCTTTTCTTTTTGGACAGGCAGAGTTAGACAGTGAGAGAGAGAGAGAGACAGAGAGAGAGGTCTTTCTTCCATTGGTTCACCCCCCAAATGGCCGCTACGGCCAGCACTGTGCAGGTCCGAAGCCAGGAGCCAGGTGCTTCCTCCTGGTCTCCCATGCGGGTGCAGGGCCCAAGGACCTGGGCCATCCTCCACTGCACTCCCGGGCCACAGCAGAGAGCTGGACTGGAAGAGGGGCAACCAGGACAGAATCCAGTGCCCCAACTGGGCCTAGAACCCGGTGTGCTGGCACCGCAGGTGGAGGATTAACCTAGTGAGCCAAGGCGCCAGCCAACTTTAATGATCCTTTAATTCATTTATTTGAAAGGCAGAGAGACACCAAAAGAGAGAGAGAGAACTCCCAGCTGCTGGTTCACTCCCCAGATGCCTACAACAGCCAGGGCTGGGCCAGGCTGAGACCAGGAGCCAAGAACTCCATCCAGGTCTCCCACGTGGGTGCAGGGACCCAGGGTGCACATCCCAAGTAGCATCCTAGCCACAGTGCCAAACGCCCGCCCCTCGTGGGATCTGTTTATTCTTCCACTGGTGTCAGGCAGGCATTAAATTCATCCCTATCTTATAGAGGAGGCATGGAGAAGGACTCTGGTGAACTCAAGGTTTCTGAGCTGTTACGAGGCAGACATGGGAGCCCAGATCTGCTAAGCAGTGTCTGCCACAATCACTCATTGCCATCGGAACCGTCTCTGCTGCTCTCCTTTAATGCCCCAAATTAGTGGAGGTCAGGGCAACAGTCTGGGCGGGCAGGGCTCCACCTTGGTGAGTGAGCCGGGCTTCAAATGGGAGGAGGTCCCACCCCTGTTGAGTGAGGAACGGACAGAGTTCCCCACAGCAGGAGCCCTCGCCCTACCGGCTTTCAAAGGAGAAGTCTTCAACTGAGGTGTGTGACAGCTGACACGGAACATCATAGCCCTAAATTGCAGACTTATTAAAGCCATTAGAATAATTATTACTGAGAATTTACTTAAAAGCCCATAATGACTTTTTAGACAGCTTTCCGCTTGAGCACCTGCTCCCATTTCGGTCCCCCACCCTCGCCCCTCCCCGGGGATGCGGTCCTGTGAGGCCCACGAGAGCCTTTGTTCCCACAGGGGCTATGTCCGTGGAGTCCACAGCCTTTGGGGCACGAAGGAAACATTGCTGAGGAAGTAGGAAATGGCCCCCTTGGCTGTGTTGTCCAGCCGCGGTCCTGTCTGCCTTTTCTTAGCTGCCTCGGAGAATGGGAACCTGAGCCGAAATGACCTGGGGTTCCTACTTAGCCGGCCTGTCCCAGCTGCAAGCCAGCAGGGAAGAAGTTCTCTCCCAAGGCAGGCAATCGGTCCCCCTTCTAGGCTACCACAGCTTCTCCTTCTTCTTCTTCTTCTTTTTTTTTTTTTTTTGCAAAGATTTATTTTATTTATTTGAAAGACAGAGTTACAGAGAGAGGTAGAGACACAGAGAGAGGTCTTCCATCCCCACATGGCAGCAATGTCCAGAGCTGTGCCAATCCAAAGCCAGGAACCAGGAGCTTCTTCTGGGTCTCCCATGCAGGTGCAAGTCCTTGGGCCATCTTCTACTGCTTTCCCAGGCCACAGCAGAGAGCTGGATCAGACGAGGAGCAACCAGGACTTGAACTTGAACCGGCGCCCATATGGGATGCCAGCGCTTCAGGGCAGGGCTTCAACTCGCTGAGCCACAGCACCGGCCCCCCAACAGCTTCTCCGCATGCCCCTCCTCACGGTTTCACATCCCAGTTCAGCTTCTCGGTTTACTTATTGGCCTCCCATGGGAAGACAAGTGTTAGTCACAGCGCACCTGTCCACTTCCTGATGTACAGGTGGAGTTTAGGAACAACTGCTGGGCACATTAGCAGAAGACGTAGGGAGTGAATCCATGGTATGCTGCTGCTTCTACTGCCCTTCTTCGACCTAAGAGCAAGTGTGTCCCAAGATCCTTGGGAAATGCGTAAACAACAGGAACCAAAACAAGCCAAGTCCTCTCCACAGGAAGATTCTAGCCCAGTGGAAGCCACACCAAAGAATGACAATTTCACACTAAAACTTACAAAATAGGCCAGCATGACAGCTCAAGGGCGGGAGGTGATGCTGCAGTAGCCAGGATGGCACAGCCCTCTCTCCAGCTTCTTAGCTCTGTCCACTCGCTGTTCATGATTCCACGCCCAAGAACAGTGTACCCAGCATAGTACTGTGTCTCCCACCATCTAAGGTGGCTGATATGAATGTATTATTTGGGGACCGGACTTGTTGGGAAGCTCCTTAAGAGAAGCAACAAACAGCCAGAGCATGGGTGTTCTTTAGTCTTTTCTTATTTTCTACCTGTCTGGAATGTGTATATGATGGATGGACTCCCTGCAGGCAGACTTGAATTTGAGGATGAAAAAAAAAAATCTTTAAACATTGACAGGGCAGAGATCAACAGGACAAGTCCCAGTTCCTAATGAACTCATTGAGCATCTTTCCCAGGCCTGAGTAACTTTTCTAGAAGTCCTGTGTGTGAGCGAGCAAACCTTTCCTGTGTTAGTCAAAGTGGATGCATTTCTGTTACCAGCAAAAAGCCTTCCTCGCTGACACAAGACCTCTTGGAAGACATAGCATCGGAGTGAAATCTGCAGGGTGGGGAGAAATTAACCGTGCTGGTGTTAGGGAAAGGCGCGTTCTAGAGAGAGGGAAGAGCAGAGCGAAGGCTCTGGAGGAAGAGAAGCGCTATGCTGCCTTGTGGATGCAGCGAGAAGGCAGAGTGGCTGTCCCAGCACGAGGGAGCGCTGGGGCGTCAAGACACGGCTGAGGCAGTGCCCCACAGAGCTCCGGAAGCCAAGTGGGGCCTGGCCTCTCGGTGGTGGGAGGGTCCAGGAAAGAACTGGGGAGACAGGAAGAAAGGGGAGAACAAGCTCCTAACGGTGGGTTTCACAACCCCTACCTCTCCCTTTAACTCTAGTTAACCGCTAGTTAACGATGCCTGCCCAGCAGTTACGTGACATCCTGTGTGAATGGACAGGGGCCCTCAGACCCCACGCTGGGTCCCTAGGGCCCTCTCCTGCTGGATCCAGGCTCTGTGCCTTCTCCCGTCTGTCACCGATGTGGAGCGTTCCTGTGCAAGGTCAGGTTTTTAGTTCTCTTTCCTACTCCAGAGAACCAGAATGTTGGTTAAGTGCCATTTGTGGAGTTAAACAGCCTGGATTCCAGTCGCAGCCCTGACCTTTCTGGTTGGGTGGCTCTGAGCAAGCTGCTTAACCCATTCAGGCCTCGTTTTCTTCCTCTGTAAAACGATGTTCATCCTCTTTGAGTGAGTTGGAGGTCCATCAGAGATGGAGAGGAAGTGTTTAGGGCAGTGCCCCCTTGGTCAAGGGCCTGGAAGGAAAGAGACAGAGGATCAAGAGTGGGGAGGTCTGGGGATGAGAGGAGTAGTCCTAAGGGTGAAGGTGGTGTGTTCACAGCTTGGTGACCAGGAAAGGACATGGCCCACTCAGAAGGCCGAATGGCAAAACCACTGGACACCAGCCAGCTCTGGTTTGGCCACCTCAGGGCCCGCACAAATGGTTGACCCAGAGCTGACCCAGGCACGCTGTAGCCCAATGTCCAGCTTGCCCAAAGATAGACAGCGGCTTCCCTTGACAGTAACAGCCAGCCACTTTGTGGGAAAGTGACAACCTGGGGCCCTTTCCACACAGGAAGGCACAGTCATTCCCTTTAAGGAGCAGGTTCACTCCAGGTCTGCCTTCACCTTTGTTTTTCACTGCTGCCCTTGGACTTCTAGAATGTTCTATTCACCAGTATGAACACCCACTTAACATTGCATCAGACACCAGACCAAGGGATCCCACCCTATAGCAAAGCCGGTGCAGGAGTGAGCTCATGATGCTGGAGTCTGCTGGTTTACATACACGACACCACCTAGAACTGGATCAAAGGAGGAGACTCGAGCTAATTGTGACAGTTAGAAGGTGGGGCCTGGAGAGGTCTTTAGTTCATCGAGGGTGTATCTTGGAGGCTGGTTCTCCCAGGAGACAGTTGATTGATTGTTATTTTAGCTCCAGTTCAGCCTAGGTGCTCTGTCTCTCCTTCCCGGCTTACTGTGAGCTCATTTCTCCACACCCACCGTGTTGAGCTTCCAGCCGACACTGGAATGTGACGCTGCCAGGTCCCGAGCTGTAACCTCCAGACTGGAAGCGAAAAGAAACCTTGGCTTTGCCCAGAAGCACCTCTTGAGTGTTTTGGCTACAGCAACAGAAAGGAGACAAGTGTTGAGAGTGTGTGGGCTCGTGAGGGGTCCACAGTCAAGCGTGAGTGCGTGTTCCACTCCCGGGAACAGGTCGGCTCTCATGGACTTCAGCATCCACACCCCATTCTCCCTCCCACCCATGCTGCTCGGCCTTCCTCTCCTGTTACAAGGCTCTCCCCAGAGGCTGAGCAGATGACAGCACTGCGCTCCTGGACTCCCAGAGCCATGAGCCGACATAAACCACTTTCTTCCTAAATTGCCCGGTCCCAAACACTTTTGTGACAGCAACATCACATGGGTCAAGACAGACCCAGGTGTTCTGTCCTGATGTCTCAACTTGGGACAACCCTGCAGTCCACCTGAACTTGAACTAGAGTAAAAACCAATTCTCTCTGGCAAGAATGAGCCTCCCAGTGCACACCCCCGATAAACCCAATGAATTAAAGGCCTTCCGCTGGCCCCACACCCTGGCCACCATAATTAGGGAGCTCCAGAGCTGCCCTCTCCCCCTTCAAATCCCCCCTCTCTTCCCTTCCCTCCGCCAGTTTCGGTCCCGGTGACACCTGCTAATAAATGCCTTTCATGGTAACTCCATCTCAGAACCTGTTTCCTGGGCAAGCTGATTTCCTTACTCACCTCACAGAGGAAACACCTTAGGAAACAGATGTGGGCTGACGTCCTTTGCAATTGGCTGACTATATTCGAACTGAAGGGGTCACATCCCGTGCAAGAGGCATTCCATTTGAGTCCTGCCTGAGCGACATTCTTTCCACCCAACCTCATGCATGAAGACTGGAAAAACAAGACACCCTAGCTCCGAGGAATCAACCACTAAGTGCACCTGCTCTCTTACCATGGTCTCCTGCCTCAGGGCCTTTGCACTCACTGTTCCCTGAGCCTACAAGTACTTCCCCAGGCACACACAGGGCTTACTCTCTCACTTTGTTTTTTATTTCTTTTCTTTTTTAAAACTTTTATTTATTAAATATAAATTTCCAAAGTATAGCTTTTGGATTACAATGGCTTCCCCTCACCCATAACTTACCTCCCACCTGCAACCCTCCCCTCTCCCGCTCCCTCTCCCCTTCCATTCACATCAAGATTCATTTTCAAGTATCTTCATATACAGAAGATCAATTTAGTATATATTAAGTAAATATTTCAACAGTTTGCACCCACACAGAAACACAAAAGTATTATTCAAGTACATTCACGTTGTCAGAGAGGCCTTTCATATAGAGCACATGTGCAGTATCCCTGTCACCACCCCCACTCCCACACCATGACCCCCTACTTAGTCAATTTTATTTCCCCATAGATCTTCCACCACTGCCATATGACCTGTTTTGTGTCTCTTAACCACCAGGTCAGCCGCCTGAGGGAGCAATTGTGCTTTTTCATTACAATCCCCACAGTCCTACTACAGCTCCTAGCACACAGTAGGTGCTCAGTACATGTTTGCTGAGTGAATGAATGACCTAGGATTTCCAGGATATGTTACTGCTTGGGAGGGGTGCCCCAACATCTCCCTCATCCCCAACAGATGCCCCCATGGGAGGTGAGCCTGGTTACTTCCACTCCCCAGTGCTTCCCCCACGGGTCAAGGGTCCACCTGCTAGCAGATTAGGGAACTTCAGAGCCTCGGCTTGAATCCAGGCTGTAGGACTACAGCTGTCAGCCTTGGGCGATGCGGTCTGAGGCGTCACGTTCTTTCCTGAGCGCCATCCAGATGCCAAGGGTCTGTCTGTGTTTCAAATTACCCCCAAGAGTGAATTAGAAGAAGAAAGAGAGAAAATCCTGCCTCCTTCTCTTCTCACTTGCGTATTTTCTCCCAAGATTTCCCAAAGAAACAACCAACCTCCTGAAAGAGAGGGACTCTGATTTGTGTGTACAGAACAAGTGAAACCGCTTGGCCTATTCTGACCTTGCTTCACAAAACCTCCTTCTTTGGAGTGTTTTGGTCTCCAACACGAGATGGCGTGGAGGTCAGCTCTGGGAGCCACACACAGAAGCCCGGGGAAGAGGGTCCTTGCCTGCCACGAGCCATGTGTCCTGAGAAAACGGTGCTGATTCTAGCTTTGGAAAAGTGACCCCACACCTGAAGCACTCAGCTCTACAAGATCACGTGGTCCCCTTCTCCCTGGCACTGCTCCTGGGATTAGAGACGGGAAGCAATTAATTGTGGGGTTTGAGGGGGTGGGTAACTGGCCAGGGACAGAGCCTCTACATGCAGAGACAGGACTTGCAAAGACAAGGTAGGGCGATCGCGATCTGTGGGACAGAGGGAGGCTGAAGATGAAATCCTGGGACTATAAATAAAAGAGGTAGAGGATGAAGGCCCAGGACCTTAAGCTAACAAGTTCAAGAAAACTGGAGATGGAGACTCAGAGTCTGATGGATGGGAAGGCAGGATGAAAAACACTTTTCTTAACGGGCCCTGCACCCCCTCTCCAGAGGGAAGGGAACCCCCAGATCACTTCCTTCCAGCAGCTTTTTCCCGCCAAAGATGCCCCCCCAGCTGCTTTTCCCAGAAGTCCTCTCTCTGCGCCTCTCAATAAGGCCTTGCTGTTTCCCAAGGAAACGCTCGCTGTGGCGCTTGGCTGCGAGAGCCGTCTCTGTTCACCCCAGCAAAACCGCTTTACCCTTCGCTCATCCCACTGTGTCCATGTCTTCTTTCTTCATTGAGCATGAGACAACGAACCCCAACAGCCAGAGCTACAAACGCTCGCTCACTGGCACGTAGTGGACGCCCAAATAACGGCTGCACCGCTTCCTCTCTCCTCTTTGATAGACGGAACGCTCCTGTCACGTGGTAAATGAGGGGTGGGAGTTTGGCCCACCGGTTACAACTACTTCGGGACACTCACATCCGGTGTTGGAAGGCTTGGGTCCAAGTCCCAGTTCTTCCAATTTCAGCTTCCTACTACTGTGCGCCCTGGAGGCAGCAGGCGATGGCTTGGGTGTCCCTGCCCACTTGCGTGGGAGACCTGGATTGAGTTCCCAGCTTCTGGCTTCATCCTGGTGCATCCAGGCTGTTGTAGAAATGTGGGCAGTGCATCAGCAGATGGGAGATACCTATCTGTCTGATTCTTCTGTCTCTCTACCTATCAAATAATTTTTTTAATTAAAAAAAGGTAAATGGCACAAGTACTCTATAAGTTTGGGGTTTGTATAGGAGTGAACCTCAGCTGCACAAAGACTTTAATCATCCATGCATTCATGACATGCGCTGTGTATCAGGCACTGATGAAAAGCGTTAAGGGTGAGATTGAATTCTGCAAGCACAGAAGCACACACGGATTTCTTTGTGTCGTATAAAACATGAGTGAGCAACGGGAAGAATCTATGATTTGAATCATGACCTCTTGTGGAGTCTGACAGGCTGATTATAAAACGTACATGAAATGATAAAGAAACAGAAATAGGCCAGGCATTGCCGAGGAAGAATGGGTGACGTAATCAATTCTGACCAGATGCTGAACTGGTTATTAAACTCCAGGGACTGTGACAGTCGGGGTGGACGCAGGAATAGACACTTGGACTGATTTGAAAGCCCAAGGGAGCAATTTTCGTTGATAAAATCCCTGTGGCCAATCAGTGGGAAAATGTATACATTCAACAAATGACTTCCGAATGGTTGCCATCCATTTGGAAAATATTTTACCTGCAATCCACTTTGTCACAGTACACACTAAAACAGCCTCCCTACAGCTAAGAGACCTTAAGGTTAGAGATAAAACTCCAGAAGCATTAGAAGAAGAACATGGAAGGAGAATTTATGGTCTCAAGTGAGAAAAGATTTATTAACAAGACATAAAAAGCACACACAATAAAGGGCAAAAAACAAATCCACCTATATTAACCCCAAGAGTTCCCATGAACCAAAAGAAACTATAGAAATTGTTAAGATGAGCCAAAAACTAGGGAAAATATTTGCAACACATGAAGTTGACAATTAACTAGTTTTCAGAATATATGATGATTACAAATCTAAAAGAAAAAATAAATAATTCAGTAAGTAGAAAAAAAAAGGCCAACACAGACTTTACTCAATAAATGAGAAAAATACCAGTCAACAATCCACCTACAAGGAGAAACTCCACGTTGCTAGTCATCAGGGAGACGTGAAAGAACATCACAATGAGACAGCAGTTCCCATCCACCAAATTAACACAAAAGGAAGGTATGATAAGCACATGACGTGCAAGGTGGAATCATCCTCCGAGCCAATGCCGCTGGGAGTGTAATGAGGTAAAATCCTAGTGGAGAGCAATTTGGCAAGTGGGATACAGGGGAAGAGATGCAGAGCCGGCCCCTGCCTTCCCTCTGGAGAATCTCACGTTTACCCCAGGAGACGTGTACAGAGGTGGCCGCGTCAGCACAGTGGTTTACAGCAAAATCTTGTAATGATTGAAATTCCCATCAGCAGCAATAATGGACATTTTTGAAATGTGGTATATTTGTTCAACAGAACAGTACATAGCGGTGAAAACAAGCAAATGACAACAACGTGTCCAAGAGCAGGCGAGTTTCAAGAATGTCACTTGGAGCGGATGGATGTTGACAGTGGCACTTGCAGTATGATTCTATTAGGTCAAGTTCAAAAGCAAGTCCAACTGCGTGTCATGAACTCAGGGAGTCCAACAAGCCCGACAAGCCCTGGGGAAAAGAGAAGGACAAATACAAGCTCACAGCAGGAGTCACGAGTCAGAAGGAGGAGGAAAGAGAAGTTTGGAGACGGACACACAAGGCGGCAGAGGTGGGGGCCATCATCTACTGAGACCCTGTGCTGGACCCCTGGACGTCCTTTTATGTTGGCTCTTTGGATCTGATATATAACCAACAGCAGCCTATGGATATTCTGATTCCTCTTACCTGGTGTGTAGTCTTGTTGTGTCACTCTCTCTTACCTGGTGTGTAGTCTTATTGTGTCACTCTCTCTTACCTGGTGTGTAGTCTTATTGTGTCACTCTCTCTTACCTGGCGTGTGATATTATTGTGTCATTGTACCTGCAAGAAAGAAGGCAGCTCGCTGGGGAGAGCCTGGTGCAGGAAGTGATGCTGTCCTTGTTGGTCCCGATATAGAATGATTTGCCAGGCGGTCAGGAAGCAGGAAAACAGGGCAGACAGGCTACACCTGGTGCAGGTGACATGAAACAGAAGGGGGAGGGACCAAAGGGTGCACACGGCTGAAGGTCGAAAGATCAGCCAGTCTGGAATGGAACGTGCAGCCTAGGGATGTGAGGTTCTTCAAGGTTGCTGTCGGCTTTACGAAGTTGTCCTGTGGTCAAGGCAGGGCCATTACATAATTTTTTACTGAAAGGACTGAAAGTACAGAGCTTTATTCTTTGGTCCAAACTCGGGATCAGAGCTAATCAACCACAGGAGAATTACTCAGGTTACAGGGCTCTGGGCTGACTCAGCACTTTCCGATGCCCTCTTCTCACTGTCCTTTCACATGTCCACTCCACAGGGGATGAGCCCGAGAGGCGGCTGCCTGTGGCTTCTCCTGGAATGCAGGAGAGAGCAGTGTCTGAGTGGTCCATCTTTTCCCAATAGTCTCCTGAATTTAGGAATTTAAATGGCAACAGAAAGATGAAGCCAAATGTAACTCTTACAGAACACAAAGGCAGCGTTTTCACCGCTTTACCTGGGCAAGGTAGGGCACCACGCACATTCTCGTTGCTGTGCAGCCATCGCCAACCTCCATTTCCAGAATGCTTTCATCATCCCAACACACAGAATAATTTCTACCAGGTACATGATACGCTCCGAAGAACAGACAACAAAATCCATCCTGACCTGGAAACTACAAACATCTGAAGGCAGGGAGATGCCCAGGGGTTTTAGGTGGTCGGATTTGGTCCTGTGAGATACGAACAAGTGCTGACAGCAGGAAGCTAAAGCGGGTGCATAGACAGGCCACGGATTCCAGTGGTTCTGAGGGAAATTGTCGTCAGTATTAATTATGCGTGTGTGTGCGTGAGAGAGAGGAAGGCAGGATAATCGCGGTTTTCTAAGTGGGTACACACCGGGATCATTTATGAAAATAAGGTCATAAGTGAAAAAACAGGTTAAGATTTTTTGCGGTTGTTTTCAACATCAGCTCTGATCGGCAATGTTTGCACACACACTGCCATGCGTGTGTGGTTATCCTGCCCGTGTCCCGTACTCCACTCTGATCTTACCTCCACCGGCCACAAGTCTTTATCTGCTGCCAACAAAGTGCGTGGAGGAAACGGTGGGTTTCTTTCAACTCGCACAGGTTTGCTGGGAGGAAATCATTGGAAAAGTGGCTCAGGTACAAGTGTTAAGAAAGGGCATAAGACAGGTAGCCTGGGAGCACCCACAGCTCAGAGTCTTGGGATCCCATTTTTTAAATATAGATTTACTTATTTACTTACTTATTTATTTATTTGAAAGCAGAGAGAGAGAGATCTCCCATCCACTGATTCATTCCCCAAGTGACTGCAACAGCTGGGACTGGGTGAGGTCAAAGCCAGGAACCAGGGTGGGTTCCTGGCTGGGTGTCCCATGTGGTTGGCAAGGGCCCATGCACTTGGGCCAACTTCAGGTGCTTTCCCAGCACATTAGCAGGGACTCGGATCGAAAGTGGAGCAGCGGGGACTAGAACCTCCGCTCCAATCACAGACGCTGGCAGCACAGCCAGAAGCCAACCCGCAGCTCCACGACACCAGCACTTGGGATCCCGTTTCTGGCTGCTGCAGCTCCTGTTGGTGACTGTCCTACTCCGTCCTTCAGAGTCTTCTTCAAACTGTGAGGTGCCCCCCTAGGAGCCCCACATCCTAGAGGGGCCTGACCCAGATCCCATCACCCACCCACGCATGCAAACAGTTGAACCCCAGAACCCAGCCAACTCAATCCCCAAACATCCAGACTCCTAGAGGTCAAGTGGCACTGTGGCACCCCCACCCCCATGTCACTCAAGAGCTGGAGGTGGGGAAAGACCAGGCCCAGGCATGCAGAGGTTCTGTCTGTGCTGTGGCAGACGAAGCGCCCAGGACACAGAACGGGAGCATTGGTAAGAGGTCGATAAGTCACTCGAATCTGATGGGCCACACATGTTTGTCCAACCAATGAGCCAAGAATGGCTTTTACATTTTAACGGTTGGAGGGGTCATCTAAAGGAGAAAGATATTTCATGGCACATGAAGATGGTGTGATAACCTATTATTTATTTTATGAGCAAAGAGAAGAAAAGAGCTCCAAGATTAATGTCAAAGAAGGGTAAGTGTCAATTACTCTGATTTGATCAGCATACATTATACACACATACAGAAACATCTCACTGTACCCCATAGACACAAACATTATTGTTGATTAAAACAATTAAACCGAGAAATTAAAAAGTTGATCAATTCAGCATAAAATATAAGCAAATAAAAGTTTTAAAAGAAGATGCTGTGCAATTAACATTTCAATGGCCATTAATAAGTTTCACGGGCACACAGCAAGGCCTATTTGTTTATGCATTGCCTGTGGCTGCCTTGGTGGTATGCTGGCATAGCTGAGTGGTTATAACAGAGACCAGATGGCTCACAAAGCTTGAAATATTTATTACCCAGACCTTTCCAGAGACATTTGCCAACCCTGGTCTAGACCTTGCAGGCCCAGTGCTTTCGCTTCAGGCAGGAGAAACCCTGGGGTCAGTGGGGGAGTATTTGTCTTGCACCCTGCATCCACCCAGGGGCAGCCCACAAGATCTAACACCGGAAGCTCAACTCCTCTCCCTTCCAGCTTCAAATCCAGTCTATGCAAGAGCCAAGCCCCATCCTGCAAGATCCGATCTGACAGTGCAGCCAGCAACCCACAAAGTGTCTGATGAGCTGATCTCTACACGCGGCATTCTAGCCATGGTCAAGGCCGGGACAGCCTATCCTCATGCCCCAGGTACCAACAAGGGTGTTGGCTGACTGACTCCATCACCAGCATCCATGGAGCTGACATGCACCTGCTACCTGAACACACCAGCCAGGATTTGTGGAATCCATGCGATGTTTTGGGTGGTAGGGATGCACTCAAAATAAACAATGCTAAGTGATGCAGGCATGTTCCCTTTTCTCAGGGCATGGAGCATCTAGTGCACGGGAGATATCAACAAGCAAGACCCAAAGTGAATGTAAGCAGCAGCCTGGATAGGACCGAGGGCTGAGAGGGCTTCCCTAAGACTGAGCCACCATGCGGAGGCTGGCCAGGGTGAGTGGGCATTACCCAGGCACAAGGAAAAGAAAAATAATCAGACAACTACGGGAGTACTTCAGAAAGCTTGTGGAGGAATGAAAAGATCAGTGTATCTGCTTGCAAAATATCTTGAAATCCTTGCACATGTGGTCTTCGGAAAGTTCACGAAGATTTGCATCATGAAAAAAACTATGCATGGATTTCAAAAGTGTTTGCACCAGGATACACTCACCTCTTCATTCCAGTTTTTCCACAGAGCTTTTGCGATTCCCTCCTACAAGCACTGGCAAAGTCCCCAAGAAGACACAGAACACATAGAATTTACACAAAGAAGGACAAAAGGAAGACAGTGTGCCGGGACTCTGAGGCGAAGTGACAAGGCGAGGTGGGGCCTTGCTCCCCTTCTTACCCTCCCTCCACACCTGCCCGCATCCTGCTGTGAGGATAGGCAAGATCCCACGCAAGCAGAGGAGGCGAATAAATTACCACTTAGGAACACCACGGTTTTATTATCCAACCATAAATGTTCCATTAAGGAGATTAATTGCATGTAAATTGCCTGAGCTGTGATCTGTTGGGACTTGAAGAAAGACCGTAAGTGGACTGGACAGTGGCCTCACCCCTCTGTCAAGCAGGCGTGCATGCCGGAGATGGTATCAGAAGGTGCCTGGGACCTTGTAAGGGCTCCGTGTAGGTTAGCTGCTGTCATTATCGCCGCCATCATTCTCATGTCACAGGCAAGGAAGGAAATCATCCTTCAGCTAATTGCTCAAATCGGGATACATTTTTCTTTGTTGTCAGTATATTCATGAATACGGTTGCTACATCATCCTTTCTCTTGCAATTGAAAGTTTTACATGCACGAGATTATTTGAAAAGGGCAGAGAGGGCACACAGACACTGGTCACGCCTCCAGGCCAGGAGAAGAAGCCACAGTGGAAGTACAGGCTTGGTCATGGGCAGGCTCCTGTCTGGTCTCAAGAGAACGTGCTGCACCTCCTGTATCATCACTGGAAACCCGAGTGATGGTGGCAGAGGGAATCTGTTGTCTGCTGCCCAGCGGGTTTCACAAAGTGCTGAGTCAGCCCTGAGCCGGGTAACATGAGTAACGGCCCCCGGCTGATTAGCTCTGATCCCGAGTTTGGATCCAAGAAGAAAGGCCTGTGGTTTCAGTCCTGCAGGGGCCTCTCTCTCTCGGCTTTGATGAGGAGCAGGAGCGTCCTTATCTGAACTCTCCTCGGTCTTCAGGTCTCAGACCTCCGGGCACAGCACTGCACGGCCAGCATCCTGCCACCTGGGCCCGACCCCGCTGGCTCCAGGATCAGAATTCCTGGGCTTCATCGCTGGACCGGGCCCAGAGGGTTCTCTGGATGTTCCGTCCTGGCCTGGCTGGGCTCCCTGTCCAAGTTCAGAAGAGAACAATGCCAGCAATGATGCTGCCAACCACAAAGCAGATAAGCCATAACCCACGGGTCACCAAGGGGGCTTTGGGGCCAGGCCGGCTGCATCAGATCCGGCTCTGCTGTTCTCCAGCTGTGTGATCTTGAATAAGTGACTTTTCCTTTTCCTTTCTGGACTTTATTTTTCTCCTCTTAAATGGGATTTATGGCCATATCCCCCTCTGTAAGGTTCCCGTGAGGGTTACATGAAGACATGGTAAGCACATAGTATTTGCTCAATTAATGTTTTTGCTGCCAGCTAGTGATGGTGGATGGCAGCCCAGGGCTGGCCATGTGCATGGATGGACTCCTGACTTGGCTTAACGCTCTTCTGTCACTACATTGGAATTCTTAATAATTTCTGAACAAGTGACCCCACCCTCTCCTGCAGCTGGTCCTGTGGCTTCCACGTATGGGGTTTCTGCTGTCCCAGGCCCCACCTAGGTCTCTAGCAGAGGCTCCCCTCCTTGGTGTTCTCTTGGGAGACGGCTGTGGAACGAGCTCCTGTCTTGCTCTACCCAAGTGCTCACTCAGCAGAGGCGACAGGTAGTCTAAGGCTTAGAAAGTCAGGGCTGCCATTAGACCATGTCCCCACCTAGTCCCTGTTCCTACCCACAACCCTCCTTGGTATCCACTCAGGCAGCTTTGCCTCAGTTTCCCTGCCTGGATGCTTCAAGTTGATCATAAGAAGTTTGAAGGAGCTGAGATAGGGTTGCTAAAATACATTAGCAAAACAAGCAAACACAACCAGCTAAAAATGAGTGCGTGTGTGTGGATGGCGGTGGGGTCAGTACCGGTGTGTGTGCATGTGTGTGTGTGTGTGGACATGCATGTTTATATAGATAATATATGTATGTTTTCATAGAAACATAAGTGTTCTCATATATATGTGCATGTGTATGTATGCATGTTATATGCATAGATATTGTGTGTGTGTCTCACATACCTTGAGCCTTGGAATATGATCATGTAATAGATGACATCAAACAATCTTTGTACATCTCACCACTTAGTGAGGTACCCAAGGAGAAGACTGGAAGTCTTCCAAGTGGGCCCAGGGCAGCAAGGAACCAACCACACACGCAGAGTCTCGTGCCCAGTCTTCATATTTCTGTGAGATTAGTGCCTCGTTGTGCTGGGCGGGAAGAAGGACTGATTCATTCCTACCCAGGACTCTCAGATGACTGTCAATGGCACCCATTTCTAGCTGAGCAGAATCAGAAATCTGACAGGGCAGGGCTCCTCCACACAGCTGCCCACCACTGACAAAAGCAGGAATTCGAGCCCACAGCTCTCTGACTCTCAAGCTTCATCCTTTACTATCTCTCCTCTCGCTCTCTCCCTCTCTCGCTCTCTCTCACTCTCTCTCTCTCTCTCTCTCTCTCTCATTCTCTCAGCTCTGCATGTAACAAAATTTACTTATCTATTTCTATTCATTTGAGAAACAGAGATACAGAGAGAGGGAGACAGAGACAAATAGAGGGTGTTTCAGTATGTACTGGATCACTCCTCAAATGTCCACAATACTGGGGCTGGGGCTGGGGCTGGGGCTGGGCCAGGGTTAGAGCCAGCAGTTGGGAAGTCAATGTAGATCTCCCACGGGTTAGCGAGAACCCTAGTAATTGAGCTGTCAGAATTGCCCCCTAGAGTCTACATTAGCTGGAAGCTGGAGTCGGGAGTTGGAGCCAGGAATTGAACCCAGGCTCTATGATATAGGATGTGGACATTAAAAAAAATTTTTAAATGAAATCATTTTCATGACTTTGGAGTCACTTGTTTAACATCCACCAAACATAAAGAGCCAGATCAATCAGGAAGTCAAACCTTGAATATAAACATCGGGGTTTGTATATGCAGGCCTTCCGGGGCCCCCTCCTTCTCACCCCCTGGACCACTTTCCTCTTTTCCTGGAGACTGTCCTTGGATTCTAAGCTACAGGAGCACAGGAAGAAAAGAGGGTAGGGGAAGAGTCGCGATGTCCCCACTCTGCAATGTTAACACTTTGGAAGTCTGGGGTCTGGGGACGGAGGGACCCAAGAGTGCTGAGAACCCCTCACCATCCTCCCCAGGACTCTCTGAGGCAGATGAGAAGATACAGGGAGTCTCCCGGATCAAAGTTCCCCGGATCTCCTCCCTGAGGCTCCAGGAACCCACGGCTGGCATCGAGAACGTGCCTGTCCAGAGGGAGTTCTGATGCCGGGCGGCCAGGATGACGGGGTCGGGACCGGGGTGGTGTGCCACCTGCAGTAAGTACTGCCACTTAGGCACAGTCATCATTTTACGGGCAATGAGAGTCCAAGGCTTTGTCAGCATTCCCCATCTGGCGAGATGGGTCTAGTCTGTCCCATGTTGTAGAAAAGAAAATCGAGGCTAAGAGAAGGTATGTACTTTACTCAACATCACTCAGACGGGAAGGGGTGGAGCTTGAACCCAAGTAGATCCAACATCAACCAATGTGGGCATCCGGATCACCAGATGACAAGCCGAGGCAGCGGCCGGGCGGATAACGAGATGGGTTTGTGCATCCGAGATGTGCAGGCGGCGGCTCTGCAGCGAGCTGTGGTCTGCAGAGACCGTAGGTCTGTTTGAATGCAGCGTGCACCAGAGAGCTGTCACAGGTCTTCTCGCTGTTGCTGGAGGATCACGGGCAGGATCTGGCAAGTAGCAGGCAGGTGGCCAGATCCCCGGGGAGAATCTAGCACCAGCTTCAGGATCCATCGTCTCAAACCGTAAGCAGCACAGCCAGCAAGCCCAAGATAACACAAGGGGGCTCTGAACGGTGTTTCTCCCAGTGCAAGGTTCTGCGTAGGCGGCTTCACCCAACAAGCCGAGCCCACTCCCTCTGACGGCTCCCGCATGCTTTGCGCTGTGCTTATAAGAATGGAAACCTGACCAGGTGCCCTTACTTCTCTCCTCTTTTGCCCTCATTTTCTCCTTTCTTTTCTTATTTTCCTTTAACCTTAACTCAGACTTGCACAGAGCACCTACTGTGTGCCAGCCTCTGTGCAAAGACCTGGAAAAAAAAGGGAAATTTGAAGAGGAAGAAGGGGGGCACGTGTTGTGCATCTGGGGGGGGGGGGGAAGGGCAGGGCAGCTGAGCACACGCACCGCCCCAGACTCCGTCACTTCTGGGTTTGAGTCATGATGGAAAATTTTTGAGAACTCTTCACAGCAAGAAAGACAGCCTCAAGCTGGGTTTGCGAACAGCTTCAAAGAGTGGGGGTAACGTGGGCAGGGTGGGCATCTACGGCGGGGGCGAGAACAGCCCGTGGGATGCGCACATTCCACTTCAGAGCGCCTGAGTTCAGGTCCTGGCCCCATTCCTGATTCCAGCTTTCTGCACAGCCTGGGTGGCAACAGACGATGATTCAAGTGGTTGGGTCCCTGCCACCCACGCGGGAGACCAGACTGAGTTCCCGGCTCCCAGGCATTTGGGGAGTGAACCGATGGATGAGTGACCTCTCTTACTGTGTGTCTGCCTCTCAAATAAAATAGATTTCAGAAATTATAAAAAGAAAGCTTAAAAAAAGGAAGAATGGAGAGAAGTTTAGAGATTGGGAATGTGTGTGCATGTTTGTGTGTGTTTGTATAGGTCTATGTGTGTATACATGTGTTTGTGTGTTTTTACATGTCTGTGTGTATGTGCACAAGTGTGTGTGTATGTGTGTGTGTGTTCTGTTGTGTGTGGAAGGACCCATGGCTTCTGGCAGCTGCACTCCTTTCTTACTGATGGTCCTCTTGAGGAATTTCATTACATAGTTAGCCCAACTATGGATCCTAAGCATGTACAGAGTGCCTACTGTATACCTGGTATTGACATAAGTTATCTCTCCAAATTCTTACTTTAAAAAACTGAGCTGAGAGTTTTTATTGCTATTTTGATAAGTCAAAAATGAAAGTCCCCAGACATTGTATTTCTTGCCCAAAGACACTCAGGTAAGATGATCAGAAAAGCCCGAAATCACTCAGCAAGTCCTTGCTAACGCACCTACTATGTGGCAGCTCACGGAGCCACACCCAAAACTCACGCTATTTCTGCTCTGCACAGCTGTGTCTCACTCCAGCCGGGAAGCCATGTGGGATGGCAGCCACAGGAGGGGTCCCTCAGCTGCTCGCCCGTGCACCTGCTCATTTACACAGGCCTTCACTCATTCATTCAATGATTTACTGAGCACCTAACCTCCATTCTAGCCATCCTGCCTCTTATCAGGAGCCACTGGTGACCCCAGGGATGGTGCCTGTGGCTCTCATGGAGCCAGCCCTCTAGAGAGGAGATGGACATGAACCCATTAACCACAAGCATGGGACTCAGTCACCCACTGAGATCATGGCCAGAAGGAGAGGAGCCCATCTGTTAGGTCCAGGAAAGCTGAGTGGCCTCCCTGTGTCCAGGGACGCGAGGTGGAGCCTGGTCCGAGGCTAAAGAAGGGTTCACTACATGGAAGGGGAGGAAGAGCTCCCGGTGTGGAGGGAACAGTGTGTGCACAGGGCGGGGGCTGAGGGGACGACGGCCCATCAGTGGGACCTGCCTAGGACATCCCACCTGCAGCCTGGAGGACTTTCAACCTCACTGGGACCCGTTGTCCCTCCAAGATCTGTCCCCATCCGGCCCAGTGAGAGCCCCCTCATCCCCAGGCCTCTTTGCACTCATGTCCAGGTTTATCAGTGGCTGCACTTTCTCAACTTTTGTTCTGAAATCCATTCGTCCCCTCTCAGGACCCCCCCACCGAGGTAGCAGCTGACACTCGGCTCTCACTGTGGTCACTAAAATGAAATCAGCCACTTGGCAAAGATTCACCGTGGGCTTACGAAGGCAGACACTGAGCTTAGCACCCAGAGAGCACTGGTGGGCAAATCAGGCAGGCAGCCTCCCTGTGGGAAAACGCGTTTTCCATTTGCTTTCTGACTGTCTTTCACTTCCAGCCGCGTTCCTTGCTGTCCACGCTCCACGCTTTCCCACAGTGGTCTATGCATGATGCAAAGGTGATGGTGTCAACTTCCCACTGACAACTGAAGCACGTTCATAACGTTTAAGAAAGCATCCAGGGCCCGGCGCTGTGGCGTAGCAGGTAAGGCCGCCATCTGCAGTGCCGGCATCCCATATGGGCACCGGTTCTAGACCTGGTTGCTCCACTTCTGATCCAGCTCTCTGCTATGGCCTGCGAAAGCAGTGGAGGATGGCCCAAGTCCTTGGGCCCCTGCACCCACGTGGGAGACCTGGAAGAAGCTCCTGACTCCTGGCTTCGGATAGGTGCAGCTCCAGCTGTTGCAGCTGCTTGGGTAGTAAAGCAGGGGATGGAAGACCTCTCTCTCTCTCTTCTCTCTCTCTCTCTCTCTCTCTCTCTCTCTCTCTCTCTCCTGCTCCTTCTGTGCAACTCTGATTTTCAAATAAATAATAAATAAATCTTTAAAAAAAAAAAAAGACAGCATCCACTCACCTCAACACATCACGCATGCCCTCCCTCCCCAGTGATCTAGCCCCCACCTCTCAGGCCTTCACCCCCTCCCTCAGGCTTTGCCTGTGACAGATGCCCACAGGATATAAAAGCACCGTGTTATTGAAGAGCAGTCTCGGAACAGTAAACCTCTGGGTGCTACTTGGTGCCTCTCTCAGTTCTACTGGCCGTGTGACACATTACATTAGCAAAGAATAAAAACAAATGAATCATGCACACTAGCAAAACACCGGTAAAAGGTGAACTCTTTGCTGCATCCAATGTCATAGTTTCCTATGTTGGTGATGAGACTTAGAATTAACCCTTCCTCTGCCCTAGGGCCCTGCGGCTTCCAAAGCTGAAGTGTCCCAGGGGGCTGTGTTCCCAGGAGCGGCTCAATCCCAGGCCAGCTACAGCCGTCTTAATGACAACACTTGCCCTTCACCTTCTCTGGAAGGCCCAAGGCGACCTTCACAAGTGTCTGCAGGGGCTCTCAGGAGCTGCTGCCTCTCAAGTTCAAGAACAGTTACTAAAGGACCTTAGTGTCCCTGTAAGTATTCTGTGACTTTAATGCTTCAAATCAGGATTTATGCCTTTATTCTTTAGCTAGCAGATCTTTCTAAAGATAATTTCAGATTAGTTTCTACTTGGCCATGTGGGGAATCTTTAAAAAAAAAATCCATGCATGCTTGTTAAATGTTAACTCAGCCCCTGCCAGAAAGGAAACACAAGACCCAGAATGCAGCAAGGCATGGAGAGAGAGCGGATCAGGTTGGACAGATGTGCGTTTGAAGCTGGGATACCCACGTCCTGACCATGCGGCCTTACGCAGGCTGCCCAACCTCTTCGGTCACGGGTTTATTCACATATAGCATAGACATCATGATATCTAACCTCGAATTTAGATGTGGTTTGAAGATGGAAGAAGAGCTAGGTCTCACTCCATGAAGAACTGACTCGGAATGTTATGAGAATAAAGTCGCTCTTCCCTCTCCAGCTAAAGAGTGAATCTACCCCTGCTGAGAGCTGGCTCCTTGGCGGCCTAAGTGCCACCAGCTCCAAGCCTGGTGTTCGGGCAGGAACTCGTAGTTAGTTGTGGGATTCTTTATCCACTGAGCCTAAGGGTAACCTAAAATTCTTTCAGCGGACCTCCTGCGCAACTTCCATCCACTGGTCTGAGTTTCCCAGGAAATGACGTCCATTTCCACGTTGGCCTCTGGCCTTTATCAGCTCAGAAAGAGAATGGTTGAAACTCAAGGATGGACCCAGGGAAGCAAGAACTGGCCTCTCTGTAGAGACATTTTCCTTTCCCGTTCCTAGATCATATACCTACAAGCAGTCAAGGTCTGACTGTCTGCCCAGTTTCCTCACTTCACTGGTAAAGGGACAAGGTGTTCTGCTAACTGACCAAACCCAGTGTTTTACCTCCTGCCCATCTGCCACCTGCCACCTAGCAACCTCAGGTTCTCATGCTGTTTCTTAGTGCTTTCCAATATCATGACAAAGCTCAGAATCTAAAGAGGAAAGCATGCCTATGCCAAGACCTGAACCCCTCTGTGGGACCCAGTTCCACGGGACACCCACGGGTATCGGCAGGGTTTGACCAAGGCTGAGGATAAGGCAGAGGCTATCACTTGCCAGCCCGGTCGGAGCACCAGCTTTGGTGTCAAGGCTCTTGGCTATGCCTCTAGGACCCTGGGATCCTTTGAGCACTTCACTGAGTCTCTCTGCCCCTCCCATAGTTATTACATAGTTATTACATAGTTATTACATAGTTATTACAGGACTGCTAACTCCTAACTCATTGGGTGCTCAGATCATTAGATGCTGAGATGATCTGGGAGCCAGGGTCTGGGCTCTACTCAGATGATGTGTTTGTGTGTGACACTCTGGAGAGGGTGGGACAAAAGCCAGCTGGGTTCATCTAACTCTGATAATTAAGGTAACTGAAAGGCCATTGAGCCATCATGGCTGTTACATTGGAAGAGAAAAAGTCCCGGAGGGAATTAGAGACTGGAGAGGGAGGGAGGCGGGAAGAGGATAACAGGGTAAGATGACTACACACTGAAGTAGGCCCTCTAAGTAATTTTAGTTACATGTAGGATTCGGATGGGTAGCAGGAATTGAACAGCCGATTGCCTCAAAGCTACACAGCACCCTGTCTGCCTGGTCTCCTCCTGGTTCTCCACCTCCTGGCCTCCTCTTTCTGTGATACACTACGGTCTCAGTCGTGTGCATCTCAGTCATGTGCAAACATAATGAGGTGCTGCACTCCTGTGCCTTTTCCTATGAGTTCATGGCCCACGCTGAGACAATCACAGAGACAAGAGAGGAAGAGGGAGAGAGGAAGAGGGGAGAGAGAAAGAGAGAGAAAAATCTAAAGGTCTTACCCTTGCACAGGCACAGATCCAGTACATTAACAATTCTTCTTCTTTGTAAGGGACTTGGTTGGGTGGTAGGAAGGTGGAGGTAGAGTGGTGATCCCTTCTCTTGTATTCATGGAAGACATCGTTGCCTGAAAGTAGTCATTCTCTCTGTTGGTGAGTGAACCTCTATGTGTGTTTGATAGAAAAGTCCTCATCTCCTCTCCAAGGATTAACCCTTGCACAACACCGCCTTCAGTCCACTTCCACCATCATCACCCCTGCTGGAGGCAGAAGTGGCACCATTTCCACTTCATAGCCCCTTCCTCTTTCTTGATCACCTTAAAATGAATTAGGGTTATGGAGGGATGGTACAGGAAGTTACGCCATAGGAAGCAGCCAAGCACTTAGGTTTAAAGCACGGGCTTGGAGTTAGGTCCACGCCAAATTCCCAGATGCTGTGCAGCATCTATTTGGCTTTCTCAGCCTCAGACCCTGCTGTGAAAGGATGACAGAGTCCTCCCTGGGGACTGCTATGGATTAAGTGAGAAGACAAGTACAGCAGTGAGGACACAGCCTGCTAAGGACGGGCCAACACTCAACACTCCAGACCTTGAGCTGTAACATGGGGGGCGGGGCTTGCTGGCCCTCAGTCTCCTTTCTCTGTAAAATTAAGCACCCACATAAACACACTCTAGAGAGCCTTCCCTTGCTGGCCATCTGAGCATTTCAGACATTAGTTGGAAGGAGAAGCGCTATAAGCAATTGCATTATTCATGGCTCTAGGCTGTAGATGAAGGCAAAATCAACTGCAACTAATTTAGATAGCAAACATTTTGTTAAAAACTCAGCTCACATTGTCTCTGGAAGGACCAGAGTTAGACCTAGCTTCTACCTCTCTGGGAACAGTGTAGGCAAGAGACGCACCCAAGCCTAATTCAGACCAGAGAGGACAGCCTCTCCCACCCTACCATGGGGGCTTCACTGAGCTCCTGTGGTGCTGAGAAGCCTGATGCTAGAATCCCAACCAGGAGCACCCCAGGAGGCCCAGCCACCACTCCCCCCACCAGGAAGAGCTAATCACTCCCATCCAGCCGGCGCCTCTGTTTACCCACTGCCCCCCCAAATCTCTGGCAGAGCCTGTATCACCTGCCGAACCTGGCTGCAGGAGGGTGTAGGGATTGTGGGTTTGCCTTCATCTGGCTTTGTGTGGCTCCCTGGCCTTTCTTGTACAGGCAGGTATGACATGGCCAGGATGGGTTTGAGTCCAGGATGTGGCAGGGCTGTTACTCACAAGTGTAATTATCCTCTGAGCCCTGCTGCACTCTGAGCCTTTCCATCCATCTCTGCAGGGAAGCCTGGGTCAGCTGTGAGGTCAATATCTTGGTGTGCACGCTACTGAGGGCACACACCAAACACCGAGACGGTAAATGGCTTCCGTAATATGCGATATGATCGACCCTGATCTGTGTGCCTCCCAGACCACCTTGCCTGCTGCACTCCACTTTGCTCAATGTAAAGGGGAGTTTCTTGCACCATTGAGCCAAAGAACTGTGTGCAGCTAGGACAGGAAGCCACCCTTGGTCTTATTCAAGCGAGCACTGGTCTACTCATCAGTTTGTCCTACTCTTTTCTGGGATCTCTGCTTCCAAGAACGTTGAGTGCCAGAAATTCTGTAAACCTTTGGTCTGCACATCCAGGTTGCTAGGACAAAGAGAGCTAAGGATTTAAGTGTGGGGAAAGTGGGTTGAATGTGGTGAAGAGCCAGGCGCTAGAACAGGCCATGGTCAGAAGACCTATTGCAGTTCAACCCCATCTCCTCCAAAATCACCCGGGCCAGTGGATCCTTCCCAGAATGGACTGTGTCATTGCAGCTCCTCATACAGACTCATAACAATGGCTACAAGACAAGTTCACCGACCTCAAAGAGAGGGGTGCTAAACTGTCCCAGTGTTGCTGAGAATATTAAGGAGGGCTTCACAGGCGACCAGCAGGAGGACCGCAGGCAGACGTGGGGAGTGGCTCGTGGCTTTACTCCTGGCTTTTCACTGAACTCTGTCTGACAATGCCCAAGTCCAGAGCTTAGGGGAAAGGGAAAGCGCTTTCAGTGATGAACAGACATCCAGCCCCCCCATCCCCACTTGCTCTCTGCAGGGGGCCCAGGAGCTCTGGCCAAGAAGAGTCAGCCATGCCCATCCCCTGAGTCAGTCCTGGTTTCCCCACGTCCTCAGCCCGAGGCCCACAGCGCAAGGGAGACTGAGGACCACCCAGCAGCCTCCCCTTGCCTGGCCCAAGCAGACTTTTCCCAGCTTACAGGACTAGGACTCCATTCCCAATCAGGATCCAAGTCGCCTACTGAGACTGGCGCTCTGGGCCAACCTGAGCCTCTTGTCCAGGGCTCATCCTTGCCACGCCCTGCTCTTGCTGTGCACAGCTGTACCTCAGACACACTGGCCCTGCTCAGTCCCCTGGAACCTCACCCGCGGGTCTGGATCCCTTTCCCCACACGATGGCCCTTTGGAATCCGAAGACAGTGAGAGGGCCGAGAGTGTGGCATCTTCAGGCTTCTCGGTCGGCCCCTTTGCGGTGGATTCCAGGCCATCAGCATACTCCAGGCACTACTGCCAGAGCCCCAGCTGTGGCCTGCTCCCAGCTGAGATCAGAGCTGGGCCTGGGGCTATACACTCAGCTCCATATAGCACCCCCAACGCCCCTGGCCACGAGGGCTTGCCAGGGCCTTCACAGGGCAGCTTTCTGATCACTTCTCCATCTCTCCTCACTGCACTGAGTGCCAGGAGGCCATCTTTCCTTAGGTCTGCAGTGAGGATGGGGCTGTTGAAGTGGGGCAGGCATTTGTCCCAGCAGTTAAGGTGCCAATTGGCACGCCTGCAGCCCACATCAGAGCGCCTGGGTTCAAGTCCTGGCTCCACTGCTGACTCCAGCCTCCCACCGGTGCACACCCTGGGAGGCAGCAGGTGATGGCTCAAGTAGTTGGGTCCCTGCCCCCTGCTGGGAGGCATGGATTGAGTTCCTGGCTCCTGGTCTGAGCCTGGCCCAGCCCCAGCCTTTGCAGGCCTCTGGAGTGGAAATCGGGGAGGATGGGAGCTCTTTTTGCCTGTTTATTTTGCTCTGTATCTCAAGTAATTAAAAAAGAAATCTGAGCTTTTGATTTCAGGCAGATGGAAGGCAAGAGAAGTTCAGCTCTGTGGGGGGGAAGCTCTCCAAGTTCTGCAGCACAAATGACAGAAAATCCCTGTTGTTTACACAGGAAATCGCCAAGGACTTGGTAAGGAGAAAGAAAAGACCAACTGCTGTGGCTGGCACTGCCTCCCAGGTGGAAAGAGCCACCAGGGCCTTCCCGGCCTCTCCGCCTTAGAAAATGGGCGGGCACTCCGTGGGACATGTGAGGTAGCCACCCACCCACCCCTCCTCACGCGTCCCCTGCTCCCAGTGTCTCTTCTCTGGGCACACACACACTCTATGCTCTTAAGCAATTGGCCCTGGGAATGCGATTCAGCAGTACAAAGCAACAAAGCATGACCAACGCCCACAACAAGGTTAAGCCTTAAAAAAATGATGCTGGACGCAGGTGCTCAGCCTAGCAGTTTAAACATGGGTTAGGACCCCATGTCCCATATCGGAGCGCCTGGATTTGATGTCAGCCCCACTTCTCAATCCAGCTTCCTGCTGAGGCAGACCCTGAGAGGCAGCTGTGGTTGGGTTCCTCTTACCCACATGGCAGGTCTGGATTTGATTCTCCTGGACTGAGGTTTAGCCCTTGGCCTAACCCTGACCATTGTGGGCATTTAACTAGAAGATGGGATCTCTCTCTCTCTCTCTCTCACTCTCTCACTCTCTCCCCACCTCTCTCAAATAAATAAATAAATAAATAGATAGATAAGAGTCCCCCAAACCCCAGATTATGCTAAGTGGGAGAATATGTACACAAAATGCCAGGGACTGTGTGATGCCACCATATGAAATGGCCGCAAAGGGAGATCTTGAGATGTCGCCTTATTTCAGGCTCTGGGTGCGGGCGCACAGGAAATCCCACGTTTTTTGGTGTGGAGTCCGTTTGCCTGCAGCAGAGGGAGGAGTGGGGAGAAAGTTATAAAATTGGATTATGGAAATGATTGCACAATTCTGTAATACACTAAAAAAACCATTGAACTATACACTTAAAATGCATGTTTGGGGGCATGTAAATTATACTTCAAAACATTTCTTTTCAAATACTGTTGACCCTGAATCTGGCGGCACATAAGTGTCTATTGCCATAGAGTTGGTACACAAATCCGGTATTTCCTGCTCTGAGGAGCGAGAACATGGGGATAGGAACCGGTCTCCTGGCTCACCTTCTCCTCACTCACTGTCGTGTCTCCTGGGGTCCCTTCCTAAGTAAAGCTGCCTGCTCTCTGAGGCCTGCTCTCACTCAGGGTCTGCTTGGGTGGATGGAGGGTGGTCCTAAGACACATACTCCAGCACATCTACCCCTCAAATCCTTGCTTGGAACCCCATCCAAGGGGAAATCTGGTGCGGGTCTCCACAGAGTGCCCAGGCACCGGGGTGTCCGCGGTCCCAGCGCAGGCCACGATGGATTAGAATGCTCTGTTCACTATGCTGACACTGCCTTAGGCCACTAGTCCTGGAGAGCAAAGTTGTGCTGTTTGATCTCCAGACACCAAGCACCCGGCAGACAAGATCTGTTCAGGAATATTTATCTCAACACTGCAGCTCACTAACTCTGTGCCTCAGT
The DNA here is from genome assembly GCA_949820135.1 of Sylvilagus floridanus. Classification (NCBI taxonomy): domain Eukaryota; kingdom Metazoa; phylum Chordata; class Mammalia; order Lagomorpha; family Leporidae; genus Sylvilagus; species Sylvilagus floridanus. Next base: position 160,025,923 of record OX463241.1, on the reverse strand, counting down.
TTCTCCATTTGTAAACTTACCTACGGTGGCCATGACCTTGGGAGTCTCCCTGAGGATAAGCGGTGGCTCAGGCCAGGTGCCACTCGGGACCCCTGTCTCAAGGAGGCTCCCTGTTGTATTGTAACTACGGTGAAGGTCAGGGTTTGGGACAAGCACCTCCTGAGGCCGTCTGAGGGGGCTGTGTCCATGCCTCCCACACACAACAGGTTTCTAAACACTCTGACCGCGTTTAGCGCTCTGATGTGGGTCAGGTTTTCAGCGATCTCTGCTGCATCTCGGGCTTTTTCATCGGGTAAACCTGCTTTGCAGGAAGGAAGACGATGCATGGAAAATGATCCAGATCGTAACAGATATGCACGCACACACTCTGTGCTCTCAGCCCTACAGCCTGGAGCCACGTCCTACCCAGTGGCTCTCACACTCCAGCCGGGGGAAACGGGTGAGAAGGCAAGGAGGCTGCTACCCCCAAGCAAGAGGACAGGACAGGGAGGGCTGGGCGCCCCGCCCACCACAGTGCGCCTCTGGTTCTAACCGGAGCTGCGAGCATCTCTCTGCGTTAGATGGCACTCCCCTGCCAATCCTACAAATATTTCCTTCACCTGAGCAGTAAGAAACACCACCCGTCAACTTGGCAACTCATGGATTTTGGAGACCATGACCGTTCAGACATCACTCCAGCCTGAGACTCACCATCCACAGAGCCCTCTGGGAGTGGTTATGTGAAGCCCGATTGCAGGATGTTTATGGGCCTTGCATTGAGATTCTGGTGGGAGCTGCAACCCCTACTCCATGGGGAGGCACTGCACACTTTTCCACCATCAGCTTCAACCTCTGGGATTCTTGGGTCCCCTGAGGCCCTGGGGGTCACAGGGAAGTGCAGGATCTGGATGGAGCCACCCGCAACCAGGTATGCCATTCCACGTGCAAAGCTGAGGCTCCCAGGAAGGGGGGAACCTGCCACGTCACGTCCACGTCCACCTGTCACGTGCGAGTCAGGAGTGAGGCTTAGACATGAAGCCAGGAAACTGGTTCCTATCTCCACGTTCTCAGGAGAGGGCAAGAGACAAAAGGGGCCAGGAATCCAATGTCTCATTAGATGGGTGCATGGCTTTGCCTCTCTGGGGTCCTGCAGGTGTAACGTGGTCACGGGCAGGTGCTCCCTCTCCTGGCTCGGCGGCAGCCCCCTCTCCATGCACATCACCCGCCCACGGTCCCCTAGGTTTGAGTTTCTGGCTGTCTAACTTCCCTGGCTCTTGGGAGACAGAGAAGACGCCTTCCCCATCAAACAGTTTCATCTCTGAACGCAGTCGCTTCCACATGAGAGAGGCTCCATGAGTGAGCAGAAGCCTACGACAAACTCGCTTCCTAAATGAGAGGAAGAAATGTCAATCAAGGGAAGTGGCTGCTTGGCCAAGCACCTGCAGCGTTGGAGAGGTTCAACCCAGGACTCCAGGCCAGCATCACCGCTCCAGGTCTTCTTAGGTCCCCCTCCCCTGTCTCCATGGACCCACTCACAGCCCTCACCTCCTGCAGTGGTCTGCGTCCCATCTAAAGGCCTCCTGGTCACCGCCACGGGCATCCCCGCTGGGATAGTGCCACTAGGCACCTTGTCTTCAGCCAACGTAACGATCATTACCATTATCGGCTTGGCAATGCACTGGAGCCAGATACAGCAGCAAGGCCCCGGCCTTCTTGCTGCATCCAGGACACAGCCCTGCTAGGATGGAGGCTGCTGAGCACGAGCAGCGTGCAGCCAGGCTCAGTCCTGCTGATGGACAGGAGCCTCTCCCTCTGGCCACCAGCGCCTGTGGAGCAGTAGTTTCACTGCAGTTTCGATGACCTTTCCTCTCCACGTGGCGTCCTCAGCGCACCTGTTAGGAGTCACACTGCTCTTCTGCTGGCATTGAGGCCACACACGCAGCAGTGCCTGAATTCCACCTGTTATCCTTCCCCTCATCCCCAGATCCCAAGGGATCTGCTGTCACAAAACAGAACAGCAGAGTGGACAGCAGGTGGCACTTTGCTGATACATTGAACCCATCACTGATGTCTGATGCAGAACACGATAGCAACAGCATGAATGCATCAACTATGACCAAGATTCCACCCCGGCGGAATCTGAAGCTTGAGTCTGTGAACCTCAAGTCTTGTGCAACCTCCAACTGCATAGAGGAAGTGGAAGGGAGATGGAGCCCAAGGAGGTGGCAAAGTGGTCAGATGGATACAACAGACACTGCATTCACTCATCCTCAGACCTCCACCCTCACCCAGGAGGCTGAACGGAAAAGAAGGGTGGAAGATACCCCCGGCACTCGGCTGTGAGGACCCTGCCCACTGACAAACAGTGCACAGTCTGGACTACACAGTCACTTCCTGCAGGAACAGCCGGTGCACGCGGGAAGGGGCTGGTTACGTTTCCTTTCCCCACAATTTCTGTATGTGAAAGGCGACTGGCTTTGACCTTAGGGAGATAACAAACCCTCACCCCTGGGAGGCTCTCCGAGGTAGATACAGGTAAACAGCTGCTCGGGGGCAGGGCTGGAGGGCTCCGGTAGCACTGGACATCTGCTGGGGAGGCAATGGACCTGAATGGGGAGGCCGGGGAGATGGGGTGCTCTGCAAGGGGCTGCTCTTAACATCGTCAGGGCACTGGTGGGCAGGGGCCCCGCCATGTCCCTGGGCTTCGGTGTCTTTGGGGATATGGGGCAAAAGTGTCTGGCAGTGCTCAGAGGTCACCTGCCCCCCCTGCTCATGCTCCTCTGCCCAGTGATGTCTGCAGGCTCCAAGGAACACTGCATCCACTTCCGTGGAAAACAAGGCTAGAGCAACTACCTAGAATTTCTGGATTGTAAAAGCTTGCTAGAGATATGACTAATCAGTTAGTAGGAAAACATGTACACATCCAATTGATCTAAAGGTCAAGATCAAACTCTACAGAGGGGCAGCACTACCCAACTGAATTCCATGTCATTTCAACGGACCAAAGTCCCTAACAAAATGTAGGCAGAGGACTTACTTTGTGTCTGTTACTTACAAGGCCTGCAGGAGAAACAGGCTGTAGTCAAACAACCCCTGGGTTCTAGAATTTTCCACATAGCTGGGAATCAGCTCTCTCCCAAATAAAGACCACACAAGTCAGGATGTGGTGAGTGCAATTTTGGAGGTGATGCAAGCTATCTCAGGTTTGTAGAGTGCTCCTAGGGCAAACAGAAATCCAGGGACCAGTTCTGGAGGGAGTTCTTTTTCATATGGAAATCAACAGAAAAAAATAGAATTCATGAAATGTACAAAACAGGAGGGCCCCAAAGACCTTCTGCCCAGAGACTGAGTCCTAGCAAACACAGCACCCTGCAAGGACCAAACACCCACACAGTCCAACTCCTTCCTTCCAGGTGGGGCCAGACTCCTCAAAATCCCCACCAGCTCCCTGGGTGAGCATCCTTGGTGAGAAGCACGTACCTCACCCAAGATTCTCCAGGCAACTCCTTTAAAACCTAGTCCATACAAGCTTAGAGCTCTGGCATGACGGGACACTCAATGCACCTGTTACTTCTTCCTAGCGGTCACTATCTGTGTTCAGTGTTGTGACCGGCTTGCCCCAGGCTCTTTGCTGAGAGCTGCTGATTCAGCAGTCATGGAGGCTCCACAGTGGCACATGGAAAACTTCATCCCAGGAGCAAACAGCAGCAAAGGAGCCCACCGGGCAAGGGTGATCAATTGCCCAGAGAAAAGAGGTGATGGCTTCCCAGCAGGCTGTAGGACGCACTCACTGCTCAGAGAACACAGGTGGCGTTTGTGAAAAGGAACATGTCTGCAGCACTTGAGAGGCAGGCAGAACGTGTGGGGCAGGAAATACGCTGCGTCTACCTGGAGCTTACAGGTGGCAGGTCAAGTGGGACGGTTTGAACAAGGCAGGATGCATGAGAACAGAAATTGACATCAGCCAGGAAAAGGCTTTGCCTGACAAATGGAGGAAACTGATGATCCTGGTGGCAGGTTGGTCCTAAGCCTCAGAGCCTTAGAGTCTTTCTCCTCTACCTCCCTGTCCCCTCCGCTCTCTGCCACCATCCCGCCATGGTGCCCCATCTTGACTTCCCCACCCTCTTGGCGTGAGGTGCACCTCTGTGACTCATCTAAGCCCATTCCTGCCTTCTGCAAGCTTGGCCCGGTTCCTTCTGCAATGGAAAACAATGTGGCGCTTGTTTTTTGGTTAATGGTTAAATGTCTCCTTTACCATCTTCTTGACCTATTTACAATCCTTCCTCTCTTCCTCCTCCTGCTTTTGAAATCACTGTTTGAACTTTACATTTGTCATTAGAAGCTTTTGCATGTAATCTTCTGCCCACGAGATTACCAATGATGGGGAAAATATAAGAAAAAAAGCAAACAGGTGGCATCCACATTGCCACATCTCCCTGTGTTGACTAGCACCCAACACGACAGTCCTCCTTTTATCTCCCTGGAGGACTCTTCAGGCTTATCCTGCCTGGCGGGAGAAATCACCACCACCGAAGAAATAAAAATGAAAAGTCCAGCTCTGCTTCTTCAATCAAAAGCTGCCAGGAGGCCATATCTGTCATCACTATCACAAGAAAGAGAAAAAAATGCACTGTTTGTGCAACGGGGTGCGGAACTGCACGTGGTATGTGGGCTCACACCAGGATGGGCTGCACACGAGGAAAGACGGGGCTGTCAGCATTGTTGGCTGTACTGCGCCAGGGACGCTGGCATTTGAGCTGGGAGCGGGGCACAGTGGTGCCGCGTTCCTCTGCCTTCATGGGATGGTGTTCACTCTCACGGGCTGAGCGGCACATGTAAGCTTCCTTTATCAGCCTTCAGTGATGGATGGCACTTATTTACACGCTATTCCATCCTGTGGATCATGAGTTTTGGAAATCTCAGTCCTTATTCCGTGCTGTGTCCCTAGCACCTACCCAGGGCTGGCATACAACAAGAGCTTAATAAAGCTTTGTGAAATGGATAAATCAAAGGATGGATAAGTGCGCCCCAGACACTCTGCTCATCACCTTACTCAGAGTGCCCCAACTGTTCCCTGTGACAAGCCGTTCTTGATGTCCATCAGCTTGGTTTTTCTCTGCTTGTAAATGCAGACACTTTGCCAACAGATCGATGATAGAAATCGGTATTAAATCGGAAAGCACAGCAGGATACACAGAGCGCTCATACAACGGCTTCCAAGACGGCATCCTGGACCTGGAGGTCGGCAGCACCAGCAATTTGCGTTGGGCAGACTGTTGCTCTGCTCACCTGCGCACTCAGAAGCCTCCAGGGGACAGGTATGCAGACTAGACTCAGGAACGGTAGCTCCACCAAGGAAGGGGTGTCTGCAGCCAACTGGGTTGCCCGAACAGTAGACTCAGAGATAAAAATAAGGTGCAGAAAATCGGTTGAGAAAATCGCTCTACCGCCAAGACCTGTGAAGCAGATGGAGAAAGCAAGATTTGGTAAAACGAAACGTTGAATTAGTCTACTGATCCAGGCAAGGTTGGACGCATGGAGGGGCTCTGGAGCAGATGAGACTTTTGTATTGTCTCAGGTCAGGGTGTGGGAGCCACTGTTTATTCAGCATGACCTGGGATTTTTTGCTGGGTGCTAATTCTTGTACCCCAGGAAAATGTTCCAGATCAGTAAACACGATCCTACCCGACGTTTTGCGCATGTCCCCAGCACCAGCTAACACGGGCTGACCAGCCCCTGCAGCTCCACAGGCACGTGGCTCCCTTTCCTCCTTTCTCTATGTCCCCCAAGCTCAGAAGTCACTTCTCTTTGTTATCAGCACAACAGCATGGGAGAGCAGGGCCAAGGGTGCTTGTAACTGCTGAGGGAGGTTGTCTTCGAGCAAAGCAGGAGGGGCGGCTAACAGAGGACATGGCCCGGAGATCGGGAGAGAGTAGATGCAGGACATGGTGCTCCATCAACCCGGCTGTTTTCAGTCATGCCCTGACCTTGACATTGCCGGCCTGCCGGAGTGGGGAGTGACACTCTCCTTGAACCTGAGGATTCAGACGACTAAGACCCCTGCTTGCCCCGCATGTTGCTGCAGAAGAGGGCCCATCAGGAGGCCCCTGGCTTCAACACTTGGCTCTTCCCTGTCAATTAGTCTTTGGTACCTTTTCATATCCATTCTTCAGTCTCATTTGCACTTAGCAATAGCCACTCCGTTCCACGGTCCTCATTCTTGCCCCAAACCTCATATTTATAAAATGTCAGACTCATCACAGCAGCTAGAGTATCCTTTTCTGCTAGTAACCAATCCTCTTCACCACCAGTGAGTTTAACATTTGTTCTGTTTTACCCAGGACTGGCAGTATCTGTGCCCCACCTGCCACCTGGAAAGGAGTCCACCTTGCCAGATATGCAGTGGCAGATCCCGCCTCCAAATCTCAACCTAGTGTCTTATTTCTCAGACAAGTCTTAGAAGCAATGGGTGGGGGCCGGCGCTTAATTCTCTGGCCTGAAGTGCCAGCATCCCATATGGGTGCCGGTTCAAGACCCGGCTCCACTTCCGATACAGCTCTCTGCTGTGGCCTGGGAAAGCAGTAGAAGATAGCCCAAGTCCTTGGGCCCCTGCACCCATGTGGGAGACTGGGAAGAATCTCTTGGCTCCTGGCTTCAGATCAGCACAGTTCCGGCTGTTGCGGCCATCTGGGGAGTGAACCATTGGATGGGAGGTAACTCTCTGCCTCTCTTTTCTCTGTGTAACTCTTTAAATAAATAAATCTTTTTAAGAGAATTGAAAATGAATCTTGTTGTGAATGCAAAGGGAGAGGGAGTGGGAAAGGGGAGGGTTGCGGGTGGGAGGGAAGTTATGGGGGGGGAAGCCATTGTAATCTATAAGCTGTATTTTGGAAATTTATATTCTTTAAATAAAAGCGTTATATATAAATAAATAAATAAATAAATCTTTTTTAAAAAGAAGAAGAATCAATTGGCATGGATCAGGTTTTCCAGGAAGCAGATTCAGGTAGAAACTGCAATGCAAGGCGTGTGCTCAAGAGCAGCCTTGTATGACAGAAGGGAAGTTACATACAACTGAGACAAGGGAGAAATTGAACCATGGTTCAAGTCCAAGTCAAGCCTAAGTCAGCCTGCAAGGACTTCTGGACCTGAGGGGGACTTTCAGAGGTGGTCCACTTGGGAGAAGACGGCAGAATCACTGTGAGGCTGTGGCACATGTTGACTCAGATGCCAGTTCTCAATTCCTGATGGCCCCACACATGGGCTCCAGCCCCCATGGCCTGGCCTGGTCCCAGCTCGGCACACTCAGCAGAGATCCTGAGCTGAATGTCCATGGAGAACAGCTCCTCCACTGTCCCCACCCCCTTGAGAAACCTGGGCATGGTCATGAGTGGAATTTAGTATGGGATGTCTCCTTTCAACTGGGTCATCTGTTCCATATTCCAACCAGATTGGGCAGCATTGCAGGTTACAGAAAGTCCGTCTACTGAGGGAGAGAAGGATAGAGCAGGTGAGTCGAGAGAAGTGGAAATAAGGTGGAGGCCCGAGGTGCCGCTGGTCCCCATTTCTAACCTCTGAAGCTCAGCTCTATCCACAACTCAAGCTCTGTAATACTCACTGTATCCCTGAAGCCAATTAGTTCCAGTTGGTTTTTATTAATGCACCCAAAATATCCTAACAAAATGTTAGGTGCAAAATAAACCTTTGCTAATTCTCTATTTAGGGTAATGCTTTTTTAAAAATTCACTTGTTTATTTATTTGTGGCACCTCATTCTTTTTTTTTTTTTTTTTTTTTTTTTTTTTTTTTTTTTTTTTGGTATAAAAATAGCACCCTCTTAGACATTTGTGTCTTATTTAGAGAATCCTTTCAGCAATCTGGGGAGCTAAACAGAGGGCGTTCTCGGCTTGTCCCCTGAGCTCCCATGTTTATTCAGCCATTCTCTCCAGGAGTGACCTTTTGACACAGTGATGCACCCAGATCAATTGCAGTAAGCAGAACTGAACTTGAATCCCTGATTCACTAGTTACAATCAACTTGACCTTGATCAGGTCAATCAACATAATGGACCCTTCATGACCGCCTCTTTGTGATTTCAACAGCATGGCTCAGCAGTGATGATCATATCTGAATTGTTAGAAGAACAGCAGCCAGTACTTGTGAGGTATCTGGCAGGAACTAGAGAGGAGATGTCACCAATAGAATCACAGTTATCCTTATCCCCATTCAAATAGTATAGATAGTGTTGTATCTTCTTCTGTTAGAGCCCTTTCAGTGACAAGAGACAGACCTGCCCCTGCTTCCTTAAAATATCTTTGATAAGAAAGGAAATAAAACCTCCCTTGGCATACAGGGTACAGGAGGGGCAGGATCCAGGATCTTCAACAGGTCCTCTGGACAGTTTCTCTGTTCTCTTAGCCAGCACCCCTTTCCCAAGCACCCACCCTTTAATAACAACAGTGGAGACACTTACTTTGATCAAATGTCTCTGGCCTTCTCTAAACCAATCCTATGACCAGGATAATTAGCCCTGGAATGGGATTAGTGAATGGAGCCAACACCTCCAGTACCATAGAGAACAGCACTCAAGAAGGGGGAGTTTTCCAGCAAAATCAGAAGGGGGGGGGCTGGCACTGTGGCACAGTAGGTTAATCCTCCCCCTTCAGTGCCAGCATCCTATATGGGTACCAGTTCTAGTCCTGGCTGCTCCACTTCCAATCCAGCTCTCTGCTATGGCCTGGGAAAGCAGTAGAAGATGGCCCAAGTCCTTGGGCCCCTGCACCCACGTGGGAGACCTGGAGGAAGCTTCTGGTTCCTGGCTTTGGATTGGTGCAGCTCTGGCCATTGCGACCACTTGGGGCGTGTGCTAGCAGATGGAAGACCTCTCTCTCTGTCTGTAGCTCTACCTTTCAAGTAAATAAATAAATATTTTTAAAAAGAAGAAGAAAAGAGAAGGACCAGAAAGTGACCAGTGCCCACTGCACCATCTTGCTGGAGCTGTTACTTCTCTTTTCCAATAATAGTGTCTTTTCCTTGGAGTGCTTGGGGAGCTGGTACTTTAGGTCCTTTCGCTTGCATGGCAGAGAAGTAACTCGCTCATCTACCACATCTGCACTCCCCTCTGGAACCCTGATCTTAGGAGGAAACCCACCAGCAGTCAGGTTCCAGGTACTCCTTCAGATACCCCTGCGGAGTGAAGGACTCCTCTCCTGAACTGTGTAACCAGCAATTTCACCCACGTGGTCTGAGAAAGACTAACGCAGAGAGTGTCACTGTGTCACTGACTTAGCTGTACCACGCATGCCAGTGCAGACCTGGCTGTTTCATCCCTTGACCAGTTTGATCCCAAGCCTTTCTGGGAATGTCTGGGGCCAATGTCTTTCTCAGCAAAGACCAAGGTGAAAACGCTTAGCTGCTCTCCCATCCACCATGGTCTTTTCAGGATTTCTCTGCAGAGGCAGGAGAGATCAAAGTCCAAAGTGATTTTGCAAATTAGAATGTGGGCGCTTAAAATGCTTCAGGGGCTTTCTCCACGCCAAGCAGCCCATAACCATTACAGAATGACTTCAGATCAGGGGCTAGTGGACTTCTAGGTAGTATGCAGTGTAGATGGGTAGACAAATGACAGCAAGTAACTCACTGAGGCTGGCAGAACTCAACTGATCAGTCCTACAGCCCAGTCATAGCAATCCTTCTCCTGCGGACTGGCGAGAGGCGCTTTGTCTTCCATTGCACACCCCTAGTTCTGGCCTCTCCACTGCTCCGCATGTCTTTCTCAGGAAGGGCTGGAGATCTCAAAGATCCACTCATGCACAGGAATGGCAACGTGATTATTGCCGTGGGTCAGCCCAGGGGGTAGCAGGACAAGGAAACCAGGGGTCTCAGTTCTAACAAGCGGCCGGATTAGGACTCATGGCCTCGACCTGTTGCTGACATCAGTATCCGGTTGCCGTTCGCTACCTCGCCTACTGGGTCTGGCACAAAACCAGGCAGAATGTGAGGCCAGCTTTAAATGTGCTTGGGGCTTTCTCATCACATCCCTGCAGAGTTGCAGTTTTCAATGATGGACAAATTTTCTACAGCATTCTGGATTAAGTAAAGAAAGCATCATTGGAGTGTTTCCATCCTTCCACTCCTTCCAGTATCTACTCACAGCAAGGCAGAAGCGACTAGATATTCCCCAGACTCCACTCCTCCTCCTGGGCACATGGTTAACCTGCATTTTCAAGATTCTTTGAATCTGAGCATTGGACTCGTTCTGAAGAGTGAAGTATGGGCTTCCATGGTCCAGATCTAGACCTGGTGCTTCAAATATCTCATCATCCTCTATGTTCTTTCCCTTGGGTCATACAGTGCTGGCTACAGAAGATTGATTCCAAGGCTTTGCAAAGCGACATCTGAGTCACTAATCAAAAGGCACCTGGATTACTGAGATACCGGGGCTCCAGCAGTTGGTCACCTGCACACAGTGGGCTGCCTGTCTGGGAGAAAGAAGACTCCATTTTAGGCCACTGAGGTTCTGGAGTCATTTGTTACAGCAATTAATATTAACTAGCCTGACTAACAAAGCCACCCAACCTAAGGGCAGGGGGGTAAAATGGGCTTCACCCCAAGGACAGCACAGTGCATTGACACCAAGAAATGCAGCGTGACAGGATAGAGAACATCATCTGGAAGCAGGCTATGGCCTGTGAGCACACATGAACCAACAGGATTACTGGTCCTAGGGTCTGGTGAGCGAGGGCAGTCCTGGCTTCAAATCAGCCTCACCCTCTGAGTATCTCTCAACTCCACGCACTGCTCCCCAGCCCCACTGCCACTTTGCTGGCCCAGAACACCGTCATGGCCTGGTGGACTAAGGCAGTAGTGTCCCGCAGGGTCTCCTCACCTCCAGTCCCCATTTCTGTCCTTTTTTTATGCAGCAATCACTGAGCTCTGCCCAAAGTTCATATATTATCAAGTGATAAACACAATATAATAAACACAAGATAGAGAGGGAGGCAGAGAAAGAGACAGAGAGAGAGAGCTAGTGAGCATGTAAGTACTCTCAGATTTGCTTGCTTACTTTCCCAAGGGAAAGGGGGGAGGAGGGAAGGAGTAGAAAGGATGGGGTGGGGTGGGAAGGGGAGGGAAGGGGTGGGGTGGAGTGGGGAGGGGAGGGGAGGGGAGGGAAGGGGAGTGGAGGGGAGGGGAGGGGAGGGAAGGGGAGGGAACGGAAGGAGCTATCTTATGGAACTATCTAATACCTTATATCATACCTGGGAAATCTTGGTAGTGCCTCATAAAATTGACTGCAAAACAAACAAACAAACAAAAACCCTATCAGGGCCTGAAAGGCTAATGGGGAGCTCTTTGGATTTGAGAACCAAAGGTTCTTTTCAGTGAGGCTTAATCCTTGTGCCAGCTAAGGCTGTTACCTTAGAGTTCAAGAGCAAAGCCACGATCCTGCCTGTAGGTCCAGAGGGAAGGCAGGGTACAAGCCAGGCTCCCGGTGGGGGGCCTTGCTCTGCCCGTATCTGTGATGGCACAGTTGAACTGCTCAGCTCTGACAACACAGAGCAGTTTGTGAGCCAGGGAGCCTGCGCCCTGTGCTGGGGGGACCAGAGCCCAGTCACCAGGCTGGTCTTCAGGGTCTGTCATCATTGCACCCAGGAGGCACCCTTTAGATCCTTGTGTATCTGAGCCCCAGGTCACAACTGCTGTCTTGCAGCCTGAGGCAGATGGAGAGGGACAACGCAAGGATCTGTAAGGCAAGCACACTGGGGCTCATTGACCCAAGTGCGTTTGATGAGCACAGCAAGGATTCCCAGGCAGGGGCCACCCTGGAGGGCTCACCCTTCTCTGATGTCATCAACCCTCATTCCGATCTGAAGTGCCTGATCTCCCTTCAGCATATCCTTGCAAATGGCAAGACTCCCAACGAGTTCAGGGGGTTTTCAAAAGATGTAAAACCAGTTTCCAAAAAGATGAGAGGAGGTGAGCACTTTTAAGAATGTCCCCAGGCCCTCCGGTGCTGTCCAAGGAGGAGCTGCTGGCCACAGGTGGCTATTGAGTGCTTAAGACGCTCACAGAGCAAGTAGGAGCGAAAGACTGAACCCTTAATTTTCTTTCATTTTAAAGCATTTACATTTGAATCTGAAAATAGAAGCAGGGTAAAATATCCTTCCACTAATGCGACATTATTGGAAAACTCCTAAGTACATTTGGAGCGCCATGGATATGTAAATCTAATTTTTCCAATGCAAATTTTATGAGCTTGCAATATAGATTGAGTACTTCCCTTGAAAAATCTAGCCTCTAAATTCAGATGTGCTGTGAGTGTAATGTTATACTACAGACTTACTTTGACACACTGAAACAACATTTTGGGTTGAATAAGATGCGTGAGTACAATTAATTTCACCTGCTTCTTTTCGTTTTGTTTGAAGTGAAGAGTCTCCTGGGAATGCCGCAGGATGTGAGTGACCCCCATCCCATTCCTGTGGGTCCACGCTGCTCCACGCTGTGTTTCCCGACAAAGCCAATGGTGTTTCCAGCAACAGTGACTTTATCAGGATAAACGCGGAGCCTCTGAGAACTTCTTTAAAAGAAAAAAAAAAAATGCTTGTGTAGATACAGAGGCCAACAGGTGGTCCCAGGAAGGGCCCAGAACACAGAAGTTGCCTGAATCTTCCAGAAACCACTGCAGAGAGCACCTTTAAGGTGGGGTTGGGATCCTCGGGATCCTTGTCCCCAGTGCCACGAGCACTCAACTCCTTTGGCTGCATGCAAGGCACGTTCATGCAAATGTCCAAACAACCTCAGAGTGAGGCACGATGAGTCCCATTTGACAGATGGGAAAAGTGAGGCTCCGTGAGAAGGTGCTCGGTCTTCCTTTCAGGAAGAGGGGAGGCTTGTGGGCCCCTAAATCCTAGCCCCTGAGCCGGCCTTGCAAGGAAGTTTATTAACCACAGTGAGCTCAAGGGCAGATGGTGCAGGGTGGACTGGACTCATTTGCTGGATGTCTCTGATCTCCTGCCATCTGGCCTGGGCTGTCTCCAAACTGGCCTCCTGCTTCTGGGTGCCTCTGTGGACCCTGAGCAGTTCCCCGGCCAGCTCCTTTGCAACTTTCTGAACAAGAGGCTCAGGAGGTCAACCAGCCACGCATGTGCTTCGAGTGAGGGCGAACAAGTGGCAACAAAAGACCACAGACTGTTTGCTGGGTGCCCATGGGCCCTGTTGATATTTCTAGATTATTCTGCCAGCCAGATGCTGATCCCAAGCCTCTCTAAGGAGAAGATACCAATGCGTCAGCACAACAGCCTCTCTCCACCAGCCGGGCTATGACCTCTGTGGTGGTCTCTGCGTCTCCATCCTGGAGTCACAGCTGCTCCGTGCGTGCGGTTTACAGATGACTCTGCATCCTCGCACCCATCATAGTTGAAAGTGCTTGGGACAGAGGTGCTGGGTAAGAGGATACACGGCACGTCTGCCCCCCTGCCCCCACCCTTCTCTCCCCATGTTTCCAACCCCAATTTAGTGTTTCACACCCATCAGGTCAGCTACCACATAAATAAAATAAACAAACACATAAATAACTATAATAAATTTCGGGTGTGGAGAGAACAGAAGTTTCTGCTACCACTGTTAGGATGCAAAAATGACACAGTTGCTATGGAAAACAGAGTGCCAGTTCCTAAAATAAAAAAAAAAAATTAAAAAACTGAACACAGGGAACAGCCATTTAGCGTACTAGAATTGGGAGTCGCACGTCCCACATGGGAGTAGCTGGGTTCAACTCCCAGTTCCAATCCCTGGCTCCAGTCTCCTGCTAATGTGGCCCCTGGAGGCAGAGGTGATGGTTCAAGCTATCATTTGCATGCCACACTGTGAGACACCTGGGTTGCATCCCCAGCTCCTGGTTTTGGCCCTGCCCCGGCTGTGAGCACGTGGGAGATGGACCAGTGGTTAGAATCCCTCTCTCCCTTTCGCTTTCTCTCTCTCCCTCTGCGTGTCTACCTGATTCTTTGCCTCTCGAATTTTTTTAAAAGTTTTCCCCTATTTTCTCAGCCAGAAAGGAAGAGGAACTGGATATAGGAGCAAAATGCCCACAGGAGTCGCCCAGTAATTATAGAAGGCTTTGCAGAGTCACACGGTGGGTACAGTGGGCAGGCAGCTGGTTTGCAGGTTTGCATCCCGTATGAGAGTGCCTAGGATCGGGGTCGCTGCTCCACCTCTGACTCCAGCCTCCTACTGATGCAGGCCCTGAGAGCCAGCAGGGCTCAGCAGCCGGGTCCCTGCTCCCTATGCGGGAGGCCCCAACTGAGTTCTGAGCTCTCAGCCTCAGCCTTAGTTCAGTGTCAGTCCTTGCAGGTATTCAGAGAGTGAACCAGTGGATGGGAGATCTCATTCTGTCTATCTCTGCCTTTCAAATTAGAAAAGGCTTCAAATAATTATAGAAGACATTGTAAAATTGTGGCTTCAAATCGTACTTGATGTCAAAGAAGTCTCATCAGCCTCCTGTTCAACACAGGAAATCCCTGGAACTTGAGTATCTCAGCCTTGTGCTGGGGAACCAGACAAGGAGCTCACCACCCTTCACTGCCGCCCATCCACTGACTGGAGGGTTTTGTGGCTTAAACTATTTCTTAGAATCGCCATCTGTCTCTCAGGGTGCTATTTCCCCAACAGACCTACATCAGGTGCACAGGGGCTGCACAGAGCAAATCCAATGGCCCCTTTCCATCCAGTAAGATACATTTCTGTCTCCCCTGAGCTTTCTCTGCCTCTAGGCAGAGCCCCTGGGCCATACCACATGCTCCAGTAGATGCTGGGTTATTGAAGTTCATATGCCTTGATTCTTCTTAAATAATGCACAATAGAGAAGTGGAGACAGACACTAGGACAGACTCCTTCAATACTCAATGCTAGGGAAGATGTCTTTCTTAACTTAGGGCGCTTGGGAGTAGAGGATACTTCAGGGAGCCACAGGAGTGTAGCAGAGTAGCAACAACCTAGCTGTGGAGAGGGAGAAGCCTCGGATGCAGAGCTGACACGGGGGATTGCGCAGGTTGCGCACTGCACAACTCTAGCCTTGGGTGATGACTCCCTGGAGATGTGCAGTGCACAGCCTGTTCCCCTGTTCACAGCATCCCTACTGGTGAGGGGAAGCCAGGTGAAAGGGAGGAAAAGGTGACTGGGCAGAGGTGAGGAACTACACCACGTTGTCAGGGAAGTGTACATGATGCTGTGTGCCCTGTGAATAAATTTTAGCGTAAAAGCAGCCAGTAATGATGCTGAAGGCATAGCATGGAGCTCAAGTCTGGCAGTGGAGTTTTGGCACCTGCTCATATAGGCAGTGAGAACCAATTGTGTGTGTCTTTCCAAGCATCTTCTTAATGACTTAACACAGGTAGTTTGAACTGAGAGTAATTATACCACAGAAATCAGCAAATGCTACAGACCCGGAGGGTTTTTTCTCCTTAGAGAGCCAGCTGTGAAACATGGAATAGTGCACCACCAGCTGTCAGTCACTCCTCAAAATACAGGGCTCCCAGGCCAGAGGTGTGGCCAGCGGATAGAGCCGCCACCTGCGATGTCGGCATTAGTTTGAATCCCGGCTTCTCCACTTCCCATCCAGCTCCCTGCTACCATGCCTGGGAAAGCAGTGGGAGATGGCCCAAGTGCTGGACCCCTGCACCCATGTGGGAGACCTGGACGAAGCTCCTAGCTCCTGACTTTAGCCTGCGGTGGCCATCTGGGGAGTGAACCAGTGGATGGAATTCTCTCTCTCTCTCTCTCTCTCTCATTCTCTCTATCTCTCTCTCCTGTAACTCTGACTTTCAAATAACTAATAAATAATAAAATAAGGTCTTTTTAAAAACCCGCAGGGCAACTGTATGTTTGGAGGCCCCAGGGATTGACCTCTGAACTCAGCCCATTTCATTCCAGCTGGCCCCTGGGCCTCCACTGACCACACTGCCAGCTGCCCAGCAGCAGGGCCCAAGCAAGGAGGCCACGAGTTTGCTCTGCTCTCTCACCTGCATCCCGCTGGCTGCTGCCGTGTGGCTGAGGACTGTGGGATGTCTGTGCAAGCTCGGGGTGGGGATGGGAGGCTGCCTTTGTCATTGGAGCCCATTCCTTCTGTGTGGTCAATGTCCTGCAGGCCAGAGATCCCAGCCAGGTGCTGTGAAACTGACACAGCCTGTGGGTAACAACCGCCAGTGCCTGGCTCCTCTGATGAGCGAGGTGCTGCATTAAAGAAGTCCCATGTCTGATCTCCTTGGATCCTCACACGGCCTGGGATAGGTACCTTGCACCACAGGGGTAGCATGTTACCGGGCCAAGTGCACGCAGCTGGAGAGAGGAATGAAGAGCGTGGAGCTCAAGTCAACTGCCTTTGGAAGTCATGCTCTTTTATGGAAAAATGAACTGTCTGAAGCCGGAAGAGATCACGCTTTATTACTGTTATCCAGCAACTCCGCCTGCATGAGTAAGAGACTAATACTTGGCATCCAGTGACTGCATCCTCGTACCGTGGGACAGGACTTTTTTAAAAGATTTATCCTGTGCTTAATAAAAGAGAGAGAGAGAGAGAGAGAGAGAGAGAGAGAGCTTCCATCCAGTGGTTCACTCCCCAGTTGGCCACAACAGCCAGGGCTTGGCCAGGCTGAAGCCAGGAGCCCAGAACTCCACCCAAGTCTCCCACCTGGATAGCAGGGGCCCAAGCACTTGAGCCATCTTCCTCTGCTTTCCCAGGTGCACTAGCGAGGAGCTGGATCAGAAGTAGAGCAGCCAGAACTCAAACTAGTGTTCTGATATGGGATGCCGGCGTTGTCCCAGCTTTAGCTTACCCCGCTGCACCACAATGCCAGTCCCGCTTATGTCACTCAATCCATCCTCACACCATCGCCGATGGGCCTGCAATTGGCACATTTTCTGGTGTTGTCCAGCAAGTGTGACAGCACCTTGGGTTGCTTTTGGGTAAACTGCCGCTCTACCCTTCTTGATCCATGTTGCTAGGTAGCTCTGACCTCACCCTGCTCTCAGTGTGCAGGCAATGAAGCCATAAGCGAATCCATGCAGTGTCCCCTACTGGGATTGAGTCAGGAATGGGCATGGATCAGATTGGGAGCAAGGAAAGTTAGGACCAAGAACCGTGTTGGAATTGAAGGAGAGAGTAGATCTCTTATCCACCAGTTTTGAATCTTGGAAGATGAATGGAGACAGAGAGCTTTGGGCAACCCTGTGTGCTATGGAGGATAAGACCCAGGCTCCACCTTTAACAGCAGGTGTTTGCTGGCCCAGGAACGATAGTGTAGGAAGGCAGGAAGCACAACCCAAGACATGCCTGCAGTGATCATCTTGGGGTTCGCAGGGGAGATGGAGTCTCACAGCAGTCGGGAAAAGGTAGGCAATGTGGCTATGCTGAAGAGGAGTGGGGAAGAGTGCCACTGTGTGCACACGTGAGCAGCCTCCAGGCAGGTCCACTTGAGGGGCGCGTGGCTTGAACATGCTTGAGAGCGATCGTTGTATTCATCCACTAAAAATAAAAGTTGGGGCAAGCATTTGGCACAATGGCTGAGATATCATTTGGGACGCCCGTATCACGCATCAGATGGCCTAGAGTCAAGTCCCCGCCCTCTCTTCTTAGTCTAAGCTTCCTGCTAATGAGCACCCTGGGAGGGAACAGTGATGGCTCACGTGCCTGGCACTCTTTCACCCTTGCAGGAGACCTGGATTGTGTTCCTGGGCTCCGAGCGTCAGCCTGACACAACCCCAGGGGTCGCAGACCTCTGGGGAGTGAACCAGCAGATGGGCCGTCACTGTCTCCCAGTCCATTCCTGTAATAAATATTCTCAGTGTAGTTATGTACGGATCCTGTGGTTCCGTTTATGAGGAGGACTCTAACTAAGACACATTTAGAGCTCCTTTATTTATCTGTTTGCGAGTCAAAGAGTCTCGTTGACCTGCTGAGTAACCGCCTGTACCTGCCCGGCCTCCAATCCTGCACTTGGACCTCCTCACACTTCTCAAGCCCTTTATGGCCCTCAGCCTCTCTCCCTTCGACCTTCTCCTGCCTTTCCTTCTCGGTCTCGACCTGGTCAATGCCTGGAGCCCATCTCCAAGGACTGGCTCAAGGGCTGCCCTCTCCCCCTCCTGCTGAGGTAGCTCCCTGCTAGGTTCTGTGTTCATATTTGGTTTTCCTACCAGACTGGTCAACTGGAGAGCAGGGACTGGATCTTGCGGGGTCCCAAGGAGGTATAATAAATTTGTTAAATCACAACTGCGCTCAACTCACTAAAATATCCGGAAACTCTTAAAGATACTCCTTTTCCCACTCATTAAATGCGGCCAGTCTGGGTTTCAGTTAATCGAGATATGACGATGTGCCATTGATAAAGGACTGTCCTGAAATCCTCAGCTTGTGCCAGGTCACCCTGGCCCTCCCAGAACTGGCTGTTGCTGGGATGAGGAGGGCCTGGGGTGGGGTGGGGGGGGTCCTTGAACACAACCCTTGCTCTCTCCTTCCCCCTAGTCCTCCTGTCTACCTGATACCTTTCCACATTGGACTAACAGTATAACCCAGGTGCACCTGAGGTCCCCCAGCAGTTCAATTGCTCACCCTTGTCTGTGATGTCCTCCTTTGCCCACTGCACCTGGTGTGCCAGCACTCTGGACACACCACAGAAACCAGACCAAGCCCTCAGTGGCAAGCAAGGCCACTAAACCCCTTAACGGCCTTGCTGGCTTACTCAATTTTTCACCACCGTTCCAACTCAGAAAATCAACCCTGTTTTGAAACTAGAAGAATAGATGTTTGACTTGGAACTTGGATGAGATCCTTTCTCCCTGATGGGAATCTGCTTTGTAATTTTATACCTTGGAAGATTTCCATTCAAATTACCCCGAACTCGTGCCAGGAAACTGGACACCTGGCCCTCAACCCTACTCACTCACACAGGGACAGAACTCCTCAGAGTCTCTCTCCTACATCAAGGATTGGTGAAGACAGATCATATACCTCTCTTGTTAGTTACCAGCCACTGTGCCCCGTTGAGCATCCTCTCATTTCATTCCCATAAAATCCCCACCAAGCTCATGCTGTTGCTTTAATCTATTTTGCAAATGAAGGAGCTGACGTTTGCACAGTTGAAATCACTTTCATTGGGTCACCCCTGTATGAGCTACAGAACTGAAATATGAAACCGTGCATGGCTGATCTCACATCCACCACTCAACAGGCAAAGCTAAGCTCTTTCCATCTCAACCATCCCATGTGTCTACTGCAATTCATGTCTCTCCAACTATTCCCTTATCCTCTGGGCTCATCACTACAGCCTTCTCTGAAATGGTTCTGTTAAAAACAATCAACCTGATTAGAATATGACCTTTCTGGTATGTCATTTATTGTTCTGTGCCCGGAAAGCATCCCAGGGCCCATCACGTGGGAGGACTGCACGAGGGCTGCGATCATTAGAAAGGAAAGGGGCGAGCACGTGGCAGGTCCCTTGTGCTCACATCGTCAGGCACTTGGCTGCTTCTGCTCCCTTTGCAAATCTTCCAAGGACAATGCTGATCATCGCTGCTCTGCAGGTGAGGAACGCAGAGACGCAGCTGCTCAAGGGAGCACTGCGGTGGTGGCAGAACTGGACTTTGCACCTGTGTCCTCCAAGTCCAATGGCAAAGGCTCCTCGGGCAAAGCATCGGGAATCAAAGCATAAAAGAGCAAACCTTAAGACCTACTTATAAGGGCCAGGCAAAATACAAAGGAAAGGAAAAATCACTCGCATTAAAACATTCAGCAAGATGCCAGGATAGAAGCGAAATCAACAAGTCACAGAGTCGGTCAGAAACACTGTCCTTGAACCTGCGTCTATTGCAAAGACTGTGCCCAGCACTTGCAGAGATAAACCCTGGGAACTGAAGCCACAGAAAGAAAGCTGCTCATTATTCAGGAGACTCAGCTTTGAGTGGAGTAAAGGAGCTGTATCTCATCAAAGAGATTCAGAAGCAGCATTTAACAAGACTTGAAAATACACAAGACCTGCGCTACGAAGGGACTATATCAAATTGGTGTTGCTGTGTAACAATAACAACAACAAAAATCTCAAAGCTTGGTGTCTGCCAATCACAAACATTCGCTTAGCTCTCATGGGTGAGTCAACTGGGCAGTTCTATGGGCCGGGTGGTCTAGCCGGGCTTCCTCTGAGCCCACCGTCACTGGCAGGTCACCTGGAGCCTGTCTAGTCTAGGTTGCCTTTGCTGAGAATTCCATCTCCACGCGGCCTCACGCATCAGCAGGCCAGCTCTGGCTTATTTCTTCCAGGTGATGAGCAGAAGCACCGGACCTCCTGTGACCAAGGGATGGAGCAGTCCCACCTCTCCTAACAGATTCTGTTGGCCCAAACAAGTCCCCAGTGAGCACCTCGATTCACAGTGGGCGATAATAGACTGAGCCTTAACAGGGGTGGAGCTGCAAGTCTCCTACCGAGGGAAGCTGACACAGGGAGGTGAAGAGCGGTGGACAGCTGTTGTTGAACTCTGCCATGGGAACACCAGACAAGAAAACCCACTGACCCCCAAGAAGGTCAGATGCATATCCAACATCACAGAGCTCGGAAGAGAGCAGGAGGGTTATAGGGAATGAAATCGTGTTTAACACCTGCTTAGCACCATGCACCATAGCAGGGATTTGTATGCTTTATCTTACTTAATCTTCCCAATACCCGGTTAGCAGCTTTGGTCCGTGTGTATGAACATCTGGTGTTTGTCTCTGCCCAGTTCACCTCTTCTGCTTTCTTTGATGCTAGCAACACAGTTTTCCTTTGAGGAACTGTGGCTCTTCCACATTCTCTTTTTGAGGTCTAGTAGGGTTGACCTTTTTCCCTGGCCGTCAGAAAGTACCACATCTCTCCTGCCATGGGTCTAGAGCTGGGTGTGTGGCCCAAGCCAACCAGGTCAGAATCAGCCACAGAAATACTGCATGGCTATTGGAGTTATCAGTGTAAGGATGCTGAAACCCAGATAACACCCTGTCATGTTCTTCAGTGCTCGGCACAGTCCTGAGAGGTGGGTGGAGCAAGTGCCCCCCATTGTTTTTGTGATACCTCTAAACCTATCTTCAAAAACTCAGTTTGTTTGAGGTTTCCTCCATCAGACTCACCATCCTGGGGTGCTCCTTCGGGTTGCCACGCACCCAGAGGCCACATTCCACAAACACACCATGTTCACCACCACGTTACACCGTGGCGCATCCCCGGAATCACTTCTTTGAACACATCTTCCTCTCTCCTCTTCCTCATCCCTCTTACCTGCTGTAGCCCCATCCGTCGCTAACTCACTTCTTTCTCCAGGCAGTGAGCCACACTCAAGCAGTTGAATATCCCTGGAGGTCAAGGATCTCATTACCCCACTTACCCATCGATGACTCGAGTTCCTACCTCACTGTCTTCCTTTTCTTCAATTTCATTATTATGCAAAAATACATAAATACGCACGTGTGCCATTCAAGTCACCTCTTACACTTCCGATAATCTACTCCTCTATCTGGTAAAGCATACATTTCTGTGGTCATGCCCTAGACCTTGCTGTCCTAACAAGTGCACCCAAGTGACACTGTATCCAAGCCACTCACTGGCTCTCACCTCCTGCCACCTCCTAGTGCACTCGTTGGAAATGTTCTCACCACTTTCTTGCTGTACCTCATGTGCATCCCACACTCCTCCTCACCCAGCTCAGAGCCTTGCTTCATTACTGGGCTCATTTCCTTAAAAATACCCTTAGCTCCTTTGCCCCTTTCCACACCCCCTCCCATTGTTTTTGCCTGATCGAGGCCCATATCCATTAATCCGTGTCTCTATCTACGCCGTCTATACTCCAGAAGTTAAATTTTGCTGGAGAAAACCACATCACCTCACTGACTGACCTGACTTTAAATTCAGGACAACAGATCTCCAATTGCGTGGGAAACACTCCTGCAATCCTGCCACTCTTCCTGTTTCCCCAAATGATGATTCCACATCTTCTTATCTCTTTCGGAATCCCGATACCCTCAGCTCCCCACCGTCATGCCATTCTCAAATTGCATATGTGTTTGTTACTTCATTTAATATAAAATAATATAACATATACTTTATAGTCATTAAGAATATGGGAAGATTTACATAAGGTTCCAATCATATTTCCTTCACCCACACCAAACACATACTCACATATTCTCTGATTTCCTTCGTCTTTTTATAAAAGATTAATTTTAGTTATTTGAAAGGCAGAGTTATAGAGAGAGGGGGGGAGTTATGAAGAGAGAGCACTTCTATTTGCTGATTCACTCCCCAAATGGCCGCAATGACCAGGGCTGATTTCCACGTGTTGGGCAGTTTGATGATGCAGTGAGCATCCTTGTGCATAGGAGAGCTGCTCTGCCTATGAGCTAGCACGTTTGTGGGGTGAAAGACATAGGAATCAAACTGCTGGACCGAATTGCATGAGGATTGCATCTTATAGTTCAACTTTTATCTATTAATATGAAAGGGACAGTAACACACAGAGAGATGCAGTTGATAGAGAGATAGATAGATGACAGAGAGAGAGAGAGAGAGAGAGAGAGAAGGGATCTTCCATCGTTCACTCCCCAAATGCTCCCAACAGCCAGGGCAGGACCAGCATGAAGCCAGGCGTCCAGAGCTCCGCTCCGTTCTCCCAGATGGGTGGCAGGGACCCAAGTACTTGGGCCACCACCTGATGCCTCCCAGGGTGGAAGCAGACCCAGGACTCAGACCCAAGCCACACGGCGGCTTAGCTGCTGCCCCCTTACGCTTGCCCCTGAATGAGAATTGTAAATTTGGATAGCTATGGCCCTCTCAGCCAGAGAGGCTGGCCTGCCCTGCACTTCCACCAGCCGCCCTCTCAGCCAGAGAGGCTGGCCCACCCTGCACTTCCACCAGCCACCCTGTCAGCCAGAGAGGCTGGCCCGCCCTGCACTTCTACCAGCCGCCCTGTCAGCCAGAGAGGCTGGCCCGCCCTGCACTTCCACCAGCCGCCCTATCAGCCAGAGAGGCTGGCCCGCCCTGCACTTCCACCAGCTTCTTTTAATTCTCTGCAGAGCAATCGCCACGTCAGGGTTGTTTGCTGGGGGCTTCAGCCCTTAGGGTGGAAGCGGCTCACTGCTGCCGGATGCCCGGTGCCTAGGTGATTGTGGCATAAGCTCCAGATAAGTAGGTTCAGAGGAAATTAATAAACAAGCAGCAGTGGACACAGCGAGAACAAGAGACTCGGTATTTGAATAACACCAGGTTCTAGTAGCCCGAGTGGCTGGGACAAATTCCCCATGAATCTCCAATGAAACCTGTGACGACCATAAGGATCATTCAGGTGGGTTTCTGCTGGTTAAGCCCCACTGATGAGACGGTGGATTGGCCAGCAAATATTCCCTACAGAGAAGCAGCTGTCTGGAGCCCCAGGCTCAGGTCCACCAGAGGCATCGGGCACACTCCATTGGCTACAGTGACTGACGTGAGGGCTCCAGTCTATTCAAAGAGCTTGTGGGGTGACATTGAGACACAGCAGGTTAAGCTGCTGCCTGTGGCAAGTGCATCCCATGAGCACTGATTGGAGCCCCGGCTGCTCTGCTTCCAATCCAGCTCCCTGCCAATGTGCCTGGGAAGGCAACAGAAGACGGTCCAAGTGCTGGGGCCCCTGTTACCCACAAGGGACACCCAGATAGAGTTCCACTTCTGGTTTCAACCTGGCCCAGCCTCAACCATTATAACCATTTGGGAAACGAACCTACAGATGGAAGACCTGTGTGTGTGTGTGTGTGTGTGTGTGTATTTCCCTCACTCTGCTTCTAAATAAATAAAATATTTCAATAAGTAAAGACATAAAGAGATTGCTGATGGCTGGCATGAGGTAGGGCGGCAGAGAAAAGCCACATCTAGCCTGAGGCAGGGGAGACCCCTTTTCTGGGTGTGTGAGCAAATAAGGGATCTCCCAGCCCCCGAGGGGCACCCCAGAGCACACGTGTCCTGATTGGACCTTGGCCGGCTGAGTGGGAACACCTGCTGAAAGACCACACGCTGAGTAAATGCTCTTCTTGCTGGGGAGAAAGGCTGGCTGGTTTCCAGAAGTCACCCAGCAGAAAGCTGCCCACTGGCTCTGCGTGACATGGTGGCTGACCACCGAGAAGCTGCCCCAGTGGAGACGCTACACACAGACACCGGCCTGATGGAGCCATCAGCCTGCGCTGCCCCCAGAGCCGGCCAGACCCGGAGCTGGTCATCGACAGGGAACTCATTAGGGAAGGGCCAGGCCCTGGAGCACAGTGGGCGTCTGAGCTGATGAAGCCACAGGCCCAGGAGCCGGACCACCAGGAACAGACAGCCAGAGAGGATACACAGCAGAAAGTAAATTCTAGAAGTGGCTCAGCACCGGAAGCCAGGGAGTTCTGTTGTGGAAAGCCAGCTCTGACACACTCTCCCTGTGACGCTGGACATGGCCTGACCTCCGTGAGCCTCGGCTTTCCCACCTGCAAGAGAGAGAGCAAATGCCTTTAGGGGAGTAAAAAATCAGGCCGCCGTGATCTGATATTGATGATGAGCATTGGAACAACTTGCACCTAGTTCACATTTTCCAGGTGTCAGCGGCTCTACTGAGAATATCCAACACGGTGTTCTTTACTTTAGTCCTCCTAGGGCTGGCAGTGGGGCGGAGCTTTGATGCACGAATGATCCAGCCCTATGAACAACAGCCCAACAGGGGAGGCCAAAATGCAGGGAGCCTGAGGATGCCGGAAAAGAGAGGATGGGGTAATTGTTCAGCCAGATGGCGACGCGTCTTGGCAGTCAGGGCCTCCCACAAGGCACTGCAGGCACCCCACACACCTGTCTGCCCGTCTCAGTGCCAGGTCTGGAGCCCTAACTCAATGTACTAGACAGATGGGAGCCACCTGTTGTGCCAGGCTGATGTGAGAAATTACTGCCAGCTGGGCGGCTTACAGCAACGTAAGGTCTGGAGGCCAGGTGTCCAAAAGGGACTCACGGGGCGAAATGAAGGTGTCAGCGGGACGGAGCTCCTTCCAGGCTCTGCAGGGAAGGACCTGCCCCACGCCTCCTTCAGCGTCTAGAGCTGCCCACATTCCCTGGCTTGTGGCCGCATCGCACCGGTCTCGCTGTCTGTCGTCACGTCTCCTCCTCCATCTCCGACCCCTGCCTCCCTGTTCCGAGGACTCTTGTGATTCCACGGGGTTCACTCTGGTCACCTTGAGCAGCTCCCCCAAGTCAGGATCCTTAACGTGTCACATCAGCCAGGTCCCTTTTGCCCCGTGAGGTAACCTACTCAGAGGTCCCTGGGATTAGGACATGGAACTCTTTGGGGGAACGACATTCAGTCCACCACATGTATGTTCAGCCATGGAATACCTTTGCAATGGATGGACTAACGGAGTGTAACTCACAGAGTGCATCTGAAAAGCACATGAGGCAACATTCATAAATCGTTTACAAGTAATTCCTGGGGCCAGCACTGTGGGGCGGCAGGTTAAGCTAGTTTGGGGTACTGGCATCCCATATTGAGAACGAGTTCAAGTCCCAGCTACTCTGCCTTTGATCCATGAGTCTATCGAGGCAGCAGAAGATGGGTCAAGTACTTGGTCCCCTGCCACCCACGTTGGAGACCTATGTAGGGGGCCCAGGTGGAGCTCTGGGCTCCTGGCTTCAGCCTGGACCAGTCCCAGACATCACAGCCATTCAGGGAGTGAGCCAGCAGGTAGACATTCTCCTGCTCTCTCTCCATCTCTCCTTCCCTCTGTCAATCTCTCTCTCTCCTCTGGGTCTCTCTCTTTCTCTTTTTCCATCCTTCCTTTTTTCTGACACTCTGTCTAGCAAATAAGTAAAATAAACTTACCAAGGGTAGTAAGTCTTGGCACACAGCAAACACTATTTAAATGTTCATAGACTAATGAGGAGTGACACGTTGATCCACACTAAGAAAAATCTTATTTTAATGCAAGATGCTCAATTCAGCTTTTTTCTCTTCCCCACATGCATACAGATGCACAGGCATTGACTTCGTCTGGTCCTCAGCCTCAGGGGCCTGGCCGAGCTCATCTCAGAGCTCCGGGCCAAGAGAGCCTCTCGAAGAGGGGTCTGACTTTTTCTTCATGTCAGCCGGGGCCTCGCCTCCGGCAGCGTTCCCAGGCCTGCAGCTCACTGGCGCTCAGGCACACGGGTCATGCACAGTGTGATAGCCATGGCCGGGCCCTGCGCCTGCACACCACTGCCCGCCGCTAAGCATGCCAGGACAGGAGAGCTCCAAGGGGCAGCCCGGGCCCCACCTCCCCCTTCATAAACTCACCTGGGTGGGAGAAGGGTGCTAAGACCCCACACCTGGCCCCGGGGTACCTGGAGTTGCCCCTCTTTCCTGCCTGCCCCATTTCTTTGTTGTTGTTTTTAAATATTTATTTGTTTTATTTGAAAGTCAGAGCCACAGAGAGGGAGAGATTGAGGCAGAGAGAGACAGAGAGAGGTCTTCCATCCCTGGTTCACTTCCCAAACAGCCACAACAACCAGAGCAGAGACTCAGACACCTGTGATAAGTAGGAAGCACTCAGTTCAAACCAATCACCTGCTCCAGGGCCTGCCCCTTGGCTGTTGTGCTGTTCCACAGACAGAGGTTGTAGTGGGCTGGGTACGGGAACAAGCGTTCTTGGAGGCCTGGCTTAACGAAGAAGCCGAGGGAACACATGATAAGAGGGACCCGATCCCAGGGTAGTGAGAGAGAGAACAGATCATGTTATGCAAATCAAACAGTGTCTGTGCTAGGCCCCGGTGACATAAGGTTCCTCTGTTGACGACGGAGGGTTCTCAAACAGGCGACCTCTGCAGCCTGAGTCACAGCCCATCCCAGATTGCCCTCTGTTAATTCCTGGTGACTAGGGGACCTTTATTACTGGCTATCATGTGTCCTCACCAATCCCTTTAAACTTGGAGAACACGACACAGCAGTTAAGGCCCTTGTTGGGATGGTGCAGCCCACGCGAGTGCCTTGGTTTGTGTCCTGTCTCCAGACTGTGGGAGGCAGCACGTGATGGCTCGGGTCCCTGGGTTCTTGCCACCCATCTAGAATACCTCCGTTCCCAACTTCAGCCTGGTCATTGCAGGCACTTGATGCGTGAACCAACAGCTGCAGTACCCTCTATGCCTGCTTCTCTGCCTCTCATATAAATGAAGAAAAATGAAAAACAAATTTGGAGAACAAAACAACTCAGCTCTTACGACTTTGGGGCATCCTGTCCTTTCAGAAGCAGGTATGGGTCGGATCAGAGACGTAAGGTGGTCCTTGCTAGCTGGTTGGTGCTTATGGGCTTTGTTTGATCCATGCTCTGTCTCTCCCAGGAAAGGGAGGAGGACTTCCAGGCTGAGAGGCAGCCGTGTAGCTCCCGTTGAAGTCACTCTCACTTCTCTCCCACGTGTGTGTGTGCTGAGCAGACTCTGCCTCAGCTCCTAGGCTGACCTCAGCAGATCGGCCCAGGATAACGTCTGTGTTGAGACAAAGGAACCGATTGGCCAGAAAGCAGAACCTTTTACCCTTGGGCTTGGCAGCCGGGAAGAGAACGGTGGTGGAAATCCTGCAACTGAGAAACAGACTGGAAGGCGACAATGACGCTGAAGATGGCTGCTGGAGAGAGGTGCAACTTTCCAACCCTCACTCTAGAAATGTTGGTGAGGACCAACAGCAGCTTAACTGAGGACCAAGGATCACAATTCCCAGATGAAGACTGTTCGTGAGAAAAAAAAATAGACAGGGACATGGTTGTAATTGCTGCATGGAAGCCATGTAAAATGGAGGGAAGAACAAAAAATGTCCAAATAATCAAAAGCAGAACCCCAACTTGCCAAGTCCTAGCTTGCTTTTTAAGCCACAGGCTCATCAGAACTAGCCTGGAGCCAGATTCAGTGAGCTGCCATCCCCGAGTGTTCTTCCCAAACCGCCAAGCCACTGGGTTCCTCTTTCCTTTAATCCTGCCGATAAAGAAATAATGACATTCGACTTAAACCCCTACCGAAAGTACAGGTGTAAAATAAGATAAAGTGCTAATGTTTACACTGGTGTGAAACACATGCAACTAGGGAATGTAATCTGTTTGTGTAAAACTAATTAGTGCAAAAAGCGTAATCAGGCCTCATCTCATTTGTTTTGTTGTATGCACCGTGATGTAATGGCTGTGCTGGTGCAGCTTAGCATAACTAAATAATTGTACTTGATATTAAGTGTTCTCAACCTGAAGTAAAAGCATGCAAGTTTAGATTCCCATTCAAGTTCCGATTTTCTATTGGCTGTCGGGAGAAAGTAGCAGTTTATAGTGGACCTGTTCATAAAATCAGTTTCCAGGGAGTCAGATTAACAATCACCTAGGACATACATGGACAGAGAACTAGGCGAACCTCTGAACGCTTCTGGTTAGGAACACCCAGACCAGTGATTTGTCAACAGCCTGAGGCACTGCCAAGAGAAAGATGAGGATTTTCCTTGCTGAGTAAGTTATATTCTAGACAAGCGTGCAGTGGGGATTGTGGGCTGGGCACTCAAGGCCTCAGGTGAGGCACGGTGCACCCCAAAGGCCTTCTTCCCGACAGCAGGCAAATGCGCCAAAACCATTTTTTGTAGAAATGGTATTGGCTGATTACTCAACCGCTTTCAAACACGTTGTTGTGTTGCAGCACTGCACAAGCTACGCTGACAGTGAGCTGACCTCAGAACACCACTGCAGAACGTATAACGGGAAAGTGTCAATACCTCGGGAAGAGAGAGCCGAGTAAATACATGGCATCTTGTAGCTTATGTAAAGTTTCTTGGCCTTTAGCCTGCAAAGAGTATGAATTTGCTCAATGTAAGACCATGGACTATTTTTTATACCATGACCTAATTTTAAAGGTCTGAAATGATTTGATTTTGAAGTTTGCCCCTGTGCTGGAGTGCCAGTATATATAACGATGGATTTGGATGTAAACTGTATTTCTAAGGAAATCCTAGTGTTTAATGAGCTTTATAATATAATTTAAAAACCTTTAAGCTGCTGAAACACTTCCTATTTTTAAGAGACGTGAAATGCAGTATAGGGTTTTTTTTTCTTTTAATCTTCAAACCCAAAGATGCGCTATTAAAGAGTTCCTCTAATCTTAAATTTGATACTTGACACAAATACAGTTAAACTGGTGTACCGAAGAAGAAGAAGTGGGAGGAGAGGAGGAGGAGGAGGAGGAGGAGGAGGAGGAGGAGGAGGAGAGGAGGGGTTGTGGCTGCAGCTGTGCAGTTCCCCTAACCACACATCCATTCCATTAGCAAATATTCCGTGAGCATCCAAGAGGACTTTGTGCTAGGAACTGTGCTAACTGCTAAGATAAAAATGGTGAGAAAAACAGGGGGAATGGACCAAAACAAAATATAATGCCCAAGAAGAGTGAAGGATCTACTTTTCTATACTGTCAAATGGAAATATAATGCAAGCCACATATGTGATTTCTAATTTGCTAGTAGCCACATTAAAAAGTACAAGGAAACAGTGAATTGATTTTAATATCGTTCGTTTAATCCAGTCTATCCAATATTTCAAAACTCAGCAGGCAATCACTTTAACTACTGTCAGTCTGAGATTTCCTCATTCTTTGCATTCTTCTTTTTTTTCTTTCTCCTGCACCAAGTCTTCAAAATCCAGTGCATGGTGGATACTTGCCACACGTTTTAGTGTGGATTAGCCACATTTCAAACACCCCAGAGCCACACGTGGCTGGGAGCTGCCGAGTTGGACAGGGTGGGTCTAGCTGGAGAGACAGCTCATGGGAATAAGTGATGCTGTTAGCTGGAATCTAGGGGAGGAAGAGCAGAGGATTAGGAGACTGACTCGGCAGCACGGAGCTAGGAGCCCTCAGAAATGGATTTTCCTCGCAGAGACCCCACTCACCTGCTAGGTGAGTCCATGAAAGTTAATTTGCCTCTCCGTGTTTCAATGTTCTTGTCTGTAAAAGAAATGGTAGCTGCAAGATCAACTCTCCACAGAAATAAATATGCAGGTATTAAGAGTTTAAGGACTGGGGCTGGCGCCGTGGCTCACTTGGTTAATCCTGTGGCGCTGGCATCCCATGTGGGCGCCAGGTTCTACTCCCAGTTGCTCCTCTTCTAGTCCAGCTCTCTGCTGTGGCCCAGGAAGGCAGTGGAGGATGGCCCAACTGCTTGGGCCCTGCACCTACATGGGAGACCAGGAAGAAGCACCTGGCTTCTGGCTTCAGATCAGCGTAGCGGCCATTTTGGGGGGTGAACCAATGGAAGGAAGACCTTTCTCTCTATCTCTCTCTCTGTCTATAACTCTACTGTCAAATAATTTAAAAAAAAAAAAAGAGTTTAAGGACTGAGGATATTATCGAAGTGTGTGTGTGTGTGTGTGTGTGTGTAGACAGTAAAGATAAACCAACAAGTGGAAATTGAAAGACTGCTGGGGCTGGTGCTGTGGCACAGCTGGTTAAAGCCCTAGCCTGCAGCACTGGCATCCCATGAGAGTCCTGGTTCAAGTCTCAGCTTCTCCACTTCCTATCCACCTCCCTGCTAATATGCCTGGGAAAGCAGCAGAGGATGGTCCAAGTTGCTGGGCCCATGCACCCACATGGGAGACCTGGAAGAAGCCCTTGGCCCCTGGCTTTGGATGGGCACAGCTCCGGCCATCACAATCATTTGGGGAGTGAATCAGAGGATGGAAGACCTCTTGCTCTTTCTGTCTCTACCTCTCTCTGTGGCTCTTTCAAATAAATAAAATAAATCTTTAAAAAAATAAATTAAAAGACTGTTTTGAATTGGGGGAAAATAAATTAGCTTAGAGTCTCTCTTCATAGCTCACATCAATGGAACCTCTATATAGATTTTCAAATAAAATATAAGAAATTAAAGCATAAAAACTGTACTGCGGATGCTCCTGAACTTAAAATGAGGCAATATTCCAGTAACTGCATCCTAAGTTGAGAATAGTGTAGGTCAACAAAGCATTAAACATTCCTAAGGTACTGAGAGCTTAGTCCCGCCTGCCTTAAATGTGCTCAGAGCACTCACAGCGGCCTACACTTGAGCATCCTGAGACAGCATTGCACCACACAGCACAGCCCAAGAACGGATCAAAATTCAAAACTCCAAGGACAGTCTCTGCGGAATACTGCACACCCTGGTGAGTTTGGAAAATTCTAGGTCAGTCCACCATTAAGTTGGGATCACTCTTATCAAAATGTTCTACATAAAGGATCTCTGTGAGTGAGATCCCAGTGGAAAGAAGGGGCTGTTGAAGAAGGGTGTACGTCTCTCTGAAGGGAGGAGAGAACTTCCACTTGGCTTATGGCCCCATCTAAATACTGACAAGAGGTTTCCATAGCCTTGGCAGCTCATGTCAAGAGCCTCGGATGATCACTGACATCATAAATAAGAGTGTCAATTGTTAAATCAACAACAGGAGGCACTGTGTACTTACTCCCCATGTAGAACCTCTGTCCTTAATGAGTTTTACTATGAGAATTAATGGTAAAACTTGTATTCAAACAATGCTTTATACTTTGTGTGTCTGTGTGGGTACAAACTGTTGAAATCTTTACCTAGTATAGAGTTGGTCTCCTGTATATAAAGTTAATTAAAAATGAATCCTACGGCCAGCGCCATGGCTCAACAGGCTAATCCTCCACCTTGCGGCGCCGGCACACCGGGTTCTAGTCCTGGTTGGGGCACCAGATTCTGTCCCAGTTGCCCCTCTTCCAGGTCAGCTCTCTGCTGTGGCCCGGGAGTGCAGTGGAGGATGGCCCAAGTGCTTGGGCCCTGCACCCCATGGGAGACCAGGAAAAGCACCTGGCACCTGGCTCCTGCCATCGGATGAGGGCGGTGCGCCAGCCGCAGCGCGCAGACCGCGGCGGCCATTGGAGGGTGAACCAACGGCAAAAGGAAGACCTTTCTCTCTGTCTCTCTCTCACTGTCCACTCTGCCCGTCAAAAATAAATAAATAAAAATAAAATAAAATAAAAATGAATCCTAATGAAGAATGGGATGTGAGAGGAAGTAGGAGGTGGGATGGGAGTGGGGTTGGGAAGGCGGGTGTCAGGGGAAGAACCACCATATTACTAAAGCTGTACCTATGAAATCCATATTCATTAAATAAGAGCTTCCTTTAAAAAAATTCTCTTTAGCAGGAAGAACTTTGAGGACTAAAATGTTTGAAGGAATCTCAAGTAAAAAAGACCAAAAGCTATAACTATGTCAAAATGCTAAGCTCTCTTATGAAAATAAGAATTTAACTAAAATTTTTAAAACAGAATCCGGGGGAAAAGTTGTCACAACTATTATCTCCAATGACTCAATTCTTTATTCCTTATATGTGCAAACTCAAGAATGAGAATACATTGAGACACCCAGATATAAATGAGCAAAGAGCAGGAACAAATGCCTCCCCAAAATGTTCAAATCTGCCGGAAATTGACTATTGTAAAGAGGTTCCAACTTGGCCCCATTCCATGAGTCCTTAACAGCAAGAGTTCACAATTCGGTATCACGCCATATAAACCTGCAGATCTTCACTGTGCAGCGGCCAAGGGCTCCAGCCAGGCAGGCGGCGCCTTCATCTCACTTCAACCCAGCGAAGCTCTGACGGAGTCCTTCTGTGCTGGTGGTCGGATCTGGAGGAAAGAAAACAGAGATACCTCCTCAGAGGTTCAGAGGCTGCTGAAGGAGGCAGCCAGTGACGGAGCTGGCGTGAGGGGCACCTGCCGGGCACGGCCAGGACGCCAAGAAGCATCTTCAAGTCTGCCCCCAGACACGCAGGTTCTCTGGCTGCTGTGATCTGAGCATGCCCACAGAGCCTGTGTCCAAGCCTGAGTCCCTGGGGGCAACAGTGCTGGCAAGTGGGGCCCTAGGACAGGCCCTCCGTCCATGCCACCCATGTGACTGCTGTGGGAGTGGGTTCCTTATAAACTGGGGAGCGAGGCCCGCACTTCCCCTCCCTCCAGGGCATGGTGCAGTAGGAAAGCCCCAGCCAGGTGGACTTTGCAGCCTACAGAATGGTGAAGCGATACACCTTTGTTGATTATAAACTGCCCCATCAGTAGCATTCGGCGCTAGCCACACAAATCGGACGAACCCAGTCTACACTCGCTGGGAGTACAGGGAGAGGCGATCTGTGTGTTCCTCTGGGTGGTGGAAGGACATGAGGACGGAGCTGTGACTAAGGGTGTAACCAAGCGGCCAGGTGCCGCTTCTGCTCAGAGGCAGCATCCTGCATTCGAGTCCTGCCATTTCCATTCTGTAGATGCTGAAGGGCCCTGCTCTTACACCAGAGACCCACATCACCTGCTGAAAATCGATGCATCATTGAGAGGAATCACAGATGAGACTGGCAACCACCGGTGCCTAAGTTTGTGGTTCAATAAACATGGGTACAGCCACTTAATGCAGTGCCATGCTACTATGGAAAAGTATATCTACACATACACAGAAGATCTCACAGAATCTAGCCAAGAGGAGACAGCTTACAAATATCCCTTTAAAACGCAGGTTTATTTATGTTTCTATTTACACACATATCCGCACATAGGCCACACTCGAGGGGTACTTAGTAGATTTTATTTCTGAGTGGTAGCATTACCATTGATTAATACTTCCTCTTTGCTTATCTGTATGTGCTAATTGCCCTACGATGGCCATATATGCCTGTTGGAATAAGAAAAACAAGGAAGGCCATTTTTAAAACAAACAAATGGGCATGCCACATTGGCAGAACAACATTTAAATTTAAATTCGGCCTGGTTGTTGTTTTCTGAGTGCTTTGTGTATGCTTCCTAGTGGGCTAAGAACCCCATAGGGATTTGCTTTGGCCTCCTACTAGCCTTGTGAGATGGTTGTCCCAGGTCAAAGCAGAGGGAAGCAGCCTGCTGTGGTTTGAATATTTGTCCCCTTGAACTCTGAAACCTTAAGAGAGTGGACGCTTATTCCCCTGATGGTGCCTGGAGACGGGGTGATGAGATTTTGAAGCGGGTCATTAGGGTGGGACCCTGTGATTGAATACTGGTGACTTTATTTATTTATTTACTTATTGTTTTATTATTTGACAGGTAGAGTTATAGATAGAGAGAGAGAGACAGAGAGAAAAGTCTTCCTTCCGTTGGTTCACCACCCAAATGGCCACCACGGCTGGCGTTGTGCCAATCCAAAGCCAGGAGCCAGGTGCTTCTTCCTGGTCTCCCATGCGGGTGCAGGGCCCAAGCACTTGGGTCATCCTCCACTGCACTCCTGGGCCATAGCAGAGAGCTGGACTGGAAGAGGAGCAACCGGGACTAGAACCTGGTGCCCATATGGGATGCTGGTGCCGCAGGCAGAGGATTAAGCAAGTAAGCCACAGTGCTGACCCCTACTGATGACTTTATAAGACAGAGACGCATAGACCCCCCCTCTCTCCATGCACTGCCATGCACTGATGCCCTGCACCACCTCGGGACTCTGCTCCAGGCACACTGCCCTCAAAGGCCATTCTTCTGGGCCTCCAGGCCTGGACTCTGAATCTCCAGAACTCTGTTATGTGTGTTGTTTGAAAGGCAGAGTAACAGAGAGTGAGAGGGAGAGACAGAGAGATTTTCCATCTACTGCTTCAGTCCAGAAATGGTGCAACACCAGGAGCTGTGTCAGGCCAAAGTCAGGAGACCAGAACTCAATCCGGGTCTCCCACACGGGTGGCTGGGACCTCAGCACCTGGGCCATCATCCATGCCTTCCCAGGTGCCTTAGCATCTTCCCATCCTGCAGCTGGATGGGAGCCCAGCACTCTGGTAGGGGCTGCTGGCGTCCCATGCTGAAGCTTTTTTTTTTTTGACAGGCAGAGTGGACAGTGAGAGAGAGAGACAGAGAGAAAGGTCTTCCTTTGCCGTTGGTTCACCCTCCAATGGCCGCCACTGCCGGCATGCTGCGGCCAGTGCACCGCGCTGATCCGAAGGCAGGAGCCAGGTGCTTCTCCTGGTCTCCCATGGGGTGCAGGGCCCAAGCACTTGGGCCATCCTCCACTGCACTCCCGGGCCACAGCAGAGAGCTGGCCTGGAAGAGGGGCAACCGGGACAGAATCCGGTGCCCCGGCCGGGACTAGAACCCAGTGTGCCGGCGCCGCAAGGCAGAGGATTAGCCTGTTGCGCCACGGCGCCAGCACCCCATGCTGCAGCTTTAACCCGCAATCCCTAAAATTCTCTCTTAGTCTGCTTTCCATCAACTTTTCAAAATCCTCTCATAGATGCTAGGGAAGGCTGAGGATTCCCTGGGAGCGCCGGACGCTTGGAAGGGCATGGAAGCATCCCCCCAGCACAGACCGGGGGGGGGGGGGGGGGGGAACAGCCCCGCGGACACCTTGGGGCTCGGTTTGCAGCCTCCAGAGCCGCAGGAGCAGCCGGGGCTCTGATCTGCACGTGGTGATTTGTTACAGCAACCACGGGACGCTGAGATGCCCACCTCGCCCGAGCTCAGGGGAACAGAGCCAGCGTCGACAGGCGCCCGCCCCTCTAGCGCTGCCTCGTGTCACTGCATGCACAGCAGTGAGAATTAAGAGCGAATTGGGGGCGGCGCCAGCGTTCGGGTGTAGCGGGTGAAGATTTTAGATTGAACATGGGGTCTGATCTCACCCAGGAGGCACAGCGTGGGAGAAGCCCCTCGACGGGCAATCAGCCAAGGAGCTCATGCGTGACCTGGGAGATGACGACGGCTTCGTCCTGGTCATCTTTCACCGCTGGTCATCTTTGTGCTTTTCAGTGAGTCTGTGTTACTTGTTATTGTATTAGTTGTTTTCAACTCTAAAAAGTGTGGAATACAACTAACCAATAATGCAGCAAGAAAGCCATTAATAATCGCCCACCGAACCAATCGATTCCACCCCATGCTTTGCCTTTTTCAGTGGAGAAAACACACCTGAAGGTGACTCAGTTCAAAGCAGCTGTGCGGTGGCAGTGTGGCTCTGCCGCAGGCGTTCTCCTGCGTTCTCCTCTCCCGCGTTCTCCTCTCCTGGGACATCCCTGCAGAGACAGGACTCCAGCTCCAGGGACTGGGAGCATCCTCCCCAGTGACACAGCAGGCATAAAGAAGTGGTGCCTGTCCTGCCCCAGCCCTGCAGGGGTCACAGCAGTGTCCCAGGGCCTCCCTCCCCAGCAATGTTGAGCTGACATCCTTGCAGCAGGAGTGAGCAAACAGCTGAGAGGATGTATCAGAGGTTTCTAAGGGCAAGAAGGAAAAGAGGACATGGCGGGCAGCCTGGTGTCCCCTAAAGTTCACGTCCCCTGGGAACTTCCCAGTGGGACCTTATCTGGAAATTGTTGGGTTTTTTCCAAATGTAATTAAGGTAAGAATGGAAATGAGGTCATTCTGATTGGAACGGCCCCTAAATGTGATGAGAAAAGCCTTGGAAGACAGAACAAGACACGGTGACGTGGGAAAGGTTAACGCTGTGAAGAGAGAGGTGGAGGTTGGAGGGAGGCGGCCACGAGCCAAGGAGTGCCAAGGAGCGCCAGGAGCGGAAGGGAACGATGAGAGAGCTCTCCGACGCCCGGATCTCCAGAGCTAGGAGGGAAGAGACTTCTGCTCTGGAAGCCACCGGATGTGTGGTTACTTGTTCTGGGAACCCTAGGATAGGAGACCGTCCCACAGGGTAGGGTGAGGACAGAGTCAGGGGCAGGGTGGGAAAGTCTTCACCAATAAGATGCTCTGGAGCAGAGGTGCTGGGGGAGAGAACCACGCCAGGAAAGTGGCTTCCTGCGAGAGGGACAGGCACTGCACAGGCCCGGGAGAAACCCGATAACAGGAGAGAGTGAGGTGAGTTCCGGACCTCCTTTGGAAGGTCACTGATCCCAATGGCAGAACGTCCTCTCCCATGACTGATCACCTTCCAAAGGCCCTGCCTCCAAACACCGTCAGATACTTCTGGAGGAACACGAACCCTCAGAGCAGGGTGAGGATGCTGCCTACCCATGGGGTTCAAAGGTCTCCCCATGTAGAGCGTGGGACTGTGACTCACGGGGACGCGAGGTCTCAGGCTCCTCAGAGAGTTAGCGATTGGGCAGGAGCCAGGTGCCACCCTCCCCAATCCACAACACTCTTCCTGATCCCACACCGTCCTTCTATCCCAGGCAGGCACAGGGATGGGCATAGCCAGGCCACAAACAGCTTCTCCCTGGTTGTCAAGGGCTCAAGGTCTCAAAGCTCAGCCAAAACTGTGCTCTTCTCCCAACTTTTGCAGAAACTTCCTGATGGCTAGTGTCCCAGTATTTGTCAAGACATGGTCAGCTGCCTGAGAATCTTCTATGCCCATTGTGGAATTTTCACAAAGTCACAAATTGGCCCAGTTGTTTTCTTTCTCCAGGCCAAAATTCTTCCACCTGTAAAAATTACAGTCTTTCTTTGCTTGTTTATATTTTGGAATTTTGAAACCATGCATTGCTATGACATTTTAAGTAGGTATTGAAAATATATTGTTAAGCACTTAAATAATTTCAGGTATGTATTTTCCTGAAGCAGCATTGTCCAACAGAAATACAACTAGAACATCGTATGCAATTTTAAAGTGTCTAGTAGCTGCAAATTAAAGAGTGGAGAGGAACAGGTGATTTTTTTGCATTAATATATTTTATAAGGCAATACATTTAAGATACGATCATTTCAACACATAGCCAATGTAAAAACATTGATGAGATACTTTACATGCTTGTTTTCCTGTGAAATCTTTGAATTCTAGTATGTATTTTCACTTACCGTACATCTCAATTTGGACTGGCTACATTTCATTTCAAGTTCGCAGTAGCCACAAGTGGCTAATAGCTAGCATGTTGGACAGAGCAGTTCTAGAGTATTGAATAAGTGCTTTAACTCTATCATGTCAAAGCCTTGAAATTCAGATTTAGCTCATTTAATTACAGAAATTTTCTCCCATGTAGTGTAATTGGCACAGCCAGTCCTATTGTCAACTGCATCAGCCAAAGTTAACTTAGCACCTGAGGGAAAGTCTGGCTTTATTTCAAAATGTAAGATGTGTTAATATACAGCTCTGCTAACCTTCTCATTCGTGAAGTCAAATTGTAAGAGAGATGGATGGTTGGATATATAGATGGTGGATGGACGGATGGATGGATGGTAGATACATAGGTAGGGAGGTAGATAGCACATAGAAAGGTAGATGACAAATGATAGATATATATGTAGACATATAGATGATAAATTAGATACCTTCTCATTCATGAAGTCAAATTGTAAGAGAGATGGTTAGATATATGGGTGGGTGGATGGATGGATGGACAGATGGAAGAAAATGATGACTAGATAGATGATCGATAGTAGATAGAAAGATGACAGGTGACAGACAAATCATAGATTAGATAGTAATAAATAGATATATCCTAATTCAATCAAAAACAGAGAGGTAGAGCTGAGACTTACCCTTGCGTGTGTTTGATGCCCAGATGAAATAACGTACCGCTACCTTCCAGATTTCTCATGGCAGCTCCTTTGTTTGAGTTTCACAGAATTCCTCCCTTTGTTCAATGTCTCTGAGGCAAGATGCAGGATGAAGAACAAGACTCCTTTCACACAGTGGGAAAAGGAGAACGGCGGGTGAGAGAGGCACACTGGCAGAGCGCACACAGCCTTACGACCGGCCGTTCTTGGGCAGGCACCAGCACAGGTCGGGAAGGACTTCCTCAAGTAAGCCACTGCCTCCAAATTCTCCCTGTAGCCCCAGGGAGTCCACACTCAGCTTGAAGGCTGCTGGGCTAATGGGCCCCAGGCTCCCTCAGCCTAGCACACCTCTCCATGGACAGGCGGAAGGGCCGTGGTTCTAATCTAGCGTCTGCTGACAACTCGGGGTGGTGCATGAGGGACCTGGATCTGAAGACACTATCTCAACCTCATCACTTGCATGAAAGGTGATTGTGGGCAAGATGCTTCACCCCTCACTTCGCTCATCCGTAAACTGAGAGATCAGAAACTTAGTCCGTGGCACCCTCACGAGGACTACGTAGGGTAGCTCCCTGAGCGCATGCACCAGATTCTTTTCTCCCAGCTGCTCAGGCTGGGAAGTTCAAGATGAAGGTGCCAGCAGGGCTGGTCAGCTGGTGAGGTCCAGGCTCTGCTGCCACGGTGGAGCCTTCAGTGCTGCGTGCCCCAGAGAGGCGGAGCTCTGTGTCCTTGGGCAGAGGGCTTGAAGCCCCTCCATGAAGCCCCGTCTTAGGGTGCCTACCACTCATCGTGCAGGCAGGGGCCTCGTGTCTCCATCACCTCCACAGGCCACACTTGGCAGTGCTGCTCTGGTGGGTGTAGGTGGCAGCTTGAGCTTGGGAGAGGAGAAAACCACCCAGACTACAGCAATTCCCTTCCACCCCAGCTGCCCCAGGCCGTTGGCCTGTGGCTTCCAAAGTGCCGGCACGTGCTCTGTTTGCAAGCACAGACATCTCATCGCCGTGGAGGAAGTTGTTCATAGATGAAAAGGATGTGAGTCTCAAAGGGAAGAACTGTGGCCAGGCTCACACCCAGGCAGCAGTACGTTCATGGCCAAGGAAGTGTGTCGGGAGGGGCTGGGGTGAGGGGAGCCCACAGCTTTTCACCGTTCCTTGCCCTGGTTCACAGCTCCAGCACCAGGTCTTTGTCTGCAGTAAGCCTGGGCAGGCAGTGCCCGCCAGGCCCCCCATTGCCCCGACCCATCGCCCGCCAGTCCCAGACCTCAGGCACTGCGAAGTCAGAGCCAGTGCCCAGCTCGAGTCTCTGCAGGGGAGGGAAATGCAATGTGCCATGTAAATAAGCGGAGCGGCCAGGCAGGGCCTCCAGAAGCTTCCTGCTTAAGGTGGAGGCAGTCTTACACGCTGACAGCCAACAACAGCTGTCAGAGAATCGTCACGCCCGGGCTCTCAGATAGCCCCAGACACACAGGGCCGCTGGGGGTGGGCGCTGCCCAGGCAGGGAGCTGGCAAGGACAGCCGGCTGCTCCCAGAGAAGGCTCCCAGCTGCTCAGTTCCTGCTGTGTGCAACCAACAAGCCCAAAGCTCCAAATTGTGCCGGGTGGGGATGGCACACACAGGCTTTGGGAGAGCGAGAGAATGGCCCACACTTGCCTGAGACAGAAACAGGGATGGATGAAGCACAATGAACCCAAATCCTTGGGACAGCCACTCCTATGGATTAGCTGACTTCCCTGGAAAAGCCTACAAGGACAAGAAACTTGGGGGGGGGGGGCAGTCGCTGTGGCATAGCGGGTGAAGCCACTGCCTGAAGTGCCGGCATCCCATGTGGGCGCCTGTTCGATTCCTGGCTGCTCCACTTCCGATCCAACTCTCTGCCTATGGCCTAGGAAAGCAATAGAAGATGGCCCAAGTGCTTGGCCCTGCACCCACATGGGAGACCTGGAAGAAGCTCCTGGCTCCTGGCTTTGGATCAGCACATCTCCAACCATTGAGGCCAACTGGGGAGTGAACCAGCAGATGGAAGACCTCTCTCTCCCTCTGCCTCTCATTCTCTCTCTGTGTAACTCTGACTTTCAAATAAATAAATAAATCTTGAAGGAGAAGGAGGAGGAGGAGGAGAAGGAGGAGGAAGA
Source organism: Sylvilagus floridanus (assembly GCA_949820135.1). NCBI lineage: Eukaryota > Metazoa > Chordata > Mammalia > Lagomorpha > Leporidae > Sylvilagus > Sylvilagus floridanus. The sequence continues at coordinate 159,985,349 of OX463241.1, read as the reverse complement.
GGAGAAGGAGGAGAAGGAGAAGAAGAAGAAGAAGAAGAAGAAAATGTTTGGGCCAGAAGTGTTGTGGCCTCTGGATGTTGTTGGACTTGGGGACATTTGCATATTCATGATGGAGTACCTTGGGCTGGGATCCACATCTAAACACATAAACTTGTTTATGCTTCGTACACACTTTATACACACAGCCTGGAGGTAGCTTTAGACAATATTTTCAGTGTGCTTGCATTTTGACCGTGATCTATCACAAGCGGTCTGGTGTGGATATTTTTCCACTCGTGGCACTGTTTTGGCACTCAAACATATTGGATGTGGGAGCATTTTGGATTTCAGATTTTCGGATTTGGACTGTTCAATGTACACTTCTGTGGAGCGAATCGGAGCACAACACACGCAGGTGAAGCAGGGTTCCATGGCAGGGCTGGTGTGGCTTGATTGGGACACACAGTTCTGTCCAGCCACAACCAGTGCTCCTGCTGCCCTGTGGTGCTCCCTCTGAGTGCTCACACCATGCTGGGACATCGGGCTGGCTTCCTGCATGAGTGCAGGGTGAGTTGAGCTGGACCAAGCGGGGCCACTGCAGTGGTCACACTGTGCCGGCTTCTGTGCTCTGAGCAAGCTCCCAAGAAGGGAAGACTGTTACCTCTCCTGTGTAAACAGGATCCTGATCATCCCCAGAGCCTCAGCTCGGGCAGCCCTTCCCTGGCCTGTGCTCCAAAGCTTCAGTTCCCTCCAGGCCTGGGCAGGGCTGCCCCATGGCTCTACCTGCATCTGTGTCTCCCTCATCAATTCCTGACTCGAGCCCAGCAATGTCACTCACTGTGTTGAGTCACTGTGAAAGGACTGCCCAGCAGGGAAACAAAGGGACCATGAGGATGGCGCCATTGGCTTGGGCTGGCCACTTCCCTGAGGACTCTGCTATGTCCAATGTCCCTGGCTTGCCAGGGCCACAGCGGGCATGCTTCTCTCATGGCCATTCCACCCTCCTTCCTGACTCTCCCCTCTTGCCAATCTTGCCTTCCTGTAGGCCTTGGTGTGCCCCAAAGAGTTTCTGTATCTATGCGCACATACGTGCTCCCATCTGAATCTTTTCTGCATAAATGCACTAGACTCCAGCCTGTGCCAGGCACCACGCTGGGTGCTGGCTTGCAGCAGAAAATCACCAGTCTGGTCCCTGACTGCACACAGCTGGAGCTCAGCGGGGAGACCTTAGACACAGAAACAACAGATTCCTGCAAGAAGAGGCACCTGGGTCCCTAGGAAAGCTGTGGGCGGGGCTGCAGAGGCGGGCGGACATTGGGCAGAAACAGCAGGGAGGAGTGGCAGAGGCGTTCCACCCAGACTCGGACATCAGCAAGCCAGGTGAACGCGAGTTCGCCCATCCATTAACAGACCACGTGTCCAGCGCTCCAGATCCGGTTCTCCAGAGTTCTAGTGCAGATCAACTCGCCAGCACAGGAAGAGTCCTTACTAGACACGGGGCTGCCGTTGGCCCTGGCTGCTTGCAGACCCCTAGCTGGGACCTGCACTTACTGCCCCCCCAGCGACACCTGCAACTGCTCTGCGACACGAGCCCTGTTTTTATCCCCATTTCTCAAATGAGAACCGTGAGGCTTGGAGAGGCCAGCGGCCACTCAGGCTCACTGAGCTGTGCAGGGGTTGCACTGGGAACGCGTCCAGATTTGTACAACTCCAGGCCCAGGAGCTTCCAGGGCATCCCCCGCCTGTCTGCAGCTGGGAACAGCAGCCTCTGCCTGAACTCGCCTTCCTCCAGCACGGGGTGCACAAGCTCGGGCAGGCTTCTAGCTTGAGGTGTTCACGTTGCACTCCAGAGCCTGGTCAAACCCAGCTCCGCCATTCCCTGTCTTCAGAACCTTGGCCAAGGTCTCTGTTTCTCTGATGGATCTTCAGCTGCCCCACCTGTAAGGCTGGGTAAAGACGATCAGCTCCAGAGTAGTTCCTTCCCCAGTCCACCCACCAGAACACAGCATTCCTTATTAAGCAACTCTGTCTGTTGCCTTACTCTTCTTTTTTTAAAGATTTATTTTATTTATTTGAAAGTCAGAGTTACACAGAGAGAGAAGGAGAGGCAGAGAGAGAGAGAGAGGAAGAGAGAGAGAGAGAGAGAGAGAGAGAGAGAGAAAGGTCTTCCATCTGCTGGTTCATCCCTCAATTGGCCACAACAACCAGAGCCAGGAGCCAGAAGCTTCCTCCAGGTCTCCCGTGTGGGTGCAGGGGCCCAAGCACTTGGGCCATCTTCTACTGCTTTCCCAGGCCACAGCAGAGAGCCGGATCGCAAGTGGAGCAGCCAGGTCTCAAACTGGTGGCCATATGGGATGCAGGCACTGCAGGCGGCGGCTTTACCCGCTGCACCATAGTGCCAGCCCCACATTACTCTTCCTTTCACGCCTAGCCTCCTTCTACATGGTACAAAAAACACCCGAAATCCTGCGATCTCTCAGTCATGTTGCGTCTGGACCACATTACATTCAGGAGTTCCTCCTTGCTCTGTGCTGCCCTCAAATTGGCTTGCATGGCCTGTAAACTGATCGTTAAATTTTGCAAGCTGGAATTGACATTGACACCATGGAAATCACCAAGCACTATAATTTTTGTCTTGTTTTCACTTTTTGGGCAGCTGGTTCACCAGCACAGCATTACTCTTACCTGCCTTTTCCTGTGCAAGTGCTAGGCTCTATAGGTTTACACAATGACACGTGGCTGGCAGTGGGGAGGTTATACCTGCCCCTCAGCTTTGAGCTCTCTGGGCCCCTGTGTGGCATGCCGTGGTGGAGGAGCCGCATTCTGTCTGATCTTCAGCTTCGTCCCTCCTCCTTTCTCCTGGAATCTGTCGAGATTCACACCCTGGACAGGTGTCCAACAGGGAGGATGGTGGTTTAAGTCTATTGGAGTGACCACCAACTTCCCTATGCCACAGCAGCCCCAGGGACGACTCAGGGACCATCCCCTGCTGTACTTGGGCCCAACACAGCACATGTCACACTTGCTCTCTGAGCACCACCTGTGATAGACTCAATGTCACCTCAGCCAGGTGCCAGCACTCACCCATTCCCCCCCCCCCACAGGTCCTCATATTAGGAGGTTTTCTGCCCTTGCCTTCCTCAAAGGTTCAGCCCTAGGAACCCCACCCTTGAACCCCTTACCTGCTGGCCTTCCACAGCCCTAAACCAGAACGTCTGGTTCAAGGCTCTTCATTGCCCTTGCCAGGGAAGGCTAAGGGGCACCGGGGAAGCCCATGCAGCTACCATTCGACCTTCACTTTGATACAACGTCTTCTGTTCCACGTCAACTTTGGTTAGACTCAAGGAAGTTTAAGGGCAAATCCTGCTATCACTGTAACGATCGCATTATGAGATCACATCTGTACCTGGCGTGGTAAGCAAGGTGATTTGTCACATCTATTTTGGTTCCTTGTGTGGCCCAAGGCCAGTTCCAAAGTGGCAGCATTCTGAGAAGGGAAGTCACTGGGCCAAGGTCACCTAGCTCATGAGTGATGGAGCCAGGAATAGAATCCCGGTCTCTGCTCCAGCCCAAGTCCCCAGCAGGAGACTCAGTGCTGCCTCCGAACCTGGGCTTCTTGGTCATCTTCCAGTCCCGACAGACCCAGCTTTCTTCCTGCCTCCTTCCTTCCACAAATACTGACTGAGCACCTGTGGTGTGTCGGATGCTGTGCCGAGAACGCAGGTTCGCTTCTGCCCTCACGGTGAGGACAGTCAAAGCTCCGTTATTAGCAGTGGCCTCCTGTTTCATGATTGTGATGGATATAGTCGGTTCTCTGTAAGTGTCTTATCTACTTATTTTCACTTTATTGAAAGACTGAGAGAGAGAGAGAGATTCTATCCAGTGGTTCACTTCCCAAATGCCCATAACAGCCAGAGCTGGTTCAGGATGAAGCCAGGATTTTGGAACTCAATCTGGTTCTCCCACATGGGACCCAAGCACTTGAGACGTCATCCCCTGCATCCAAGGGTGCACATTAGCAGGAAGCCGGATCAGAAGTAGAGGAGCCAGAACTCTAGCCATGCATCCAATATGGGATGCGTGGTGGCATCCTAACCGCTGTGCCAACTGCTGGACTTGGGAAAAGCCCATCTGAAAAAGATCTTCCCTTTGCCTATTTCACACTAATAAAACATCTTGTCCCTCCAGACCTTTTGAGAATCAGAATTCTCTACATATGCCTGGAGAAAGACACTCCTGAGACCATACCAGGAACACTCAAGACACCACCTAGAGGGAGCAAAAGGCTGTGAGCACAGGGGTGAAGTCAGGTGGAGCCCAAACCTGGATGGCCAGAGAGGAGCATTCTCTAAGTCAGACGCTGTCTACATAGTGTCACCTGCTCACCCTGCAGAGCCAGGCTTCCCAATCCCAGCTCATTGTTTTTCAAAGCACTTCTTCTTGTTTCAGAGAGTCCCACAGCTATCTTTTTCTAAAAGATTTATTTATTCATTTGAAAGGCAGAGCTACAGAGAGGCAGAGGCAGAATGAGAGAGAAAGAGAGGGAGAGAGAGAGGTCCTCCATCCAGTGGTCCAATCCCTAGATGGCCGCAACATCCGGAGCTGCACCTATCCAAAGCCAGGAGCCAGGAGCCAGGAGCTTCTTCTGGGTCTCTCATGCAAGTGCAGGGGCTCAAGGACTTGGGCCATCTTCTACTGCTTTCCCAGGCCATAGCAGAGACAGAGCTATAATCCTAAGAGCTAATATTTATTTCCCTAACAAGGACAATCTAGTGGTGACCTAGATTTTTTTGCCTGTTTTAACTCATTCCAAGTACTTCATAGAACCACGACCTTATAAGATTGAAATAATACCATCACCCTGTCGCTGTGGCTGTCGTTGCCCTGTGGCCACTATTGCCATTTCTGTTGTCATCAGATAAAGAGCATGGAAGGCAGAGACTATGACTTTCTGCGGCAAGATGCATCGCCTCTGCACTCATTCATTTTCTACAACCGATTATTCCAGGGCATGAGCCTGGATTCCTTTGTAATGTGAATAGTTAGCCTTATTGATCGGCTTCCTCACACGGCATTTCCGTGGAGGGTGACACATCCCATCTACATTTGCACTGGGCCAGCAATCAATAACCCTGATGATGTCCAGGAACCGCGAGGGCTAGACAGGAGCGAGGGGGTTGACAATGCATGTGTACACAGTGTCTTGGGATGTTGGCTACATTATAGGCACCCGGAGATCAGGAGAGCTGACTTCCCAATCAAGTAACATTTATTTCATTTCTGTTACTGCAGGTCCAGGGACTTCTGCCAATATCAGGCACTTAGCCAGCCCTGGCTGCAAGGGCGTCTGGGAAATGTGACAGCTGACTTTCCAGGCCCTACGAGAGAAGGCAAGGATGAAGCTAGCCGGGACAGGTGGCCTCTAAACCAGCCTATGGGGTCTGCCATGTCTGTGTTCAACAGCTAAGGTATGATGAGCATCCATGGCTCAGTCTCTGGGCTGGGAAACCCTGGAACAAAGCGCATCTCATCCCTGCATTTCCCAGTGGTTGTCACTCAAACTCAAGTCACCATGAGGGCTGGAAATCGGAAGAGTGGAATGGCATGGACATTTGCAAGGTGTCCAACGGGGGCTGAGAAAAGAACTGGCAGAGCACAGTGTTCTGAGCTGGCTCAGGAGGAAGGCAGTTCGCTGAGACTGCTCCACTAACAAGCCACTGGCTTGGTGGTACAGCAGAGCACAGCCGTATCTTGGTCATAGTCCGCGGGCTGGGAGATTCAAGATCCAGGCGGCAGGCGATTCAGTGTCTGGGAGGGGCTGGCTTCCTGGTTCACTGATGGCCGTCTTCTCACTGTGTCCTCACGTGGTGGAAGGAATGAGCATCTCTCTGGGGTCCAATTCCACTCACAAGCACATCCCCATCGTGACCAAAACCCTCCCAAATGGCCACCTTCACATACCACTGCACTGGAGATTAAGTCTCAACCCACGAATTCAGGGGCACGCAAGCATCCTGCTGTTAGCTCCACACCGGGAGTCTACAGCCGGAGGCAGCACCAGGGGAGGTGGGAAGGCCTCGACTTCTCGTGCTATGTGCTACAGTCCCAGCAGTACTGGGGAATGGTATATGCCCAGGGCAGGATCACAATCAACTTTCAAAAAGACACATTTTCTGTGGCCAGCACTGTGGCATAGTTGGCAAAACCTCTGCCTGCCAATATCCCACTGGGTGCTGGTGTGTGTCCCAGCTGCCCCTCTTCCTACCAGCTCTCTGCTGTGGCCTGGGAAAGCAGTGGAAGATGGCCCAAGTCCTTGGTCCCCTGCACCCGTGTGGGAGACCCAGAAGAAGCTCCTGGCTCCTGGCTTTGGATCAGCGCAGCTTCTGCCCTTGCAGCCATCAGGGGAGTGAACCAGCGGATGGAAGACCTCTCTCTCTCTCTCTCTCTCTCTTTCTCTGTACCTCTCCTTCTCTCTCTTTGTAACTCTGACTTTCAAATAAAATAAATAAATCTTTTTTAAAAAATGTCTTGTGTGACTGAGGGGTGGGTTCAGGTGCAGAGAGCAAGACCAGGATCTGGGCATCTCTCCCTCTCCCAGGCCCCTGTGTGGCTCTGCCTCCTTCTCAGCTGTGAGCCTTCAAGATGCTCACATGTGCACGTCTGTGACCCTGAACGAAGGAACTCCGTGCCTGAAGGTCTTCCCAAAAGTCTCTGATTGGCCTGACTTGGACATATTTCCTGGGGCAAAGTCCCAAGGTCAAAGTGGGGATGTTTGCTGAGTGAATGTCTGGGTGAGGGAGTGCGGTTGGTTCATCTCCACAACCTCCTTCTCCCTCCACATCACTCCCGCTGATGAACTCAGCACAAAGGACAGGACTGTGTTCACTGAACAGGTTACGGAATGGTGCCCAGACAATAGGAAAGACGGGACCCGAGCTCTCTGAATACTTTCTCTTGCCTCACCCGCCTAATCACCATTAATCAAAGAAACCCACGTGTGAGCCACATAGAGCAAAGCCGAGAGTGAGCGTTCGTGAAAATGAGCATTTGCAATCGTTGGTGTCATGACCTGGTAACAAGTACCAGCTCACCTGTGACTCGGCTCAGTGTTAGGATAGCTTATAAAGTTTCCGTGATGCCCTGCAGTTGCTAACAGGCCTCAGGCCCTGTGGCAAGATTCCTCTACAGGAACAGGCCCTGCACCCCTCAAGGACCAGGCCACGTGCCTGGGGGTCAGCTTGTGAAGTTCTCTCAAGTCACCGAAACGTGAGCAATGCACGCTTATTTCAGAATCTGGAGGAGATGCGTACAAACGTAGAAAAGGCATACATATCAAACATAACTTCCACTGCCCGAAACAACCACTATTAACATTTTATTTGATTTCTTTAATGTTCATTTTATTTTTTCTTACGCACATGCCGATACTTTTTAATTTTCTCTCCCTCAAACTCTTTTATGGGTGAATCAAACTTTTACTACCTCTTATAAATATTTACCACCTCTTGAAATTCTCATTCAACCTTGCAAGACGCTGCGCCTGTCCGGGAAGCATCCTTTGTTAAGTTGACGTAGAGATCTCTGTAATTTCAGATGAGATTGTTTTTGCACAGAGTTCATTACTGTTTCACAGGACACGAAGCCCTAAAATACGGACTTCTCATTGTTTTTCTTTATTTAATCAGGAGCTCTGGAAGGCAGGCCACGTGGAACGCGGGGGCCCGGTCTGAGTGTCAGCTCTGGCTCCCAGACCCGGCACGGCGTGGTCTGACTTCTCATTTGGAAAACACGCACACCGGGAATCAGAACTGGAAATAAATGGAGAACTAGGTCGTGTGTTTTACAGCGTGGGAGGATGAGATCCTGGGCACGTGGGCACAGCTCGGTTCCAGCACTTAGCTCAGAGGACTGTGATTTCGGGGGTGCACATTTGTTCCTCGCATTAGAGAGACATCTTTGCAGGGCAGGAGCCCCGCATGAAGCATCGCAGGTTTCCTCGGGGCTTGTAAGGTGCCAGGTACATAGAGACCACACCAGAACTGAACTCACCCGGTGTTACAGGGCTCCGCCAGGTAGTGGGTGACCCCTGGGTGCTAAGATGGAGCCGCTATTCTAACTGGATTATTTGACAGATGAATGAATTTTTTAAAAAAGGCAAGAAAGGCAGGAAAGGAGGAGGCAGGGAGGAATGGAGGAAGGGAGGAAGGAAATTAAGAGATTATCAGGTAATGAGTGTCTCTGGGGAAAAGTCAGCAGCCCTGGCTCCTGCCCCGGTACTTCATTTGCTGCGTGTGGTCTTGTGAGCTGCCGGGGAGAATCCATGCTGCTATGCTCTGGACACGGAGCCAGGCCCGCTTTCCAAATGCAGCTGCAGATTGGCTGTCTGAACGGCGCCCAGGAAGTTCAGCCGATGCCCGATGCCAGCCTCTTCTGGAATGTTCAGGCAGACAGGGGCACTCATCGTGTCGCTGTCGTGCCCTCAGTGGGGCACAGAAGACCCCTTACGGAAGGTGTGAACCACCCCTACGCCTCATCACCACACCCCCATCATTCCCCAAAGGCGGAACTTCCTCCCTTGGGGTTTTCTGCTGCTAGAAGGGCCCTGTGGACTTCCAGCCTGGAGCCCTGCAGAGCAGAGAGAGTCCCCTCTCTTGCAAACTCCCCCAGTGGTCCTGGCTTGGCCCTTCTGTTCTGTGCCCAGTGTCCTCCTGGTCACCAGGCAGATGGTCCCAAATCCACGGAGATTTTCTGATTGGCCACCGTCCCCCAAGTCCTCCCGTCCTGTAGCTCCAGACTTTTGACAAAGCTTCCCATGACAGCCCGTGGCGATGATGCTAGTGCCTGCACCGGCCTCGCCCACCAGACGGTAGCTTCACTGAGGGCAAGGTTCAAGCTTGATCCCTCTTCTCCACCGCGTGCTTTCGTGTGAGCCTGCATGCTGCAGGAGCTCAGAATCGTGGTGGACCACTAGCACGGTGTAGCAGCCCCTCTTCCCTGAATACACTTTGCTCAGGTGCCTTTCTGTAGCCTGCATTTATGACCTGGTTCTCCCAACACAGGAACGAGAATTCTCAAGGTGCTCAAGCTAACCAACTCAGATTACCCACAGCCTAGGGCTCCTTTCCCTAGGGCTGTATGAAGATGCAAACTTGGTGAGGTCCCGCACATCTCTCGCATAGACAGACCCACTGCTAGCCTCCTGCAGGGAACACCCTTCCAAGACTCCCCCCCCCCCGAAGCAGCAGGTGCAATTCCTGCTGGGTGGGTAGAGCTGTACCTGCCAGGGGAGGTCCGTGGAGTGGACGATCAGTCTGAGCAGAGGTGGCCGAGAGGGCTCGGACAAGATCCACAGCCGCAGGGCTGTTTACAAACATTCTGCAAGTCTGGTGCTCCTAGACCAACACAGGGAGCAGGTTCGGGGCTTGTGCCAGGCATGCAGCTGGAGGCTGTGCCAGCACATGGCAGAGTTGGAGAGGGGAACTTTCTAATCATCCTTTGCTCTGGCTGCCCACTTCAGTGATGCCCAGGGTAAAGAAAATAACTGTGACGGGAGGACCAAATGCTGACCCCGCCCCGACCACGCCCTGGGCATCCCTGAAGCCAGTGTACGTGGTCTGGATCACTTAATTCTTCCTCATCCTTTGGGGTCGATCTCAGTACTTAAGCATGTGGCAGCGAGATGACAAGCCAGGAGAGGGAGCTGGGCACTGCTGTGTGGCTCAGACTGAGAGGGGAATCAGAGACTGTCTCTTGCCTTTGTGGAATTTGCTGGAGGGGGTGGGGGAATGAGAGAGAGAGAGAGAGAGAGAGAGAGAGAGAGAGAGAGAGATGGGGGGGTGAATGATGGGAGGATGAGAAAGAGAGAGAGAGAGAGAGAGAGAGAATCATTGCAACACTGTTCTCAGCCACATTTCCCTGACCGCCTTCCTCCACCCCACATCTCCTGACCCACATCTGCCCCTGTGTGGTTTTGAGTAGCTCTTTTTTAAAAAATTATTTATTTCATTTGAAAGGCAGAGTTACAAAGAGGCAGAAGCAGGGGGAGCGGGGAAGAGAGAGAAAGAAAGATCTTCCATTCGGGTTCACTTCCATTGGGTTCATTCCCCGAATGGCTGTGCTGATGAGAAGCCAGGAGACAGGAGCCTCCTCCAGGTCTCTCACGTGGTGCAGGGGCCCAAGCACTTGGGCCATCTTCTACTGCTTTCCCAGGCCATAGCAGACAGCTGGATCAGCAGTGGAACAGCTGGGACTCGAACCATCACCCGAATGAGATGCCATAGTGGCTTTACCCACTATGCCACAGCTCCAGCCCTCTGAGCGGCTCTTTCCCAGGCCTTTATCCCCTGGAAGGCAAGCATAACCCCAGGCCACATCAGCCCTCCTGCTGTAGCTGCACTGTCCCACCAGCTGGAAGGGGAGCAGATTACCACCTGCGAATGGGAAACACAGAGACCCCTCCCCATAGGCTCACTCAGGCTGGGAAAAGACCCCAGGCTCCCACAGCAGGGCCAGCCTGAAGAGGGAGCCCACACTACAGGCTCATATTATCCTCCAGGAACAAAAGCACCAATGGATCCCTTATCTCACTTAAGTAGGTACCTCTGTCCTAGAAGACCTGTGTTGTGTAGATAAACACAGCGATTCAGAGAAATACAACAGAGTGCTGCAACATAACAAAGGGAGGAGTTGTAGCTGGGGAATGCAGAGAAGGCTTCCTGGAGGAGGAATTATTTTTCAGCAGCTATTCACTCTCTTCCCCTTCCTCCCACAAATGCATCTATGTCTCTGCCCCCCATGATGCTTGTCTTAGCCGTGTGGCGGGCTTTAGCCAATGGGATGTTAGCGCACGCAATAGAGGACACTCAGCAGTGCTTCACAGGCTCTAGTCTCTCGTGCTGCTGCTGTCACCATGGCAACCATCAGCCGTGGTCCAGGAAGAGTGAAAGATGTGTGGAACGGAGATGAACCCGGCCCATTGCCCAGAGCAAGTCCCACCAAGCTCCGCTCAGACCGGCCGGTCTGTAGCTGAGTGGCAGAAGTGCAGAAACGGGAGTGGGGGGGATGCGCTGAGCCCCTCCATACTGGGGGGCTGCGTGGGAGCCGCTGCCTGGTGCAGAGGTTGGGGGGGGGGCAATGAGACTTGGGTGTTGGAAAAGGCAGAGATCTTCCCCGTGGTACCAGGAAGAACAGGCCAGAAAGTGGGGATGAGGACCGGTGGGAAAACAGGAAGTGTGGTGGAGGTTGACGCCGTGCGACTGAGGGCCCCATGAGCTGGGGAAGCCCCAGAGTCTGGATGTTCTGAGAAAGCGTGCTCCCCAAAGCCAGGAAGTCCCCTGGCCCTCAGGACCTGCGGCCATGTCCCCTGCCAGGGTGTCAGAACTCCAGTAAGTGGGTTACGCCAAGAACCTGGGAGGAGCACGGGGCATCGGAGCCGCAGAAGGAGAGGACGCAGCAGAGGCTGAGTCCAGCGATGGATCCAGGGACCAAGGATCGCAGGCAGCCTGGAGAAGCCGGGAAAGACCCTCCCTGGGAGCTTCCAGAAAGAGCCAAGCCCAGCCAGCTCCTTGACTCCAGTCCCATAAAACCTGCACGGACCTCTGACCTCCCAAACCGTGCCATGGCGAATGTGTATAGTGACTGGGAAGGCAGAACAGCAGAGAGACAGAGAGAAAAAGAGTTCTTCCACCCACTGGGTCCCTCCCCAAATGGCCACAACAGGCAGGGAAGGGCCAAGCCGGAAGCCAGGAGCCAGGAGCCAGGAACTCCATCTGAGTCTCCCATGTGGGTGGCAGGGACCTGTGCACTTGGCTCATCATCTTCTGCCTTCCCGGGTGCATCAGCAGGGAGCTGGATCGGAAGCAGAGCAGGCGGGACTCGAACCAGCGCTCTGATATCGGGTGTCGGCATCGCAAGTGGAGGCTTTAACCCACTGCACCACATGGCAGGTGTTGCTTTAGGCAGCTGAGTTGGTGGTAATTTGTTGCAGCAGCAGATGGAAAGTGATGCCGGGATGGAGTTCTGTGGGAGATTTGCATGCGTGGGAGACCCTGACGAGGAGGGTTTTGGGGCTGGTGATGTGAACGTGAGGGACAAGCTGTGTGTTACAGCACTGACACGTGACAGCTGACCTCACCGAGCACTTCCCATGTGTGAAGTCACTTCCAAGAGCTGTACACGCGTTAGCTCTCTGCGCCCCAAGAAATGGGAACGATGACTGCCCCTTCTCACAGGCAAGGCTCAGAGGAAGCTGGGCTCAGAGAGGAGAGGCGACTCACCCAAGATCATAGGCAGTCCAGCTTCCAAAGTGCAGACACTGAGGGTCAGCAAGGGGAAAGGGCTGGGTGGAAGGGATCATGCTTCCCGTCAAGGGCTCCCTCACTGAGCCCAGGGCCGCCACGTGGTCACCCGTGTGAGAGGAGAGAGGAGCGCCCAGCTGATCGCTCCACGGTGCATCCCCTCCCAAACGACACCGTGTCTCTCAGTTTCCAGGCACCGTGTCTCACGCCTGATTAATGCTGCTGCTCACCACCCTCCAGCAGGGCCCCAAGGTCCTGCCTTCACGTGTTTTGAATTTCTTTTTTTTTCTTCTAATGAGGAAAACCTATTTTTAAATATTTATTTTATTTATTTGAAAGGCAGAGTTAAAGAGAAAGGGAGAGAAACACACAGAGAGAGAGAGAGAGAGAGAGAGAGAGAGAGAGATTTTCTATCCGCTGGTTTACGCCCTCGATGGTTGCAATGGCCAGAGCTGGGTCAGGGTGAAGCCAGGGGCCAGAGCTTCTTCTGGGTCTCCCACATGGGTGCAAGGGCCCAAGCACTTAGGCTGTTTTCTGCTGTTCTCCCAGGCACATTAGCAGGGAGCTGGATCAGAAGTGGAGCAGCCTGGACTTGAACCGATGCCCATATGGGATGGTGGCACTGCAGGCAGCAGCTTTACCCGCTACACCACAATGCCAAGGCCGATTATGAAAACATTTTATGCTCACTGTGGAAACTAGGAAATTCAAGACAAAGTCTAAGAACAAAAGCAAAAGTCATACATGACCTTGTATCCTGGTACAATGGCTAGTTACGTTTTAGTATATATCTCCCAGTCTGTTTTCTCTAACGTGTATAAACATGTACTTGGGAATATGTGCCATGTACAATGATGGCATATGTATTTTCATGGCATTAAATACAAGAGTGTTTTAAATGGTTGCGCAGTAATCTGTCTTTTGAATCTTATAAATTTTCATATATTTATTATTAGATTTTTTCACTATTTTAAAACCACAGAGATGCACATCAGTATATCTGTGCCTATTTTCTTAGAGTGGTATTTTAGAATTGGATTTACTGTAAAAAGCATGAAAATCTTTAAAGCTCCAGCCAGATGATATGCTCACAAAAAATTAAGCATTTCCATTTATTTACTCTTGGCTAAATTGCTGATTTGATGGGTGTTAAATGATTTTTTCATTCCTGCTTTAGTTGCTTGTTTTTCATTCTTATGTGGTTAATTTTTGGGGGGTCAGATACACTCTTTCCTATAAATGATTTATTCAATCCATTTTTCTATAAAGTGGTTTCACTTATTAATGTCTATGAATTATGTGTGCATTAAGGTTAGTAGGCTTTTCTCTGAATGTAGAAAAATCATTAGGAAAGTTCATAAGACATATTTTGAAAAGATTTTGATGATTTTTTTGCACCAAAATAGAGTTGTCATTAAATTCTCTTTTTCTATGAACTTTTGGCAGTACCCCTGTGTGTGTGTGTGTGTGTGTGTGTGTGTGTGTGTATCTGTGTATTAATGTAGACTAACCAGTGCTGAGCCTTGTTTAACTTGATTCTGTGTGCGCCCAGAACCTAGCAGTTGTTGGCAAATAGTCACTCTTCAGTTAATCTTTGAGAGGCCTGAGACTAGGAGCTCAGATTTTAGAACCAGGCTTCCTGGATTCAAGTCTCAGCTTCACCACTCACTTGCTGTGAGTATTTGGCTTCTCTGTGTCTCCCTTTATGTCTGCCAAATGGAGGGAGCTTGTCTGCCCCCACTCTGCTCTGAGCAGTAAATGCATTCTTATTGGGGGGCAATCACTTTACCCGCTCTAGCAATGACTTTCTGCTGCTTGACAAATCACCCCACACACAGTGGCTCACAACAGTCAACACTTACAGGGTGTGTGATTCTGTGTGCTGGTGGTGTGGAGCTGGGCTCAGCTGGGCGGTTGTTATGCTCTGTACCTGACTGGCTGATCCGGCAGGCCTCAGTCATGCACCCAAGACCGGCAACTCTCTTGGCTGAGTGCTGGCTGGTGCCCTGTCCTCCAGCACACTGGCCCAGGCTGATCTGCATGGCAGTGTTAGTGTGTGTGTGTGTGTGTGTGTGTGTGTGTGCATGCGCACGTGCGTATTTGCCACAGCACTGTTAGCCAAAGCAGATTCACTGGGCAAGGCCAGAGTCAGTGTGGGAAGGCATCAGCGTGGCAGGTGCACCCAGTTAGCTGGCAGGTGCATCCAATTAGTTAACAGGTGTGGATAAGGTGGGCCCTGGCTGCCATCAACCCCCTACTCTGCTAGGCCCAAACATTTGGTGACAAGGAGCCTCCCATTTGGCAGAGGATATGGGTCCCAGGGAAATTAAATGACCATGTAGTAGTCTCTGTGTGCGTAGAGAAGTAGTGCAACATCAGGGCATAACACATGACTTGGGATCTACAACTGTATAGTTGTCCCTAGGGACCCATAAACAGCTGTCCTGGGACCTTCTGAGAATATGGAAATCTGTGGATTCTCATGTCCCTTCCATAAAATGGCATTCTGCTTGCATCAGACCCATACACACCCTCCTGGACACGTTCAATCCTCTCTTATAGTACCCAGCACAACGGCAATGGTCTGTAGGTAGTGACTGCACTGTCGTATCTAGGGGATAATAGCAAGACAAAAATCCATACACAGTCAGCACAGATGCAATTTGGTTTTTGCTTCTCAAATATGTTCAGTCGTGGCCAGCTGAATATGTGGACGAGGAACCCACGGACCCTGAAGGCCTGGTATCAAATGCTGCTGCTGCTCCCGGGTGGGAACTGTAGCCACTCATTTACATGCTGACCAACTCCTTGTGGGTTCATTCTGCCACTATTAAAGGAGAAGAACAATGGTGCTGCTGCTATAGAGGTGCAGAGAGGACAAATGAGGTCACCCACACGAACGAGGGCAGTAGGGCCTGGCGTACAGACAGCTCTCGCTGTGCTGCACGGGCTGAGCTGTGTGCGTTCCTATTGGACGTTCGCCTCTTTCAGTCTTGTGTAGGGAAAGGAATGGCCTGCACAGTCAGATGGACCTCTATGAGACTCTCAGTGCCAACCTTTAAATTCCTTAAAAAATCCAGCTCCCTGCTACAGGCCTGGGAAAACAGCCGAGGAAGGCCCAAGTGTTTGTGCCCCTTCCACCCACTTGGGAGACCCGGATGAAGCTCCTGGCTCCTGGCTTCAGCTTGGCCCAATCCCAGCCATTGCAGCCATTTGGGGAGTGAACCTGCAGATGGAAGATGTTTGTCTCTCTCTGTCACTCCGCCTTTCAAATAAATAAACAAATTTTTAAAAATAGCACTGGACTCCTAAAACGGGTAGATGCTGGTAATAGTATTATAATGAGGTGCAAGCAAAGCTCCTGTCTTCACAGACTTTGCACTCTTGTCGGCGAGACAGTGACACAGAGTTTAGGTGGTTTGGAACGCATGGAATCGGGAAGGCCATCCTGGACCGGGCAGTCCGGGAAATCCTCTTTGTGGAATTGATATTTGTGCTAAGACTTGAAGAATGAGAAGGAAAGAAAGCCTCAAGGCAGAGGGAAGAGCTGGGGAAAAAGTTCTGGGCAGGACCGGCTCACACAAGAGAGCAGAGCTAAGTGGAAGGAGGGCACAGCACGGTGAGCACCTGTGTCCAGACAGGACCTTGTAGGTCAAGGGCACTTGAGCGAATCAGGTTCTGTCACGGTCCAGGCTCTCCTCCTTAAGTGCCATGTGACCTCTAGTGAGGTACTCAACCTCTCTGCGCCTCAATGTCCTCTTTATAAAGAGCTAGGAGCTCACGGCAATGTCCTCAGTGAGCAAGCCTCCCTCTTGCAGCTTGCACAGTTGCATAGGTTGTACACTTTGCAATTCTACCAGCATCAGTCACAGCAACACCTGAGGAATATGAGACCCAGGGAGCTGGGGGTCTAGTCCCAGCCCTGCCCAGCCCTGCCTTCCGCTGAGGCTGGCATCACCCTGCGGTCTGGAGCTGAGATTCACCAGGACCGGCAGCCTGGTGGGCAGCGCAGGAGGGGCGGTGAGGGAGAAGTGCCCACGACGCACGCTCCTCCAGGCCACTCACATCCTCAGCAGGCACAGCCTTGGGGACAGGCTGACAAGATGATGGATGCCAGACAGGCAGGAAAGGAGCTGGAAAGCCGAGGGCTAATTGGCTTGGGATAAACTCCGGCTGGGGGAGCCCCCGAGATAGCGCGACCGTGTGCCGGAGATAAGCCTGGGAAACAAGTGGGAGCCGTGCTGGGACAGGACAGCGGCCACCGTGCGTCGATGCCCAGCGTGTATCCCGTGCTGTTCCCAGCGCCTCACACACAGTAACCCGCAACTCCCTCACCACAGCCCTGCGGGATGGATCTCTATCCGCATTTTCAGAAGGGTGTGGGGGTCGGAATACGCTCCCAGGCAGATCCGCGCAAACTGGACTGATGGGACCGAAGCTGAGCAAAGAAGGGTTTGGGTTTGGTGCACGGGGAGAGGTGAGGCGGTGGAGAGCTCCTATGTTCCCATGACATCATAGGTCCACACGTCTCGTGGATGCTGCCTCTGCTCTTCCTCCTGGTTACCACGTTGCCTCATGCTATGGCTTCACAGTGGCAAGATGGCTGCTGTCGGTCCAGCAATTACACGGCCGTCCTAAGTGCAAGTGAGGTTGGAGAAAAGGAAATACTACACGATGATAGACAGGATTGTCATACTCAGATCAGCCATAACCCATCGCCTGTGGCTGGGTACACTGCAACAGAAACCGGGGTTGTTAACAAAGAGGAAGAAAGTGGATGGGGGAGAGACAACTGACATCTCGGCTTCGGAGAGCGGGCCATGTCAGGGGTCTAGAACGCGGTGCCAGCTTCCAGGACCTGCGTTTCCTCCCGGGTGACGGTGACGTGAGGATACTGGCGTCAGTTTGAAGAAGTGTTGGGGTCATGGGGTTCCAGTCGCAGCTGCAGCAGTCCCATGGCAGCAAGGGAGCTGGCTTTCCGTTTCCTGGTTTCTGAATATAGACCGGAAGTGCCGGCGGGGGGGGGGGTCTTTGGGAGAGAAGCAGGGAAGAGGGCATCCCCGGGGACAGCGCCCTTCAGGGGTCAATGCACCCACCTTCTGCTCGCTGTTCTGAGGTCATGGTGGACATGCGCCGGGCGGCCCAGCAGAATGGAGACCCCTTGCTCCTCCACCCTCCTCCATAGTTTGACCCCATGTCAGCTTCTCCTCTCCCCTACCTCACCCTATCTGCCTTTTCACTCCCACTCTCTGCAGCCACCTCCATGATACACATCCCGTGCCCAAGTCCCTCCCGCAGGCTCTGTGTCTGGGCTAGCCCAAGCCTTCTCAGGGCCCCAAGGGCAGGGAACCTGGGAATAGGGAGGAAGTGGGGAAGAAAGTACTGGGGTGCACATATCTGTTCTGTGTCCAGAACAATTACACATCATCAGCTCACTTCATTCTCAAACGGCTCACAGGCTAAATTCTATAATTTTATGTTCTCATGTAACAGGAGAGGAGACAGGCCTGGAGGGTTTGAGCATCCTGTTTTGTTTTGGTTTGGTTTGGTTTGGTTTTGGTTCACTCCCCAGATGGCTGCAATGGCCAGAGATGGGCCAATCAGAAGCCAGGATCCAGGAGCTTCTTCCAGGTCTCCCATGTGGGTTCAGGAGCCCAAGCACTTGGGCCACCTTCCACTGCTTTCCCAGGCCATAAGCAGAGAGCTGGATTGGAAGAGGAGCAGCCGGGATTTGAACTAGCATCCATATGGGATGCCGGCACTGCAGGCGGAGGCTTAGCCCACTGAGCCACAGCGGCGGCCCCTTGAGCATCTTACTAAGCTTGTTCAGACAGCTAAGGATCCAGGTGGATTCAGACTGAACTCTGGGCAACTCCTGACCCCGTGCTCTTTCCTCCACACCGCAGCAACCCAAATCCTTCCCCCTGGGGTCTCCTCCACCCCTCCTGTAGTACCCACTCTGCTCCGCGCTGGGATGCAGACGGATTCTCCCGCCGAGGAGCCCGGAGGTTGCAGAAGGCAGGAATGGGCATTTATTTACCTCTCCATCCGCCACAGCCTCGGGACAGTGATAATATTTGGATAGTTCAGAATAAACACCACCAAACAGCTGTGATGTCCAACTTTGCCTGCTTCCCAGGATGCGGGGGACGGCTTTGCTAAATATTTGTGCAACGTCATGTTCCATGTGTCCCGTAAAGACTCATACGATGCTTCTCTCGGTTTGATTTTTGCAGGGCCGGTGAGACTTGCTGGAGACAAGCAGGGTACACGTGCTGCCCCCGCCAGGACCCAGGGCCGAGGGGCAGCAGAGGCCATCCTGAACCTCCTCCTACGGACGTCACTCCTCTGGCTGATGGAAACCATCAGAAAGGGATTCATATAAATCCTTTTTTGGGGAGACAGTCAGGCGTCCTTCCAAAAGGAGGGGGCATTGAAACAGGGGCAGGAAGGATACATTTATTCTGCCCACAGGTGTTCCAAGTGGAGCAAAAATTTGTTCAAATCCCAAATTTGACATTTCTTGGACTTTTTTTTTTTAAAGAAAAGATTTATCTCTTTATTTGAAAGTCAGAATTTCAGAGACGGAAGGAGAGTGATCTGCTGGTTCACTTTCCAGATGGCCCCAATAGCCACGCATGGGTCAGGCTGAAGCCAGGAGCCAGGAGCTTTACCAGGACTCCCATGTGGTTGGCAGGACCCAAACACTTGGGCTCTCTTCTGCTGCTTTCCCCAGGCACATTAGCAGGGAACTGGATTGGAAGTGGAGCAGCCAGGACTTGAACTGGCGCCCATAAGTGATGCCAGTGTCATCCCTTACCCCACGATGCCACAGTGCTGGCCCCATTCTTGGAAGTTTATGAGAAGGGAAGAGGCATGCAGAGTAACAAAGAGGCATGCAGATGCCTTTCTTTCTCTCCCTCTCTTTCTTGTTCCCACTGTTTCCCTTCGCTTCCAGACTGTGCGGTTGGCCATCAGCCAGAGGAGTGACGTCCGTAGGAGGAGGTTCAGGATGGCCTCTGCTGCCCCTCGGCCCTGGGTCCTGGCGGGGGCAGCACGTGCACCCTGCTTGTCTCCAGCAAGCCTCGCCGGCCCTGCAAAAATCAAACCGAGAGAAGCATTGTATGAGTCTTTACGGGACACATGGAACATGACGTTGCACAAATATTTAGCAAAGCCGTCCCCTGCATTGATATGAAGCATGGTGGTTAGCATCATGATGCTGCGGTCAGATGTGATCCAAGAAAGAAGCCCAGGACAGGAGACAGAGGCTGGGTGTCACAGTCAGCTCTGCAGAGGTCACCCTGTGACCTTGAATGAGTTGCTTAGACTCCCTGAGAATCAGTGGTCCCATCTGTAAAAGGGTCTCAGTGGAAACCCGCACACATCACTCTGGCTCCCTTCACTGATCCTAAGATCACCCTTTTTCTCTTTTTGTAACCCAGGGACATACCCAGAAGCAGACATCTCTGGAGCCCTGGAGCCTCAGACTGATTCAAATGCAGGACTGAGGAGAGCGTCCATGCTCAGCACAGACAGCGTGCAGAGCTCCCCGATCGATAACCGACTTCAAAGCTCCTAGGACAGTGCATGGCTTGCCTGATGGACAAAATTCCTGAAACGCTGCTCAGAAAACTTAGTAAAAAAGGAGTGACACACAGCAAGGGCTCACGCTATGGGAATACAAGCAGAACAAGCTTTCTGATGTCAGGGGCAAGTGACAGACAGCGGGTGCAAAATGGGCGGGCAAGACCTCGGGCAGTGCCTGGGCATGGCCTCCTGTGCCATGTGACCCCTGGGCCGCTGTCCTGCCTCAGTCTTGTTTATAGGTGGCCCCTGGGGACCCCCAGCTGTGGGCTGTGGCAGCTTGGTTCCTCTTTCTTCACCTCCATTCTGAAATTCATACAAAGAAGAGGTGGGAGTCCAGATACAATGCGACGGGTCTCGTGTTGAACACTGCTGTTGTGGTTTGGCCATTACGTGGTCCACCCTGCCACTGGACAAGAGAGTCAGGGTGAGCAGTGTTGGTTCAGCCCTGTGCGTGTCTGCCATGGTGACACTTGGGTGGTTTCCAGGGGATGCTTACTGTGCCCGGTGTTAGGGACTGTGATCAGCTTTGTCATGTCCAGAGTCACAGCCACCTGAGTCCAGCTCTACCACGTATCCACTGGACAACTGTAGGTCAGCGATGGAACTTCCAGTTCTTTAGCTACACACTTGGAAAGATGCAGATCTCTACCTCCAAATCTTGTGCTAAGGATTCTATAAGGTTATGGAAGGACAGTTCTCAGTGAAACCCTTATGGTGGAGTAAACCAGAGGTCAAGGTTCAGGCTGGGACTTGGCTTTTTCTCACCACTGTTGCCTCTCCCAGCTGTGGTGTCTACTGCTCAGCAGGGAAGACAGAATGCTGTGCATAATTCTCAACCCAGACAGTGCTGCAGCCTCAGGACCCGAGTGATTGCAAGAGAGTTTTTTTTTTTTTTTTCTATCTGGGATTTTTTCACTGTTCCAATTAAACCTCTCCTGGAAGCCTCTCCAATTCTTTGCTCAGCAGTTTCCTCTGTTCCTAAAGAGAAAAGCAACAAGACTTGAGGGTAGAGACCCCCCCCCCAAATCCAGAGAGTCTGACGCTCATCAGCCCGGCATGTGCACTTCTTCATGGTGGGAAGCACCTTCATACTCAGAGTGCCCCCACCACGTCCTGAAAGCCAAGTGATTCTGGCTCCACAGGTGTGGCATTCAAAAAACAGCCCAACAGAGGATGGTAATTCAACATTAATTTGTTTTCTTATATCTCTTAGACTAACATTGACATGGGCCCAGATGAGATCAGGCGTGTTTGGGTTGGTATGGCCAGACTGCCATGACTGGGGTCCCCCACCCCAAGGTTGCTACACCTAGTCCTTCAAACAGGCAGGCCTGAGACATGCTAAGTGCCACCCAACGGGGTGTCTGTGCCATGCTCCATGGAAAATCTTGTGTGGGGGTCAATCAAATTAGATAGGTACAAAACAATGTTCACTGCTTCTTGGATGAAGCCAAAATCGACTCTAGGACCAGGACAAACACGGTTGGAATTTCTGGCCCAGCACTGGGATGTTGGCTCTCCTTGGTCCTGTGGCTCTCATAGTCTCGTTGTTTCTCTTTGGGCCATGTAAATTTAATGCTTTTGTGTGTCTTGTCTCTAGTAGAATACAGGCTGTCCAGATTCAGATGGTCATGAGGCAAGGCTGCTAGTCCATCCCACTGGACCACACACGGCAATCTTTCCCCAAACCTCCAACACCACAAGACAGACAGCAAGAGACGAATACCTATGACCACCTTTACGTCCATATGTCAGCTTGAAGAAAGTACAGAAGATGGAACTTCAACCATGCTACCTCCCTAAGATTATGGGTTACTTCTCTTGATGGGGAATGGTAGGTACCAAGGTAGACATTAGCCTATGGATGTGGGAGGAGCCAAAGAACAAAAATTGAATTTCTTTGGAGAAAATAAGAATTTCTGTGTGGTTGAATGAAGGAAGAAACATAGAAGCAAGCCTTGCAAGCAGATCATCATTTGTGTATGGAAAGTCTTGTCCTTGGTCCACAACCTTTGTGGGTGGATCCCAGCCCTCTCCCTCTAGCAGCTTGGGAGAATCTTCCCAGCTCTGCACCAAGTGGGGCTAATATGTCCAATAACAGTGTGCTGATGAAATTCTGGGAGGAATTGTAGGAATTCCATGCCCAGGAAGCCCTCCACCCAGGAAACCCCAGAAAGGGAATGGGGAGGAGAAAAGGAGGGCCCTTACCCATGTCCATGGAAACTCCAGTCTGAATACCAACTGATTCTCAGTCCTTTCCTGAGAAAGGACTTCTGGCCTGTCAGGTGTATTCTTTCCATTAAACTTGGCTAGCATGCTTACTGATAAAAAAAAAAAAAAGGAGGGGGTGGGGGAAGAAAAAAGGAAAAGAAAACAATCACAGACTCATCATATGATTCCAACTCCACTCCTAGGAGTTTGTACAAGAATCTAGCAGCACTGTTCACAATAGCCAAAAGGAAGATGCCACCGAGAACTGAAAAGTGGATGAACAAGTGTGACATATGCCTCCAATAGGAGGTTATTTACCTGTAAGAAATCATTAAGTACTGTGTTACAACACGGATGAACCTTGCAGACATTAGCTACTTTCTGAATGAGTCTACTTAGATTAAATATTCTGAATAGTCAAGTTCACAGAGACAAAAAGCAGCTCAGTAGCAAGCAGCCACTGGGGACAGAGGAGAAGAGGGAGCAAGTACTCACCAGGCGTGGAGCTTGCTTTGTGGTTGATGAGAAGATCCTGGAACAGGTGGTGGTGATGGCTGCTCAACACTGTAAATGTAATAAATGCCACTGAATTATACATTTAAAATGACTGAGATGGCAAATTTTATGTTTTGTGTCTCTTAGCACTATTTTAAACAATGGAGGAAAAAATGAAAGTAGATCCAACTGATAAGACAGACCAATAGCCTTATGCCATTTTCGGGGCTCTAGGATGACACCTAGTTGCCCCCACATTCCCCTCCAAACTCAGGAGCAATCAACCAGTCTGTGCAGGAAGCAGAAAGGTGCAGAGACAAAGATCAACAAGAATGCTGCTGGAACGGGAATGCAGAGCTCAGCTCGACAGCTGGGGTCTGAGACAGGATCAGGTCGCCAGCCACCCTCCATCTTCCAAAGGACTTCTGATATGCTGCAAAGACTCACCTGCCAGGTGGAGAGAGAATGCTACTGCCATGCCTGCTGTGGGGCAGTAACAAGACACATGTTGGTGGGGGGAGAGGGGTGGGGGAGGGAGAGGGAGAAGAAGAAGAAGGAGGAGGAGAGGAGGAGGAGAAGAGGAAGAGAGAGAAGAAGAAGAGGTGATGGTGGTGGTGATGGTGGGAAATACCCAGCTGGCTGAACTGTACTCAGCTGAGCAGCCTAACGGGCTGAGGAAGGAAGGGGACCTGGAGGAAAGGGGGTGAGGGACAGAGAGAAGGTCCTCCGTGAAGCCAGGAGGACGGGGAGGCGGCATCACACTCACTCACTGCCTTCCTGCTTGATCCTCTGCCATGTGCTCACCCCTGCCCACGTTCATCCTCATCTTCGGGTCTTCAGCCTCTCCGTGCCGGTCACTGCACAGCTGTCCTCCCAGCTCAGTAGCACAAAAGCCCAATAACCAGCTAAGTAGGCTAAAATGTGTTCAAATGGCCAGAGAAGGGAAGCCAACAGAGGCGGCTTCCTCTATGGTCAGGGTGTGTGTGTGTGTGTGTGGTAATAGTGAGAAGCTGAGGATCCCTCACACCTGGCTCTGCATCCCTTCTACAAGGAGCCACATTCCAGTCCTAGGCAATGCTTCCCTGCGTCAGCTTCTTTGGAGTTGGGAGGGTTCCAAGCCTTCTAGATCTGCGCTGTCCGATAGAGCAGCCACTAGCCACACGTGCCCATCAAACCCTTGAAATACAGCTAGTGCAACTGAGAGGCTGGGTTTTTAAATTCACTCCATCATCACTAATTGAAATGTAAATGGCCACACGCATCTTGCGGCGATCATGCTGGGCATCATGGTCCTACGGGGTCCAGCACTTTAAACAGATGAGCATAAACTTCTACATCCATTTTCTTCCAAACTCAAAGTATCAAGAACCCCTGGCCTGGGGAAGAGAAGGGTGGCCTGGGGGCCAGAGGGCACGAGTCGAAGCTCTGACCCCCACCCCATCTACTGTTTCTATGCCCTTAAACAGATGGATTAGTCTGAGCTGTAGTAATAGAATGTAATTTTCTGAAGATTAAATAAGACAATGCCGATGAAATTGTCTTGCATGGTTGAAAGTGCCATTCAATTTTTCTCGTTATTATGAGGATTATGTAGCAAATCAGTCCTCATTCTCAGGGTACCACCATCTACAAATGTGCTCGGTCTGTCTCCCAAACCATTACCCAAAAGCTCAGCTCATCACTGAAGAGGAGAGGGCTGAGGCCAAGCCACCTTTCTCTTTGACATTAATTTACCATTCACTGTGAGATCAATTGTTCTACAATGCTACTGCTAAGAACGCTCTTATTCATCCCATGTTTTATGATCACATCCACAAGGATATAGAAAGAGATTTTGTCAAAGATCTAGATGGTGCTGAGAAATACTTTACAGCCTTACTTACCCTTTATGTGTTTTATGTAACAACCTACCCAATATTTACCAGTGTAGGACAGCTTTTAGTATCTCATAGTTTATGCGGGGCAGGAATCCAGAGCAGTTTGGGATAATGGTGTCTCTTAGGTTGACCTCTAGGTGACACTATGGCTGCCGATCTCTGTTGTTTCAAGGCTGAACTGGGGAAGACTTGCTTCCCAGGTTCCTCATGTGGTTCTTGGTCTCAGTCCCTCGCCACGCGGATATCCTCAACACTGCCAGCACCTAGCCTCATAGGAGAGTTTAAGTCATGGTTTTCATTATGATCAAAAGCAAAAAAAGACAAAAGCAAAACAAAACTTAACTGCACTGTTATCAAGTTATATACAACAATATTATTCAACTTAGGAGGATCAGAGTCCAGGCAGGACCACAGGGGACAACCAGTGCTGGTCGGGGGTGGCTCACATCTGGAGACTCGGCCGGGCAAGATCCACTTCCAGGCTCACATCTCTGCTGGCAGCATCGAGTTCCAGCATCTCTAGGACTGGGGGCCTCTTTCTCTAGGACTGGGGGCAGCTGGTGCTGGAGGCCACCTGGGCTGCCTCCCTCCCTTGCCAGGTGCACCTCTGCTGTGTCTGCTTCTTCCTCCAGCCAGAGACTCCAGCGAGGGCCCTGCTAGTTTACACGAGGTGCACTTTCTGCCATAGTCCGTTGGGCCCTGCCCAAGAGGCAGAGATCAGGTAGCCACTTCAGAATGGTCTGATCTCTGGTCCAGCCACACGCATACTGAGTGTGGGAGCGCGTGTCCCCTTCCCGGACGGTCCTAACTGGCTTCCAGACCAGTTCCGTGCTGAGTACCTACAGCACTCCCAGGTTCTTACCCACCACGTGCTAACTTTTTGATCTTGAATGAATTACTTCACCCCTCGGAGACTGGACTTCTTCATCTGTAACCCGAGGGGACAAAGCGTCATCTCCTTTGGCATCGTAGGAATCCAGTGAGTTACTTGCACAGGGCTTTCTCCGGTCCCAGGACGCGCTTGGCTCTGAGTAAAAGCCGGCATTTCTGCACACAGGGGTTGAGTGACCTCCGGGCTTTCGGCTGGCTCAGATCCGGCCAAGAACAACATGAAAATCCCCAGTTCGCAGATGTGCAAACAGAGGCCTGAGCAGGTGCACAACCTCCCTGAGCCCTCAGGGCTGGTTGGTGACTGCAGGAGGTGGCGCAAGCTTTCTAAGCTTATCCCAAACAGAAGACGCCAGAGGAACCATCCAAGCCCTAGGAATCTCACCTCTCCCTGGAAGCAACCTGACTTGAATTTAAATTCAAACACGGCTGCAAATATGTAGAGGAGTAAGCACGAACAGTTCCCTACTTGCCATGGCTCTGTGGCTTGACTTACGCTTTTTTGACTACAATCATGTGAACCTGTACCACATAACTATTCTGGTTTTCCCTTTCAGCACAGTACTTAACACATTATATGAGATACTCAACACTTTATTATAAAACAGGCCTCGTGTCTGCTGTCCTTGGCTAACGTCAGCGTTCTGAGCTTGTTTGAGGTCAGCCAGGCTACGCTGTGATGTTTGGCAGGTCAGGGGTATCAGGTGCATCTTGGACTCACAGAGGATGCATGGGGCCGTAACCCACAATAGGCTGAGTATCTTCGGTACATAAGGATCAAGCCCCTGGAGCGCTGGTCTCCCCAGAAAAGGAGAGACGAGCAAACCTCACTGGTGTCAGGGAGAGCCCAGGAGCCAGTCCTGCCCGCCGCTGTCTCTCCACTGCCCATGAGGCTCTAGAGTATTGCACTGGGAGCAGTTGGACCATTTTAAAATATGCACTTGGTTCTTCTCGCTTGTCTCTGTTGGAAACAGCCATGAAGACAGTGGAAATACCAAGCCGGTGACATCTCGACCTGGCAGAATCCTGCACGTGGGTGCACGCCGCTGTGAACGTGGCCTGCCTTAATAAGCAGTGGAATGCTAGTAAAATGTGTGCAAGCGTCACGGGAGCTGGCAACCACATGAGGAATAATTTGAGTAAGAAGAAAACAGCCACCTTTAACAGTGGAATAAAAATCATTTATTTGAGTCTTATAAATCCAGACCTTGGGATATGGGGCTTCGTTGAAGCATATCACTCTTTATGTGGGTGCCATGTGCCTGAACATGTTAAAAAGATAAACCAGCTGGATAATGCCAGCTGCAGCCAGCAGCCCCACCTCCTACGGATCCTCTCTGATCACCCCAAGCCCCTCCCTGCACCCCTTTAACTGCCTAAGGGATCAAGGTCAGGGCAACTTAGAGAACAGGCTGGCTACTTGGAGACTTGTGTTTATGTGACCTCTTTGAGACCAGTTTCTCCATCTGGGAAGTAGGAATAGTATTTGGTCAACCAATTACAGGATGACCACAGAAGCATGGCCAGAGGAAAAGTAGCCGGTGAGTGGGAAGAGTGCGGCCGTGCAGTGAGACTGCTGGCTCCTCCCCCTCAGCCTTGCAACTGTCAACCGCCAAGGCCAGCCAATCCCACCCATTCGAGTCGCTTGCCAGGATCCTGTCTTTCCCGCCCTTACGCCATGGCCCTAATGGGGGCCCCTCCTTGCCTTTCACCTGCACTGTTAAACAAAACAAGCTCCTCCTTGGTCTCCCTTCCCGGAGGTCGAATCCCTTCAGTCCCGTTCTGCACACTGCAGCTGGGATGACTTTCCCACAACGCCAGGCCGAATGACTCCTCCATGCCCACGGGAAACAGATGCGACTCCTCTGTGAAGTAGAACAGAGCCTCCGAGATCCAACCCTGCCCATGTAGCCATCTTCCTGGGTCCTCCACTTGCAGGGTTCTCCAGGCACCCGAGGCTGCTTCTCACCTCCAGACACTGTCTTGTGCTGGTTCCTCGCCCTTCATGTATTAGTCAGGGCGAGATAAGTTCTGCCTCAAGAACAAGCAGTCCCTGCGTCTCAGTCTGTGCACCCACAGTTGTCCCTGAGTAGCAGGGTGGGGGACACCAGCAGATGGGAGCTTCCCCAGCATGTGCATCCAGGACCACCCCAGCAAGAGGAGAGGAACAAGACAAAGCAGCCACTGTCACATGAAGAACATTCCATTCAGCCCCAGGTGAGTCAGGGACAGGGGAAGAAACTGGACCATGACCCAGAGAGAAGGCAGCAGAAGTCACTGAACAAATGGCTACAAAGATTTCCACCCTCTCTCTCCTTCCCCAACAACTCCCAAGTCAGCACATCCCAGGTTCCTCCTTCTGCGGCAAGGCTTCCTCATATACACTCCCATCAGGGCAACACCCTGCAAGAGGGCTTCAACATTCATGGGATTCATGAAGTTTATTCCCTTTAAAAATTATTTTTTAAAAGCTCATAGAAAATGGAGTCAAAAGAAAAGTTTATTTTGGTGCAAAAATTGTTGAAATCCATGCATAGTTTTTTTTAACCAAGCATTTTCCATGACCTTCAGGAAAATCCCTCATTCCTGCACTGGGTTGATCAGGCTCTCGCTTCACATTGTAGAACACTCCCCTTAGGCCAGCATCCCACGCCTTACATCCGCATACCTTGGCACAGCATCCCACGCCTTATATCCGCATGCCTTGGCACAGCAGAGGGTCTGGAGAGAGGCAGGAGCTGAGGATCTCTACATTCAGGGAGTAAGTGTGGTACATGGTTCCACAGGGCACTTGCCAGGGCTTTGTGCCCCAAAGTTGCCTGAGTGGTCATAGAGACCCCCCCCAGATCAATGCAGCTTCCTGTGTCAGGACCCCACTCATTCCTCTCCAGCTGTCAGTCCCCGTCTTTGTAGCTGTCCAACATCTTTGGTAACCCCTCTGCACATGGCCACTTCTCTTCCACGTACATGCTGCCTTCAAACCAAACAGAAACTGACTTGTCCCAGCCTCCCTTGCTGCTTGGGCACAACCATGTAATTAAGGCAGGCTGGGGCTGGCACTGTGGCGCAGCAGGTTGAACCGTTAGCCGTGACACCTGACATCTCATATCAGAACACCAGTTTGAGTTCCAGCTGTTCCACTTCCCATCCAGCTCCCTGCTAATGCCCCTGAGAAAGCAGCAGAAGATGGCCCAAGTGCTTGGGTCCCTGCCACACACATGGGAGACCTGGCTGGAATTCCTGGCTCCTGGCTCCAGCCTGGACCAGCTCTGGCCATTGCAGCCATTTAGTGAGTGAACCAGTAGATGGAAGATCTTTCTCTCTCTCTCTCTCTCTCTCTCTCTCTCTCCTTCCTTTCATTCTTCCCTCCCTCTCTGCCTTTCAAGTTAAAATAACAATAAAAAGATCTGGCAGTCAGATGAGCCCTCCCCAGGTACTGATGTGGAAATGAGTCACAGGGAGGGGAAAATGCAGATGTGCAGAACCCAGCTACCAACAACTAGGGACAATGGGGCGGCGGCTCCCCATCTGGCAAACTGCAGGCAAGCAGGCAGCAGCGCACTTGGTGAGCCGGCTCCACTGTGTGGTTCTGGGAAGGGCTCCTCCGCAGAAGACATGGAGCAGCCACCAGTGAGCTGCACAAGTCCAGGGCAGCTCTCAGTGGGGAGAACGTGAGCTGTGACTGCGGTTATTACAGCGTCGGCCCTTGCCAGGGCTGTTTCTCTTCTCCCATAGCCCCTCCTCTGGGTGAGCGTCCTGCCCGCATCCCCTCCCAGCTATGAGCTGGTGGCAGGTGGGAGGGGGCTGCCAGTGCCCATGGACAAGGCCTGTGGAATAAAGCCTGGAGAAAGGGAAGAGGTTCGAGTCTCCCCAAGACTTCACAGCGCATCTCTGGGGGATCAAGCGCTGGACAGCATGTGTCCTTCTGTGCTTACCTTGAGTTTCAATGAAAACTGTGTCTCTGGGGAAGTTCTGTAGTGCAGCCCCCCGGGGTGCAGACCCTGGTTCCCCCCCCCCCGCACCTG
The DNA here is from genome assembly GCA_949820135.1 of Sylvilagus floridanus. Taxonomy (NCBI): domain Eukaryota; kingdom Metazoa; phylum Chordata; class Mammalia; order Lagomorpha; family Leporidae; genus Sylvilagus; species Sylvilagus floridanus. The sequence goes on along the minus strand of OX463241.1, from coordinate 159,955,988 downwards.
TCCCAAGGGCACCTGCCAGGCCGGGCCACGTCTCCAGTGGGCCCAAGGTGAAAGGGCTTGGCAGGGTCACACTGCCCCCCAGGGGCAGAATGTGAGCCACTAAATCCCAGCCCTCTGTGTCCTTGACATTCCAGACATTCCAGAGGCTGGGAGGGACCTGCAGTATGAATGGGAGCCAGGAGTGGGCCCCAGGGCCAGCTGTCCCAACTGACCCCAGCCACCACTTCCTGCCTCCTCCCCTGCCCTGGTTCCTCCTCCTTGGCTCAACCAGACTCCCCAGCCTTGAGCTGCCAGACTGACATCTTGGTCTCCTCCCCGCAGACCACCAGGGCCCCTAGCCACGGGCCTTGAGGAGCCTCTGTGAGCCATGCCCAGGGTGAGCACGTAAAGGTGAGATGGGTGCCAAGTTCCAGCCGCGCCGCCGCCTGCTGTGGCCAGCTAGCCAGGCCCCACCTCTCAGAGCCGCAGTTTGCTCAGGTGCAGAAGGAGGGGGTGGGGACGTGCCCTGGATTTCAGGATTAAAGCAGATCACATTCATAAAGCATCTGTCCCCGAGGTCGAGAGAACCCTAATACAGGAACTCTGGTCCGTGAGTCTCGTTCTACGGTGCGGATGCTGCTGTCGGGGCCCAGTGGTGACCCGGAGGAAGGCCCTTTGGTGTTAGGCAGACCCATCTCCAGCCACAACTCTGTCTCCCATCTGTAGCAGGACAAGGAGCTTGCCCCAGACAGAGCCTCTGGCTGCCTTTCTGCAGACTCTCCTGCAGCACAGGCTGGGAGACATACAGTAGGTGCTCAGGGCAGCGTGCGGAGTGCCTCAGGGTGGAGTGAGGCCTGGAGGGCGGCCACCAGGGTCCAGTCATCGCCAGTGGGGCTGCTGGCTCTCCCTCCACCCCTCGGCCCAGTGCCAAGAGGAATCTGCGCTCCCAGCCCTGTCATTGACTTTTCATTTCCCCTTCGGCTCCGGCTGCTCTGCAGCATCTGGCCACCGTCACCAGACAGATGACACGTGGGCCCAAGTGCTTTGACCTCCCAAGGACTCTGAGCATCCGTTGCTCTCACCAGAACAGCCCGTTCCAAAGCAGAAGTATGTGCCAACCAAGGGCAGGAAGCAGCCTGGACCAGCGGGAGGCGGAGTCCAAGTGAGGATTAGGAGTGCGTCCTGGGTGACCCTTGGCTACCTTGGGTGCAGCTCAGCTATCCAGAGAATTCTCCAAAGACCCTTAGGTCTTCCTCTCGTCCTCTCTTCCCAGGCCCCTTGCAAGGCGTTGTGGCAGTGCTAAGAGGGAGATGTGCAAGGTGTCCTGAAAGCAGAAAAGAGAGCAGTCCCCTCATCAGCATTACCATGTTGCAGGAGAGTGCATGAGCTTGCTAGGGGCGTGAGGCAGGGCCAGAGTGTCAGAGACTGAGAGACAAGCCTGGGGTTCTCATGGAGCCAGGTCTTGAACCTGACACTTAACATCATCAGTTTTGCTCCTGAGTTGATTGACAAAGACCAAATCCCACAGAGGTTGGTGGCTTCTCACGCTTGGCAGTTTCTCCATCCCTGGGCCTGAGCAAAGCCGACTCTGTGGAGCTCCGAATTCACTGCTGTCATCCAGGACCCCGTGCTGTGCTCCCCAGGCCCAGGGAAAAGCCTGCGTTTGACTGTGAGTCAGCAGGCAGCTCTGCAACAAGACAAGGGGCCCCGGGGAAGGGTCCTTGCTACAGGAACTCAGCCTGGAACCTTCTCCTGCGCACGGGAAGTAAGGGAAGTGCCTTCTCCAGAGCCACCCGCTGCCAGGACCCAGCAGGTCCAGAGCTTTGTTCTGAGCCGCTTTCCTGGGGTATCAGTCTCATACCACGTGCACTTTAGCCATCTAACGCTTGCAGTTCAGTGGGTTTTAAGACAAACATTAATTGACTTCCTGTCTCTCTATGTTCGATGCACACTGGACATTTCTGCAAAGTGGAACCATGCAACGCGTGGCTATTTGCTGTGGGTTTTTATGTCTTTCACACAGCACGATGTGTTCCGGGCTCCTTCATGTTTTCAACGTGTTTCAGTATTTTATTCCTTTCTATGCTACTGTAGGGATAGACCATACCTTATTTGTCCCTTCATTGATGGACAGATAATTGCATTGTTTCCACATTCTCACTATCGTGAATAGTGCTGCTATGAACATTCATGAACAAGCTTTTGTGTGGGCATCAATTTTCTTTTTCTAAAAAAATAAAAAGTTGTTTTATTTATTTTGAAAGGCAGAGTTACAGAGAAAGGGAGAGATAGAGAGATCATCCACCAGCTAGTTCACTCTCCAAGAGGTCCAACGGCCAGGGCTGAGCTGGGACAAAGCCAAGAGCTACATTTGGGCCTCCCACATGGGTGCAGGGGCCCAAGGACTCAGGTCATCCTCTGCTGCTTCCCCAGGCACATTAGCAGGGAGCTGGATCAGAAGTGGAGCAGCTGGGACTCGAACCGGTGCCCATATGGGATGCTGTCACCTCAGGCAGCAGCTTTACCCATTACGCCATAGCACCTGCCCTGCGAGCATTGATTTCACTCCTCTTAAGTATGCACCTAGCCAGGAAATCACTGGGTAACTAAGACTAATCTTCCAAGAAGCTCCCAGACTGCCTGCCACAATGGCAATACAGTGATTGAGTGCGTGAACTAAAAATAGATTTTTGGCACCTGATACACAGGGATACTTCACGTTTTTATTTCCTTTGCTTATTGATTGCCTGAAGGCTAGGCACTACTAAGTTCTTAGGGATCAAACTTAGCACCCATCTCACATTTACATGCTCACCCTGGGCATGGCTCACAGAGGCTCCTCAAGGCCCTGTGGCCAGGGGCCCTGGTGGTCTGCGGGGAGGAGACCAATATGTCAGTCTGGCAGCTCAAGGCTGGGGGTCTGGTTGAGCCAAGGAGGAGGAACCAGGGCAGGGGAGGAGGCAAGAAGCAAAGGCTGGGGTCAGTTTCATTCCTATCCAATGCGTGAGGATTCTACTTTCTCCTCATCATTGCCAACATTTGTTATTGTTTGCATTTTTATTACAATAATCTCACCAAACGTGAGGTGGTGTCCTGTGACTTTAATTGACATTTCCCTAATAACGAATGACACTGATCATCTTTTCACACACTTGGTATCAGTTCAATGATTGCCTGGTGAGAGTGCTTTACTCAGTCTACACAGGCTCTAACAAGGTGTAAGACCTGCAATTGTGTGCTCCCATTCTGTTAATCATCTTGCGACTTTGTTAATGGCATTCCATACACCCACAAGCTTCAACGTTGATGAAGCATTTCTTTTCATGTTCTTGGTCAGGTGTAATGCTCAGAAGTCTTTTTCTAACCCAAGATCATGAACAATTCCTGCTATATTTTTGCCTAAAACTTTCCTAGTTTCAGCTCTCACAGTTGGGTCCGTGATCCATTTTGAGATATGTTGGATATGGTGTGAATGAGAGACACAGCGTCGGATTCTGCAGGTGCACATCCAGTATCCTCATCTTCAAAAAAGGAGAAGGAGGAAAAAGGAGGAAGAGGAGGAGGATGAGGAGGAAGAAGAAGAAGATGATTATGATTCTGCCCTCACTGAGTGGTCGTAGTGCTGTTGTCAAAAGTATATGGACCAAACACGTGAGGGTTCAATTCTGGACTTGCGATCGCCTCAGTCAGAGCCCTGGAGGATGGAGGTGAGCTTCATCACAGGGACCTCTGCCATCCTCTACACCTGGTTCTGCTTGCATAGCATCAAGCCATGGAGCTCAGGATCCACCAGAGCTGTGACCCCAGAAACAAGGGCCAAGTATCCCTAGAGGCAAAATAAGTTTCACAAAACCCAGGTATGAGCTCCCTTCCACTGAGAGAGCCTGCTCACGATTCTAACAAACTCCAGTGCCAGCTGGAATGTGTTTGGCTGCAAGTAAAGACTATTTAGCTAAGAATGACAAACCTCACAGAACAGGCACATCAGGGGAGACGTGATGGACAAAGTCACCATGAGCCCCAGGACTTGCCACCTCCCCGCTCACCATCCTCAGCACATTGGCCATGCCACCTGCCTGGTTTTGAGATGTTGTGAGAGCTGTGCCTGTATGTTAAGGCAAGGAGGGGAGAATTCTCTTCTTCGGTTGTGTCTTGTCAAACCAGGAGCATCCAGGCAGATGCCTACTTAAGGTCCCATTCCCTAGCTCTACCGACTCAATATGCAGTAAGCGAAAAGTAAGCACCATGAGTGGCCCGGGAAGGAGGGTCACCTTTGGGGGAGGGGCCTAGCACATGAACGCACATGACTCTGAGCACAAGGAATAAGCAGGATGACAGCCGGCTGCTGTGGGCTCTGTCATGCTGCTCACATGCTGTGTGGTCCAGAGCCACAAGAAATGCAAGTCACCTCTCGCAGCTCTGCAGCCCCGCCAGTCCTAGTGGGAACTCAAAGTTCACACTTCCATCCCAACCCTCTGGCCCCTATGCACTAGGAAGAATCGGGGCCCTCTAAGCCCTTTTCGCCTACGAGGGAACTGAGACTTGGTGAGATATTAGCTATGCGCCTGCCAGCTGGACATAGCTCCCTCCAAATCCAATATGGTCAGTTGTCTGCCAAGGTAAGCTCTCCTAGGGACGTGCCAACACGACACGAGTCTTCCCAAGCTAGACAGATGTGCATCCACAGGCATGGGGGCCTTTGGAGGAAGTATAGCCAGCTCCTCTAGAAGCTTGATGAGTTTGTCATCAGAGCCGTCAGCCCCAGGTGGAAGGTCACAGGTCTGGAGTGTCTGGCAGGCGAGGCAATGACGCCAACCTGGTCTACGACTGGCTTCCATGGAATTGTCTTGGGTGTTGGAGGGACAAACCCAGCCCAGCTGCAGGCAGCATGGGGAGCATGCAGGAGCCCTCCAGCCCAGAGCATTAAATATTTATCACCCACTTTCAGGGACTGCTGTGGCCTGATCCGCCAGGCCCTGGAGCAGCTCAAGGTCACAGAGCTCCGCCAGAGCCAGAGCACTTCCGTTCTCTGCAGAGGAGGCTTTGACTTCCCTTGCGTTCTGGGAAGAAGCTTTTCCGAGAACAGACTGAAGCTGTGGGTGCTTCCCAGCCCAGCGTGCAGATCTCTGTGCTGTGTGCAATGCCCCCACGAGAGTCCGCTGCCCACCGTGGGCTCAGGCGCCAGTAATCCTCCGTTAATTATTAATCAGCTTTCCACCGCCGTAGCCAAATACCTGAGGCAGGCAGGCGACTTAGGAAGAGAACCAGGTTTCTCTAGCTCACTGGTCGGGGGACTGAAGGTCCCCATAGCATGATGCGGGCTCTTGCGGGGGCTGCCTCCCCTCTCCCACCGTGGCTGCATCCCCTCCTGATGGACAGCAGTGTGTTTGTGGGAAGAAGGACCCCACGGCGAGGCAGGAAGCCGAGAGAGGCTGGGAGGGCCAGACTTGGTTTTCATAGCCATGTTCTCCTGGGTATTAACCAGGGTGCCTCCAAGAAATGCCTTCATCCCTTTCAAGGACATCGAAGCCCTCCCTGGAGGCCCCGCCTCTTAAAGGGCTCCCACGTCCTGGAAGCAGCACCTGAGGATCAGACCGCCCGCACAGAAACCCCTGGAAGACACAGTCAGTCTAAAGGGGCTGGAGGGCCACACCCCAGTGCCCACCACAGGCTGGGAAGACCACAGCAAGGATTTAGATTTACATCTCCATGTACGCGGGTACCGAGGCCCAGAGGGGGCGATGCAGCTCCCGTGTCACCCAGAGGCTGAGAGCAGAGCCAAGTTTAAGGGCATTGCTTCCTGCTGTGGTTCCTTACCCCTTCCTGAAGTCACAGTGTGCATAGGCACACCACGATCGTGCCCAGAGCTTCTGTGGCCAGCTCCCTCCCATGAAGGTAACTGTCTCCACCCGCCCTTCCCTTAGTGGTACTGGAGAGACACGCATGTCTCCATCAATGTATGTGTGCACACACATGTGGCCACACACAACACATACACGTGTACACATTGCCCTTGCATGCATGTCTGTCTCCCTGGTTAAAGCGAATGCCCCAGCCTTCAGAACCAGTGCCCTCGCTCTAGGACTCAGTGGTAAAGCCCACAATCTCTACACCTGCCCATACGCTCGCACCATTTTCTGCATACCCATCAGGTGAATGATGTCCCTTTAAGGCTGATGACCTGGTACGATGCACAGCCTGAACAACTGCACATAGGAGCCCTATGGGAGGAGTTACAGAGAAAAGCCTTGAGGGAGAGTGGGATTAGAAATTAGAGATTAAGAGGAGGAGGAGGAGGGTGACAAGATTCACTACCATTTTCATTCTTCGTTAGTTCATGCATTTATCATACATCGATTCCATAACTCACAACCCTGTAGCCAACATCCACCTAAGCCAAAACCCTAGACAGGTGCCAGTGTCCCAGGGCTGACCCTGACAGTGCCCTCTCCTGGAGGAGCCGTGGCGTAGTGGCACTGCCAAGGGCTTGCGCCAGCTCTGTCTGCATCCTTGCCCTTGGCTGACAGCAGCAGAACAATCCATGGAAGAGGCCCTACCTGTTCCAGACACCACATTAGCCACACAGGAGCCCACGGGCAGGAGCAGGAGGCACCCGGGGTACAGTGGAAGGGAAAAGCACCCAAGTGGGATGTGAACAAGGGGCTGTGGCGCACGCAGGTGGCTGCCGCTCCATCTTTCCACCTTCTCGCCCCACCGCCCTGCCCGAGGCTGGGCCCGCATTGCCTCGCTCCCATCCAGTCACCACCCTCTTTGCATCTAGACTCAGCCTCTGGACCACACGTGTGAGCAGAAGCAGCCCCTGCACAACCTCTCGGGGAGAGGGCCCGCTATGCGTCCACAGCTCTTTGTGCTCTGCCCACGGCTCTCAGCCCACCCGCCCCCGTCTTCCTGTGTCCCCACACAGGCCTCTCCTTTCCACTCTACCTGCGTCTCCCAGACACACCAGGAGCTGCCCAGGCTGATGGCCTCCCAAACCCACGCCGCCCCAAGCCTTTGTGGTCCCCGCCTTCCTCGCCCAGGGAGGCCGCCTCCATGGTACTCCCTTCATTCTGGGCCCTGCATTGTCCCATCAGCCTTGAACGTGGACTTTCTACCCACCATCCCTCCGCCTCTTGGGCCTAACGCCTCTTCCAAGCTCTGCGTGTCACATGGCACATGTTTGGGAGATATGGTGGGCAGAATGTCACCAAGGAGAGGAAAACTCTAGAAAATGAGCCCTTGTGCATGGGAGTTGCATCCCTTGTCTGGGGCCTGTCTGGCTTCAATATGCTGGGGCAGCAGGTGTTGAATGAACGGCAGGAAGCTCCCCTCCTGCTTTGCTGGATGCCAATCATTGAGAAAACTTGGCCCAGAGGTGACGCTTGCCCCTGTATCCATGGCAACTCCATAGGTACCTGCAAGGAGAAGATGGGAGACCAGGATTGGGGCTCTTACCAGATCAAATATGTGTGTAGCGCTCCTGCATGCCATGTACGATTCTGAAGAGATGGGCTTGCACGCACGTCCAGCCGATGTGTCTCCTGCTTTCTCCGAGTTGGACACATGCAGGCTGACTTGAATCCACTTGCTCCCTGCGCCTGGTCCCTGGGAACTGTTGGGCCTGAGGTCGGGGTGTGTGTGAGTATGACAAGACAGACAGGGCTGTGGAGCCATGCCGGGCTGCGGTTGTGGTGTAAAACACTGAAATCCCATGCTGCTAATCCACTGACCTCAGCCCGTCTCCACGAGGCCTTGCATCTGGAAGATTCCATTCTTTCAGTCCGGTGACCTTTTGGTGCAGAGCCCATGAGCTCATCCTCCAGAGTCACCCCCAAAGCCCCTCCCACATCAGCAGCCCCCTCCCCACCCAGACTTCCCCGGTGTGCACACCTGCTGGCTCCTTGTGTACTTACATTTTTGTCAGAGGATGAGGAAGAAGATGGCAGTTAGGCAGGGTTAGGCACCGTAGCCTCCAAGAAGTGTCTCAGGGTGAGAGGATTAATCCCCGATGGTCAGGGGAGCCCATCCAACGCCATGGTTCAAAGCAGAGAGCACTCCCGGCGGTGCTCAGAGAGGGAGGTGCTCAGAGGGAGCTGCAGCATTCCTGCTTCCGGGTGGCGGCAGGGGCGTGGCTGCTCTCCAGCAGGGGCGAGAGGCAGGGCAGTGGACACATCCCTGGAGCCTCCCCGGGAACCAGCCCTGCTGCTGGTCACCCGGATCTGAGCCAGGGAGGCACGGAACTGGGACGTAAGCAATGCATGTTGCTCGGTGTCACTGGCATGGAAGTCATGTGCTACAGCTGCCGCAGGAAGCGTGCAGCGATGGTGCCAGTAGCGTGCCTGATGTGGATTGAGAGTTGTGTGCCACGCACCTCACACATGGTAACCTCACACCTCCCCATGGTGACCCTGCAAGGCCAGGACTCTGACCTCCGCCCTGTACAGGAGGAGACCAGGGCACTGCCAGAAGTCCCACCACTCACATGTGAGGCTCCAAACCCAGTTCCAGACCCTGAGGCTCAGCTTGGATCTTGTGGAGAGCTCCGGATTCTGCTGCTGCTGACTTTACCCCCACGTCTGAGCTGCAGGATGAGACCTTAGTCTAAGAGTTTGGTACATTCCTTCTTCCTGGCTCCAGGGATGAGCTTGGAGAAGAGCAGATGGCTGGAGACAAGCAGTGTAGCCCTGGTCTCTTGTCCTCAGGATGAGCTAAGAAAGGGAGCTGTTGAAACCCATCTCGCCACCCTGAGCGCAGAGCCTGTCTGGACCATGGAACCAAGACTACAGGTGGCTCAGCCAAGAGACGCTGGGAGCAAAAGGCCGAACTCCAAGTCAACACTGATGGCTGCAATTTTGGGGGTATTTGAGTCTGTGCAGCTAATTGAGTCAATCCCCTTGTTTTTACAGCCAGGTCCGAATTGCAATTTCTGTTTCTTGCAGCCCGAAGGGCTTCTCAACTGGGCAGGGCTGCCAGTGACATGACAGAGACCAGTGTCACTGATCATCTTCCTCTGTCTTTGCCCTGAGAGGCCACCGGGAGGTCTCCTTTCAAGCATGAGCCCACCCTTGGCCGGTGCAGGGGAGGTCCTTTGAGGAATAGTCCCCCAGGACTTCCCAGGGAAAGTGTTTTCCAGAAAGGGATTAGGTTTGCCGTTAGCCAAACAAAGTAGAAAGCAAACAAAAATGCTACAACATGAGGGGAAAAAAAAAAAAAAACGGTGTCAACTTCTGCTCCTTACACATCAGCTGCTGTGGCTGAGCATCCAACTTTGCCCACATGTCCCGCTCCGTCTTCCTGTACCTGCAAGGTCTGGTTCAATCTGGGGGTCCCTGCCAGCAACACCCTCCGCCCCACCCTACCAGACCCACGTGGTCCACTTCCAGGGAGCATATGTGCTCTTAGCCCTGTCCATCAGCTGAGCAGGTTTACACAAGGACCAGAGTCCCACACAGTCCTACAGAGGGAAGCCTGGAAGGACACGTGGGCTTTGAGTCTGTTTGCTTCCAGGCTGCTTAGAACTCACGCAGCCCAGCCTGTGGAATGGCTTGCTTAACAATGGCCACTGCCCACGTCTCCCATCCAGGACCTGTCTGGGCCAGGAGGTACTGGGTAGAATGTTCAGAGGTCTCTGCCTTGTGCCCTCAGACCGTTGGTGTCTTGCCCATCGCCATCCCTCCCTATCTCTAAGACTCTACAGGCAGCGCTGTCTCCCTTGAGTTGTGAGCCCTCTGCACAGTCTCTCCCTGCCCCTGGCCTTCCTACCCAGGGCCCAAACACTCTCGGCAGTTTCCCAGATCAGTACCTGCTATGCTTTGAATCTGGCTTGTCCCAAGTATTCGGGCATAGCAAGCTCTGTCCTCCAGCAGTGGTATTGGGGCGGGGGCGGGGGCGGGCGCAGGGGAGGGTCATGCTGGGAGGTCCTTAGGCTGGTGGTGGTGCTGCTCTCAGAAATTAGCACCATTCTTGGGGAAGCCTGGTTAGTTGTCATAAGAGGGTTTTCCTCAAACATAAGCCTGGCCCTTCGCACCTGGTGGCTTCTCCCGGGTCTCCCTCTCCCATGCTTCCCTGCCACAGTGACATCCACCATGTGGTGAGGCAAGGAGGCCTCACCAGTACCAATCAGATGCTGTGCTCTTGAACCTCAGGGCTAAATAAGCCTCTGTTTTTGCGTGCCACCCAACCTCCAGTGCAGTGGAAAATGCACTGACCTAGCAGCCTTTCTTGCATGCTCACAGGGACAGAAGACACCTGCGCACAGGTAGCCCTGTTCCATCTCCAGAGACCCCCACACCCGTGGCATCCACCGTGGGAACTGGAAGGCCACTGCGCACCAACTCCTCCTAGCCATGGCTCTGGGGATCTGGGTCATGCCGCCGTGTGGTCAAACACAGCCTCAGGTATCGGGCACGTGACCTGTCTCTAAGCCAATTCTCCCCCTTCTATTTTTAACAACTTTTTTTTAGTCTGCATCTGGGATTTTTCCACTGATCCCTGTGAACTCTCAGGGACACTTCTGTTCACAGAGTGTGTGTATCCGTTTTCTTTTCCTTGGGGCTGTACACGATGCTGGCAAAATGCTCTGAGACCTGCCAAGTGAACACCCCCGACGTTCCCATCGTGCTGTGCGCTGCAGGGATGAGAGCCAGACAGACTTGGCTTTCCAACTTCATTCAGTTTCCGAGCTGTGCAGCCTTGAGCATGTTTCCTAACCCCTCTGAGCCTCCCTGTCCTGAGCTGAGAGATGAGGCTGCTAAAATCCACTTGCCCAAATTCTGGCGTGAGGAATCAGCAAGAGAAATGTCAGAACCCACAGGCCTTTCCCGTTCCCCAGCCCAGGGGAGGTGCTGGCCAGTGGCTGGTATTACCTCCGGGTAGTGCTGGGGGAGGATTTCATGGCATGAATGGGTTTTGTGCTCTGTGCTAGCACCCTCCCAATGACGCCTGGGCACTTCTGGATGCCCGGGCCCTGCTCACCGCCTTGGCATGGTCTCCCAAGGAAACCAGACTAAACTAGAGTGAAGAAATGGGACCTTTGCCCACAACTTGGCCACTTCATGGCTCTGCTTCCATGACACTGTTGGGGGGATGAAGTGGTGTTTGGGGAAGGAAGAATGCAGGTGTTCCTACAAATGGAAGGTCTGGAGTGGACCCGTTCACTGCCCTGGCTCTCTCTGGCTCTACAAAGCGATATCATCCCCACACCTGCGTGGCCCTCAGCTTGGGAGGCTGTATGGGCAGGCAGAGAGAGGCTGGACCAGTCAGACTTGAGTATGAATCCTGCTCTGATTAGGATACAGTTGGTCCCCACCAAAACTCATGTTGAGATGGAATTGCCGATGTAATGATGAGGGGGGCTGGAGTCATGGGGGTGCACCCCCAGGAAAGGATTAGTGTGGTTCATTGAAAGTGAGCTAGTTATCCATAGAGCAGATTGCTACAAAGTGTCCAGCCCCCTTTGTCCCCTCCTCTCTTCTGCACTTACTTCTATCCACAGGCACCTGCTTTTTCTGTCCGCCATGAGGCTTCACCAGAAGCTGATAACATGCCCTTTCCCAATCTCAGGCTCCCACACCCAGAACTGTGTCAAAATTAAACTCTTTCTCCTTATAAACTACCCACGACCAGATGTTTGGTTAGCACAACAGAAAATGACTAAACACGAATCCCAACTCTGCCACCACACGTGGGCTCTTCCTCACCTCCTTTGACAAGCTCTATTCCCCTCGCCCCTCAAAACGCACCCGAGCAGCCCTTTGTCCAGAAACCAGGAGCCCCAGGTCAGCTGGAGTATTGGGGTTGTGGTTGTTTTCCCTTCTGCTGCCCCTGGACTGCCCTGTGTCCTGCCGCCAGTTGCACAGCACTGCAAATGGGCATCCGTGTCCTCTGTGAGCTCCTTGGGCGCAGACTGAATCCCATTCAGCTGTGTCTCCAGTGCCAGGACCAATGCCTGGCTCCGTCAAGTGCACCTTAATCATTTGCTGAATAAATGAGTTACAAATAAAACAGAACCAGACCCAGCTGCCCAGGGACAGTCACAGGCTGGAGAAGCCAGAGGAGAGGGAACTGGAATGAGCCATGTCTTCAGCCTGAAAGGAACTGGATCAGCCGAGACTCAGGCTGGACGAGATGAGGGAGGGATCCATCTTTGTCCCTTCTGTTTCTCACGCACTCTTTTTCTTTAAAAAAAGATTTATTTATTTATTTGAAAATCAGAGTTACAGAGAGGCAGAGGCAGAGAGAGAAAGAGGTCTTCCATCTACTGATTCATTGCCCTGATGGCCAGAGCTCCACCAATCCGAAGCCAGGAGCCAGGAGCTTCCTTGGGGTCTCCCACACGGCTGCAGGGGCCTAAGGAGTTGGGCCATCTTCTACTGCTTCCCCAGGCCATAGCAGAGAGCTGGATCGGAAGAGGAGCAGCTGGGACTTGAACCAGCGCCCATATGGAATGCTGGCACAGCAGGCGGCAGCTTTACCCACTATGCCACAGTGCTGGCCCCTCTCAAGCACTCTTGACTTAGGCCAGGCTCCACATCTCCACCTGGTCCATGCCTCAAGACTAGGTCTGCATAGGAGGAAGGAGGCCTCCAGAAGAGACAAAGGCAGACTGTTCCCTCCCAGGCAAGCCACTAATTGACCGTACCATTTAAGACAAAGGAAAAAAAAAAAAAGCCCACACCTCGCAAAGCAGGCTTATTACCAGCAGGTTTTCCGTCTCATTTGTTTGCTTCTGAGTGATTTGAGGCGCTCATTCGGCATCGGCAACACTTACAAGAGATATGAGAGGAAATAAATTTGCCACAAACATTATACACCGAGCTGCAGTAATTACAAACTGCTGTCCCGGAAGCAAGCAGCCTAGGTAGCTGGGAGCATGAATGCATAATGCCGGGGAGGAGGGACTGAAGGCTGGAGGGTGAGGAGGAGGAGAGGCAGGGAGGGGAGGGGACACCGCCCCCAGTTGCTATCCATGGTCTCTGCACAGAGGCAGCTCCTCTCATCCATTCAGGATCCCTAGGAAATGAGAAGATTGTGAACTTCAGGTCAGCGAGGAGGAAAGTGAGATCAAAAGCAGAAAAACAGATGCCAGCAGTGGAGCAGAAGAAGAGAAATGAGTGAAATTGCTCTCCCAAAGCTCCGACAGGCGCCCCATGCAGCTTCAAGGGGGAGAGAGAGGCTGGGGCTGCCAGTGGCTGGCAAGGGGCTGGAAGTCTGCACCCACACCCCTCCCTGAGCCCTCCCCGCCCTGGACATCCAGGCAACCAGACACCCAGGTGCACACCTGTGCCCACTGCCAGCTTCAGGCTTATTTTCTAGGTGGAAAATAATTCACACACCTGGGGACACCGGGAGAGATAAGGGATCAACAGAATCGGGAGGACTGATGAGACCAGCAGGCTCTTGCCACTTCTCTCGGAATTCCAGCAGACAGGTTGATAGCGCTCCGCAGTGCGCTGTCAGATTGTTCCCGCAAGAAACAACACTTCCAGGAGAACAGTGATGTCGCTGTCGCTCATGCAGTTACATCGTGCAAAGTGCAGCCGTAAGCATTTTACATTTATTAACCCATTTTACCCTCAGCCTGCAGGGTAAGTACTGTGAGAATGCCCAGTTTTCCTCTGAGCAAATGGAGACATGGGAAAATTAGTAATTGCAGTAATAGGTGAAAATATCAATCCTGTAACTAAGAAACCAGCAATTGTCAGATACCAGTTTTTCAGTTTCACTCAATGCCAAAGTCAACTCATACATAATCCTGCTGAAATGAGACCCAGTAATCATTAAGTTCTATCTACACATCAACAGCCCTCAGCAGTCTTTCTACAATTCAGTTACTCACTTCATACCAGGGATTTGACAGCCAGAGACTGTAATTCACTGCAGAAAGCTTCCAATCTGAACAGCAGAGAAAAGCAGCAGTGGAAGGGGAAGTCACGCCACAGAAATGGAGGGAATGCACAAGAGGGAAGAGAACTTTCCTCGAAGTCGTTTTTATTTCAAAAGAACGAGAAGATGGGTGACATCAGCCACAGAAAGAATAAGGGGGTGAGTTGAGCATTTGGTGCAGTGGCTAAGGCACCACTTGGAACACCCACAGCCCATATCAGACCGCCTAGGTAAGAGTCCTGGCTGAACTCCTGATTCCAGCTTCCTGCTCACACACCACCTTGGAGGCAGCAGGTAACGGCTCCAGCACTTGGGTCCCTGCCACCCAAGAGGGAGACTTGGATTGAGTTCTGGGCTCCTAGCTTTGAGTTGGCCCAGCCCCAACTGTTGCAAGCATTTGAGGAGTGAACCAGCAGATGGAAGATTCCCTCTCTCTTTCTCTCTCTCTCTCTCTCTCTCTCTGCCTTGCAAATATATAAAATAAATTGTTTTTTTTTAATGAACACATTTTTGGCACTACCATAGGGCAAATTGGGAAGCTTTTGATCAGCACAGCCTCCCTGCTTCCTCCATCATCCATCCTTTAAGAAGGCATCTTTAAGAGAACTTCAGCTGCAAGGAAGTGTCTGTTTTTATTGTTGTTAGTGGTGTTTTGTGAATTTTTATTATTTTTTAAAATTACAGACCTACACTGGAGTTGAAAGAGGGGACAATGCACACACATCCATATAGTCCTTAACCCGATTCACAGACCAGTCAGCTGCCAGGTGCTGCTGGGGAGACTGACCGAGGACTGCACGAGGGCAGATATGAAACACAGGAGGAGATGGAAGCTGTGCTGGTGCCTCTCAGAGCAGGAGGGGACCTGACCGTGTGTCTCCAGCCCAGCAGGACCCCAGAACGAAGGCTTCCCACTGCCCCACTCCATCCCTGGCTGGGAGCTGTTGGGGAAGGCTGTGGCCTCAGCTCAAAAACCCAGGAGGGCACTAGAGACCCTAATGGCTAGAAGCTGTTAACTGACAACACTCCTGGCAACCCACTGGCAAGTCCTCTCTTGAGAAGAGACAGGAGAGGGCTGCAGAAAGTGTGTGGGAGATGCATAATACGAGAAAGTTCACATTGTTTGCTCCAAGGTCAACCTATCTTTTAATACAATTTTCCCATGAACTTTTGAACTACTCTCATATTTGGCTTTTTTTTTTTTTGGATGGTTGGTTGGTTTCTTGTTAAACCATTTGAAAGTAATTTGTAATCATCCTGACACATGACCACTAATTACTGCAACATGTCTCTCTCAAGAGCTAGACACACCACATCACAAGACATAATACCAATACAGTGATCGCACTGGAAACGTTTTTGAGACAAGAGTGTTAGCTAACATGTTGTGCATGTTCAATTCAACATCCATTAGTTACCCCATGTATGTCTTATTTCTCAGTGTGCATGTATATGTGTGTATTTGAGCTATAATAAAATGAAGGATTGTGAGTTGCAATTGGTTGTCGTGTTCTTTCCATCTCCTTTCATCGACAATAGTTCTCCTGCCTCCTGCGTTCTCAAGCCACTGGTCTTCCCAAAAATTCTATTCTAGTCATTGTTTAGGATGAGCAGCAGGATTTGTTTGATTAGTAGTACAAGAGGCCATTTTTAAAATTGCTGTCCTGTCTTTTACTTCTGCATCCATAATATACCCAACTTGTTAGCAGCTTTGTTTATGCACTAAAGAGTCAGTTATCTTTCATGTGAGTTACAAGAAAAAAGAACATGGTCTCCCACTTGTAACCTGTGCATTGTCCTGGGTTTGGTTTATTCTGACTGTTCATTCTGTTTGCTATGGATCATAGGTTCCTGTTTCTTTGTATTTCTAGTTAAGTTTGCATTGAATGCTGAGTATTGTAGCAAAGACATCCTAGAGGCCCTGACTTTCTTATCATCCTCTGAAATTAGTGGGCCATTCAATTAGCAGTTAATCACCTGGATTCACAAAGGCTTAGTTTAATGCTGTCCATTTAAATATGTGGAAAGCTCAAGGTAATTTCCAGACCCCTCTAACTTGATAGGACTCCAGGTTTTAACTCATTCTCTTCAAGGAATTTTTGTGTAGCCTTGGTTAGGCCAGACCCATTCCATGGTCCTTACTCTTCTTTTAAAATAAATCATTATTTGGAGACAGAGAAGGAAGGCGGTAGAGACATAGATGGAGACAGAATAAGAGAGAACTTCCACCTGCTTATTCACTCCCCAAACTGAGTTCCACCTGCAATGGGAACTCAGTCAAGATCTCCCACATAGGTGGCCGCAACCCGAGTGCTTGGTCCGTCTCTACTGCTTCCCCAGCATCTGCATAAGCAGGAAGCTGGTGTGAGAAGCCAAATCCAGGAATCGAACCCAGGTATTGCAATGTGACACGCGGGAGTCTTCACCAACTCGTGAACTTCTAGGATATATGCCCACCCCAGTCCTCACTCTCTCTCTCTCTCTCTCTCTCTCTCTCTCTGCCTCTCCTTCTCTCTCTGTATAACTCTGACTTTCAAGTAAAATAGATAAATCTTTAAAAGAGAGAGACAGAGAGAGAAAGAGAAAGAGAGGTCTTCCATCTGCTGGTTCACTCCCTAATTGGCCGCAATGGCTGGAGATGAGCCTATCTGAAGCCAGGAGCCAGGAACTTCTTCCAGGTCTCCCACGTGGGTGCAGGGGTCCAAGGACTTGGGCCATCTTCCACTGCTTTCCCAGGCCATAGCAGAGAGCTGGATAGGAAGTGGAGCAGCCGGGACTCGAACCAGCGCCCACATGAGATGCCGGCACTGCAGGCGGCTGCTTTACCTACTCCACCTCAGCGCCGGCCCCTTCACTTTCAGCATGGCCTTTCCTGGATCTCAGCCAGACACTTGGGCATCAGCGATGTGTCAAGGAGATTTCCCAGTTCTGTCAGGGCAAGAACTCCAGCGTCTGGCACTTCGCTTCCCAGGCACGATTGCACCTCTAGGATCTGTGTCCTGCTGTAATAAGCTCCGTAACGCTGCTGTGTGAGAAGGCTCAGATGTTTTTCCCTGGGCATGGACACCACACCTCAGCCACAGAATCTCAAAAATGCCCCCCATCAAGTCATAAAGCCACCTTTCTGCATGACTCCCTCTTCTCCAATGCCCGGCCCCAGGATTCCACCTGCCCAGGCCCCGAGCTCTCAGCTCTGTTCCCCCAGGTCACGGAGGCCAGGTGCTCTACGTGGACTCCAGCTCACTGTCCCACAATCAGTAGGAGACTCTCGACATGAAGCTGGATCATCATGGGAGTCGCCTCAGGAATTCCTCTTGCTCGGGGATTGCAGACTTGCATTGCCTGGTACCCACTGCCCGGAAACGTTTCTCTCATATTTGTTTCTGCAGTTCTATATTTGTTTACAGCAGCAGGGATAACCCACTAGCAGTTGCTGCATCGTGGCTGGAAGTCTATGAAATGCAATTTTAATTTCCCAGACTGAATTCCAGCAAAGTACAGAAAGGGAGGAGGAAATCGTTGAATGAGCCGATCCGCAGTATGTTCGCTGACTTAGTAACACGTTAGCAATCAGCTCCAAAAGAAAATGAAAACAGTTCCAGAATTGCCAGGATGAAAAAAAGAGTGATAAAAAATAAATTAAAATGACCTTCTACATGTCCTTGCTCCTGAAAGAACAGGAGAGAGAGGCCCAGGATCTGAGAGACAGAGGGTCCTGCCGAGAGTAACGTTAGCCAAGGCAGCCCCAAGATGCCCTTTGCGTATCAGGCTGAGATCTGCTCAGATGGAAGGAAAAAGAGGCAGGCAGGCAGGAGGCCAGTTCCCAAACACATAAGCATAAACCTGAGAGCTTATGTCTGCAGGGTAAGCGTTTAGGGAGCTGTTGGCAGGCCTCTGCCAAAAGGCGAGAAAGCCAGAGAGATAACAATAGGCACAGAGAAAATAAACAATAGAAACCAGAGGCAATTATCACCTTCAGGAAAAACAAAAAATTTATGGGAGAAAGTTGATGTAACTGCACAGTACTTAACCTAAGAGGGAGCAACAGTTACGTAGTCATTAGCTATTGGTTTAATCAAGAATTCTGTTAAGGAACGTGGATGGAGAAGAGCAATTTCTGGTATCACGCTATTGTGTATGGCAGCTGTTATCTAAGAGTGTACAGCCCTCGGGGCTGTGTTGTGCACAGCATGTTAAGCCACCACCTGCACATGCAGCACCCGTGTGAGCCTGTTGGAGATTCAGCTGCTTCACCTCCGATCCAGCTCCTTGCGAAGGCTCCTGGGAACACAGCAGAAGATGGCCTAAGTGCTTGGGCCCCTGCCACCCAAGTGGGAGAGCCACATGGAGTTCCAGGCTCCTGGCTTCAGCCCAGCCCTGCCTGGACTGCTGCAGCCATTTGGAGAGTGAACCGACCAATGGAAGTGCTCTCTCTCTCTCCTCTCTTTCTCTCTGTGTCTGTGTCTCTCTATATATCTGTGTGTGTGTGTGTTTCTATAACTCTGCCTTTCAAATAAGTCGAATAAATATTTAAGGGGTGGTCTCTCCTCCAGATAAGCCTGGGTCCAATCCTTTCTCTACCACCACATAACTGGGTCAACCTGGATGGTTTCCATGAACTTTCTGGGCTTCCCCACTGTGAAGTGCATATATTCTCATAGGATTTCAATATAAAGTGAAACAATACACACTGAGTCCTATGCACATAATGACACTAAATATGTCTATTTCCAGTGTTTCCTTTTCTGTGCACCCAGACAGCTCCGTTCTAAGAGGGAGTGGTGAAATGGTATGTATTCCACTCACTTCTCACCAAGCTCCATCTCCCCTCATCCAGCCCCTCCCAGACGTCTGTGAGAGGATGCTACAATCACACAGAGCCACTTGCCAGGCCTCGTAACACATTATCCAGCAAGTCCTGTTACTCTGCCTTGGTGTTTTGTCTGCCTAGAGTTTCTGCTTTAATTACCATGTTCATTTGTGAAAAATTTCAGACTTCTATTGCACTCCCAAGGCTTCCAATTAGAATTAATTATTCCTTCATTGCTTGGCACATCCTTAGTTGTATTATGATCTAGTTATATATTTATATCCCCCAGCAGATTGCATGGACAAGGGCCTTATAATTTAGTCTAACAAATAATTATTTGTAGAGGAACAGTTGTGTGCCAAGTACTATGCATGTATGGGATTGAGGATTTAGGGTGATTAAGACTCATGTGTCCATTCAAGAGTGAACCTATTGGGGCCAGCACTATGGCGTAGTGGGCTAAGCCTCCACTTGCACTGGCATCCAACATGGGTGCTGGTTCATGTCACAGCTGCTCCTCTTCAGATCCAGCTCTCTGCAATGGCCTAGGAAGGCAGTAGAGGAAGGCCCAAGTGCTTGGGCTCTTGCACCCATATGGGAGACCCAGGAGAATCCCCTGACTCCTAGCTTCAGATCAATCCAGCTCCATTGCAGCCATCTGGGGAGTGAACCAGTGGGTGGAAGACCTTTCTCTTTGCCTCTCCCTCTCTCTGTCTGTCACTCTACCTCTCAGATAAACAAAATATTAAAAAGAAAAAGTGAACTTACTATGTGTCAGGAATTCTAATAGGCACTCAGGATCCATGTGGCTACAAGAGACATGGTCTCCTCCTTTGTTGTGTTCACAGTATATACAGAGAGAGGGCACACACACCTAGAGGGGAAACAATGAGATGGGATTTTCTGAGTCCAAAAAGCGCATCTCTGAGTAGGCATAGGAACTGAAGGAAGGCTTCTGAGAAGAAGAAGGTCTTGTACTAAAACCAAATGAGTAGTAGCTCACTAAGGGACTGGGGGAAAGAGTTCAAGATGGAGGCAAAACCTAAAGATATGTAGACGGTGAATAGAAGTTCATCTCTCTAGAGCAATCAGGGAAAGCTCTGGTATTCCAGCAGGACCTTGAAGCACAAGTAGATTACAGGAATTTCTCCTTCTAAGCATCCACGTGGCTGAATAAGTCGATGCATTGGTGAATACTCCCCTATTCTTCTGGAAGAATAATCCACATTGCTGCTGTAAAGATTTTAATTCAGCAGTGTCATATCTGCCATCTAATTTTGGGATTCTTAGTATTGAAAAAGCATGGGCTTATTTCATTTTGAAATATTTACTACAACTGAAAATTATTTTAGATTTTGGAATATTGCTTACTTCAAGCCTACTTTGCTGTTCAATTTCATTAGTATTTTTAGTCAACTCAGATTGTCTTGTAGAGAAACACACAGACACTAAAAGGAAGAGCATCTCCTGAGGCTTACTACAGGAGTAAGGCTTCCAAACATGCTATTGTACGTAAAAGTAACAATTTCAGTTACAGTAATAGTGACTTATAAATACATAGTCAGCATGATTTCAAAAAGGAACAAATGTCTAGAAATCTGCTGGCATAGCCAGGAGCCAACAGAGGAGAGCTGACCAGAACGGAGAAGGTGCTCTCTGAGAGCCACAAGCATGCCTGCCCCGCGTCCCGGGGACTCAGAGAGGGAGAAGACGTGACTTCTGCCATTAGCAGCAGACTTTGAAGGATCAGCAGATAGCTTCTAGGTAAAGGAGTCAGGAGCTCACCAACGCAGCGCATCTTTATTGCTACATAACTGTAGCGTACTTTGTAGCATTTGATCTTCTGTTAGTATCATAGAACATATTTCACAACTCAGTTTCTTTATCTCTAGAAATTGGATTTGGGTCTTTCTCCTACCTTCTGTCTCTACTTAACACTCTCATGTTTTCCTCTCTCTCCATGGACAATGGAATATATTTATAATTCCTTTTTATTTTTATAATTACTACTTTATACACGCACACACACACACACACACACAGAGTAGTGGGATTGCTGGATCATATGGCAGTTCTATTTCTAATTTTTTAGAGAAATCACCACACTGTTCTCCACAGTGGCTATACTAATATATGAACTCCATTATCCATGTCATTTTATTTACAATCCGTTTCTATTGATTAGTTTTTATCCTGATTATGGGTTATGTGTTTCCTCTTATATGATTAGCTAATAATGCTTTTTAGGATGTGGAATGGTGGTGACTAACTTCCTGGGTGCTGCATTTCTTCTGCCCTCCTACAAATATTCTGTGATTTGTTCTGGGTACAGTGAAGGTACCTGGGAGTAGGTTGATTATCTCAGGGCTCTGGTCTAAGCTTCACTAGACAGCCTCAGATTCGTGCTCCTTCAGTGAGACAATGCCCTTCTGACAACACAACCTGGTGCTCTGTGTGCTATGAAGCCTCACAATTATTCCCAGTCCCACGTGCCTCCAAGAACATTTCCATCAACTCATTCCATGTGGATTTTCCTCAGCCTTGGTAGCTTCCCCTAGTTCGTGTGTTCACTAATATTCAAATGCAGGGTCTAGAGGTGTCCTCTACACAATACAGAGTTCTCCTTCCGTGGAGCTCCCTTCTTTATGAGGTAGCCCGGAGAACAGCACCCACACTGGCCTCTCCAAATCCTCAATTGTGTTTCCAAAACTCAAAGAGTGCATTGGACCCACTGGAAGGTTCCTCTTCCTGCCCTCGTGCTGAGCAACTCCCCAGGAAATACAGAGGCGCAGTCAGCAACCTTGACTCATTCGTCCCATGTTTCTCAAGGGCTGCTGTCCTGCACTCCTTCTTTCCAATGTAGGAAAATGTTTATTCATGTATTTCCCGAGTTTAACATAGAAGGAAGGGTAAGTTCTGCCCTTCATGTTTCATTGTGGCTGAAAGCAGACATTATTTTCCTCATTTAAGCACCTGTAGCTTCTTAAATGCTTTCAGGAAAAACAAAAACAAAGACCAACTTGGGGTGATGTTAAGGACACGGATGGGCTGATCCCAGACTACCCTCCAGACCCATCTTCTGTCTGCTCTCACCTGCATGAGGGACTCCAGCTACACATAATCATTGTGGGCTCCAGATTTGCCATGACACCTTGCACCCTGAAAGAACTTTCCTCTCTACCTAGCAGTTAGGATGCCCACATCCCACATCGGAGCTCCTGGGTCCAACTCGAACTGCCTGCTAATGCAGACTGAGAGAAAGTGAGGCCGACTCTTGAAACTGGGTTTCTGCTACTCATGTTGGAGAGCTGGACTGAGGTCTGAGCTCCTGGCTTCAGCTCTTGCAGATATTGCAAGAGTGAACCTGAGCCATACAAGATAGATAGATACATACAAGATAGATAGATACATACATACATACATACTAGATAGATAGATACATACTAGATAGATAGATACATACTAGAGATATACAAGATAGATAGACACATACAAGATAGATACATACATACATACATACATACTAGATAGCTACATACATACTAGATAGATACATACATACTAGATAGATACATACATACATACATACTACTAGATAGATACATACATACAAGATAGATAGACACATACTAGATAGCTACATACATACTAGATAGCTACATACATACTAGATAGATACATACATACATACATACATACTAGATAGCTACATACATACTAGATAGATACATACATACTAGATAGATACATACATATATACATACTAGATAGCTACATACATACTAGATAGATACATACTAGATAGATATATAGATACATACATACATACAAGATAGATAGATACATACTAGATAGATACATACATACTAGATAGATACATACATACTAGATAGCTACATACATACTAGATAGATACATACATACTAGATAGATACATACATACTAGATAGCTACATACATACTAGATAGATACATACATACTAGATAGATAGATACATACAAGATAGATAGATACATACAAGATAGATAGATACATACATACATACTAGATAGTTACATACATACTAGATAGATAGATACATACTAGATAGATTGATACATACATACATACATACTAGATAGATAGATACATACTAGATAGATAGATACATACATACATACATACTAGATAGATACATACTAGATAGATTGATACATACTAGATAGATACGTACATACTAGATAGATACATACATACATACATACATACAAGATAGATACATACATACATACATACAAGATAGATACATACATACATACATACAAGATAGATAGATACATACTAGATAGATACATACTAGATAGATAGCTACATACATACTAGATAGATACATACATACTAGATAGATACATACATACATACATACATACAAGATAGATAGATACATACTAGATAGATACATACTAGATAGATACATACATACTAGATAGATAGATACATACATACATACAAGATAGATAGATACATACTAGATAGATACATACTAGATAGATAGATAGATAGATACACACACACACACATTCTGCCTCTGAAATAAATATCTTTTTAAAAATCAGTGCAGATTCCACTTCTTCCAAGCTGCACCAACACCAGCTCGCTGTGGGAGAGAGGAAGGATCCATGAGCCTGTTGGCCAGAGACTGGTGTTCAGGACCCCCTGAGCAGTTGTCAGGGACCCTGAGGAATATGAATGGCCACATATGACACTGTTTGGGCTTCAATCCTTCCATGAAGGAAGAACTTGGTCTCCACATCTTAGGACCCCTAGGTCAGCCGTAACTGTCAGCGTTCTGCTTCCAGGAAGACCTGAGGTGCAATGGTCATGTTCTCTTCCCGAGCCAGGCCCTGCCTCTGAGTGCCATCTCCTCCACTTGCTGAGAAGGGGAATTATATAACAGGCATTGGTGTGTCCATCAACTGCCTGCTCTTGCCAGGATCAGACAGACTTGTTGCCTGGAGTCCCCTTAAAAGACAGCCCGTTGCATGAACTCATCTGCCCTCTCTCTTTGCTTTGCTCAAAGGTGACTTTCCACACGGCATTGCTTGGCTGGGCCCTGGGCTATAAAGACAGAGTCGGGGGGAAGAAGGGACATGATCACTTTGAGACTTCACAGAAAGCAAATTCATTAACAATAACCTGTGATTGAGAGTGGGGGAGGGCTGTTAGCAAGGAGACCCCCCACAACCCTGAGGAATCTCCTCTTCCCCAGAGACATGGCATTTTGAAAGTCAAAAGCAGAGACAGGGGACCCAGTGGTCACAGCCATTCCTCCGTGCAGCGTGAGCTGAAAAGTGGCTGCTGTGTACTTTGGTCCCTTCTTGGTAGGCTTCTAGGATGAAGGGGAGAGATGGGGGCAAGGCGCTCACGCCCCAACCCCCTCTCTGCCAGGGAATGTCTGTGCTGCCTTTTGTGTTTCTCAATGGAGCAAGGGAACCGGAGCCTCTCCCCTCTGGGGCCACTCTCGAGTACTTCTTTCTTGCCTGCCTCAGTTTCCATTACTCCTGGAATGTTTGAGAAGAGGAAAGATTTCTTCTCGCTCTGACTGTGGCGGGAAGGGGGACATTTCTGGCGATCCCCCAAATCACCAGGGGGAGTCACTGCTTGGCTACAAGGGCTCCACCTGGACTTCACCGGGCCTCAAGCCCACGGCCTGGCTCTCTGTTTCATCTCCTGCCTGTCCGCAGTCAGCCAGTCTGGACACGGCTGGCCACGCAGGATCTGACTGGACCTTCATCCACTGTGTGGCGGTGTTGGCCATCTCAGCATCCCTGCGGTCAAAGAAGCTGGGCCCCAGGGCTCAGAGAGCAGGACAAGTCAGGCTATCCCCAGGGGCCCTGAGCACCCATCCCGTTCTCCACCTCAGTTCACTCTGCCATCCGACAGTCAAGGACACGAGCTGGTTACCCAGCTACTCTGGTTGTCAAAAGACAAGCTTACCACAGATCGTCTCCATTTGCCATTCTAGAATCAGGCCAGCGTCATTCTACAAAATAGAACGGGAGTTCCAATGAGCTGAGCAAAGAACCTGGATGAGATGTGCAACTGAAAAAAAAAAAAAAAGGCTGAAGGAAGTGGAAACCGAGAGCAAAAATCAGATGGTGAGGTTCCTCTCCTGGTAAAGGTTAGAACAAAGGGGACTTAGCGCACCCACTAAACCTGCCCTGTCCAGGGATTCTGTCTCCTGACTGCTCGGAAGGTCACTTAGCCACTCAGCTTTGCCCTGATGCCAGGGAATTCAGCATGAGTGACTCCATCTGGATTGGGTCCGTGGGGACTGGTGCGGAGCTCCGGCCAAACCCACGACCTGTGCTCAATCCTACGAGACATTTGAGTAAAAGCAGTTGGCTGCCCACGTGACTGACGTTCCTGCGTGTTCCATTCCAGAGGACAGGACCGGCAAATTTCAGGATCGGCATGCAGCACCCCATCCTCACTCCCTACTAAGACCAAAGAACTCACAGGAGAGCCCAAAAGAGAGATGAAGATGTAGACAGCGTGGAGCTTCTCAGAAATGCTTTTATTATGCTAACAGACACAAAAATGCGGTCCAAATTCCTTAGGGGCCTGGGGGAGAAGCCTTGAACTCTGCGGGCTCACAGATGACTGAGCTTTTCTGAAAGAAGTAACCCACCCCTTCGCTGCCCTGCAACCCGAACACTCATTTCCAGAAGGATCTTCCAACCACAGCGGCTCAGCTGAGCGACGCTGGTGCTTGGGAAGCCTTTGACAGCCTCCTGCTTTGGAGGGCTCAGCAGTTAGTTCCTAGGCTGGAAGCAGCAGCCGGGGGAGTTCCTGCCGAGGCCTTCACAAGAGTGGGGAAAGCACCAGGGAGGGCCGAGGCCGGATGTGGACCTCAGCCTGGGTCTCCCCGAGCCTTTGATGGAGACAGGCCAAGTGTGTCCTCAGCGCTCTCAAAATCGTGCTTTCCATGAATCTGGGGCCCAGCGTGCTAAACAAGGAGGCTGTTAAAAGATAGATTAAAAGGTGTAAAAATAGTATTGGGTTTCACGGCACAGGGAGGCCTGTCAGATCCGCGCTCAGACTGAATTGCTTAAAGCGGGGATCAAAATGAGTCACCACCGGCACCTGCTCGCATCGCGCCCATCGCTCTTGAAAAGGCAGGAGCCGGGACTACTGTTCGTGTAAAAATACTTCTGAAGAGGCTGCAGGAGTCGGAAGGGGCTGCTGTGCCCCTGTCTGGAGGAAGGGAAAGGGGAGAGCAGACAGGAGTCAGGCACCTTGAGGAGTCCTCGGGGGAGCAGGTGAACGCGAAATAGCATGGTGGGGGCAGCGTGGGAGCAGCTGGCTGAGTCTGGGTCCTCAGGAAACACTCACTTTTTTTTTTAAAGATTTATTTATTTATTTGAAAGTCAGAGTTACACAGAGAGAGACAGAGAAAGAGAGAAGTCTTCCATCCCCAGTTGGTTCACTCCCCAATTGGCTGCAACAGCCAGAGCAGTGCCGATCCGAAGCCAGGTGCCAGGAGCTTTCTACCAGTCTCCCACGCGGATGCAGGGGCCCAAGGACCTGGGCCATCTTCTACTGCTTTCCCAGGACACAGCAGAGAGCTGGATGGGAAGTGGAGCAGCCTGGGAACTCAAACTGGAGCCCACATAGGATGCCGGCACTGCAGGGGGCGGCTTTACCCATTATGCCACAGCCTTAGCCCCAGGAAGCACTCACTTTTTACTGAGCTCTGCACACCCATGCCGTGCCGTGCTAAGCGCCTGCATGTGGTATCTCAGTGACCACAGCAGTGCCTTGAAGGTGTCCTTGTGTCTCTCCAAACTTCCCTCCATAAAAAAGTCATCCCTCCCAGGGCGGCTGGGGCAGGCGGGCCAAACGCCACACCCCTGGAAGAGCTGAGGATGCTGCCAATCTAGGCGGGAGACAAACCCCTGGACAAGGAAGACCATGGTAACTTTGAGCACAGGTGTGATGTGCCCCTTACGCACAGGCATCATCAAATTCACACCCCCAAGACACACTGATGAGTTATTCATCAGTGTGATTGCCTCCATTTGAATAACACAGACTGGGGTATATAGAGACCAAGGCAGTAAGTTGCCCACTGCCCCACACTGGAGTGAAGCCAGAATCCCAAACTCTACCTGTCCCAAAGCTGTGACACGTACAAGCTGCTGGCTGGCTTCTTAGACTGGCAAGGACTGACCCAGGTGTAACCCGAAAGGGTGCCCAGTGTCAAGCCTCCAGTTCTCCCGACGTCAGAGCCCCTCTAAAACACATTCCCTGCTGGCCAGTGCACTCCTGTTTGCTCCCTTCCTGTGATGGGACACTCCACCTGCTGAGGCCGTCTGCCCAACTTCCAGACGCCTCTGGTGGTTTGAAGGCACTTTCTCCCCCAGTCAAGGGGATTTCTCTAGGATTCAGAATCGGTACTGAGCAGGCTCCTGCTCCGTTGTCCCTTCCAGGGAGATCTGGGACAGTTCCCATCGCTTTTGGAAGTAGCCATCACCAGCTCCCTTTAAAAACTGCCAGCAGTGTGAAGAGAATGACCACTGAAGGCCAAAATTGCTTTTCTTCCCCCGTGCTAATACTGCCAGCATGGAACAGGCAGGCTGGGGAGAACCTGCCACCCGGGCTGAATTTATATTCATCCAGGTGTCACCAATCACTTTCCCGAGTCCTCTCCCATCACAGCACTCGTGAGGGGACCAGGCTCAGTCCCAGATCCCCCTTCATGCCTGTCACTCTGGCGTTGCAGTAACACAGGCCTGAGACACTAACAAGGAACTAGAAAGGACTTTTTTCCTCCTCTGAGAAAGTCCTAACACCACTCTCATCTTCCTTCAGAAGTGGCTTTGTTGGCTGCTCGTTTTATTCTGGAGTCGCAAGCAGGTGCATAAGGAAGGAGGGAGGTAGGGAAGACATTGATGTAAAGCGAAGGAATTTGCTGTGGGTGGAACAGGCAGGCTGGTGAACCTATTCCAGAGCCCTGAGACACCTGAGCAGCACCTAACTTCTTTCTTTTTCGGAACAGAGACCTGCTTTCTGTTCTGCACAGCCCCTTCCAGAAGCTGACCGGGGCTGACAGCCCACGCACTCGGTGGGTCATTTCTTACGTCACCACACTCAGACGTTCACCCTAAAGCTGGCGGATGCCGCGTCACGTCTTGTTGTTAGCATACATAGGCTGGGTGCATAACTCACGGAACACAGGTGCTTAGCAGTTCTCACTAGAACGTCCTCCTCTTTGTCTCACCATGAAATAGACAGCAACGACCGATAGCTCCATGCAGGTGGGCTGTTTTCTTCAGCTGAGCCGTTTCTCTAGGGTGGAGCCCCAGGGAACCTGTTCCCTTGCCAACACACTGTCTACATGCATTTGTGCCTTTTAAAAAAAAAAAAAAACAGAGTTTGTCACTTACAACATCCATGTGGACATGTACCCCACTGCGTCATCAACACCAAATGACAACCCTCGTTCTATGTGGTGAGTGGGGCCCTCAGCCTTCATCCTGGGGGTCTTCACTCTCATTCGGCTTGTGTAAGGAAATGACAGGCACCCCAAAGCCTTCACCGCCTACTGCTACTGTCAGGGACCCAGCTCCCGGCCTGGGGCATCACAGGGCTTCACGCCTTGTAAGACTTTTGGCTGTGTGTCTCCGCCTACTCTCTGTGAGTGTCTACCTACTCTTTTGCAATCAGCAGTTTGCAGTGGGAAGCCCAGCCGGTTAGCTCCGGAATTGAACGTTTTTCTGGGGGTGGGGGTGGGGTGCCCTGTGCTAGGATCTGCAATGGTCGTGCCTGATTGACAGATGGGGAAACCGAGGCACTGACTGGCAGATGTTCTGCTGCTTAGTGGCCGCAGGAACCCAGAGCCAATTTTCCCACCGAGCGTTGGAGGTGAGCTCTGTTTATTTCGCTGGAACTGGAACTGTGCAAGCTGAGCAGCTGTGCTAAGAGTGGCATTCTCACACTTCTATAGGTATCGCATTCCCAACAAAGCTGGAAAAGGATCTAAAGTGTGTGTCTGATAACACAGGCAGAGAAATGATTCTATAAGCGCTCTTGTTACCATTAAACAGTGACTTTGACAGCCATATATCTGAGCCTCCAAACCATCAAAATAATAGCTGAGCCATAATTGTGTGTTTCTGCGTGCAAAGCCCTGCACCAAATGCCGTAGGGGTGCTATCTCAGCATCACCAGTGTTACACTTACTTTTATTCGAGAAGCACAAAGAGAGTGTGCTCCCATGCCTGGTTCACTCCCCAAAGTCCCACAACAGCCTGGGAAGCTGAAACCAGGAGCCAAGAACCCAGTCCAGGTCTCCCACGTGGGTGCCGAGAACCCAGCTACCTGAGCCGTCACCACTGCCTCCCGACACGAGACATTCACAGAAGCCAGAGCTGGGAACTGAACCCAGGTCCTGCTACGTGGGAAGCGGGAGTCTTAATCCCAGGGCCAAATACCTGCCCTTAATGTTATGGATAAAGCAACTGAAGTTTATAGAGTTTGAGGAATTTATTGGCGGCCATATTGGGAGCCAGTGGTGGAGCTGGCGCCGAAACCCTCCTGTTCCTAATTCCAGGAGCTGCCACCCTAACTAGAAGCCAAGCGCTGGGCACACGACCTGGGCAAGCTGCAGATACACCTCTGTGCCACTCCTCTTTTTTAGCAAAGAAAAAGCCGAGCCTGAGAGAGGCTGCCTTGGTGACCCCGAATCACAGTCACAGATCAGCTCTAAAAGCTGCCCCCCCAAATCTTCTGTCCAGGATTCCACGTAGAACAGCACTTCCACGCCCTGGGCAGGAGGGGTTTCCTTCCTCTCCTCTGGGTTGGACACCAGACCCCGTGACTTGATTCTAAAGACTACAGTTGTATGAAAACTAGAAAAAAAAAGTACATTTATTTCTGAGAAATCATGCAGATTCCACCTTGGCTAAATAATCATTGTATGTTGCAATCACATCCCATAATCTCATGCAGCCAGCAAGGCACTGTACCTCTGTGCCATGTCCAAACAGAGGGACACCCTATAAATAGCTGACTCATCATCTTCAAAGCTCTCCGGAACATCAGTCTCATCAAGAGAGAGATTGCACAACTCTCCCATCAGACGTGCAGCAGTGTGGGCTGCCGGACGGGCCCTGGATTGGGAAACAGCCTCCCTCCACATGAAGCCGGCCAGCGAAGGGCACTTGGCGGTGGGAAGCGCAGAGTAGTGATTATCATCACTCTCTGGGTCTTACGGACGATGTGAACCTTGAGGGCGGCCACGTCAAAGGCTAAGAGGAAGTTAGGGGAGTGTCTGTACAGCTTTCCTGTGAATCTCAAAGTGTTCCACGAGAAGAAGTCTAAATGAAGACTAGAATAGAAATAAGTAGGTCCCCTAAACCCAAGCTGTCATTTCACGGGCATTCTCTTTGGGCTGTAACACACACACACACACACACACACACACACCAAGGGGTCCAGAAGCCTTTATGGGGACTCCCACTGTTCCTTCCAAACAAGCTCCAGCCGCCAGTGCCCTTCCAAGCACCATCTCCTACACGCAGGTGCCGCCAGCACGGCAGAGTCCTCTCTCTCATTGGCTGGGAGCCTGTGCGACCATGTGGCCACTTATTAGAGGGGAAACTGTGCCAGGTTGTCCCTGGTCGCCCTTCCCAGGGCAACTTCTGCAGAAACAGAAACCGTTCCTTCTCTGTGTGTGTGTGTTTTTAAGGAACAGTTAAAAGTAGGCGGTGGTGCATACTGCAGTTACCATCGGGAGCAAGTGCAGGAGCAGCGAGGGTGACGAGTGGGATGGCGGCAGCTGTCTGCGGCTCGAGAGCCACCCCGAGCCCTGGCAGAGGTGTCTGCTGCTGACTGCTCATTCCGCCTGCCTCTTTGATGTTGAGATTCCTCCAGGCCACGGCCCTGGCTGCGTTTTGCCCCAGCATCGCCCAAGGGCCGCTTGCCCTGAGTGAGTTGTCTGCCTGGGATTCCCAGGGCTCACCCAACAGAAGGCTCAGTGGAAGCCGGTGGCCAAGTCTACCCTAAAGAGGCAGCGATGTTGACTGATAGCCACAGCCTGGACGCCGGGCAGTGTTTCCAGTCCTGCTAGCTACCAGCTGGAAGTCGCACCACGCACCAGGTTTACGCCTTGCAAAGAGGCGGGCTTGGGCTTCCGCTCTGCAGCCCGGCCCCCTGGCTCCCTCAGAGCCCTTTCCACACCTGGCCACCAAGTGGGCAATTGCACTCATTTCTTTATTCTCATGGATCCCCTCCTTCCGAGAAGGAACCGGGGTGCTTCGTGGAGACCCGACAGAAGTGCACAGACGACAGCCGCATGCTGCAGAGCCGCTGCTGTGAAGGTGAGTGCCAGAGACCCTGTGAGCACCCAGGGCCAAGGTCACATAGGCCATAGGCCTAAACCAAACGGAGGCAGGAGGGGGTAGGGACCCCCGGAGGCCACCCTCTACCGCGGGGGTTCTGTCCCCTCCTAGGGTCATGTCCCCTTGTGGGCAATAGACTGTGTAGTAGGTCATGTTTTATATTCTCCCTGGGCTCTTTTTTTTTTTTAAGATTTATTTATTGCCAATGCTGTGGCATAGCAGGTAAAGCTACCACCTGCAGTGCCGACATCCCATATGGGCACCGGTTCAAGTCCCGGCAGCTCCACTTCCGACCCAGCTCTCTGCTATGGCCTGGGAAGGCAGTGGAGGATGGCCCAAGTCCTTGGGCCCCTGCATGTGCCTGGGAGACCTGGAAGAAGCTCCTGGCTCCTGGCTTTGTATTGACTCAGCTCCAGCCATTGTGGTCATTTGGGGAGTGAACCAGTGAAATGGAAGACCTCTCTCTCTCTTTCTCTCTCTCTCTCTTTCTCTCTCTCTCTCTCTGTGTAACTCTTTCAAAGAAATAAAAAATAACTCTAAAAAATAAGATTAATTAATTTATTTGAAGGCAGAGTTACAGAAAGGCAGAGGCAGTAGGGGGAGGGGGATGTCTATCTGCAGGTTCACTCACCAGTTGGCTGCAATGGTCAGAGCTGTGCTGATCCAAAGCCAGGAGCCAGGTGATTCCTCCCAGTCTCCCATGTGGGTGCAGGGGCCCAAGGACTTGGGCCATCCCTACTGCTTACCCAGGCCATAGCAGAGAACTGGATCAGAAGTGGAGCAGCCAGGACTAGAACCAGCGCCCATATGGGATGCTGGCCCTGCAGGTGGTGGGTTTACCTGCTTCGCCACAGCACCAGCCGGTTCCCTGGGGTCTTGCACAGACTCACTCACAGGTGACTCAGTTTGCCCCTCAGGGATGGTAATATTCACTTCCAAGGGACACTGGGAATTTTATTAGGCAATGCGTGTCAACAGCTCAGCACAAACTTGGTGCATGTCAGGGCTCAGGGGAGGCAGCCAGGGGCTCTGTCTGGGCTTAATCACTGCTCACTAACTTGGCAAATTTGCAGAAGGCTATATAGTAACAGAGTGACCTATCTCAGCGCTTCCCACCGGCAACAGAGGGAGATGAGGAGGGTGAACGGGGAGGAGGGAGGGAAGGAGCAGATGGGGAACTCAGAGGCCAAGAGGGAGGAGGCAGCCAAGGGGAAAGAGATGGGAGGAGCCTGGGAGAGGAAGAAGGGGGGAGGGGATGAGAGGAAGTGAGATAGAGGAAGAAAGGGAAGGGAGGGCAGAGGGGAGGGGGGGAGGTGCAAAAAGATCCTCAACACCAACAGGAAGAAGAGCCAATGCACCCCAAGATTCCGGGGGAGGGGGAAGGGAGGCGCCTCTCCCCAGGACTCTCCCCACCCCCACACTCACTGCAGACGGCCCAGCTCTGGGCCTCAGTGGTGCAGAAGTGACCCTCACCTCTGATTCCTGGAAGCCCCAGGTCGTCACACTGGTCCTTTGCTCACAAGTGCTGTGGCCCTGCACTGGTGGCGCTGGTGGTCCAGTGGAAGACACGGGCAGAGGGCTGCAGGTTACAATGAGACGTGCGACCACTGAAAAGCCAGAGGCCAAACCAGGCCTGGGAACCCCCGGGCTGTCCCCAGAGGAAGCCGTGTCCCAAGTGCCCTGGGAGTTCTCCAGCAGAGAGAGGCAAGGATAGAATGGCTGGAGGGAGCAGGATGTGCGAATCTCACAGCTCAGCAAAAGCATGGAAAGTTCCAGAAACTGAGAGACAGAGACCAAAGCCGGAATGCAGGCCACAGAGGCCGAGATGCGGAGGGCACTTAGGAGGGAGGCGAGAACCTGGGCCAAGAGGACCTTGGAGAGAACATAGAGAAGGTCGATCCTCCTAAGCGAAGTCGCTGCTCACTGAGGTTTCTTGTACCGAGACACGAAGGCTTGGTGGGTTTGTCCTGGGAGCTCCAGGATGGAGCCAGGAGCTCCTGGGAGGCTGGGGCAGCTACCTCGAGAGGAACTCGGGGGCTCCAGGGTGCTTCTTGAAATGCCCGAGGGGTAAATGGTTTTGACACTTCCGGCTGCACAGTCTCGGCCGCAGCCTCTCTCCCCTGCTGGCACTGGGGGAAGCAGCCCGGGGTCAGGTGTGTACCAGTGGGTGCAGCACCAGCGACTGATGATGAAGCGACAGGCCGACCCCCGGTCAGGAGCATCACAGAGATGTCTGGACAGGAAGCAAATACTCAGGAGGAGCTGAATGGGTGAGGATGGCAGGGATGACCGCGAAGAGGGCAGGCAACCGAGGCAGACAGACTAGAGAGAGCTGTGCACACTGACTTAGAAGGTTCTGTTAAGACGGGGATCCTGTTGCCTCTATTGCAAGAGACTTGTTTTAAGATATCGCAAGGGTAAGGCTCACTAGAATGTGGCACAGTGCAGGGCTGCCCAGCAGGCTGGATACGGAGGCAGGTGGGCAGAGCTGCAGCCAGGGGCAGCGTTGCATTCTCTATGGAAACCTCAGTGTTTGCTCCCAAGGCTTGGGCTGAGTGAGGGAGGCCCCCAAGCTACGGAGGCAAATCTGGGGTGCGTGCAGTCGGCAGGTTGCAAATGTCCATCTTGTCTGCAAGACAACTGCACAGCCACAGGTGGTTAGGGTTCGCTGCAAGAACGGGGCTAGAGAGCACAGCCAAGGCAGCAGATAACTGGAACCATCACCGAGGACCCCGCCCGCTCTGTCGCACTCATGTCCACGGGCGACCAGGTGCCCCACTGCCCGTTCACGTCGCTGCTTCCGGTTGCATCCATCTGTGCAGGGGCAGGAAAGCACCCTCAGCCTCCCACTGCCTGCAAGAGCCCAAGAAGCCCTGCCTGGGGCCCGCATTATGGTGCTGTGGGTGAAGCCACCGGAGACTCCGGCATCATCGCCGATCAGAACACAGGTTCAACGTGATCCAGCTCCCTGCTGATGTGCCTGGGAAAGTGGTGGAAAGCGTTTGGATCCTGCCACTCATGTGGGTGACTCGCAGGGTCTGGGCACTGGCATGGCCCAGCCCCAACTGTTGTGGCCATTTGGGGAGTGAATCCAAGGATGAAAAATCTCCCTCGGGGTGAGCACTGTGGCGTAGCAGGTAAAGCTGTGCTGGCATCCCATATGGGCACTGGTTCGAGGCCCAGCTGCTCCACTTCCAATCGAGCTCTCTGCTGTGGCCTGGGATAGCAGTAGAAGATGACCCAAGTCCTTGGGCCCCTGCACCCATGTGGGAGACCCAGAAGAAGCTCCTGGCTCCTGGCTTTGGATTGGCGCAGCTCTGGCTGTTGCAGCCATCTGGGGGCGTGAACCAGCAGATGGAAAACCCTCTCTCTCTCTCTCTCTCTCTCTCTCTCTCTCTCTCTCTCTGCCTCTCCTTCTCTGTGTATCTCTGACTTTCAAATAAATAATAAATAAATCTTTTAAAAATATTTTCTCTTTCTCTGTCTTTCCATCTCTCCCTCTCTCTCCATAACTCTGCCTTTCATAAATAAATCTTTAAAGAAAAGAAACCAAAACATGAACCAGAAAAAGCAGCCCAGTCCTCCCCGGGCCAGAGGAGCACAGGCCTCTGCCACAGGAGCTGGGGGCGGCAGGCCTCCCACCCAGTCCCCAGCGAAGCCCAGCCAGGAGCCCCTGCCTTGTCGGCGGCGGAGACTCCTGGGCCCTGGCCACTCAAGGTACTTGCCAAGCCTAATAATAGCACCGTTCCCTAGAGATGCACACATTTTGTACAAAGCCTGTTTCTTTTGCAAAATCAATTTCTCTCCTACGCATGGCACTTTGCAAAATGAATGGGGAAGCCGGCAGTGCGGGGGCCTGCGGCAGTGCTAAGCAACACACACACACACACACACACACACACACACACACCTTTAACCTGCGTCTCTCACACAGGGCGTGAGCAGCAAGAACAGGTCTGCAGGGGCCATGGGACCCCCCATCCAGGTCAGATGGAGGAAGGGTTGGCCTGAGGTGGAGGACAAAGGCTGAGAAAAACAAGAGCCCGGAGAGCTGGCTGCCTTGCCTCAGTTTCCCCAGTTGTAGAGAAGGAGCCAGGATCTGATGATTCACGCACGGAGGGCAGGGTGGAGGGCACCGTCCCCTGTGACTCTCGTCCTGAGCCACACCGTGGACTTCTGCTGCCACTGGTGCGGATGTTGCTGGGCTTGGGCTCCCAGAGCACTAACCCTGCTCAGCACGCCGGCTTCCTGTCCCCTCGGAGGGTTCCACACAGCCCTGGGAGAGAGAGGGGAGGGCAGCTCACAACAGTGCCTGGGTGCTTCCCAGACAGCCTTGGGGGGATGGGCCCCCAGCCACAGCCTCAACCTGGAGCCCACACACCTGTAGCGACTTTGCTCCTCCCCTGAGAGCACGTGAGCCCTTTCAATTTCATTCTGCCGTCATGGGGACCCCGGCCAGGACACTGCGCGCAAGCGACGGCGCCCTCACTAATGGTCCCCAGCCCTGGCTCTGCACCTGCTGAGGGGCCCGTGCTGACTCTAGGGCCCTGACTGGACAGATCAATGCCGATGGGTGGAAAACATGCATTAGTAGATGCTTATTTTAAAAGATTGTCTTTATTTATTTGAGAGAGAGAGAGATCCTCCATCTGCTAACTGAATGGCCATAATAACCAGGCCAAATAGGAGCCTGGAACTCCATCCAGGACTCAAACATGGATGGCAGGGGCCCAAGGACGTGGGCCATTTCCACTGCCTCCTAGGGGCATTGGCAGGGACTCGGATTGGAAGCAGAGAGCCAGGACTCAAAAAGCAGCACTCTGCAATGGAGTGCCAATGTGGCAATAGTGGCTGAACCCACTGTACCACGACGCCTATCCCCACGCTAATACACCTGACCTGGAAAACTCAGCAAGGTCTCTGGGATATTAAGAAACTACAGTCAAACCTTAACAGATGGCAAACTCCAGTCGGGGGAAATCATCACCCGATTCAAGGGCGTGATTGGAGGAGGAGGAGGAGGAAGCTTGAGCCAGTTGCTCACGGGCTCCTGGATCGTCCACCCAACCCTGCATGAGTCCATTCTGGCGTCATTGGCCAAAGCCACTTGTAGCTGTAGTCCATCTTTATTATCCCAGTAACTAACATATGCACAGGTAGTTTTAAACACTTAGGGATATTTTAGTTATATAAACGTTATCTCATCAATTAGATTATACAATTTGACCAACTTGAGTTCTACATTGGGATACGCATCTTTCGAATCCACGACTTCAGCCACACTCCTTCTCTTCTTCTAGAAAGCTCTGTGTTCGAGCATCACGCTTTTGCCTCCCTCTCTCTCTCTCTGGAACCTGTTCAGTGCCTTCTCAGGCATGTGCAGAAGGAGCGCTGACACAGTCCTAATGGTGTGGACATCGCATCCCAAGAGCAAAGCAGGACTGGAAGGAGGAGGGGAAGACACAAATTAAAATCCCAGGAGTGCAGACGGAGCCCGAGAGGAGAGGCTGGGAGGGGCCCGCCTGCCCCAACAGCTCCGGGAGTCTCTGCGGAGCACAGAGCTGGGCGTCCCCGCAGGCTGCCCCTTCCCAGGCTGCTTGTGCCTTCGTGTGAACGTGGCATCCAGGCCCGAACCCTGCCCCTGCACGAGGTGATCCAGGGCCACCCAGGCCATGAGGCTGGACAGGCAGGGAGTGGAATCTGTGCTCACGCCCGGGGACCCGGAGGGAAGTCCCAGCCCCAGGACGCCTCCTCACCCGCCACCCCAGGGATGGCATCCCCGGCGGGACCCTCTCCCTGAGCACTGAGCCCCGTGCGGGTGCTGTGTCACTCTCAGGGCTCAGGACCCAGCTGGAGCAGAGAGGGCGTTCACAGAAAGAAAAGTGAAGTCTGTCTGTCTCTTTCTTGCCCAGCAGCCGAAGGCATCTCCTAGATGACGCAGGGAGTACGGGTTTCGGGAGAGTGGGCCTGTCTAAGGTCTGCGGCCAGTACTGCCCATGGGTTTCCCTGCTGGTTTTAAGAAGGGGGAGAAAAGGCTACCAATTTCCCAACACCACTGCTAAGAGAGATGATGCCCAGGGCCCTCTTCCTGTGCTCCAGCCCCCGCTGGCCCTGCATCCTTGCGTCACTTCGCATGCCTGAGCCTGTCTCCTCCCCAGGGAACAAAGAGGGTGTATTAAAGGCAGCCACCATCCCCTCCAGCGCCCCTTCCATGGCACCTGTTAGGGAGGGCCATGGCCATTTTGTGTCAGGTCAGGGGACTTTAGGGACCTCCCCCCAGGGTAGCCTGGTCCTCTTGTGGTGCAGATGACAAGTCCCCGAGGCAGACCCACAGCTTCCCTCCTGCGTCCCCCTGGGAACTACAACAAGTCCAGATGCGTGGCAGATATCCTTTAGACAGTCACCCCACGACAGTGTGCAAATGACACATCACTCTCCACTCAAGCGTCCGTCTCCGCCTCTGTCGTCTTTAGTTGGACCTCGCAGTTCCCTGTGGCAACTGTTCACCCTGTTTGAACACTCGCTGTGTGCCAGCCAGCGGTCTAAACAGGTCTCATTTTGCAATCTCCCTCTTATTCAGCCTCTCTAATAACATGGTGAGTCAGGTGCTATTATCATCAAAAGGAGCTCACCCATTTTACAGATGAGCACATTGAGGCACAGCGCCGTGAGTGCCTTACGGGAAGCCACACCTCAAACCTGGCTCTGAGCTGTGCCCTCCACCTCCTTGCCCACGCTTGTTCCCCGCTCATCCATCCGCCCACACTGTCTGGAAGCTTCCTCTGTGCCTGCCTCTTCCTTTTTCCTGAAGGCCCAAGCGCTGGTTCTCCTCTCGGGATTGTGCAGTGTCTCTGTCTCAAGACAGCAGACACATTTGTAGCGCCGTAGTCTTCGGTTAACCCTCAAAACACAAGGCTGAGGATCGTGGGTGGGAAAATTACGTCACCATGCAACATGTGTGCGTGTGCATGTGTGTGTGTGTGTGTGTTGGGGGAAGGAGAGAGAGAGGGTGTGTGAGACCCAGAAGAGGCAAAGGACTTTGAGCCGACTCCAGCCGCGACCGGCTCTGGGGTCTCCACTTCACCTGCACCTCACCTGCACCGACTAACGCCCGGCGTGGTGCCCCGAGAAACCCCCTCGTACCCTGGCAGATGGGGTCTCACTTCTTCATTTCAGCAATCGGCCTGCTCGGATCACTGTTGCTCCAGAGCCGTTCATCCAAAATCCCACCCCCCAAGGACACGCCCCCTCGGCTCTGGATGCAGCCTTGGGTGAGTATGGACAAGGGGTTCCCCTGCCCTTCCTGGCTCCACCAGCCCTTGAGCTCATCTCTGCCCTCCCTCCTCTTCTCTTCGGAAGTCCGCAGCCTCCTGGAAGGAGCACCCCTCCCCGGCTCCCTCTCCTCTTCCATCAGACTGTGACACGGACATCCAGCCCAGGGGTGGTGGTGCTATTACATCAGCCTGGTGTGCAGACTCTACCAGAGAGCACAGCTCTGGAGGGCAGCTACGGTCTCAGTCTCTCTGGAGTCATTCAATAGGGGGCTCCTACCCATGTGTCCAGGAGAGGAAGTTGACTTGTGCATAGCCACATCTGAGCTAGTGAGTGACAGAGTGCACGCCACGTCCTAGGTCTTGCTGCCTCCAGACCCCACGGAATCCGTTACTTCTCACCAACAACCCAGCCCACAGTTCGGTACCGGGACCCTGACACGTGGAGCAGGTGCACCCCCCACAGCTCAGCAGCTTGTAGCAGAAATTCCCCACCGGTAGTCAGCAGAGACACTGGCATTCGTCCTGGGGCCTCTTCCGGCCTCAGCCGTTGAGGGTCCTGGTGTTGCTGGTGGAGAAGGGGCCCAGTAAGCAGACACAGGAGGTGCCATGGGAATGCCAGGCCTGAGGATGCCCCTGGAGGGCGGCAGAGTTGACATGGTGGTGACCTTGAGTGGCGAGACTGGGAATGGCGAGTCCAGACCCCTGGAAGGGTCTGCTTCCTGGTGGCTAAAGAGCTCTCTGCTGCCCCACAGGTGCCTGGAGGGTGGGGGGCTGGCTCTGCAGGGAGGGACCATGGCCCTGGGGTCTGACCCTCGTGTGTGCAGTCAGCAGACTTTGTAAAATTCTGTCCAGTGATGAGACTCCACTCCCAGAGTGGTGCATGGCACAACACAGGCACCAGCGTAGCCATCAAATGTGGGGACCCATGGATAGACCTGCCATGGGACCCCCCCAAGCTGGGCTTGGCTTATAGCAGTAATGCGGATGTAGCAGCTGATTGAACTTTCCATCTAGCTGAGGATTGTGGTAAACAACAAGATGGCACTGATGCCCTGCTCACTGCAGGACTCCACAGCTGAGCATCATCAAGTGCCGGATTGGAGAACTCTGTGCATGGACTGTGATTGATTGACTGTGATTGGTTGAATTCTGTATATAAGCTGACCGCGGGAGAGGGAAGGGGCATGCCAGCTTTCTGCCTTAAGGAATGTGTGTGCCATCTCTCCCCCTTCTCCCGGTCCCCCTCTCTTTTTCCCACTCCTTCTAAGTAAAATCTTTTGAAGACCGATTAACTGCAAGCAGCGTCATTCCTTTTGCGGCCGAAGGAGTTGACAAGTGGTGCCGTGACTCGGATCACCAGACCGATAGCTGGAAGCAGGAAGTAAGATAAAGGATAAACGTACATACACGGGAATCTAGGCGGGTAAAGTAAAAAGCCTAGGACTATAACCGTGGTTCCATCGTAAAGACGGGGAGTGAAATGCCAGAAAGGCAGGAGTAAACTGTCGAAAAAAGACAGGGAATCTAGGCGGGTAAAAAGGCCTAGGATTCTAACCGTGGGGAGTGGAGTGCCAGAAGACAGGCAGGAGTAGGCCGTCAACGGAAGACGGGGAGTGGAGCGCCAGAGGACAGGCGGGAGTGGACTGTCCACAAAGGACGGGGAGTAAAATGCCGGGAGAAAGGCGGGAGTGAACCATTGTAAAGACCGAGAGTGGATCGCCAGGAGAAATGCGGGAGTACTGATTGTGATTGATCTTACCATATGTTTCACAAGCAATAGAGCCTGTTCATCAGCGACATGGAGAAGCAAAAATCCTCCACTATATGGACTATCTATATATTGGAAGCAGTGTTCATAACATTACGCTCATGTCTACAGGAGGCAGGATTACAGACAGCACCAGAAAAGGTTCAAAAAGCTACTGAAGTTCGATATTTAGGACTTGGGCTTACACCAACAAATGTGGCCCCTTTGGAATTTGCCATTGCTACAACAGGACTGAAAACCTTATATGATTTTCGAAAACTATGTGGAAATCTAAATTGGATATGGCCTTATTATAATGAGAGGAAGAAGCACAAGGAAAAAAGGCTGTGATAAAGACTATAAAGACTCCATTACAGATGCAGAGAATAGGGTTAAAAAAGGCGAGCCATAAAACAGTTCATTAATGCTAATCATGGTGAAAAGTGTCCGTACTACCCATTCTGTTTTTGTATTATGTACTAACTCTACCCCTATTATTGATGGGAATGCTTGAGCAGATTATGCTTGGTTTGCTTTATAAAAGAATGTAAATGTTTCAATTTATCTTTAAAATTGTTTGGCCATTTATGTCTTGTTAGTTTAGCTTTTGGCTTGTTGAGAGTATTGCTTGATCATTTATTATTGATTTGTAATTATGAAGTTTGTTAAGGGGTTTATGATTTTTTGTACTGAGTTTTGTATTCTAGTCAATTAATCGGAGACTGATTTATACGAGAGAAAATCCTAATTGTGCCCTAGAATTGGGACAGATGATCAATACCACCTGGAACAGTAATTTTACGAGGTTGTACTTGACAATATAGGCCTCACCTTCCTCGCCAAGTGGGTGAAATGGGAGGAGAATTTTGAGGTAACTAGTGTTTAAAGCATACAAGATATGTGGAGTGGTTGTCTGCATTCAGAACATGTGAAGAATAGTACCAATTAAGCATTTTACTTTGAACCAAGTATTTCTTGAATAAGATGTATCCTTTGTGCCTAATTGCTAATGTGAAATTATGAAAGAATTTGTTAAAATTTATGTGTTGGATTTAAGTAGCAAGTAGTAAGAAAGCTGACTTAATTTGATTTGTTTTCTTGAATGTACTTAAAGCTGTTAATTCACAATTTGATAAAACTGTTCTGGCTTTCAAAACTCCAATAATCCAGAAGTTCTGATCAGAGCTGTAACACTCTGCCAGCAGCGTACCAACCTGGTAATTCAGCAGGTTATGCTAGCCACCTTGCGCTCTTACCCCCATGGAGAAGTGTGGCTTAACATGATGGAACGGTAGTCAATAACGGGTAATCGCCGATGGGCGCACCTAGCAACCTAAGACAGAGGGTAGGACAAGCTTCCTATTACCTCCATGATGGGTAAGCAGGTTGCGTGCCATTGGGAACCCAAGACAGGCACATTTCCATGTCACTTAATAAACAGGGGAGATGTGGGGACCCATGGATAGGCCTGCCATGGGACCCCCCCCCCAAGCTGGGCTTGGCTTATAGCAGTAATGCTGATGTAGCAGCTGATTGAACTTTCCATCTAGCTGAGGATTGTGGTAAACAACAAGATGGCGCTGATGCCCTGCTCACTGCAGGACTCCACAGCTGAGCATCATCAAGTGCCGGACTGGAGAACTCTGTGCATGGACTGTGATTGATTGACTGTGATTGGTTGAATTCTGTATATAAGCTGACCGCGGGAGAGGGAAGGGGCACGCCAGCTTTCCCCCTTAAGGAATGTGTGCGCCATCTCTCCCCCTTCTCCCGGTCCCCCTCTCTTTTTCCCACTCCTTCTAAGTAAAAGTCTTTTGAAGACCGATTAACTGCAAGCAGCGTCATTCCTTTTGCAGCTGAAGGAGCTGACAAGTGGTGCCGTGACTCGGATCAACAATCAAATAAACATGTGGGACATGGACTCAAGTGCAAACCATGTGTAAAATCCCTGCCCGTTAGGAGTCGTCAGAAGTTCATGGAAAATGTGTCGTGAAAACAGTATGTATGGATTTCAAAACTTTTTGCTCCCAAATACATATATCTTTTAATTCCAATTCCACAAAATTTTAATTTATTTATACACGAATAAATGAATGGATGAGGAGGAGGTAATAACCAGGACTTGGTAGGGTGGGGTCTCCACCTTTCCAAATTGGGGCCCTCAGAGGGCTCATCTCGTGGTCTGTGCATGACCCTTGCCTGGGTGGGCAGAAGGAAACAAGCCCTGTCCATCCCCAGAGGCGCGGAGGCCAGGAGAGGGGGCGGTGTCAGGGGCTGTGGTGTTGGTTTGGGCGAATCCACGTGGGACCTCTCAGCTTTCACACTCACAGAGGGCAGATTCTCCGGGCCAGGTACCTGCCCTCGCTCACCTCGGCCTGAGGCTCTCCAGCAGGAAGCCCTGTGTAGCCAAAGAAAAACCACGCAATGATGCTCCAGTCCTGCTCCCCAGAACACAAGCGCATTATCCCAGCCCGGGGTCTAACCCGGATCAAGCTGCTGTAGCAAAATGCCATCTCTCACAGGTCTGGGGCTCAAAGTCCAGCATCCAGGCACTGGCCAACTCCATCGCTGGTGAGGTCTCTCCTCCTGGCTTGCCTGTGGCTGCCTCACGTGGACCTCCCCCTTCCTCTGTGTGGCTCCCATAAAGCCACCAATCCCCTGGTGAGAGCTGTACCTTCAGAAGCCCCTGCCCCTCTAAGTACCTCCGAAGTCTCCATCTGCAGAGACCGAAACGCTGGGGGCTCAGGCAGGCCCAAATTGATGGGGGACACAAACCTTCAGGCCACAGCACAATTTGCAGATGTGGCTAGAGGAAGGGTCCTGCAATGGGAAGACTGCCCTGGGATGTCAGGGTGAGCCCGGTGGCATCACAAGGATCCTTCTAAGAGGGAGGCAGGAGAGGCAGAGGCGGAGGAGGCACTCTTATGACAGAAGCAGAGCTCAGAGCCACGTGGCCATGACTGAAGCAATGCATGCGGCCTCCAGACCTCTGAGGTCCAGGACTGCACGGGGCTGCATCATCGTCTTCCAGGGTGATTTGTTACAACAGGGAGAGGAAGCTGCAATGCACCCCCACCACCCCCACCTCCTGGGCCACCTGCCTGCTTCCCTGGGGGGCAGCTCAGACCCCAGCCCTGCTTCCCTCCTGCTGGGTCACCTAGGGAAGCAAACAGTGTCAAGTGTGACTTAGAGATTGCAAACTTCTGCTCCCTCCCTGAGCAACACGCCCTCTTTCCAGAGCTCAGCTCCATGAATGTTCTAGCAAATTCTAGTAAAATCTTTATTGACTCCAAGACCAGTTCCAGAATAATTAACATACTTACAAGCCGTGTTTCTTTTTCCATTCAAGATGAAAATCGCCGTCCTGTGGTGTGTTTGTTCAGCGCTGAGACACCATGAGACTGAGACACGCTCCGGGAAAACTGGCACTCGCATCCCGGGAATTCTCACCAGGAGCGGGGGGCAGGCAGCCTCCCAGCCTTTCAATCTTAGGTCTGCGTCTCCTTTCCAATGCTACGGAGCGTGTGCATCCGCATCCTCATTCCATCCTCCCAACTGGATGTGATGTGGGCTACCAGGCAGCTCGGTAGGTCTGAGTGAGCTGGAGGAACCTGCAAACCACCACCTCCGGTCCCTCCCCATCCCGCCCCATATGTAATCCTATCCTCCTACCTGTCCATCAAAACACTCACTTTCCTGGGACCTGGGGGTGACGCCATGAAGATAGGCTATTGAGCTCCGTGTGGAACTGGTAGAAGCATCGTGTAACTCCCAGCTACCTTCACACATGGAAAGGCCCCGCCCCCAGCTCCTAAGGCAGAGTGGGCGGGGGTCTCTGTCTCTTCCAACACACACTATGGCTGCAGGTGAGACCGATTTGCTTATTCATATTTCCCGAAATTAATAAGCTGTGTGGGCTCTTGCCATGAATTCAGAGAAGGATTCTGAATACTGGCTCACATAAACCAGGCAGCATGGTAAGTTTTTAGGCTTCTTATTTAGTGAGAGAAATGCATAGGAGAGTGGGGCCCTATCTAAGAGAGAGGAAAATCTGGATTCAGACTGAGCAGAGAGGAGGCCAGGAGCCAGCCACATGGAGGAGCACGCAGGCCCGAAAGCATGGAGTGGGTGGGAGGTCCCAAGGCCATGGCCTGAAGACGCGGGTCAGCAAGGGGATCAAGGGCAGGGAGGGAAAAGGGGGGCTGGCCCACCCACTGAGCTCCAGGCCTTTTATCCACTTCCAAAGGGGAGTGGTTGTGTAGCCTGATTGGCACACAGGTGGGGTCAGGCAGGGACCTGAGGTCACACAGGGGGTGGTGAAGGCATGGTCTTCCAGCTCACAGACCTGATCAGTCTTATCCTATCTGCCTGCCTAAGACACAGGGGCTGCCAGGGGCACTGTGTCCCTTCCCCCACCCCTTCTCCTTTTGGGCAAATCTTCCTGCCCACTGCCCACTTGTGACAGGTATTTCTCTGTGTGGGGAGACCCAGGCTCTGGTGTGTGTGTGTGTGTGTGTGCGCGCGCACTATCTCACCTTTCAAACAAACGATATCGTCTTATACAACTTATTTGTGTCAGCACTAAGCAGGCTTCTCCCTGTGTTGGACAGGAGCCTGGAG
Source organism: Sylvilagus floridanus (assembly GCA_949820135.1). Classification (NCBI taxonomy): domain Eukaryota; kingdom Metazoa; phylum Chordata; class Mammalia; order Lagomorpha; family Leporidae; genus Sylvilagus; species Sylvilagus floridanus. Next base: position 159,911,290 of record OX463241.1, on the reverse strand, counting down.
TAAAACCAGGACTCTCCCCCTCCCCCACATCAGAGGAGCAGAGTGACTTCCTCTGTCCTGCCTCACAGCAGGTGGCTGTGGGGGACAACAATGAACTGCGCATTTCAAAGCTGCGGACAGACAGGATTTGGAGGTTCCCAGCTCTAAGAGGGGTTAGAGGTTTGGAGGGGCGGATGCGCCAGCCACCCTGGTTCAGTCATCACACATTGTGTGCCTGTTTTGAAATAGCGCAGTGAATGTCCTTAATTCGTATAATTATTACATGCCAAATTTTAAAACAAAACGAAAAAAGCATGAGAAACCTTCTAAGCACTCCAGGTGGTGCGTTAGGATCCCTGCTTGGGTGAGGCTCTCCCAACACTGCACAGGGAGTGAGCGAAGTGCATTGGCCTCCACCAGTTTGCTCCGTGGCGTGCAAGGCTGTGGAAAGCAAGTGTGTGCCAGACACAGGCATGGGGACACACGGAGGGAGACAGGGAGACGGAACTGGCACCTCCCGGTCCTGGGGGCTTCCCTTTCTCTGCTCTGAGCAGAGTGCGTGGCCCCGGGGAGGTCCAAGGGGACAGTTGACCCCAGGCAGGGACGGCTGCCAGCCCTGCTCTCACAGTCTCCCACACAGACCTGAGCTGGTTCCCACCCTTGACAGCCTCGGCCTGGAACCCTGGGATCACACTGGGAGCCTCTCCCCAGGCCTGCTGGGGGTCTGCTTAAGGAATCCACTTATTCCAGACCCCAGCACATCTAGTGTATATGAAAGCAAAGGCGAGGTTTTGAGTCTGCAGGCCCAGGGGTGGGCTGAGATGGGGACCCCTGCATTTACCCTATTTTTGGAAGGTCAGACATCTCTGCATTCAAAAACAAAACTCAAGACAGAAAAAAAATCAATCCTTTCTCCCTGTTGGGCTCCCTCCTAAGGCCCGCCTCTTTTCCCAATGAGTGACAGGTGCCACCTGCCCCTGGTGCCAGTGCTGTGACCTTGCCCTTCCCAGGCGGGCCTGGCAACAGAACCTCGAAGGCTCATGATGTCATCGCAAGAGCATTCAGGAAACAGGAATCCCACTCCGGCAGCCAGGAGGAGGGGCTGCCCCCAGCCGGAATGGGGGAGACAGGATGTGAGGCAGACGGGGAAGCTAAAATAGGAGGTCTGGAAGCAGAGGCCGAGGATGGGTTCACAGAGGGCAGCGATGGCTGCTCTGCAGCCCCCGTCATTAGGCAACTTCCTGTGGCGGCCAGGGAAGGAAGGGGACAGGCCCCGCAGAGTCCACACTGCGAGACCCGAGTGTGCTGGGCACCCGCCGCCCAGAGCCATGGGCTTTGCTCTGCTGTCTGAAATCACTGCTGGGGGGAGGGCCTGTCTAGAGGGACACAGGGGTCCTCCCTCTCTGGACTTCCTCCCTCTCCCCACCCCCCACCCCACCATGATCTCCACAGTGCTGACCCAGCCCCCCTCCCCTGTGCCCTGCACCCCCACCCCACCCAGGCTCCACCCCGGATGGGGCCCCACGTGGATGAGCTGCTGCACATGTGCCTGCACCATGGACACACACACACACACACACACACACACAGAATCTGTCATCTGCCGTCCATCTTCTGCCGTCTGATGGTTCACTTCTCAAATCCCTGTAACAGCTGGGGCAGGGCCAAAGCCAGGAGCCCAGAACCCCATCTGGCTTTCTCACATGGACATGACCCATGTATAGGTGACCTTATATAGGGACCCAAGTACTTGAACTTCGTCCATGGCCTCCTAGGGTCATGCACGTTGGCAGAAAGCCAGGTCCGGGGCGGAGGCTCAAATCCAAGGTTCCTGCGCGCCGTGTCGGTGCCCAAGGCATCGGTTTAAGCACTGTGCCCACTCCTCGCGGGGCACGTTTCTCATGGTGAGTGGAGTCCAGGCACGCTGCTAAACACGCTACCATGCACCACACAGGCCCTGACACCGGCGAACAATTCAGTGACCCCAAATGTCAGTAGCGCCGATGTGGAGAAGCCCTGTTCCCGACTGTGAGTATTGCTTCAGGAGAGAAGTCCCTGCTCACTTGTTTTTAAATGGCCAGTGTCCAGCTCAAAGCCTGGTCCACAGTGGTCATCCGATAGCCTATTGATTTTGGTAAGTAAAAGTCTGAGTGAGCAAATTCTCTCCTTCCTGAATCACTAAATCACCCAAGCCTGTGACACCACAGACAGCTAGCCCACGCCCAGGGCCCCGGCTGTCTACATAAGCACACCGGTGCACTAGTGCATGGACGCGTTGAAACCTGCACACATCGGAAGCCAGGGGCACACACAGACACGTGCGGACACGGGCACACACGCTTTCCCATGCAATGCCCAAGTCAAACAGCGCCCAAGGCCAGGGAGCTGCCTGCCTCCCCGGCGACCTCTCAGGCCCTCGTTCATCCAGGGTCGCTTTCCTCTGCTACCCTCGGACGGAGCTCTGTGCAGACCCCTGGGCAGGGGCGTTACGTGTCCTCCGTAGTTAACTTCCCTGGCTGGACGCACTTTCTTCCAGTGGCTCCATTATTAGATATGCAGTGGACCCAAAGGCAAAAGACCCTTTGGGCAGTTACACTCACAGAAGGCAACTCAACCACTGGAGAAGTGAAATGGCAGTTTTGACCATGGCATAACGACCCAGAAGCATCGCTGCAGGCCCGCTGGACTCAGGAAATCCAGCAGCGGGTGTAGCTGTTGGAAATGGACTGGGTGGGGCAGGTGGAGCATGGGTGGGCAGACGCTGGTCAGCCCCAGCTTCGAGGGAAGCACCTGCTGGCGCAGGCTCAGGAGGCCGGGGAGTGGAAGCTAAAGGGGCCCCATCCTTCCGTACCCCTCCTCTGCAAGAACCGAAGGGCACTATGGAAGTAGACAACAGAGGCAGGAGTGCCCCTGGGAGGGTAGCCCTGACATCGTCAATGCCAATTTCCTCTGGAAGAGAGCAAGGCTGTGCTGCATCAGCTGTCAGCTGCACCAGCCAGTTTTGCAGCCAGCCTGCCTTCCCCCGCCCCCCATGCCCTGACCCTCCAGGGCCTCCAGGTTTTCCATGCCTGGGAGCACCTGGGCTTCCCCTTCTGTGGCATTTGCTACATTTCACAGCTTCCCGCCCGCCTGACTCATTCTCCTCCCCTCAAAGAGAGGGTGTCCTGCTCCTCTCTGTATCGCCAGTGCGGATCTTGACAAGCGTGGGCTGAACGCGCAAGTAAAGAAATGAACCGCTTAGGATGCTTCCATCAGATGAACCTGCCTGGCGCTGAAGCGGAACAGCGGCAGGCGAGGCCGCGGACAAAAGGCTCTGTCGAGGATTGTGGAGTTTCTTTGACAGCAACACAGAGTTGGCGAGGGAGGGAGGAGCGAGGTAAGTTCAGCGTGTTAGAGAAGATCCTTTGTACAAGAGTATTTCAAAAGACTCATGAAAATGGAATAGAAAGATAAGCTTATTTTCGTGCAAAAAAATTGAAACAGGCATAATTTTTATAAGATACATTTCCCACGAACTGCTTGAAAACTCCTCGTATGATTACACGCAGCGCTACTTTTTATTTATTTGAAAGGCAGAGAGAAAGAGGAAGAGGCAGAAGACAGAGATCTCCCACGCACTGCTTCACTCCCAGATGCCTGCAATAGTGGGGTCATGCCAGGTCAAGCCAGCAGCTGGATCTCAGTCCGGACCTCCCACCCCAGAGGCAGGGACCCAACCGCTTGAGCCATCACCTGCCACCTTCCAGAGGCTTCTGTATTCGTGGGAAGCTTGAATCAGGAGTGGAACTGGGACTTGAACTCGAGCACTCCCGTGTGGCTGGGATGTGGTGTCATAAATAGGATCCAAAACACCATCCCAAATGCCTGCCGCTATTCCAACTTGAAAACCCATCACCCCGGGAAGAGTAACTTGCGCTATTCTGCAGCGTAGGAGAGAAAATCCGGTTGGCAATATTTCACCGTCTATTTCAAAAGAGCTAATAGAGAGGGTCTTCAACGTCCCCAACACAGAAAATGATGGATTGTGATACATGGTACACACATGCCAAAATATCACTGGGCACCCCGTACACATGTACAAAATAATTATATGTTGGTTAAAATACAGAAAGAAAATTAAAAATAACTTATAACCAGCGTCTGGAATTTTTACATTCTGCTTTGGTTGGTTTTTGTAGAGAAAAGCTAATGAACTTCTTGGTGCTGCATATTATCTGACAATGAACAAACATTCCCTTTGGTCCATCATCCACCCAAGACCCAGAATGTGCCTCTGCTAACTGTATTTTAAGTTAGTAGATGTGATGCACTTTCAAAAGCATAGAACATGCACACAAAAATATAACAAAGGAATATGCTACCGACATTTGGAGTGTCTGGGGTCAATCCCAGCTCTGGCCCTGACTCCAGCTTCCTGCTGCTGCCTACCTTAGAAGGTAGCAGGTGATGGTTCCAGTAGTTGAGTGCCCGACCCCCAGCTGGGAGACCTGGATTGAGCTGCTGGCTGCTGACTTCAGACTAGCCCTGTCCTGACCATTGCAAGTATTTGGGGAGTGGGCCAGCTGTTTATAGCTCTTGCTCTTTCCCTCCCAATAATTTAAATCAATAAACAAAAGTTAAATATACACATACTAGAATATTTCAATTGCTTGCCTCGAGGAGGAAGGATTCTTCATGTTCTCCGCCCCCATTATTATTTTTTGCTTGGTCTAAATTCTCTCTGGTGCACATGTGTGTTGGGTCTCTAGGAAACGGCCCGCCCTGCCCCCAGCACTTTGTCCAGAGCCTTCCACCTCACCGCCCAGCGGTGCCAGGGCTGCCACACATGCACAGCCGTGCTGCACCCCAGACTGCAAGTGACTGCTTAGGTGCAGACACCTGAGCCAAACTGCACCCCATCAGAGTCTTTTCCTCCAGTTTTCCAACGTGAAAATGAGGCAGCTCTCCAGGTGGCTGAGCCACAGCGATGGGAATGTGAGAGCTGACAGCAGCTGGATGAGGCTGAAAGGAGAAGAAAGGCTTTCCCAAGGAGCAGCTGAGCCCGGCGCAGGCTGGAAAGGATCCTACGGGGCTTGGGGCTCCAGCCTCCCACGTTCCTGGGACCTGCCTCGGTGTCCCCCAGCAATCTTCTCTTGCAAAAACAAGCTCTACTGCAGTCCCTCTGCTCACACTCCAGCTGATCACAGTTGACAGGATTTGATTTTACAGCTAGGAACACATCTTAGAGGACGCCCCGCAGGCAACCTGGCCAGGAACACTCCTCACAAGAGTGGACAGGAGGCCGCGCTGTGGCATAGTAAGTTAAGCCTCCGTCTGCGATGCCAGCATCCCTTATGGGCGCCGGTTAGAGTCCCAGCTGTTCTACTTCTGATCCAGCTCCCTGCTGATGGCATGGGAAAGCAGTGGAAGATGGCCCAGGTGCTTAGATCCCTAAGCCCTTGTGGGAGACCTGGAAAAAGCTCCTGGCTCCTAGCTTTGGATCGGCCTGACACCATTACAGCCATTTGGAGAGTGAACCAGTGGATGGAAGACCTCTCTGTCTGTGACTCTGCCTCTCAAATAAATAAATAAATCTTGTAAAAAAAAAATAGCAGACAGATGCTGGAATCAAAGAGACCCAATGGAGGATTCTTGCTCCACTGTGCATGAGCTACGCAAAGGTGTAAGACATTCACTTCCCTAAGGCTCAGTTTCCTGGACTGTGAAATGCTGCTGATAATGGATCCTGCCTGCGGGAACTTGGGGAAAGATCCAAAGACACAATTCCTGCAGTCTCCCTCAGCAGGACAACTGGTACACAGGAGGCTCCCATTGTCCAGAGTGCATCTCATCTTGGCTCCTCTGAACACGCCCGCTGTCTCTCAGCATGTCCTCCTCCTGTGTCCCCATGGCTACCATGTCGTCTTGAACTGCACAATGCAAAGGTTTGTAGGATGGCCCTGGTCCTCAGCCGTTGGATCTGTAAGACCACACCCAGTCATCACCCAACGTACATCCATCAACTTAGACAAATGCTGCAGGACCACATCGCCCTCCAAAATCTTGGTGAATTGCAGCAACAAAGGTTTATTTCCTGTTCAGAATCATATTCACCTCCAGCTGCAAGCAGGTGCATCTCTCTTCCACACCTCTTCATCCTGGGGCTAAGGAAGAGCCCTGTCCTGGGAAAACTTGACCTACCGCAGAGGGAGAAGCCAGATAGGGAAACACCAGAAGCTCTGGGGTTGGCGCGCTTTGCTTCTGCCCACATTTGATAGCCAAAGAAAAACGTACACCCATGTCTTATGTCAGTGGGGAGCAGAATCTTCTTGCAAGGATGGATTCCAGAAACCACTTTCTAGAATGGTCTCCTCTGTGACTCTCTGGTGGTACATACAAGAAAACATTCACCAGGATGTCCTAGATTGTTGGGCATTGCCTAAATTCTCCATTACAATATGGTGCCTGGTGGATGTTTGAGGGGCGTGTCTGCAGCTGCTGCAGTTAAGCCACGGGAGATCGGACCACCTACAGGGATTGGTCTGCTCTAGTTCCGGACACGTGGACAGTGCATGATCCCTATATGCCCCTGTGCATGGTCCACCCGTGCCTGCATGACCTTTTCACTGATTGGCTCCCCTACTGCGCATGTCTTTCCTAAGCTTTATAAGCCTGTACACTTCCTCAATAAAGCAGTTCCTGCTTCGACAGAACTCACGGGTGCTTGTGGTGTGTTCATCACCCGTCGACCTTACCTCTCCCATTTGCCTTGTTGGGGAGTGTCTGTAGTGGCCCCTGTTGGTCAGGGGCCAGCCTAGGGCTTGAGACCCCGACACTAGATCTTGATCCTCTCCAGGGAAGGGAGGTGGGGAAGGGGGACTTGGCTTCTCCTCTGGGCTCCCTTCGCTGATGTTATCTCACTGGGCTCCAGTGGCTCCTCAACCCTGTAAGAACTGACATTTAATGCCAACTATCATTAAAATGTTCACAACACAAAAATTTGCAGAAAAATAGTGAAATATCTGATTACCTTTTCCTCTGGGATCATTCTTTTGTTTCATTTGATATTTTCCAGCTCTTAAGACAGTAAGTATGAATTTATTCAGCGAAATGCCAAACATGCTCTATTAGCATTAAAATATTATTGTGGCAGCAAATTGGGGGATTGATTGCGATGGGGAACAAAAAGACAAGGGATCAGGAGAGAGGGAGATGCAGCTCAACCAGAGCAGTGGCCGTAGGTGCACAGGAGCAGCCTGGATCAAGTCATCGGCACTTGGACTTGAAGACTGGGGAGGTGGGCACTCAGGGGAAGGGCTGTGAGCACAGATCATGGGCCAGGATCTGGGGATCAGAGGCCCCTGTCATCTGCAGAAGGGAACACCCCTAAGGATGTAGGAAGTCCTCTTTAGTACAGAAAGCTCAGAAGCTGCTTCCTGAGTCCCGGCTCCCATCCCAGTAGCCCACCCAGGTTCTGCCCTATGAACGTCTTGTCTGTCTCGTCTTCAGACATGGCTATTTGGAAGCTCTCCTTGGGCTGCCGCCATCTTGCTTTTAGAGAACAAAGGCTTCGTGGACAATGGTTGGGGTCATTTCCACCCATGGGAGAAGAGCCTATAGTCAGATTTCCTGATACAGTCCCGGGTTACGTGCTCAGGTAGAGGGACTGCTATCAGATGCTGCGATCCCAGGATACTTAGCGTCTTTAAGATTCAAGCTCGTGATTATTGAAATAGGAATATAACATCTGCTTCACAGAGTTTATCGGGCTAGCAGGAGACCATCTTTGAAAAGCCCTGCTATGACAATGCCTGGTGCACTGCTAGTCATTATAATGACAGAGATACACCGACACAACCTAAGGGTGTTAACTATTTTGCAAGTGATAATTCTAGCAATCACGTGGAGTCTACCTGAAATAACAAGTGAAGTCCACGTATACAGCATCCTTCTGCTCCGACATTCAGTTAGCAGCACATCCTTCCTTCTCCCTACACACCCACATGTCCCCACTGACCAACACTCTGCCACGTGCGATGGCCCTGCCCTGGACTGACGTGGAGTCCCAGAGAGAGATTTAGCCTGGAGTCCAACACCTCCGCCTTACAACAGCCTGATCCAGGACACATCCCTAAAATCCCTTGAGCTTCCATTTCTCGCTCTTTAAAGTGGCAGTAATATTATCTGCCTTGGAATCCTGCTTCGAGAATTATTTTGAGAACGCTCTGCAATGCGTCTGGCCCTTGGAAGCTATGCTTCAAGTGTGAGCTCCTTTCCATTTATTCTAATGGATTTTACCATGTAAGGAAAAGCATATTTTTTAAACTCCAGGTGGTATTTTTTAGCTCATTATTTTTATCCAGGACCATACGAGTTATTAAGTGCCTTGGGATCCTCTCTCTCTCTCTCTCTCTCTCTCTCTCTCTCTCTCTCTCTCTCTCTCTCTCCAGAGACGTTTTATGATACCAATTACAAGTGTAAGTGCACTGAGATTACAACATAATGACTGGCAATTCCAGCAGAGGTTTCTCCTCCCAACACTCAGCTTCCTGATCCCGAAGCCCATGTCCGAATACTGAACTCTTCATGGGAAAGAAAAAGCTGGGGTCGAGGGGAACATCATTAATTTTACAATTTAGAATCATCGGAAGTCCTTTGGGGAGAAGGATGTCTCATGTATGCGAGGAAACACGTTGGCATGACGCCTTTGCACACACAGCATTGCTTGTCCTTATTTGGATAGGAATCTGCTAACACGAAAATAAAAGTCAAGTTTGGGGGCATTGGAGAGGTTGAGTCAGGATCAGCAGAGGTTGGGTCTGGTTTTGCACGCACTGGTCTCCCGTCTTCAGGTTTATGGGAACAGAATGTTCTCCATCAACCTGCACACCCTGCCAATGTGATGCACCGATGGGCCCCTGCCCGTGTGGATGACATCATGTTTTCCTTTCCTTTCAGTTCCATTATTTCTGCCTCTTTGGTCTCTTTTCTCCACCTGTTCCTCTTCGAAGGCCACCGGAACCCCAAGTAAACTTCCAGCCTGCTGCCTCTCCTCTGGGCACGGTCTGGGACACGCCCATTTCTGGACGTGTCTATTTCATGCCCATTCCCATCTTCTTAGCCCAGGCCCCCTCCTTCCTCTGGGCTTCTCCGGCTGCAGATAATCCTGTGTCCCAGCCTCTGAAATTGGCATCCCTGCCTCTGCTCCCCAGTCGACACCATCCAGCTCCAAGCTGTTGGTAGAGTGCCCTTTGCACAAAGCAATGCAGCTACACCTAGCACCTGGGACTAACCATCTCCATGAGATAGCACTCTGGGTGGAGGGCTACAGTAGAGGCAGCTACCCTCAGCTCCCCAGTCCTGCCCCTCCTCGCTTCTTCCCTTACACTGCACACTCCAGCCACCCGGCTGCTTCTCCAAACCTCTGGGTCTACACCTGTGCTCTGATCTCCTCTGGATAACTCCCACTTGTATAGAGGGGTCACTAGAGGTGTCCCCTTCCCTCTTGGGGTTCTAGTAATGCTTGGTTCTTAACTTGGAGGTTGGTTATGAGTATGATTATATGCCAAAGAAAAACACATTGATCTCTCCACTGAAGTGCATTTCTTGGTATAGATACTGTATTTTGATAACAGTTTTTTAAAAGATTTATTTATTTATTTATTTGCAAGGCAGAGTTACAGAGAAGCAGAGGCGGAGAGAGAGAGAGAGAGTGAGAGAGGACTTCCATCCGTTGGTTCACTCCCCAGATGGCCACAACAACTAGAGCTGAGCTGATCTGAAGCCAGAATCCAGAAGCTTCTTCCAGGTCTCTGATGCAGGTGCAGGGGCCCAAGGACTTGGGCCATCTTCCACTGCTTTCCCAGCCCATAGCAGAGAGATGGGTCAGAAGTGGAGCAGCTGGGACTCAAACCAGCACCCATATGGGATGCTGGCACTGTAGGCAGTGACCTCACCCACTATGCCACAGCACTGGCCCCAATAACATTTTTTTTAAGATTTTATTTATTTGAGAGGTAGAGTTATAGACAGAGAGAGGGAGAGGTAGGTCTTCCATTCTCTGATTCACTCTCCAAATGGCCACAACAGCTGGAGCCGGGCCAATCAGAAGCCAGGAACCAGGAGCTTCTTCCAGGTCTCCCATGCTGGCACAGTGGTATAGCAGGCAAAGCTATACCATCCATTACGGGAGGCTGTTTGAGTCCCGGCTGCTCCACTTCTCCCATTCAGGTCCAGCATCACTGGACCCAAGCACTTGGGTCATCTTCTACTGCCTTCTCAGGCCATAGCAGAGAGCTGGATCGGAATAGGAGCAGCCAGGACATGAACTGGTGCCCATATGGGATGTCAGCACTGCAGGCAGAAGCTTAGCTTACTTTGCCACAGCGCCGGTCCCTAAAATGTTTTTAGAAGAGAGGGAGAGGAAGAGGAGAAGGAGAGGAAGAGGGAGGGAGAGGGAGAGGTCCCCTTCCAGGAAGCCTGGTTTGGGACTCGAGGCTCTCTGCCCTCAAAGTAGCCGGGCACTCTGCCCCTGAGGGGCCGTGCACTCCCCTGCCAGCCTCAGCTCACTGGGACAGACCTGCCCCATTGATCCCCTCCACACCCCACGGGGCACGCAGTGATAGCTGGAGTCCTGGCTCAGGCAGATTGAAAGCCTGCTTCCTGGGCACAGGGGTGCATGCTGGGAGGGACGTATAGTGGAAGTGGGTCCCCACCAAAAGCTTCCAAACATCAGGTTCACACTGGGCAGATGCTTTTCTGATCGTTGTGTTTTTGGGTTTTTAGTGACAGCTCAGTTGGCGGGGGACAGGCACAAGATGCAGACAGATGCTGTCTGTCATCCCTCCCGTCCCCACGCCTGCATGACGCATTGAGCGGAGGTCACGATTCAAGGTTACCTTCAGGAATCATAATGGTCCTAGAGGAAAACCCTTCTGTCCCACACAAATTCTACCAGTCAGGCCTCCCTCTGTTGGAAACCTGCTGCTGGGAGGTGGACCCCTGGGCTCTGGCTTTCTCCCAGCTGTGTCCCCTACACTGTTACTCCACAGCTGGCCGCCAAGAGGAGAGAGGAGACAGGACAGAGGAGACCGAAGCCTCTCTCCTTGGCTGGTGCTGGGTCTCTCTGCTCACCAGGCAACCAATGCCAGCCCTTGAACTTGCCCTTGAGAGACCCTTCTGGACACCCTGCGCAAACTGCGTCCCGGCATTTGAGGACCTACACTGAGCTCCTTGCTGGACACTCACCCCACAGTCACCCTCTGGAGGGGTCCACGCACCCAGCAGGCAGCTGCCCTGAGTGGGCTACAGGAGGAACCCTCTGTCTGCTGTGCAGCTCCCCCCCCCTTCCCCTTCTCTCCTCTGCCTTCCCACTCTCCAGGGGCAGGGGCACCTGCTCTGGCCTCACGTGCGTCAGGGCCCGGGGCTCTGTGCTCCGAGAGCGTGGACCACGAGCTCCACAAGAGCACCCCTGCCCCATGCCTGGTGGCTCTCTCTTCCTCTCCTGCTCACCCCTGCCCCATCTCTAGGGACCCTCTCCTAGAGCCCAGCCCAGGCCTTCCCATCCCAGCACCTCTGCCCTGTGAGTGGCCTAGGGAGCCCCGCCATGAGCGGGGTCTGTTTCCTCTACTGAGTGTGAGAAGCTGATCCGCCTCGGTTCTCCACCTTGGGGCTCTCACCCCAATGCTGGGCAGTGCTTCCTTGGTTATTATAAATAGCCTTTTGCTGAGATCAGGGGACAAGCAGAGAAGTCGCCTGTGGCTTGTGAAGCTGTGCTGTGCCACGCTACAAACAGCCGTCTATGCAGACAGTGCCCACAAGTCCCGTGGTGGCAGCAATTGGCACACTGTGTCAGAGCAGGTAAATGTCATTTTTAAGACCTGCTGTTGGCAACACTGGCATAAAATATCGACTTCATTGGCATACATATCCTGGTGTGCAAATATCTACTTAATGAACCAAAGAACTTGCTAGTTCCATTGGGCTGTGTTGCAGTTAAAAATTGCTAAACTTTTAGCATGGAGTGAGCATGCGGTGCAGTGGCTAAGGTGCCACATGGGAATCCACATCCCACATTGGGTGCCTGCGGCAGTCCATTTCCTCCACTTCTCATCCAGCTCCCTGCTAACGGGCACCCAGGGAGGCAGCAGGGGACGGCTCAAGTGCTTGGGTCCCTGCCACCCACACGGGAGACCCGGATGGAGTTCCAGGCTCCTGGCTTCGGTCCGGCACAGCCCTGGCTGTTGCAGACATTTGGGGAGTGAACCAGCTGTTGGAGGATCTCTATCTCCCTGTCTCTTGAATAAAGTGAAAATAAACAGCATTTTATGCACCTAAATGCTCCAAACACAAGCAAGCTTTGCAAAGATGGTGGGAAAGCCACACTGTAGGAAAACCTTGCATAGATTTCATAAAGTGCTTCATGCCAAAATTAGCTTATTGCATAACCCTGCTTTCCATGAGTTTTTGGAAGTCCCCTCACACTAGAAGCAGAAAATGCCAGACCCTGGGCCTTCCAGAGAAATGCATAGGATTACAAAGGGCCCTAGGTCACAAGCCAGGGAGCTATGGATTCCGCATGTGCTGAGGGAGAGGGCTTCACAGAGCCACGGGACCGAGGGGCTCAGGGGAGTCCTCTGGCAGGCCTGGGAGGGAGGCAGCGACTTGAGTTAAGCAGGGACACATAGAGCAGCCGGGGCCGTGGGCTGTAGTTCTCAGTGCTGGACACGCGCAGGGTATGGAAGGCCCATTGACCAAGCCCTTGCTCCGTGTGGGCTCGAGGGGCTGTGCCTTGGGCACCTTTGCCCATCTGCTCCTCACAGCCGCCCCATATGGGTGTAAAGAGCCTGCGCCCTGGTTTGGTTTTGGTTTATCAGGTGAGGATAAGGTTGAGAGCGGCTGACTTTGTAATAAAACCAAAGCCGAGCAGGTGAGCTTGGTGGGCAGCAGGGCCGTGGTGGCTGTGAGGTTGCCGGGATGGCTCTGGTCTCCCCACAGCCTGAGTGGGCCCGCCCAAGGAGGAAAGCTGTCACCCCCACCCACCGGTGGGCGGGGCAACAGGTGTCAGAGCAGCATCGCTGGGCAGCAGCCGGGCTGGCACTGCTTCCAGGCAACAGGCACAGAAATCCCTGGACAGGATGTGAGAGTCTCCTCCCCAGTGCGATCCTGGGAGGCAGGCCTGCTCCTGGGGTCCCTGACACCATGCATCACAGAGAGACGATCTCCCACAAAACATCAGCATCTTTGTAAAACCCAGCCCTGAGGCTGCAGATCTCAGCCGGGCCGAGTCATCCTCCCCAGCCTCACACGGGCCTGGTTCATCCTGGGCCAAAGCCTGGCTGACAGCTGCAGGGTCCGCCCGTCCATGCAGCCGCGATCAAGATCAAGGTGAGGGCAGGACCTGCAGGAACAGCAAGGCCGGGGACCCTGAGCCCTTCGGTACATGTTGACATGCACTCTGCTCCCAGCTCCGTTCTGGGGCTGATGGGGCAGGGGCATAAGATCCAGTTCCTGCCCTCCTTCAATGAGAACACAGAGTGATATGCAGCCCGGTCATGAGCCCTTAGCCATGTGATCACCCTGGAATAAACACACCTTTGCCCCATCTGCTCCCCTACCTCCTACGCTATTTCTAACAGCGCAGGGTGATTGAGCTGTCCCCACGCCCTGTGAACTTGGCTTCTCTGGTTGCTGAGCAGAAGTAAAACAGCCACAATGAGACAGTGGACCAGACGCCACAGCAGCGTGGTGCTCAGGTTGTCACATTTCAACCTCACGACTGTCCGTCATCATCCCTGTGTACAGACAAGGAACTGAGGGCCGCACATGTGAGATGCTGTCTTGGGGGCAGCTCGCGGTGCTGCTGGACAGCAGCGTGGATGCTCTGGGGCCCCCGCTGTCCTCAGCCTGGAGCTGGCCCAGGTCACTGCAGGGACTTCCTCTGGACTCCGCACAAACCAGGGCCCCCCAGCTGTGAGGCAGATTTTTGTTGCTGTAATCTAAGACCTTAAGGGGCTGGCGCTGTGGTATAGCAGGCAAAGCTCTACCATCCCATGCAGGAGGCTGTTTGAGTCCCGGCTGCTCCACTTCTAATCCAGCTCCCTGTTCATGAGCCTGAGAAAGCAATGGAAGACGGTGCAAGTGCTTGGGCCCCTGTACCCATGTGAGAGACCCAGAGGAAGCTCCTGGCTCCTGGCATCAGCCTGGCCCAGCCCCGGTTGTTGTGGTCATTTGGGGAGTGAACCAGTGGATGGAAGACCTCTCTCTCTCTCTCTCTCTCTCTCTCTGCCTCTCTGTAACTCTGCTTTTCAAATAAGTAAATAAATCTTTTAAAAAGATAATAAAAAATAAAACACCTGAAATGGGCTGACTTTAAAAAAAAGTGGTTTATTTAAACAACCATTTTGAACGCTGAGACTTCAAACAGCATAGCACCAGCTCCCGTGAGGGCCCTCGGCCACGTCACCTCCTCGTGGGCAGCAGTGGCAGGAGCGTGTATGTGGGAGCGCATGATCACATCACCAGAAAAAGGTCTCTCTTACAACAACTCACAGTCGTGAGGGTTCAGGGGTCCCATGGGGCCAACCCCTAATCCCGCCTTCCACGACCCAGTGGCATCCCACTCGGCCCCACCTCTCAACGGCTCTGCCTGCCAACACCAGGAAGGCAGAACTCATCTACACAGGAATCTCTGGGGTCGTGTTTAAGCCACACCCAAACAGCAGCACCCAGAAGGCCACGGAATACTCTGCCCGCCCACGTCTGGAGGGAGCCGCAGCCTCCACTCTTTCTTTGTTTCACGGTGTCCTTGTTTGGTTCGGCAGCCAGGGCAATGCTGACCTCATGGAATGAGTTGGAAGGTTCCCCTTTCAACTTTTTGCAGTAGTTTGAGAAGAACTGACTTGGAGTCAACTTGGAGTGCAGCCCCCTGGTCCTGAACTTGTCATTGCTGGGAGATTTTGTTTACCGATGTATTCTCATTACTCACTAGTGGTCTGCTCGGATTTTCTGTCTTCACAGCTCAATTTTGGTAAGCCATGTGCATCCTGCGATTTATCCATTTCCTCCTGGTTTTCCAATTTATTGTTCATAATAGTCTCTAATGAGCCTGTGTGTTTCTGCAGCATCAGTTATAGCATCTTCTTTTTCATGTCTCACTCTATTTTTTGAGTCATCTTCTATTTTTTGCTTAATTAGTCTAGCTAAAAGTTTATCAGTTCTGTTTATCTTGCAGCAACATGGATGGGAGTGGAGTTCATTCTGTTACAAGAAGTAAGCACAGAAAGACAAGGACCATATGTTCTCTCTCCTAAGTGGAAGTTAAAAACAAGTGAATCTGATGTGAGAACCGAGTCGGGAAGGGGAATAAAGAGAGACTGGATACCGAGTGCTAAAACAGTCTCGTGGGAGGAACACGCCCTCGGGCCACACAGCAGAAGGGGGCAGGGGCAGGGGCAGCTCACAGCAGTGCACTGTGTGGGGGTGTAGAGCCGTCAGGCTCCAAACATAAAGGAAATGAAGGAAACGGAAAGACTGGCTGCCTGCTTTGACAGGATCATATTGTATACATGTGTTCACATTGTATACGTGTGTTAAAACATCACACTGCACCCTCCAAAACCGTGCAAGTGGTGCACATGAATCAAAGATGTGTTCACGGAGGAGCAGGTGTTTGGTGTATTAGTTAAGAGAGCTGCATCCCCTGCTGGGCGCCTGGGTGGAGTCCTGGCTCTCTTTCTGGTTTCAGACGCCTGCTAACGCAGACCTTGGGAAGCAGCTGGCGCTGGCTTAGGCAGTCGAGTTCCTGTGCCTGTATGGGAGACCTGGATTGAGTTTCCAGCTCCTGCCTCTGGCCCTGGCCTAATCACAGCTGTGGCAGGCATTTGCGTGTAAGACAGTGGGTGAGAGGTTGGCCAGTCTCTCTGTCTCTCTCTGCCTCTGAAATTTAAAACATAATTTAAGGGGAAAAAATGATGGTAAATTCTTTGTTGTGTGTATTTCATCACAAATTTTTAACAACTTTAATGAGAATAACATAAAGAGTGCAATAGAAATAGTCTTAAGGAATCTCCCTGGGGTTTTTCTGCTGTCCTTGATGCCAGCGTCACCCATGGGCACCAGCTTAAGGAAGTTCTTTGGCTTTGAAAGTGCCAGTAAATCCAACACTAGCACTGGCATTTTGCTGTGTGCTGTGTGCTCTTCTTGTGTACACTCAGCTAATACCCTGACAAAGGCAGGTGGCAGGTGCCGTACTCACAGCTCTGTCTCCCTTCTTGTAGTTAACATCTTTGCAGGTTCTTTGCTGTAGTTAACATCTGTGCAGGTGCTTTGCCTACGCCCAGGGAGCTCCACGGCCTCCAGGATCACACTGGTGCCTCCATCACCACACGCTCTTCCCTGCTTCATTTTCATCCCACCCGCCCAGGCCACCACCACCTTCCCTGGCCGTGGCCGTGGCCTCAGAACCTGGCTTCTTCTCCTACCTCCTAGACCTCATCTTTATCATCACCGAGCCCCTCCAGAATCCTGGGGCATCCCTCTCGTGGACTGTCACCTCCTATTCCCAGCCCGCTAGTGCTTTAACCCCAACAAGCCTGTGGCCCCATAAAACCAATCTTCCTGGAAGTCTTGTCCGTGTCTACTCCCCACATTTCCTCCTCTTACGCAAAGCTTCCCGCTTTGTTAAGAAAAGGGGGAAATTAGAAGAGAAATTCCGCTCCTTCCATCCCACGTGAACCTCACCACCGGCACCTGTACTCACAGCTCTGCCTCCCTTCTTGTTACTGCTCCTGTCTGAAGCTGTGTCTCCCCTTGTATCCCTCCCCTCCTTCCTCCCCATCCTCTCTCTCTCTCGCTCTCTTCCATGGTCATTTTCTCTTTCCACGGGGTCCTTTGAATCAGGGGGCACAGATGCTGTGTGATACTTGACCCTCGAATGTTCTCCCTTGAGCACACTTTCCCGTTTCCCCGCTGGGGAACAATCATCTCTATCCACCCATTCCCCATTTTCCACTGAACTCCAGCCGGGTAAGAACCTTCCCCACTCCAGCTAAGCACCTGCAGGTTGCTGTGGCCCGTGGCCAGGCCTCCATTGCGCTGCCTTTCGGTAGATCAGCCCCATGTAAGAGTTGCACCTTCTCCTTGCAAAACCCATTCTTCAGGTGGCTTCTAGCATGGCTCTCTCGCTTACCTTCCACCCCCATTAACCTCTTCAACTTTGCCGATCCTTCTCAGCGCCACCCACACCCAGCAAACACTGGGCTCAGGGCTCAGACCTCCTCCCTTTCCACAGGCACCTGCTAGGTGAGACCCTCCTGGCTTGTTCCTCACTGACTCTAGCTCTCAGTGACTCACCCACCTATGGAGACTTCTGGGCCCCTCTCAAACCCAGACGTCTCCACCACGATGTCTCACGGGACTCTCAGACTTCACACGTCCCCAAATCCCTCACTTCTGGCCCCTTCCACAGCAAGCCCATCAGCCAGCATGAAGCACATACCTCTCACCCTGTCCCTCACTCCCTCCCTGCGCCACTGTGCTATGGCAATGACCGTGAAACTGGCCTCACCACTTCCTGCCAGCAGGAATGACCCTTCTGCCAAAGAAAGCAGAGTCATATGTTTAAACCCTCAACTGCTTTGGGCACACTTTTAACCCCTATCGGGGTAAAGCCAAAGTCCTTAACAGTCGCCCAGGAGGGCATGAATGCGCTGATTGCCCAGCCCTGTCATCTCTCCAACCTCCCGTTTCTCTGGTCGCCTTTGATCTGTGCCAGGGTTCAAGTCCCTTCCTGTTACCTGTGCGTGTGCATCGTGTCTGACCTCTCATAGGCTCTCAGTGAACGCTACCAGACTCCGATCTCTCTCTCTCTCTCTCTCTCTCTCTCTCTCTCTCTCACCCCCGCCCCGCATGTGCCCGCCCCAGGAGCGGGCTTTGCCTCACTCCCCTCTCAGTCGCACTCATTCCCCCAGGGCCAAGCACGTGGTGGATTCTGTGAGTTCTGTGAGCAAGAAGCTATTCCTGCTGGGCTCTTCTGCCCCGCTCAGTGCTGGGCCTGGACCACACCCAGCAGAACCCCAAAGGCGGTGTGGGCAGGGCGCACACCAACACACACAGGTGGCGGATGCAGACGAGGAATGAAGAAAAGCCTGTCCTGTTGCTCTTTGGAACGCACCGGTTTCTTGGAGGAGAGGGTGCAGTGAGAGTCCCTATCTCTCCCATTCAGCCTGGCTGTCACCTCCTGGCCCAGCTCCAGAGTGGGGCTTCATGGGGCTCTAGAGCACCTGCTCTTTGCTCTGTGGGGCTGAGGCTGAGGGAGAACCAGCTCTGGCTCCCGTCTGAGCACCTAACAAAGACGAGCAGCTGCTCTACGGGGGCTGTGAGCATGCAGCTCCCTTGGAAGCTTCCAGAGGAACAAGGGAGGCCTAAACGACCCTTCCATCACACAGTGACTCTGCAAAGCTCGGCCAGAGGCCACTTCTGAGAACAGCCTTAAATGTGGCTCCCAGGGGGGCAGGAAAGCAGAGAGCATGAATCTGCCGGTGAGCACTCTCGGGGTGGCTGGACCAGGGATGCAAGGGATCACTCGGAACAGAGACCCAAGGCCAAGGTCAGTGGATGCAGGGGCCTGGAGGACTTTCAGGAGAGCCCGTGGGGAAAGGGTCAGCTCTGAGCAGTAGCCAGGCCTGAGAACCCCAGGCTCCAGGCCCCAGCACACTTCCAGGGAGATGTCTCTGCCTATCTAGGTCTAGAGGGAGAGGGAGATGCAGAGAGAGAGAGAGAGAGAGAGAGAGAGAGAGAGAGAGAGAGAGAATCTCCCCAAATAGCCACAACAGCCAGGTCTGGACCAGGCCAAAGCCAGGAACTAGAAACTCCAGCTAGATCTTCCACAATAGGTGGCAGGGGCCTAAATCCTTGAGCCATCTGCCACTGATTTCCCAGGCCCTTTAACAGGAAATGGATCAGAAGCAGAGTAGCCAGCTCTCAAATCAGTACTCTGACACAGCATGCTGTGCCCCAAGCAGCAGCCCGGCCTGCTACTCCATGGCACCAGCCCCAAGTTCTATCTCCACTGGATGTCGAAAACCAGCCACAGAAATAGAAAGAGAAAGGCAGAGCCCAGCTGAGAGATGGGAAGGAGGCAGCCAGGCTCCAGGCGCTGCTGCAGGCTCCCCTGGAGCCAACCCAAGCTGTGAAAGGAAAGAAGTTTCCACACCCGAGGGCTTGAAAGCTGTGGTTATTCTAGAACACTGGAGTATGCGAGATTCCTCTATCAAGACTGTTTTCCTGTGAGCAGGAAAACTATGAGCCCCCCAGCGCTTTTGTCCAGGGTCAGAGGGGCAGAAACCTCAACCTTTAGAATTTGTAAGCGGTTTCTTGATCACTATTCATATAGCTTGCTTACTCCACCTGCAGAGGCGCACACATGGAGACGGACGTGCACACACCCAAGTGGGACTCCAGACAAACAAATAGTGAGGGCTGGGCGTGGTGGCACCTGGTTTGAGTCCCAGTTATCCCCCATTTCCAATCCAGCTCCCTTCCAATGCACCTAGGAGGTAGCAGAGAACGGCCCAAGTGCTTGGGTCTCTGCCACCCATGGGAGACCCAGGTGGAGTTCCTGGCTCCTAGCTTCAGCCTAGCCCAACTCTGACAGTTGGGAGTGAACCAGGGTAGAAGAGCAATCTCTCTATGCCTGCGTCCTTCTCTGTGTGTCTCTCTCTCTTCCCTTCAAAGAATATATATATATATATATATATATATACACACACACACACACACACATACCTGTTCTTAAAAAATAATGAGGCCCACACTGCACAGATGAACCTGATTCCTGGAGGAGTCAATTATATCCTTGATGCGCTGTGCCCACCGCCAGGACGGAGCCCCAAGCTCAAGGTGGCGGACGCCTGGGGAGGAGAGCGGATGGGGTCATGGCGCCTGGATCAGCGTTCCCATTTTATGAAATGTTCCGGGAAAGCCTCGAGCCAAACCTTTCCATTCCAGTTTAATGAGCAGAGAAAGTGCAGTGCAGGTGTCAGAGAGCAAAGGAGCCTGTGTTCACACGCGCTTCCCAAGTCGCCGCGGGAAGGCGGAGCCTCTGATCACGTGCCCCATCCAGGGTCATCGATGTCCTCACCAGGGACCTCCTGGGACCCAGTGCCCCGAAGAGTCAGGATCCCCAGCCCTGGCTCGGAATGGAATTTTACCAAATCCCACAGCCACCCACAGGCACACACGCCAGAGTCCCCCCCCACCCAGAGGTTCTTCAGCCTCCACTTGAGAATCTCGTGGGCTCCTGCTTTCAGCTCTGGGCGGCTCTGCCAAGGCTCGTCCTTCGGGCTGACCACACGCCGTGACTTCCTGGGTCACCCAGGTCAGAGGACAGGAACCTCCACTTCCTCTGGTTGGAAAGTTGCGTCTTGACTGGCTTACTTGATCTGCAGGTGCACACACACACATACACACACACACATGTGAGTGCGCTCAGAAGCAGATAACTAACAGGACCCAAAAGAAACGGATAAGGAGACACGAACTCTACACAGCCAAAACGCCTGTCTCGGAGGAGTCCAATCCATCCTTACTCTTGCAGATTTTGTAAGCTTGCAAACATTGTACCCTTTCCCAGCATACCAGGCGCCTCTCCCACCCGCTAGACTTCCCCTGCTCTTCCACTGTATTATATTCAGCTGTGACTTGGGAGCTCCCGGTCACTCTGGCTCACCTTGCAATTGCATTCTCATTGGCCTCTCTAATGAACCTCTAGTAGGAGAAGCGAGAAAACTCAGGGAACACCATCCTGAGTGAGAAAGCTCCAGGGGTAGGCGAGGCAGGTGCAAAGGCCCTGGGGGCAGAGGAGCACTCAGCACCTGGGCCCAGCAAGGAGTGCAGTGTCACTGGGAAAGCATGGACCAGGCAGAGTGCGGTTTGAAACAAGACGTTAGCGGTCAGCGGCCAGGTCAGGCAGGGTCCTACAGAGAGGTAGGACTTGCGATGGAAGTCCAAGAAATAAGAGCATCATCAGTAGATTTATTTTTTAAGGCAGGGTGAGAGGAGGCTGGAGATAATACAGGACCCCCTGGAGGGGGACCACCATGGCCCGAGAGGAGTTGACCCAGCACATCCTGGGGCGCAGATGAAGGTCACGGGACCTGCAGGAAGCTTAGAGAGGGAAGTCACAGAAGGGTCAGGGACAGCACAGCACCAAGGGCTAGCGTTCTGTCTTCCTCAAGCCTACAGGATTCCTGGCGCACTTGTAACTCCCACAGCCATCCTGCATGGTGAGGCTCGTGTAACAGCCCAGTCCTCTGTCCCAGAGAGGGAAACTGAGGCACGGACAAGGAAGGGCAGCTGTGTTGCAACTGTGCAGAGCTTCCCAACTTCCCCGTGCCATCCCTGTCTGTGCACAAGGCGGCAGCCTGGACGACTCCGCGGGAGGCCAGGGGAGAGGATGTGAGATGGGCGGTCCTGCCTGGACCACAGTGGTGCCGCCCGCAGAACAAACCCCATCACGTCGGAGTCGGATGCGGCGCGCAAGCCCAGCAGGAGTGCAAGTGATCTGGCAGGCGCTGGGGAGCCCTTGACGATTCCACAGTCCCCTCCGGCCACTGGCGCCACACTGATCGGGGGAGGAGATCAGCGTCCTTGGTCTCCGAGGCGGGGCCGAGTTGGAGCTCATCACCAGGTTCTGAATGAGCAGCTGAGCCCCTTGGAGAAATGGGGGGCTGATTAGCATTAAGGTTGGGTTTAGAGGACGAGGAGCTGTGTGTGCACCTGCTCTCAAGACAGCCCCCCCAGGGCACATCCTCGGTTCTGCGTGTTAATTGGAGCTTCCACACCGCAGCCTGGAAGGGAGTGGAAATAAACTGACAGAGGTTAATTCACTGCACAAAAGGGACTGTGCCTCCTTGAAGTCTCATTTGCTGCTAGGTTGGGGCAGCTGGACAGGGCTGGGGGGAAGCACCCGGAAATCTCAGCGTGCTTCCTCCAGATGGGTTTCAACCCCTGCAGCCTCCTTCTAATCAGCAAGGCTCCTCTTTGTCCAGGCTTCCGGATCCTTGGGGTCAACTGAAGGGCAGGGCAAGGAGGTGAAGTTTGACTCATCAGGGCCACCGTCGACGTCCTGGCAGTGACCAGCTCTGAGGCTTTAGAGAAGTAGCACAGCCTCTCAGAGCTGCAGAGTCTCCCTGGGAGGGGAGGGGGGAATGAAAACAGGAAAACACCTCTACCACTGGTTGGTGTGGGGACTCAAGGACTGGGTGCTACCTAGGACACTGCATGGAGCAGGCTCTCCAGGAAGTGCTACCCCAGCATGCACGATTCTGTCCTTCAGATGCACCTGTTCGGGAAATGCACTCCTTCTTGTGTCTCATCTGAGGCTGGAGGCACAGGTGTATCTCCAAGGTCCCAGGGGCTGGGGCTCCAAGCAGAGGGAATCTGGTGTCTAGGGACCCTGGGTCTTCCACCCCGTGGCTGGGGGAGTTTCCTAAGAAACTGCTGTTGGATACCAAGGGCAAAGCCAGAGGGAAGAAGCATCCCCAATGTCTTTGATGCATTAATCCCACTTCCAAACTGCGCCCAGATCCTGGTCAGACCCTCTTGTCTTGGAGCTGTAGTGGCCCCCGCAGGGTTGAAGCAAAATCATCCTCCAATGGACTTCACCTCCCATGAGGTGTCCCTGGGCCCCCTCATCCATCAGGCCCGGCTCCCCACAACCGTGCCAGTTTTCACAGGAGCACCTGCTACTGCACCCCTGGCTCGTGACTTACTCAGGATCCCCTCTGGGGGAAGCCCAGAAGAGTTGGCTAAGACAGCGTGGAATTCCAGGGATGAACGCTGAGCACCCCCTATGCCAGGCGCCGACCTAGGAGATGTTTCCTTGGGGAAAAGCGTGCTCTCATTTAATTCTCAGAGTTAACAGTTTGAGAGTGTTTTTCCTCAATGTTTTGAAATTTTATTTATTTTTATTTATTTGGAAGGCAGGGTGACAGAGAGAGAGAGAAGGAATCTATCTGCTGGTTCACTCCCTTGAATGACTGCAACAGCTGGAGCTGGGCCGAACCAAAGCCAGGAACCTGGAACTCCATCCAGATCTCCCACGTGGGTAGCAGGGTCCAAGCACTGGGCCATCTTCTGCTGCCTTCCCAGGGGCATCAGCAAGGGAGCTGAGTCAGAAGCAGAGCTCCTGGGACTTGAACTGGTGCTCCAATATGAGAAGTAGGCATGGCGGGTGGTGGCTTAACCATGTGGCTGCACCATAACACCGGCTCCTGGAGAGCATTAAAAAGTAAGGAAGCGGGATCAGAGATCTAGCAACAGACCCCAGCTCCCACAGCGGTCCTAGGATGCGCACCACAGCCTGGAGCCCAGTGCCCTCGCCTGCCCCTCTTTCCCAAGAAGGCTGGGTGGAGAGAGAGGCTAGAAAACTGACAGGGTCTCCACGCCCCTCCACCACCGGGGCAGAGCAGCCACGCTTCTGCACGTGAAACGTCCCCTAGCGTGTTGTGTTCTAAAAAGGACAGTTTCCGCTTCAAAAGACAGCACTGGGAGCCACTGCACCGGCTCTTCTCCATGGGATAGCGAGTGCAGCGAAGTGAAATAAGGAAGACGAAGTGCTTAGCACAGCGCCTGGCACACAGCACACGGCCAGTGAGTGTCAGCAAGCAGGGTTATGTATTTATAATGTGCATTCGCAATGCGCACGCGCTTGCTATAACTATGCCATCTATTATTCAAGGAAACAAATAATTTATATATTTCCAGTAGATGCAAATATTCGCAGTGTCTAGTTAGTGGAAATGAGCCATGGAAGCATACACACATGCATTGTTCAGAGAGTTTGAGCACCAGTGATTCGTCTCGGTGCTGAGTGCTTGTGTGGTTGCCTGGGGACATTCAGAGGTGTCTGGGGTGTGTCTCTTCTACAAACATAAAAAATCAGCTTCATGCCCTCCTCAACTTCTCTCTTCACCCTCAGCGTCCCTGGATTCACCGAGAGGTTGAAAAGCTTTGGTATAGGATCATCACTGCCTTCACTCGCCGCTGAACTAGACACAGATCCACACACCACTGCCCAGGCACGGGCGACGCTGCCCCAAACGCAGAGCTTTGTCCAGGAGAGGATGCAGGAGATGTGGGGAGAAACGGAGCAGAGCTAACAGCAAGCTGCCGCCAGCCAGGGGAGGCACTGATAACCCGGGTCTGAAAGCTGGGACTCCAGCCTTTTTGTAGTGACCAGGAAGGATTTTCTTTTTAAAGATGTAATTTTTTTGATGATTTATTTATTTATTTGAAAGTCAGAGTTACACACAGAGAGGAGAGGCAGAGAGAGAGAGAAGTCTTGTTATATCCACTCGTCAGCTAAAATAGAATGTTACAAAAACCAGTGACAGTCATGCATGAAATTTATTGAAAAGGAGAAGCAAATGAGAGACAGATGAGTGGCCAGGTAATGGATCGGGACCAACACTCCTTACCAGAGTGCGGCCCCCAGCAGCGAGTTAACAGTTTTTTATAGTATTCTGTCCACTAGGGCTCACAATTTTGAACCGGCTCCCTGGTATGCAGTGAGCGATAAAAACCCAGAATATGGTTGTAAGATAACAATATCAATCCCAATAACAGATCCAAGATATGGTTGTAAGATAATGGTTAAAGATAGCAAACTCAATGAGAGGTCCAAGATACCAGTGAAGGACACATCTCGGTCAACCTAGTTCCTGGGAATTTGGACTCACATAGTTTCACAAGATACACACTTAGCCGTTAGCAAGCAAAGCTAATATGTGCAGAAGCAAGAAATCTGCAATTAGCTTTTAGCCACACTCACTCCATTTTGATTCTGATTTTACAATCTTCCATCCACTGGTTCACTCCCCAATTGGCCGCATGGCCGGAGCTGTGCGGATATGAAGCCAGAAGCCAGGAGTCTCCTCTGGGTCTCTCACACGGGTGCAGGGGCCCAAGGACTCGGGCCATCCTCTGCTGCTTTCCCAGGCACGTTAGCAGTGAGCTGGATCAGAAGTGGAGCAACCGGCACTTGAACCAGCGCCCTTATGGGGTGCTGGCTCTGCAGGTAGTGGCTTTACTTGCCACACCACGGTGCCAGTCCCCAGAAGGATTTGCAGCTGGGAGACTAGGGGATGCCAGGAAACTCAGCAGCTTTGTAGGTCCTGTCTGGCTGCAACCTGAGGGGCTGCGTACACAGCCCAGCCAGGCCCTTAGAGTTCCACCAGTCAGAGACACTCCCAAAGACACAGAGGTGGTCCAGTCAACTCCTCTCCTGTCCTTGCAGGTTTATCTAACCCAGGATCAGTCGCCTCTCCCTGTTGCTGAGGCACAGAAGTCCTAATAGCCTCCAGGGTCACTTAGGATGACAGCATTGGCATGGGGAGTGGCCCCCTGCCCCCCACCCATTCAGCATTCCATCTGATCGTCACGAAAAGGTCTCCTGTAGGTCAGGCAGAGCCGAGATTAGCGCCTGGGGGCCACAGTCCCAGGGCAGGGGACCTAGAGCTCTGGCCATCCACCCTGTGTCCCCACCAGTCACGGCAGAGGTCTTGAAAACAGTGACGTGGACGTCCAAGGTCACAGAAGAGATGCGTGTGGGTGGCTGGGCCATTCCGCCTACAGCACTACTTCTCTCCTCTTTCCCCTCCAGGGAGTGACTCAGCAGGGAGGGGCTGGGACTGGGCTGGTTTCTAACTCTGCTGGGCTCTGCTGATCTGCTCTGCCCCGCGGGGCTGGGCTGGAGCTGGCGGGTGGGGACCAGAGATAGGGCTGTCTGCGCATCCAGCCTTGGGAAGGTGGAGGAATCTTGCAGGCGGCTTCCACGCCAGGAGCACCCAGGGCTCCAAGACAGTAGTACAGATGCTGCCTTCACCCGCTTGCCCCTTGATCTGTGAGGCAGGGGCACGCAGCTCCCCTGGCTCACTGAGCGTTCCGTGCCCCGACCTGCCCTCCAAATACAACTCACAACGAACACTTGGGTCACGTGGACAAATACTCATACGTGATTCCCCCATCCCCAGCTGTGCCCTCCACTTTGAAAACTAAAATCCAATCCATCACCTCACTTGTGGATTCTGTGCGTTAGGAAAGAAAAGGTCCGTTTTATTCCAAAGGAATTTCTCCCTGAGCACAGGGCTGGGTTTGCTGGACTTAATCTGTTCAAAGCACCACTTCCCCAAGAGGCACACTCTGCTGTCTGCACAGATGCACACATGCTGTGGGCGGGGTCTTCCAGAGGCTGCACCTGCCAGGGTGGGAGAAGTCCCCGGAGACACCCCAAGAAGGTGCTGGGGTCGGAGATTTTTGAAAATAGATGAGCACCAACCTGAAGCTTACCCAAGGGGATGTAGGAAGCTGATGTCACTCACACAACTATTTATTAAACAAATGGTTATCAGACATCATCTACGCACTTGATGGTTTTAAGCACGAACTATCTAGAAATGACTGGCATGTGGCCCCCACCCTCCAGGAATGCCTGGGCTGCTGGGGAACCCTGTAAACTGGGACTCGGGACGACACAATGGGAGGCGAGCACCATCGAGGAGAGAGAAAGGCTGAGACAGCAGGGAGGACAATGGTCGCTGGATCTTCCATGATGGGTGGGGAGCTCATTCTTTTGCCAGGCGCTAATTCCAACTCAGATTAAACAAAAAAAGTGGGGGGGGGGGGAGGATTTCATTGGCCCGGGTAAATGCAAATCAGAGTAAAGGTCCTGAGTGTTCATAGAGCCCGGGGGATTAGAAGAGGCAAGGGCCAGTTCAAAGGTCCTGGGGCAGGGTAGTCTCTGTGTCTCATCAAGCTCCAGCCTTGGGCACACAAAGCGACCTGCACCTGCGGGCCCCCAGCCTCCCAGGTCAGCAAGTCCAGAGAGGAAAACACGCCAGAGAGGACCTCCGGGTGCAGGCGAGGGCTCGGCGTCCATCCCACCCTCTAATCTCCCTTCCCAGGCAACGCACAGATACTACGATGACCACCCGAGGGAAATGCAGCTTGATTTCAAGCAATCGAAGGACATTGGGCAAATGTGGAAATTTAGGGAGGAAAGAAATTTCCTGGAGAGGATTTCATTTCCATTTCTGTCTGAAAACACGGTAAGCTACGTGTTTCAAATGCTGGACGATGATGGCAGGTAGAAGCGCCATTTCTTTCCCTTCCCAGGAAAGGCTGGGTGACAGCTGTAGTGAGTGTTCACGGGGCTGGGGTCGGCCAGCCCTGCCAGCGTGCGCACGACATTGGCGGGAGTGGTGGCCGCTGACGCGGGAGGAAACTCCACTCCACGGAGCCTGGGGAGGCACCAGAGGCTTCAGAAACGTGGTCCCCCCGGGCAGCCATGGGCAGCTCAGTAAACACTCAGGGACATACCCAGGGCCCACTCAGGGGGCCGAGTGCAGGGGCTGGCTGGGCTCCCGCTACTGCCAAGCTGGCCTTGGATGCCAGAAGACACGGACTCCATCCTCAAGGACGGTGCGAACGTGCATGAAAATGACCGTGACCGTGAACTCTATATATAGAGAGCATTTTGCAGCCCACAGAATGCTTTCTCACACACTGCTGTACAGCCAGAGCCAGATCTGTACTGCTTCCGGGTTTTGGTAAATGGCACTCGGTCCCTATGAGCTTTTTGTGGATTTCATGACTAGAGAAACCTGGGCGGTGGGCACTGTTGCCTGGGTTCAGATTAGGACGTTAAAACCTGGATTTAATAACTGTGTCAAGGTCACTGCCTTATTGTGACATCCCGGCTGTTTGGCTCAGGAAGCCACACCCTTAGCTGCCCACTGCACCACTGGGTGTGCCCAGCTCCATGTCAGGTGTCTGATGGTCGAGACAGAATTTTCAACACAGGCCTTGTTGTTAATCCTGACTACGAGGGGTTAGCAGCCCATATCTCAGATGTGGAAACTGAGGCTTGGAGATGCTAACCCACCTTGATGGTAGAAAAGGGGTCCTGAGCCAGTTCAGCAGCTTGGACCCTGGGCCACTGCGCCACACGGGGCTTAGCTCTGGGGAAAGGTTATCACCTTCATTGGCTTTATTTTCTTCTCTTCTTCCCAAGAGAAACCCAGCCAGGACGTCTGTGAAGGACCAGAGCGGGGCAGGGCTGCCACTGCCCGCCTCCATCTCCCCGGAAGCAGCAGGACTTCTGGGAGGAAGTGGGCCATCAGCATTTCCATGTCCAAGGCTCCACCGGTCTGACCACAGCGCAGACAGAGCAGCTGAATCAGCCAAGGCAGCGACCGCTAGATTGGGATTAAAGTCGGCACAGCTTGCGGAACCAGCAGGCTCTGTTACGACAGAGGGTCCCTGTGGGGAGGACCCTAGACACAGCACTGGAAAGCCTGCCTGCCCACCCCGGCGTTGCAGCTCAATGGTGCCATAGGTGCCAGCGAAGCCTCTGGGAGGACAAGAGTAGGAAAATGTCCAGGGCCTGGCACTGTGGCACAGCAGGTAAAGCTGCCACCTGCAGTGCCAGCATCCTATATGGGCGCTGGTTCAAGTCTCAGCTGCTCCTCTTCCGATCCAGCTCTCTCCTATGGCCTGGGAAAGCAGCAGAAGATGGACCAAGTGGTGGGGCCCCTGTACCCGCGTGGGAGACCTGGAAGAAGCTCCTGGCTCCTGGCTTCAGAGCAACTCAGCTCCAGAAGTTGTGGCCATCTGGTGAGTGAACCAGCGGATGGAAGACTTCTCTCTCTCTCTCTCTCTCTGCCTCTGCCTCACTGTAATTGTGTCTTTCAAATAAATAAGTAAATCTTTTTTTAAAAAAAGGTGCCCAATATGCTACGAATCCGCAGTAGGTGCACGGGAAACACTGGCAGTGACTGGCAGAATCCGCTAATGCCGAGCTGTTTAGCGTATGGAGGATTTACTGAAGCGATCATTTCTACTCTGCAGATAAGAGACTCTGTTAGACATTTGATTTTTCCCTTTAAAAAAAGATTTATTGTATTTATTTGAAAGGCAAAGTTACAGAGAGAGAGAAAGAGAGAGAGAGAAAGAGAGACAGAGAGAGATCTCATCCGCTGGTTCACTCCCCAAATGGCTGTAACAGCTGGGGCTGGGCCGAGCCAAAGCCGGGAGCCAGGAGCTTCTTCCAGTCCCTCATGTGGTTGCAGGGGCCCAGGCACTTGGGCCATCTTTCACTGCCTTCCCAGGAGCATTAGCAAGGAGCTGCATCACAAGTGGAACAGCCAGTTCATGAATCGGTGCCCATATGGGACGCTGGCACTGCAGGTGGCTGCTTTACCCACTGTGCCAAAGTGCCAGTCTCCACTTTGTTTCTTCTGTTGACTAACCGTGCGTGTGGAAGGGCCTTGTGGGTCTCCGACTTGGCCCTGACCCCCTCAGCCCCTCAGTGGGCCAGTGGCCTAGGTTGCTGCCTGCAGCTGCTGCATTGAAATTTCACAGAAAAACGCGACGGCAGAAACCCTGGGAGCCACCTGGCAATCGTCCGATTCTCAGCCGGCCTCTCTGGAGCCCTCCAAACCCTTCTATTTGGAAGAAGGAGACAGACCAGGGGAGCCACAGCTCGAGTGGCAGAAACGACTCAGAGGACAGGATGATCCGAGCAGAGACCTCAATCTTCCACCACGGAGCCACTGGGCTTTCAAAAGCCACTCCTGCTTCTCTCTGGGTTTTTGCAGTCAGGGGTGGGAGGAGGGATGGGCCAAGGATCTACTATCCACCATGATAATTAATTAGAGGAAGAAATATTTTCCCAGCTCAGAGGAGCTGATCCCAGCGTCGTCAACGCCCAGTGCAGTCACCACCTGGTAGATCTGTACGGCAGCTTTGTAGTATGTGGCAAAGCCGAGGCAACAGAGATGACCCCGGGGCAGGACACCCAGGCTCCAAGGCTGCCTTCATCGGGAGGCTGCTGGGGGCCAACCTGACCTGGCAGGGCAGGAGTTCCCTCCACAGTCGGGATCACTGTGTCTGAGCCACGTGCAGGGTCTTCACCAAGTCCGTGCCAATGCATATTATGAAAATACTACGCAAGAATATCTGCTGGTTCACTTTGTAAACAATCGCAATGACCAGGACTGGGCCAGGCTGAAGCCAGGGCTCCATCCGGGTCTCCCACGTGGGTGGCAGGGGCCCACGCACTGAGACCAACATCAACAACTTTACCAGTCGCATTAGCAGGAAGCTGGATTGGAAGCGGAGCAAACTGGTCCTGAACTTGCCCTTGGATATGGGATGTGGGCAGCCCAAGTGGTGATTTAACTCGCTCTGCCACAATGCTGGCCCCAAGATAAGAGTTTAGAGAAGAGTTTGGCTCAGAGTTCTAGTAGCTTCTCAGGGATGGGTCCTGGATGAGACTAAAAACCAGACTACTGAAGTCTCTTTGTCAGTCCCTAAAATTTTTCTGTATTTGATTGCACCAGGTGTTTGCTCTTACAGGAGGAGGGGGAGGTGAAGAGAGGGAGGGGCAGTGGAGGAGGAGGGGTCGGGGGGAGGGAGAAGGAGAAAGAGGAGCAGGAAGCCGAGCCCCATCGCTCTCCCAGCCCCGGGTCTGCCCTGGCAGTCAGCAGCCCCTGTGCCGGTGGAGCAGGATCCTGCGGCTGGTCCCTGGCTCCTGCTGTTGTCCTTATTGTGCTGGGCTGTTCCAGGTGCCCACAGACCTCCCTGAGGGACCCAAGAGGTGGATTTGGAAGGGGGAGCAGCCACAGAGCTGGGTTCATGGGCAAAGGCGACTCGGCTTACAGAGCCAATGATGTGAGAAGGGAGAATATTACTCCGTGACCACAGATGCCTGGGACTGATTATTCTTTGGCAAATTCAAAACTGCAGTGTTCAGTGGAAAATATCCCCAATCAAACGTTCGGTGCCAGCAAGAGGAAGGCCAAAACCGTCTCCAAGACCCGCTGTCCTGGCCGTGGTTGCACATCTGGGACGTGCTCTCCCTTAGCTTCTCCCTGGGTTCCCATCTCACAGATACAGAACACTGAGCACGCAAGAGGCACACTCGCTGTCCGAGATTACGCGGTTACTGCATGGCAAGAGCGGGGTTAAAGGCACTTTGCTGTGGCCCCCGGCCCTCTCTACCAGGGTAGGAGGCAGGGGCTGGGAGTCCGGGAGGGTCCCTGGAGCAGACACCCCTGCCCCCCCCCCAGTGCTCACTGCAGGATGCAGGGGTCTCAGCTGACGTCACCAGACCTTGCTTTTTCCCTTGTCTTTTGCACAGATGGGTCTCTTGGGCATTTTCGTGAGAGTAGCCTTTGCTCAGGGGATTTTATTTTGTTCTGTTTTGATTTTCTCAGCTCTGCTGCGACCACGGACAAGTCGCTCCCCTTATTTGGGGCTCACTTTGCACGTGTATGGTGAAGTTTTCCAGCTGTGCTCCGTGGAAGCCCCAAAGCATCCCCCGCATCTCCCACCGGGGCTCAAGGCAGATGAAGGGGGCAGGATCCGTGGCCACATGCGCCCTCTGCCTCCCACCCAAGCTGCTCTCATTCGGCTGGCCCCTCTCTGGGGCTTCTGTGTGCTAGAACCTGCGAAGGAAGGGATCCACTTCTGCACATGAGTGAATGAACAAGAGGACGCGCACAAAGCCCGGGGAGTATGTGATCTCCGTGATCCCACACCTGTCTGATTCAACAGCAGGGAGTTCTGCTGACCAATGGCAAACTCTGTGTTCTACCACGTGTCAAGGGTGGGAACACCTCCACCCAGAGGCCCTCCCATGGACATGTTGGGTTCAACTGTGCCAACACTCAAGTTCCTCCACTTGGTCTGCACTACCCAGTCACAGGGGCTTCACAGTTGGTAAAGCTCTCTCTCACACGTGGTCGTGCTGTGAGAAGTTTTCAATTCCACCAAGATTATGGTCTTCAGGGTTTGGAAAGCTCCTGTCCATGGCTCAAGGTCTCACTGACAACTTTATATCCTAAAAGACCAGCTCAAGCGCCACCTCCTCCAGGAAGCCTCCCGGCTTCACCCAGGGGTTGCTTGTCTCCTTTTCCTCTGGCCTCCAGGCTGCTGTGGCTGTGGGGCAGCCATTTCTAATGTGGGTTGTGATTTAGTCTCCACTTGTGTTTCCCCCTGCTGGACCACAGGCAGGACAAGGCCGAATAGCTCAGTGAACATCTAAGGGAACGAACGGATGAGTAAATGCATGGGCACCGGCTTCTTAGTGGCTAAGCTATTCCAGCTCATAATGAACCCACTTCCTCCAACTGCCTGGCTCCCAAAGTGAAGCCAACCCCACTCCTCGTGGTCACCTACAGCACGTTTGTGAGGGTCTGCTGTGCCTGGGATTCCCCAGGCATGAGGGGCACCGAGGTGACCAGGGAAGGGAAGACGCTGGTCCTGTGCCATCTCCCTAGTGTGTCCAGGCGGGGCCCTGCTCGGTCCCATTCTGAGGCTTCTCACTCAAAACCCTGAAGGGCTTGTGTCTTGCTACCTGCGTACTCCGACACCTGGCTCCGCGTGTTGAAGATAACGGGTTCTCGGGGAGTCTCTGGTGCGTGGACGGGTGAGTGAGTGGGCAGACACCCAGCACGAGCCAGGCTCTGTTCCTCGCCCTGAGTCCTGGGACCTAGAACTGAACTGTCAATGAATTCCCTAACGTTCCAGAAAGCTCAGGCAGCACTCGAGCCACGAATGAAGACTGTCATCCTTGAAGACCTAACACTACTCGCACTCAAGGTGCAGGCGGTAGATAAGGTCCTTTCTTTGGGGGCTGCATGATTCTGTGTGTGTGTGATCCCCCCCACAAACACACACACTTGCACCTATCACCATACACAACACACACAACACACACAACAAATACACACACACGAGTCCCCATCTATGGCTCAAGAACAGCATTGACTGGTGCCAACAAAGTCAAAGAGCTCTGTTCTCTCTGTTCCTCAGCTCTGGCTTGGAAGCCACGGAGGCAGGGCAGGCACGGGGCAGCCAGGCAGGGCACAGGGCAGCCAGGCAGGCACAGGGCAGCCAGGCAGGGCAGGCACGGGGCAGCCAGGCAGGGCACAGGGCAGCCAGGCAGGCCTGGGCCAGCTTCCTCCTCCCTGCTGTCGGGGAGCTGGCACAAATCACCCATCTCACAGAGCCTCAGCCTCCTCACCTGGAACTCAGCATGGAAATAAGGGAGAAACCCACACTTCACCTAGTCACCTTTAGTGAACATTCCTAGCAAAAAGTGAGGCCCCAAGCGAGGTCTAAACGGCTGGCAGCGGGGTGCAGCAGAGGTGGGAGAGAGAAGCCAGGATGAGAACCAGTCTAACCCAGGTCCCGTCTCCCACCAGCAGCCACGTGGTCTCACACAAGCGGCTCCAGCTTCAGGTCTTGCCTTCTTCATCTGCAAAATGGAACTAGCACAGCTCACAGGACCTCATGTCTGTAACCGCCGGGGCCTCTCTTCCTGCCTCTGCTTCCTGCCATACATCTCTGGTCTGCTGCAAGGACCTGAGAATCTGCTTTCCAGTCCGAGAGCTCCAAACGGTGGTGCTGCACCCGCCGAGTGACTGAAAACGTAAACGGCCGTTACCATGCCGGGGAGGTGTGCGGCAGCGGGGCTTGCACTCCTGCAGGTGGAAATCCCCGTCACACTGGCAGGTGCACCTACAAAGGCTGACTGCAGTTGTTAACTTCGCCGCAGCCACTCTGCTCCCAGGTGCATCTAGTCAAAGCATGTTCTAGAACACTCACCACATCCCTGCTCATCGCACTGTCGAGGTCAGAGGTCAGAGCAAGGTCAGCGCCAAGGAGATCCTTGGCCAAGGTCACACAGCTGGGACTTGCACCTGTGTCAGTTCTCCTCCAAACACTCTTCTGACCGCTCATTTAAGACATGTACAGTCACGGTACACAGTTGATACACAATCAGCTGTGCTGGGGCGAGCAGACACTCTCTAGCCTGACCTCTGCCTTTGCAGTGTCTGTATGTGGTGTGCATAAAGGTTCAACCTACAGGGACCTCACTAATTTGGCAGGGGTCCGTTAATCAGGCAAGGAAGCTCAGGCACAGAGCGGTTCAGTAACTTCCCTGAGGTCACCAAGCCAGGAAGGGTGGGCTGGGGCGTGGGCCAAGCAGGCTGGCTCATCACCAGTAGGAAACATCACGAAGCCTGAATTCCAATCCTGCTCATGGGGTCACTCTGGAAATCTCTCTCCTCCACGCTGTGGTGTAGTAGGTAAAGCCGCCACCTGTGGCACCAGCATCCCCTATGGGCGCCAGTTCGAGTCCCGGCTGCTCCACTTCCAATCCAGCTCTCTGCTGTGGCCTGGGATAACAGTAGAAGATGGCCCAAGTCCTTGGGCCCCTGCACCTGTGTGGAAGACCTGGAGGAAGCTCCTGGCTCCTGACTTTGGATCAGCGCAGCTCCAGTCATTGCAGCCAATGGGGGAGTGAACCAGCAGAAAGAAGACCTCTTTCTCCCTCTCTCTCTCTCTGCCCCTCTTCTCTGTGTAATTCTGACTTGCAAGTAAATAATAAATCTTAAAAAAAAAAAAAAGAACCTCTAGAAAGGAGAGGGCTGGGGCGCTGGTGATGTGAGAGTGAGCAAGGTGGCATTTAGGTACACAGATCATACACACGTAAGCCTTCATTGACTTTGACGTGCTGTGGAATCCCAGGAGATGAGTCACCTCAAGGTCCCTGCAAGGTGCGTTCCTAGGCAAGCCCGTGTCACGCATGGCCTGGGCTCACCACGCGCTGTCTGGTGCCCTCCTCGTCACCTCCTGTGTGCGGTGACTAATAGGTTTACGGATGAGCGAGCTCAGCTCTGCCCCTCACCCATGCAAGCACAGACAGTCTCCCGGAGACTCCACTTCCCGTCCCCACAGTGGATCACGGTTCGCTGGACTGCATGGCATCGTGTGTCAGCCGATGGAGGCCGGCAGCTCGGCCTCTGAGCGCTTCCTCTCCACGCCCCCACTGCACCTGCTCCTCATGCTAATTGGTGAGGATGCAGGGTCTGCCCAGGAACACAGCGCCAGGCCACCATGAGAGGCTGCATCCCGCAGCACTCGTGTCCGTCTCTGCCCCCCACTGCCACTTCAGCCCCGGAACAGCTGGAGCAGATGAGGGAAGCACCAGGCGCCCAGTCTGGCATGCGCCGTTCCACGGCAGCCTTCCCTGAGCAGCCAGGACGCAGGGCAAACACCCTCACTGGACAGAGGAGCAGGCTCACTGGTCCCACTTGAGCAGCCATGGTGGGAGCCCTCCACGCCATCTTCCCCCAGGCTAGGCTGTGGGACAGAAGTACTCCACACGGTGCCTCTCTATTTCCCCACCTCAAACACACACAGCACCACACAGACACAAACTCAGCTCAGGTGCCCTGGGAAGCTAAGCTGGGGAAGAGATTTGGGTTCCAAAGTCGCATTAGGGAGCCCCAGCCCTTGCAGGAAGGGGACAAAGGAAGCTAGAGCAGAGGGAAAGGACCTGCGTGCTAATGAGACACTGCATTTTAAAGTTGTTCTCGGCCGGCGCCGTGGCTCACTAGGCTAATCCTCCGCCTTGCGGCGCCGGCACACCGGGTTCTAGTCCCAGTCAGGGCGCCGGATTCTGTCCCAGTTGCCCCTCTTCCAGGCCAGCCCTCTGCTGTGGCCCAGGAGTGCAGTGGAGGATGTCCCAAGTGCTTGGGCCCTGCACCCCACGGGAGACCAGGAGAAGCACCTGGCTCCTGCCATCGGATGAGCGCGGTGCGCCGGCCGCAGCGCGCCGACCGTGGCAGCCATTGGAGGGTGAACCAACGGCAAAGGAAGACCTTTCTCTCTGTCTCTCTCTCACTGTCCACTCTGCCTGTCAAAAAAAAAATAAATAAAGTTGTTCTTAATTTCATTTTTCAAGTGTTTGATTCACAGACAATCCTTGTGCAGTATTTCAACACATACCTACAGTGTAAGCTGATCCCAGAACATGATCAGCCATCGCCTCCTACACAGCTGAGAGCCTGCGGGCCCTCTGCTCCACCTTTCTCCTGCAAATCACACGTTCTTATGTCCACACTCACCCCACAGTGCGTGGGACCCTGGGCCCTGTTCCTTCTCTCTCGTGGGCTTTGGTCCCCTTGTCCAACCTCTCTCCTGACACCCTCCCCCCACCTTCTCAGCCTTCTGTAACCAGTGTTCTTCAATCAGGTCGACTGTCCTTTAAAAGCCACATTCGAGAGAGAACGTGCAGGATTAGTCTTTGTGAGTCCGGCGAATCGCACTTAACAGAAGGACCACCAGTTCCGTCCATTTTGCGGCAAACGTCTGGATTCCGTTCACTCTGATGGCTGAGTAATATTCCATCGCGCACTTACCACATCCTCCACACCCACACGCCCGGCAGGCAGTGGGCACCAGGGCTGGTCTCGTGTGCTGTGCTGCAGTGAGCCTGCGAGTGCAGGTTTCTCTTTCACAGGCTGATGTCATTTCCACTGGGGGTATACCCAGACATGAGAGCGCTGGAGCGTAGCGTGCATCTGTTAGTTTATGGAAGAAGCTACACACCGTTCTCCATCAGTGTGCAAGCATTCCCTTTTCCCCAAATCCTCGCCAGCCCATGGTATCTTGTGTCTTTTTGACAGCAGCCATTCTCACGGGAGTGACATAACTCCCAGCGATTTTGCCTTGCGTGTCCCTGATGGCCAGCAGCTCGGGCGCTGTTCAATGTATTCCCTAGTCATTCGTATTTCTTCTTTTTCGGAAATGTCCATGTAGATCCCTGGCCCGTGTCTTACCTGGATCTTTGTGTGTTGTTGAGGTTTCGCATTCCTTAAATGTCCTGGCTGGGACTCCTTGGTGTTAGGCCGTCACAAAACACACCAAACACCAGAGTAAGGGAAAGGGTTTATTGGGGAAAACTAGCAGGCTGGAGGGAAGGAAAAAGAGAGAGAAGGAGAGTATAAGAGAGAGAGACAGAGAGAGAGAGGAAAGGAGCTAGTGAGGAGAGAAGAGAGAGAGCAGAGAGAAGAGAGACGAGAAGGAGGAGAGGAGAGGAGAGGAGAGCAGAGAGCGCAGAGAAGAGAGAGCCACAAGTTCAGGAACAGGTCCTCTTAAAACTTTGCTGGGGGGTGGGCAGGGAAGCAGGAGCAGCGAATTCCATTAGGCTGGGGTGGAGCTTGACATTGGTGATTGGGCCATGTGGCCACCTGGCTTCCAGCAGTGGTGGCAGGGGCTAGAGCCTAGCATGGTGTCAGGATGTAGATCGCACCATAGATAAATCTGCGCCATTTTCCTAACACTCGGGATGCTGCATTGGAACAGAGTCCGGGCACAGTGCGTGCGCATGCAGTGTGGGGAACATTGTCTCTGGGGTGGCACCACGGCTGTCCAGGAGAGTTTCCACCATCAGGAACAAAGATAACAATAACAGCAATCATCGAAATTGGGCTCCGCGTGCTGATCCAACCACAGATGGCTCCCAACTTCTCCAAATACCATCGGAAGGGAAAGGCTTTGTTTTCCAGCCAATGGCTGGCCTTAGAATGTTTGGCAAAACAGGATGTTCTGCTTTCCCAATGAGATCAATGATACTTTTTTTGGTAGCGTATTTATTTAGTTATCGCTTCAGACACAGATCATGTGAAACCGCTCTTCTTGCCGCTGTCACTTGTTTGTTTGAAATCCCACTAACCTTCACCCTGACTCCAGACCACACGGAAGCTTACACAATAACCCGAGTGTGTTCTTCTCCAAAATCCTCACTGTCCCAGCCGTGGCCTTGGCTCCTTGCCCGCATCTGGGGCATACGACAGCTGTGCCACCTCCGATTCCCTAGGCAGCCTGGGGACCTGGTGCCGGCTGGGTCCTTGTGGTCTTCTATTCTGCGAGGATTTTCTGGACTTGGTGGAGCCCACTTCAGAGCCCCTTTCTCGACCTTGCTGGGTTTGGAGACCCTGAGGAGAGAGCTGGTAGTGGGCTCAGAATCTGTCCAGGCAACACCGAGCGGAATGGTCCTCCCCTGGCTGAGTGGACAGGCACAGGACTGGACCCCAGCAGTCAGCTGGGAAGGCAGGGGTCAGGAGGAGGACAGCAGGAAGGAGCCCAGCTATGGAGGAGGACTGAGATTACACTAGGTGATGACGTTCTGCCAACACTCTCTTCGCTGAGCCTTCCTGGCTTCATCTCTAAAGTGGGGACAATGACACCGACTTGGAGACAAGAGGAGGTCATGGAATCAGGGTCCTGGCCGCCACGCCCCGCATGTTCCAGCTGCATCCCCAGAAGATGCCTGTGTGGAAGTCTAGTCCCCAGGGTAAAAGTTTAAGGAAGAGAGGCCGTGACAGTGGGGTACGGGACCCTATAAAGGGACCCCAGAGAGCTCGCTCGTCATTCCGCAGCATGGAGAGAGTGAGAAGGCACCATCTGTGAGCCCGGAAGCTGCCTCCCAGACACCGAGCCCTACGGCACCCGACCTCCCGCGTCTCAGCCTCCAGAGCATGAGACAGAAACGCTGCTTGTTCCCCTGTTCCGGGGCGAGTCTGTTGTGTTTCCATCGAAGGCAGGGAGGGCTTGCGGGTGCCTTTCCCGGACAGAAGCTCAGCGAGAGAGGTTTGGACTTTGATGATGGAGTAAATAAGTAATGGAGGGAGGAAGCCCATAAGTGCCACGAATCTTCAAATCCTTAATAAAGCAAAATGTGAGGCCATTGATACATCACTCACTCTGATCTAATCATTCCAGAGAATATGCATGTGTCACAGCACCACGGTGTCACCAGGCGTGTATGCAATGACTATTTGTCAGTTCAAATACTAAAACTTAGAATGGAAAACAAAGGGCTGGTGCTGTGGCGGACCAGGTAAAGTTACCACCTGCAGTGCCAGCATCACATATGGGCGCTGGTTCTAGTCCCGGCTGCTCCACTTCTGATCCAGCTCTCTGCTATGGCCTGGGAAAGCAGTAGAAGATGGCCCAAGTCCTTGGACCCCTGCATCCACCTGGGAGACCAGGAAGAGCCTCCTGGCTCCTGGCTTCAGATTGGCACAGCTCTGGCCTTTGCAGCCATCTGGGGAGTGAACCAGCGGATGGAAGACCTCTCTCTCTCTCTCTCTCTCTCTCTCTCTCTCTCTCTCTCCCCTTCTGTAACTCTGCCTTTCAAATAAAATGAATAAATCTTTAGGAAAAAAAAAGAAAACGAGTGTTGGGAGGGATGTGGAGCCATCAGATCCTTTGCCACCCTCAGTGGGAAGGTGAAATGGTACAGCCTCTACAGAACACCGCGTGGCACTTCCTTCCGCAGTCGAAAACCGAATGATCTACTAATTCCACATCTGTCTCTGTACCAAAAGCAGGATTTTGAAGAGGTATTTGTTCATAGCAGTATATTCACAACAGCCAAAACAGAGAAACAACCCATCCAAGGGCCTGGGCATGGATCATCAGATAAGCCCAATGTGATCTATACACAACATATCAAAGGACACGCGGACGTGTGGTTAGACTCTGAGGACAAGAGCTGCAGGGAGCTAAGCTAGCCACAGGAAGACACAGCTGAGGGTCCACTCTGGGACCAGCGCAGTAGTCATGCAGACAGAGAAGAATGGCGGCTGCCAGGCACTGAGGCCACAGGGATGGCCGGGGCTATGGTTCAGCGGCTGGAGAGCTGCAGCTCTGCAGGGTGAGCAGAGCTCTGGAGAGGGATGACGGCGACGGCTCCCGGCACAGCGAACGCGTGGTCCAAGCCGCAATCACTAGGATGGAACCAATCACGCTTGAAAAGGTTTCCCATCATCAAATGCAAGAGGGATGGGGTAAGCATTTGGCACTCAGAACGCCCACACCCCATACAGAGTGTCTGGTTGGAATCTGGGTTCCTCCACTTCCTATCCAGCTTCCTGCTAATGTGCACCAAGGAGGCAGCCAGTGATGGCCCCAGTAGCTGGGTTCCTGCCATGCCCACGGGAGATCCCGACGGAGCCCCAGGCCCCCAGCTTCGGCCTGGCAAGCCCTGGATTCTCCAGCCACCTGGGGAGAGACCCAGCAGATGGAAGATCTCTTTCTGTGTATCTGTTTCCATGCCTTTTAAATAAGCTGAAAGTAAACCAAGAAACTGAAAAATGGATAACCAGAAAGTTTGGAGAACACTGCTTCCTTCGACCACTTACATATGACAGACGCAGCGGTTGGTGGATAGTAATTCACACGCCAATACTTGTACTGCGAGACTTGGCTTTTGTGTTCACAAACCAAGAATGAACTTCAGATTTCTAAAGAACTATCGTAGAGTTGTCCCCGGCTGTGTTCATGGGATTGGTCCCAGCACCCTTGAGGGTAGCCAGATCCACAATGCTCAAGTCCTTTACGTATGATGGCATCGCATAAGCATATAACCTACACACTTCCTCCTGTACTCGGTCAGTCATCTCTGGGTCACGGGGGACTGTGAAAACAGTCTAAACATTAAGTAGATGAGAGAAGTGGTTGTCATACTGTATCGCTCAGGAAAGAGTAACAAGAAATAAAGTGACAGGTACAGGACAGAGTTTTTTCTAATATTTCCAATACATGGCTGGTTCAACATGGGGATGCCAAACCTGCCGACACATGGGGTACCTGTGTCAAACGCGGAAGGCCCCTTCGTGGGCCACATAAGCTCTCTGCTGCCTGCACTCGGCAAGCCAAACCGCACTGGGCATTTGTGGGGCCACGGAGCCTGGCGTGCTTACTCTCTTGCCTCCGCAGGAGAGTTTGCTGACCCTGGGTAGCAGTTAGCAGAACATTCCCCCCATGTCGTGCACACATCGTGTGTTGGGCAGGGGCAGCCCTCAGGAACAGCCTCATGTAGTCTTCACGATTACCTAGCATGATACCCATTTTACAGGAGGGGAAGCTGAGGCTTAGAAGGCCAGGGTCACAAAAACTAAGTTCTGGCTGAGCCCAGATTGAGTATGACTGCTGCAAGCCAATCAGTGTCCTGTGGGCCTCCGGAATCCATTGAACCAAGTCAAAACAAAGAGTGGGAATTGACAAATGCCAAGGATCCACTCCATGCCCTGAACCCACCGCCTGGTCAGGGGGGGCTTCAGGTAGGTGGCTCAGGAGTGAACACGGTTTGGGTTAGTGTGAGAACAAAGATTGGGGCGGCACGGGGAGGCGGCGGCCAGTGGTGGCTGCCATCGTACTGTTCTGGTGTGGTGTCCGGGGAGACTGACAGGTGTGGGGTCTTGAGTTTATGAGCTGAATTCCACTTCCCTCGCTGATCTGCAGTGGGGCCCAGCAGGTGCCAGGCCTGGTGCCAGGTGCTATGAGAACACAGGCAAGGAAGGACCCACTCCTTGCCTGCAAGCTCAAGCCGGCACATAGACTGCAGGGGTGGGGCTGGCGTGCAGCAGGCCACATTCAAGTGCAGTAGAGAAACAGGCAACGCGGTGCTGGGGGAAGAGAGGCCCCACCGCTCTCTTCTGCCCTCCCTTCCTCCCTTCCTCCCTGCCTCCTGCATCTCACTGGTGAACAGAAGCCCAGTGCTGCTCCAGATATGGATGAAAGCCCAAAGGAGTTCTGGGTCCACAAACCTGTGAGATGAGAGGCGACGCTTGGAGCAGAACTCTGGTACCGCAGGGTAGAAGAGGGAGCAAGTGTTGGGCGAGTGGGAGGAGCTGGCAGGGGGGCAGGGTGTGACCCTCTCACAAAGCTGATCAGCACAGCCGAAGACCCCCTGCAAGGTCTCACGTGATCTGCATCTTTAAATGACCCAGTCAACACAGGGGTTCAAAAGTGCAACTATACTTACGCAATAGCCAACAGTGATGGCCATGGCATACAGTTCCAGATCATCCTCCTCTGGCAAAACTGTGTGCCCCAGTGCGGAACTACACCTGCCCAAAGCCCACAAGATTTTGTTGTCCAACAGGAGCTGGCTGCTCCCTGAGCTGTGCACTCCTAGAGCAGCCCCCACCCAGCAAGGCACCTTCCTCCAAACACCCAGACTCTATCTAAGCCAGCCACACGTGGCTCTCTGCCTGAGGCTCTGGAGGGAGCCAGGCCTGAGGGGTCCGGGAAATTATGGCATTTTATAATAGAGAGCCTAGGGGCACTGGCATGGTTCCGCCCGGACACATGTAAACACTGATTCACCTTTGCCTGTTGTGGATGTCACAGCGGATGAGTCACCTTGGGTGAAAGAGGAAGGTCCCTGCAAGGTGCATTCCCAGGCAAGCCCGTGTCACGTATGGCCTGGGCTCACCGCGCGCTGCCTGGTGCCCTCCTCGTCACCTCCTGTGTGCGGTGACTACTAGGTTTTCGGATGAGCAAGCTCAGCTGTGCCCCTCACCCATGCAAGCACAACAGTCTCCTGGAGACTCCACTTCCCGTCCCCACAGTGGATCACAGTTCGCTGGACTGCATGGCATTATGTGTCAGCCGCTGGCCACAGTGGAGGCGGGCACCTCGGCCTCTGAGCGCTTCTTCTCCACACCTCCCGCTGCACCTGCTCGTCACACTGATTTATGTGGATGCCCAGGAAGCCAGTGCCAGGCTGCTGTGGGATGATGGGGAGGCTCCATCCCAGGAGCGCTTGTGCCCACTTCTCCCCAGAGTGGCTGGAGCGGGAGAGGGATGCCCGGGACTCAGACGTCCAGCTGCAGACCTCCGATGAGCAGCCAGAGAACCACAGACACCATCGCTGGAAGGAGGAGTGGGCTCGGTGGTTCCTTGCCATGAGATTGCTTATTCCTAAACCTGGAAAACTACTGTGTGTGTGTGTGTGTGTGTGTGTGTG
The DNA here is from genome assembly GCA_949820135.1 of Sylvilagus floridanus. Taxonomy (NCBI): domain Eukaryota; kingdom Metazoa; phylum Chordata; class Mammalia; order Lagomorpha; family Leporidae; genus Sylvilagus; species Sylvilagus floridanus. The sequence goes on along the minus strand of OX463241.1, from coordinate 159,868,656 downwards.
TGTGTGTGTGACAGAGAGAGAGAAAGAGAGAGAGAGAGAGAGAGAGAGAGAGCGAGCGCAGAGGGCAAATGCCCCCAAACTCTTTGATCTCCGAGTCCGCCTGCTTGCTTGTTCTGCTGAGCTGTTAGTCCCTGCAAAGGACACAGACAAACGTGCATTCATTAAAAACGCTCCTCAAGTGGCTAATTTGTCCCGGGGTTTGGGAGAGCTGGCAGAACGCACCCAGAAATGAGGACAGGGCTGTCCGTTATGCATTAGCGTCTGTCCCCGCCTTTAGCCACTTCAGGCTCATTGTGGATGTTAATGAAATGTTTGTGGATCTGAACAGAGTCCAGAAGAGCTCAAAAACAACCCCTCTCCACTGGGCTCTCCCGCAGATCAATCCAGGCACGCACAGCCCCACCGAAGTCAACTCCCACGTCACCGAGGCAAAGCTGAGCTCCCATTATGGAACAGAAAAACAGTGTAGCTGGTTGTTCCTTTCTTGATTCAACAGGCGTCTGTGTGTGACCCAGGTGCTCTGGGTCCACTGGAAACTGAGCAGGGCTCCGGGGCTGTTACCGAGAGCCCAAATCGGAAGCGTCGTCCTCAATGTCACTCAGAAGACCAGGACACCCACAGTGATCCTTACAACACCCTGGGCTCATTCCCCTGGCAGGTGCTAAACGCAGAGAGGCTCGCTGGCCGGGGGCATTTGCAAGGCTGGCAACAGGGCAAGCCGATCTCCACTCAAGTTGGGAGGAGGGCCGAGCACAGCGCTGACTTACGCCCCTGCGTTCCTGGCATTGAGTTGGGCGTTCTCTCGCCACTGCCTCGTCACTCTTCCAGGCCCTTGGAAGAGCAGGGTGTTTCTTTTTCGGCAAGGCAAAGCTCAGAGGCTCAAGGTCGTGGAGGTCTCCCACAGCAGTCAGGGCTTGGCCTGGCCCAGGTTGGCAGGGACACAGCACAGTGGGGGTTGGGGGATCTGGCCCGGGGAGGGCAGCCTGCAAGGACTTGGCACGTCCCCACAGGGGAGAGTGTGGCTCAGCTCCCCAGGGGAGAGAGCAGAGAGAGGAGATTGAGAGTGTGCAGTGCGGAGACAGCCCAGGGGAGAGAGCAGAGAGAGGACATTGAGAGTGTGCAGTGCGGAGACAGCCCAGGGGGAGAGCAGAGAGAGGAGATTGAGAGCGTGCAGTGCGGAGACAGCCCAGGGGAGAGAGCAGAGAGAGGACATTGAGAGTGTGCAGTGCAGAGACAGCCCAGGGGAGAGAGCAGAGAGAGGACATTGAGAGCGTGCAGTGCAGACAGTCGAGAGGACCCGGATCACAGCTCCACCCCACGCCAGCTTGTGACGGGAGGAGGGGACGGGAAGAGGGGCAAGTTACAGAACTCCTCCAAGCCCCATGTTCCTCATCTGTAAAATGGGCACATTCGCAACAGTGCTCTTGCCCCGGGCTCTCACGCTGTTTCTGTTCCGCCCCAACTCCGATGGGCTCCACCCCTCCCACCATGACAACCTCCTCCAGAGTCCTGGAGCCCAGGTGGCCAGCTGGCAACAGCCTGGGCGGCTCGGGAGTAGCCCACGGGCAGCGGGAGGTAGAGCCAGGGTCGACACCCACCCCTGCTCTCACGTGCTCCCATTCCCGACACTGTGTGCTCCAGGCTGCAGTGGGCTGCACGGGTGGCGGCTCAGCCACACAACCCTCCTCCCCCTCCCCTGCTTGTCCACCCCCTTGTCTGCCCAGCAGTGTCTCTGGGATCATCCTGCCCAGCACAGCAGTGGCGTCCAGGGCTCTCCCAGGAACTCCAGGCTGAGAGCGCTGGAGTCTAAGAGAAAATGATTTCTGCCCTTGTTACCAGTAACCGCAATGCTGGAAGCAGGGAGGAGGTGGGGTTGGGGGAGGCAGGGAGGCACACAGCGAGGGAGAGGACATTGGCGATGTGGAGGGAGGAGGTGGGGTTGGGGGAGGCAGGGAGGCACACAGCGAGGGAGAGGACATTGGCGATGTGGAGGGAGGAGGTGGGGTTGGGGGAGGCACACAGCGAGGGAGAGGACATTGGCGATGTGGAGGGAGGAGGTGGGGTTGGGGGAGGCAGGGAGGCACACAGCGAGGGAGAGGACATTGGCGATGTGGAGGGAGGAGGTGGGGTTGGGGGAGGCAGGGAGGCACACAGCGAGGGAGAGGACATTGGCGATGTGGAGGGAGGAGGTGGGGTTGGGGGAGGCAGGGAGGCACACAGCGAGGGAGAGGACATTGGTGATTTGGAAGAGGCTGATGATGGGTGGGCGATTGGTCTGGCAGTGAAGATGTCGGTTGCGATGCCCGTCCATGTGAGCACCCGGGTTCAATCCTGACTCCGTCTTCCTGCTGCTGCAGACCCCGGGAGGCAACAGTGATGGTTCCAGTCATTGAAGCCCTGCCACCCACGTGGGAGACCAAGTTCATGGCAACCACCTTTGGCTCCAGCACAAGCCTGGCCATTGCAGGCGTCTGGGGAGTAAACCACAGGATGGGTTCTCTCTCTTTCTTCCTCCCTCCCTCCCTCCGTGTCTCTCAAGTAAGTTTTCAAAGCATGTTGAGGATGCCAGGAGTCGGGATGAGGACAGAAGTCCGTGGCACAGATGCCTGGCTCCACGTTACTGAATCCATCTTGCAGTAATCCCAAGCCTGGGCGGTTCCTCCACCCCTCCTTTCCTCATCTGTAAAGAGCGGCAAGGAACAGGCGTCAGCGTCACAGGGCTCCAGAGCGCGTCTTAAACGTGCTAGTACTCGAAGAACGCCCAGAGCAGTGGCTGGCATACTAGAAGCATCACCACGTGCTCACCAAACACACAGAGCAAGAACCCAAGTCCAGGCGGGACTCGGAGGAAACCAGTGTCTTTTCCTGAACCACAATTTTTTGCACCACGAAAGGAAAGGGTGGGCTCACTCACCTGCGGACACCTGACCAGTTCTGCCTCTTGCTGCTCTGAGGAAAGCGCTGGCTCCAATCTAGCACCTTCTGTGCCTTGGGAATGGTCCGCAGATTTCCATACAGTACAGCGGAGTCTGTCTCCACCAGAGCTCTGAGCTGTGTGTCCCTGCATTTACAGCCGAGAAGAAGCGGCCTCTGGGAGGTGGAGCCCCCATCCTGGGGCCACAGAGGGAGAGGAGGGCCAGCACACAAGCTGGTCCTGTTGCCTTGGGAGCCCACAGAAGCCCTGCCCTGCGCCATGGTGTTGGTCTCCGGGAAGGCACAGCCATAGGCGTCTAAACCCTGTTGCTGAAGATGTGAGGAGTGGTGTGGGGTCTGTGCCTGGTGGTTTTTAGATGACTGAACGGATGCTGTTCCACCTGCTTCCTGGCTCATGACCGCACTGCTCAGCTCTTCACAGCTGCTACTCGGTACCCGGGGCAGCAGACTTCATAAAGAAAGCAGGAGTATCCGGGCTCCAGGTTTGGGAGGTTCTCAGTCCACGATCAGGCGGCCCCTGTGGATTGGCCTCTGGTGGTGCTGTGCTTGCTGGTGGGTCCTGAGGCTGCACAGAGACACAAGTCTTTGTCCCTCCCCTTATTAAGCCCCCAGGACTCCACCAGCAGGGGTCCCACCCTGACAACTCATCCAACTGACCACTTCCGGAAGCCCTCCCCTCTGCACACCGTGACTGGATTCCTTTTCCAGTCTCTCAGGCTGTTGGCCGAAGACTTGGGGAACTGAACACCGGAGTTCAGCACGCAACTGTTCAGACCACGAAAGTCATAAAAACCGTGACAGTTGCCACGTGGCCTGGGGCCGACGCCTGCGAGGGTGGTTGCCTGGATCAGGGTTTGTGCTCGGCTGTGCAAGTCTGGAAGAGGAGAGAAACGCATAGTATGGAGGAAACCAGTATTTGGATTAGCGCTCGCTGGCTGTTTCTCCTCTGTCCGCCAGACTGTGTGCTAAGTGTGGCCCACAGAGCGTGGCCCACAGCTCTCCACGTGACTCTGTAGCTGCCCCAGCAGCTTTGGGTAAATGAACAGCTTTTTTTTTTTTTTAAAAAAAAAGGTTTATTTTATTTATTTGACAGACAGAATGAGAGGGAGAGAAAGAGAGAGAGAGAGAGAGAGAGAGAGAGAGAGAGGTCTTACATCCATTGGTTTGCTCCCCAAATGGCCACAATGGCCAGAGCTGTGCCGATCTGAAGCCAGGAGCCAGGAGCTTCTTCCAGGTCTCCCATGCGGGTGCAGGAGCTCAAGGACTTGGGCCATCTTCCACTGCTTTCCCAGGCCAGAGCAGAGAGCTGGGTCGGAAGTAGAGCAGCTAGGATTCAAACCGGCGCCCATATGGGATGCTGGCACTGCAGACCGGGGCTTTAACCCACTGTGCCACGGCGCCTGCCCCGAACAGCTTTTTTTTTTAAGATTTTTTTTTTCAAGAGCCTGTCTGTGTGCTATCAGGAAACACTTCATATTTCACATTTCATATGAAATGAGGGCATAGAACCAAGAGCATATGGCTTCTTCCGCCACTTTCAAGGAAGAGTGGCAAAGAGAGAATTCCAGAGCCTGTGAGTGCCTCCATCGATCTGGAAGGGGAGTGGCTGCGAGGTCACAGAGTGCTGGAGGCGAGGAAGGGAACCAGGACACACGGTGCCAGCTCCCTGCCTCGCGGCTCGGCTCGGCCAAGCCCGAGCTAATGGTGTTGGCTGTGAATTGGCCTTGACATTGTCACACTGTCTGCAGAGTGGGGCTGACATGCTTGCCGTTCAGCTTAACACAGGCCCAGACACTGCCCCCCAGGGAGCAGAACCGAGTCACCTGACACAAGCCCTGGCCTCCGCTGAGCCCATGCAACCGTGTCTGCTCCCGGAGACAGCCCGGACAGCACCTGGGGTGGGGCAAGCTGGACGTGACCTCCATCGGCTGGACTTCCAGGTGGGCTTGCAATCAGTGGAGGACTCCCTTGTTCTACTTAAGAATGTTGATTGCAGCATCTTCTTCAGCCACGCTAGGCATCAGGGACTCACCAGGGAAGCCAGGCCGGTCCCGTGTCCTCCTGGAGTATCCGTTCACGAGAGAGGCAGAGACTGAGCCAGCGCTCACAGCCAGCTTGTCCCAGTGTCCAGCTAGGACACAGCAGGGCAGGGGAGCACACACCCATCCAGGCCCCTCCCGGCTCTGCAGCAGGGACCAGGAGGGTGAGGGGAGGACACGTACCCTGGGGGTTCTGCAGGTGCACTGGGCAGGAGCCAGAGTTGCTCCATGACAGCTTCCCAGTGAGGCCAGCGTGTGGGCTTCTCACTACTCCACTCAAGACGGGAAGCAGGGGTGAGTGTGTGAGCCGGGCAGAAGGAAGTCAAGTCTGCGGACCAGGCCGAACGGGGCCCCTGCCACACTGCACCCAGGGAAGTGCCCCTCGACGGACAGGACCCCCAGGCTCCCTGGGACAGGAGGGGCCCTTCTCAAAGCAAAGGCCACACGGGTGCTACAGGACAGTCCTTCTGCAGCGACAAGCAAATGAGCACTAAGAGCCCCACAGGGATGAAGACAGAAATTTTCCCGAGAGCCCCTTTTATTTTTTTCCCCCGATGGCCGCAACGGCTGGGGTTGGGCCAGGCCGAAGCCAGGAGCTTCTTCAGGGTCTCCCACATCCGGCCAGGGGCCCAAGCACTTGGGCCATTCTCCGCTGCTTTCCCAGGTGTGTCAGCAGGGAGCTGGACCGGAAGTGGAGCAGCTGGGTGGGGCGTGTGTTGATACGAAAATCCAGTTTTCCTTATGTCTTTGAATCCAATTTACAAATCCAGGCTATATTCTACCCAGTGCTTTTCAAGGCGTCTCTTGTTGAATGTTGAATTAAACCTAAATAGCTTTAAACAATGAGTACAGACAGCAATTCAATTCATCACATCCCTCCAATGCTGAATCCGATACGACAAGCAAAAAGACTTTCAAAACAGAAAGCACTAACTAACCTCACAAACAGAAGCCTCTCTGATTCCTTGAAACAACTGTATGTGGTCACTTTTCTAATATTTAATATTTTTCATGAAAAATTCTGAGTCTAAATTAAATCACTCCTCGGTTGTATGTTAACTTGTCATTGTAAGGCTAATCCACTTCTTTTTATTTTATTTTATTTATTTATTTGACAGGCAGAGTTAGACAGTGAGAAAGAGAGACAGAGAGAAAGGTCTTCCTTCCGTTGGTTCACCCCCAAAATGGCCGCTATGGCCGGTGCTGCGCCCCTCCGAAGCCAGGAGCCAGGTGCTTCCTCCTGGTCTCCCAAGCACTTGGGCCATCCTCTACTGCCTTCCCAGGCCACAGCAGAGAGCTGGACTGGAAGAGGAGCAGCAGGGACTAGAACCCGGTGCCCACATGGGATGCCAGCATTGCAGGTGAAGGATTAACTAAGTGAGCCACGGCGCCAGCCCCAACTCATCCACTTCTAATACTAAAAAATTCTTCAGAAAACAACACAGGGCTCAAATCCCAAGGACGAGAGCAGACACGCCCGCAGTTTCGTCTCTATAATTTACTTCCCCAGCTCTATAGAATGCTGAATTGTCCCAGGGTGGACAGGCGCGTGCCACTGGAATGGAAAAGTAGCCTTAACACCACGAGAAAGTCCCCTCCTGAACCTCAGACCTGCAGGGCGAGATTTCTGGCCAGGATGTGGCGTCCAAGGTGCAAGGCCACCTTTGTTTTTGTTTTGTTTTGTTTTCATCTCTGCTGGGCAGGTCCAGTCCTTTTTTCTAGTTACCATGTGAATGAGACACAGACATGTACACACGGGGCTAGCACCCTTGGTCCTAACCCAGGTTCAGTGATCTGAGCTGTTTTCCCCGGCAGCACAGGCTTAACACGGTCCTCAAGCACCCACGGTCCTCAACCCTGTGTGCCCAAGACAAAGACCACATTTGCCAACACCCCTGAATCTGCAGGCACAGCCTGCAGAAGTGTTGTAGGAAAACGACAGGAAATGACCTTAAAGGTAAAGAGCATGCACGCACCTTTATTTGAAGCTGTGATGGCTGGAGCTGGAGCAGCCAACTTGGGCTACGAGGTAAGTTTGAGGCTGGATGGTGTTTACTATTTACTACTGTGGACCAACAGGGTGAAAGAATTCCAGGTCCCTGACACTGAAGATTATGGTGGGAGCTCTGCTCACCAGGACTTGTGAAAAGGACACACTGACTTCTACCAGAGGAAGCCACTGTCACTTTGAGAGTTTTTTTTTTTTTTAAATTAATCAATTTATTTGAAAGGCAGAGTTGAGAGAGAGAGGGAGAGAGGGAGGGAGGGGCATTAGTAGGGAGATGGATCAGACATGGAGCAGCCGGGACTCGAACCAGCCGCCCATGAGCATCACTGTGGCATAGAAAGTTAAGCCTCTGCCTGCAGTGCCAGCATCCCATATGGGCACCAGTTTGAGACCCGGCTGCTCCACTTCCAATCCAGCTCTCTGCTGTGGCCTGGGAAAGCAGTGAAAGATGGCCCAAGTCCTTGGACCCCTGCACCCATGTGGGAGACCCGGAAGAAGCTCCTGGCTCCCGGCTTCAGCCTGGCCCAGCCCCAGTCATTGTGGGCATTTGGGGAGTGAACCAGCAGATGGAAGACCGCTCTGTCTCTCCCTCTCTGTCTGTAATCTGCCTTTCAAATAAATGATAAATTAATATTTTCAAAAGCTAAAGAAACCATATGGGATGGCGGCACTGCAGGTGGTGGCTTTACCCACGATGCCACGGCGCCGGCCCCCACTTTGAATTTTGTGCAGTGGAACCTTCTCTGAACTGCTGCCAACATTGTCTGTCACCTGCCGTGAGGCGTTCCAACCCTGAGCCTTCCCCTGCCCCACCCCAGCATCTCCCCCATGTGCGGGTGTAGACCACAGTCCCAAGACGCCATAAATGACAGAAACAGCTTTGCAGGACTGACACCAAAATTAGTGGCCGGCTGTCACTTCCCCTAAAAAGGAGGTCACGTTCTGAACACCTCTTCAAGGCAGCTTCGTGGCCTCCAGAGTCACTTGATGCCAATCGTTAAGGCAAGAGGCTAACGCAGGCATAGATTCCCATGAACTTGTGGTTCAGAAGACCTGCATCAACACCGAAATGTTTGGTAAATCGAAGCACATGTAAAAATAGCAACGGCCAACTCACAGAGCTCTTAGCCTGTACACAGCCCGTTTAATACATGCCTCGTTTATTCTTCACGGCAGCCATGGAAGACTGAGCGCATCATCAGTCCCATTTTAGAGATGAGGAAACTGAGACTCCACCTATTGCTGAAGTCCACGCAGGCGGCACCGCTCCACAGACTACTAAGTAACAGAGGTACTCCGTCACGTGGGCCTTCTCTGTAGTGCTTAAACCACGAAGAAAAAAAAAAGGAGGAATAAACTTCAAGGAAAGTTAATAAGCTGTGAATGATATGGAGAAATTATTCCAGAGTTTCAGTAGATAGATAGGGGGCCGGCACTGTGGCGTAGTAGGCTAATCCTCCACCTGCAGCACCAGCATCTCGTATGGCTGCCGGTTCGAGTCCCGGCTGCTCCACTTCCAATCCAGCTCTCTGCTGTGGCCTGGGAAAGCAGTAGAAGGTGGCCCAAGGCCTTGGGCCCCCGCACCCACCTGGGAGACCTGGAAGAAGCTCCTGGCTCCTGGCTCTGGATGGCTCAGCAACCATTTAGAAGGTGAATCAGCAGATGGAAGACTTTCTCTCTGCCTCTTTCTTTCTCTGTCTGTAACTCTGCCTCTCAAATAAATAAATGAAATCTTTTAATAAAAAGTGGATAGATAGGTAGACAGATGTCATCTTTATTCTTTTTAAATGTGGCAATCTTAGATTCCAAAAGTGGATGTTTATATTTAGTTTAAACTTGCTGTCCTTGGGGGGAAAAATAGAGCAAACTGGCGCTGTTAGGCCGTCCCCACGGGCACAGGCCGTGAAGAAGAGCCGCAGCTGTCTTCCCCTGAGAGACGCCGCAGCCCGGCAGGTCCCTGATTTTTGCCAATTCCCAAACTACATAATTTTCCTTTCTCATTTATAACACATTTGCAGATATGTCGACAAGCATCAGACGCACGAGGAAGATACTGAACCGTGGCCGTCAGTTGGTGGATGCTTGCTGAGAGGCTGGCCCTGAGCTGGTAAATGTTTTCTCTATAATCTTTCCCCTCCAAGTGACTGTGAGAGGCAGGCCCACTGCAGATGAGAACCTGGCAGTGGAACTAGCTTGTCAGGTGCACCTGAGGCTGCGCGGGTCTCTGTGCTGCCAGTGGCAGGGCTGTCCCCACCCCCCACCCCGCCCCTGCTGTCTGATCCATCTCGCAGTCTCCGTTTCCAAACCCAGTCAGCGAGCGCTCTGGGGATTTGGACTTCGTTCACATGTAGAACATTCTAGAACAAAAGGTTTCCACTTGCAAAGACTTATGGTTTCCCTCCTGGGAGCGGTGTGTCCGGCTGGCTTTGGAGAGGAAGCACACACAGAATTTCAGCCACTGCTGCTCCCTGTCTTAGTGCTTCTTGGGTGCGTGGGCTTCTTCCTAGAAGCCCCTCTGTAATGCTAACCCATCACTGAGTCTGTGTTCCCGCCTCCCCCTACCAGAGCCTCTGCTCCCTGCACGTAGATGTAGCACCTGTCAGTTTGCAACTATTGCTCCAATTCAACCTCCTAGCTCTGCAGATGACAAAACCGCTGTCTCTCGGAGTGGTTGGCCCACCCCCTGCAGCGCGTCCCAGATGGAAATTATTTTTTAAAAAGATTCCTGGAGGCCAGGGCAGATTCCTGGATGCCAGGGCAGGTCTTAAAGGAAACCTGCTGAGGTGGCACTTGTACATCCACGCGTGGCAAGCGGGACCCCAGGGCTCCTTGTCTGGCTGCAGGGGGCAGCCACAGGCCCCATCAGCTGAGCCCTTTCTCCCCAGTGGCTCAGGATCAAGAGCCCGCCCTTGGATAAAGGATTCTGCTCAGGCCTTTCTTCCCTGCGGGGCAGCACCCCCAGCCCATCTCACGCTCACCTGGCTTCCACCTGTTGGCTGTGAGTCCTATCTGCTCCCCAGCCCTGGAAATGCACCTGCCTGCAGCTGGGGGGTGGGGGAGGCTTTCCAAAGCCTGGCCCTACACTGTTGCTCTCCTACCCACAACCTGCTCTGCCTTCTATACCAATGGACTGTGTGTCCCCAGATTCAACCACTAGTGGATGGAAAATACTCTAAAAAACAAACGAAACAAAACCACCTGCCCTGCACTTAAATGGCATTCCGCATTAGCGGTCATCAAGAGATAATAAGTGTCTGAGGGGACCTACATGGGTTGTGTGTAAATACAGCCCTATGTTATACAGGGGCTTGAGCGTGTGAGGCCCCTGGAACCCACCCCCATGGGTCCTGAGTATGATGGCCGCGAAGAGACACTCTGTCCCTTCTGATGCTCCATGTTAGGGCAGGGGCCATCTACCTAGGTCCCTCGGGGTGCTCTGTCTCAAAATCCATGCTGCAAGAAGTGCGACCATGCGAGGAGGCGGCCAGCCCCTGCTGCACCCAGCCTTTAAGCCGGTCTCCCTGCCCCGCCCCGACACCCCCAGCCTGAGCCATGTGAGCCACCAATTCCAAGAGTTCTTGGACAGAGCGGAGCAGGGTCAGGCCACCCTGAAATCCTTCACCTTTACTTTAAAATTATTATTTGAATATGAATATCTTGAGGGTTCTTGTCATCTATTTAGATAAGAATTCTACATATCAACTGCTTGTAAATGAAACAGACAACAGGGTACAATTTAGCATTTATTTATTTATTATTTTATTTGACAGATAGTTAGGCAGAGAGAGAGACAGAGAGAGACAGAAAGGTCTTCCTTCCATTGGTTCACCACCCAAATGGCCGCTATGGCCAGAGCTACGCCAATCCGAAGCCAGGAGCCAGGTGCTTCTTCCTGGTCTCCCATGGGGTGCAGGGCCCAAGCATTCATGCCATCCTCCACTGCCCTCCTGGGCCACAGCAGAGAGCTGGACTGGAAAAGGGGCAACCGGGACTAGAAGCTGGTGCCCATATGGGATGCCAGAACCAAGTGAGCCACGGCGCCGGTCCTAGTTTAGCATTTATTTAGAGGGTAGGAGAAACACAGGGGAAAGTGAGGGCTTTAGAAAAGGGAGTTGCCTAGCAGGCTTTCCCAGGGAGCAGACCAGAAGCTGCGAAGGAGGGAGAGCCTGTGTGCAGGAGAGCAGAGCCCACACTCCAGCCAAAGGGGCGTGGTTACGTACTGGGCGTATACAGGTGTGGCCAGATAGGGGCGTGGTTTTCCAGCTCATCAATCCAATTAACTTAATCCTATCTGCCTGCCCATAGCAGCCCTGCTGTTTCCTGCAGTTTCGCAGGCCATGGAACCATCGTCGCCATGAAATGTCTCTTTCGAGTTTCTCATCGTTAGGGTGGTTTGTTCCACAGGAATGGTCACTAAGGGGCTATGCAAGGGAAGATGGCATGAGAAAGAGACAGACAGACAGACACGTGACACACACACAGCTCTCACCTCTTCTCCCCAGAGGAGCCCGTGTTTCGGGGCCTGCCACAGGCCACTCACTGGCGGCAGCTCCAGTTGCAAATAACAGAAATGTCAATCCTGTGCCTTAAAGAGACAGGGCTGAGTATTGTCACGCATTTTCCTTCACACAATAAGGTGCCTAGATTAAGATGCCGCCGCACTGGCATCAATTGCACTCCTCCAGGGTGGCCTTTGGGGAGCAAAGCTTCTCCCATCTTTAATCCCGTCGCTCTGTCCGACAGCAGCCGCCTCCCGGGATACCACCTGTGTGGGGTTCTGTTCCACTAAAGGTATTCTGTTGCAAGAAAGAAGCAGGACAGGTATGCTGGGGACACTGTAACTAGCCAGGCTCCTGCTCGCTCTGCAGGAAAGACAGCAAAGCCCCGCCTCCCCGCCCCAGGCCCCATGGAAGTCTGCTCACTGATTTGCTCCCTCTAGCACCCATCCACTTCAGGACTCCCTAGGTCAGAGCCTGGCATCCTGTAGGCGAGTGCCATCATGCGCAGGTGTCTCTGCTGCACCAGCCACCTGCTGTCCCAGCCATGCCCAGACTCTGGCCCTGGCTTCCAGGGCTCCGGGAGATGAGAGGTCACTGCACCAGCCCTGCTCACACACCTGCTCATCGCTTCTGGCCCCGGGAGCTGAGTCTCCAAGTAAGCTCCCTGACCCCTTTGTTAGCCCATCAGAGCCCAGCCCACATGTGGTGAAATGGCCAGTGACCACCAGGCCCCTGCCAATCTGTGCGCTCCCAGAGCATGGAGCCTGTGTCACGTCCACCTCCACGTCCCAGCACTTAGCACAGTCTCTGGCCCATAGCAGGTGCTCAGTAAATACTTGCTGAATGATGGATGTAAGGATCGCACTGATGTGGGGCCCAATCAGGAAGATAGGATTAGGTTGATTAGACTCAGGAGCTGGAGACCACGCCCCACCACCACTGCCTGAGCGCACCTGTATCCACCACCTGCCAATCAGACTATGCATCCACTCCCCTTTTGGGGAGTGTGCTGGGCCCACCCTGCTCTTCTGCCAGCTTCTGCCCACATGGCTCCTCTGTGGGGTCTGGCCTGAGATTTTCGAGTGTGGGCTCTGATCTGCCCTCTGAGATTCTGGTATGCAATTTCCCGTTTACCCTCCTTAGGCCCCTCCACTTTAAGAAAGCCCATACCTTCCCGGTTATTTCACTCTTGCTCTCTAAATAAATCTTAACCCTTACCATTTTACCTGCTTCATTTGAGCTGGTATTTAGAACTATTATCTAAATAAACAGTAAAGACTCCCAAAATATTAATTTTAGCTTATGCTAGTCAATAACACCACCTCTTTCCTATTCTTTCTATCTAGTGGAGAACATGATTTAATTAGCATGTAATTACACAGGTGTCAAGTTAATAACAGATTCTAAGACACATAACAGGATTTTTCAAGTTATTTATTTATTTCAGAGGCAGAGAGAAGGGGGGGGGGACACACAGCTTCGTCCTCTGGTTCACTTCCCCCATCCCAAATACCTCTATTAACCAGGACACAGTATAAACTCCTCCCACACGGAGGACAGCCTTGGATGAGGCGTGCATGTTAGACAGGAGGGATTCGGCCTTCCGGGGAACCAGCGGTCTGCATGCCACGCCTTGGCGGGAATGGGGTGGGGGAGCTTTCCTAGAAGGCATGGCCTTTGGCGAGTGCTCACCGGACCGATGTGTACGGAACACAGGGATAAGACGCACGGCAGGACGCTTCATGTACAGAGGGATTTGGTGCAGAGGTCAGGAGCACCTGGGATGCCCACACGCCACACAGAGCTCTGGGATTTGCGTGCTGGCACCCTCCTGACTCCAGGTTCCTGCCCCTGCCCACCCTGGAGACAGGTGACCATTCTACTAGTTGGGTCCCCACCTGGGTGGAGTTCCTGGCTCCTGACTTTGGCTTGGCCCAGCCCCCTCTGCTGCGGGCATTTGGGAAGTGAACAAGCAGATGTGAGATCTCTCTCTCATATATATGTATATATATGTATATATATATATATATATATATTTAAAGATGAATTGTAGCCAGACAATAATTGTGCAGATTTTGTGCCCTTTTTCATTTCTATTACCCTCACTTCAAACCAGAAGTCAGACACTTAATGAGTTTGCGCCTCGAGGCTCTGCTGCCTAGGGGAGGTGTGGGGGGGATGGCAATTGTCCTCACCTGGCTTCCTAGAAATCGGGTTGAAATCCACGTCCCAGGAAAAGGAGTCCCATCTGCTTCTGAGGACACGAGGAATGGACAGCCAGGATGTGCAGTGTGGGACGTGAGCTGGGGCTGGGGAGGGGGGAAGCCCCCAGCGCAGGTGGCACTGTGAAGGGGTGGGCAGCAGAGGGTGGTGTCCATCCAGACTCATGGCCACCGGGATGCTCAGATACCGTCCAGCTGGCAGTCATTTCTTTAAAAAAAAATTTTTTTTTTACTTATTTCTTTATTTATTTGAAAGGCAGAGTGACAGAGAGGGAGAGACACAGACAGACAAGGGAGAAAGAGAGATTACGTTTCATCGGCGGGCCCACTCCCCACGGGCTGCACCATGGGCCAGGCTGAAAGCAGGAGCCGGGAACTCCCTCTGGCCTCCCACGTGGGTGGCAGCGGCCCAAGGACCTGGGCCACCATCTGCTGCCTTCCAGGGGCATTAGCAGGGAGCCGGAGCCGCAGTGGGGGAGCACCAGTGTTCTAGCTCGGGACGCAGCACCGCAAGCGCCAGATCAAGCTCCTGGGCCCCAGCGTGTGCTCATCGTGTGGTGCGCTGGAACACTCACAGGAGGGGCTTTAAAATGGTCAAGGGAATTGTGTGTTTTGAAAAAAATGCATTCCAGAATTTGATTTTGCACCAAAATAAACATATCTTTTAACTCCATTTTCTTTTTTCAAAATATGGTTTATTTATTTATTTGCAAGGCAGAGTAACAGCGAGGGTGGGTGAGAGAAAGAGAGAGAAGAGGGAGAGATCTTCCGTATCCTGGTTCAGTCCCCAAATGCCCGCAACAGTCGGGGCTGGGCCAGGCCAAAGCCAGGAGTTTCCCCATCGGAGGCAGGAACCAAGCTCCTGGGCCACCACCTGCTAGGAGCTCGAGGTGGGGCTGGATCCCAGGCAGAGTCATCTGGCTGCCCCATAATGCCTGCCCCTTTATTCTCTTTCCCACACACTTGTTGGAGTCCCCTCCCGCCTCTCAGGGGGCCGGGCCTTGCGCCAAGCACGCTTAGGAGGCCGGGTTCTTCACTGCGTGTCCTGCAGCTCAGGACGGCGGGCGGCTGCAACAGCACCTGGGAGGCCGGGCGCGGGCTTCCTGCCTGTCCTCCCGGGCTTGAGTAGCCCAGCAAGAGCAGAGCGCGGTCTCTGTGGATTCCAAGGCTGTTAGTAACAGGGAGCTTACCCAGAGCGTCTGCCCTGAAGCAGGCCTGCGAACCCAGAGCGTCTGCCCTGAGGTAGGCCTGCGAACCCAGGGCTGGAAAAGCAGATGAGTGACAGGGGCACACTGGGACCCCGGCATGGGGGGCTTCCACTGCTAGACTCAGAGTCTGCACTGGCTTCCCTAGGCACGGGGCCCCACTGCATTTTAACAGTGGTGAGCTTGGGAGGAGCTTGGGAAGAGAACAGCACTTCAAGGAAATGAATCTGGCTGTAGCTGCACGTCCGTTACCAGGTGTTTGGCTGCAAGCTACAGAGCTGTGACCTGAAGTGGCTTAAACAGGAGTCGCTTTGACTCTTGCAACAGAAAGCCCAGAGGTAGGCTTCGGGTATGGCGCGATCAGGGCTCTGATCGACTTGTGTTCCACGGGGCTTCTTTCATGAGCCTAATAAGGCTCCTAGAGAAACTGTTCAAAATATTTTCTGGCTGCCGCCCACTTGGAAATGAGTTTTCCAGGGTTTACGCTTGAGAACGTTTTCCCGTAAAACCCATGTATATCTCTTCATCTTGATGCAAACAGGCCTTCCATGTACTCATTCCTGAGCCGGTTTCTGACAAAGAGAGGAGGGTGGTCACGATGGACCAAGACTCACCAGCTAGCCAGGCACAGACACTGGAGTCGACGGCAAGCAGACGTCAAAAAGTTCAGAGGAATGCAACTGAAAGTGAAGTTAACTTCGGTGGAAAAAAAAAAAAAAACACCCTGAAATCTATGCATCGGAGTCTAACGATGCATTGCTTAACAACAGGGATACGTGTGCTGGGAAACGCGTTGCTAGGTGATTTCGCCACCAAGGACTCACACGGACCCAGATGCTATCACCCTGTCGGGGTGATCCGCTGTAGCTGCCACCATTTGTGCAGCCCACTGGAGGCAGCACGAGATCGGACACGCCAACAGCGTAGATTTTTCTGAATCCTTCCGCTCCCTCAAGTGCCCTCCCAGAGGCTCGGGGCTGGAGGAAGACAGAGGGCCGCGTGTCCTGCATTGCCTTCCTAGAGCTCTCCTTGCATGAGGTGGTCCACAGTGTGGGCACCCAGCGGCGGGGTCGGTGACCACGGCCCTGTAGACGAGGCCTGGCGATCAGATTCCTGTCCTGGAGAAACTGAAGCAGAGAGTGGCTCCACAGTGAGAGGCGCAAGCTGCAGGCATGCGCAGTAGATGCTGCAGAGGGGCTGGGCCCGCGGGCACCCGAACAACGCGAGCACAGACCGTGGGGACGGAGACGCTCCCCCTTTGCAGCTTCCTTGCAGGCAACCTCCTTCTTCTAAGGGAAAGTCGCTCACAGATCCTGAGCCCTAAGCAAAGCACCTGCCCCAAGCGCATGCCCTGCACCTCTGAACCTCACTGTTGATGGTCGCCCCAGGGGGACCAGGCCCCGTGAGGACCTGCCCACTCTGATGCGCTCACAAAACAGGGAGGGAGTGGCCCAGGTCCTCACTCTGCACTGGCGCTGGACCCCAGGGGAATGGAGGTGAACATGAGACCAGTGGCGATACCCACCCCCACCCACCCCCACCCCCGGGGTGGGGGGGGAGGGGAACTCACCATGCACACGCCCCCCCCCACCGGGGATGAGTGCAAGGCAGGCTGGGGCACACTCGGGATGATGGTGAGGAACGCACACACGCACCTCTCCCGCGGCCCTGGGTCTCGGCGCCTGCGGCAGTCCACAGCGCCTGCAGTGTTGTTCACCCAGCACGTCACAAGTCCAGCCTGTGACCTGGGCAAGGTGCTTCAACAGAACGGAAGTGGGGAGTGGCGTGCAAAGGCCGGGGTGAACCCAGCAGCCTGGAAACAGATGTGTGTGCGGCACGGCCCTTTATACAGACAAGGGAATGTCTTCCGCGCATCCGACCATAGAGTCGGGAACTCACGGTGGAAACCGAGCCGGCGTGGGTGTGTGGCTACAAAGTGGAGCAGCTGCGCCACGTGGGGCTACTTTCTTGCTGGCGGGACCCTCACCCATGTAATCCACTAGGACATAGTGCTACAGTCTCCTAGTAACAAGGCCTCTTAACCTTTCCAAAGTGGCTTCCCAGTCGTCACATTATCTGATCCCAGCCAGAAACAACACTTTTGTAAATCAATCAACTAACTCTTCATCGACCGACTACGTCATAACTCAGGTGCTACAGTCAGCCGGAAGCAAAACGCGCCACGGAGCCTACCCACAGCGAGCTTCCAGTGGAACAGGCGCCGCGGAGCCTGCCCACAGCGAGCTTCCAGTGGAACGGAGGGGCCGGCAGCCCCGAGATGCAGCTGGGCCCAGCAGTCAGCAGGGTGACCCAGCAGGCTGCTTTAGACCGGAAACAAAACCGGCTCTCAGCCTCCTGCAGGGCAGTAAGTGGTGTCAAGGTTGGGGTCGCCCCCCCCCCCCCCCAGTGCAGCTTGGCGGGGGTCCTCAGCGCTTGCAGGTCCCAGTGCTTGTAGGTCTTTGACCGCTGGCCCCGCCCCCAGTGTGGCTTTGGCCCAAGGGCTGATTTTCTCACTCGTCCCCTTCCCCCATCCCCCCACATTTTTAACCGGCTCTCTGCCACCTCTCTCCTCTCTGAACACCTCACTTCTTGTCCCCAAGTCTTCCCCCTTCTGTAGATTGGGCCATCTGCAGGCCCGGCACGGTTGTAAGGGTTGCACATGTACGAACCACTTCCTCACCACAACTGCCTACGCAGACACGCAGGGTCCCCTCACACAGAAGGGAGGCCCAGGAAGCGGCCGAGTGGACTGGAACCAAGCGGGCGAGGCCGGCCCACGCAGCCCTGGATGGCTGGCCGCTGGCCGATGGCCGTGTCCGCGGAGCAAGGGGGCCACAGAAGGAACTGACTCCCAGGCCAAGCTGCGCCTCTTGGCTCTCAACCCGCCACGGCAAAGTGGCAGAACACGCAGTCCCCGCCGTAAAACCTCATTTTCAAAAAACGCTGAAGTCTGGCGTTGGGCTCTGGGCCTCGGAGCTCTGCGATTCAGCGAGAGAAGGGCCCGCCGCCCCCGCTTGCAACGCGAACCGGATCCCCAAGCCCCAGCCTCAGGCCTGGCTTCCCACTGCGGACTCGAGGCCGGGCTCCGGAGCGCGCCGCAGCCCCGGCATCCGGGCGGGCCGAGCCGCCGTGCCCCGCACACCAGCCCCCCAGCCCCGCCGCGGCCTCCCATTTCCCCGCTCTGAAGCCCACCTCGAGTCCCGGGACAGTCGGCGGCTCCTCCGGGTCGCCGGCTTAAGGACCGGCCCCTTCTCTCCTCAGTGCCCCCAGACTCACGTCTTCCCCGTGCGCGCCCGTCGCCTCGTCCCCCGAGCTGACCCCACGCGCCCCCGGGCCATCTTCCCCGGCCCCGCTCGCGGGCGCCGGCCCTCGCGCAGCGAGGCGGGTCCCCGCCTCGCCACCGCCGTCTCCCGGCCCGGCCTCTTCCAGACACGCCGCGATCCACGTGGCTCAGCCGAGCCGTCCTCGGCTCGCAGGAAGCCCCGCGCCGGGGGGGAAAGCCGAGCCGAGGCCGGGAGGGCGGGGGCGCGGGGCGGAGGCGGCGGCCGGGCTGGCGCACCCGGGCTGCCTGCCCGGCCGGCCGGGGGAGGCGGCCCCTCGCCGATCGCCCCGCCTCCCACTCCCGTTACACTCGGGGGAAGGTGTTCCCGAGACCGCTCCACCCTCTCCCCGCCTCCCCGCTCCAGCCTCGGCCGGCGGAGCCCACTATGCCAGACAGTTTCGACACTTTGCAAAGACAAAGAGACCTGGAGCTGTGGCAGCCGGAGGAGAGGGAGCAGCGGGAGGCGATGTGAGCCGAGGAGGGGGCGCGGGTTCGGGACGCCACGCCCCTGGCACTCTCCTCGGACCCCAGCACGCCCCAGCCGAGAAAACTCCAGCGGGTCTGCAGCCGCGGTGAGTGTGCGCGCGGGGCCGAACCGCCTCGGGGCGCGCGGGTCTGCGTCCGCCCGACTTGGGGCTCGCGCGGTTCGGTGTGTGTTGTCCCAGTGGAGGTGCCCTGGGGACGGAGGGGTCAGGAGAGGGCTGGATGGGTGTGACTGGGGACGTGTCACCTAAGGAGACCCCTGCCTAGCCGGGGCGACCGCCAGGGTCTGTAGGCGAGGAGGGTCTGGGTGGAGGCTCGGGACAGGGGTCTTAAGCCGTCACCGGAGGAACGCACACGGGTGGGGAGCTGGTGCCCGGGGCGGCCCCAGTGACACTGCAGCCGGCACCCGGCCGAGATCTCCCCTACCCGGGCCGCCCCGTAGGAGGAGACCCCAGGGGGCGGCGGGGCTCAGGCGCTCTGGAACGGAGCCGGGGTCGCGCTGGCCGGGGCACTTCGTGGCGCGCCGGAGGCCGCTGGCGATCAGGACCGCGGTCCGGACCGAATCCCCCAGTCCGCTGCGAGCAGGCGCAGACCCGGGAGGCAGCAGGCCCCGGGGACGCCTCCAGCCCGCGCCGCTCCGGATCCGGGGAGAAGTTGGCGCCGGGACCCGGCAGCTGCCGGCGGCGTGGCGGGCCGCGGGGGATTCGGGTGGCGGCGTTGGCGGTTATGCGAAACTCCAAGTCCGGCCAACGCCGTTAGGCGCCGCGGCTGCCGAGGCATAATCGGACAAAAGTTAGCAACTTGTCCGCGCCTCCTGCGTGTGCGACCTCCCGGGGCCGGGGCAGGGGCCTCCCCTTCCAGGAGCGCCAGGCGGACGCAGAGCGGCTACAGCGGGGCGCGGCGCCCCAGAGTGGGCACAGCTAGTTCGGAACCCGGACAGTGGCGCAACTTTCGGCTCCTCCTTTCTCCACGCGTGAGTGTTTGAGCGTGACCTTGCGGGAGGAAGCGCGGCCGAACTTGAGGAGGTTGAGGCTGCGCCCCAGCTTGGCACCATCAGCCCGAGCGCGCCTTCGCCCTGCCTGGCGCTGGGGCCCCGGAGGGGAAGGGTGTCCGGGTCATCCAGGCCCGGTTCGTCCTGGGCCCTGAGTGGGGTCTTTCCACGCGCGGTGCTTCGGCGTGCGCTCCCCAGGCGGACAAGTGCGCGCCCAGAAGCGCGCGCGTGGCTGGGGGCTGGGCCGGCCACTGCGTCTCGCGGGCCCGGCGCGTCCCGCAGAGGGAGGCAGCCGTGACCCTGAGGGCAGTGACAAGCAGTCGCCGGGGCCTCCGCCTCTCTCGGGTTCGCCTCCGGCGGGTCCCGCGGCCCAGGCGCCCCGTGCTGAGACACCGCGATCGCCCACCCCAGCTCTGCGGCTGAGTGCGCGCGCGTGCTGGGGGCCGGGACGCCGCCTGGTGCCCTTTCGCTTCCCGCGTTCCCTTGCTCGGGGTCTGGAGTTCCCTGAGCACCGACTGTGTGCCGCGCCGGGCGCAGCTCCCGGGCCTGTTACTGGAAGCGGCGGGCGGAGCCCTTGGGTTTTGTACCGGTGAGCATCTCAGGTTCGAGAAGGCAAGGTGCACTGCCCCCTGCCGGCTGTCTGGACGGTGCCGCTCCGCCCCGCTGGGGGCTTTAGCCTGCGCTGCGAAGGGTGCTCCCGCCGCGCCCCTGCCTGTCCCAAACCTCAAAGCTCGGGCCATTTTCTCATATCTCCTGGGTGGCTGTAACGACCTTGCCTTGGCCCTGCCTCTGTCTAGGGCGGGCTGACAAGTGGGCGCCCCTCCGTCCTCTGCCTCTTGTCTCCACCTCGGAGCAGGAGACCCAGCCTGTAGGACTCACTCTCCTTCCGCAGGCTTCCTTACCATCCGTCCCCAACATCTGTTCTGCAGAGGCGATGCCGTGTGTGTGTGTGTGTGTGTGTGTGTGTGTGTGTGCGCGCGCGCGCGTGTGACGGCCTGGGGCTCCACAATGCTCATGGAAAAGCGCAATGAAAATATAATGTGAATTTTTCATGGAAATTATGTATTGAGAGGGAAAGAGCATGCTTGTCCACTGGGTCTTGCCCCAAATGCCCACAAAGGCCAGAAGCTGGCCAGGCTGAAGCTAGGAGCCGGAAACAGGTACAGGTCTCCCAGGTGGGTGGCAGGGACCCAACTACCTGAGCCACCTGCTGCCTCCCGGAGCCACCTTATCAGGAAGCTAGAAGGAGCTGAGCCCACGCGTGAACCTGGGCACTCCCAGCTGGCACCTTAACTGGCTGAATGCCTGTCCCTCCATGAACTTCTAAAGCCCCCTTGCTTTCATGGCTGTATACATGTGTGTATGTATACCCATGTGTGCATGTGAGAGCCTGGACTTCGAGTCCAGGCAAAAGAGCTCCATCGTGTGTTTTTGTTTTTTTTTCTGAATACATGCATGAAATACTGAGTGGCAGATGCCTTTTCCCTGCCTGTCCCAAGTCCCGGAGGCCCTGACATTGGCTGTTTGGATGGCACTGTCCAGGCAGGGCCAGGCCACAGCACCCAGCCACCTGAGCAGGCCACAGCACCCAGCCACCTGAGCCCTGGGTGACAGAGAAAAACAGGAAGTGTGGCCGTTACCGCGCGCGGGGGGCTTCCTTGCAGCTGGGCAGTGGCAGGCGGAAGCCGACTTCTGCCGTTGTAGACCAGGCTGTGTCCCACGTGCACGCTCAGTCTGCCTGCTTCCCCGGGCTGAAGCCTGGGCGCCTCCCAGAACTGGCTGTCGCTGGTCCCCCCGGTGTGGGGCACTGGATCCATCTGTGGGTCTACCAGGGAGGGGTCCTACTGGATCCTGGGTCTCCATGGGACTCCCTGCCAGGTAGGTCTCTGTCTCTCCCACTAATCAGCGCCCAACCCTCCCCCACCACTAGGGAGAGGGAGACCAGCGGTCTGCCGCCCCCCATGAAGGAACTGCTCCGATGTATGACTTTCTGGGCCGTTGAACTCGGCTTGAGTCAGTTCCTGTGTAGGTTGCTGACATAGAGGACTGCTATGTAGATCAAGCTTTGCCCTATGGGATCTAACCTTCACCTTCACCTTCACCCCGAGCTTCTTTGCAGAGAACAATCAAGAAAGATACAAATAAAAGGCATCGTCCATCTTGTTCTTGCAGTGCCTTCCAGTGAGTGCTATACGCACGCGAGCACACACAGCCCAGGCCCACAGAGGAGCTGGCCTGCTCTCAAGGCGTTGCAGGATAAGGCTGCTCCGCACAGCTTTGTTCAGCTGCGTCTCCCTCTTAGAGACCGGAGACTCTGGGTGCTCTCCCTGGCTCTGAATTTGGTGACAGGAGAGCCCAGACCTACCTGGGCTCTGCTCTGCACCCAAATATTGCTGAGCTCTGGGTCTCAGTTTCTTTCACTGCACACCAAGAGGCCCTGGAGTTGTGCCGACCGGGACTTTGGGGCCAGGAAAGTCTCCCTTGGTGAAGGCAGCCCCCTCCTCATCCGCTTGTGCACCAGAGTCAGCCTCTGCCTCCAGGGGTGTCACCGTCCCACCCGGGGAGGCAGGCGGCCCACCACCCTGGGCCCAGGACCCACGGGGCCTGCCCCAGCACAGACACCTGGCCAAGTCCTTTGTCCAGCAGTTCTCTTGCCGTGACATTTTGAAAGGTGGCCTGGAAGTTTTCGGGTCTGTGGTCTGAAACCTACTCCGGGAACTCCCAGATGGCGTGGGAGGGGACAGGAGGCCTGGCCTGTGTCCCCGTGTGTCCAGGAGCTGAGCATGACCTTAGAAATCTTTCTGCCCACTCCTTCCCTTTCATGTAACAATACGAGGCCCACAAGGGAAGTCCCTAGGACTGCTGGTGACAACGCCAGTCCTATAAACCCCAAACAGATGAACGTTTTGTGCCCCTTTCCCCAAACCCACGATTGTCTGTACGGTCAAGTCTGTTTCCTTATTAGACTTCCACATATCCTTGGCAAGTAGGGTTTTTGTTTATTTGGTTTTTCTGATGGCAGAGGTTGGATTGCTCTGGTGTGGGTTGAATCAATATTTAGGGGCACTTATTCCACGCCAGGCGCCATGCAAGGAGATACAGAGAAGGACATGCGGTCCCTGCCCCCATGCCTTCCGTGTTGTATTTGACATGGGAGGGACATGGGGACGTAGAGTTCGGCTGTGTGTGCTTTGTGCTGGGAGAGGAGCCAGCTCCCCTCTGCCTTGAGTGGGAGAAGATGCACAGAACCGGCACCGGAGTCTTGTGCCCTGAGTGTGCCAGAGAAACAAAGTAAAAGAAAGTAACAGGTTGACCCACGCCTGTTCATTGTTCCTGAGAGGTGAGGGGCCTGAGAGTTTTAGCAGGCCCAGGCTCCAGTGGCCATTTCCGGTCAGTTTTCTCGATCTCTTCTTTGGATGGGTGGGGTTGGTCCTTGCTGCCCAGCCAGCATTCGAGTCCCTGCGCTGTGAGCCTCCAGGGATCGAGCCCCAGAATGGTTGCACCTAAAGCAGGGTGGCTGCCTGGTGTTTGCCTTACAGAAGAAACCCCTCCACTCTACGCTGAGCACGTGACCGGGAACTTTGTCTCCCATGTTAGCCGCTGAGTTGGGTGGGTAGGGTCGAAGCGCCCAGGCTTTCGGGAAGAGCGACTGCAGGGTGGCCGTGTGATGTGAGGCCAGCTCTCACCCTCGCAGGTCAGGTATGAGGTGGACACCCCTGGGATGCAGGGCCCCAGGAGGTGTTAAGGTGGGCGCACTGGGCAGAGTTTCGCACATGGGCCAAATCTGTAGGAGATGGTGATCTGGACACCAGAACAGAGCGTATGCAACACAGAAGCAGGGACTGACAGTGGAAAATTCTGGAAAGGTCATGGAAACCCACTGGAAATAGAAGGAAGTGGTCTGGTTTGAATCTGAAAGGGTTTGTTAATAACGCGCACGTGTGCGTGCATGCACACACACACCACCAAGAAGCAAGGCTTTGCTCATTCCTCAGGTTGCATAAAATTTTTATAGTTTCTTTTGCCCCCAGGCAGGACACAGAGACTTAATTAATTAGCTGGGACCATGACCCCAAGAATAGCCCAGAGTGTGTTACCAGGAGCAGGGACACCTGGCAGGGAGGGCAGGGGGCTGGCTGGGCCACCTCGATGGAGCCGCCCTGTGTGGCCCGGCTGGGTTAGGACTCAGGTTCAGGTTCAGGGCACCTGGAGCGGCCTCCGTCTGTTTCCATCTCAGCAGCTGGAGCCAGATGTTTCCCAGAGTCAAGGGAGCAACTGCCAGACAAACCACCTAGCCAGGGACTCAGCGCTCCTGGGTCCTGGCCCTGACCCCTCTGCTCCTGCACGGGGCCTGGTGTGCATCCCTTACCCTCGCTGACCTTGGGTTTCTGCAGCTGGGAGGTGGCAGCAGTTCGCATGCTGCCTACACTGCAGGCGAGCGGGGAGGTGCCCACAGGGAGGAACCGCGGGGGCTTCATGGGGAATCTGTTCAGCAGCATCTGATTCATCACGTGTTCGCTGTGTGCCCAGCAGTGTCAGGCAGGCAAACCCTCCTCTCCTTCCAGGAGAGCTGGATTCCTACAGGTTGTCTTCCCAGAGCTGGGCCAGCATTCGGGGAAGTAGACAAGGGATGCTCCTGCACCCGAGCCCAGTACCAGACCAGAGAAGAAGGAAAGAGAGGGCTGGGCCAGGGGAACCATGCGCAGTGGGACTTGACCCCCAGCCCCTGGAAGGGGAGGAGCCAGGGGCTCAACTCTGCCTCCTTGCCCTAGTCCTGCCTGCCCTCCACAATCCGGAGCATCCCGGGGCTGAACCCAGTCTGTGGTCAGAGGCAGGGAGCTCTGTGATGGAACTCCCCAGGGACAGGGCAGGGTCAGGCCTGGGGGTTGACTAAAGAGATCACCTGTCATTTTTTTTGATCCTGCAGCAGCCAGGGTGGGGGTATATAGCCCTAAGATTCCAGGTGACAGGTGAGAAGCCCCAGGGACCTAGAGGGAACTCCCTGGCCCATGGCTCGCAGCTGGTGGAGCCCAAGTTTTAACCCAATGTGTTTTCCTGGCTCCAAGGAAAATAGATGCATGCAATGGGAGAGCAGACAATCCCTCGTGTTGCTATCAAGTAGCATCTTAGAGACAGACTGGGTAAGTAGGAAGGTTTGCCTGGATTTCTGCCCAGGCGGATCCCCCAGGGATTGCCTGTGCCTCAGTTTCCCCTTGGTGGTGAGAATGTACTGGATATAGTGAATGTATCCAGTACAATGTGTTCCTTAAGGGAGGATTTTGGAATCTGGCACATACAAATCGTGCAGCCAACGTTAGTTTCTATATCACGATCCAGACAATGTGGTATAGGGGGTGTGGAGCATGTGCCTTGATGGCCCTCTGTTCTGTTCATAATTCGGATAAGATGGTTTGAACTCAGGCACTAAGATGTCCTTCCTTCTCACTAGTCTTGGCGTGTTTGGACACCTCTCTCTCTCTCTCTCTCTCTCTCTCTGTCTCTCTCTCTCTGTGTGTGTGTGTGTGTGTGTGTGTGTGTGTAAATGAGCATTTCAGAAAATTTGTGAAAAATGGAATTTAAAAAAAAAATTTCGAAAGCCATGCCTATGACAAGGAGTCTTTGAAAAGTTCATGGAAAATGTGTGTAATGAAAATACTATGTGTGGATTTCAGGATTTCTGTGTTCACAATAAACTTATCTTTTGATTTGATTTTTTGAACTACCTTAGCATATATGTGTGTGCATGTGTATATGTATAGTTTAATCATTTGTCTATTTGAGAGACAGAAGGAGGCAGGTAGACAAGCAGAGAAAGCTGTCCCCTGCTGGTTCACTCCACAAATGCCCAACTCTGGATTTGGGCCAGGGTGAAGCCAGGAGCCTGGAACTATCGAGGTCGCCTATGCTGGTGACAGGATCCAGCTACTTGAGTTAGCACCTGCTACCTCCCAGGGTGCACTTCAGCAGGAGACGAGAATTCCAAGTGGAGCCAAGAGCCAGACCCAGGCACTCCAATCTGAACCAAACACCTGCCTCCCCTCCCCGCCTCACCCTTATAATTTTTATTTCCTCTAAAACACATAAATGGTATCTAACCAGGCATGAATCAGAAGCCCTTAAGAGAATATGAAATGCGAGTTAGTGATCACAATAATTCAGAAGAGTTGAGAAAAAAAACGAATACTAGTTCCAAAGAACTTTCAGAATTGAGAGGGAGTTGTAGACGACTTGGAAAGTCGCCATTCAGAGGTGCAAAGAAAGCTCTTTGTCTGCATTTCAGTAAATGCATTAAGAAAAGTTCAAACCCCACTCGATAGCATTGTAATAGGTTTTACTGCATTAAAAACAACAACAAAAATCCATTTGGAGCCGCAGTGGACGGATAGACTGGAGTGGTCGAAAGTTCCCTTCATGCATATTTACTTAGCAGATAGCTCTTGAGCAAAACCCAACCAAAGCAAATGCGGCTCCAGCTCCTTCCCTGGGAGGACAGACTGCCTCGAGACGATGCCACGAGAAAGATGAAAAGCCATCTAATTGAGCATTTACCTTCTCAGAAATAAAAGCCCTCATGGAAAGGAAAGAGAGCGAGAGAGAGCGAAGGAACCTCTTTGCCTTGGCTCCTTGGAATGCTAGACTGGAGCCCAGGATACTTCTGGGTTTGTTCAGCCCCGACGTGAAGGGCTCCGCTAGTTCTCCCTGGCTGTGTTCCACCACGGTCCCTGTGCTGGGGGCAGGATTTCAGTGGTGCCAGAGCCACAGCCAGTGGCATCGACATTAGGCTTTGTGGGAGGGAGGAGGATGCGGGGGAAGACCTGCTGGGCACAAGGAGCCACAGTTACACTGGGGGCAGTGAGCAGGGGTTCGTGCTGGCCCAGCCTCGACTACGTTGCCCAAGAAGTAGTTGCAGTCGGCAGACTTTCCGGAAGACTAGGAGCCTACGAGAGAGGCTGTCGGGGTCCCCGGCTTCCCAGGGTGCCCCTTGTGCCTCCTCCTGGGCCAGGCCAGGTTGCTGCTCACCCCTTTGTCACTGGGTCCCTGCCCCAACCCCGTCTCTGCAAAGACTCTGCCTCTCTTGTTTTCCTAATCTCACTTTGCAGTATGGAAACAGAGCCTCAGGGAGTCCAACTGTCAGGCAGCTAGAAAGTGGCAGGACCGGCATCCCTGCGTCCGGAGCCCAGGATCTCAGGTGCCATGCAGGACCGACCCCAAACCTCTCCAACAGTGCCGCCCTGGAGGGGGCGGGCAGCTTCAGGGTGCGGAGGTGGAGCAGAACACCTGCTGCCCAGACCGCCCTGACTCGTGTTCGAACGCGTGCACCCGGCTGCCCGGGGAATCCTTTTGGAAAGGAAGTCCCTGACCATAGAAGGGGCCTCCACGTCTGCTTCTCTCGGGCTGCCCATGGGTTTATTTAGCTTGCGACCATCAGGCTCGACTGTGAGATGTCCACCTGGATGGCCGTGTGGCTCATGGCCACCAGCATCCTTGGCCTAGGTAGCAGCGATCAAGAGCCAGGACGGAGCTTGCCATCCTAACCCAGCCTCCTGCCCAGGGGCTTCTCCGGAGCCACCAGCCCCAAAGAGTCCACCTTGCTGTGGCCACACTGGCAAGGTCCCTGGCGGTGACCTCGTCGCAAAGGAGAGAGAGGTTTGTTGTTCTTGTTTCTGCAAAATGCTGTTAATCCTACCACCTGGTGGAGAGTCTGATGCATAAAACCTGTTGCTGGGGAAACGTGGCTGCAGATGGAGGTGGAGCATCTGGCTAGGGGGTGTGACTGTGTGTGCTTCAAGTGGAATCTTAAAAAGAGAGATTACAAAGAAGGAGGGAGATTAGGCAGACTGGAGGGTTTTCGGCCCCTGCAGGATCTGCCAATGGGGCCCCAGGCTCTTGTACCAGTGGAAGGATCGCCTGTGTGATCAGCCGCTGCTCTGTGTGCCCCTGCCTGTGCCAGGGAAACTGTGAGCCCAGCAAGTGTGACCCAAGAGGTACAGGATCGCACATACTGAACTGAGCGCCCACAATGCCCCAGCGCACGGGGCAGGAAGAGGCCCTGGTGTGGGCGTGGCCTCCAATGGCGGTGCCCCCTGTGTGCGGGGGACCAGCCCAGGACGGAGTGCAGGAACTTGCCTCTCTTCTCCAAGATCCCCGGTGTCGTGCACCCTGAATGTCACTTGGGGTGAAGTGGGGGTGTGGGCAGCCGGTTGCGTGGTGACGAATGACGAAGGCCACAGGATTAGGTGGCAAGAAGCAGAGAAAACCTCCTGAGACCTTCGCGTGGCCCAGAGCCTGGGCAGTGCCCGTATCCAACCTCTCCCTGCTCTTAGGGCTCAGTTAGTCACCTACTGCGTCACTCACTGACTCATTGATTTGCTCCCTAAAAGTCCAGGCTCTGTTTGATGTTGAGTCGCTTAATCTCTGCAGCTTCCTGTGTACCAGATGGATAATAACAATACATGTCTCCCAGGAGGTACACCCAGCGCTGTAAGGGTTAATACTGGGAAAATGTCTGGAACAGTAATTGCTAACTACATGTGATGCAGTACACCTCCTGCACACCGTCATCAAGTCTTTTTTTTTTTTAAGATTTGTGTTATGTATTTGAAAGACAGAGTTACAGAGAGAGGCAGAAACAGAGAGAGAGGTATTCCATCCACTGGTTCACTCCCCAGATGGCCGCCAATGGCTGGAGCTGCGCTGCTCCAAAGCCAGGAGCCAGGAGCTTCTTCCGGGTCTCCCATGCGGGTGCACGGACCCAAGGACTTGGGCCATCTTCTACTGCTTTCCATGGCCACAGCAGAGAGCTGGATCAGAAGAGGAGCAGCTGGGACTAGAACCGCTGCCTATATGGGATGCCGGCGCTTCAGGCCAGGATGTTAACCCACTGTGCCACAGCACCAGTCCCTGTCATCAGTTCTGATAGGAACCCTCTGTCTGTCCTCCCCTGAGACACCACATACTGGACTTCTGGATAGTTCTGTGGGTTAGAAAACTCTTCATCACACAGCTCTTCCAAGCAGAGAGGGCTTCCTGGAAGAGGCGGTAGGGTGGGGGTGTCTCTCAGAGCCATCTACATGTGGTCACGAGACATCAGAGGCAGGGGAGAGACATCTGAGATCTTGGACACAAGACGGTCACTAACTGTACAGCCAAGGTGTGACAGGTGCGTCCCTCAACCTGTTGACGGTGCTGGCATCGCACGTGTAGGGCCCGCATCCTGTCTTGACCTTGGTCAGCCTGGGATGCCCCGCAGCCCGCGAGAGCAGGCAGGATGAGCAGCCCTAACCTCAGGTGCCAGGTCTCCGAGAGAGAAGTTCAAAATGGACAAATGCACTCAAAAGGCAAGTTGAAAAGAAAAATTTAAAAATTAAATAAAAATTAAAAAGTTGATTTTGGTACAAAACCTAGGAAGTCCATGCATAGTTTTTTCATAATATGCATTTCCATGAATGTTTTGAAGGTCCCTCCTATGTATGGATCTTAACATTTTTCTTTTGCACCAAAATCAACTTAGCTTTTAGTTCCATGTCGTGCGGACCTGCTGAAGCCGCCTTGTGCTAGGACCAATCGCTGGCTGCCGGATGATCCCACCAGGTTTGCACCGCATTCTCCCTCCCCACCCCCAGTCCCGTTAGACCTCTCTCTGGGCCAGACCCCACTGCTTTTGGTGCCTTGTTTCTACCCTTTTCCTTCCTGCCTTTCCGCCCAGGATGTACCAGGCACTGGACATTCTGAACTCTTGTCACCCTCCACAAGGGCTCTGAGGTCACTATTGTTGTCAGGGTTTGGACAGTTAAGATCATGGGGCTCACGGATTCAGCCATTGGCGTGGGCTGGGCTGGGGGCTAGTATGCACCCCCCACGTGTTCCCCAGAAGCACTTAGGCCGGAAGAGGCTCAGGATCCGCCCCTCTGGCCTCCCTCCTTGTTCCTGGGAATCAGATAAGAGCCCAGAGAACAAAGTCCTTCTGCCCTGAATGGTATTTCAAAGGCCTATAAATAGGACACTTAGTGGTGGCACTCAGGTCACAACTGCCAGGGACAGCCTTTGATGATGTCAGCCCCGTTCCCTGGCCCAAGGTTTCCATGGTCAACAGCAGTGTGCCTGCCTCCTCCTCGCCCTCACCCTCCTCTCCGCCTTTCCTCTTGTCTGCCTCGTCGCATTCTGGGGAGCACGCATCACCTGTGCCTCCTTAATCCTGCTGAGATTGCAAACAGCACATGCCCAGTCCCGATTTCACAGTCCCTTCTGCAGCAGAGATGGGACTGTCAGTCTGGGCGGGCAGTGCAGGGTGGCCCGGCCCGCCAGCATCTCACTGCTCAACAGGCAAATTCAGTTGACCACCGAGAAGGTTGGGGACACAGCCTATGCAGGAGGCCGTAGCCAGGGGGAGAGGGCAGGCTGTGAGTGGGCTTGGGGCATGCGGTTTTCATGTCCCATCCCGACCTCCTTCTATGTGCTTGGGGACAGGGACCCCCATGTTTCTGGGGGGCAGTTGAGCTGAATAAAGCAGGTGGATCAGGGGAAGGTCTCTGGAGATAGCAGTGAGAGTGAACAGAGACTCCGTCAGCCCCCAGGATGCTTCAGGAAAACCAGTGTGGCCCAGGCTCACGACAGGGAGGAGGGGTAGGGTGGCTTGTCCCATCCAGAGACACAGAGGGGCGTCCCTGTGAGCCTGGTCTGCAGGATCCGCTCCACCGCGGGAAGGGGTGGCTACTTCCTCTCACTGCGGTCTGAGAACTGGATCGTAGCAGGGTGCTGAGAATCGGGACTGGGATGTTCCTGGCCGCACTGCTGAGAGCCCCGAGGGTCCACAGATGGCTCCAGGAAGCACAGTCACAGGGCTGTGCCCCCAGGAGCTCTGCTGTGGTTCCCACCGCGGACGCGTGGGTTTGAGATGGGGGATGCTGAGCTCTTAAGGCCTCCGCAAGATCGCAGGGAGTGAAGAGAAAGGCGAATCGCAAAGCTAGGCTCCTCTCTGGGAAAAGCCCAGTAGTTCCCGGGCCTGGGGTGGCCTGTATCCTTTGCGGGCAGTGTGGACAGCACGTGCAAAGTGCCTTCTGCTCTGGTGTCTTTTCCCCAGGCTCCCGGTCAGCACTTGGAAGGCAGTGGTACCCACTGAAGTTTCTCAAATGGGACCCAGACTGGAGGAAGAGGTGGAGATAGAGCAGGAACAGGTGTCCAAGGTCGCGGGGCAGCCAGGGCCATCCTTGGTCACATCCACCCTCAACCTTCAGCGCCTCTGCCTGCCTCCACCTCCACCCCTCTTGGTCTAGTGCAGAGGCCTGGGACCGTCGTGGATGGGGGAGGAGGGACGGAGGAGAGAGCAGCCCCAACCCCAGCCTGCAGTGCCAGCGCAGCTCATGTTGTGCACTGCGGGGGTGGGCAATGGTGGGAGGCACTTGAGAGAGCAGGCACACGGGTGGGTGGGCATGTGTGCAGGTTCGGCTGCTTCCCCTCGGGGTGGTGGTCCTCGTGACATAAATGAAGAATCTGAAAAATGGGTCTGTAATTCGACTCAGTTCTGGGAAGGTGCCTGGCACCTTGTCAGAGCACCGCAAAGGGCGGTCCTGTGCCTTGTAGGTGCCTTGTAGGCTGTCCACCTGTTATGAGGTCCCTGGTGTGACCTCAAGTGAGGGTGTCCCAAGAGGGAGGGGCCCAGAGAAGGAGCAAAGCCCGACGCCTCCCATGCTCCCCGCCCTGGCGTCTCTTGCTCCTGGCCTGTCTCCCAGCATGCTCACCAGGTCCTGTGGGACCCTCCCTGTGAGACCCTCACCATTTCCCCTTGGAAGGTCAAATCCCACCCATGTTGCCAGCCTTGTCTTAGGAAGCGCCTATGTGCATGGTCAGGTTCATTCTCACAACCCATGGGGGCAGGGACGTCTGCCACTTGGATCATCAGATCGGTGACTGGGGTGCAGGTGATTAGAACGTTTGCCCACAGCCCACAGTCAAGGTCACAGCCATTTGCAGAAGCCGAGGCTTACAGAGGTTCCAAGGACTGGGGTTGGTCTGTTCAGATGCTGGGGCCGCGGTTCTGCTCTGGTGTGGTACTTCCCGGCCATGCTGGCTGTGTTCACAGCCCCTGTGGCACTGAGCTGACCCATTGTGCAGGGTGGGGGTCTGGGGGTCTACTGGGAGACATGGGGGATTGGGCAAGGCGTGAGTCACTGTCTCTGCATTTGAAGTTGGGCTCACCTCCACTGTGAAGCTTCCGAGCAGAAATGCTGGGATGTCAGGTTTAGAGAGCCCTGACTTTGAACGCCCCTCAGTCACTTTCTAGCCACGTGGCCTTGGACCAATTATGGCCCCTTCTAGAGCCTGAGCTTGCACATCTGTGAAATGGGGTAAGATGCCCAAGCTCAGAGGACTGCTATGAAGGTGGCATGCAGGCCTGCACTTGGCCTGTCCGCACGGGCGTGGCTTCCTCTCTGGACTCAACCCATGGGCCCTCCAAGTACCACCACTCCTGGTGAAGTCTGGGCTGAGCAGCACCCCTCAGCAGTCAGCCTTGTGAGCAGCGGGCTAAGCGGCCGCCTGCACCACCGGCTGCTCCACTTCCGATCCAGCTCCCTGCTAATGCGCCTGGGAAAGCAGCAGAGGATGGGCCCTGCCACCCACGTGGGAGACCAGGATGGCGTTGCTGGCTCCTGGCCCCCTGGGGAGTGAATGCTGGAAGTCCTCTCTCTCTCTCTCTCTCTCTCTCTCTCTCTCTCTCTCTAACCCTGCCTTTCAAATAAATCTTTTAAAAGAAAAAAGATGAAGGAAAGGCACTGCATCATGAGAAACCCATTGTGTGGCACCCATTGCAGAGAGGGAGGTTGGAGAACCGCTTGCCTCTCTCTCTCTCTCTCTCTCTCTCTCTCTCTCTCTCTCTCTCACACACACACACACACACACACACACACAAAAGCTGCCTGCCTGAAGTTGTGTCCACTTTCACTTTCAGACCCCAGCCTGGCCTCCACAGTCCCTGGGCCTCCGGGAGGGAGGGAAGGAAGAGGGGAGCATCCCCCCAATAGGGCCACACATGAACACTCAGCCTGCTTCCCTTCCCCCCAACCCCTCCGACATTGGCCCTGTCCTCCCTGGCTCCCCCATCCAGAATTGCTGCCCCTAATTCCCGCTCACACAGAGCCTGAGCCGCAGCCCTGCTCCGGTCACCCCATGCACTTTTCTGGCTTCTCTCTCCAGCCCTCCCTCGCTCGGCTCTCTCTCTGCTCTTGCACCTGCTCTTACTGCTGGGTCAGCTGCTCTTTTGCAAGCTGATCTGGCTGGACCATCGCAGCCTGGATCTCATTTTCCGTGAGCGTCATGTTCTGGGTGGGACTTCAGTGTAAGCAATCTCCCACTGGTACCCTTGCGATCAGCCACTGCACACACAGAGGCATGGCTCCTCGCCCTGCGAGCCTGCTCCCTGCACACACACACAGACACACACAAGCCACAGCGGGCATCGGGGTCTATTCCAAGGCCCCCGGGGGTGCTGGAAGCTTAGCACAGTACTGCCCCCTCTCTCATACATAGCCACCTGTCAGAAAGCTTGATTGACAAATCACACCCAGGGGACTAACACCCCCAGCTGCGAATAAAGCAGACCAATCATTAACAGCAGACTGCAACAAAATGGTTTTTTTTTTAAAGGTGTGGATTGTTTATTTCTAGAATTTTCCATCAAATATGGCGGGCCACTATTGGCCGTGAGTAACCACAGAGGAGGCGGAACTGCAGTGTACAGGGCGGGGTTTAGCAAGGCACTCGTAAACTGTTACAAAACATCGCCTGGTCTCACCGCTGCCGTGTGTGGCTCTGTTAGTATCCAGGAGATTCCTGGTTGTTTTCCATTCACTTGTTTTTCAGCTCAACCCTGCAAAAAGAGTGGAAGCTGGCAACAGTTTCCATCTCACCGATGAGTAAACCAAGACTCACAGGAAGGCCGTCTGGGAAATCCTGGACTTGACTGGAGCCGGGTCTCCTGCGAGCACACCTAGAAGCAGACACAGGGTTTGCAACATGACGTGCGCACAGGCCTGTCGTCTCCACACGAGGCGCCAGGCCTCAGCCGGAGCCGGTGCTAACAATTATTCAGATACGCATTTTTCCACTTGGAGGGAAGGTGGTGATTTATTAAGCACGCCGGCCCTGCTCCTCCAGGGATGATGTCAAGTTTATCTCCCTGCCCTGCCCCGCGAAGAAACAAAATTGGGGAACAAAAGTCTCTTGGGAGATTTATTGTGTTGTAGTGAGAGGCAGAAAGGAATGTCGGATAGTGCGCAGTGGCTGCACTAATCGGGGGGAAGCAGGAAAGATTTATGGAACCGGAGCCGGAGAAAGAACATAACCGTGATTTGTTGGATTGGAATTTGCTCCAGTTAGGGCTGGCGGATATTTTTCGTGCCTCCGAAGACTCTTGGTTTCAGCCCGGCAGTTCTCTGCTGAGGTCCTCGTGGCTGCCAGGTGAATGAATGGAAACGAAGGGGCTGATCGGCTTGGTTAGGACGAGAGGAAGTCAACTCGGCCAGGGGGAGAGGACAGCCCTCCTGCCCGCAGCCCAGCTATGCCCTGTCCGTCCAGGGGACAGAGCGGCCACCTCTCTGGGCCGTGCCTTCCTTGTTCGTGACTGTGGAGAGTCACCTGAGGTCTCCATGGCCGTGGGGCTCAGCTGAGCTGGTAGCTGGGGCGTGGCCTGTCCAAATTCGCTTTCAGGGCCGACCAGGTGGAAGCAGCTAACGACCTGTCCCCAGGACCAGCACAGGAAAGCCAGTGCTGGAACAGCTGGGAGGTCGGGACTGCTGATGGTCAGCCGTTCTTGGGGTACACACCTGGGGGTTAAAAGGCCCCCTGGCTGCAAGATCGCCAATTGAGATTTAGAGTCCGCTGCAATGGGCAGTTTATCGTATTCAAGCCAATTCTACCTGTGGGCGTGTGGTCCCGAGTGATGATGCGACCTGGATGCTTGCATCTGTCTCATATTGGAGTGCCTGGGTTCCAGTCCTGGCTCGGCGTCCAGTTCCAGCTTCCTGCTAATGTGAGCCCTGGGAGGCAGCTGATGGTGGCTCAGCTAGGGAGTCAGAGACCCGAGACTCAGGGCTTTGTGTCCGGTTTAATTCACACATTCGCCCCTTGAGTCTTAGTGTGAGGCGGCCCCTGTCCCTACCCGGCATGCATACAAGTGTGCGTCACATTCGCTGTTGTGCCATTAGCGGAAGCAAGTGGCATGGTCACCTTCAGCTCCAGGGTGGGGAGCAGAGACTCTGCCTGCGTCCGTCAGCTCTTCATTACTGAGTCTGAAACATCCTAGAGATGCTCCTTAGGAGGGGAGAAGGCAGATCCCAGGGGACAGAGTTGGTGGTCCCCAGCCCGCGGTCAGGCAGCGATGGAGGGTGGAACACAGGGAGGCTCACGTGGCAAGTGAGGGAGCCGGAGAGGAGCTGAGCTGAACTGGGCCACCTCCCAGACACCGTAATTAAACTCATCCTCTCCACCCTCAATTCATTAACGACTACCTTCAGACTCTGGGGACCAGGTCTCCAATACCAGAGTCTTTGGAGAACCGCAGAACTGTAGCTCCGCCCCCAGGTGCAGAGGGGCGGGCGCACAGGTGGCCGGAGCAGGCAGGAGCTGCTTCCATCACGGTCATGGTGAGGACTCTGCAGCCAGACGCAGCGGCCGCGTTCTCTGTTGTGAGCCGTTCCTTGCCACTGGCTGCCTTTGTCATCCTGGGCTGTTGGCTCATCCAAGCGCTAAGCTGCCCGTCCATCCCACGGGAGTAACAAGGTGACAGCCTCTGATTTCATAAGAGGATCATGGGAGTAATTGCTCTTTGCTGTATGAAGGTCTCAGCAGATTCCAGTGTTACAAGGAGGGGCTCCACGGGGCAGGACTGAGCTGTGTGTCCCAGGATGTCCCTGCGGAGACACTGAGAAGCCAGATCACAGATGAGGGCATAGGAGGTGCACACCGTGGTGCAGGGGAAGCTGGTGAGAGGACCCTGCCCGAAGGCAGGCAGGAGGCAACACAGGACAAATTCGGTTGTTTCCACTCTGATTCCTACTGTGGACAGAGTCTGCTGGTTCAATCCCCAAATGGCCGTAATGGCTGAAATTGAGCCGGTCTGAAGCCAGGAGCCAGGAGCTTTCTCCAAGTCTCCCACATGGGTGCAGGGGCCCAAGGACTTGGGCCATCCTCTACTATTTTCCCAGGCCATAGCAGAGAGCTGGATTGGAAGATGAGCAGCCGGGACTAGAACCGGCACCCACCTGGGATGCCAGCACTGCAGGCAGAGGATTAACC
Organism: Sylvilagus floridanus; assembly: GCA_949820135.1. Lineage (NCBI taxonomy): Eukaryota > Metazoa > Chordata > Mammalia > Lagomorpha > Leporidae > Sylvilagus > Sylvilagus floridanus. Next base: position 159,832,663 of record OX463241.1, on the reverse strand, counting down.
TACTGCCCCACGAAGCCAGCCCCCACGTCAGGCTGATTTATCATGGTCCCCATCGTGCACTTGCACGTTCGCATCTTCCTGGCTTGCTTTGTATCCTCCTTGGAGATGCTTCCTCAGGTCTTTCATGTCCCCGCCCCCACCGCCACCACAGCCTCTCACTCATCCTGGCTCAAGGGGCCCCTAAAAATATCATCGCTCTCAGCTGCCCTTTCCAGACCCACCCCAGCCCAGCCCGCTTCCTTCACGTCCTTGTGTCGTCATGTTGCCAGAAAGATCTGTGCACCTGTTCGCTTCACTGGGCTCCATGAGAGCAGGGTGAGGAGGTGCTCACCTGTCTGCCACTGCTCTGTGCAGGGGCCACAAAGGGGATCACTGGGAAAATACGCTCCCGTGCAAGGACTTGGGGTGTGCGAATGCATTTCCACGGTCGCGAGTCAGCTTCAAAAGGCAGCGGATGGAATCAATGTCAAAGCCGAACTAAGCCTTTCTTCTCTTTTCTTTCAGCGGGTCCCATTTGCGGATAGACCTCCCTGAGCTGCAGACTTCAGGGATCTCAGGAGCCAGCACTGTGAGCTTCGGGGCCGGGACGTTTCTCTCCATGGACCGGATGTAGGCAGCCGCTCAGCCTTCCACGGTGAGTGACAAGCTGACCTCTCCATCCCGGGGGAGGAGGCGGCGGCGTTGCCCTTTGGGGTTTCTCTGTGGGTGACACAGCAGGAGCCAGAGGGTGATTCCCTGTTGCTCCATCTTTGTGACATGTGCTGCTCTCTGCAAGGAGATCATAGGCTCCCTCCAAGGTCAAGTGCAACCCTGTTACAGGACCAAGCAGTGTCTCTGGTTTCTTCAAGGGAGAGCGGGTGAGAGAAATCCTTGATGGGGCGCAACCTTGGCTGACAAGTGCCTACCCTCCCAAAGGAGGCTGGGGAGACCATCTGGGGGCGCTCTAGAGCAGTGTCAGCAAGCAAGGCCCATGGGATGAGGCTGGCCAGGCCAGCAGTGACGCCCCCGCCAGGCTGTGCAGAGCAGAAGGGACACCCATCACCCCACAGTCGAGAGAGACGGTCCTTGTTTGCCGTTGGGGCCGGGGCTCTTTGGTGTGCAGAGAAAGCTCACCTGTGCAGTCGCAACAGCTGAGCTGAGCTGGGGTGGCAGAGGGTCCCAGGCTGCCCAGCTGCTCCTGGACAGGAAGTGCGAGCCCAGCCCTGGCCCAGCGCTGAGCTGTCCACACAGAACCATGCATGTGGCCGCTTTAAATGTCAACGCGTTAAAATGCAATGAAACAAAACATTCAATCCTTGGTCACACGTACTCCTTCAAGGAGCTCAGTAGTCACTTGGGGTAGTGGCCACCAGAGGACAGAGGACAGGGAGGGCAAGGCAGATTGAGAACTTTTCTGTCCTCACAGAAAACTGCCTTGAGCGGGGGGACCACTGGGGATGTGTCACTCCGCTCTGCTGGCCTCTAACCCAGCGGGGGCGCAATTGCAATCACCAGGCAAGAAGGTGGGGGCTTGTTGTGAGTAAGCATGTGTGCACATGGCTGTGGCCTGTACAGTCGCTTGTGAGCGGGGCTGTCTATCTGTTCATCTATGCATCCGTGCATGCACTCATCCATGTCTGTTTAAGAGTAGAGATCCTTTTCAGATGTTGAGGAACCCACCTCTGGCTGTGATGCGCACGGCTCCATGCAGAAACTAAGCCACATGGACTTTGGGACTTCTAGGTTTTTTAGAAACATTGAATTTATTTATTTGAAATGCAGAGAGAGAAAGAGAGAGAGAGGAGGGAGAGAGAGAGAGAGAGAGAGAGAGATCGTCCATCCCTGGTTCACTCCCCAAATGGCCACAATGGCAGGAGCTAGGCCAGGCTGAAGCCAGGAGCCCAGAAGTCCTTCTGCGTATCTCCAGTGGATGCCGGGGGTCCAAGGCCTTGGGCCATTCTATGCTGCTTTCACAGGTGCATAGTAGGGAGCTGGATCTGAAGTGCAGCACCAGGACTTGAGCTGGTGCTCTGATGTGGGATGTTGGCGTTGCTGGTGGAGGCTTAACCCGCTGGGCCACAACGCCAGGCCCTGGGAGTTCCTAGGTTCACATCTACAGAGAGGTGCAGCTACAGATGTGCACTTGAACCCCTCTGCAGTCACAGGCGGGTGAGACACCATGGGGGACCTCCTGCAAGGGGAGGAAGCAATGGCCACAGTGCTCCCATGGGGTGACCACGAGGCCAAGAGCTGGCGACAGGTGCTGTTTGCGGTGCCCTTGTTTCTCTTGCCATCCATTGGCTTTCTCGGTGGGAAAGGACGTCCCCTCCTCTTCCCTTCCTTGTGGCCACGTGCATGCTAATTGTATTTAGCAGGTTTCAGTTCTTTATTCTCACTCACTGTTTTGATGTTCAGGTTGCTGCAGGCGGGCCTGGTTCCTCTGACTTTTTCACGTTGCGTTCTTGTACTGGGGGCTGTTTCTCCCTTGTTGCACAGCCGTCCAGCGCCATCTCGCACCTTCCCTGCCCCGGCTGTGGCATCCACGGTTTGTCAAGGAAGCTCGGTTCGTTTCCACGGGGCAGGATGTGTAGGCGCCAACATCCGGTCCCTCGGCGTATTCATTGGTTCTGGGGTAGCGTCACTTCTGGGCCCTTCAAAGCTGGCAAGTGTGTGTGTGTGTGTGTGTGTGTGCATACACTCACACGTATGCTCTTGTACATACACACACCCCATGTTTGCATGTGTCCCTATGTGCAGCCATGTAGACATGTGACATCATAGGTCATTGCCACCCCAGCCTATCTGGATCCTCCCCTGGGTCCACGGCAGCCTTGATGCCAGACCCCACCCTCAGCCTCAACACCACCCCTGGCCACCACTTTTATTCGACTGTAGCTCAGGCCTGCCTCATCCAGACCCGCCTCCTGGCTGTCACTGATGATGGCCCCCCGACAGCTCAAGTGCAGATGAGGACGTGACCCTGAGAGGCTCATGAACTCGCGAGCACTTGTCATGGCGAGCACCTGTCTGCCTGCTGACCTCTGATCAGAAGACCCACGGAGAAGCCACGGTCCCTGGGGGAAAAGCAGAACAGGAGGAGGGAGAGTGTTTGCCCCCCGAAGCAGAGGTCTGGTCGCCAGCGCCTTCACGCCCCAGGGGCCCTGTGTGTGGCCAGCACCGCTCAGTTGGAGTCGTGTGAACGTGGGTACGGGAGGGCGTGCGCGTGCCAGTGAGCGCTTGGGGCGGCGCTGGCGCGTGGCCGCTCTTCAGCCTGTGCCCGCTAAGCCCCTGTTCAGGGTATGGGTGTGACTGTAGCACCGGGCCTCGCTGAGGGGGCAGCACCGCCTCTCCAGCCTGGGTTTTCCTGGCAGAGGCCTGAGTGACCCCCCCCCCCCCGTAAGCTCCTCCCCTACCAGGTGCACATCCGCACTGGGGCTGGGAGGGGCTGGGAGGCGGAAGTGGGGGGCAGCCATCTGGAAGAAACTCACTCTAGGGCAGGGCCATGACCACACAGCCTAGGATGTCGCAAGGAGGTTCAGGGATGCAAATCAACCCGGCTGGAAGAGAACAGAACAGGGATGAAGGCAGCAGAGGCTGAGGTCAAAGGGCACCCAGGGGCTTCCTTGTTCCCCTCCAGGGGGCTGTGCACCCTTCCCCCACCCCCACCCCCACCCCCACAGGCCTGTTTCTCTCCAGGCAGTCACAGAGTCACGGCCAGGGAGCATTCCCCTCCAAAAGCAGCGGCCTTTATCTATGGCAGGCCCAGCGCAGACCCGGCCAGGCGTTCCCATTAGATAAGGCCACTTGTCCTGGCAGGAGAGGAGCCGCTGGAATTTCCGCCCTGATAACCTTTCAACGAAGAGCAACAGTTGCAACAACGGAGTGCCTGCGGTGGTTCCGTGAGCAGAGCCCACTGGGGGGGCAGCCGTGGGAGGGGGATCTTAGAGAACGGGGAGGTTTCCCGCAGGCTGGGAGGGGCTTTCCTCTGTCTCCCTCCTTCCTCCCTTCCGTCTTCTAGGCTAAGCAGAGTAAGGCTCTGGGCTCACGAGGCGGCTAATTTCTAGTGGCACATGAGCGAAGAACCACATCGCAGGTGCCCTTTCTGCTTCTGTGGGGCCTGGGGCTTACACAGTCTGGGGCGTTCTTTGGGTGAAATAATGCAAAGTAAAAAGGTTAACTACAGGGCAAGCTCTGGGTGAGTGGAGTCCCCTGAGGGGCTGGGTGGAGCGGCAGGGCCTCCCTGGGCGGGGCCTGCACAGCACTGTGGGTGACAGCAGCATCTGCAGGTGCCTGGAGCCACAGTGGGGTCGGGCACAAGGTGCTGTGTGCTGCCGGGGCTGAGCCAACATGGCTGCAGGAATGTTGGTGTCCCGGAGCTGGGGGATGCACCTGCCGGATTATCTGAGTCCTGGTACCCGGTCGAAGTTCTGTCTCAGTGGCAAGGTCTTCCCTTACAGTGCTGTGGGGACCAGTGCATCTGCAGGGGCCACCCCACGAGCTGCTGGTTTCTTTCACTTCCTTGAAAGGGGAGGAGAGAGAGAGAAAGAGAGAGACAGAGACAGTCAGAGAAGTCTTCGATCTGCTTGTTCACTCTCCAAATGCCCACAACAGCCAGGGCTGGGCCAGGCAGAAGCCAGGAGCCGGGAACTCCATCCTGGTCTCCCACATGAATGGCAGGGGCCCGAGCAATTAAGCCATCCTCTGCCACCTCCCAGCCGCATTAGCAGGGAGCTGGATGGAAGCAGAGCAGCCAGGTGGCAGTACTGCCGTAAGGGATGTGCGTGTCCCAGGTGGCAGCTGACCCCACCGTGCCACAATGCCGACCCCTTAACAGGATTTTGTCGAGAGCCTGTGTTGCGCCAGTGTTGGGGACGTAGTGGCGAGGGGCAGAAAGCTGCTTGCTGTTGGTTCTGTCTGCCCACACCCATCCTGTCCTACAGCCCCGCCCAGGCCTGGGACTTCAGCTGCCACCAGGTCCCCATGCCCTCCCTGTTCCTGTCGCCTCCTGTGGGTCACAGACCTTCCAGACCCAAGAATGTAGCTCCCTCCACTGGTTGGCTGCAGGCTTTGCAGGCACGGCTCGCTCATCATGCCATGTTCTAGAAAGTTCAGGCACTGGGACGGCCTGAACCCTGGCAGCCTAGAGCAGTCAGGGCCCTCCTGGTGCTCAGACACACAGCCACTGTGCACCGCATGAGGTCAGTCTGCCCTCCGGGGAGAGACAACCTCTGCACCCCTCTCACCTGCTTCTCCCCGGCTCTGGCGCCTGGCAGGTGCCTCGCTCCTGTGAGTGTCGGCCTGCCCGTCTTGAAGGAAGGAGGTTGCCATCCTCACCTGCTGGGTTTTGTGAGGGCCGAGTGACGCCTGCATGCACGCTCAGTCTGCTGTAGACATATTTGTGAGCTCTCGTAGCTGAGCTGTGCTGCAGTGGGACACAGGTGAGCCGCAAGCATAGGAGCCAAGGCCCAGCTCCCTGCCAGCTGGGAGGCCACCCGGCTGTAGACGAGACATCCCTCCAGAATCAGCCACCGTGGCCAGGCTCAGAGGCCTTGTCAGTGTCACGGTCACGGGAGGCGGGGCCGCCAGTGGCATGGAAATTTCCTCTGTGTTTCTAGAAGCCAAACCCGCAGGTTGAGTCCTTCCCCCAGCGCTTATTTTTATTTTCCTCGCGCCCAGCTGATAAGCACGCAGGCATTTTTTAGATAACCTGTGTTCCTGGGGCATCCGGCTGTGTCCTGCCTCCTCCCACTGCCCATGTGCCGCGTGGCCCCGGGACAGCGTCCAAATCCTGTAGCACCATGGGCCAGGCTCATCGCGACCTGGGCCCCCGCCAGGACCCTTGGTCTCCTTTCTGCTCTCCCTGCTCCCCCGCCTTCTGCTGATCAGAGAGATCGCTGGAATAATACTCGCAGTGTGGACGCTGATTACAGAGTTCCAGCCTCACTTCCACGTCTTCCTGTGCCACGCGGGGGAAGCCACGTCACCTCTCCTGGTCTCGGGTTCCTCACCTGCAAACTGGACCTCATGGGTAGCAGTAGACTTGAGGGCTGAGTAAGTCAGGACACATTGAGGTACTCGGCGCCCTGCTAGACACAGAGCAGCTGATGTGATATGCAAAGGGGGCTTCAGAAAGTTCTAGAAAATGAAAAGAAGAGCTTACTTTGGAGCAAAAACTCTGAAACCCATGCATGCTTTTTTCATACTTATGCATTTTCTACGACCTTTTGAAGTATCTTTGTAGAAGATATGTAGCTAGAGCTGCATCTGAGGATATAGATAAAATATAGACAGAAGCTGGGTTCTCATCACCCCAGGTAACAGCCACGCCGCGGCTGCAGGATTTGGCCTGCAGGGTTGGCGCCTGCTATTCTCCACCTGCGATGCCTTTCTCCTGCCTTTCTGTGAGTCACTGTGTCTGCAAACCTCAGCCCAGGCCTCTCTCTCCTCCCCTGGGAACCCCCCCCCCCAGCCTCTCCTTTCTTGGGAACCCTCCCCCGACTCCCACGCTGTGCTCAGCCCGGGAACCCCCGCCATGCGTAGGGCTCGCTTCCATCCCTCTGACCACACTCTGGTCTCGTGGAAGGCCTGGGGGCTCGAGGTAGAGTGGCAGCTCCTCGAGGACCGAGAGCCATGCTCGTTCTTCCTGGACGTGCTGAGTACTCCCTGGAGCCAGGTGCTCCCTGCGACCCCTGCTGCCTGAAGGAAGGTGCCATCTGCCCGCTCGGCCACACAGAGCTGGCCCAGGCCTGGCTTGACAAACCTACTGTGCAACCAGCTGGCCACTCTGCTCGCTGCTCCTCTGGGGCTCCCTTCCGTCTTCTTCCGCATTTCCAGGCGTCCACCAGCCTTCCACCCCTCCTCAGCCCTCTGTCCCCACGTGAGGGGACCGTGCCCTTTATCCTTGCAGCGGCTCCCAGTGTGCTCAACAGTCCCTTGCGTGCTGTCCAGAGCTCCTGCTGTCCGTCGAGTGCAGCACACAGAGCCCGCTGACAGGCAGCAGCCCTTTCTGATACGGGCGGAGGAGCCACGGCCAGCACACGTGCCGTGTGTACCGTGTTATCGGGGCTGGACGGGGAGACACGGTGCCATGACTGCAGGTACTGAGAGTGTCCAGTGCTGGAGGAGGGCCTCAGGGAGAGAGAAGGAGACCGTGGGGCTGGGCAGGAGGCTTTGCTTTTCTCTTGGACTACTGGCTCCCTGCGCTTAGCTACCCCGCAGGTGGGCGGTCACTCGGCTGGAACACCCTTGGGGCAGGGGCTGTGTCCTGCTACTGAACCCCAGTACCTTAAGCCCACGACTTCTCAGTTTAGAGTTTTAGGATTCCTCAACTTTATGGTGGGACAAAATTGATACACAAACTTTGAATTTTGATTTTTTTCCCCAGGCTAGTTACATGCAGTTTCGCTCGCTCTCTCTCTCTTTCTCTCCCTCCCTCCCTCCCTCTCTCCCCTCCTCCCCCAGCTGGAGACCCACCGCAAGCATAGCTCACTCTCTTCCTGGCCATCACGAGGTGGTACTTTGCTGACCTAGGAAGTTCTTTGTAGGGAGAGCATTTTTGACTTGTGACATTTTCAACATGTGATGGGGTTATAAGGACATAACCCATCAAAGAGCACTTGTGCTAGTGCTCTTGAGGGCGTCACTCAGGGAGTGTTCCTGGGTTCGCCCTGAGCGATCACACTGGATGGTTGTGTGTGTTCCATCATGTGGCAGGGCTGTGTCTGAGTGACGTCCTTCCCGGGTGCTGTGTTATTTAGCATCGCATGCACTGAGCAGTTGTCCACAGCACCACGCTGTCCTTGTCATTTCCCTTTGTGTAAATGACACCGTCGGGCAGAGGCACTGAAGCTGTGTGGAGAGCTCGTGCTACCTGCTGCCAGTGTGACTTTGCCGTGGGAGGAAGCAGGGTAGCGAGCTGGGGTCAAGAGCTGGAAGGCGATCCCTGCGCAGACGGGCAGAGGGACCGGTGCAAAGGCCGGGAGGCCCCGCTGCTGCGTGGGATTGTGTGACTGCGAGAGGATCCAATTTCAGGGGCCCAGTGTCTGGGAAGAGGGGTGGGGGCACCGAGGAGAGCGCAGGAGATGCAGGGGCCTCTGATAGGAGAGCGAGCCCCTTCTAGAGCCGGTTGGTTCTGGGGGCTCATGTACTGTAGCGGGGGCCCAGAGTGTGAGCACTCGCTGCTGAGCGTGGGCTGGAGTGTGGCCTGGCCATCACCTCAAGTTCATGTGATAAGCTGGGGCCTAGGCTTTCCACGGGGAGAGAAGTTGTGACATCTGTGCCTGCCTCCGTGGCCCTTTGCCCTCCAGGCCACAGGGGCTGCAGGCTTGAGCGATGGAAGGCAGGCCAGGTCTCCAGGGGATTCAGAGTACCGCAGCACCTGAGCCTAGGGTGCCCCTGCACCTGCACCCAGGACAGTGTGCCCTGGGAAGAAGAAGGGTCCTGGCGATGGCCACCAGCGCCCCCTTCCCAAGCCCCGTGGGATGCTCAGTGTTGGGGAGCATCCTAGCATTGGTGCCCAGCAGTGGTTCTTAAACTTGGGTCCCAGGTGGGTTCCATGGATATGTGTTTGCCACAGTTGATAATAACCACTGGCTAAAAATTTACTCTGTCATTAAACAGTAACAATAACGCATTCTTCTTGAGGTTACAAATAGCATGTGATGGAAACACAACAACCGCCCAGAACTAAAAGGAAACCAGCAAGGAGAGTGGTACTGTTTCACAGATCTCTTCGACATCTGGCTTTAAGCGAAAGGCCGGGCTCAGCTGGGAGAGGGAGGGAAAAGGCAGTGATGTCTTCCTACTGGTGCGAAAAGGGCTTTGACCTCAGGAATGCCACAGAATGGCCCCCTGGGCCCTCACAGCTCCCTGGGACATCAAGATCCGCACTGGTTCAAGAACCATACTTTTAAAGAGCCCGGGCTCTTTGCAGCAGATAAGAATGTGGCTTTGCGAGCAAGCTGCTTGAGACAGGAGGCAGGACATGTTCCAGGTCCGCCTGCAACCAGTGGAGTGCACCCGGGCCAGTTATTCAGCTGCTCTGAGCCTCAGTCCCACCGGCTATAAGATGGGGCGATGGCTCCAGTTTCAGGGTGATTATGGGGGTTTGATGACTTAATTTCACCAAGCTCTTAGGACAGAGCTAGGTATGTAATAAATACTATGTAGGTTTTACGTCAACATCTCTACACACCCACATAAACACTCATACATGCTGTAACCCGTGTGTGTAGATGCACATATGTTCTCACTGAATACACATCCTAGGGGTGTGTGTGTGCATCTATGTGCTGTATATAATACGTACCAGGTTACCGTGAATTGGTGTGTATTTATGTTATATATTGACTGAGCCAATTAAAAAGAAACCCACAAGTTATCACAGTTAAAAAATAACTGACTTGAAACCTTTGCTAAGATTCTGAATGGTTAGGAGTTGTGTCTCAAGCGTCTCTTGTCCCTTCACTAAGGAGGGAAACTGAGGGAATGGCGTTGTGTCCCACGCAGCCGTGTGGACCACAAAGGCGAATGCAGGGGAGAGCAGAGGTGAGTGGGGTCTCCACGCCTTTGTGTCCCTGGAGTCTGCGGCGTGGGGCCTGGAGACACGTGGGGAGCGCCTGCTCCCCCCGCGCCATTTGCAGGAAGGGCAGCTGTCTGCCTTCCGCTTCCTGATGGAGACCAGCTGGCCCCGGGGCTGCTCAGACAGCAAAGCAGGCCCCAGGGCTGCCCGACCACCCCGGCTCTGGGAGCCACTTCCCGAAACGCTGTTTGTCTGCAGGCTCTCAGGGTGAGCCTCACACAGGCCCCTGCCTCCCCTCGGCCTTTGAAATTGCACTTGGTTCCTAGAACCGGAAAGGCGCAGCTCGGAGAGGGATCTAACCTCAGCAGCAGGGTGTGTGTGTGTGTGTGTGTGTGTGTGTGTCCCAAAGGCCACTCCCTTCTCCCTCTGGCTGTGCAGGGGGCTCAGGGTGACACTCACCAGGAGGACAACCTGGATGGATCAGGGAGCTGGGTAAACAGAACCCTCATCCCATCCAGTCTCATGGGGGCACTCCCTCGTTAGTGGGAGGGGCCAGGGTACATCGGCAGAGGGGAGAGGATTTGGGAGTTGAGGTGCCTGGAGATCCAGTCCCCCAGTTGCTCACCCTGCTGTGCAATCCTGGGCAAATTACTTCCATCTCTGTGCAACCCCCCTCCTCTGGAGCAAAGCGGTAGAGGTGCCTGGTTTCAGCCACACCGAGAAAAGAAAGGTGGGCAAAGACCTGGGGAGGGCGAGCCTTCTCCACATGGGTGCCTGGTGCCCAGCAGCCCAGCACAGGCGTCCTCACAGCCGAGCCCTGAGCTGGGAGGAAGCCGCCTGGCCAGCCTGAGCAGCCGGGGCTCAGGCACCTTAGACATGGGAGGGGCCTGGGAGATGAGCGAGGAAGGGGCTAGGCAGGTCATAGGGGACCTCCATGGCTTTTGGGGACACCGCTCCTCCAGGGGGGACTTCGTGTCGCTGGCTTCCCAGGCTCCTCTGGGGAACCATGCTTGAACCCTGGAGCTCCTGGGTCCCCCCTGGAGCCCATGCCAACCACTAGCCTCATACCCCAACCTCGGATGGGGGCACACCACTCGCCTGCCAGTCTGTCTCCCCCACGAGCCCAGCCCTCCCGTTTCCTGTCTCGCTGGAGGGCACAGCGGAGGAGCAGCACCCCAGCCAAGCCCCTGTGGCCCCGTTCAGATGCCCCCACCAGGGCCTCATGTCTTCTCCCTCACCAGGACCCACCTACATGCCACTGTCACCCTCCCCCCCGAGGCGCTCCGTTCCACAGGGAAGGCCGACCCATGTGTGTCTCCTGCTGCTCAGCCATCCCCTGGGTGTCCCATCATCACCAAGTCCCACGTGCCCGGCCCTGCCCAGCACACAGCCCCTGTCCCGCTTCCTCCCTGCAGCGCCCTCGGTGCCTTTGCACATGCTGATCCCTCTGCCTGGAGCGCTGTTCCCTGCTCCTGCCTCTGGCAGGTGTGTCTGCGGGTGCCCCTTAGGCTCTCCGTGGCGTGTTCTCAGGTAGCCGCCCTGGGCTGCCCGGGGCTGTGCTGGTCTCCCGGGCAGACAGAATCCTGGAGCCCTGCCCTCGGAGCCCTCCAGCCCAGGATGGGGCAGGGACCTGTTCCTGAGAAGGGCCAAGAAACAGACAGCTTAGGTTTGGGGGTGGGGGCAGACTGTGTCCCCGCAACGACACCATCTTTTGCAGCACAAATGCAGCTGTGGGACATACCTAGAAGCATGAGTGTGCTTGTGGTCCCGTGGAACCGCGCCGAGGTGGCAGCCACACTTGGCTCGTGGGCCTTCTGCTCACCCCTGACCCTGACTGCCTCCGGGCCGTGAGGGGAGGAGCTTGCACTCACCCACCACGGTCCTCGCTATGGCTGACTCACGCCCCTTCCTGGACAGGGACTCTCTTAGCCAGGACCCCTGGGATATGGCAGTCGCTCCTTGCCGGCAGGGCTCGGGGCTAGGCACCCTGGATAGGTGAATGGGTCACTGAATGTGTGAGTGGCAGATCTGAGGGGGCTGAGCCTGGTGGCCTAGGCTCCTCTCCTCGCAGCACAAGATGCTGGGGGAGCAGCTGTAGGTCCCTGGATGGGAAGCTAAGTCCCTCCCCTAATGCACCGGATGCATCAGTGAATTCTACCTGCAGATGAGGGTGGTCACCTTGCAGTGGCCTGGAGGGGATTCAGGCTCAGCCTCTCCACCTCGGACAGCCTGGGTCTAACTCCCTCGGGTCTCAGCCCCAGCTTTCTGAGCACCCAGCCTGCCATAGCCAGGAGCCATCCGGATGCCTGCAAAGAGCTTGCTGGGGTCGGGGCAGGCAGAGGCCCCGTGGGAGCAAGCTCCTCCCTCTGGCCAGGGCGCCTGCCTGCCTGGGCTGCATGTGGCCCGAGGCCCGTGTCCCCGTGCACTTCTGCAGAGCCCCGTGTGCACCGTGTGCTGTTCCCAGTGCCCCGTGCTCCCAGCTCACGCAACTGTCCCTACAAGCCTGGGCTGTGGATAGTGTCACTTCACCTTCATTTTATGTGGCCAGACCGAGTCACAGAAAAATGACTCGCCTGAGGTGGCGCGGGACAGAGCCAGGATTCGAACCCAGCAATGCAATGTCAAGGCCCTTGCTCATAACCACGATGCCAAGCCGTGGGAAGGACTTGGTGTAGGGAGCCAGAGCGGCCCGTCTGGCCCCACCACTTCCACCCCTTTGCTCCAGAGGAGGGGGGTTGCACAGAGACGGACGTAGTTTGCCCAGGATTGCACAGCAGGGTGAGCAACTGGGGGACTGGATCTCTGATTTGGGGCTTCCCCCTAACACCAAGCCCGTTCTGTAAATGGAGGCTGAATGAGTCTGCTCAGACCCCCTCCCCACCCCAGCCAGAGTAAAGCGACCCCTCCCACTGAGGACCAGCATGCCCCCTTGGTCAGCAGGAGTGAGAGCTCTGGATATGGGGACCCAACAGGATCCAGGATCCACCCGGGGGTGCACTGGGGCACGGCACCTCTCCCCTCTGCCTCTCTGCTTTCCCAGCTGGCTTCCTCATCGCCGGCTTGGCGGAGTTGTGCTGTGTCTGAGTGTGGGGCCGCCAGGGGGCCTTGGGCCCCCTGAGAGCTCTGGCTTCCTGTCGGGCTTCCTCACTCCTCCCTGAAGTGGCCCATCCTCTGTGCACCAGGAAACAGCAGTGCGCCCCACCTGCCTGCCGAAAAGTGCAAAACATCGCCAACCAGCCCTCTGCCAAGCGGTCCCTCTGACGTCACCGGAGCGGGGTTGTAAGGCCAGGAAACCACGCCGAAGCTATTTCCGCCGCAGCAGCGGAGGCTGCTCACTTTCGTGTTCCTGCCCCGTAATTGCAAGGTTTTCACAGTGGTTTCTCTGTTGCCTCAAAGTCCCGACATTCTCTTCTTGGATCTGTAATTGATCTCAGGAACCCACAGCCCCTCGGCGCGTGCCATGCTCCGTGAGGACAGATGCCTGCGTACAAAGGACGGCTTTGGCTGGGGGGAGCCAAGGACGTGATGAGTCGAACGCTGTAAGGAGGCCCCGCCCGGGTTTGGTGCCTCTGGGTGGCTGGGGAGCCCTACATGAACTCTTCCTACCTCCTCTTGATCTGGAACAATCGATCCAGAGCAGCCCAGACCCCAGGCTCTGGCTGGGGAAGGAGCAATGGCAGAGTGAACAACAGGGTGAGAATCTCTGGTGTGCACGAGCCTAGGGCAAGTTGCAAAGGGGGCGCCCTTGGGCCGAGAGCTCTCCGGGGTGCAGGCTGCCCCAGCTAAGGCCGCCTGTGTGAGAGCCAGAAGGGGTGGCGGGACCTACTCCTCCCTGCAAAACGCTGAATGGCTCCCCGTTGGCAGGGAGCGCGTGTGGGAGGCTTCAGGGCTGGGCTCCAGGTTCGGCCCTCGCTAGCTGGGTGACTCTGGACGAACTCTTGGCCTCTCTGTGTTTGAGATCTCCCTCTGAAATGCGGGCGTGAGAAGAACCCTGCCAAGCCTCAGTAACTGCGTAAGAGGTAGGTAGGTGTCTTACTATTGACTGCGGGCTCTCTGAGCATATATGCAGGAACAGCTGAGCGGAGACAGTGTAGCCGTCCATGTTGGCTGAGTGACAAGCAGTCCCACTGAGCAGGAGAGCGTGGTTTTGGTTGCGTGGGTGTGTGGGTCCTGCGCTGGCCCTGGTTTCCTGAGCTTGGCCCAGGCTGGGCGTCGTGGGCTGCCCGGAGCCTGTTCTCACGGTGGACAGGCGCACAAAGCCCCTGGACCCTGCCTGCCTCTGGCCAGAGCGAGCCCCACAGTCGCGCTCAGCCCGCTTCCCAGTGGGAGAGGAGGGGGAGTGGCTATGCTCCACGATCCTGTCCGTCACTGTGCACACACCCCACGGCGTCCTGAAGCCCACCTATCTGGGCCCGGCTCCCGTGTGCCTGACCAGGGCGGAGTCCGGGGACGTGCATCCCTCACACACGCCAGGAGACGCTGCTGGGCGCCCTGCCCAGCAAGCAGCCGCACAGATGTTTTCTGAGAAATCAAGAGTCTGGCACCCAGGGGTGGGGCTGACCCCTGCAGGCCTCCCTAGAGAGAGGTCCGGGCGTTGTCACAAAGCTGAAGAAGCGGCTGCCCTCGCCATCGCCGTCCCCACTGGCCACTCCGGGTGGGGTGTGGGGTGTGGGGTGCGTGGTCTCCCGGAACGCCCCAGTGTCCCTGGGAGGCGGCTGCTTGTCGCAGCTTCACCTCCTGTGTTACAGGAGGAAGGACGGCACAGAGAGGCGGCGTGACTTGCCCCAGGGTGCCCAGCAGAGATGGGCAGAGCCGGATTCTGTGCACTGCCGTGGATGTGGAGCTGCTCCCTGGGGTGGGGGTCGTGTGTGACTTGTGCTAGGACAGTGGGGGTGGGGGGGCCTGTTTGCTATGGACCCGGGCCTTGGAGTCTCCCGTGCGCTCTGCAGTGTTTGGGGGACTGAGAAGCACCCCCCATACACACATACCGCCAGGAAGCCCGGCTACTCCGCTCTGGGCTGGTCAGGAGCGGGAGGACCCTTGCCACGCCCTTGGGCCCCAAGCAGGCAGGAGGCGGCTGGGCCAAGCCCCATGTGTTTGGGATTAGTTGCGGAGTGAGCACTCTTGGCCAGCAGCAGCCCTATTGAGCCAGGAGGCCGAGCTAGAAAGCGCCGCGCCGCCTTGGCCTCTCCTCTGGGGCTCCAGCTGGGCTCCTCCCCCATCCTGATGTTCCCAGCGCCTGTCCGCCCCGGGAACGGGAACGGGGCCCGGGCTTTCCAGTGCTCGCGTGGGCCAGCTGTCAAGGGGGTAAATCCCTCTGGGAGTCACAGCCGAATGCTGACATCCCCCTTTCCACTTCCTCCCACCCCGCTGTGTGGCCCAGGGCAAGGCGCTTGGTGTCTCTGAGCCTCAGACCCTCAGCCATGGCTGGGAATCGCACGGCATTCCCAGGGAGAGGCCAAACCACAGCCCGCCTGGACATGACTCTGCGGGAAAGAAGGACCCCAGTGGGCTCTTCTTGGAGGGGGCTGCTGGGCTGGCTGCCTGGGACCCTCAGACCCAGGGGGCAGCACTCCCCAGCCTGGACCTCCAGCCCGCTTCGCATCCGCCTCTTTGCTTATCCTCAGAGTTTCCCGAGATGTAAGCTTCATCCGTTTGTGCGTGTGGTTTCCTGCGGGAGCCCTACGCTGCCTGGGACAGAACCTGGCCCCAGCAAGGGCTTCGTGGGCACGCATTGAATGCTGGGGAGTGGATGGGGTCGTGTGGCAGCTGTGCAGCCATCTCTGGGGTACCCGTCACAGTGCACCTGGCATCGGGCTCTCAGCGTGATTCTGTTATCAAGACGACCTTGATGGTCTCCCGCATGTCCCCTGACCCTGCCACCTAGACACCGGAACAGAAACATTTCTCCGTGCTGTGGGCCGGAATGAATGGTTCTACCTTTAACATGCGGAACAACATTCTAGAACGCGCGTGTTCTTTGGCTGGCTCTGATACTTAGCCAGGGGTGGAACTGCTGGGGCAGAGGGGCTATCTACAAGTCACTTGCCCCAGTCCTACCAGAAAATGCCCCAGACGGCCCGTGAGCAGGGCAAGGGGTCCTGTGTCCACACACGCCCGCCAGCACCTGGCATCACGGGGCTTCTGGTTCTTGCTGGGTTCATCATGTCAAGGTTGTCTCCTCCTGTTGTCATTTGCGTTTCTGTAGTTGCTAACCCGGCCCGGGCCTCCCTTCCTGCCTGACCTCCGCCTGGCCCCTCTGGCTTCCCTGCACCTCACTCCAGCCTCGCTGTGTCTCCCACCTGCCCTTCAGAATCTACAGACGGACCCTCACCCCTCCCGGAGGCTGGGCCCTGGCCCCTCCTCTCTGCTCCTGCCGCTGGCCTTCTGAATGGCAGGCTGGGGTCTGGGAACTGAACTTCTGCACCTGCCGGCTGTGCCGCCAAACTCTAGGCCTTACCCTCTCTGAGCCTCAGCTCTTTCTCTATTACCCAGGAGGAAAACGCTGCACCCCTGGGAGAATTTTTTTTTTACAGGCAGAGTGGACAGTGAGAGAGAGACAGAGAGAAAGGTCTTCCTTTTCCATTGATTCACCCCCCACCCCCCCAGTGGCTGCTGCAGCTGGTGGCTGCGGCCAGCGCACCACGCTGATCCAAAGGCAGGAGCCAGGTGCTTCTCCTGGTCTCCCATGGGGTGCAGGGCTCAAGCACTTGGGCCATCCTCCACTGCACTCCCGGGCCACAGCAGAGAGCTGGACTGGAAGAGGGGCAACCGGGACAGAATCCGGTGCCCCGACCAGGACTAGAACCTGGGGTGCTGGTGCCACAGCCGGAGGATTAGCCTAGTGAGCCACGACGCCGGCCGAGAATTTTTTTGACACAGCGATGCAGGCAAGTTTGTGCCGAGCCAGTGGCCGCGCGTGCGCCTTGGACTCTTTGCCTTGCTTCCCGGGTGGTGTTTACCCGGCCACCTCGGAGCCCGGGCGGCCTCCTGCGTGGCTGCATCTTTGTGTGTCCGGCTTCCTGCAGCGCTGGGCAAACAGTGGGACCTGGAAGGGCCCACGTCACCCTGGTGGGGGAGGTTGAGCGTGAAATGACAGGTTACTCTCAATGCCTTTGTCAGAGTCCCTGGCAACCCGAAAATTCTCTAAGCAGGAAATTACTAAGGAGAAGGTTGTCCCTGCGGGCGCCTTTCTGAGCTCTCTAAGCGGGGCCTGCGTTATGCACAGCAGATAATTGCAGGGGCTTACGGCACGTCCCCGGGGCGTGCTGGCCAGGCTGGCCGGGGCTCTTCAGAGGCCACCAGGATGGCCGGGCAACATCTTGTGAATGATATATCAGGAGAGTCGAGGCCAGCAGGAGCAGGGAGCTGAGGACACCCAGTCCAGGGGCCAGGTGGCTGGCACCACTGGATTAAGAGTGTGGGTAAGACAATAGGGAGTGGTGGGGCCTGCGGTGAACTGTGAATGAGCAGGTGTTTAGCGCAGGAGACGGCCGCTGCCTGGTCGAGCTGATGAATGGGAGCCCCGGGAATGCTTCTGATGTCTAAAAGCTGCAAGTAATTCTGACTGTTGTCAGTTGCTCTAGAGCGTAGCGGCAGTTTCCAGGCCTAGGACTTGATGGGCAGCTTGGTTTAGGGACTTGCGAGAAGTCCTTGGGACGCTGGTGACTCTGACGATCGATCAGCCCAGCACAGAGCATGGGTTCCTGATCCAGGCGGGTCCTGCATTACCCTGAGGGCTTCTGCCTGCCTCTGGCTAACTCTCCCCGTGAGAGCCAAAGCCCAGAGATGGCCAGAACCTGCTCACCGTCACCCAGCTTGCAGCGGCCCTCGTGCACTGTGGGATGGGATGGCCTGAGCAGCCACCGTGTAGCCACAAGGGGCCTGTGAAAGGCCAACCAGGAGCCTGGCACAGAGCAGAATCTGGCCGGCTGCTTCCCAGTGGGAGACGGCGCTCTCGCCAGCCGGCAGGAAGCTGCCCGGGGAAAGTGGTGTGTGTGTGTGTGTGTGTGTGTGTGTGTGCGCGCGTGCACACATAGAACTAACACACGCGCCCCCAGGGGAGCAGAGAGAGATCCTGGCTTCCTTCTCCTTCTCCTTCTCCTTCTCCTTCTCCTTCTCCTTCTCCTTCTCCTTCTTCTTTTTTGACAGGCAGAGTGGACAGTGAGAGAGAGAGAGACAGAGAGAGAGGTCTTCCTTTTCCATTGGTTCACCCTCCAATGGCCGCTGTGGCCAGTGCATCACGCTGATCCAAAGCCAGGAGCCAGGTGCTTCTCCTGGTCTCCCATGGGGTGCAGGGCCCAAGCACTTGGGCCATCCTCCACTGCACTCCTGGGCCACAGCAGAGAGCTGGACAGAAAGAGGAGTGACCAGGAAAGAATCCGGCGCCCCAACCGGGACTAGAACCTGGTGTGCCAGCGCCGCAGGCGGAGGATTAGCCTAGTGAGCCACGGCGCCGGCCCTTGGCTTCCTTCTAAAGGCCCTCCAGCCTGGAGCCTGGGTCTGAATGAGGCCCTAGCCCGTGTCCTTGGCTGGGCCGTCTTGAACAGTCTGCCTATGACAGCTCCGCCTGTGGGGTCTCTTCTGTGGTCAGCCACACGGCTTAGGAAAGAAAGCTGGGCTTGGAGTTATGAGTGGTACGAGCAGGTCCAGCCCACAGAGTCCTAGCTGAGAACTGGGCTGGCCTCAGTAGTAATCACAGCTCTGCCCCCACCCCAGAGCTGTGATGAGAGTCCAGTAGCAGAGTGGATGGATCCACATCGCCCAGAAAAGGGCTGGAGTAGTGGAGGTGACTTTGGGCTTTGCGCTCCCCCTCCCTGAAGGATGCCATCTAAGCAGGGGCAGGAATGAGAGGAAGAAACCAGCGAATGCAGCAGATGCAAAGGCCCTGGGGCAGGAAGGAGCTCGGGGAGTTCAAGGAGGAAGCCGGAGCCAGTGTGACCGGAACAGAGAGAGCAAAGGAGAGCCTGTGATGGCAAAGCAGAGATAGAGTGACCCTGGTACTGGCAGGGGCAGGGTGAGGGCCTAGAGGGCCAGCTGCCTGGCGTTCATGGAAGGAGCCCTGTCCTAGGTTGATGGCAAGGAGCTCACCCTGCGCAGCAGGCTTTTCTACTGAGCAAGGACCAGAGAGCCGAGAGCTCCAGGAAAGCGAAAAGCCAGCTGGGGAGGCGGTCACCCCAACAGAGAGCCAGGGGCCACAGGAGGTCCCCTGGGCTGGGAGGCACGATCGATCGGCATTTGGTTGCGAGAGAGAGAGGGACCCAGCAGGGGGAGGCTGGGACCAGCCATGGGGCCCCTGGAGAAGTGAGTGGTGTTTCCCTCCCTCCTCCATGGAACCTGGGGGTGCACCGCGAGATTGCATGGAGGGCCAGGTCTCGCGGGAGCTCACAGGCAGAGCCGTGTGACGTCGGACTCCCACTCTCGTGGGCGGGGGCCGGCCTGAGCAGGAGGAGAGGAGTTCCCTGGGGAGAGACTGGGCAGATCTGGAAGGGAGCAGAGGCTGCCAGGCAGCCCAACCCAGGCCGTCCTCGGCTCCCGACTGCTGCCCCTTCTCGTGTCTCCCACGCGGGGAAGGCACACCTGCCTCGGGCTCCTTGCTGGTGGTGGCTTTGGTCTGCCCTTGCACAAAATGCACCTGGGGGCGGGGAGGGGGGGGGACAGGGTCGCAGAAAGCTGCAGGAGGGCTGGGCAGGCGTGTTCATCCTCCGTCCTCAGACGTGGAAGACGATGTATTCCGGGTCGCTGATGTTTGCAGCCCCCGCTGGCCACGTGCAGGGCCCCTCATCTCCTTACCCCACTAATGTTAGGCTGTGTGTCTGTGGCGTTAGTTTGCTACAGTTCTTTACATCCGATGAGTATTAGCCAGGCATCCAACCCTTACACGCACAGGCTGTTTGCCATGTACTTGGTGCCTTTGTTCACGGAGTTTGATCTCTTAGCATAGGGCTTAGCAGACTTTTCTATAAAAACCTCTCTCTCCTTTAAAGATTTGCTTTTATTTGAAAGGCAGAGTGACAGTGAGAGGGGACAGAGGGAGATCTTCCATGTCCTGGTTCGTTCCCCAAAGGGCCTGACAGCCAGAGCTGCGCCAGGTTGAAGCCAGGAGCCTGGGTCTCCATCCAGGTCTCCCACGCGGGTGGCAGGGGCCCAGCTGCCTGGCCAGGTGCGTTAGCAGGGAGCCGGATGGGAATCAGAGCAGCCGGGACTCAGAACCAGCCAGTATCCCATGATCCCCGTCTTCATGAGTCCTTATTTCAGCGTTGGGTTTAAGACACAACTCGCCTGTCAAACACTGTCAGCATAAACCAGAAACCCAGGCTGGCTTTACGAAGGGCCACGGAGGTTGGGCAGGTCGGGGGGGGGGGGGGGGTTGGTCTCTGGACTGGGTAACATTGGATGACTGCTTTCCTCTTTCCCCTGCCTGCCCTGAGCCGTGGAGAGCCAGGCAGGGGGTCGGCAGACGCCGGGTGGACCCAGCTGGCCCTGTGACCTAGGAAAGTCCTTTGCCTTCCCTGGGGACTGTGTGACCTCAAGTCTAGCAAAGGGGAAGTGGGTGAGATAGCTGAGGATCGTGTGTCAGCGCTGACGTCAGCTCCAGGGCTTGACCACCTGGGCTCCGGTACCGACTCCGCCGTCTCCCGGCTGTGTGTGACCGGGGACAGGTGGCTCGGCCCCTCCGTGCTTGCCTAATTGGAGCTTGTTTGGAAGATCGAATGGCATAATCCCCATGAAGCGCTTGCAACGGTGCACACGCGAGCCGTTAGCAAACGAGAGCGGCTGGTGGAGGCAGAGCGCGGGGCGCAGAGTAAATGTTTACTAAACACAAGGGCCCTTTGGGTGTTAGGTGCTCCGTTCATCTTCGTTGCTAGAGGATCTGCCTCCCATAAACACCATAGTGAAAGCCCCCAACCCCAGATGACCTTGCTTCTCCAGCCTTAGCAAGCTGGAGCTTGATCAGAATTTTCAAAATGTGCCTGTGGGTCTTCCAAGCCCTGCGCGATGAGTATTTACTGCCAGAACGTGCCCGCGTTTCCGAAGGATTTAATTCAGGTGCCGGCTAATATCGCTGCAGAGTCAAAGCAGGAAAAGGACAGGTTTTCTTGTCTCCGACCTCTGTGTGTCGCAGCGATAGGCATTTCTGGTTATCACTTAAAATCCCATTTGAAAAGGTCATTGGTTGTTTGCGTAAATCATACTTGTGAAGACTGGGGAAAGCGAAAAAGCTCTTCCTACTTCCTACTCCATTATCTGTCCTTGCTCAATCACGGTTTCACCCCCCCCTCCCCGGGGGGCCCTCTTGCTCTCAGCTCCGGTGGCCACCCCCACCCCCGGGGCCCAGGGGGACAGCTGAGTGCAGTCACGTGATGCTGTCAGGGACAGAGAGAGACTAGCCACTGTGCTCCGAGCGCTCAGAGCCTGAGCGTCGCCTTCAGTGTGCTCGCGCGAAGACTGTGTTCCCACTTTACAGATGGGGAGACTGAGGCTCCAAATGCTGTCACACTGGCTTCAAATTGCACCTTCAAGTTCATCCCAGAAAAGCACCTGGGGCGACAGCACCAGCCTGTTCCAGAAGCCAGTAGTTGGTTTATTCATGAAGTTTTGTCTTTGGAATTTGAAGAAGAAAAAAAAAAACCCTCCGTGTAAGACTGTCTCGGGCTGGGAAGTCCAAACAGGACAAACAGGACTCGTGCTTCCCGAGGGCAGCATGAAGCCAGAGGAGGGGCTCGAGGAGGAATGGAAGAGCCCCTCCCCTTCCGTAACTCGTGGGTCTCAGGCCCCTGTGAAGTCATCCCTCGCGCCGCCCCGGCCCCCCACATGGCCCCCCACGTGGCTGGGAACCGCGTGCTCTCTGACACGCAGTGTCCTGCCATCACGCCCCCTGCCTGAGCGCCCCTCTCTTCACCCCGCCTGGGTGTTGGTAGCTCGGCTGCACCTTCTCCCAGAACCACACACACACACACACACACACACACACACACACGTGCGCTCCTCTGTGTCATCTTCAGGATCCTGGCAAGAACCTCGGGAGGTCAGTCCTGCGGTTCCTGTTGTATTGAACACTTCAGCAAGTTTACAAGTTCACGGGAAGCCGAGTTAAACGCTAAGTTTGTTTGGGTGCAAATGCATTTTGCTATCCATGCAGACAGGGGGTTTTCAAAAAGTTTGTGGAAATAGGTATTATGGTGGTTTAAAAAAAAAAAAAACTACGCATGGATTGCAAAATGTCTTGCAGCAAAATCAGCTCATCTTCTCCTTCCTTTTCCCGGGAGCTGTTTGAAGACGCTTGTGTTAGCTGTCTGTCCCTGCAACTGAAAATCCTGGGAGGAGCTTCTGAGCCAGGGCAAGTCTATTTCAGCTTAGGGTTTGGAGGTTTGCAGCCCAAGGTGCCGGCTGGCGGTGGCCGACTGTGTGTGCAGGGAGGATCCTGCCGCAAGCCAGCGGGCAGAGGCGAAAGGGAGCGTGCTCATCCTCTCCCAGGTGTGGCCTCCCCTGGGGAAGTCACTGCGACCTGATCACAAGTCCCCCCCCTCTCCCCCAGCAGTTCATGCCAGCACTCCCCAGGGACCCACCTCCAGACTGTATATCAGGATCAAAGCTCCGCCCTACGCCATCCGCCATTAGTCCATTAGTCATGGAGGTGAGGCTTTGGGGCTCAACCATCTGCGTGAATTTGGGGAACCAAGCCTTGCCCAGTCCATAGCAACCCTCAGAGATAAGGGAGGGGACCTCAGCCCTGTCCACTTCCGTAGCCACTAACCACATAGAGCTGGCAAACATTTGAAATTTGAGAAGCCGTTGGCTATGTAGTTTTATCTGAACTTACTTCCGGGGGAAGAGGAGAGGGATGTTATCTTGTTTATAGTCGTGTTGGCAACACCCCAAAAAGGGCCCAGTGTGTACTGGGGGCCCAGTGATTCTTTGCTAAATGACTGGCAGCTTCCGGCTCTTCATCATAAGCCAAGTGTCGGGACTGGTGGTGGCTAAGGACAGTCCTTGCTCTGGGGAAAATTTGGTTTTCTCTCCCCGATGGACCCTGCTCACACAGGGAGACAGTTCCCTCGTGTAGAGCCCAACCTAGGGCTTCAGTGCTCATCAATGAGGTCACTGAGAAGGTATTCGGGGGGGGGGGTGAGGACGCGGGAGTGGACAGATGCGCCCCCACTGGAGCCGGCCTCCCGCCAATCCCATGGGGAGCCCGCTGAAGCCAATGCCCCTCCCTCATTTTTGTGGGCTCCCAGGGAGGTGGGAAAGTCAGGGTGGCCACCTCCCAGACAGGGCATCCCTTGTGTGGCTGGGGGCAATTCTCCAGCTCAAGCGGCCTCTGGTGCTTCTGGGAGGGAAGTCACAGCAGCTGAGAGGTGGCGGCCCTTGCACAGGGCTCCAGCAGGCCCACCCTGCAGGGACCCGGCACCTTCCAGTTGGCCTGACCCCGACCGTGGAGGTGACAACCTGAAACCTCCCTGTGCAGGTGAAGTGACCCCGGGTCACAGGGCGTCACTGGCTCCCCAAGGACAGCCCAGCAGCTCGGGATGACCACGCCCTGCCCCTCCATGCAGCGCGGGTGTCCTGCTCTTCCTGGGCCAGCCCAGACAAGGAAGACCCCACGGCTTTTCTTGTCCTAGTCCCCTCCTCTGTGCCAGGACCTGTGCAGGGAGCTTGGCGCGTAGTATCTCATCTAACAGTCAGCAGCGCTGGGAGGTGGCCTTGTGATGTCCGTCTTTGCAAGGTGGGAGCCGTGGCAGAAATGGCTCAGGGTGCGTCAGGATTCGCACCCACACCCTCCGGGCCTGAGACCGTGCCCGGTATCTGCTGAGTCCGTGAGCTCTGGGTGGGTGTGGAGAAGGGGGTTACCCAGGCTGTGCTCTTCGTTTCTTTCTCTGTCTCTGGGAAGCCCCCAGAGGCCCTGCAGAAGCCCAGGAGTAGAAGGGGAAGTCGAACCATGCAGTTTTTCCCACGGTTTTCCCCTGCCGATCAGTCACAGAGCTGCAGACATGAATCCCTGAGAAATGGCTCGGAAGCACGCCGGGCCCCTTCCTTGCTGCCAGCCAGGGTCTGATTCACACACCAAGTTCCCTGCACTTTGCTGAGTGTAAAACACACTCCCCAGACTGAATCGCTAGGTGCCTATCTTCCCATGCTGCTGCCTACAATCTTCTGTGGCTCCCACTTACCCTGGGGCAGGGCCAACACTTTGGCCTGGACTTCTGAGCTGCCTCTGCAGTTTGCCGTCTTCCTTCCAACCAGTTCCACGTCTCTGTGTTGCCCACCAGCACCTCCCACTGAGCAGGAAGGAGAACCAGAGTTTGCTTAGTATCGAAAAATCCTACCTAGGACCCCTCACCACATGCCGCGATTGTGTTGTCTTGTGAAATCCTCACAAGGCACTGGGAGCTCAGTCCTGCTCTTGTCGCAGGCGAGGAGCTCAGAGAGGGTGAGTGACCTCCTCCAAGTCTCAGAGCCAGGCACAGCAGGCCAAGCGTGGACTCCACGTCATGCGCCAGGCCGTGCGTTCCGCTTGAACCTTCCCCGTGGTGGGAATTTTCTGTCTGGCCGCCAGCTCCATGGAGCACTAGAAATTTGGCCACTGCGACTGAGCAACTGTCTCTTCGTGTTTATTTTCGTGCAAGGTGGCTCCAGGAGGCTAGTGGCCCAAAAGCCACGGGCAAGGCCTGGGATGTCGCTCTTCTCGCAAGCTTCCACAGCTTGCTGGCAGATCTGGAGACAGACACGCACTCCCGGATCAGAGACAGGTCCCATGGCTCACAGCAGGCAGGCGGGCAGACCCGCGTGTTGCTTCCCGCCCACTTCCCCCTCAGGTCCTGTGGGGTTGCTTCATTGATGAGTGTCATGACTAAAAAAAAAAAAAATTACTTATTTGAAAGGCAGAGTTAGAGAGAGAGAGGGATCGTCCACCTGCTGGTTCACTCTGCAAATGGCTGCAATGGCCAAGGCTGGGGAGGCAGAAGCCAGGAGCCCAGAACTCCATCCTGGTCCCCCAGGTGGGCAGCAGGGACCATCTTCCACTGCTTTCCCACGTGCATGAGCAGCGAGCTGCATCCGAAGTGGAACAGCTAAGATTTGAACCAGTGCTCAAATGGGATTCCTACGTTGCAGGAAATGGCTTAACCCACTGATGCCACAGCATGGACCCCGAGGGGCCCTGGCTTTTAATGATGGGCTCCAGGCGAACCTCCCCAGTCTGTGTCCTGCAAATAGGAGACGTACTTGTGTTCCTCCGAGCAGTGAGCAAACCAGCGCCCTGCTCTAGAGCGAGACACTGCCTCCGCTTCCTCACTGTGAAATGGATTTGGTTCTCACAGCCGGCTGTAATCTCTCAGGTCTCTAACAGCCTCCCGCAGGCTTTAACAACAGCCATGCGCTGTCCCCCAGTTCTAGAGGCTGGACGTGCAAGATCAAGGTGTCGGCAGAGTTGGTCCTTGGCGAGGACTGTCTTCCCGGCTTGGGGAGTCCTCCCGTCGCCTTCCCTCTGGGCGCCCTCGGGTCTCTCCTCGTGGAGGACCCCGGTTCTGTCAGGCCACCTTGCCGTGATGACGTCAGTCATCGCTGTCGCCTTCCGGAAGGCTCTCTCTGCGTCTGCAGGTGCACCGGCCCCGACAGCAGCCTGGCTCTGGCTCAGAGCTGCCCTCCCGGCCGGGCCCTGTCCTCAGCGTCGTCACGACCGCTGTCCCGAGGCAGCTCCCCAGGCTGGCGTGCTGAGACCCTGACTCCCCGCGACAGGGTGGGCATCAGAACGCACTCTGCCGCCTTGTGTCTGGGGAAGTCTCTGGGTCTCTCGGGAACCTTTCTGTCTTCTTGAACTTGAGTGACACGGAACCATCCAGGCTCCGAGGGACTTCTTGGGACTCCAGGGCAACACCCAGAGCCTTGGTTTCTGCTTCTTCCTCGGCAGGGCCGGCTGTGGCCGTGAGTGGGGCCTGCTGCTGTGTGTTGCTGCTGTGTGTTGCTGCTGTTTCGTAAGCGCCACCCCCACCCCCGCCTCGGCTCCTGATAGCGAAACCACAACCACTGGGCTTTCCCGAGTCTCCCCTCGGGCTCTCCTCTCTCTCCAGGGCATGCCCAGTGTCTCCTGCCGTCCTTAGAGAGTATTCCAGACTTGGAACACCCTTGCCCGGACACCATGCTCCGTGACCGGCCAGCAGTCCCACTGCAGGCGTCAGCCGCACACACACCCCTGTCTGCAGAGAGAAGGGCCTGGGCTCCAGCCCCGCTCAGTCCTCACCACCCCGGGCCCTCCGAGCTCCCTGGGCCTTGTTCCCCTCCCCCCAGGGCACTGCAGGTCCCAGAGGAAGAGGACGCCCTCCTGCCAGGGTGGGCACCCCCCACCGCAGCCCTACTCCTTCCTCCCCCGGCTCTGAGTTCTCTGGTTGATTGGAGCTCTCTCAGATGGGCTCTGTACACTTGACACTGCCGGGGCAGGAAGTGGGAAGGGGGAGCTCGGAGGCCACGCAGCCTGGAGCACTGGATCCACAGTGGGGCGCTCGGGCTTCCCACACTCACCAGCTGTGGCCCCTGTCCAGAGCGCTTCCTGCCGGTGCCCGCGCCATTCTTGCCCATTCGCTCCACGTTAGCCGTGAACATGGACCCTGCTCTGCTCCGATCTTCCCGGCCTCTCCCGGTGGTAAACCTTGAGTGTTCTTTCTGTTTTTCAGGTGAAGAAACTGGGGCTCAGAGAGGTTAAGGATCTCCCCTGAGGTCACACAGCTGGTAAGTGACAGATGTCTTTGTTCTGGGGCTGGGAAGAACCCCTGGGGGCGAGAAATGACAAGGAGGGTGGGGTTTGGCCAAAACAACCCCTTCCCCCATGATAAACCCCGGACCACTGCACCCTGGGCTCTCTCCGGTGGCTGGGTGGTGGGAAGCCTGCCCCACCCACCTAGGGAGGCCCTCCGAGGTTCAGACTCTCTAGGAACCAGGGCTGGGGCCCCCATGGGAGCCAGGCGGCTCTGCACATGCCGCCTGCCTCACATCCTGCTCCAGCAGAGCCCGACAGGCAGGCTCACCCTCGCCTGCCACAGCTCGGGACAGCTGAGCAGCGTGGTTTTGTAGTATTTTTGGTTTGCTGTGTCTGTAAAAGCCGCAGCCACTCCATCGGCAGAGTTCTGCCTTCCCCTTTCTGAGTACCGCTGATTTCAGCTAGGGCCATGCAACAGCCCAGCTAGGAGAAGAGAACCTGCAAACCGAGAGCCAAACACCAGAGGGCGCTCGTTCCTGGCGGCTCCAGGACGGGCGGTGTGACAGTGCCATTGTGATTGGCCTTTTCTCTCTCTGAGGATTCAGAGGCCCAGGAATGCCCGGGACCCCTGCTTCCCACGATGCACAAACCAGAATGAATGTTGCTCTCTCTGCTGCCTCGCGGCTCATTCCACTCGCAGTCTGGGTCATGGCCGTTCCCAGCCGGCAGACGGGGCGGTGAGGGGACAGATGGACCGCTGCTGTCTTGGTCAAAGAGACAAACAGGTGACTCCGTGCACACCAGAGTGTCGGTTTATCATTCAGCCTGCAAAGGGGAACACAGTCATGCAAGGGATCTTGACGCAGGCCATGTGGGGGCAACAGAGAAGGCCTCCTCTGGAGAGCATTTGGCCAGAACCTTGACCACAAGGAGGGGGCACAGCCATACGGGTTCTGGGCAAGAACATTCCTGGTGTGTGCAAAGGCCCTGAGGCAGGGCGTGTGCTTGGTGAACCTTCCTTCTCTCAGTTTGACTCTGTGTTTGCCTTCCCGCCCTTCTGCCCACACACTTCTTCTCCTAGCTCCTCTCCCTCTGTCATCTCCACGTGGCTGTGGGGTTGTGGCAGGGGCTTGGGGTCATGTAGCAAGACAAGTCAGGCCGTGTATCTTGGAGAGGAAGCCACTCGTCCTAGATCTTAACCCTCTTGGCACGGTTCCCCTCTGGTGAGGTTTAACACCGTTTTACAGGCTTGCTTTGTGTTCATTCTCAAAGCACATTTCTGAGCCAGGACTGTGAATTTTCAGCACCATGTCATCCACTGTTCCATGCAGAGCAGGGCCTGGGATTCCAGAAACCACAGACAGAGCAAGAAAGCATGTTGGACGCTGGAGTGCTGGCCTCTGGGAGGGAGCTGGGGCCCAGGGGCTGAGCAGAGGCAGGCAGACGTGTGTTCTGGCATGGCCAGCGCGCTCAGGCTCCCGCCTGTGGGACCAGCTCCCCCTGCACCTGCAGGGGCGCCTAGGGGTGCAGCTCTCGGGCCCAGCATGCTGGCACGGAGGTGCTTGGGGAGTCAGGAGCGGCTGGCTCCAGTCTTGCCACCACTGCAGGCTGCTGTGCATCCCTGAGCTCGTCTCGCCCCCTCTCTGAGCTCCAGAATCTGAGTCAGAAAGGTGGTGTCGTTCCAGGCATGCTTCTCTGATCCTGAAACAAAACTGGCTGGGGCTCCAAGGCAGAGTGCAGCCAGGCGTGGGGACAGAGCCCTCTGGCAGGTCCCCTTGATGTCGCAGGCTCTGGCTCTTGGTACAGAGAGGCCCTCCAAAGGGGGCAGTGCTGCGATGGTCCTGCCTGGGGCCGCCAGTCTAGAGCTGTGGGCTGTCCTCACTCTCCCTGCCCCGGGGCCTGGGGCTGCAAACGCAGAAATTCATTTCTGGGAGCAACAGAACGGCTTGCTTTCTGCGGGGCCCAGAAGGACCTATTAAATGTTCCATTAACTGAATCTCATTCAGCTGGAAAAATAATCATCAGAAAGCAATTCTGCCTGGCCACTGGCCTGCGAGCCCGGGGAGCTTGTCATGAGGACGATTCACAAAGCACCTGTGCAGCAGGGCCCGGAGCCCTCCTCCCTCCCCCCCAGGAGCAGCGGCTGGCTCAGCTGCTGACCGGCAAGCCGTCATTGGGCTGTCCACCTGTCCGTCTGTGCGCCAAGCCCGCCCCCACGAGCGGCTGGGACAGGAGACGCATCACGGGGGTGCAGCTCTGAATCAGGCACACATCGTGTCCTCGGGGCAGCTGGGCTCAGTCCGATCAGTGTCTCCATTTGGTCAGGCTCCAGAGAGCTCTCGTCTCAGCTCCCTCTTCCAGTCGCAGTCATGTAGATTTGTCAGACATTCACTTCTCTTTCCCCCACCGTCTGCCCCAAGTTCAGTCTAACAAGTCCTGTGTGTCCTGGGGAGAAGGAAAGGAGAGGGAGACCAGGCTACAGGTTGCACATGAGACCTGGAATTCACCAGGAAGGAGGAGCCACGAGACAGAATATTGATAGCGGGATCCCACGTGGAGATTGAGGCAGCGTCAGGTGTGCCATCTGGGACCTGATTCTGTCCCACGTACGGGCTAACACATCAGCCTAGGAGTGCTTCATGGAAGCTGGCAGAAGACTGAGGCTCCTGGCTCCAAGGTGAGGGACTTTGCCACTCACTGCTGAGCAAGCGGCCCGGGCTGCATGTTTGCATCTGGCACAGACAGATACCAGCACTTGCAACCTGGTTGCCATGCAGGACAACGACACTGCATTGAGGGCAGGGACCTCAACCGGCAGGCAAGCCAGATCTTTGTCCCCAGCTGAGACGTTCCCTTGGGTCCCATGGCACCCAGGGGCACTGTGGTCGGAGCCCCGCCTTCTTGGTCCTCACGGCCAGACAAGGAAGAATGCAGGAGATGCATGGAGTAGGTTTGCAAGCAATCGTTTGGCCCCGAAAGACTCTGGATTTGAATCCAGACACTGAGTGTGAGAGGAGATAAATCACAATCGCTGGGCTTCTTGTAGCCTCAGTTTCCCCATCTTTCAAGTGGGGCTAAGACCTCGCTTTCAAGATTGTTAGATACCGTGAGTGAGCGGTGTTCAAGGAACACGACGAGGTACAAAAGCAGCTGTGTTGCCTGGCACATCGCTTCAGTGCTTGGATGCCAGCAGTCAGCGTGGTGAGAGTGGTGAGCCGGGGAAATGCTAGCGAGCGGAGTACGTGTGATGGTTCCAGGACCGCTTCCCCGAGGCGCTGGCGTTGGACCCCGCTTCCCACACTGGGCAAAGGAGTGACTCTGGGGAGGGCAGACAGCTGGTGCTTGGGTCCTGGGCTGGGCACCCTGTAGGGAAAGCTGGAAGCCAACAGGGCTCGAGAGAGTGAGTGGAGAGAAGGCAGGTGTTGGCAAGATCTCCTGCGCCGCGGTGAGAGCCTTGGATTTGATTCCGGGTGCAGGGGGAAGCCACTGGAGCCTTGTGGGCAGGCGAGTGCGTGCACAGCAAACAGCCTGGAGGAGTGCGGGGATTCCTCTTTACCCTCTCTTCCTAAGGAGACGTTCGCCTGTTGGTAGTCCCTGGATCCTGGCAGGAGAAACCAGGGACGGTGGAACGGCGGGAAAGGGCGCCAGTCTTCTGTGCGTGGAGTCCGAGCTCAGAGCGAACTTGAGAGCTTGAAGGATTGTGGCTCAGTCAACACTCGGAAAGTCTGGGCAGAAGCGAGTGAAGTTCTGGAGGCGGGTTCTGAGTCCCCAGAGCTCTTGCTCTGTCTGCCTGCGTGGCTCCCCCCAGAACCGGGGAGAACAGGGGCGCCCAGGCACAGTGCGGGACCTCAAAAACAGACCCTGGATCTGAAAGCCATGGGCTTGTCACCGTGTTCATCAGAGAAGGCAAATTCATCCTAGTCATTCATCCACCCACTTTTTAAAAAATTATCATTCCTGTTCTTTGCTGAGGGTAATGTCTGGCATAAGCCCCAGCGCACAACACACGCAGACACACTTGCAAAATTTGCCTGCCCTGATGAAGAACAGCGTTGGCGTCACTGGGAGAGGCAAGAGAAGAAGGGGGAAAGGGGGCCAAAGAATGGAGAGGAAAGACAGGCACCGGGGTGGCCCCCATCCAAATAGCGGTAGGAAGGTAAAACACGCTGCGCCTTGCACCTCCCTGGGGGAAGAGATCCTCGGAAAGTTCTGGATCCCGATGCTGTCAGGGGATGGGGGGGAGGCCGACACGACATACAGTGTCCCTGACAGCTGTCACTCCTCTGCTGCCTCCACCACCCCTACGATGCTGAGAAGCAAGGACTTGTGTGGCCTCTGGCAGCCCCCAAGCCGGAATTCAGATCCGGGCTTCTTCCTCGGGCTGTGTGTTGGTTCCCCATCCAGCCTTGGTTTCTGTCCACGCTCAGAGGAAACGAGCCGGCTTCCTCATGCCCACCGCTTGCCCCTGCCTTCTGGGAGGAGACAGATAACGCCTGTGTGCTTTAAAACAAATCGAGCAGAACAGGAGGTTTTTGAAATCCAGGGCTCCCCACGTGGGAGGCCCTTGGATGGGCGTCAGGGGATTTGCTGAGTAGCACCTGGGAGGGACCGTGGCCCGGGAGGCCTGGCAAACTCCCACCCCTGGCCACCAGGGCGTCTGCCATCCCTAGCAGTGAGCCAGCCAGCCATTCACCTCTGTCCTGCCAGACAGGCCTCCCCTGCTGGAAAGAGGGGGAGCAGCCTCTGTGACGCGTTTGTGGAAAGTAGGGATAAATCCCCCTGTCCAAATGGATACGCCCTCAGTAGGGTGATGGGTGGGCTCCGTCAGGGACGCTGCCTGTGACCCAGCCCAGGCTAAGATGCAAATACTACTGGACTTCACAGAGTTTGTGGGAAAGGGATTCAAAGGTACATTTTTTAGGGTCTAAAAATTTTTGCAATTGCATAGATGCAGGTATCTTCAAAAGGTTCATAAAATGTGCATTATGAAAAATCTGTGCATTATGAAAAATCTGTGCACCAAAGAAGCTGCTTTTAATTCCATTTTTGTCTGCAAATTTGTTGATGTCCCCCGGGTGCCTCGCACGAAGAATGCGGTACCAGGAGCTTCATGGCTGGGATCTCCATTTAGCTTCACCCTTACAAAAATGTGCATCCCTGGGCCAAGCGGCCTAGCCTTTCTGGGCGTTGTTTTGCTCATCTGTGAAGTGGGTGAAGGGATAAAGTCGGTGATTGACAGGATAAAGCTCTTAGGTTTGTCCTCAGCCAACGTCACTGCTGGAGATTTCAACTCTGATAAAGAAGAGATGGGGGAGGGGCTTAAGGGCCCTTCTGAGGGTCCCAGGGGCTCTGCTCTTGCCTCTGCTCTGCACGCAGGACAAGGTGTGGCCGGGTGCGGCTGAGGCGCTTGTCCATGTCACGCAGCTAATGAGGCTTTGAGCAGCCAATCCCGAGCTCTCCCGCTGTGCTGGTGCACATGGTCAAGAGCTGAGTCCCCACCCTGAGCCCGCCTGAGCCCCCTGCCAGGTGCACGCGGTGTGGGGTGGCACCTCCATAGCTGTCGTGAGGGGCCGTGACGATCAGCAGAGAGTGCAGCCCTCGGGGTGCCCCTGAGCCCAGGCACGGCAGGGTGTGCAGTGAGAGCAGTGCGGGGTGGGGCCCACTGTAGACACGGCCAGTGCACCTGCCTTTGCAGCGCCCACCCAGCACTCCCTGTGGACCCTGAGCACCTGACCTCAGCTGGCTCTGCCTGGGATGGTCGAACAGGCACCGAGCAGCTCTACCCAGCCTAGAGCCTGGGGCAGGTGGAGCCCTGCAGGGACACTCCTGTGTCCCCTTCCCCAGCAAACACCAGGCAGGATTCTCCAGCCGAGAGTGCACCTGGGGGGCACGGCGGGGTAGGGGCTGGGGGAGTGGGGGGAGGGAAGCAGCCTTATTTTCTCCCCAGCTCCCCAGCAAGGGGATAAGCAAGAGGGCTGAGGACAAGGACCTGTAGCGACCCAGCCCCTTTAGAGTAGGGGGAAATGGGCAAAAGTGGGCACAGGAGCGGGGAAGCCGACCCCCAGAAGTGGCTGGCGCCTCCTGTGGCTGAGAGGGAGACCAGGCTGTTGTCCAGACGCCCATGGGCTGTCGTGGGCGCCCCTCCCCAAGCCAGCCTCCAGCAAGCCACTTGTGGGCACTGCTGACCACTGCTCACAAACCTGCAGGGGCTCCCCAGTGCCTTCGCACCCAAGTCCACGCTGCTCAGGACACCTCCCACGTGGCCATCCGGCTCGGCCGCTGCAGCCACTCCGAAGGGCACCTGCATTTCCATCCCTGTCCCAGGCGTCCCCGGCACCATCACCATGCACTGTTGGGGGCACGGTGCTCTCTGCCTGCTTGCCCCCACCCCTCTCCAGCCTCCTCCGTCAGTGCTGAGTCTCTTCTGTGCTCAGGGCGATCCTGAGATCTGCAGGAGGAGGAGTGGGGCCCGGGACCCCAGGCCTTTCACCTCTTTCTGAGGCCGGCAGGAGTCAGAGGGTGAAGCGGGCAGAGCCCAGGGCAGGTCAGAGGCAGAGGGGCTCCAGAGTAGGGGGTGGCTGAGCTAAAGTCCCCCCCCCACCCCATCCCAGGAGCAGTCACGGGCTAACGGGACCTCTTACTCTGTGGCTCCCACTGGCATCGTATCACTGCTTTTCAGGGGAGGCCATGGTGGCTGCCACCAGGGAGCCTGGCTGGGGAGGAGCTGGTTAGAGCGCCCCCTAGTGGGACCTGGGATTGAGCCTGGAACCTGTAGGGGCCTGAGGACCTGATTCTGTCCGTGGTCTGGGCTTCGATGCAGAGATCTGGACCGCTGGATCTAGGGATGGGCAGATGCCCCGGCAGTGGTTGGAGCAGGGTTGGAGGCCCCCAGGGGGAGTGGCCATGGGAGGAAGCAGCAGGGCTGGAGCTCAGGGGGTCCAGCCTGCCTGGCAGCTCTGTGTGCCCACACCCTGGGGCTCCACGCTTGTCCCACCCCCAGCGCAGGACCGCACCTCTCAGTCCACGCCACCATGGCCAGGCCTCCCAGCACACACGTTTTCGGGAACAGCTGGCTCTGCTGGCCTGCTGAGCTGGCGAGAAGGGCTGCACCCAGGAACCGTCCAGCCGCTCAGGCTCAGGGCAGGGGCAGCAGCAGCCTCGGCCGGCCCCCTCCTCCACCGCACCCTGGGCAGGCTGCCTGACCATTGTGCACCTGCGTCCCCAAGTGTGAAAGCCGGAGGGAGCACCTGGGACCAGCATCGGGGTGGGGGGGGGGTGGAGTGAGCCCAGGCAGTGAGATCTCACACCAGCCTTCGAACAGCAGAGAAGGGCCGTGGTCCGTGGCAGGCCCTTGCTGGCAACAGCTTGGCTCTCGTTGCTTTACATGTGGCCACCGTGGAAGAAGAGCGATTTGTTGGTTTGTTTTCATAGTGACTTTCTTTAAAAACTGTTACCGATGTCAAAGGTAGGGAGATAGAAGTGAGAGAGACACAGACAGAGACAGAGGAAGAAAGGCCCCATCTCTGGCTTACTTCCCAAGTGGCCGCCGCAGCAGGAGCTGGGCCAGGCTGGAGCAGGAGCCCAGAGCAATCCAGATGCACCCAGGTGGGTGCCAGGGATCCAAGTGCTGCAGCGCCACCTGCTGTTTCCCAGGGTGTGCATTAGCGGGAAGCTGGACTCCGGAGCGGAGCCAGGACTAGAACCCAGGCACTCTGATGTGGAATGCGGGCTATGCCAAAGGCCCGGCCCGAGGGTGGCTTTTTAACTCCATTTTCCAGTTGGGGGTCTTGAAGTCGGCCCCGTGTGACTTCCTGGGCATCGCACAGGGGAGGCCTCCATGTGTTTTCGCTACAAGGCCCCACCCCCATGGAGGCAGCAGCCAAACCCTGGGACATGGCAGAAGCAGCCCCCCAGGCACGCCCTGTAGAACAGAGCAGGTGCCGTCCAAGGAGTCACGTGAGCCTTGGAGTTTGGGGTCTGGTTCTGGTTTCAGCTCCGGCATCATTTTGCTGTGTGTCCTTGGACAAGTTGCCTCCCCTTTCTGAGCTCTGCATCCATAGCTGTCCAGTGAAAGGAGGCAGAAATGTCCCTGGGGTGGGCTGGTGGTTGGTGCTTCGTGCAAGCAAACCGAAACCACTCGAGGGCTTTCCGTAAAACCCAGCAGGCAGGCTGTGCCAGGCACCGTTTTGGAGACTTTACCAACTTTCTCACTTCTCCACACACCCCTGTGGAGTAGGTGCCCATGTTACAGATGAAGAAACTGAGGCAGAAGCTCCAAGCAGAAGGGCTTAATTCCAGGGTTGGTGCTTACAAGGAAGGGCGTATGGGATTTGCTGCTTTAGGCAGGGACCCAGGAGCAGCCCAGAATCCCCCGCGGCACTCGGGGACTGCGGCAGCCCCCAGCCCTCCCTCTTCCCTCTGCCCTACAGCCTTCACTGATGGAACCTCAACCTGTCCAGGGCCCCGCGGGGCAGGGGAAGCTGGGAAATGTAGTCTCCAGGCTCCCAGCTCCTGCAGGATGGGGAGCACGGAGGAGGGAGGAGTGAGCCCTCCCCACAGTCACAGGCACTGGCCTCGGGGGTCCTGTGGCAGTAGGGGCCATTCGGGGACAGTAGGAGCCGGTAGGGCACAGGTACCCTGAAAGCCCTGGGGTGCAGGCGAGGCTGATGCACGGAGAATTAGCCATGGCATGGGGGGCTTGAGCCAAATGACCTGCGGATACCTTTTTACAGAAAAAAAAAGTTTTAGTCACTTTTATTTATTTGAAAGGCGGAGCAACATGCATATAGAGAGATCTTCCACCTGCTGGTTCATCCCCCCAAAATGCCTGTGACAGCCAGGGCTGGGCCAGGAGCTCCAGCTGAGTCTCCCACGTGGGTGGCAGGGACCCAAGTGCTTGGACCATCTTTCACGGTCCCATAGGCGCATCAGCAGGAAGTGGATCAGAAGTCTAGGCCATGCTTGACTCCAGAGACCCTGAGATATGGAATGGTCCCTCCTTGGCGGCAGGCAGATGGCCAGGGGCAGGAGTCCTGGCACAGGGCTGGGCTCCGTGAGGCTGCCGGGCAGGCGGCTCCCGCTGTGTCTGGCTGGGCTGCGGCTTCTCATAGGCTGAGCTCTGAATGGGGCACTGAGGCAGAGGGTGGACCCAGCCCTGCGTAATGACGTGGGGGCCCAGGGGCCTGGGCTCAGGCTCAGCCACGTGGAAATCCCAGGACTCAGCTCCCAGGGCAGCTGCTTGTTCCTGGAACCCGAGCTTAGCATAAGTGTGGTGTGTGTGGGGGCGGGGAGAGGGAGGGAAACAGCTAGGAAATACACTGCACTTGACGCAAAGACCGGCCGGAGTCGGCTTGCCTATCTCTTGGATCTGTGACTTCGATCCATTTCCTTCCCACGTCTGAGCCTCCGCTTTGTCGATACATGGCTGATGGAGGCAAGCCCCGTGTGTTGAGCACCTGCTACGTAGCACTGACCACTCATGCGTGTGGCCCTCAGAGAGACGTGGCTGCCCCCGTCTGGCTGGGGCAGCCCTGGCCGGCAGCAGTGGATTGTCTTACCCAGCTCGGCGGGGAGGCAGCATACTCAGTGTGCCGTTCACCTGCCCGTGCGCAGGGGAGTCGGCTGGGACTGCGCACTGCAAACCATGGGAGACAACGTGCAGAATGAGGCGGCCCCGGTCAGCACCTCCCCACGCAGTTGCGGGCCAGGAGCACGCCCTGGCCTGTCCTGCAAATGTGCATATTTTGTGCGCTCCAGTGGGCAGCGCACCGGCGTCCCCAGGCATGTGGGAAGGGGCCCCTGGTGACCGGAGTAGCACAGGGGAACTGCCGGAGACACTTTGAGGAACCTGCTGGGGAAGGCAAACTCATGCGGGTCTGACCCCAAAGACCCCACACTGTGCTCTGCCTCCTGCCCTGAGGCCCAGCTGTCTCTGAGCCCTCTGGGTCCTGGGAGGCCTGGTTTTACCCACAGTGCACCAGGATCTGCCACTGGGGCAGATGCTGTGACGTCTTTGCTCTCCAGAGCCTCACGGGGCTAAAGCAACTCGTGCAGTCTGCTGGAACCACACTGTTCAAAAAGTTCATGGGAAAATGCACTTAAAAGATTGCTGAAATCCATGCACAGCTTTTTCATAATTGGTATTTTCCACAAGCTTCTTGAGGACGGCTGCTATTCTTGATGCCTGATTTCATTTGGTGTTTTTTGTTTTTTAAGATTTATTTATTTATTTGAAAGTCAGAGCTACAGAGAGAGGAGACACACACACACACACACACACACACACACAGAGAGAGATCTTCCATTCTCTGATTCACTCTCCTAAATGGCCGCGATGGCTGGGACTGGGCCAGGCGAAAGCCAGGAGCCAGGAGCTTCTTCCAGGTCTCTCACGTGGGTGCAGGGGCCCAAGCCCTTGGGCCATCCCATGCTTCTTTCCCAAGTGCATCAGCAGGGAGCTGGATCCGAAGCAGAGCAGCCGGGAGTTGAACCGGTGCCCATACAGGATGCCAGCTTTGCAGGTGGTAGCTTAACCCACTGTGCTACAGTGCCAGCCCCTTACTGGGTCTTTTAAAGAAGCCTGACAGTAGCTCCGGCTGGGGGATCTGGTGGACTTTTTGCAAGTGAAGAACCGGAAATTTAGGGGCAGGAACGGAACTGATCTTTCTAGTGCATCTGCTCTAGCCCAAGGGCAAACCTGGTCATTTTCAAGCAAGTCATTTTCTCTCCTTTGGCCACCTTGTTGTAGGCATTGTTCATCCCATTATATAGATTCAGAAACCAAGGCTCAGAGGGGTGGGCCGGGAATGGGAAGCAAGAGGATTTGAACCTAGATCTGCCTGGGCCATTTTTCCTTCTGCCAGCTGGGGGGGGGGGGCATTTCAGGAAAGCAGAGTCTCCGGATCCCATGTGTCCAGGGGGCCGGCCATGGCTGGGGAGCAGTGTGGAGAGGGGTCTCTGTTCTTGCCCAGAAGCTGGAGGACCCTCTTCCCTGCTGGGTCTGACCCCAGGCCACCCTGTGCTGTCCCAGGAAACCAGCCAGCCAGGATGTGGTGACAAACGGTTCACAGTGGAGAAGTGGGACATGGAGGTGCTGCGCAAGGAGGGCCTGTGAGCCCAAGTGCAAGCAGGGGGAGCCGGGCCTCCCCCAGGCAGGGAGGGCGCTCCTGCGGCTGCAGCTGCACCTTTCCAGCCCCGAACACGCCCCCTTCACTCCCTCCCACCATCTGCTCCTGGTTGCTGTGAGCAGACCTGCCCAGCCCCAGCCTCTTTGGATCTTCCAGCTCCCTGGCACGTGCAAGACAGCCTACCAGGTAGCAGGGACACAGAGACGTGGCTGGCAGGATGCCTGGGGACGGAGGGTGTCCCAGTCCCACGGCATCTGCAGCTCAGCTTTGCCTGGGGTCCCAATGAGCCTCACCGAAGTAGCAAGACCCACACGGGTCAGCGGGGGCTGGGGTGCGCTTCCTGCCCAGTGGGGACAGAAGCCAGAGCCACTGTGGCATGGCTCTCAGGCATGGTGCTCAGGCTCCAACTCATCTATCTGCCTTATAACAAAGAGGGGAATTTACTTGAGCCATGGCGAGAGCTAGATCAGGGATTTTTGTTCCGATCTCTCCCACACAAGCTAGCAAAACGGCCAGCCTGGTGCCGGCCTCACATCCAAACGGCCAGAGCAGAAAGGAAAGCCCCCATCCCTCCCCAATGGGGTCCAGGCATGTGTCCACACCTGCACCAGTCGCTGTTGGGGGAGGGGTGGCAGGGGTGGGGCCCCTCCTCCGCTAGCCAGGCGGACTCAAGGCTCTGCCCTGAGGATGAGAGGGGCTGCCTGCTGGGAGGCGGGGCAGTGGATGGGACTCTGGGGACACCACCAGGTCATAAACACGAGCCTGGCCCTTGTTCTGCATGCGCTGGACTGGGGTGAGCGGGTGCAGGCCGGGAACCAGCACATCTGGAGCTCCAGCTGTGGCTTCATCTGGTTCTGAGCTCCGCCTCCCTCTACCAGAAGAGAGAGTCTGCCTCCAACTCGGACTTCCCGGAGGAACGAGCCCTTCACTGGTGGAGGCGCATGGAGGGCGGGAGGAGTTGATCAGAAACACAGGGCCTGGGGAGCAGAGACATCGCGGTCAAGTGTGCAGGAGGGCTGCACCTGCTGTGGGCATCTGAGAGGCTGGCTTTGGGAAAACGTGCCCCCCATTCATTCTGCCCCTTGTGCTGTGGGGCTCTGAGACCAGGTCACCAGTCAGGCATCAGTCCCAGAGCAGAGGCCACACCCCTTCTCCTGCCCCCCCAACCTCCGCAAATGCAAGGAACAGAAGGCGGTGGCCTTGGGCTCCAAGCCTCCTTCCTCCTCTCCCCAGCACCTTGGCCAGTCGCCTAACTGCTCAGCTTCTTCTAAGGCAAACAGAGGAACAGGGTCTGGCTGTGGGAAACGTGGCTGGGCTGCTCCCTCTGCAGGTGCCTTGGCAACCTTGCAAGCAGCCCATTACACACACACACACACACACACTGAGGTAGAAGAGGATCAGTAAGTCCTCGGAGCCCCCTGCGGCGGCGGCTGGACCAACAGAGGGAAGGCCGTGGGAGGCGAGCCGGGGAGGCGTGGAGAGGGAAATCCCATCACATTTCACCGTTTCCTTCCTCCCTTTCTGTACAGCTCACAGATGAGCGACGGCTTCTCCAGCTGCCCGGGACCACCTCACCTCCAGTGACCTCCCTCCGACCTGCGCAAGCCCATTCCCGCCAGGCTTCAGCCCTGGGGACCCCACACCTTCCTGGAGATCAGTGAGCGCTCACTGAGCACCTGCGCCTGGGCACTGTCTCCAGGTTTAATGAAAGCTCCCTCAGGAGACACGATCAGCTATTCAGGGATTGTGGAAGCGGCGGGCTCCCGCGTCTGCTGAGCGCCCGCCACGCATAGCTGCAGTGCGCCCCACGTGAAGTTGGGAAGCCAGGGTGGCGGTGCCCCAGGGGCTGTAAAGTCGACCACAGCCTCCCTACGAGTCCCCACCCGCCCTTCTGAGCCAAGCTCCGCCTCTCCTGTGTCTGGCCTCAGTTAGGAGGGCTCGTCCCCAGCCTGTCCGCAGGAGGCCTCCTCGGGAAACGGAAGATGGTGACTCCAAGGAAAAGGACCCTCAAAGCGCTCGCCTTCCTCATGCTCTTCATCTTCCTCACCTCCTTCCTCCTGAACTACTCGCACACCATGGTGGCCACCACCTGGTTCCCCAAGCAGATGGTCCTGGAGTTCTCGGAGAACCTGCGGAAGCTCATCAAGACCCGGCCGTGCACCTGCGCGCACTGCGTGGGCCAGCGCAAGCTCTCCGCCTGGTTCGACGAACGCTTCAACCAGACCATGCAACCACTGCTCACGGCTCACAACGCTCTCATGGAGGAAGATACCTACAGATGGTGGCTGGTGAGGCCCGGACTGCAGCGGGGTTGCAGGGGGGACGGGGCCCCGCGGGGCCTCGGTAGGATGCGGGCTGTTCTTTGTTAGTCATTCGCTGGTTGGTTCATTCGACCACTGCCTACCGAGGTGCCATGACATGTGGAAGTCAGCGTGGGGGCTACTGCATTCTTCCCGTGTCTGTCATCACAAGCAGCCACGAAGAGCCGAAGGTCATTCTTGCACATCTCGGGGGCTCAGAAGTCCAAAGCCAAGGTTCAGCAGGGTCTGAGCCTCCCGGGGACTCGGAGAATCGGTCCACGTGGGTTGTAGACATGTCACTCCTTGCCTCGGCCTCCCTGAGGGCTGCAGCTCTGCTTCCCCGGGTCTCACACCCCCTCCCCTGTGCTCAGAAGGACGCCTGTCCTTGGGTTCAGAAGCTTCCCCTCGAATCCAGGATGGGCTCGTCCAGAGGTCCTTGTCAATTTCCCAGAGTCCCATGCCGCGGGTTCTGGGACCAGCGCTTGGACATTTCTTTCTAGGGGCCACTGCTTTTCCCACTTTAGGTTTCAGAATGCAAAATAGAGACCAGGCCCTTATTCTCCTTGGACTGTACTCTGGAGAGACAGATGAGAAGCAGATCAGATAAACAAAGCAGGCTGGAACGGAAGTGCTTTGAGAAAACCTGGGTGAAGTTTGTGATGGAGGAAGCTTGGAGAGGGTCCTGTATACAAGGCGGTCCATCAGTGATGTCTCTAAGCAAGCATGACTTGAACCCAGACCCAAAGGCAGAAAAGGCACAGTCATGGAACAATCTAGAAAAAGTGTTGTAGGTTTTGCAGAATGTGAGGAGCCCTGGGGTTGCATCCATCCCCTGGTTGTGTCAATGTGGCTGGGGTGCCGTGGGCAGTGGGCAGTGCTGTGAGGGCAGAGCTGAGCATAGGCAGGACCCACAGTGAAGAGTTTGGGGCCGGAAGTCACTGTGCTGTTCTAGTTGGGGAACCCTGGGATCCGATCCAGGTTTCTGAAAAATCGCCCCAGTGCTGGCCATCAAGTAGACCCAGGGGAGCCAGCAGTATCCTCCAGTCCGCACTGACTTAGCACTGCCCACATGCCAAGCACCAGTAGATGGAGATGGAGAAGACCCTGGCTTCCAATCTTGGGTTGCAGGGGACAAGGGAGACGAGAGAACAGTGTCCCAAGGCAGGGCACTGGTGCTGTGCAGAGTGGGCATGGAAGATGCAGAAGCCCATGGGTGGGGCCTCTAACTCCTCCCCTGGGGGCTGGGATTCCCAGGGGAGGAGAAGGCTGAGCTCACCCTGGAGAAGTCAGAGAGAAAGGGAGCCCCCAGCTCGCAACTCGCAAGCCCTTGTCAATCTTCCTGCAGACCCAGAGCTGCCAGCAAGCCTGGGCAGGCACAGGGCTGAGCCGGGCCCACTGGCCTTGTGTGTTTTCATTGTGCTGTCCAGTGATTCTCCACTCCTGCCAAGTGGTCCTTTCTGTCCTCTTGGGGTATGGTTGCCAGGGCCCCTTCCCTGAGCAACCAGCTCTTTTGTCTTCCGTGAGTCCTGAGAGCAGAGCTGAGCGAGCTACAATCAGACAGGACAAGGTGATGCTGGGCACAGCACGCAGCGGAGCGCAGGACACGCTCCCTGTCTGTGTCCATGGCAGATTTGGAATTCTCAACCCTGGGGTCTCCGTGGCAGAGTGCACCTGCTGTACTGCGAAGTAGCAGCTCAGTAAAGACCCCTGCACGGTGGATACAAGGTAGCGATGCTGTTGCTTACTCCACCCCCCAGGGAGTGGCACAATGCCAGGGCACTTTCTGGTCCCAAGTCCATGGCCAAGTGCTTGGCAGCCCTTGCCATCTGGACACCTCCACAGAGCCTCCTGCAGAGGGGCCTGGCTACCCCAGCAGCAGCAGCAGCATTGCCTGGGAGCCCGTCAGACCCGTAGGAGCTCAGGCCCCAGCCCAAACCCTACTGACTGAGGAGCTGAGCCTTGTCACAATCCCCAGTGATGTGGTGGCCCCGGGGATCCTGTAGCAGCAGGTGTTTAATCTGCATCTGAAGTGTGGTAAAGCATGTGTAACATAATCCGAGTCATTTGCACCAGCCTCAGGGAGCCCTGGTCGCCACTTCCTGTCCCCAGCCTGTCTTAGCCCCATCTTCCCTAAGTGTGAGCCTCTCCCCATTCCGCCTTTCTGCTTTGTGTTTTGACACATTGGAGGGCTCTGGGGCCTAACAGAGGAGCACTCCTACGATCTCTGCCCTTCTCTCTCTGGCTTCTTGGGCTAAGCCTGCTAAGCACAATGTTTCCAAGGTTCCACCCATGTTGCAACTTACAAGGATACTTCCTTACTTTCCCTGGCTGACTAGTATCTGATGCCTGTAGCTACTGCATTTCCAAGGTCAGGATTCCAAGGGCCAGAGATTGGCGCCCTGTTCTAGGAGCTCTTAAAACAGTTTTTTTTTTAAAGACATTTATTTACTTGAAAGTCAGAGTCACACACAGAGAAAGAAGGAGAGGCAGAGAGAGAGGTCTTCCATCCGTTGGTTCACTCCCCAATTGGCTGCAATGGCCAGAGCTGTGCCGATCTGAAGCCAGTAGCCAGGAGCCTCCTCCGGGTCTCCCATGTGGGTGCAGGGGCCCAAGAACTTGAGATGTCTTCTACTGCTTTCCCAGGCCACAGCAGAGAGCTGGATCAGAAGTGGAGCAGCCTGGACTCAAACTGGCGCCCATATGGGATGCAGGCACTGCAGGCAGCAGCTTTACCCGCTATGCTACAGCGCCGACCCAAAGACAGTTCTAAAAGCTCAGGGTCACATCTTGGTTTGGAGTTGGGACAAGCCCCCCTACCCATCTGGCACTGGAGCGCCCTTTCTCTTCTGCAGGTGAAATAACTCAGCAGAGTGGCATGGCGCAGGGTCAGGTGCTCTGCTCCTTATCAGATCCCTCCAGGCCTTGAGTGAGGAAGGCAGGTGCACCCACAGGTGCTCACTGCACAGTGCAGCCCAGGTTCCATGTGAGACAGCGGGCTGACCAGGCAGGGCAAGGGTGACCAGCTTGTCCTAGTTTGGGCACTGAAAAACCTGCATCAGAGGGAAACTCCTCAGGTCTGGGCAGACCAGGGGGGGCAGTCACCATGGGGCTGTCTTGGGACAGCCGACCCTTGCGCTGGGTCTGCTCCACAGGCATCAGAGGCCTGCGTGTGTCTGGCATATGCTGACTCCAGCCTGGCTGAAGCCTGGTTGTCATGGGCTGGGGGAGCTGGGGGGTAGAAGTGTAAGGGCAGCGGAGTGGGGACATGGCGTGGGCAGCTCTGCTGCTGTCAGCCAACCAGCCAGGCCCCAGCCAGGGCTGTGGAGCCAGCGCCCGCCCACCTACTGCTCTTGTTGGTAAGGAGTGAGTGAAGGCGTGCAGTACCAGACCTGGTGTCTGGGTTTGGTGTGAGGTTCAGAGCAGAGTGGCAGTTGCGTGGGCTTGCAAGGTCCTGGCTGTGCCCTTTAGGGGAAGAGAAGGTCTTTCACAAGAGACAGAGAGATCCTAAAGAGCAACGGGTTGGAGGCAAAGGTGTGAGCCCCACATGGGCCACGCCAAGTCTGGTGGGCTGAGCCCAGGTGTGCTGCGTAGGGCTGAGCTGGCCCCGCCCCTCCCCCACGTGCCTGGTCTTTGTCACAAGCAGTTGGCGCGGTCCTGTCTTAGCTTTCCACTGCTGGAATGAAGAGCCAAGCCAGGCTAACCGCACACAGGGAAGAGACTTCCGGTTGGCGCACAGCCCTTGCTTCAGCCTCTGCTGCTGGCCTTCCTGCTGGCAGAGCCTGAGGTGACAGAGGGCATGGCGTGGTGAGAGATCGGGTGCACACGTGCGCCCCCGTGGTCTCTTAGGAAATCACCAGGACCCTGCCCGATCCCCATCGCTGGATGAAGCTTCCCCATGCTTAACCTTTGGGGATTTTGCCCAGAGGAACAAATATTGGACCACAGGGAGTCCCTAGCATACCAGAGGTGCTCCTTAAGCATTTGCAACGTGAACAGCTCTTTCTTCTGCAGCCTGGACTCCCTGGAGGAGGCAGCGTCTGAGCTGCCTCCATTCCCAGGGGCCCAGCAGAGAAGGAGACACGAGGTCCTAAAAAACCCCAGCAGGTGCTCCACAGCCAGGAGACAGAGCCTGCCCGGCCAGAGACAGCGCAGCCGGGCTGACCTGTCCTGTCCTCTGCCCACAGAAGCTCCAGAGGGAGAAGAAGCCCAATA
Organism: Sylvilagus floridanus; assembly: GCA_949820135.1. NCBI lineage: Eukaryota > Metazoa > Chordata > Mammalia > Lagomorpha > Leporidae > Sylvilagus > Sylvilagus floridanus. The sequence goes on along the minus strand of OX463241.1, from coordinate 159,788,833 downwards.
ACCTAAACGACACCATTAAGGAACTGTTCAGTGTGGTGCCCGGTGACGTGGACCCCGTGCTGGAGAAGAGGTCGGTGGGCTGCCGGCGCTGTGCCGTGGTGGGCAACTCTGGCAACCTGCGCGAGTCCTCCTACGGGCCGGACATAGACGGCCACGACTTCGTGCTGAGGTCAGTGCTCCGGCCCTCGCCCCCACCCACCACGCCGCACCGGGGGCCCTGGAGCTGTGGCAGGTGTCTGGGCTCGGGCTCACAAGGTCAAGGACTTCTCCAGGGACCCCAGACTCCTTCCCGCCCCCTCTGAGCCTGGGATTCCCCATCTTGCAGAGTCAAGATGAACCTACTTAGAGGGGGCTGCACACCTAGGTCAGGAGCTGGGCACGGGGAGGCCAGTGAGTGGGCACGGGTGGCTGGAAGACTCTGGTTGAATCATTCAGATCCGTCCCCACTTTGCAATCTGCTATAACGGAACTGCAGGCTTTCCATGTAAAATGCGTTTGCCCCGTCTCCAAGTGGGGCGCACATCCCAGAAAGGCATCCCAGTGTATCCTGGATCCCCTGTAGCCCTGAGGGATGGGGCTGGCCGCCCGTTCAGACTCTCACCGGCCCTCAGAGCCTCCGTGTGCCTGGCAGCCAATGAGAACCAGCATGGTGACAAACAGAGGGTCGGGGTCAGGGTCAGACCTCAGGTCAGCACCGCCCTGGGGCAGCTGGAGGAGCCTCTGAGCTGGGGTTTCCGGGACCATCAAGAGGGGCTATTGGACACCAACAGTGACGTTTCACGGGCGCTCAGCCCTGGAGAGCTTTAGACTCACTGCGATTAGAGGAGAGAAGAGGGAAAGCCTCGGCGCCCTGTCTGATTCGTGTCCGTTTCACAGGGGCGGCCCCAGGGAGGAGGGGACGCGGCTGAGGTCCCAGCGCAGGCCCTGCCACGTGTCTTTGTCTTCCTTCCCCTCCCAGGATGAACAAGGCGCCCACCGTGGGGTTTGAGGGCGACGTGGGGAGCAAGACCACGCACCATCTGGTGTACCCCGAGAGCTTCCGGGAGCTGGGGGAGAACGTGAGCATGGTGCTGGTGCCCTTCAAGACCATCGACCTGCAGTGGGTGGTCAGTGCCACCACCACGGGCACCATCTCCCAGTGAGTCCCCGCCCCTCACGTCCTCCAGCCACCACCCCGGCCAGGGCCTGAGCCTCACCTGGGCATCCACAAACCCCACCCCCCTCCACAGAACCCCCCCATCGCTCACAATTCCCACCCTCCAGTGCTTACTGCCCCTCCCCCACCCCACACCCTCTAACCAATCACAGCTCGGCCACCCCCTGCCAAGGACTCTTGCTTAGACTGCCAAGGTCCGCGTCTGCTCCCCTCTCTGCTTCTAAAGTGCATCCACGATGTCAGCCCCCCACCCCCCCACCCCCCCACCCCGTTTTCCAGACAGCAGAGGCCTGGGAGGAGGGGAGCACTGGAAAGGAGAGTGCGGTGGATGCCTCTGCTGCCCTCCAGTGGCCAGGGCAGGCAGAGCACCTGGGCTTGGCTGAGCGAAGGAGCTGCCTGCCCAGCCCCAGCGAGGAGCTGCTGTTTTCCACTTAATCCTCAGCAGGATGAGGAGACGGAGGCTTGGCCAGCAGCCTGCCTCTGGGCAGAACCAGCACAGCCTGGGCTCCCCGCTGGCTCCGGTTCCCTCGTGCCCAAGTCTGGCTGGGGACACGAGGCTTGGGTTTTCTGCTTGTCCTGGATGCGGGGAAGCGGGAGCTGGGCCCGGCCAGGATGTGGCCTCAGCCTGCGTCCCACGCAGGGCAGCCGCAGGGTCGGGGCCAGCGCAGCCGCAACTCCTCCGCCTGTGCGTGGGACCTTGGGGATGGATGAGCCAGGGCGGCTGAGGCCCCACAGCCCGGCTCCGGCACTGGGTGCTGCTTCAGGCCGCGCTTGGAGCGAGTCCTGCTCCTCCTGGGCTTTCTGGGAAAGCGAGGTGTGAAGCCGCAGCTCGCGCTGCACTCGGCCGAGCTCCCGGTCAGTGCCTCCGGGGGGAGGGGGCTGTGGAGGGCCTCAGTGGGCCGGGTTCCCCTCCCCACGTGACCATCTTCTCTTTCTCCGGCTGCAGCACCTACGTGCCCGTCCCCGCCAAGATCAAAGTGAAACAGGACAAGGTGAGTTGAGGCTCCAGCCCCAAAGCCCCAGACCCCGGGGTTCCCAGTGGAGGCCACGGCCGCTCATTTAGCTTCCCTGCCAGCAAGGGCTCAAGCGCTGGGAGAGGGTCACAGAGTGGCTCCTTGGTCTGGGAGATCTGGGGTGGTCGCAGCCACAGACCCCCAGGGCCCACACTGGTAGGAAGCCTCAGGCTCATTCCTGTTGCCTGTGAGCATCTCAAAGCCAGGCCTCACCACTGGTGCCTCCGTGTCTCCCTCCCCCACCCCCTGCAGATGGGCCACAGGCAGAAGGAGGAAGGAGTGAAGTGCCCCCACGTTGGCCCTCAGCACACACTATCCTAGTTCCATAGGCACAGAGAGGTCAGGTAACTTGCGCGGGGTCACACAGCTGGCTCAGCTAAAGCTGAATTCCTGGCACCTCCTGCACCTTGCCCTCTGCATTGGGCCACACTGCCCCTCCAGGAGGAAGGCACAGGTGCACCTGTAGACGGGAGAGCCCCTGGGAGACAGCAGTACCGGGGCCAGCCTGAGAGACTGAGGGTTCGTCAGAGACCTGCACGACTCTCCCTTTCTGTCCACTCCAAGGAGCAGGAGACACACGCTGTCCGAGAAGTCTCTGCTGGGCGTGAGCCAGCACAGGGGCTGTGGAACCTAGGCCAAGCCTGCCACCAGCCCCACACCGCCCGACTCTGCTCCCGCTGGCTGTGTGACACGGTGCACGTTCCTTAGCCTCTCTGAGCCTCCGTGTGTGCATCTGTGACCCGAGGAGAAGGAACCCAGCACACGGGGGGTTAAAACTCTGTGATTCTGGGGTGGGTGTTTGGCACAGTGGCTAAGCTGCCTTTGGGGGTGCTGCCTTCTCTAGCAGTGCGCCTGCTAACCTGCACCCTGGGAGGCAGCCCTTGATGGAATCAAGCGCTGGGTTCCTGCCACTCCCAGTGGCGGATTCGGATTAGGTTTCAAACTCCTGGCTTCAGCCTGGCCCCAGCCTCAGCTGTTGCAGGCATTTGGGGAGTAAACCTGTGCATGGGAGAGGTCTCTCTCTCTCTCTCTCTCTGCTTTACAAATAGATAAAATACATTTAAAAAATATAAAACTTGCGTGGGTCGGCGCCGTGGCTCACTTGGTTAATCCTCCGCCTTGCGGCACCGGCATCCCATATGGGCGCCAGGTTCTAGTCCCGGTTGCCCCTCTTCCAGGCCAGCTCTCTGCTGTGGCCCGGGAGTGCAGTGGAGGATGGCCCAGGTCCTTGGGCCCCGTGCCCCATGGGAGACCAGGAGGAAGCACCTGGCTCCTGGCTTCGGATCAGCGCGGTGCACCTGCTGCGGCGGCCATTGGAGGGTGAACCAACAGCAAAGGAAGACCTTTCTCTCTGTCTCTCTCTCACTGTCCACTCTGCCTGTCAAAAAAAAAAAAAGTCAAACTTGTGGCCCCATGGTGTCTCCAGGCAGTGTGGCAGTGCCCCCTGCCCACTTCCTGTTGCTCCCGGAACCCTTTCCTGCCCCCTCTGGTCCTCTTCAAGCGCCAGCTTCCCAGCCTGCAGGCTCACTTTCTTTCTCTCTTCCACTCCTTCCCAGCGCCAGCAGCTCTGTCTGGGTGGTGTGCGCCATTGCCCGTCTTTCCCACCAGGGCAGGGGACTTGTCAGGTGCCTCCCCAGCCGGCTGCATCCTCGTGGCCACGGCTGTATGCCACGGCTCACCCGGGCCCTGTGCTCCTCCCGCAGATCCTGATCTACCACCCGGCCTTCATCAAGTACGTCTTCGACAACTGGCTGCAAGGCCACGGGCGGTACCCGTCCACGGGCATTCTGTCGGTCATCTTCTCCATGCACATCTGCGATGAGGTACGCCCCGGCCACGTGCCCACTGGGCCACTCTGAGGATGAGGGCCGCCCTTTCCATGTTCCCGAGAGGCTGTGAGGGGGCGGCAGGTGGTCAGGGCTCGTCCATCCCTTCCGGAATTCTTGTGAGCGAGATGCCCCGGGAGTTCCACCCTCCACCAGGGTGTGGGCCTGGATTTCCCTGGGTTGTCCGGGAGGCTCGCTGCCAGCTGTGTAAGCAGGAGGGTGACCCCCTGCCCACCCCGCCATTCCTCCTTGGCCCCAGGTTCAGGCTGGGCCTTCTTAGCTCACACAGCCCATCCCCCACCCCTACCCCACGGTCCTGGGCTGAAATCCTGGGAAGGGGTCACAGGGCTGGGACCCCACACTCCATCCTGGTTACCATCCCTGCCTGCCCTGGAGTCTGCAGCCAGGAATGGGGGCTCCCTCCCACTCCCCAGCTGCTGGGACTCCTGGGGTCCACGTCAGACCCCTGCTCCGGGCGCTTCCTCCTCGTGACCTCCTGTCCCTACTGAGCCGGCCTGTGTCCCTGCTGCTTTTCCCGGGGAACTGTCCCGCCCTGCTCCTCCCTGGGCCCCTCCCTCCTGCGTGCCGCGGGAGCCCTGACTGGAGCCTGTGTCCCTCAGGGGCCACCCACTCCGTGATTGCCAAGGGTGCGGCCCTGGGCTCCCCAGCACCCCGACGGAGGGCTGCCCTCGCTTCCCCATAACCCACATGGTGCTTGGCACAAAGCAGCGCCTGGCCCCCAGCCTGGCCAGTGAGGGCCTCTGGACCCTGTGGGTGCTGGTCTCGGGGAGAGCACCTGTGCCCCTGAGTGTTAATCCCACTTGGCAGATGAGGGCCGGGAGGCTCAGGGAGCTGGTTTGCCGCACTCGGGGTTGGCCTTGGCCTTGGCAGAGCTGGGACTGGGGGGGGGGGGGGGTCCGCTCAGCTCCAAGCCCTGCCCTCCTCGCCACTCCATTCCACTCCCTCCCCGCTGGAAAAGGGGCTGTACCTGTCCCCTGGTGCTGCGGGCTCCCTCAGGACGACCCACATGCATCACCTCCAGGGATGCCTTCTAGCTGGCCCAGGGCTAGAACTTTATTGACATGCTTTCGCCTCACCAAGCCCCAGGGTGTTCTGGGACCCCACAACAGGGTCTGTCTGAATCCTCGCAGGTTACTGGCTCATGGGATTCCGAGAAAGCCTTCAGCCATCCCCCCCCCCCTTCCTTTTTTCCAATTTGCCTGAAATGACACGTAGCAATTGTACACGTCCATGGGCCACTGTGTGCTGTGGGGGGGAGGGGAGCCGGGGACACGGTGGTGAACAGGTGCCAGGTCGCAGCTGGGGGCACATTTGGCATGTGCCAGCATTGGAGGAGGCACACCTCCAGCCCTGATTTGAGCCTGACCCGGGAATCTGCGTCCCCTGCCCCAACCCTGTTCCTGGAGGCCCCGCCCCGGGCCCCCGCAGTGCACCTGCTGACCTCGCCCCGTGCCCCTTTGCAGGTGGATTTGTACGGCTTCGGAGCCGACAGCAAAGGGAACTGGCACCACTACTGGGAGAACAACCCGTCGGCGGGGGCCTTCCGCAAGACGGGCGTGCATGACGCGGACTTCGAGTCCAACATCACGGCCACCTTGGCAGCCATCAACAAAATCCGCATCTTCAAAGGGAGATGACGCCGCGCGGTGGGAGGAAGGGCCGCGCCACGCACCTGCGCCGTCTCCAGGCCCAGCACCGCCCGGAGCTGCTTTGTTGCCACAGCGCCGAGGGCCCGCCTCGGGGTGTGCCCCGGTGCCACTCACAGCTTCGTGCACCCGGGCCTTGTGCGGCGTCCACTCAGCAAGGTGGCTCGGCTCAGAACCTGTCTCAGGTGGGGCGGACCCCCCCGACGGCTGCCCTTGGGGGAGACCCTGGGAAGGTCCAGTCTCTGGACACTAAAAGCATTTTGGCCTCTAGGGCGGCAGGGTGACAAACCTGGCAAAATCCCCCAAGGAGAGGGGCCAGGTGTGCCTGTGACCTCCACGCTGCGTCCCGTGGGCACAAAGCCTGGCTTCTCGCTTGGTGTGGCCCCTGTCCTGTCACTCCTTCCTTGCCACACCCTACGGAGAGGCCTCTGACCCCACGGGGCTTCCCAGAAACTTAGCGATGTGTTGCTGATGGGAGCAGGCACCCCTTCTGATTGGAGTCATCAGACTCCGTGGTTCTGATGATGGCCGAGCGCAGAGCTGATGGCTTCCGTGTGCCTTGGTATTGGGGGGAAGAAATGCGTGTATCTGCTAGAATGAAGCAGAAGGCCCCACACGGGGCAGGGGCCCCTCCCCCAGCCAGGTCCCCTGGCCCCGCCCCACGGCCGGGAGCATCTTTCCCAGGTTCCTGAGCCAGTGCCCGGAGTGGGACAAGGCTCGGATGCCATTCGGCGCCGCTCCAGTGCCAACTGGCCGTAGAATGCCCCCCTCTGATTTTCATGTGGTTGGGTTAGGGGCCCATCCAGGGGCCCTGGCACAGCCGGCGTCCTCCCCACGCGCCTGAGCTCTGGGCCCAGGCACTGCTGGTTCCCTCTGTGGAGCCTGGGACCCCGGGGCCAGGGGGCACCTGAGCAGCGGGGACTGGCACATACCTCATCCCCTCGTCCCCACTGCTTACTTTCTTCTTCCTCAGCCTTCCTGATTATTTATTGATTTCTTCGATCATTCAACTGACATTGTGTGCACCTGTGCCCAGGCTGCTGGTGCCAGTGTGTCCTTCAACTTGCTCTTACCCCGCCCCCAACCCCACCTCGGCAGCGGGCGGCTGGGGGCCCTACTGCAGGCTCTGTGTGTCTGGGGCACGTCTCGTGATGTCAGCTCGGCAGGGTCCTGGGATGCTGTGCGCGCCCCACCCGGCCCGCCTTGGGGTCTCCCGGACTCAGCGGAACCTCCCTGGGGCCGGGTGTGTGGCGGAGCCACAGGCACCGGGGAACCGTGAGGATTGGCTCAGTTACCGATGCTCGGTCAGAAAAACCATTTTTGCTGCAAAAAACGTTTCCTGAAAGGAGGCTGCTGGGGGTGGGGTGGGGGTGACATTCTCCCAGGGCGTGCGGGAGGGATGAAGGGAGCGGGCTTGGGAGCCCTGGGCCCTGCCCGCCTCCGCTCAGGGACCCCACGGCGGCAGTGACAGGTGCTCCGGGGCCTCCGCAAGGCACAGCGGGTTTCATGTGGCCCAGAGATCCCTGCAGGCCAGGCTGTGAGCGCTCCCTGAGGGTGTGCACGGGCGCATCTTGGTGGGAGGAGGTTCCCTGGCTTTTATTAGATTCTCAGAGACTCGGAGTCCAGAAAGTGGATTTCTTTAAAAAAAAATCTGCCCCAAACGTAACACCTGCCCTGGCTGATGCAGGCTGGCCAGGCTCTCAGCCGGCTGGGGGTCTGATTAACCCCCCAGGACAGACTTGACCAAAGTGGGCACCAGGGCAGAGAGTCATGGTGAACCCTGAATCCCCCCACCACTTCCCCTAACAGCTGAGTCTGTGTAGGGATCCCAGGTTCAGGGTGAGCAGTGGCTGCTTTGGGTCCACTGAGCATGCGTAGGTCCCTCAGTGTCCATGGCGGCCCTGGACGCTGCCCGGGCGTCTGTGTCCCTGTGATCTCTGTCGCCCTCCATCCCGCGAGGAGCTCCCAGCCCGTGAATCCAGCTCTCCCGTTTCACAGATGAGCAAAGCAGTGCCCCCATCGAAAGTGGCAGCAGCGCACCAGCTGTGACAGAGAGCGCAAGTCAAACAGACCCTGAGCAAAAACAGGACCCGCTGGTGCCCGAGGTGGGCGTGGCCACCACGCCTGCACCCAGCAGCCCGGCCGGCCCAGCTCAGCTGTTCCCAGGCCCACCCCCCGGCAGAGACACCCCTCGCTCTCCCCCACAGCCCGGCCTGCTGTCCTCATCATGCACTTGGATTCATTCTCAGGGTACAGTCTCCAAAACTCACTGAAACCTCATCTGCGTGTCTCCTGGGCTCAGCAGTGAGCACCCAATGGCTTCACAGCCTGGCGTTGGGGCCAGAAGTAAAGGCACCGCTGGCTGCAGCCGACCCAAGCCCTCCCCGGGGGGAAGGTGGTTGAAGCCCACAAGAGAGTATCTCGCAGAGGGTGCTGGGGCTGTCGTGGGTGGGAGGAGGCGGAACCTTGGGGCCAGGCAGGTGCTCAGCGTCCACCCTACACACACACACACACACACACACACGTGTGCACACACACCCACAGAGCCTGGACAATGGCAGGGTAGCCCCTCTGGAGCCCAGGGCTCTGCAGCACCCGGAGCATCCCCAAGGTCCCGACACCTGCAGAGCGCCCCAGCCTCCAGGGCAGAAGCCAAGCCCACCGCTGCCCTCTCCCACCCGTCAGGGGAGGCAGAGGCCAATGGGAAGAAGAAAGCCCTCCATTGGATGCCTTTGGAAGCCCCTGGTTGCCAGGCACCATCCAGTAAACCCCGTGGGCAGGACTCAGTGGGAGAGGCCAGGAAGATGGCAGGACCCTGGCTTGGGAAAGCAGACAGGGAGCAGTGGCAGGCGGGTAGGGGTGGGTAGATCTTTCAATGAAGGGGCTGTAGCCGGAGGGGTCCCCAGAGGCCAGTACTACCTCCTTGTGAATTGGGCCTCTGGGTAGAGGGGGCCAGAACCACAGAGAACACAGACAGCCACGATGGCTGCGTTCCCCGCTGTCGTCCAGGTGGCCCGAGAGCCCGTGACGCAGACCAGCACAGAACTCCTTTTCTCTCGCCTGGTTATGACTGGAAGCCTGCATCCTGGGCAGCCGTGATGCATCCTGGTCCAGCCACGGGTGCCGCAGCCCGGGGCTCTGTGGATGTGCACGCCCCACTGCAGAGCCCCTGGGGTATCTCCGTGTCCATGGTGGGTGTCTGGTTCGAAGCAAGCCCTGCCTCCTGCCCCCAGCTGCTCCCCCCGTCCCCCCCGCAGGCCTCCCTCCTCTTGCCGTGAGAACACCAGCCCTTGCGGCCCCCGCGGGCACCTGCACCTGTGCTGGGCAAAGCAGGGAGTGGGGGGAGGCAGCTTCTTGTGGCGCAGCCCCGCCGTGGGCCAGGCTGAGCAACCCCCTGCCCAGCGGAAGAGCACTGAGCCCTGTGCCGGCAGCGGTGAGCCAGCTGTCACTCGGTGTCCGTCCCAGGTGACTGCGGGCCCCTGGCCCTCCCCCTGCGCGCCCGCTTCAGCCCCTCCCCAGCTTCCCTTCACAGCCAAAGTCTCTCGAGCACTTTTCGTCTGTGGTGCGAGTGTCCGGGTGTTGGTGTTTCCCACGGGGCTGCTTTCTGCACCCCCCCCCCCCGCTCGCAGGCAGCTGGGTGTGTTCTGAATGACAGCAGCGAGTCTGCTTCCCCCACACCTGCTGTGTTTTATTTATTGTCGAATATTTCCAATGATCCGAATCAAAGCGAATAAAGAAGAGCTATTTTATCGTTTGGGCATGTTTGGCGTTTTTTTCTACCAGGGCCATGTGGCAGGAGTTTTCCCATCCCAACGTGGCCCCTTACTTCCCCCAAGGGCCTCCCGGGTGTGGGTCTGCCCCGTAGAAACCCACAGAGACGTCCAGAGACAGCGGAGTTTCGACTTCGGCTTCAGGGCCAAACCCAGTCACTGTGACTGTGGCGGGGCGGGAGGGAGTCACCACACCTCTGACCTTCAGCCACGACATCTGTAAAATGGGTGCAACTCTAGCAGCCTTGAGGGCTGTGAGATCACAAACAGGAGCATCTCAGGGGCTCGAGCGACCACCCAGCTCCTCCCAGGGCGGACACAGGCCACGTTAGTGTCCACCCCATGCCTGGCAGAGGCAGGCACACCCAGGTCTTTTAACAGATCCGAAACCCAGCCTTGTGCTGTGCAGTGTGAAATGGGTGTGAACCACGGTGTGATTGGTGTGACCTGTTGTATAATGGGTGTAAACCACAGTGTGAAATGGGTCTGAACCACGGTGTGAAATGAGTGTAACCTGCCGTGTAAAATGGGCTTCAGGGAGTTAGCAGGTGCAGTGGGCACGGAACAGAGCCTGGGGCCACCAGCGACACTGGCATCCCCTGTCCGACGAGCACCGCCTGGACTTCCGAGGCTCTGCTTCTGGTGCAGCTTCCCGCCGGTGCACCTGTGAAGGCAGCAGAGGATTCCAAGTCTTTGGGTCCTGACACCGTGTCAGAGACCTGGGTGGAGCTCCTGGCTCCGTGGCAGCCGTTTGTGGATTGAGCCAGCGGATGGAAGACTCTCTCGCTCTCGCTCTCCCTTTGCAATAAATAAAATAATTCCTTTTTTAAAAGAAAAAGAACAGAGCCTGGCACTGGTAGGCCTCCAGATGACGCCAGGGCTATCAGGTGCCTCGCCTGGGCGGAGAAGGAGCTGTGGGCACAGCTGCAGCCCAGCCTGAGGGGTGGTGCACCTGCCAGGCTCCCTCCCTGCGCCCCTGCCCTGTCTCCTGTCCCCACTGCTGGGAGCCTTCCTGCTGCCTCTGCAGCGCACCCTAGCGGTTCCCGCAACTTCGAGTCCCCTCCTCCTTTCCCTCACCACCCTTTTGTCCTCACCCTACCCGGGGCCCTGTTCTATATAGACCCCAGGCCAAGCATCCAGTCCATAAACTCCTGGTTGGCCACACATGACAGCGGCAATGCGGGCAATGGCCACAAGGTGGCATCCTTGTTCCCTGGTGCCCTGTTACGGACTGTCCAGTGAGCACGGGGCTGGGCACATCTCCGGAGCCTCACCTGTCCATTTCCCAGATCTGGCTGTGGTTCCTGTTCGCCGCTCGCCTCCCTCGTTTTGTCTGTTCCCTTCTTTCTTGTTGCTACAGTGGTTCTGGATGACCTCAGCCGCCACTGTGCCCCTGGGGTGTGAGTGAGTCCCCTCCTGAGAGGGCGCCGTCCTGACTCCAGCGTCCCTGGCCCCTGACACCCCGCCCACGCGGGGACCTCGCATCTGCCCACCGACCCCGCATGCTGGTTGGCATCTTTGCACCATGGTGCACTAACAGTCCCTGTGGCGCCAAAAGAATTGCAAACACAGCAGGTCCTGCAGGTGCACAGGCTCCCCGCTCGCACACAGCAGATGCAGGTCAGATTGGATCTGTACCGAAAGTGTCCAGTCCTTGCTCACTTGCGCTGGTGCCTGAATAACGTTGAAGGCAGCTGTTACGTTGTATTAGGCTCTGCAAGTAATCTAGAGATGATATAGAGTATACAAGGATACGTAGGTGCCATATGCAAGACCATGTCATTTTATTATTTTATTTTTATAAGATTTATTTATTTGAAAGTCAGAGTTACATACAGAGAGAGAAGGAGAGGCAGAGAGAGAGAGAGAGTGAGAAGCCTTCCATCCACTGGTTTACTCCCCAGATGGTCACAATGGCCGGAGCTGTGTAGATCTGAAAACAGGAGCCAGGAGCTTCTTCCGGGTCTCCCACATGGGTGCAGGGGCCCAAGGACTCAGGCCATCTTCCACTGCTTTCCCAGGCCACAGTAGAGAGCTGGACTGGAAGTGGAGCAGTCGACTCAAACCGCCGCCCATATGGGATGTGGGCAATACAGGTGATGGATGGCTTTACCAGCTGCGCCACAATGCCGGCCCTGCTATTGTATTATTTTAAAGATTTATTTATTTGTTTGAAGAAAAAGGTAGAGTTACAGAAAGAGAGAGAGGGGCCAGTGCTGTGGTATAGCAGGTAAAGCCCTGGTCTGAAGCGCCGGCATCCCATATGGGCACGGGTTCGAGTACCCGCTGCTCCAGTTCTTATCCAGCTCTCTGCTATGGCCTGGGAAAGTAGTATAAGATGGCCCACGTCCTTGGGCCCCTGAACCCACGTGAGAGACCTGGAAGAAGCTCCTGGCGCCTGGCTTTGGATTGATACAGCTCCAGCTGTTGTGGCCAACTGGGGAATGAACCAGCAGATAGAAGACACTTCTCTCTCTCTCGCTCGCTCTCTTGCTCTCTCTGTCTTTGCCTCTCCTTCTCTCTGTGTGTAACTTTCAAATAAATAAATAAATCTTAAAAAACAGAAGAAGAAGAAAGAGGAAAAGACAGAAATTTCCATCCACTGGTTCACTCCCCAAACACCACAATGGCTGAAGCCAGCAGCCTTGAACTCCGCCCAGCTCTCCCACGTGGATGGCAGGGGCCCAAGGCCTTGGGCCAACTTCAGCTACTTTTCCCAGAAAGCGGGACTGGAAGTGGAGCAGACGGGACTCGAACCAGGGGTGGCTTAACCAGCTGCACCATAGCGGTACCCCTCCCACTCCACTTGGGACTTGAGCACCCAGGGATTCTGATACCCAGGGGGTTCTGGAACCAATCCCTGCATGCTCACTAAGCAGGCCACTTACTAAGCGACCTAGGCCATGGAGGCCCAATGCTCTTGTGCACCTGCAGAGGAGCCCAGCGGAGCGCCAAGACGCCTGCCCCAGCTGGTGAGGGGCCAACCTCTGCTTCCAGTTCTGGGGGTCAGGTCAGGTCCAAACACCCCTGCCACAGCTCTGCCCACCCGCGGTGCCCCCCACTGGGCCCTTCCAAGCTCTGGAGCCCCGGACCAAAGCGAAAGCTGTGCTGGCCATCTTCCGCTGAAATCTTCCTTGCAATCTCATAAGTTCCTGGGCGGTGGGGCAGCTGGGGGCGGGGCTGGCAGCAGGAGGCAGTCGCAGGCTCCAGGTCGGTCCAGGTAAGCCCCACCCGGCAGGGAAGGGAGCCCAATGTTCTGAGGGCTTCTCGAGACCCCCTGGATCCACATCCGCTTCCCAAGGGCACCTCTGCCTGCTGAGAGCTGCTGCCCCCTTGTGGTGACTCGTGGGCTGGCGCCCTTGACACTTTGTCCCAAACAGGGAGCGGATGTGTCAAGGCCTGGAAGGTGTCCTCGCTGGAGCACGGGCGCTCACAGGCGCTGCCTCCAGAAACACAAAGGAGGGTTTGCCTGCCTTGGGGACTATGACCAGCTATTGTGCCCCAAGGCCCCTGTGATGGCAGATCAGAGCCGGGTCAGACAGCGGCGCAGTGCTGGCCAACAAAGTGCTGGCTTTTTACCAATGGGCCGGTTCCCTGTCATCTAAATCAGTCTCTCACGGGATCCTGTAGCCCTGCTGCCGCACCTGTCTCGAGAGAATTTAAACTCACCCGGGATTCAGCGGTGCAACCAGGAGTTAGGGGACCCGAGCAGGGTTTCTGAGTGCTGCGTAATTATTGTCACTGTCCCCCCACACACACACACACTGCATCCCCACGGGCCAGGGACAGGCTCCCAGTTTTGCTGTCACCGGAAGCGTCTTGGTGGGATGTGAGGCCCCTCCGGGAGCCGGCTGGGCCCTGGGGCTGCAGGTGCCTTCTGGTACTGCATGAAGGCAGCCACCAGAGGGCGCCATGGACCCAGCTTCAGCCCCACTGTACACACACACACACACACACACACACACACACACACACGGTTGATTGGGCCTCAGATACACTGGAAAGACGTGAGAAAAGGCACACGCCCAGGCATAAAGTCAGAACTTCAAAGGGCTTGGGATACCAGCAAGTCCAACACCCTCGAGATAAGCAGATTAGGATCTTTGTGAGGTGGCCAGGGAAGGCCTGGGCGCAGGAGGCCGAAGCTCCAGGCACGTGCAGGCCGGCTGACAGGCGTGACCCAGCCCCGACACGCCAAGCCCTGCACCTGGCCCCTGGCCACCATGGTGCAGGCCGAGGCGTGCCCCTGCCACCCCTTCCCCTCGGCCCTCCTGTGACTTCTTAGCTGTGTCACCTCCTCAGAAAGGCTGGCCTGTTCGCACCTTAGTTTCCGAATCTGAAAAGTGGGTATGAGACAGCGCTACACTCAGCCAGACGGCCCAGGGCTTCAGGTGTGGTGAGTCCCGGCATCCTCAGAAGAGCCCCCCTGAATTCTGTGGTGTCCTCGTGGAGACCAGGGGCACACGGGATGCAAATGTCCCGCCTGCAGCCGACAGTCTGTCCTTGACCAGGATGAATGAACAGGCCAAGGCCACGGTCACGAAAATCCCCCCAAACCCCAGGGACTCAGAACAGACCAAGCGAGCGCTTGCCAGCCGGGTGTGGCTGTCCGACAGGGTCCTCTCCCACGCCTGGTGGTCTTCATTTCCTCATGCTGCCAACTCCAACTTCGCCCCCAACACATGAACTCCACGGGAACAAGGAACCAGGGGGGCCTCACTAGCTCTTACCCGTCTCCACCTGGCCTTGATACCCGTCAGTGCTATTCGAGGTCAGTGGCCGGAACTAGCCACTCTGTCTGCAAAGTGCAATGGCGGAGGGACCCTGTGTCTACCCAGGTCTTCCCTTGATGATACTGACCTTGGCCTTGGAACTGGCAGGTGGGAAGCCCTCTGGTACTATCCTGTCCAGTCCTGAGCGATGCTGGGCTGGGCGGAGCACTCAGTCCTGCAGGCTCGGGGAGATGCAGACCACTCAGGTGGAGCCTGCAGAGGGTTGTGGGTGACAGGAGGCCTGGATCTGGACAGCAGGGGCATCGGGCTGTGCGATCTCCCAGGATGCCCTCTGCTTCCGGTGTGGCTGTGCGGAGAGGAGCCGGCTGTGCTCCTGGGGGCCGCCACCGTCACCTCTCCCTGCCTGGTCCCTGCCATGTGGCCGTTTCCGGCGCAGACTCTCGCACGGCTCGTGGAGGATTTCGAAGGCTGGAGAGGCAGCCATCCGGGCAAGGGGTAAGATAAACGAGGGAAAGTCAGCAAGTTCTGCAAAACACGAATTTAAACATATTATTTCTGTGCAATTTTTACATCTATGCCTAGCTTTTTCCATAATAAGCATTTTCCATGACTTTTTAAAAAAACTTTAAAAAATATTGGAGAGACAGACAGGCAGAGGGCCCATCCCCTGGTTCAAGCCCCAAGTGCCCGCAGTGGGCAGGACCGAGCCCGGCAGGAGTCAGGGGCCAGGAACTCACTGAGGTCTCCCCCATGCGTGACAGGGACCCACTCCCCGAGCCATCACCGCTGCCTCCCAGGATGTGCATAGCAGGAAGCTGGTGTCAGGAGCCGGCGGCGGAGTCAGGAACTGCATCCAGGCCCTCTGACGGGGAGCCTGAGCCTCCGGGCCCGTAGGCTGAGCCCCTGCTCCTCCTGGAGGCCCCACTGAAAGCTGACATTTGTTGAGCGGCTCGGTGTTCGCATGCGGTCACTCTCCTGCTTTCCACATGCCCCGGGGAGTGGGTGATTTCACTGGTCTGGACTCGTGACCCTCACCCAGGTCACGCAGCTCAGCAGGGGACCCAGAGAGCAAACCAAGCTGCCCCACAGCAGCCCCGGCCCAGCTGTCAAGGCCCCGGGTGCTGTGTTAGCCCTGGTGGAGGTCAAGTTCCTGGAGAGAATGTGTGCACTGCGAGTGATGGGAGTCCTGACCAGCGATGCTCGGAGCCGGAGCCGCGGTGCACGGGGCTCAGCTCTGCTCCCAGCAGTGGCCCGCAGAGACAGAGCCAGCCCAGGGGATGCCGGGAGCTGCCAGGGGTCCCTGCTGTTGTCACCCAGGCAGAGGCCAGGTGGAGGAGCACAGCAGTGCGGGTGTGAGCACACCTGCCCGGGGAGAGCCCTCACACGGAGCTGCCTGCTGAGCGGAAAGCAGGAGCAGCTGGGCCCAGGAGCTGGGGAAGGGCCAGCCCACGTGGAGGCCAGCAGCCCCTGTGGCTCCCATGTCCCCGACTGCCCCCATGGCTCCCATGGCCCTGCTCACCTCCGTGGCTTCTGTGGCCCTCCTTCTCAGCTTACACTGCAGGTCCCATCCCCCAACCACCTTCTCCCATCTCAGCTTTCCCAGACTCCACCCTTGGCCCACTTCTTGGGAACCACCGAGCCAGTGGGGCCATAGCCGGCCCCTGGCCCACCCACCCTCCCTCAGGTCCCCACAGGCAGAGCCCAGTCTTCGGAGGAGCCTCCCTCCGAGGTCCTAGACCCCCAGGGGACCCAGACCCACTCCAGACTGGGCGTCTTCCTGCCCACTCTGCTCCCGGTCCATGGGTCTCCAATGTGGTAAGGCACCCCAGCTATGCCGCCATGCCCAGGCAGGCCCAGGTCTGTCCCTGGGGGCCCTTCTCTCTCGCCCTTCCTCGTCCCACGTCTGTCCTGCTTCTGCAGTACCCACTGTTCCCTCCTCTCCTCCCAGCTCCATTCGCTCTGCCCTCTCTTGGGTTCTTGCTGTCATAGATGACACTGAGAAACGCTCTCTATAGGATCCTCTCTCTGGTGGTCTTGCTGCGCCCTGATCCATCCTCCACTGTGTGCAGACTGATTTATCTGAGTGCGTGGATCAGCTATTACTGCCAAGGCTGCGTAACACACCATACACCCGCAGTTACCCAGGCAGGCCCGGCTGCAGGTGCGGCTCGCTCAGGGGCCCTGGGCTTCAGGCTGCAGGTGACGTCCAGGTCTTCTCTGTGTCGCTCGTATTTCTCTGCCAGTGCACACTTGAGCCTTTGTTTGTGTCATGTCCCCTGGGATCAGCTCCGCTGAAAGACCACGCGTTCTTTGGCATTCCGCCCCAGAAGCATCCTCCCTGCCCTCGAATCTGGACAAGTTCTCTGATTCCTCAGGACACTGTAGCAGGACAGAAATGACTGTGCCAGTTATGGGGTTAGACCTCAACAGTCTGGAAACTTCCAGCTCCTGTTTCTTGGAACACTCACTCTTGGGGGGCAGCCCCCACCGTGCAGGGGAGCTGAGCAGCCCTGTGGGTGGGGCCAAGGCCAACTGGCCACCCATGTGAGTGTACAGGGTTGCCAAGAGTATCCTCCAATCCCGGAGGAGCAGAGAAGAGCTCCCCCGCCCTCTACACACACACCAAGACCAAGGGCACATCTGTGGGCTGGGTAAATCAGCATCATTTCAATCACTAAGTTTTAAGGTAGTTTTGCAACATAGCAATAGATGGCCAAAACAGATGCTAAGCCCAAAGTCAAGAGTGAGAAAGGACTCTCGTTGGCCAAGAAGCCAGATATCGGCGACAAGGGCACGAAGCATTGGAAACTCTCATTTAATCTGCCATGAGGATCCCTATGTGCATGTACAGAGTTTGCACACTGCTGACAGGAGAGCAAACCAGCACAGACATTATGGAGAACAGTAGGACTTCCTCAAAGGATTAAAAATAGAACTCCCCTACGAGCCAGCAGTCCCACGAAGGAACTGAAATCAGTACGTGAAAGAGACAACAGAATCATGGCAGCGTGATGCCTAGCAGCCAGGAGATGGGGTCAACCCACGTGTCCATCCATGCGCAGATGGATTTAAAAACGCAATACAGACATCAATTTAGCCCTCTGTACCCACAGGTTGTACACCCTCAGATGGAAAATATTCAGGGGAAAACATGTGTCTGTATGGAACATATGAAGACTTTTTTTGGTCATTATTTCCTAAATCACACAGCATAACGGCGATTGATGTGGAATTTGCATGCAATTTATCAGATGTGGAGAAGATGCAAAGTTGGTGGGCGGATTGCACGGGTTAAATACAAACACTACAGCGTTTAGGGAAGGGCTTCGAGTCTCTGCAGATCTTGGCATGCACAAGGGGTCCCAGACTCGGTCTCCCCTGGACATCAAGGGCTGACTCTCCACACAATGTCGTTTGCAACCACAAAGATGAACTAAAGGTTATTGCGTTAAGTGAAAAAAAAAAATCCAGGCACAGAGAAAGTATGACACAATCTCACTTCCATGTGCAATCTAAAAAATCAGAATTCAGGGGCCAGCGCTGTGGCGCAGCAGGTTAACACCCTGGCCTGAAGCGCCGACATCCCATATGGGTGCCGGTTCGAGACCCAGTTGCTCCACTTCCAATCCAGCTCTCTGCTATGGCCTGGGAAAACAGAAGATGGTCCAAGTCTTTGGGCCCCTGTACCCACGTAGGAGACCCAGAAGAAGCTCCTGGCTCCTGACTTCAGATCGGCGCAGCTCCAGCCATTGCAGCCAATTGGGGAGTGAACCAGCAGGTGGAAGACTTCTCTCTCTCTCTCTCTCTCTCTCTCTCTCTCTCTCTCTCTCTCTGCCTCTCCTCTCTTTGTGTAACTCTGACTTACAAATAAATAAATAAATATTTTTAAAAAATCAGAATTCAAAGAAGCTGACAGAACAATGAGGGTTCCCAGAGGCTGCAGGGTTGGATACAAAATTACAACTGAAAAGAATTAAGCTCAAGAGCTCTCTTCCATAAAGCAGTGACTGTAGTTCCTAAGGTACTGTGTTCTTGGCAATTGCTAAGAGAGTAGATTTTAACTGTTGTCACCATGGAAAAACATATGCAAAGTAATGCATACGCTAATTAGCTCAATGTAACCATTCCACAATGTATAGATATTTCAGAATATGTTGTCCATGATAAATATACTTTTTAAAAAGATGAAAACAGACCTCCTTTTAAAGTATTTTATTCATTCCACAAATATTTATTGTGTGCACGCGGGTGCCAGGCGCTATTTTAGCAGTGGAGATACAGAAATGACCAAGGCCACAGCCTTCTGTTCTCTGCGCTGGAATCCACCTGTCCTCAGGGTGCTGGTTAAAGCACCCTGACCTGAGGCACACATCTGGGCTTCGGAACAGGCCACTGGCTGATTCCTCCTGGCGCCTCTTCTCCCACTGGACATTCTCCGCTATGGCATGAAGAGCCTTCTCTGGGGACACTTAGTGTCACCCACTGAGCAGCGTGTGCAGGTGTGGCAGATACACGGGAATTGGCCTAGCTCGGTAGACAATAGCGCTGGAGCTAACGTGGAGGAAAGTACATCAGCAGACACAGAGCAGAATCCCCAGGATCCAAGAGCTGCCCCTGCAGCCTTCCTCCTTCCGTGTCCCAGGGACCACCCCCACTGGTACTGGAATGCCCCGGTTGACCCATTGTCCCTCACACCCCAGGCGTGGTTCTGTTGGGAGTATCTCTTGAAGGATCCTTCTCTCTTATCTCAGTTTGGTCAACCTCCTTGGTCTTAGATGTGATGTCAATTCTTCCAGGAAGCCTTCTCTGATTTTCCCCCTTCTTTTTTTTTTAAAGATTTTATTTATTTGTGAGGTAGAATTACAGAGAGAGAGGGAGAGACAGAGAGAAAGATCATCCATCCACTGGTTCACTCCCCAGATGGCCACAATGGCCAGAGCTGAGCCAATCCAAAGCCAGGATCCAGGAGCTTCTTCCAGGTCTCCCACACAGGTGCAGGGGCCCAAGGACTTGGGCCATCTGCTACTGCTCTCCCAGGCCATAGCAGAGAGCTGGATTGGAAGAGGAGTAGCCGGGACTTGAACAGGTGGTGCAGAGGCTCAGCAACCCCTAAGTACCCACTGATTCAAAAGCCTTCCATAGCCTTGGCAGCTCATGTCAAAAGCCTCAGGTGATCACTGACATCATACGTAAGAGTGTTAATTGTGAAATTAACAATAGGAGTCACTATGCACGAACTTCCCATGCAGGACTTCCATCTACAATGAGTTGTATTATGAGAATTAACTGTAAAACTTGTTCTCAAACAGTTGTGTGTGCGTGTGTGTGTGCAAATTGTTGAAATCTTAGTGTAGAGTTGGTCTTCTGTGTATAACGTTAATTTAAAATGAATCGTAATGGAGAATGGGACTGGGAATGGGAGAGAGAGAGGAGGGTGAGAGGGTGGGCGCAGTGGGACGCATCACTATATTCCTAAAGTTGTACGTATGAAATTTGTAGTCATTAAATAAAAGATTTCTTTGGGAAAATAAAATAAAATATGCACAGCTTACCATGGCACTGCTGTCACCTCTTCCGTCTTCTACCTCTATCCTGAGCCTGGGCCCTGGGAGATCAGGATCCACTGGGTACCAGCTGTGGTAGCCCGAGCCCAGCACAGGCCCCGCCCACGGGACCTTCAAGCCGCAGGAGCACCTCCTCCCCCCAGCACTGGGCTGGGGGCTCCCCAGGCGCCTCCTCAAGTCGCCTTGGCAACCAAGAGCTTTGTGTGCCTACACTGAGGCTATGAGGAGATTAGGGGGCTCAGGGAGTAGTAGACGGTTTGGGGGCCTCCATGAGGCCACACTGCAGCTGAGCAGACAGACTGGAGGAAGGGACAGGGATGGGGACGGGATGGCTCAGACGCCGTGCCCCCTCCTCTGCTCAGGGAGGCCAGGCTGAGGGTGGGGCCTGGGCTCCGGGAATTGGAGACAGCGGGAGACAGCAGGGGGATGGAGGGAGAGGAGGGCTTCACCCCAGTCTCTAACGGCAGCAAGAGAACAGTAATTGAAAAATTAACAAAGAAGTCCCACACCTCCCCTCTAGCGTCGCATTTAATAAATCGAGCCGGGTGCGAGGGCGGAGTCTGGGTTAATGAGCCTTTCTGACGATGTGGACGCCAAGGCCCGGGGTAGCCAACAGCCCGGTGCAGAGGCTAGGAGAGGTCCCTGGAAGATCCCCATCTCTCTGACCTCTTGGGAAGCTCAGGTCTCAGCCGCCCCAAATGTCCTGCTTTGTCCATGGCCAGTGTCCAGGAGACAAAAGCCAGCTCTAGGCTGAGATCTATGGCCAATGGGTGGGGAACCTTCTAGATGGCCTGCTCAGGGGTCCAGGGGTCACAGGTTACAGATCTCCAGCTGCAGGCTTTTGGAACCCTAGGGGAGGAGCGGGGAGGGGGGCTGAGAAGCAGGAAGAGCGGGGAAAGCTGCAGCGGCCATTGTCCACCGGCCTGCAGAGGTCTGGTGCGAGGTTCTCAGGAAATCAGAGCCCACGGAATTGTTCCCAAAATAGAGCCGTGACGTCTCGGCACGTCCTGGAAATCGGGCTTCCTCTTACAGAAACACGGCTTCCTTTTACCCGCTGAACTTTCTGCGTAAAAGTGGAAAATGCCAAGGTGCGGCCAGCGCCAGTCCTTATGGCGTGGAGGGCGGGGCGCCTTGTCCTGCCGCCCAGCACGTAGGCACAGCGCCGGGGGCAGGGTTACAGAGCAGCCCACTCAGGTGAGTGCTCGGCTCCCTCTCCCCGCCCCCGGGCCACCACCCTCTGCAGAGCCAAGGCTGTGGTGACAGAGGCTCTAAGTCATGCCCAGCACCCTGTCCCCCAACCCTGCCCAGCCAGTGGCTGGAGCTGCCCTGGGTGGTCCCAGCTCCCCTGGGTGGAAGAGGTGGCCTTGGGGTCTACTGGGAAATAATGACCCCCAGCCTGGCCTCTTCCCAGCCCCCGTGAGGCTTCCACAGCCCCAGGAAGCCCACCTTCCCACCAGGCGAATGCCCTCAGGTTGTCACCTCTGTGGGTGGGGGCTCGGGATCAGGGCTGGTGCCTTCTCCTTGTGTTCTTAGGGTCTGGCAGGTGGTAGGTGCTCATTCAGGACTGGTTGAATGGGAGAGGGCATCATTTTTTTAAAAAAAAAAACGCATTTATTTGTTTTATTTGAAAGGCAGAGTGACAGAAAGAGACAGAGAGAGACCAAGAGATCTTCCATCCGCTAGTTCACGCCTCACGTGGTCACAAGAGCCAAGGCTGGGCCAGGCTGAAGCCAAGAACGAGAAACTCCATCCAGGTCTCCCAGCTGGGTGGCAGGGGCCCAAGCACCCGGGCCGTCTTGTGCTGCTTTCAAGGGCGTGAGCAGGAAGCTGGATCGGAAGTGGAGCAGCCAGCACTCCAACCCACACTTTGATATAGGATGCCAGGGTTGCAAGTGCAGCAGTTTAACCCACTGCACCCCAGCACCGGCCCCGAGCATCACGTTGCACACTGCAGGTGATTCCGGATGCGTAAAGGCAGAGCCACTGCAGGGTGAAGGAGAAGGGTGACGACTCGGGCAGAGCTTTCCACGCATCACTCCCAACCTGCCAGAGAGCCACCCCACTGCCCGTGCTGTCTCTGATCTCAGGGCTTCCCTCACTAGGGCAGGGGGTGTGGGTGGCAGGCCCCGGGAGGTCTTTCCTCTCTGATCCTCGGGGAGGCGCTGACCCATGTCCTTAGGTGGGAAGGAGGGGCCCCTCCCAGGTCAAAGGCTCAGGTCAGTGATATTTTGAAACAGCCCACTTGGAGTGGGAGGGAGGACCACCCTGGCATCCCCGGGGGGAGGGAGGAACACTCTGGCATCCCTGGGGAATATTGTTCAGTATCCCATTAGTGTCTACAATGGTCGTTGCTTCCTGCAAGCCTTACAGATAGGCAGAGCCACCAGTTCCATGTAAACGGGGTGCAGGGACCCTCCCTGGGCTCATAACCAGCTCCCCACCCTGCCCCAGCCTTCAATGTCTCAGCGCACAGGCCAGCTGCCTGGAGGAAGAGCTCTGGATGCAGCCAGGGTGCTGTGAGCTGGGGACAGGGGCCGACCCATTTGGAAGGGGTCGGGCTGGGCTCCGCAGCGAGAAGCCTCGCCGGTGTGGCGCTGTTTCAGGACGGAGGGGCAGAGGAGCTGCCAGGCGAGGGCAGGGGCAGCTGGGAGGGAGTGAGGGGAGGAAGAGAACAGGGTTGGTGCCCAAGGTCAAAGGCAGGCATTCGGAGAGTGGCCCCTCCCGCCTTGCTGCCTCCTGCCCTCCCCACCGTGAGCGCTCCGAGGACATGGTGCAGTGCAGCCTTTCTGGCACTGAAGAGGAGCCCAAGTTCCTGGCAGACCCCGGAGGCTCACCCCTTGCTAAGCTCTCCAGCTCTCTGTGTCTCTCACCGCCCCCACTCCTCGTCCTGCCCTCACGGGATCCCGCGTCACAGCTGTTCTTACTGCCATCCACGCCTCTGCCCCAGCCCGAGTGCACCCTGCCTCTAGTGCCCTGCCCTGCCCGCTTTACAAGGTCGACTCCTCCCAGCTCCTACCAGGAGTGCCCCTCGGTGCACCGGAACTGGTGCGTCTGTCCTGTCTCCACCCCGAGGCAATGCAGGGCACACATCCACCTGCCCCAGCACATGACCAGGGAGGGGGTCTCCCAGCTCTGTCCTCAGGGCATGGCGTACTGTCCCAAATTTAACCGATTCTATCATATGCGTCACAGCCAACATTTACAGGGCGGAGACAATGCCAGAGCTTCACACAGATAGGATCACGGAACCCTCCCAGCAGTGGGCACGGCTGCCGCCTGCCGTTACACGTAGGAGCCCCCTTGAGCTGCACACCATGTGTGTGACTCTGTGCAGTGGGCCCATCATTGCCACCATCATCTTCATCTTCCTCCTCATCTTCTTCACTGACCCCATTGGATCAATGAGCACAGAGAGCTTCGGCCACTTGTCCCAAGTCCCAGAACTCCGAAATGACAGAGTTGGGATTTTGGTTTTTGTTTAAAGATTTATTTATTTATTTATTTGAAAGTCAGAGTTACACAGAGAGAGGAGAGGCAGAGAGAGGGGTCTTCCATCCACTGGTTCACCCCCCAATTGGTTGCAATGGCCAGAGCTGGGCCAATCTGAAACCAGGAGCCAGGAGCTTCCTCTGGGTCTTCCCATGCAGGTGCAGCAGCCCAAGCACTTGGGCCATCTTCTACTGCTTTCCCAGGCCACAGCAGAGAGCTGGATTGAATGTGCAGCAGCCGGGACTCAAACCAGCACCCATATGGGATGCCAGCACTGCAGGCGGCGGCTTTACCCGCTATGCCATGGCGCCGGCCCCCAGAGTCAGGATTTGAATTGGCCTTTGGGCTCCAGAGCTGAAGCTCTTAGCTACTGTGCTCCGCTATTTTCTGCCGTACTTGGTTGCCAATGAGTGTTTTGAATGTTGGAAGGAAATAGGGGGTAGATTTAATGCCTCCGGGAAGAGAGAATGGGAAACTACGATGTCAACCAAAGCACATGGACACAGACCATGTCCAGCGCTCCTGCTGGACCCAATGTTCTACCTTGAATCAGTGCCACCCACAGCTCCGACCTGCCACCATAGCCCTTCCTCCTACCTGCCCACAGGGCTGAAGCGCCCCCTGCTGGTGCAGCAAAAGTCTGAGCCTGCCACATACTTCTATGGGCTTCAGGGCAAATTTATGTTCAATTTCTCTGAGCCACCATGTCCAAATGTGTGAAACATGAGAAAGAATCTTAAGGAGGTGCCACAGAACCCTCCCACGGTGCTATGGAAGCCTCCCACAGTCCACAGAAGCCTCCCACGGTGCCACGGAAGCCTCCCACGGTGCCACGGAAGCCTCCCACAGTCCACAGAAGCCTCCCACAGTGCCACTGACATTGTGTGGGCTCAGGAAGTGGCTGCAGACATCTAATAGTGTCTTTCTGATGGAATTTGCAGCAGGGACATTGCACCTGTGTCCAGAGCACGTGTGGCTTCTGCAAATGACATTTGCCAGGGGCCCTTGGCTGGCTTCAGCCATGGGAGACACTGAGGAAAGGGGGGGATGGGGGAGGCAGCAGTGGTGCGTCTCCCCCTCAGGCAGGCTTCTGGGAGCCTCTCTGCAATCCTGCATCCACTCCGCGGTCCAGCCCCCTGCCGGGCTCAGCTCCACTGGGCAGCCCCAGCCCCCTGCACTCTGGCCGCATCCCCTCCCGCAGCCCCAGGAAGGAAGGGCCCTGCTGTTCCAGGCTCCAAGTCGCTTCCAAGGGCTCCATGAGTAGGATTACCAGAATCAACAAATGAAGATGCGAGCCTGCCAGGTAAAGCTGCCCTTCGGAGAAACAAGAATCCATTCTGAGTTGAAAGCATTCCCAAAATAGCGCATGAGACACGCACGCACACTTGCACACATACACAAAAACGCATTGTTTGTCTCCCATGCAGATTCTCCTGGCAGCCTTGTGTTTTATCTGGCAGCTGTACTTGTGAGGTTTCTCAGCTCTTCCAGTACCTGCGTATCTAATTCTCTGTATTAAATTTCCTCTGTTCAGCTTCCTGGTGGGAGCTTTTATTGCTAAATCTTGCTTGATACAGATATGGGAGCCACTGGGAGCCAATGGCATCGTTCTAGAATCCTGACAGGATCCGCCCTGACCCCACACAGGATCCTACCGCCCGGGAGGTGAAGGGAGAAGAAAAAGAATTGAAAAGCAGTGTGAGTTGAGCATCCTGTGTGCCAAGCAAGCAGAACCTTGGCAGGAAAGCAACACCTTACTGGCTGGCTTCGGAGCACCTGGCAGAGAGCTTTGTTTAGGAAAATGTCTTCACCAGCCACTGCGGTAGAGTGGGAAGCCTCAAGGGCAGCGAGGAAGGCAGCGAAAGAAATGGCCATGCCGCTCTGCTAAAGGAGGGAGCGACAGGACCCAGCACTGTGGCGTAGAGAAGGAGAGGCAGAGAGAGAGAGAGAGAGGTCCTCCATCTGCTGGTTCACTCCCCAGCTAGCTGCAACAATGGAGCTGCGCCAATCCAAAGCCAGGAGCCAGGAGCCAGGAGCTTCTTCTGGGTCTCCCATGCAGGTGCTCAAGGACTTCAGCCAAACTCTACTGCTTTGCCAGGCCATAGCAGAGAGCTGGATTGGAAGTAGAGCAGCCAGTCTCAAACTCATGCCCATATGGGATGCTGGTGCTAAAGGCAAGGGCATTAACCCACTGCACCACAGTGCCAGCCCCACAGGGTTAACCCTTAAATGTCCCCTGTATGGGGCTGGAGCTGTGGCCCTGTGGCACTGGCATCCTATATAGGCACTGGTTTGAGTCCTGGCCACTCTGCTTCTGATCAGTGGAGGATGGCCCAAGTCCCTGTGCCTCTGAACCCACATGGGTGACCTGCAAGAAACTCCTGGCTCCTGAGTTTTTCCTGGCCCAACCCCAGTCATTGCAGCCATTTGGGGAGTGAACCAGCATATGGAACATTTCTCTCTCTGTCTCTCTGTAACTCTGACTTTGAAATAAATAAATAAATCTTTTTTTATTTTTAAAAAAAGTCCCACTTGTCAACACTGTGTGGAAATTAAATCTCCCACCCATGATCCCCAACTTTGGGGGTCACTCTCAAAACATGCAGGAAGCATCCCCGGAGACAAAGCGGATGCTGCCTGGCCTCTGACGTCACAACAGCCTTCTTACCTCTGTACGCTGCGTGGAGCAGTCACAACCCTGCCCGGCACAAGGGGAGAGACCAGGGATCCACGTCTCGATGGGAGGGTGGCAAGGGCCCGTGAGTGATGGGAGGCCCAGTTGCCACCATCTTTGGTGACAAAAGCTCCACCTGCCGCAAGGGGTAGAGTGTGGGTGGGGAGGAGGGGCAGAGCCAGCAAAGGCGCACAGGGTTAGAACAGCAGGGGGGGCCTGGGGGCCTTTACAGGTGGGTTGATGACTGCACCTGGGACTGTGAGTGTTGTTGTGGGTTAGACACTCGGAAATTGCAGACACTTGGGTTGGACTTGGGGTTCCTGGAGAGCGTGCAAAGGGGAGTCAGGCCCATTCTACTTACTCACCCATTTATCTGGTGGTCCCACAAGCTTGGCTGTGCAGCTGCAATGTTCCAGAGGCGGCCAGGTGCCGAGGCAACGACAGGGACCCAGATAGCCAGGTCTGCTCTCCTAGGGTTTGCGTTGCAGACACGAGTGCGAATGGCAGACGGGCAACTCCTGCACCACCATGGAGGCTGAGCACGAGAGAAAGGTGCCTATTTCTCACGGAGAGCCCCAGCCAGGGTGTCGGCCGGAAGTCCTTGCTCTGTGCCTGCGGGCGCACGACCTCATCATCGGAGCTCCTGTCCCCCCCTGGATCCACGGTCCCTGGCCTTACAGAGAGGGGTGCAGCAAGCCCCAGGGGACATCAGGAGGATCGTGTGAGCCAGGACCAGGAAGGAGCGGCACAACCCCCAGGCACACACCATTGCAAGCACAGTCGGGGGGTTGGGGTCCGGCCAGGTCCCCAGGAGGAGGAAGGATGGGACCAATGCCAGGAAGCAAATAAAGAAAGGTTTGAGGCTGAGTGCCTGGGGAACCAGCTCATGCCGGGAGGGGGTCCAGTCAAACCTGAGAAGATGGCACATGGCTGGCACTGAACGGGCACCCAGAACTGCCACTTCCTGTCGCTGGGCAGACAGAAAAGCCAGCATCAGGCCGGCGCTAGGACTTGGCCTGGGCTATGCAAGGAGCAGGTGGCAGCCCGGGTGGCTGGCACCTTGCAAGCCAAGACAGGATGGTTCGGGTAAGATCAGAGTGGTGGGCAGGGCAGGGGGTGGGGAAGACTTGCAGGCCCCATGAGGGACCCTCTGGATCTTAGTCGGAAGTGCTGTGGTGCCCCGGGAGCACCTGCAGTGGGGGGACAGGGCAGGGTCTCAGCTACATGTCCCTAAGACCCTGTGCTCACTGCTAGGGGCCAGGGAACCATTACTGGCACCCCCATCTCAGCCCGGCCTCACCACAGCACCGGGGAGGAGCTGGGATTGGGTCCATGGAGAAATAAAGGGGCAGAGGGTGGCAGATGCAATGAAAAGAAGGGTCTTGGAATGGGAAATGCCCAGGACCGTCTAAGTGAGCCCCGCGTCACCCCGACATCCTGGTGGAGAGGGAAGCAGGAGAGTCCAGTGGGAGAGGGGGAACTGAGGCTCTGCAGGGACCTGGACTTGCCCAGGCCCAGCAGCGGCCTCTAGAGGCTGCAAAGGGCAGGGCCGTGGACACTCCCCTGCAGCTTCCAGGAGAAAGTAACTCTGCCTTGACCTTGGCCCAGGGACGCCATGCTTCTAACCTCCAGAGCCTTAAGATAATAGGTTTACATTGTTCCCTGCAGCCCAGGCTGCATTCTGTGCCACAGCAGCCACGGGACAATCATCACCCAGCAAGAGAGTGACTGTGGCCACTCCAGAAGATTCCAGAACTTTTTTAGTCCTTGCTTGCTTCCCCAGCCGGCTGTGTCTCTTCCTTTTTCCCACAAAGGTTTCTCATGAAAACTTGGGGGCACCAGAGAACGTCGGGGTCCCCAGCTCCGAGCCAGCTCTAGGGTCCGGGTCCTGGGGGAGGGAGGCCCTGGGTCCAGTGGGAGGGGAGGCAGCCCAGCTGCCCCAGATGTCCCGGGGCCGGGCAGGAAGAAAGCTCCTTCCTCCACAGTGAGCCTCACGGGTTTGGGGAAGCGGAGTTCTTGAAACAGCTTCCCTGAGAGACTCCAGCCGCCGAGAAGCTCGGGGAGCTGGCACCCCAGTGCAGGGCCCCTGTGCACGGCTGGGTTTCAAGGCCCGATCAGCGGGGCCCGGGGGACAAGCCCAGCCTTGATCCTTGGCCACCTTGGCAGAGGAGCAGCTGGCAGGCCTGGAGGCAGGGCTGTGGTTAATCAGTAAGGCTCTGTTTGTCCGGCTTGGCCACCCCTTGGCCCATTTATGAGGGTTTGCGCTATCAGCATTTCACAAACTGTAATGAGTAACCAGGGTCCCGAGGCGCGCGCACCTGCCTTTTATAAACACAGCTGATTGCCCCAATTTCCCTGGGGACTTTGGGCTGGGGGAACATGTGGCCTCCTGAGCCAGCTAATCCTGAGCTCGGGTCACCCTCTGTTTCCCAACTGTGGGACCAGAATGTCACCCAGCACCCTCCGCGAGGGTGCACCTTCGTCCACTCCGTGACTACCCACTGACCACGAACTCTGCGGGTCTATGATACATAGGGTGGGCGTCACCGGCCTGAGAATCTGAGATCCGAAAGTCTGAAGCTCTGTGAACACTGGCCTGATACCACAAGAGGGGAAATGACACACCGGACCTCACGGGACGCGCCACGGTCAGAACCCAGGGGCAGGGGCCAGTGCTGTGGCGTAGCGGGTGAAGCCACCACCTGCAGGGCCGGCATCCCATGTGGGCGCCAGTTCGAGTCCTGGCTGCTACATTTTCAATCCAGCTCTCTGCTGTGGCCTAGGAAAGCGGTGGAAGATGGCCCAGGTCCTTGGGCCCAGGAGGAAGCTCCTGGCTTCAGATCGGCTCAGCTTCGGCCATTGTGGTCAATTGGGGAGCGAACCAGTGGATGGAAGACGTCTCTCTCTCTGCCTCTCCTTCTTTCTGTGTGTAACTCTGATTTTCCTTTCAAATAAATAAATAAATCTTAAAAAAAAAAAAGTAGGGGCACTAAAAATAGGGTATCAAATTACCTTCAGGCTGTTTGTATAAGGTGTATATGAAACCTAAATGTATTTCACATTTAGACTTGGGACCCATCCCCGAGATATCTCACTGTGTGTGTGCAAATTTTCCAAAACCCCCAATATGAGCACAAGTCAGGACTCCCAAGATCGCTGGGAGCATCCGACGAGATGCTTTATAGAACGCTGTGTCCTGGCTGCCTGGCGCCTGGCAGGTGCCTAGGAGGGGCTGCCTGACTTTTTCCCACTCAGCTCCTCTGCCTTCCTCCATGCTCTCAGTAACCCCAGCAATGGGAGGCTCCGTTCTATGCAGTAGGGGCCTCCCTGCCAATAGCAGACTGGAACGTGTGGGCTTCCCCAGGGTCTGAGACCCCAGTAAGCCACATGGAGCTGACTGCTGAGCAGCAGTGGGGGTGATGGGGTCACAGGGACCCCTTATCCCACAGAACATGTGGATCTAGGCTGGTGTCTTTCCACAAGGTTAGAAAGGCCATCTGGAGGATGCAGCTTGCTCTCTAGAAACAGAGAGATGGACAACGTCAAGGGCGTTTTGTGGAACGCTTGCTGGTAGCAACAGAACATGTAGGAAATGGGAGGAGGCTCCAGCACCCTTGTTCTACAGATGAGGAAGCTTGAGGCCTCAAGGAGTGAGGACTTGCCCAAGGTGACAGTCGCAAATCCAACCAGGTGTTCAAGACCCGGGCCATTCGCAGAGCAGACCTCAGGCCTCCCCCGGGCCCTCACAGGTATCCTGCCAGTGTCCTCGTGCTCGCCGTCCACCCCTGCTGCAAAGACCTGGTGCTCTGTGCTGGGCACCAAAGGTCACTCCAGAGCACCTGGTGCACTTGCCCAGGTCAAGGCCAAGGTCAAGGCCAAGGGGAAGACAGGCACCTCCAGGGAGCTGCGGGCATCTCCACAGAGAGCAGCGGTGAGAACAGAAAGTAGGAGTGACTGTGCCAGCAAGCGCCCTGTCGTTTGAGTGGGGACACTGATGAGGTTCGGCCCCAAAGAGCAAAGGAAGAGGCGGGTTACGAGCGCACACTGAGTTATTAAGTGTTTCCTGGATTAGGAGCGTCCTGCTACAATCCTCAGATACATTGCTCCTCTCAACTCTCCAACCTCTCTTCCCCAGACAGGCCCCTATTTAAATAGATGCTTCCGTTACTCTCCACGCGGACTCTCGGGCAACTTCGGAATTTTTGCTATTTAAGACATTCACCGGTTCAACATGTACTATTAAGTACCGTATACACAGTAGTCTGTTTTCTGCCGCTGTAATGGGATACCTGCAGCCAGATATTTTTATTTAAAAAAATCAGTTGATTTAGCTCACAGTTTCGCAGGCTGAAGGGCCAGGATCAGGTGGCCCCATCCGTTCAGCCCCTGGGGAAATCTGATGGGTGTGCAGAGGGGCCAAGTGCACGAGGCGACCCCACACTGGAGAGCGCTCACTCACCCCGCAAGGCCAGCCCTCGGCACCCTGAAGGCAGCATTCCTAGGCGCTCCTTGCACTGCCCCGAGGGTCCCGTGCCTGCAGGTCCCACTGTCTGTCAGCATCCCTGCCCTGAGCCCACGCTCCTTGCACGTGACCCCTTGGGAGGCACACGCAGGTGATAGCAGAGTCACAGAAGGGGGCTCCAAAACGTTCACGGAAAAGGTGTGACACGAGAAACCTAAGCGTGCATTTCCAAGATATTGGCACCAAAATATATCTTTCGATTCCATGTTCCTTGAATTTTTGCAGTGCCCGTGTACTGTCAGGATTGAGGGTAATATAGCAAGACAGTCTTTACAAATGGACTGACATGGCTGGCATGGGGTTTCTAGAATAGAGATGGGTCAGACGTGTATTAAATAATCACACAAACGGGGCTGGCGTTGTGGCTTAGAGGGTTCAGCTGCCACCTGTGACGCCGGCATGCCTATGGGCTCTGGTTCGAGTCCCGGCAGCTCCACTTCTGATCCAGCTCCTTGATGATGTGTGTGAGAAAACAGTGGAAAAATGATTCAAGGGCCTGGGCCCCTGGGCCCACAGGAAGACCCGCAAGAAGCTCCTGGCTCCTGGCTTTGGCCTGGCTCAGCCCTGGCCAGTGCATTTGGGGGGTGAACCAGCAGATGAAAGATCTGTCTGTCTCTTTCTGTCTCTTCCTGTCTCTGTGTAACTCTTTCAAATAAACATAATAAATATTTTTTTTAATCTCACAAATCATGCTTGGTTTCCTCCTATTGGCTGAAGCTCCTACAAATCCCACAGCTGATGGCTACACACACAGGCAGGGCCCTGGCCCAGCAGCCAAGCTCTGGCTAGCCTCAAGTCCCCTAGGGTGGGAGTGTTTACACCTTGGAGATTGGCCACAGCTGCAAACCGGGCACAGGGCTGGCAGCCAGGGAGGGCGGCAGTGGGGAGGGCGGGGGTGGGCGGGGCTGCGACAGCCCAGATGGGACGAGGTCCCTGAAGCGTGGAGCCAGGAAATGCTTTCGCCTGCATGTGATCAGCTTTGTTTCCAAACCTGCAGAGGCCTGGAGTGCTTCCCGGGAAGCATGGCCGACGCCCACACCCAGGTGAGGTCAGTAGCCACCCCGGGGGGCTGTGGGCAGAGCTTGGCAGCCGGGGCTGATCCTCTCCCAAAGCAAAGGCAGTGCACCAAGGGTGCCACAGTGCCAGCCCCACCTCGCCCGCCCCTGGGAGGGAGTCCAGAGCCCCTTGAAGGCCCCCCGTCTCCATCACCTATAACTCCTGAGCCCGCCCCCCCCACCTCGCTTACTCCATAACCAACCAGGGACAAGGCAAACTCGGGGTGGGTTTGACAAGACACCCATGCTTATGATGATGCGAAAGTGGCATAAACCCGATGCAATGTCATTTTGGAAAATACAGGTAATGATAAGACAGAAAATTTAAAACTGCTCCCCACGCAGCCTCTGATAGAACCAGGCTTACTACCCTAGCAGATTTTCTAAGTGTGTGTGTGTGTGTGTGTGTGTGTGTGTGTGTGTTCACATGCAGGTATTTCACAGGTTTTTGCACCAAAATAAGCAGTTATAATTTCACTGTGCAGTGAACTTGTTGAAGTACCGCAGTATATGCTTATTAATTTGCACAGTATGCACACATTTATATTTTATTTTCACATAATCCTATGCCAGAAAAAAAAAAAAAAAAACATGCTATTAGAGTCCTCTGAAACCTTTACTTCGTAGTGTATTAGCCACCATGTGGGACGGCCAGAAGCTATGATCTGGCCCCCTAACGCTGATGTTGTGTGACTCTTATTTGTTATTCTTATAAATACCACCCCAGTGGTGCTTTCCTCGTGCCTCTGACTGCTTTGTTTTTCTGTTTGTTTTCCATTTTGAATCCCCAGAAGCAGAACTTGCGGGTAAGAGGATGAGGTTTTTAAAGCAGTACCCGGGGCTATGCTGACTTCTAGAAACTTCGTCCCAGGGCCTTTCAAGAGTAATGGGTATGGTTTCAACTCCCTGAACTGGAACTTGCTGGGGAGCCCGTGTGGGCAGCGTCGGCTGCCAGCGGGGCAGGTGCTCGTCCATTAATTCATGAGCTCCTGCTGCCCTTTGTGCCCACGGAGCAGAGGACACGCAGACCTCAAGTGCTGGCTCTGGAGAGGGCCTTGGCAGTCACGCCTGGACAGCCGCCCCAGAGCCCCTGGGGTCCAGCCCTCGGGATGCCTCCCGCCGCCGGCTCTCACGGAGGCGGCTCACAGCTGCACCACAGGAACTGCCTGGCCCGGTGGTCAGGCGGATTCCAGGAGGACCTGGCACTGTGCAAAGGTTTCTGGGAAAAGCCACAGCCCACCTGGCTGGTGCCTGAGGCTGACCTGGCACCGGGAAGCCTGCCTCCCCACTCAGTGGGAGGCCAGCCCTGGGGAGCCCCGAGACCGAGGCAGGGGTGCAGCACGGCCAGCTCCTTAGCTGTGGTTCCCTTGTCTCCCATTAAGGCTGCGCCTCATCACGCTGAGCTGTTTCCTTCGTGCTGCTGGGAGGGGTGGAGAGCAAGAAGAGATTGCAGCAGCCAGTGGCGTCCGGATTGAAGACGGATCCAAGTGCATTCTAGATCTGCCTTGGAATCCACACTCAAACAGTCCGCCACAGGTCTCTGTGGATCTTGTATTCGGGGGAGTGGCTGGGAGCAGGCGCTGGAGCCAGGTGGCCTGGGTTCGAGTCTCCACCCGCCACTGACGACCACCTGGACGCTGCATCCCTTCTTCCAGCAGCCAGGTGCACAGTGAAAGTGCACAGCAAAGACACACGGACGCTGCAGGGTCAGCCGTTAGCCTTCGCACAGGTGCCTCACGGCGGCGGGCGGCTCTGTCCACTCTCAGATGCCTGGAAACAACACGGATGGGGCAGGCCTAGTGCCACAGCAGGATAACCCGCCACCTGCGACGCCCATCCCATCCCAGAGTGCCCGGGATCGAGCCCCGCCTCCACTTCAGATCCAGCTTCCTGCTGATGTGCCTGGGAGGCAGCCATGACAGCTCAAGTACTTGGGTCCCTGCCGCCCGTGTGGGAGACCTGGGAGGAGTTCCTGGCTCGAAGTTTCAGCCTGGACCAGCCTGGCTATTGTGGGCATTTGGGAAGTGAACCAGAGGGATAAAAAATTTCTCTCTGTCTCACCCTTCTCACACTGCCACTCTGTCTTTGAAACACATAAATAAACCTTGAAGAAAGAACATAAATGTATTATCTTATAATTGTGGGAGTTAAGCATCCTGATGGTACTCAAATGGCCTCCGTGCAGTGTCCTGGGGGCTCCCATTCCTCCGGGGGCCCTGTGGAGAGCTGTGCTTCCCGAAGGTTCTCAGGGTCCAAGAGCTGCCCCCATTCCCTGGCTGCTGGCTCCTCCTCCATGGTCAAAGTCAGAGTGTCGCTCTGACCTCTGCCACCATCACATTTCCTTTCGAACACTCTGCCTCCTTTGCCATCTCTCAGGAGCCCTTGTGGTTCATTTGGTCCCATCTGGATCACCCAGGACGATGTCCCTATTTAAAAACCTCGGCGCCGCGGCTCACTAGGCTAATCCTCTGCCTTGCAGCGCCGGCACACCGGGTTCTAGTCCCAGTCAGGGCGCCAGATTCTGTACTGGTTGCCCCTCTTCCAGGCCAGCTCTCTGCTGTGGCCCGGGAGTGCAGTGGAGGATGGCCCGAGTGCTTGGGCCCTGCACCCCATGGGAGACCAGGAGAAGCACCTGCCTCCTGCCTTTGGATCAGCGCAGTGTGCTGGCTGCAGCGGCCATTGGAGGGTGAACCAATGGCAAAGGAAGACCTTTCTCTCTGTCTCTCTCTCTCTCACTATCCACTCTGCCTGTCAAAAAAGAAAAAAAAAGAAAAAAGAAAAAAGAAAAAAAATCCTCCACGTGGTCATATCTGCAAAGCCCCATTTGCTGTAGAGAGTAACCTGAGGGGGTTCTGGGGCTGAAGACGCAGACATCTCGAGGGGCCAAGAGGGAGAGGGAGAAGGAGAGAGACACCGAGAGAGATGGAGCTTCCATTTGCTGGTTCACTCCTCAAATGCCCACAACACCCAGGGCTAGGCCAGGGTGAAGCCAGGAGCCAGGAATTCCATCCAGGTCTCCCATGTGGGTGGCAGGGGCCCAGGCACTTGAGCTGTCCAACACATTAGCAGGAAACAGGACTGAAGTGCAGAGTGGCTGGGTCATGAACAGGCACTCCAGGCCTGCATGTGGGGGTCCCACACAGGAGCTAAACCTACTGCAATACAACACCTGCCCCCACTACTACATTACAACGCGTATTTGCTGAGTATCCACTCTTTGTCAAGTACATTCTCTTACCCATCTTCCATCCACCCTCCTATCCCCTTACACAGTCATTCATCAACCCACCCCTCATTCCTCCCAGCCCCTGTCAATCCATTCAGTCCCCTTTTTCCATTCAGTAAACATTTACGTAGTACCCATTTCTCTTCCTGGCACTATATACAGAATGCAAAGACTTAAAAGATATGATCGTGTCTGCCTTACATAGTCGGGCTTCCAGGAGAATGAAAAGTTGCATGAAAACCAATGGCATTCAAGCACACCAAGTATCAAAACAGAAAAAGTAGCACGGAGAAGAGAACAGATGTGGTTGAAGACCAGGGTGCGTGTGCGTGAGATCAGGGCAGATTCCCTAGGAGAGATAGTGCCTAAACTGTGTATTTAAAGCTGAGTAGGAGTTAACAAGGCAAGATGGGGGAAGGGTAGGGAAAGTATTGCAGGCAGAGGGAACAGTTATAATCGTAAGGAAGTGTGCTGGGTCCTGGAGCTCGTGGTGGGGGCACAGTGAGAACACACACTCATCGAGTGGCTGGCAGTGCCGTCGTGTGCCCGTGCACCTGTCAGCTCCGTGGGGTGGGACTTTGCCGGGTGCACTGTGTTATCCCCAGAGATGAGGACAGAGTCTGATGCACACTGACCTGGTTGAGTGAATGATGATGGGAAGGAGTGGTTAGATTTGCCGGTTCTTCAGAATACCAAATCTCCCAGGCCAGGCCAGCCCAATGGGGCCAACCTGTGACCCTCCCCTTTTAAGAGTTCTCTCCCACCATCACCTATTATCAACACCTCCGCTCCATTGGGAAATTGTGGCCACCTTGCTCTGTGTGGCTCCTGACAGGGCTCCCAATATGAGCAGCCCCCAGTCCACAGCAGTGGCTACTGGACTCTAAACCTCCCACATGACAGAGACCATATCCCCTGAGACCACAACCACAGACACTTGGCTGGGGTCCCATCCCATTGCGGCCTCAGTGTCAGGCGCTCGCCATGTCCACCAGTGACTGTGTCACCTTTGCTAACCTGGACTTGGAAGTCACGCTGTGACCCTGCTGCCAAATCCCGTTTGCCGGGGGCAGTCACACAAGTTGGCCCTGGGTCAAGGGCCATAACGGGAATAGACATGCTGTCTTTTTTTTTCTTTTTTCATGAAAGTCAGACTCACAGAGTGAGAGGGAGAGAGAGATCTTCCATCCACTCACTCACTCCCCAGATGGCTACAAGAGCCAGGGCTGGCTCAGGCCAAAGCCGGGAGGCAGGAGCTTAGGAGCTTCACCCAGGTCTCTCACATGGCTTGGACCACGTTCAGCTGCTTTTTTCCAGGCCATTAGCAGGGAGCTGGGTGGGCAGTGGAGCAGCCAGGACACGAACCAGCACCCATATGGGATGCTGGCGTCGCAGCAGCAGCTTTACCTGCTGAACCACAGTGGCAGACCCTAGATAAGCTGTCTTGATTGGACGCTCCAGGAAGATCGTGTGGTGGAAGACATTTTTCTGGGACTTCTTTTTCTCTTTTTTTCTTTTTTTTAGAAGTCACATTTTTTAACAAAGCCAGTGAGATAGGCTGGTGCAGGCCTACTACCACCTCCCCAAAAGCAAAGCTGCGGCTCCTTTGAGGTCGCTGAGCTTTCCCAAGACTGGTACTAATAAGAGACTGAATAGAGAGTAGAATTCCAACCCCCAAAGGCCTAACCCAGGGGCTCCTCCCCAGGAGGGAACTTCAGGTGTGGGATTTTTTTTTTTTTGACTGAAGGCATTGATCTTCAGAATTTCTCTACATAAGAACAGGCTGCGATGGTCCCTTAGCCAGCTAGACCTCATGTTAGGGGAAGGTTGGAGAGCGCATCCAGCCCTCGTGGTGTGCAGCCTGGGCAGCCAAGGCGTGGGGCACTGGGGAAGGCTCCGACCCAGCAGAAACCCACCCGACTGGCCCTGGAGACCCAGAACTGTCACAAATGGCAAGGAAGGAAGGAAGCGGGGGTGGGGCGTGTCACTGTGGGCTTAAACTGTGTGCATGAAATAGATGGAATCTGTTCTCTTTATATAATAAAGTTACAAAGATTTATTTTGGTACAAAAATTTTG
The DNA here is from genome assembly GCA_949820135.1 of Sylvilagus floridanus. Classification (NCBI taxonomy): domain Eukaryota; kingdom Metazoa; phylum Chordata; class Mammalia; order Lagomorpha; family Leporidae; genus Sylvilagus; species Sylvilagus floridanus. The sequence goes on along the minus strand of OX463241.1, from coordinate 159,752,060 downwards.
AAATCTATTCATATGAAGGGCAATTAAAAATTTCATGGAAAACATATATTAAAAAAACATATGCGTGGATTTCAAAATGTGCTTGCACCAAAATAAATAAATTTACTTGGTTGTTCTATTTTCCACATCTTCAGAAATACCCTTATGTAAGACTTGCGTTCCTTCTTGCGTTTGGGAACACATACTAATATTTGCTTTGTGATGTATCGCGTTTACTTCATTATTTAAGGGCATTCCTATCCATGTAATAATGGCTCCCATTGTGTAAAAAGAAAGAAAAGAAACAAAAATATTCCTGTTTTTGAAAAAAAATGACGTGTGAATTTTTTTTTAAGTTCAGGCAACTCAATACGAAAGTAGAGAAAAGAAAAAAGTCATTAAAAATCGCACCACTCAGAGGGAGGGAAAAGCTTGCTGTCTGGGAAACATCATCCCACACAGATGGATGGCAAAGGACACCAGCCCCTTCAGGCCCTTCCCAAGTCCCCTCCAGCCCGATGAGCCCACAAGGAAGTGACCCCTCTGCCTGGGCCCCTGCATGTCCGTGGCGTCCAGAGCATGCCTATCACAGAGCAGGTGCCCAGTAAACGTTCACTGAATGAATAACAGAAATAATTTCACAAACCTACACTGTACTCCAGACCCCTAGACTATTACTTTATTTCAAATGGAGAGAAGAGAATGAAAGCAAAAATTCAAGAAAAGGAAGAACTTGGTAAACTTGTTCATAGTAGTTGTTTTCTCTAAAATATACATCCAGGACAAACAAGACTCAGGTGTTTTGTTTTGTTTGTTTGTTTTGTTTTGTTTTGGGCTCCGTGTCCCAAGGTCCAGCAGTGGCCGTGAACTCCCCACTGGGTAAGATGAGGAAGGCTCTGTTCTGACCTGCGATGCTGGCATTCCCGTCCCCACCACCTGGCTGCGTACTTTGCAGGACTCTGCCTTAATGTGAGGCTGGAGCCACGCGCTGTCTCCGCGCCGCAGCTCTGGCATCTGTCTGGGGTTATTCGGACATTTCACTGGGCGCAGCGTTCCTCCCTAACTGATTGCCCCAGCGCCACGTCCCGCATGCCTGTTGACAGTCGCCCGTTCTTCTTGCCCGGTGCATGGAGATAAAGAACATTCAGGACGTGGAAGCAGAGCCAAAGAGGCGTCTTGGGCAGAGCCACCCAGGACTCGGGTGCCGGCACGGAATCTGGGAGCACCGTTTGCATCAGGAAGCAGCAGAGACCTGGAAAGTATGGTGCCCGGGGCTCTGTCCGGGGGGGCCGGGGGGGCGGCTCTGAGAGCCTGCAGAGAGCCCCACTCTGCGAGCACCAGGAGGATCCACCTGCTTTTTTTCTTGTTATTATTTGCTAACAACACGGCATTACTGTTTATATATAATTCCCATTATATTAGGTAGATAAGAAGTTATAAATGCTTAAAAATTATTTACTTGAGAGAGAGAGAGAGAGAGAGAAAACTCCAACTGCTGGTTCCCTCCCCAAATGCCCACAATGGGCAGGGCTGGGCCAGGCCCAGAGCCGAGAGCTGGAAACACAATTCTGTCTCCCACGGAGGGGTAGGAACGCGCGGCCACCGCCAGGACCCCTTCCTCCCCGTGGGAAGCTGGAGTCTGGAGTCAGAGCTGAGATCTGGAAGCGGGCACTGCAGCGTGGAACGTGAGCGTCCTTCCCTGGACAGGGCGCCTGCCCCCGGAAGCGGCTCGGAGAAGACTTGCGGTATGCAAAAGGCGTGTGGGTTACAGCAGATACCGTGTGCGATCTTCTGTAAGGACCCAAGCGCCTGTGGGCCTTGGTATCTAGGAGGAGTCCATGTGATATCATGCAACACGTGTGAGGAAATCCATACAAGTTCTGGAACATTCCCCCTACCCTACAGGAGAAGGCACGTCGTTTTCCCCATCAGTGATGAGAACGCAGAGGCTGAGTCGCGAGCCCACAGCCACAGTGCTAGGACGCACGAGAACAGGGATCGTGACCTGCTCTGTGCCTCCGGTGCGGGCCTGGCAGGTGGAGACCCTGGGCTGGGTGGTGGTGGGGAGCCAGGCAGCTTCCGTGTCTCTGGAGTCAGGATGCCAGGGAGCCCACAGCAAGGAGGGGAGGGGCAGGGCCAGAGCAGCGAGGGCCTGGCCAGCCATGCTTAGAGCCGGGCCTCTGGCCCACCGGGTGCCCTCTTGGGTGTAAGACAGAGAATGGGAATGTTCCTTAGATCAGATCAGCTCAGAGCCAGGAGACACCGGAGCCCAAGGAGCAGGGTGCGGGGCAGGAAGGGAGATGGCGGTGAAGCAAGAGATCAGACAACAGACCCCACGCCCGCTCTGTGCCATCCTCTGGGGGGTGCCGTGGGCCACACCATCAGCAGGTCCTTGTCCTCCGGAAGGCGGTGTCACCCCCGCACCACCGCTGAGGGCCAGCCAGAGTGGGAGCCTGGGCGGCGGTGGGACTTGAACTTGGGCGGAGACCTTCCTAACGGTTTCTGGTAGACAGAAACGATTATTGTCAATGCCTAGTTCAGGAGAGGATGCTCCCTGGATACCCACCAAATACCAGTGCCTACTCCGCTGGGAGGCAGAGACCGTGGAATGGGAGGACTAAGGCGAAGCGGTCTGCGCATGCGCTCTCTGCACCCCCCCACCCCACCCCACCCCACTCCCCACCCCCACCCCCACGCCCCGCACACTCCGGAGTCGCTGCCCCCAGTCATAAACCAGGCTGGCCTCCGAGGTCTCCCGGCTCCCATAACTCATGTGGTTGTGGCCAGAGCCCGCCGGCATTGCCAGGAAGACTCCAGACTCCTGTGTTTTTCTCTGACGTTTCCTTGCAGGCGGCTCCAGGATCCTGGGAACGTGTGTGGCTCCATGCAACTCAACAGCCTTCCCCCGAGTGTTTGCAGCAAGTCCAAACACACCATCATCTGCGCGGGTTTTATTGGCTCTAGTGAGTCAGAACTGACAAACCGAAGGCAAAATAACAACCCAAAGGGCATCCGCCGGGGCCAAGCCCAGCACTCGCCGGGCACAGCGCGCTGAGCTGGGGAGGCGCTGCTGAGCCCGCCTGTGGCAGGAGCGTGGGGACCCCGGACACCAGGAAGCTCCCAGCACCAGGGCAGAGGCTAGCGCACAGGGCCTGCGTCTGTGTCCTCTGGCTGGCACAAGAACACTCCCCACCCAGGCACAGGTTGACTCCATGCAGTTCTGCAGCTCAGATGGCTCCTGCGGTGGGGTGGGGTAGCCTGTGCTCCCGCCCCAGTCTCCGGGGGATAATTTCCTGTCTCTCCAGCTGCCTCCTTCATCGACTCCCTCTTCCTTCGTCACATCACCTCTCCCCATCCCCGATTCTGCCTCCATCTTTCCAGCACAGCCCCAGACAATTGCCCCGTCTGCTGGGGTCTCATGGTTGCCGCCCCCTGGGTGTGACACACCCCAAGGTGGTGGTGTCAGAAGGAGGAGCCTTTGGGTGGTGATGTGGTCATGAGATGGGATCCATATTCCTTTTTTTTTTTTTTTAAAGATTTATTTATTTAAGAGGTAGAGTTATAGACAGAGGGAGAGACAGAGAGAGAGGTCTTCTATCCACTGGTTCACTTCCCAAATGGCTGCAATGGCTGGAGCTGGGCTGAAGGAAGTCAGGAGCCAGGAGCTTCTTCCAGGTCTCCCACGTGGCTGCAGGGGCCCAAGCACTTGGGCCATCTTCTACTGCTTTCCCAAGCTCTAGCAGCAGGGAGCTGGGTGGAAGTGGAGCAGCCAGGACATGAACTGGCGCCTATGTGGGATGCCGGCACTGCAGGCAGAGGCTTAGCCTACTACGCCAGCGCCAGTCCCCAGGGATCCATGTTCTTATAAAAGAAGCCCAAGGGAGCGTGTGTGTGCCTTCCACAGTGCAAGGCACAGCCAGAGGCACCATCCCGGGACCAGACACTGAGTCTGCAGCCACCCCAGGCTCGCTCTCCCCAGCCCCCAGAGCTGTGAGTAAGGTAGCCTTGCTCTTCACGAGTGAGCGGAGCCATGGTGATTGTTAGAGCAGTCCCAAGGGATGGAGACACAGAGCCAGGGCTGTGGTGTAGCAGGTAAAGCTGCCGCCTGTAGTGCCGGCATCCCATATGAGCACAGATTGGAGTCTTGGCTGCTCCATTTCCCATCCAGCTCTCTGCTATGACCTGGAAAAGCAGTTGAAGATGGCCCAGGTGCTTGGGCCCCTGCACCTGTGTGGGAGACCCAGAAGAAGCTCCTGGCTCCTGGCTTCAGCCATTGCAGCCATTTGGGGACTGAACCAGTGGATGGAAGACCAGTTGACCACAGGAGCCATCGCTGGGACAAATGACCTCTGTATGTTCTCCCCTCCCCTGTCATCCTACTAGGGAGTCCACGGCCAGGCCGACGGTGAAGGGCCTGGCTCTGAAGGCGCTCTACCCGAGCAGAAGCCCCGTGTGCTCCATTTGGGTTGCAGCGGGGGAGGCTGACCGGTGAAGGGAAGAGCGTTCAGGCTGCACACACCTTGGGGGCCACCAGCCCCTCCTTGTTCCAAGAGAAAGCCGAGGGCCAAAGCAGGACTTTGCCCAAGTCACCAGCCAGCGAGCGGCTGAGCGGCCATAGAGAAGACAGAGCCGTTTCTGGGTGACCACGGAAGCAAAGCCAGAGCCAGGCACTGGGGCAAGAAGGCAGTGTGGGTGAGCGGGAGGCCAGGTTCTCCAGGGCGACGGCATCTGTGGTCTCTGTCGTGCTGTGCTCGCCAGCGCTGACGGCGTGTCCGCAAGCACAGGACGGGGTGGCCCCCGGACCTGGTGGTCAGGACACCCATGTCCCACGTCAGGGTCAGTGCCTGGGTTAGATACCGGCTCCCACTCCCGATTCCAGCTTCCCACTAAGGCAGACCCGGGATTGGGTCCCTGCCACCACGCGGGAGACCTCCACTGATTCCCAGAAGTCCAACTTCACCCCAGCCCAGCCTCCGCCATTGTAGACATTTGAGGAGTGAAGCCGCAGGTGGGAGCTCTGCCTGTCTCTCTATGCCCCTCAAAGTCGTTAATTCCATTATAAAAACAAACCCCACAGGCCAGGAGTTCCGGAAAGGAGGGATAAGGCTCAGGGAGGCTGCCCGGCCTTGCCCAAGAGCACCCTGCAAACAGGTCACCAATCGCAAACACGCAACTTGGAAAGCCATTAAAACCCAGCAGTAACTAGCTGCTTTGGGTTCTTTTTTTTTTCTCTCTATTTTGTTTTCCATGAAATTCAAGGCTGGGTGGGTAAAGAAAGGAATTTGATAAACTTGCTCAAGCCTGGAACTTTTCCCAGAGCCCCAAGGGCAGAGAACCCAGTGGGCTGGACACACCCTCTGAGCCAGCCCCTCTGTTCCTGCGTGCTCCGTGGGCAGGGCCGCCCCAGGGAGGGCCGGAGTGGAGTGGAGGGAACTGGTTCTCGGGGAGGGCCCGCGGGGAGGGTCCACACTGCTCCCGACTCTGTGCATCTCTGAGCACGGAGTGCAGAAGTGGCAGGGCAGAGAGGTGAAACAACCTGCCTGAGGTCACACAGCAAGGAAGAGAGGCTCCGGGAAAACGACTCTGCCATCACAGAGAGCCCCTGTGGCCAGCCCCCTGCAATGACCCTCGGGACAGAAGGAGGCTTGGGATCAAGGGTCCTGCCTCGGGGACACGTCCTGGGGCTGGAGGGAGCCCCCTCCCTTTCTCCCCCAGACCACAGAACATCGCTGCTCCAGACCAGCTCTGCTCCCCAGTTAGCTGGCAGGGGCCTGAATTTCCAAACAAGTGCTTCTTGCACAGAATAGCTCGGCCCCAGGAGACCTCGGCCTTTGAGCAAAACAAGCGTCTGCGTAACACACTGTTTTTATGGTTTTATTCCCAAACCGGCAGAGCGGTGTTCAGCAGACGGCTCCCGCCTGCCCAACAGGAAAATGAGAACTTCGGGATGGGGAGAATTCCAGGCAGAGGTCGAGGGCTAGAAACCGCCCAGACGCTGGTCGGAGTCTCCAGGCTGGGGGCTCTGTTCTCTCTCCCCTGAGTCTAGCAGCTTGTCTGCTGGCCAGCGCGGACAGGCTGGGGGTTGGAGCGTCTGCAGGTGCATCGTCGCAGAGTCCTGGCCCTTCGAGCACTGTGTCTAGCGGAGGTCAACCCGGATCGTCCCCGGTGCCCTTTGTGCTTTGGCATGAGGGGCTCTGTGTGTCTCTTTTGAAAACAGGTTCTGGGCCGGCGCTGTGGCTCACTAGGCTAATCCTCCACCTAGTGGCGCCGGCATAGCGGGTTCTAGTCCCGGTTGGGGCGCCGGATTCTGTCCCAGTTGCCCCTCTTCCAGGCCAGCTCTCTGCTGTGGCCCGGGAGTGCAGTGGAGGATGGCCCAAGTGCTTGGGCCCTGCACCCCATGGGAGACCAGGAGAAGCACCTGGCTCCTGGCTTCGGATCAGTGCGGTGCGCCGGCCGCGGCTGCCATTGGAGGGTGAATCAATGGCAAAGGAAGACCTTTCTCTCTGTCTCTCTCTCACTGTCCACTCTGCCTGTCAAAAAAAAAAAAAAAAAAGAAAGAAAGAAAGAAAAGAAAAGAAAAGAAAAGAAAAGAAAAAAAAAAGAAAAGAAAGAAAAGAAAGAAAAGAAAACAGGTTCTGATCAGAGGAGGTGGGCGGGGTTGGCCGCCATGAGTGACAGGTCACAAGGCGGAGTCGGCCAGCCCCGGAGCAGTCCTGGCTACAGTGGCGTCCATTGCTGCCTGTCAGTCTCACGCAGAGTCCACGTTGTGCTAGCCACACCGCCCTCCTTCTAGTGCTTCCAACCCACAACTCCCTTCTCAGCTCTGGGTCCTGTGCCAAGTGCTACGATGCCCAGAACCCAGACCACGGCCAGACCCCGCGTGCCCTGGGCTAATCGCTGTGGGTTCAGTCCCCTCATCTATCCACAGGGCTTGGGCCAGCTGCAAGGCCCTTGAGCCCCTGCTGGGTCTGCCCAGGGTCTGCAGGTGTCCCTGGGCGGGGCAGCCAGTGCATCACTGTGTGGCAGGTGGGCAGAGTCCGCAGCCTGGGCCAAGGCCACTGGGCTCACAGTCAGGGACCCCTCTGGGCGTCTGTGGAGGACTGAATGGGAGCCCTCTTAAGAGCCAGCCACCACAGGCTCACCTGGGCAGGAGTGGGGGCAGCTAGAGCCCCCCATCCCCTCTGGGGGTGCTGTGATGAGCTGACAGAAGGCAGATGCGCAGAAGAGGCGGCCCCTGTGCCAGCATGCAGCTAGATCACAGGGATGGGGGTTCTGGTGCTGGCGTCCTCGTCTTC